>JAYKKT010000060.1:8607500-10067500 GCA_036023115.1 Brasenia schreberi
GGAGATTACACGGCTTAACTACAACGATTGAACTTCATAAATTGGAATTGGTATTGAATTTCACGGGGTTGCATTGACTTGGTAATTGGACGGTTTGCTTTAGCAAGAAATGCTGAGGAATAACATCTGACCCTCATTGGCTAATTTGATAACTTTATGGAACACACATCAGTGGTGGATCTAGAAACTCTTTTGGGGTGGGGCGAATGGCCCCATGAATGGTTTTGAATGGGGTGAACAATGTATTACAGCCCATGGATCTCACCATGGGCTGTAGACTTTAAGTTGATTTTTCAAGATTTCAGGTGGGGAGAACGCCCCACCTTGGTTCAAAGTAGATTCACCACTGATACAATTGCCTTGTGCATGAAATCTATGTGGTACATGAGGCATATTCTCATCACAAACTGATCACATAAAGGGAAATCAGCAGCAGAGAAATGCACAAATTTTGCCTATGCATATCATTTTTTTTGTTTACAAGCTAAAACCAGGTATACAAGCCCGAGGAATCGAACTCACTACCTGATCTCATGAGTCAACAGCTCTGACAGTTGAGTTAATGCTCTGAGTGCCTCTTAGACAGCATTGTTTTAATGCAGATACTGGCTAGCAGTGAAAACTCCAGCCATGGTAATGGCATAGTAGCACACAGGCACTGCCTGACTTGGATAAAGGAAAGGTCGCATTAGATAGCAAATAGCCAACACAAACCTTTCCCAAATCTTTCACCGGTTGTGCATGGGCTATTCTATTACAATGCTAAGAAAGTACATCTATATTACCTTTCGGCAAAAAGATTTACATGAACAGTGGATTCGACAGACAAAAACAGATCCCATTTTCTACACCATATTTCGTGAAGCTAACTCATAACCACCCCAAAATCAGAAAGGAGGAGCATAAAAGTAGCAACAATGTCAACAAAATGGTCGCTTTGTCACCACCTTCAACAATCAAACTTTGCCTTACAAAAGATCACTCTTCTCCAGACTCACTATCAGAGACCTCAATGACATTGCGGCTACTGTCATCTGCACTATTGACATGCTTTCCACTTGTGTTAGCAGTACCAGCATGTGATGTGTCTTGTTCATCTTTCAGGGATTCTCCTATCAAGGGAATACAGCCATGACCGCTGTCAATACAGGTGCTCTTTAAGACAATCCCTCGGCTAATGACTTCAAGAGCTGGAGACTCATCTTTTATAACATAAATTTCTTCTATAGAACATTGATCATCTGGTATACCCAAATTATTAATAAAGCTGCTATTACACTTCCTTCTGTATGGTTCTTCAGCATCCATTCCTTCATCTGCTGAATCTTTTGAATGATGGTTCACGCAAAGGTCTTGAATCTCAGTCACTTCAACCCTTGAGGAACAGTTTCCGGGGTTCTGATCACTCTCTTGTTTCTTTCTCCTCTCAATTCTTTTGTCCACAAGTGACTCCGAAGAATCACTATCTTCTTCATAAGCATAAAAGCTTTTCCCTTTGATTATAACATCATAGATATTCTTTGGTTCAGCACAATGTTTCCTTTGACTTATTGTGGTTCTATGCACATCGTGTGACTCACAATCTTTTGCTTCCACTGAAATTTTCAGGAGAGATTCAATCTCACCGGATACGTTGAATTCATCCACCATCTGAAGGACCTCAGATGGAGACTCGCTCTTTTCTCCAGATGAAATTTCGGGTTTTTTCTTCAGCACGCAGTAGAACTTCTCTAGTGTATTATATTTTGACAAATCTGAACTTTCTTTATTTCCAAGATATTTACCACCAAAGCGAGTAGTTTTGGTGCTCTTATCAATATTACCAACCAATCCTTTTAAACTAGCAGCAGTGGTGTCATGGTTATCTGCAAATGTGAGAATACCATAAGCTCAACATCAGAAATAGTTAGCTCACTTCAGGCAAATATTAGCTCTGCTAATTAACTTCACATTGTGCTAGAGTGACAATATGTAACACAACTCTGAAGTAAAAGAAAAGAGAAACAAAGGCATCAAACAGGAGGTAAAACCAAAAAGTGAAAACGTTCACACTGACCATATGTCCGGTCCCAACAGAAATCTATATAGTTTTAAAATGCTATTCCAGATTGTGAATGTGTAAATCATTGAAAATGCTTAATGTAGGCATTATGTAGCTAACTTCCAGGATTACGTTAGGGGACAACCTGCAAATTTAGAGTTGCAGTGCTAACACTTCCACGGGATCTAATCTACCATGAGGAGGTTACAATCAAAGCCAAGTCTGACTTTCATCTGTCAATGAAATGCTGGATTTCAAAGCTCTGCAGATCAAAATCTTATTCAAACTACTCATGGAGTGGTTTCACTGTAGTTACAAAATCTGATTACTTGTTTGTCTCATTAACTCTCAATATCATACTTTAGTAGCAAGACAACAACAACAACTAAGCCTTTTCCCATACAAGATCGGGTCACCTATATAGATTCTTTGTTTCCACATAGCCCAATCATGTGGCATGCTAGCAGTTAACCCAATATAAACTAGATCATTCTTTATAGTTTCTTTCCAATACTTTTATGGTTGTCCTCTTCCTCTTTTAATATTTACACAATCTAATTTTTCGTATCTACTTACAGGAGTGTCTCTTAATCATCGTCCAAAGTATCTTAAACGATTATCTCTCATTTTATCCTCTATTGGTGTTACTCCAAATTTGTTTCTAATAACCTCATCATGTATACGGTCTTTCCTTGTGTGACCGCTTATCCATCTCAACATCTTTATTTTTGCTACAGACATCTTTTCACAAGTTCATGATTAACTGCCCAACACTCATAACCACAAAGCATAATATGTTAAGGTCTAATTGTTGCTCTATAATATTTATCTTTCAACTTCAATGGTATCTTCTTATCACATAGGATACCTAATGCCCCTCTCCATTTTAATCAACCGGCATTAATTCAATTCGTAACATCTTCATCAATTTTTTCATCACTTTGAAAAATTGACCCTAGGTATTAAAACTTTCCTTATGAGGGATGTAATGTGTGTTAATCTTAATTTATATGTCCTCTAAAGTAACAAAATGATCAAACTAACATTCCATATATTCTATCTTTGTCCTACTAAGTCGGAAGCCTTTATTTTCTAATGTTTATCTCCATAGTTTCAATTTCTTATTAACTTTTTCCTTAGACTCATCCACTAACACAATGTCATATGCAAATAACATACACCAAGATACTTCATCTTCAATATGTTTTGTTAACTCATTAATGACCAATATAAATAATATGTACTTAAAGTTTATCATTGATGTAACCCATATTAACTTAAAAGGAGTTTGTCATTCCTTCAAAAGTCCTCACAAGTTTTTATACCATCATACATGTGTCTCATAAGATTTATTTATGTCAATAAGATACCTCTCTTTTTCTAAGGTTCTCCAAAGAACATCTAATAGCACCATATCATAAACTTTTTCTAGATCAATAGATATCATGTGAAGCTTCTTTTTTGCTATAAAATGTTTCATAAGATGTGTCAATAGGTAAATCACTTCAATAGTAAATTTGTCGAGTATGAATCTGAATTGGTTCTATGTTTTACTTATACTTGTCTTAACCTACATTCCATAATTCTTTCTCATAATTTTATAGTATGACTCACTAACTTGATACCTCGTTAATTCACACATTTCTTAATGTCTCCTTTGTTTTTATATATGGGCATAAGTGTACTCGCTCTCCATTCATCGGGCATCGTTTGTATTCTTCATATTTCATTAAGTAGTCTTATGATCAAAGTGAGCCCCATCTCTCCTAGGATTTTTCATATTTCTATAGAAATATTGTTTGGTCCTAAAGATTTACCAACCTTCATATATTTAAGAGTTTCTTTAACTTTATTTTTTTGAATATGCCGATAGAAATTATGGTTTATATACTTTTCTTATTTGGCTAACTCTCTTAAGCCAATACTATTATCAGTATTTTTATTAAAAACTCATAGAAATAATGTTTTCATCTATTTTTTATATCATTTCGCCACAAGAATCTGCTCATCCTCATCTTTGATGTATCTAACAAAAATAAGATCCTTAATCTTCTTATCTCTAGCCTTAGATATTCTAAAAATATCTCTTTCACCTTCTTTTAAGTTAAACTTTTTATATAAATCCTCCCAAATTTTGACTTTTGTTTCATTAACGACCTTTTTCGCTTCTTTCTTTGTTTTTTTATAAGCTTATAAAGTTTCATTAATCTTTTTAGCATAATGCAATTTGTAACATGTCTCTTAAATTACACTAAGGGCCAGTCTCACTTCTCAACGACTACACCAACTAGCCATTGGGAGCAACTGCTCCCAACCTCTCTCTCTTAATGATATTGTAAAGCCTCTATAAATAGAGGACATGTGTTATTAATAAAATTAGAGACTTTAATGCTCACTTCACTTGTTTGTTATTCAGTTTGGCTTGTACACCAATTGTTTGGTGGTTTGTTTGGTAATTTGAATTGGTTAAGATCTTGCAGGATCATTTGTATTTGAGTTTGTGGATATCATTGGCAAGATATTGGTGTTATTTTTATATGGTATTAGAGCCGAAAAGATTTGATTATAGTTGAATTTGGATTTCTATCGATTATAGAAGGATTCTTAAAATTTGGGAATCGTTTGATCATCTTAAGAGAATCAAGGTACTTTTCATACTTCTTATTATTGTTGAAAAAAATAGAAGAGAAAAGTGAGACATTTTGTTGCTTGTTAGTGCCCAATTCTTATCAAAGTTGGCACGTAGCATTAAAAAATATTTTATCTCTAAAGACTATCGGGATTATATTTATGGTACAATTAAAGAGCCCAAATGGGTAAAGAAAGGTTGTGATGAGGATTAATTTCTTAAGTTATAAGAGAAATATAACCAAGAGTTGAAAAATTGGAGAAATACAATATCAAAATTATTTGGATTATTAACCAAAATGTGGATGAAAAACTTCATAGTCGAATTAATATATTTGACAATACTTTTGAGACATGGGAATATATTAGAAAAACTAATTCCCAAGACGATTTTATTTTTCAAATAAATTTGACCGAAAAAATGATAATGCTCAAACAAGGTTTCATGAGCATTAGAGATTATACTAATGGATTTTTTGAACTTTGGAACCAACTTAAAAGCTTTGATAAATTCAAAAAACTCTAAAGTATTGATGAATTTCAAGAGTACTTTGATAACCAATACTGTTTCTTTTTTATACGAGGATTGAAAGACGAGTTTTAAAACATTAGATCTAACTTAGAAAATTGAGACCCAAAAGCTATGAGATTTTGGCTGATATAGTTATGGAAGAAACTAGATTGGGAATATAAGAGACAATAAAGAAGTGGTATGGTTCTTTGGCCCAACATTCAAAAACTAGTGAAGGCAATGGACAATGCAAAAGTAATATAGTGCATTAGCCCAACAAGAGCACGATTTGTCATTATTGCAAGGATAGTTGACACGTCAATACTACGTGTCCTCTCTTATTGAGGAGGTTCTCCCATGTGGTTGTCATTGACAATAAGGAGTAAGTGTTACCATTAAAGATCAAGGCCTACATTGAAAAAATGTTCAAAGAAAAGGCAAGCATCTCCAGGTCGGCACTATCATCTTCTTCCAAAGGCCAAAGTATGTCATGGTTTTTAGATTCTAGTGTTTCTTTTCATATGACTAATGAATATAAATTGTTAGACAAATGCACATATACTAGAGCACAAGTGTTTACAGCTGATGAAACTAAGCTTGATGAGAAATTGGTAACTTAGAAAGTAATTTATTTAAAATACCTCAAGTATGTTTTATACCAAAATTAAATCTTAATCTTCTCTCGATTTCTAAAATTTGTAATAATGGTTGCATTGTTACCTTCTCACCAAATGGATGTATGGTGTAGAATCATTAATCGAATAAGGTGATTGTGCAAGGATATAGAGAAGGTGGTCTCTATGCCATGAATAATTTAGTTACATTAAATTTTGAAACTTATAGGATTACTTGTAATGATTTTGGGTTTTAGCATAAAAGATTGGGGCATCTTCATGTAAGCAAAATGAACAATTATCAATGGATAAAGATTAATGAAAAATGATTTTATTTGCAAAGATTGCATCTTTGGCAAAACATATAATGCACCAGTTGGCGAAAAAACATTCATCACAAAAAAGGCCTTCGAATTAGTGCAATCCGATGTTTGGGGACCCACTCCCATAACCTTAAAAGGAGTGACCTATTATGTAGATGATTTCACTCGACACACTTTGATATATTTCTTCAAACAGAAGTCAGAAGTTTTCAAATATTTTTTATTTTTCACAATATAATCAAGACCCAATTTGAAACTAACATCAAAATCTTAAGAATCGACTCTGGGAGTGAATATCTTTCAAACGACTTCAAAAATTATCTTGAAGAAATTATAATTTAGCATCAAAAATCTTATACAAAAACTCTCCAATAAAATGGTTTAGCCAAAAGAAAACATAGACATATCATTGAAACTACTAAAACTTTTTTGTTAAAAAATAAAGTTTCCAAACACTCGTGGGTCGAAGCCGCTCTAACTTATGTATATATGATAAATAAGATGTCATCAACCAAACTTGAAAATTGTTTTCTCATACAAAAATTGTATTCAAATAAACCTAGTTATGATTGGTAAGTGTTATATTTATATCGATAAGAATGATAAGTTAAGTTATAAGGCCATTGAATGTGTTTTTCTTAAGTATGGTATTGATAAAAAGGAGTATAGATATTACTACCCCAAAGAAGATAAACTTTGTGTCTAGAGATGTCAAATTCATTAAAGATGAATGTTATTATGGAGATAAGTATCAAAGCACACAAGATGATTATCCGTTTTTGGATGAAATCTTGAATGAAAGGTTAGAAGACAATGAGAAAGTACAAGAGGACAGCATGGTTCAAATAGAAGATGAATTAGAAACCTAGAAACTAGAGAAGAAATCCTAAGACCCTTTAAACATCAATATGCAAGGAGGAATAGAGAAAATGATAATTCTCCTACCAAAAGAATCATAAAACAACAACTAAGCCTTTTCCCATACTAGACGGGGCAGGCTACATGGATTCTTTATTTTCACATAGCCCTATTATGTGTCATGTTAGCAGTTAACTCACAATAAGCTAGATCATTCTTTATTATTTCTTTCCAACACTTTTGTGGCCATCCTCTACCTCTTTTAATACTTTCCAAATTTAGTTTTTCATACTTATACGTTCTTCTTTTGATCTTCTTTCTATATGTTCAAACCATCTTAAACGATATTCTCTTATTTTATCCCTTATTGGTGTCACTCCCAATTTATTTCTAATAGCCTCATTATATATACGGTCTTTTCTTGTATGACCACTCATCCATCTCAACATTTTCATTTATGTCGACATCTTTTATACAAGTTCATTATTAACTGCCCAACATTAAGAACCATAAAACATGGCAAGTTTAATTGTTGCTCTATAATATTTACCTTTTAACTTTAATGGTATCTTCTTATCACAAAGAATACTTGATGCTTTTCTCCATTTTAACCAACCAACATTAATTCTATGCGTAACATCTCCATCAATTCTTCCATCACTCTAAAAAATTGACCCTAGGTATTTAAAACTTTCCTTTTAGGAGATGCAATGTGGGCAATTTTAATTTTTATGTCCTCTGAAGTAACCAAATAATCGAACTTTACATTCCATATATTTTGTTTTTGTTCTACTAAGTGGGAGGCCTTTGCTTTCTAATGTTTCTCTCCATAATTCCAATTTTCTATTAACTTTTTTCTTAGACTCCTCCACTAACATAATGTCATCTACAAATAACATACACCAAGGTACTTCATCTTAAATATGTTTTGTTAACTCATCAATCATCATTATAAATAAGTATGGACTTAAAGTTGATCCTTGATGTAACTCAATATTAACTTCAAAGAAGTTTATCATTCCTTTATGAGTCATCACACATGTTTTTGCACCATCGTACATGTCTCTTATAAGGTTTATGTATGTCAATGGGATACCTCTTTTTTCCAATGTTCTCCAAAGAACCTCGGTCGATACCCTATCGTGAGCCTTTTTCTAGATCAATAAATATCATGTGAAGGTCTTTCTTTTTTGCTCTAAAATGTTCCATAATACGTCTCAAAAGGTGAATCACTTCAACAGTAGATCTACAAGGCATGAATCCAAATTGGTTCTCTATTGTACTTGATACTTTTCTTAGCCTACATTTGATAATTCTTTCTCACAATTTCATAGTATGGCTTATTAACTTGATACCTCGATAATTCGCACAATTCTCAATGTTTCACTTGTTCTTATATATGGGTATAAGTGTACTCGCTCTCCATAACTCGAGAATCTTTTGGTTTCTCCATATTTCATTAAATAGTCTTGTGAGCCAAGTGATTCCTATTTCTCATAGTATTTTCCAAACTTATATAGAAATATTGCCTGGTCCTACTGATTTACCACCCTTCTAAGAGCCTCTTCGACTTCATTCTTTTGAATAAGTCGGTAGAAATTGTGGTTTATATACTTTTTTTATTTGGCTAACTCTCCTAAGCTAATACTAACATCTTTATTTTCATTAAAAAGCTTATAAAATTAGTTTTTCCATCTATTTCTTATAATGTTTTTCGATGCATATCGTATCATGTATTGTTTTGGTCCATGATACGGGCGTATCGTATCGTAGAGTATCGTATCATACTTTAATATTAAAAAAATAGTAAAAATAGAAAAATCCTTAAAAATAAGAATAAATTAGAATAAACCTGATAATTGCAAAGAATTCATATAATGCAAAGTTTAGTACATATTGATCATTCACCATTGAAAAATTAGAAAAAATTACATATTTTGAAGCAAAAAATGAAATACATTTATATTTACATATTGTAATCAGGATCATCAACTAAATAATCTTCATCTTCTCCTTGTTGAAGATTCTCACCACCTTCTACTTCAAAATCAAAACCTTCGTCTCCTTGATGTTGTTGCGCTCCTTCCAAATTAATCCATGAAATGTCTTCTTCGGTTATGAGTGCATTTTATTCGTTATCTTCCATAATCCACTCATCTAATATATCAAAATTAACAAACTGCTACCTTTGAACATGTAGTTGGCACATTTGCTAATTTTCATATATGAGCAAAATGATGAGCTCCATTTCTTTGATTATTGAGTCTATGACATTGACACCCCAATGATGTGATATTATTACTTGATGATATCCTCTTTTTCTCTTATTGGAGACTAGCTTTTTAACTAATGCTTGAAGTAGTTTGAAACTCAAGGATGATGGATGGATGTTGTGGGTCAAAATCAGCTCATCTGATTACTTCTTATCTCACTTCACAGACTGAGTTAAGCCTCACACACGTTGATCATGTTCAACTCAATGGAAGTTGTGTAAGGTGAACCCTAAAATAGTGAAGTTGTGAAATGCCCACTCAATGAACTGAGGCAACCAAATTGTTCTTCATTGTTTGCAATTTCATGAAATTAAAAACTAGTAGCAGAAATATACCAAAAAGTTGGCAACAGAAAGGAAAATGATTTTGTCACAATTGTTATTTGTTCATAAATTATTCTTATTTAATAAAATTCTTATAACCTAACCTGAATTTACATGTTAAATACACACATGCAGCTTGCAGGGGGGAAATTCGTGTTGTATCGCCTGTATCATACGTGTCGTATCATAACGTATTGTATCGTGGCTTCCCACGATATGGATAACACTCTTATATCATCACTTGCCACTAAAAATTTTTCATCCTCGTCTTTGATGCATCTAACAGAATTAAGATCTTTAGTTTTCTTATCTCTAGCCCTAGCTATCCTAAAAATATCTCTTTCACCATCTTTTGAGTTGAGTTTTTTATATAAATCCTCCCAAATTTTAGCTTTTGCTTCACTGACAGACTTTTTCAGTTCCTTCTTTGCTTTCTTATAAGCTTCTTAAGTTTCACTAGTTTTCTTAGCATAATGTAATTTGTAACATGCCCTTTTTGCCTTGATTTTATTTTGCACTTCTTCACTCCACCACCAAGCTTCTTTTTGTGTGGCTACACCTCCCTTAGATACACCTAACACATCTTTCGCCACTTTCCTAATATGTATAGCCATATTGTTCCACATCACAAGGTGTACCAACATAATTCTAAGCATCTCCTTGAAGGACTTTCTATTTAAATATATCTTCTTTCTCACTTTTGAGGTTCCACCATTTAGTTCGAATAGCTCGACGCACTCTTTTCTTCTTTGTCTATTTTTTTATTTGTAAATCCATAACTAAAAGTCGATGTTGGGTGGTTAAGCTTTCTCCTGAAATTACCTTGCAATCTTTACAACATGCTCTATCTTTTTTTCTACAAATAAAGTAATCAATTTGTATTTGTGATAAGCCACTCTTATAAGTAATTAAATATTTATCTCTTTTTTGAAGATTGTATTGATTAAAAGAGATAAAATGTCATAGCAAAATTTAAAATCTCCCTACCTTCCTCATTTATATCCCCAAAACCAAAGTTTCTATGAATACCTTGATATCCTAATGCCTCTTTACCGACATGTCCATTTAAGTCTCCTCCAAAACAAATCATATCCCTTTGTGGAATCCTTTGAATCACCTTATCTAACTCTTCCCCAAAAGTTGTCTTTATACTATCTTCTAGTCCTACTTGGGGTGCGTAAGCACAAACTATATTCAAAACCTTTCCTCCTAACACCAATTTTAATGTCATGATTCGGTCACCATATCGTTATATGTCTACCACACTATCCTTTAAATCTTTATTTATGATAATACCAACTCCGTTTCGAGCCTTTTCCTTACCTAAGTACCATAATTTAAAATCTATATCCTCTATCTCTTTTGCTTTTTCTCCAACTCACTTTGTCTCTTGTAAACATAGAATATTAATCTTTCTCTAAATCATAGTATCTACCACCTCCATTAGCTTATCGAATAATGTTTTGATATTCCAAGAACCCATATGAATCTTATTATCTAGGACTAGCTTCCTTACTCCCCACATCCATCCATATTAAAAATGTGGAGACCCTCTCTGTAAATTATTCACTACATTCCGGCGGCAATGTAGCGAGACTAACTTCTTTACCCACACCCATCCATGATGTGGGTATCCTTGAATCATTTGTCTTATGAATCATTTCAACCGCAATATAGAAACCACATAGCTACCATATCGAGTATCCTTGAACTCAATCACTATCACCAAGCAAAAATAACTTAGAATGGAAGAAAACTATAAATGATGAATTAGAAGCTCTAAAAAGAAATTAGACTTGGGATATTGTTCTGAAACCCAAAGAAAAGAAAATTATTGGTTGCAGATGAGTCTATAAGGTCAAAACTCATAGTGATTGTTTTATTTAAAGGTACAAAGAAAGACTTGTGGCTAAGGGATACTCTCAAGAATACAGGATTGACTACGATGAAACTTTTGTGTCGGTTGCTCGCATGACTACTGTCCATATTTTAATTTCTATTTGTGCAATTAAGGAATGAAATATATATATCAATTGGATGTTAAAAAAGTATTTTTTAATGGAAATCTTAGTGATGATATCTATATGGCTCCTCCTTCGAGATTAATTGCATAACTACGTTCTTAAAATAATAAAAAAAAGGCTTTATATGAAGTCAAACAAGCTCATAAGGCTTGATTTGATAGATTTGAGAATTTTATGCATACATGAAATTTTTGTTCTTGTTATAATGACATTGCCTTGTTTATAAGAAAAACTAACATAGGTATTATGATTCTACTTCTGTATGTAGATGGTATAATCTCACTAGAAGTGATGAAAAAGGGATATTACAAATCAAGAGATTTGCATAAAGAATTTGAAATGAAAGATCTCGGACTCCTTAGTTACTTCTTTAGGAATATAAGTAACACATAATAACAGGTTATTTTATGTCACAAACAAAATTAGCTAGTGATATTGTTAACAAGTCAGGTTTGGCAGATGATGGGGACCAAGCTAAGAACCACAGTTGGAGAAAAATTAGAGGATCTCACTCCCTACAAACACATGATAGGAGCCTTGATGTATCTTATCATCACTCGAACAGACACCGCACACGTGGTACATGTGGCAAGTTAATTTTAAGAAGCTCACACCAGTATACACATGATGTTATGCTTATTGTAAGATACATAAAAGTTACACTTAAAAGGGGAATCATTCTAAACTCATTATCTTCATTTAAATTAACAGTTTACACTAGTGTTGATTGGGGTAGGGATGTTAATGATAGACATTCCACCACTGAATTTTGTGTGTTTTTAGGTGATTCTCTAATTTCTTAAAAAAGTAAAAAGCAGTGGAAGGTATCTTTATCATCTACAAAGGTAGAATATAGTCATGGCCACCACAACAGCCGAGATCACTAAACTCCTAGCAGACATGGAGGTTGCCTTCAAAGACTATACAAAATTGCTTTGTAACAACAAAAGTGCCATGTATATTGCTTCAAATAATATATTTCATGACAAAACTAAACATATTGATATAGTATAGACTATCACTATATTAGAGAGGAATACTTGAAGAAAATATTAACTTTATGTTATGTTCCTTCAAAGCTACAGTTGGCAAATTTTTTCACTAAATCTTTGTCAACTCCTAAATCTATGTTTTTATAAGACAAACTTTCGGTATATACACGAGAGGTTTGAGGGGAGTGTTAAATTGTAATAGGTAAACTTGGCTAGTAGGGCCCATCAGGTCCATCAAGGGGGGGACTATCAGTCTCCCACCCCCAACGGCTACACCAACTAGTCATTCGGAACTCTCAACAGCTAGTTGTGTGGCCGTTGGGAGCAGCTTCTCCCAACCTCTCTCTCTTAATGATATTGTAAAGCCTCTACAAAAAGGGAGTATGTGTTATTAATAAAATTAGAGCTTTTAATGCTCTTGTTTGTTATTCGGTTTGGCTTGTACACCAAGTGTTTGATGGTTTGTTTGGTAATTTGGCTTATTAAAGATCTTGCGGGATCATTTGTATTTGAGTTTATGGATATCATTGGCAAGATATTGGTGTTATTTTTATAATGTCTTCTTTGTCTTGATCCACTTCACTCCACCACCAAGCTCCATTTGTAGTGGTATGCCTCCCTTAAATATGCCTAACACATCTTTTGTCACTTCTCTAATATATATAGCCATATTGTTTTACATATTAGAAGGAGTACCTATATAATTCCACGCATCTCCTTGAAGAACTTTCTGTCTAAATATATTTACTTTCTAACATTTGAGGTTTCACCATCTAGTTTGAATAGCTCTATGCACTCTATTCTTTTTTGTCCATTTTTTTACCTACAAATCCATTACTAAACGTCAATATTGAGTAGTTAAGCTTTCTCCTAAAATTATCTTACAATCTTTACAACACGATCTATCTTTTTTCTTACAAAAAAAATTATCAATTTATGTTTGTGATAAGCCACAATTATAAGTAATTAAATGTTCATCTTGTATGTTTTGGTGAGCGCCTATCGTTCTTTCTGCATGTAACAATGTATAACCAAATTGACCAATTGAGTAACCATAAATGCTGTCATTCTGCAAGCTACAACCAAGGCAATGACAGCACGAGAGCCAATTTGCAAAGGCCTACAGTACCATGGTATTGATGTAGGAACATAAAAATCATCATCGTCCCACTGCTTGGCTATCATAAAAGCATTATGACGTAAAAGTGGTGACTTTTTGAGGTTATTCCATCAAGATAAATGACAAGAAGAGAACGATTAAACAAGCTCAAGTAAATAAAACACTGAAACGAAATGTTATTACCTCTGCTTCTCTTGGATTTTTTGCTTTCATATCCAGCTGGCTCTGCTATCTTCTCATAACTACCATTGCACAATCTTTTGTGCCTATGGAGAAAACGATAAAATTGAAACTAAACTAACCCACTGGGTATAGCAGGATAGACTAGGTTAAGAGTTTTATGTCAACATTATCAGAAGGATAAGATGCCTGAATCAATGCAGTTTTCACAAGCCTGGATGTACCTGTGCCAGTGGCACGATGGGTGCTTGCATGCTTGATTCCCTTTAGCTCTTTGAATACAGTCATTTGCTGAAGGTTCTCTGTTCATGGCCCTCTTTATAAGATCACCACAAGCCTTACACTGTATATAGGAAGTTTACACAAGAAGCTTGTCAGTTGCAAAGACACAAACATGTCGAATGAGAAGTGGCGAGGTATTATAGTGTGGTTCATTTTATCAAAAAACTGTTAAAAAAAACAGAATACAAAATAGATTACCATCCAGTGGTGAACTCTATAATTGTCAACTTCATCATAGAAATTATGATATATGGTGATGTTGTAACCACCAGGAGGTCTCTGCATAAAATAGGGTTATTCCATGCTAAATAGCGAAGTCCAAATTAAAAGAAGATACCAACCTGGTAATCAACTGCAGAGCTGTAATTAATTTCTCTCATCAATTTCTGGAATTCGGTACCATGGTCACTGATCAATCATGAGACGCATTGTCAGGAAAATATCATTTTCCTTACCATATTGCAATAAATAGGACAAAGATTTAGGACATAAGGAGGGACTTTGGCATTTCAATATGTAGAAACATATACATCTAGTTAGTGTTCTTTTCTTGAAACTCAGGAGATTTGGCCTCCTGAAGAAGTAAACATCGCATTCCACTTGAGAACTATTACAGGCCCAAGTTGGGTTTTGAAACCACTATAAACCTCCACGAGAATTACCCATGGTCACGGTTCTTATATTTGACAAACAAATATGCATGGATCATCTCATGCAGCAAGGTGTTCTTGAGGTCCACACTTGGTCGGAACTTCAGTAATGGCTCTGAGAGACGGATTTCACAGCAACCACCACCTATATAACAGCAGATGCCTGCACACCTGGTTTAACAGACACAAAGTCAAGTCATAGTACACCGCTGCTGAATATTCAGTTCAAAATTAAGCATTGAAAAGAGAAAGCTAAATGCATATTGGGGGGAACAGTATGCCTACAAGTGAATTTATGTTTTCTTTAATTGCATAATTCTTTTCCAACCTTCATTTCTCCCATGGCTTTGAGCATTGCTAATTCTAATTTTTAAATACTTGTTCAATTGTAGCTTCACTTTATGTGTCTTAGGCTCTTAGCGCTTATTCTGATGGTATAGCTCTTGCAGCTCCTACCATGCTAAAATGCAATTCAGAACATTGCTTCAGAGCAGAGATGATGTCATACTCATACGTTAAGGACTGTGTCTCCACATATAATTGTTGCCAGCAATAACCCTTCAATTCATTTGCATATAAACAAAATTCTCTAACTCAATAACCAAACAAATCAGTAACCTGACACTGAAACTGAGAATACCTAAAAAGTATTTATCTCATAACTTCAACGCCACAACATACAACTTTACACAACTATCTCAAACAACCATACCATCATCTTTATGATGTATACTTGGTTATTATCAATGTTGAGAATATCGTGTCGTACATAATAATATCATATATTGGTGCCTAAATTGATATGGTCTAGGCACCTCTATCATTTTTGCTCATTTATTGATGTGGATTGCACCATATCATAGAATGTCATATTGTCTTATTGTAGCTTAGCATATGATTTTATTTCACAAGAAGATGATTTGTTTAGGAGGAGACTTAAATGAAAATGTCGGTAAAGGTGCATTAGGATATCATGGAAAATATGGTTTTGGAGATATAAATGAGGAGGGTAGGGAAATTTTAAATTTTGCTATGGCTTTTGATCTCTTTATAACCAATACAATTTTCAAAAAACGAGATGAACATTTAATTACTTATAAGAGTGGCTTGTCACAAACACAAATTAAATATTTTTTTGTAGAAAAAAAGATAGATCATGTTGTAAAGATTGCAATGTAGTTCTAGGAGAAAGCTTAACTATTCAACAATCAACTTTTAGTAATGGATTTTCAGATAAAAAAGTACACAAAGAAGAATAGAGTGCATAGAGTTGTTCATACTAGATGGTGGCTGAAACCACAAATATGAGAAAGAAGATATATTTAAACAGAAAGTTCTACAAGGATATGCTTGGAATTATGTAGGTACACCTTCAGATACATAAAACAATATGGCTATACATATTAGGAAAGTGACAAAAGAGGTGTTAGGTGAATCTAAGGGAGGCGTACCAGCACAAAAGAAGGTTGCTGATGGAGTGAAGTGGTGTAAGATAAAATCAAGACAAAGAAGGCATGTCACAAATTGCATTATGTTAAGAAGACTAGTGAAACTTTGAGGCTTATAAGAAAGCAAAGAAATAAGCGAAAAAAGCCGTTAGTGAAGCACAAGTCAAAATTTGGAAAGATTTATATAAAAAGCTTAACTCAAAAGAAGGTGAAAGAGATATTTTTAGAATAGTTAAGGCTAGAGATAAGAAAACTAAGGATCTTACTTTTGTTAGATGGATCAAAGATGAGGATGAGAAGATTCTAGTAGTGAATGATGATATCAAAAATAGATGAAAATTTTATTTCTATAAATTTTTTAATAAAAATATAGATAATAGTATTAGCTTAGGAGAGTTAGCCAAATAAGAAAAGAAACCATAATTTCTATCGACGTATTCAAAAGAATGAAATTAAAGAGGCTCTTAAATATATGAAGGTTGGTAAATCTTTAGGACCAGACAATATTCCTATAGAAATATGGAAAATCTTAGGAGAGATGGGCTCAATTGGATTAAAGACTACTTAATGAAATATGGAAAATCCAAAAAATGTCTAAGGAATGGAGAGTGAGTATACTAATACTCATATATAAGAACAAAGGCGACATTAAGAATTGTGTGAATTAGTGAGGTATCAAGTTAACGAGTCATACTATGAAATTATGGGAAAGAATTATGGAACGTAGGTTAAGACATGTATCGAGTACAACAAAGAACCAATTCACATTCATACCCGACAGATCTACTATTAAAGAGATTAACCTATCGAGACATCTTATGGAATATTTTAGAGCAAAAAAGAACCTTCACATGATATCTATTTATCTAGAAAAAGCTTACGATAGGGTGCTAAGAAATATTCTTTGGAGAATCTTGGAAAAGAGAGGTATCCCATTGACATAAATAAATCTTATAAGAGACATGTACGATGGTGCAAAAACTTGTATGAGGACTCATGAAAGAATGGCAAACTCCTTTAAAGTTAATATTAGGTTACGTTAGGGATTAACTTTAAGTCCATACTTATTTATATTTGCCATCAATGAGTTAATAAAACATGCTCAAGATGAAGTACCTAGGTGCATGTTATTTGCAGATGATATTGTGTTAGTGGATAAGTCTAAGGAAAAAGTTAATAGAAAATTGAAACTATGGAGAGAAACGTTAGAAAGTAAAGGCTTCCGACTTAGTAGAACAAAGACAAAATATATGGAATGTAAGTTTTATCATTTGGGTACTTTAGAGGAAATAGAAATTAAGATTATCATGCATTGCATCCCTCACAAGGAAAGTTTTAAATACCTACAGTCAATTTTTCAAAGTGATAAAAAATTGATGGAGATGTTACGAATAGAATTAATGCTAGTTGGTTAAAATGGAGAGGGGCATAAGGTATCCTATATGATAAGAAGATATTATTGAAGTTGAAAGGTAAATATTATAGAGCAACAATTAGACATGCTATATTTTATGGTTCTGAGTGTTAGGTAGTTAATCATCAACATGTGCAAAAGAGTTTGCAGCATAAATGAAGATGTTGAGATGAATGAGTGATCACACAAGGAAAGACTGTATACATAATGAGGTTATTAGAAACCAATTGGGAGTAACACCAATAGAAGATAAAATGAGGGAACATCGTTTAAGATGGTTTAAACATGTTGAAAGACGGCCAAAGGATGTTCCCATAAGAAGATATGAAAAACTAGATTGTGAAAATGTTAAAAGAGGAAGAGGACAACCACAAAAGTGTTGGAAAGAAACTATAAAAAATGATCTAGTTTATATTGAGTTAACTGTTAGCATGGCACATGATAGGGCTCTCTAGAAACAAAGAATTCATGTAGCCGACCCCATCTAGTATTGGGAAAGGGCTTAGTTGTTGTTGTTGTAGCATATGATTTTATTTTCATTTTCAATTTTTAAGTTGAATTCTCTTCAAAGTATCATATACGAACATGAGAACCCTGCTTTACATGGTCCAATAAGATACGTATAAGTGGTTATTCGTTCATGCATATGGAAAGGTTAGCTTCTAAACAACCTATATTAGAAAAGCATAGTATTACTTTACCCAAGCAAACTACATGTATACAACATTAAAAAACCAGACCTATCATTGTCGCTTCTAATCCTCTTTATTAGCTGAATCCACATTCCAGTAGCAGCAAGCTAGGTGAGAATGCATTAACACAAAGCAAGCCAAGACAGAACCACAATTCAGTATTATTGGATTAAATGGGTCTGTAAGACTGCTATGAACACTAAAAAGAAAGTATACACCTCAGACCTACATTTTACATATTTGCTGAAAAAGGCAATACCAACAGCATATACAATCCAATGATGCTGTCTAATTGGTCACTCCTATCATCATAAAACAGGAATACTTATACTGTAACAATGAAAAAGAATCGGCTTCCAAGATTAGCCATAAACCTTTATAAAAATCTCTCCCTCTGAGATATATAGAGTTCGCAGAGCAGCTCACATACTGAACCATGCTAATCTTATTGCCTGTGTTTCATTTTTCTGTTATTACATATAAGAATGATAACTTAATTATATTGACAGGAGTGCTCAACTCCTTTACATTATTACAGCACATAATCGGGCAGATTATGGCATTAATGTCCAATATCAAACCTGAGTCACATGATGCCTCTTAGGTCCACAAGAGTGAAGATCATATACCATAACCACACACTTTTTTTTTGGAAAGCACAAAAGTCCAAGGTCAACCGTAGTGGAATTAAATTTCTCACCATGTATTTCTTACTCAACTCTGCCTATGTAAGGGATCACCCTTGCATGGCCGGTCCCAAGCCCGGGAAAAGGAGGAGGGTTGTGTTAGGCTTCTGACAGCCAGCATAAAACTTTGTCGGACTTAACATGGATTCTACAAAAAAACAAAGAATCCATGTAGTTGACCCCATCTAGTATGGGAAAAGGCTTAGTTGTAGTAGTATTTCTTACTCCAGCATACCTTCAACATCCTTCAGTGTTAAAGTGACAAATGGCAACTCCGTGATATAGGAAATATGCATTGTTCCATTTCTCGTTTCCTGTGTTACGTTGAAAACTGTTGACAGCCCAATGCTTGTCAAGATTAATTTATAATAAAAGGAAAATAACATATCATTAATCAAGAATACAACTTTGACAAGATCAACTTCTTCTAAATAGCATATTTGCCTCCTAATAGAATCAGTTTTGGTGCAGATTATCTTGGGTTATAAGCTTACATGGAAAAACTTCAGCTCATACTGGGATAGATCAAGTTAATGTGAAACTGGTCTAATATCCATTTCTGTGGAGCTCAGAGTTTTTGTAAACTTCTGCATCATGTAGGTCAGGTTCAACCAGCTGATATTGATGCCATAATCTGCTCAAATGCATGCTTTGATACCATAAAAAAGCTTAATACTAAAGCTACATGACGCAATGCTACTCTCATGTATAATGCATTGTGAAATATGAACCCACATACGTTTAAAGAAATGGAGACCATGGAATAAGGCAGTGTCATCTTAAATATGTAAAGAAATGGAGATGATGGAATAGGTCACATACCAATGATGCTGCTGAACTCATCTCAATGACATGACAACAAATCGTGAGAGTTTCTGTGACCTATAACATGACCTCTCTTTCTCTCGATCTTCGAGCTGATATGTTTACAACTAATCTTGGAAGAGAGTTCCTTTTTTTCCATTGTTACATGGAAGGTAATAGTAATAGCTGTTTAGGCAGCACCATTGGTCCATTGGACTCAACACAGGCTTGCTGATATTGCCTTCACGATCCTCCGAGGGGGACACTTTTCTTTTAGCATTTTATCATAATCGTGTACTACATACCTCTGTGTTTTACCCATAAAAGCAGAGTCGAGAAGAAACAGAAGTGTGTACACCTCCAACCAGTAGTCCGCCACCATTTTGCAACCATATAAGAACACGGAAAAACTAGAGAATAAAGAATGATCTAGCTTATTGGGAGTTAACTGCTAACATGGCACACGATAGGGATGTGTGGAAACAAAGAATCCATGTAGCCGACCCTGTCTAGTATGGGAAAAGGCTTAGTTGTTGTTGTTGTTATATATATATATATATATGTATGTATATATGTATATATATTTAAGTTGATCCAAACAAAGGCATGGATTGTGAAAACCTGAGAAAACTTCTAGCAAAGGGGACTGGCAAGTTTTTCTCAGGTCGCTCTAGTGGTTGTGGGAAAAATTCTCCTTATTTGGTAGTCTCGTGTCTTCAGGTAATTTTACCTACTGATCCTTAAGGAGGATATCAAATATTTGGTTTGCCTTTGAGATGAAGAAATATCGGTCTTTGCTACTCAGGTTTTCCCTGCCTCTTAGAGGTTCAAATCCGAACGTGTACTGTTCTCCTGATACAAGTTCGCTATCATGAATTGATTCTTTTGGTTCCCAATCATCAATGACTTCCTCAATACATGATTGATTGTTTGGGCTAACGTATCTTTGACCTTATTAGTTAATTGTGCTAAAGTTGGACAGTAATGTCTAGCCAAGCAATCCTTGATTTGAGGCAGCAAGCAGTTTTGTAACCAGAGCTGCACATTGGGCATCGGCATGGGTAAACCGCATCGGTAAACCGCATATGTGAGGGGCCATCATTTGCCGGAATCTTTTCAAGAACTCTCTCTAGTGTGGTATGAGATTTAATAGGTTATTTGGTGTTGATTGAGGTCGAACCTTCTGATACCTCTTGAGAAAAAACTTCTCCGTTTAGCCCATGTCTGATTTTTGCAGGAGTTGAGGACATGTCACTCACAAGCCTTTCCAATCAAGGATGAAGCAAACAGTTGCAACTTGTTGAAATCACTTTCACCGAGTTCACCACATTGTAAACTGAATCGTGCCAATTGTTCTCTTTGGATATTTCTATCCTCTCTATAAGCTTAGAGAATTTGGCTTTAAATCTTTCTGGCATAGACAGTACCCGAACTACCAAAATCATAATATTTCTTTCGACCCATTTCACCACCTATACTCTTATCTCCTATGAAGGGGTGCTTCATACCAATTCAATGACCCCATTTTCATCTAGGGGTCTATTGTGGTTAATAGCCGACCCCATCTAGTATGGGAAAAGGCTTAGTTGTTGTTTGTTTAGTTGTTGTTATAAGAACACGGAAAAACAAGCAGGCAATCAAGCGCAAACAAGTTACAGAAACAACACAACCCCCAAACAGTGATAACCTCATAATTCACACGCAATGATCACCAGCGAAAAAGGGAAAGACAAGCAAACATGGTCAAAAAGACCAGAAACCCGATTGGGTACACTTCAGAACCACGAATCCTAAGCGATAACACCAGAAAATCGTGATGCAAAGATGGTAGTCCATGAGAAACATCCACGACGAAAACCGAACATGGTCATAGAAACAAGCAACAAATGCAAAACCACGAAGGCTAAGAGATAACACCAGAGTGTCCTGATACACGAATATGGTAATCCTAACTTCCATTCTGAACGACAAATCTCGACGAACCAAAAAACCCATGAAACGCTAGTAAAAGATGAAGAATTCATGAAAGAACCAATTATGCAAATACAAATTGCTGGAGATTCAAAAGGGGGGTTCTCACAAAGTCATGCGTCCTGAACTCCAGGAGACCATACAAGCACCGAGGGAATCGTGAAAATAGAGAGCGTTGTAGTAGCAAAAGAGGTCGTGGATGTCCGGGTGGGGTTCTAAGACGTCCACCTCCATCAGATCCATCGACGGCCCGCGAACGAAGACGGAAGGAGTGCAGCGGGACGTGGTTTGGCCGTCTACTCCTCTTCCCTTCGCGTATCTTGGCGCCTTAATGTGAAGGGTTTAAATGCGAAGAGGTGTTCGATGTCTATCTTTCGGCGGCAAAGGGCATTCCGAAGGGGAAACTTACGTTCAACGGGATTAGAACCCGAAAACGACACCACTTCCAAAAACTGTATCCACATTGGTTTTCCTCACACTCTCTAACCATCTCGCTGATAAATAGCGATACGAAAATAAGTCTTCATCGTATTCTCGTGCCCGAGCACAACCGAAACAGCATATCCCAAATGGTGAAACGCGATCATATATATATATATATATATATATATATATATATATATTAGAGAAAGAGGGTAAATTGTATCCTATCCGCTACTGATTTTGTCCAATCATCTTCGATCGTTAATTTTCAATGGCATTGTCTTTCTTTTTTAAAACCATTAAAACTTTTAAAATTATACACATAATATCGAAAAACAATGAATCAACATGACGGACGGGATTTGATCTATATATATATAATTAGGTGCTAGTAGACACCAAGTGCACTCATTGAATGTTTGGGCTCCAAACCATATGCAAAAGCATAAAGGTGTTCAACTATATTTGATTTATATAAAAAAATTAACATCAATGCACTCATTTGATGTTTGAGATCCTAGCCATATGCAAAAGCATCAAGGTGCTCAACCAACTACATTACCATAAGATATATCAGAGTAATACAACAACAACTAAACTTTTTCCCATACTATACAAGGTTGGCTACATGGATTCTTTGTTTCCACATAGCCCTATCGTGTGTCATGTTAGCAGTTAACTCACAATAAGCTAGATCATTCTTTATTATTTCTTTCCAACACTTTTGTGGCCGTCCTCTACCTCTTTTAATACTTTCCAAATTTAGTTTATGTTCAAACCATCTTTAACGATATTCTCTTATTTTATCCCTTATTGGTGTCACTCCCAATTTATTTCTAATAGCCTCATTATATATACGGTCTTTTCTTGTATGACCACTCATCCATCTCAACATCTTCATTTCTGTCATAGACATCTTTTATACAAGTTCATTATTAACTGCCCAACATTCAGAACCATAAAACATGGCAAGTTTAATTGTTGCTCTATAATATTTACCTTTTAACTTTAATGGTATCTTCTTATCCCAAAGAATACTTATGCTTTTCTCCATTTTAACCAACCAACATTAATTCTATGCGTAACATCTCCATCAATTCTTCCATCACTCTAAAAAATTGACCCTAGGTATTTAAAACTTTCCTTTTAGGAGATGCAATGTGTGCCAATTTTAATTTTTATGTCCTCTGAAGTAACCAAATGATCGAACTTACATTCCATATATCTTGTCTTTGTTCTACTAAGTGGGAGGACTTTGCTTTCTAATCTTTCTCTCCATAATTCCAATTTTCTATTAACTTTTTTCTTAGACACCTCCACTAACACAATGTCATATACAAATAACATACACCAAGGTACTTCATCTTGAATATGTTTTGTTAACTCATCAATCATCATTATAAATAAGTATGGACTTAAAGTTGATCCTTGATGTAACTCAATATTAACTTCAAAGAAGTTTATCATTCCTTCATGAGTCATCACACATGTTTTTGCACCATCGTACATGTCTCTTATAAGGTTTATGTATGTCAATGGGATACCTCTTTTTTCCAATGTTCTCCAAAGAACCTCGGTCGATACCCTATTGTGAGCCTTTTTCTAGATCAATAAATATCATGTGAAGGTCTTTCTTTTTTGCTCTAAAATATTCCATAATACATCTCAAAAGGTGAATCACTTCAACAGTAGATCTACCTGAAATAAATCAAAATTAGTTCTCTGTTGTACTTGATACTTGTCTTAACCTACGTTTGATAATTCACTCCCAAGATTTCATAGTATGACTCATTAACTTGATACCTCGATAATTTGCTCAATTTTGAATGTCTCCTTTGTTCTTATATATGGGTATAAGTGTACTCGCTCTCCATTTCTTGGCATCTTTTGCTTTCTCCATATTTCATTAAATAGTCTTGTGAGTCAAGTGATTCTTATTTCTCCTAGTATTTTCCAAAGTTCTATAGGAATATTGTATGGTCCTACCGATTTACCACCTTCATATGTTTAAGAGCCTCTTTAACTTCATTCCTTTGAATATGTCGTAGAAATTGTGGTTTATATACTTTTCTAATTTGGCTAACTCTCTTAAGCTAATACTAACATCTTTATTTTCATTAAAAAGTTTATAATATATCAAGAGTCATGTTTATCTGAAATATAAATTCAACACATATGAAAATTTGTAAATTTGTAGGACTAGACAATATTTCTATAGAAGTTTGAAAAATCCTATGAGAAACAGGAATCACTTGTCTCACAAGACTATTTAATGAAATATGGAGAAACCGAAAAAATTCCGAGGAAAAGAGAGCGAATACACTTATACTCATATACAAGAACAAGGGAGACATTTATAATTGTGTGAATTATTAGGGTATTAAGTTAATGAGCCATACTATGAAATTATAAAATTTAGGTGAAGATAAGTATCGAGTACAATAGAGAACCAGTTTATATTCATGCCCGACAAATTTACTATTAAAGTGATTCACCTATTGAGACGTCTTATGAAACATTTTATAGCAAAAAAGAAAGACCTTCACATAGTATTTATTAATATACAAAAAGCTTACAATAATCTACCAAGTGATGTTCTTTGGAGAATCTTGGAAGAAAGAGGTATCCCATTGATATACATAAACCTTATAAGAGACATGTACAATGGTGCAAAAACATGTGTTATGACTCATGAAGGAATGACAGACTTCTTTAAAGTTAATATTAGGTTATATCAATGATAAACTTTGAGTTCATACTTATTTATAATGATGATTGATGAATTAACAAAACATATTCAAGATCAAGTACCTTGGTGTATGTTATTTGTGGATGACATTATATTAGTGAATGAGTATAAGGAAAAAGTTAATAGAAAATTGGAACTATGGAGAGAAACATTAGAAAGTAAAGCATTCTGACTTGGTAGAATAAAGACAGAATATATGGAATATAAGTTTGGTCATTTGGGTACTTCAGAGGACATAAAAATTAAGATTAATACATTGTTTGCCTCAAAAGAAATTTTTTAAATACCTAGGGTCAATTTTTCAAAGTGATGGAAAAATAGATAGAGATGTTACGAATAAAATTAATGTTCGTTGGTTAAAATGGAGAGGGGATCAGGTGTCCTACGTGATAAGAAGATACTATTGAAGTTGAAGGGTAAATATTATAGAGCAACAATTAGACCTGTCATGTTTTATGGTTCTGAGTGTTGGGAAACAAGATGTTTGTAACATAAATAAAGATGTTGAGATGGATGAGTGGTCATACAAGGAAAGGTCATATACATAATGAGGCTATTAGCAATCAATTGGGAGTAGTACCAATAAAAGATAAAATGAGAAAAAATCGTTTAAGATTGTTTGGACATGTAGAAAGGCGACCAAAGGATGCTCCTGTAAGAATATATGAAAAACTAGATTGTGAAAATGTTAAAAGACGAAGAGAACGACACAAAGTGTGAAAAAAAATTAAATTATAAAAAATGATCTAGTTTATATTGAGTTAACTGCTAGCATGGCACATGATAGGGCTCTCTAGAAACAAAGAAGTCATGCTAGTATAGGAAAAGGCTTAGTTGTTGTATAAATTCACCACATAACGCTGTTGAAACATTTCGGTGGCTTTTCCATTGTATTTTCCATTTTAGTGTCGCGTTGAAATGAAAAAATGTAACATCCTGAATGTTTCCGTGCATCTTAGACTCAAAGTGCCAACACCCCTAGCAGGATTGTGGGCTCAATAAGACAGACGGTGTGAGTTTGATTTTCAGGGCATACCTCCATGACTTTGACCTCGGTGGTGTTAAAAGGAAAAGGCAGTTTGTAAATTTTTAACTCGACACTGCTTTTCCAACTTTTAAAGATTCCTACATAAACCTCTTTCGTCCCCAAGCCTTGTCAAATTTAGGTTGTGTTAATGAAATAAAAGGGTGATTAAAGTTGGATTATTTTTTATACAACACAAAAATAACATGAATCTGCACCCAGAGTGTTAGCTCAACAGTAGGCGGCTCTAGCACCGTTGCTGCTGGTGGAGAATTTGACTCCCAAAGGATGCATGCAATGACAGACATACATGAAGGGGTGGCCGCCACTTCTTAAATTTTGGAATTTTACAATAAAACCTATATTTCACAGTGAATATATGGTTGAGATTCATGCTTCACCCTCCCAACACGATGAAATATGTACATCACCCCCTCCAAAACTATTTTTTAGATCCACCACTAGGTGCATATGTGGATGTGTGTTAGACGTCGACCTTCTATTGTAACAAAAAAAAGTAACATTTGCTAACCCTCAATCATTGTCATCCTATATTGAAAATGTTGGGCCATAAACAGATTCAGGTTCCCGGAGTTCCACCCCGACCCATGTTAATGGAACTATATATGGAAGTGTGCGCCCTGGTGCTCGTCTCCCTTTATGATTTAGGGCACATCTTTGTGTCATGAAACTTCAAAGAACTTGCCATCATGGAACTTTGTGGAACTAATGACTGAAACTTCATGAACGAACATACCTAACTAGTTTTCTCTTCTTTTTCTTCAACTTGGTGCTTACATTTCAGGAACATGGTTTTGCTTTTACATCTTGCACCACAAATGCCACTTTTACATTGGATGCAAACATGCATTAGTGAACTTCATAGAAAAGGGCCTTGGAAGCTTCTCATCCGGTACTAATGCTGTAAAATGAATTGAGTTGGCCGTATTAGTCTCTCTAGTGATTAGGTTGTTGCTCAATGACATCTACCATTTACTCATAGGGTGATATAAGCTCACAGGCATATGAGTAGAAAATAAGCTTGGTCTTTCAACTTAATTTTTTTTTAACTCAACATAAGCTAAATCATTCTTTATTTTTTTCCTTTCTACACTTTTATGGTTTTCTTCTTCCTCTTTTAACATTTTCACCCTCTAGTTTCTCCTACTTTTTATTGAAGTTTTCTTTGGTTGTCTTTCTATTCTTAAATAATTTTTTCTCATTTTATCATCTATTGGTGTCACTCCCAATTTGTTTTTAACAATCTCATTATGTATACAGTCTTCCCTTATGTAACACTCATCCATCTCAGCATCTTCATTTCTACTACGGATATCTTTTATACATGTTGATGATTAACGGTCAAACACTCATAACTATATAACATAATGGGTCTACTTGTTGTTTTATAATATTTACCTTTCAACTTTAATAGTATATTCTTATTATAGAAAATACCTGATATACCTCTCTATTTTAACTAACCTACATTAATTCTATGTATAACATCTTCATCAATTTTCATCACTTTGAAAAACAAATCCTAAGTATTTAAAACTTTTCTTATGAGGGACGCAATGCATATCAATCTTAATTTTTTGTAACACTTGAAGTAACAAAATGATGAAATTTACATTCTATATATTTTGTCTTTCTTTTTACTAAGTTGGAAGCTTTTACTTTCCAATGTTTGTCTCTATAGTTCTAACTTTATTGACTTTTTCTTTAGACTCATCCACTAATACAATGTCATCCACAAATAGCATACACCAAAGTAATTCATCTTGAATATATGTGGTTAACTTATCAATGACCAATATAAATAAATGTAAACTTAAAATTGGTCTTTGATAAAATCCAATATTAACTTTAAAGAAATTTGTCATTCTTTCATGTGTCCTCACATTGTGTTTGTACACGATGATACATGTCTCTTATAAGATTGATATTTGTCAATGAGATATCCCTCTTCTTCAAGATTCTCTAAAGAATCTCTTGGCATGCTACCGTAAGTTTTTTCTAGATTAATAAATACCATATGAAGGTTCTTCTTTTTTATTATAAAATATTCTATAAGATGTCAAATAGGCTCAATAGTAGATCTCCCTATCATAAATTCAAATTGGTTCTTTGTTGTACTCGATACTTATCTCAATTTACATTCAATAATTCTTTCTCATAATTTCATAGTATAACTTAACAACTTGATACACTAATAATTCTCACAATTTTAAATGTCTCCCTCATTCATGTATATGGGGTATAACTATATTCGTTGTGTATTTCTAAAGCATCTTTTAGTTTTTCATATTTTATTAAATAATCTTTTAAGTCAAGTGATACACATCTTTCCTAGAATTTGGCAACCTTTATATATTTAATAATTTTTTAAACTTTACTCTTATCAATAGAAATTGTGGTTTATATACTCTTCAGATTTGGTTAATTCTCCTAAACTAATATTGCACCTATATTTTTATTAAAAAACTTATGAAAATAAATTTTTATTTATTTTTGAGACCATCACTTGCCACTTGCATCTTCTAATCCTCATCTTTGATACATTTATCGAAGGTAAGATACTTAGTTTTCTTATCTGATTTCATCAAAAAATATAATTATTTCTCATTTGAGATTCAGTTTAGTCTTTAATGAAGTGCTTGTTGTGAATAAAACATCCATACCCATGAAGATTTATACCCCTCTAATTGTTACCATGTTGAGATCGACAATTCATTGGCGTGCACGAGAGGCCTGGTGCTAGCATTGGAGAGGTTTCAATTTGAGGACTCTTCTACAGATCAACTTATGTATTTTGGGTTTATTATTTCGGTTGCGGGTGGCTTGGGGGTCCTGCATTATTATGCATAAGTTGGATCCGCGTCTATTTTGGATCAAATCACGTTGGATCCATTGGTTGTTTTGGGTTTTAGTATAATGTATCAATAATGGGTTGGGTTAGACTCGCCCCACATGAGGATCATGTAACTGGTCCCTTACTCTATAAAAGGAACCGGGTAGTCCATTGTAGGAGTTCTGCCATTAGGGTGAAGTGAGATTGTGAGAGGAGAAGATTCATGAGAAGGGCGAGTGCAAGGTGGAGTTTGAGGCTCCCTTATTGGTTGGCTATGCCTAGGAGGGTAGAGCTGGATACTAAGTGAGTTAGGCCATCGGGCGGTACCGGTGTGGTATCACATGGACTCCTCTCCAAGCCTATTGCATTCGGCCAACTATTGATTAATAAAGAACTCTTTTCGTATCTCTTGTATTCATTGTTTATTTCTTGTACAAATTATGAATTGCATGCTTTTGTGATAAAGAAAAATCGCATCTTTATATGTGTGTGTGTTTGTGATTTGGTTGAAGGGTTGATTAACACGAGATACTAGTGCTGGTCACCGAAATCCTCCTGGTGTCACTAACTAGTGTGAGCTTGTCTAGCACACAATCTATATTCCACTACACAAGCCTAATAGCCTATGAAGAGTTGAGTAAAGACATCCCCAAGTTGTGTGTTGTTGTCCTCACTAATCTAAGTGGGTTGAGCGTAGCTCATCCCATACGATTACAAAATTGATCACTAAATGAGCTCAATGCAATTGAGATGAACCAAGCAATGAGCAGCTCGACTCAAGCCCATCTACGGTGAGCAACGATCATTCATTAATAAAGGTATATACATTTGAGACAATATACACAAAATCTTTTACATGAACCAAAATTATGGAGATAGATCGCGAGGCTACACATGAACATTGCGGATATAACTTTGCAAATCCAAGCGCTTTGAAGCTTAATTATGCATTGTTAACTCACCGACTTTCACTATAGGATACGAGTACTTCGACACTAGCCACTATCAAATGCTTTGTTTGTTAACGAAGAACTAGCACTATAGGATATAACTTTGCAGACATTATGTTATCGAACCTTTCTTAGTATTAGTATTACCTGGTCATGACCAGTTTGATTATCTTGACTTTTAACAAAGACTCCTTATTGAGTTTTTAGTTGGTGTGGCAATCAGTCGCCTTAAATACTCATAATGTTTGCACCAATAGCACCAAGAGCATTAGATTAACGGTTGGGCACTTTAGCATCGTTGCTGGTGGTGGGGAGTTCGACTCCTTGAGGGTGCATGTTTAGGTATGGTTGTCAGGCTTCAGTGTCCTCTTATAACCAGTATTGTTCGATGCGTATCGTATCGTGTATCGTTTTGGCTCATGATACATATTGTATCGTATCATACTTTAATATTAAAAATTAGTAAAAATAAAAAAAATAGAAAAAATATGATAATTACAAAGAATTCATATAATGCAAAGTTTAATACATATTGATCATTAACCATTCAACAATTGAAAAAAATACATATTTTGAAGCAAAAAATTTAATACATTTACGTTTACATACTTTAATCCGGATCATCAACTAAATAATCTTCATCTTCTCCTTGTTGAAGATCCTCACCACCTTCAGATTCAAAATCAAAATCTTCATCTCCTTGATGATGTTGTAGTGCTCCTTCCAAATTAATCAATGTAATGTCTTCTTCGGTTAGGAGTGCATTTTCACATTATTTTCCATAATCTAGTCCTCTAATATATCAAAATTATCGAAACTTATTAGATCAAATTAGTTTTCTTCTCTATTTACATCTTTTAATTGCCTACAAGAAAGAAAGATAAGTAATTAGTAAATAACATTAACAATTGAAGTCAAACAAAATATTGAATTGAATCTTTAAATAGTAACTAATATAAGATTACCTTTAGCGAAGCCATATGCTATAACAGATTAAAACTAAGTCATTGAGCCATTTATTTTCTAACTTGTTGCACTTTTTTCTATAGATGTCTTCAAAGACACTCAAATTCCTTTCACAACCCATTGCACTACAAGTTTGACTCAGAACTCACATTGTAAAATCTCTAAGGTTTGAGCAATTACTTCCAAACTTATTCCACCAAACATCTATAGAAAAAGATAAATATTAGAGACTTAATCGATAATAATATAATATTTAAAAAACTTAAATACAAAGATAAACAATTTACTTGCGTGCATATTTGTGCGGTTGCAAATTGCTACAGGCAAACCCATTAAGTAAAGAGCATTATCATAGATCTCTATCTCTCAATGTATAGCATCTACTCTATTCTCATAAAGGACAAATCTGTCTATACAATCAATGATGCCTCGATTAACCTCACTGTCTCTTTTGAAGCTTGCTGAGTACCTAAATGATGAGTTTAGGTAATATGTTGGTGCATTAATAGTCTGATGCAATTGTTTGTTCTATCTATTATCTATAATGTTTCACACGAGCATACAATCCCTCTTTCTTCTATTAAAATTATTTTTAATGGCTTTTTTGTCATATCCGTGAATTCATAAAGGTAACCCATAGATGGTTTTTTCTCGCTATAAGTCAATCTCAAAACCTTTATTAAAGGATATGTAATTCTCAATAGTCTAACACATGCATTCCAAAATATATTCTTGAAGACTCTCAATGAAATCTCATTCAACTTTATATTTTTTCTATTTTGAGGCAACTCTCAAAATTATTGTCACTCATCTGAGGAGAGCATTCTTTTTAAGGCTTGCTTCTTTCTCACAATACTCAGTATAAATAAAAAATTAGTTGTAAACTGAGTTGCAACTGTATGAAGAAGTTCTGCACCATTTATATATCTCCTCATTATACACAATAAAAATGCATGGTTGTAGATAAATTTGGTGATATCTTTACAACATTTAGTTGTTGCATTTATCTCACCAATATCCTCAAGAATAAGATCTAAACAGAAGTCTCATAAGTATCTGCTAACCCCTTCACAACTGCTTTATAGTTAGCTGTATTATCTATAATAAATTAGACTACATTATCTAGCATAACCTCGCATATCACCTTATCAAACTCTTTCGTTAGGATCTCCGCAATATGCCTCTTCTCTAACATGTCTAGAGATATAAAAAATATAAGTCTTTTACGACAGTCGAAAAGAAAGTTTAACAAAGTTCTTTCTCGCCTATCTGTCAAATCGTGTGTCATGATAGTGCATCATGTCTCCTTTCATGACTCTCTTAAAGTCAAATAATAATCTTGCACTTCAATCACAGTCTTATCTAATAACTTTCCTCTCAACTTTTGGTAAGAGAGGATCTTGTATCCTCGATCAATATTAGCAATTGCATCTGTCATTCATTGAAAATAAAAATTGTTTGTTGCATTAAATTGAATGCATGCATCATAAAACCATTTGCCCACTATAAGGTATGCCTGATCTTAAAGTTATTTTGAAGCCATAACAATACAAATTCGAGGTTGAGCACCATGTGTAGTGGTAGGAGAGAAAAATGAATGTATTCTAGAAGACGCTCTTCCTCTACTCATTCTTGAGCTTCATCTTCTACCACTTCAACTTGCAAAATCTTCAACAACCCTCTTTCCCCTATTTGATGGTAGAGAACTACTACTACCAATCTTTGTTCTACCATCTTAAGGAATTCTATCAATCAATCCAATAACATCATCATCATTTTCATCAAACATTCCTAAATCATTCTTCTGTTATCTCCTCTCATGTATGCTCTCAATCATACAAAGATATTGTCATTTAATGCATTCTAACAAACTTATAACTTTGTTCGTGGAAAGAGTAACTTCTTTTCTAGTCTCAATAAGGTAGTGTTTTAATCGTAAAATTCCATTACTAACCACCTTCTTACAAAACAAATATTTGATCTTCAATCTGGAGTCCTTAACTGTTGTACCCCACTAACATGCTAGATCATCACCCCGAGATTGAGAGTCCCTAACACTCCTTCCTGCCATCTCAATTGAGTACTTTAATTCAATAAAAAACTTGAGCACAAATTCTAGGTTGAGCACCATATGTAGTGTTAGGAGGAAAAAAATGAATGTATGCTAAAAGAAGTTCTTCTTGAGCTTTCTCTTCTACGACTTCAACTTACAAAATCTTCAGCAATCTTCTTTTTCCTGTTTGATAGTCGAGAACTGGTACTACCAATAGTATCATCATCATCTTCCTCAAACATTCTTAAATCATCCTTCTATTATTTGCTCTCAATCATCTCAAGACATTATCATTTAATGACTTCTGGCAGACTTCTAACTCTGCCCGTGAAATGAGCAATTTCTTTCTTAGTCCTTGGTAGGTGGTGTTTCAATCGTGAAATTACACCACTAACCACCTTCTCACAAAACAAACATTTAATCTTTAATTTAGAACTCTCAACTATTGTACCCCATTGTCATGCCGGATCATCAGACCAATATTGTGAGTCCCTAACACCCCTTTCTGCTATCTTAATTGAGCACTTCAATTGAATAAAAAACCTTAAAGTAAAAGCACTTTATAAATCCTTAATATTCACATAACACTCAAATAGAGTGTCTCCCACTTCATGAATGCAATAAAAATCATATTCATACACTTCATAACGCCATATTTTGTCATTAAAAAAAATACAAATAACATAAAAAAATAACAAATACAAAAAAAATCTCAAAAAAATGCAAAATGTATACCACAATCCGAGTTGGGGGCTTCTACGAACACCGTAAAACACTTTCTTTCGAGCCTTAAACACTAAGGACGGGGAAAAGTGTGTTGGAGAGCTATGAACAGGCTAGAATGGAAGCAAACGGAAGCCAAAAACATGCAAAACTGTGGGTATCTATTCGACCATGGATCCTTTAAAACGGTATAATAACCTTTATCATGTAGATAACACTGCTTGTAACCACAATAACAACACATTTTTTTATACTAGATGGGGTCAGCTACATGGAGTCTTTGTTTCCATAAAGCCCGATCATATCTAATGTTTTGTGGGTGTTAAGCTTGGGCCTTCTCTCTAACAAAAAAAAAACTCATAGTTGTCTAATAGAGTACACACTCATGACACCTTACTTTCGTAAGCATTCTAGAGATAGGTCCATAGCGCATTAAACTCGATCTTCAACTTATGATCTCTTATAGGCAAGTCTCTCAAAAATGAGAAAACCCATGTGTGGTGCCTGAGCTAGGATGGCTAGTGCAGTTTGACGTAGCAAATGGGATAAAGATGCATGTTTTCACACACACAAACACACAGATATGGACAGTTGTGATTTTTCTGGAACTAGGAACCAGAGCCTGTCCTACTTTGGAACCACCGATTCTGGTTTAGGTGTTGAACCATTTGAAATCGAAAAAATATCTAAAGACTTTAAATTTTGACAAAAAATATTAAAAATTATGGAATCAGTGATTCCGAACCATCAGTTCTGGTTCCGCAGAAGCTGAAACCAGATCGAACTGGGTCCTCCACAGTTTCAAATCCAGTTCTGGCTCCAGCCAGTTCCTGGCCCTGTTCGGTTCTGGCTGAAACTGCTGGGCCGGTTCGAAACTGACCATGTCTACACAGAGATACATGATGTTTGTATGCATGTAAGAGTGAAGAGTCTGTAGAAACGATCTTCAAATTCTCTTGGGTGATCCCACTTCCTTTAGTTCCTCCACCCTTTACTCATCCTTTTTTGTATAGTTAAGGTTCTCTTTGGTGTTTCCAGTTCACTAAGCTCACTTACTACTAGGTGCATCTGATTTTCTCATGGATTGAACCCGAGGAAAGCTTTGTTATAATCATGGTACACCCATCATACAACAACGACAACTAAGCTTTTTTTCATACCAAATGGGTTGACTACATGAATTCTTTGCTTTCTTCATTCTCTTTTTCAGTGGAAAACTTTCTTGAGTAAGGCACTTTCAAAAAACCACAGAATTGAATAACCGGATTGATAGTTGGGAGCGGAGAGACTGGTGAAATTGGAGGGGTACCTTAATTCTTACAATAATTGTAGAAAGAGGAGTAGAGGGGTTTATCCTACTCGAGTGGTTATAAAAATCATTTAAAATGATTTGGATACGTAGAAAGATGACAAAAGAAAGTTCGAGTAAGAAACTATCAAAAACTAAGTTGTGAAGATATTAAAAGAAGAAGTACAAAAGTATTGAAAAGAAACTCTAAAGAATAATCTAGCTCATGTTGAGTTAATTGTTAACATGACACGTGATAGAACTCGGTGGAAACAAAAAATGTATGTAGCCAAACACATTCCATTCCTAGAGAGAGATAGAGAGAACACCTTTTTGGTTCACAAATGCATAACTATGCCTTGAGATAGTAAAAATGTCAAAAATTTCCACCTTAATATCATGCTTTCACTCAAGAGCAGGTAGACACGGCCCAAGAGTTCCAATCAGAACTGAACAGGACTAGGAACTGGCTTGACCCGGAACTGGTGAAACTGAAATCAGGCACAAAACCAAAATCAGTGGTTTCAAACTGTTTGTTTCAGTATTTTTTAATTTTTTATATAAAATTTATTTTTTTAATAAAATAACTGGTTTCAGGCCGTTTCAAACTCAAACTGAGACTGTCCTGAAACGGATGGTTCTACCGGTTCTGGTTAGCCCAAAACCGAACATGTATAAGAGCAGGTGTATGTCGACGTTGATCGAGGTGGGGGCGTCCACCCCACCCAAGTTTTAGAGAATTGATCAATGCTATGGCCGATGGGTTGAATCCGTAAGCTACCACCCACTATTTTCCCCACCCTAATTTATTTTTAGCTGTAATAGACAGCTGACGGTTATACAATAAGCTATTTGCCCTAGTGTCAGAGATGTACGGTTCAAGTTCTCCTGGAATTAGGAACCAGAAACGAACTGGGACCTAGCAGGTTTAAATTCTGGTTTGGAACCATCCGTTTCACTTTGGTTTTGAATTCCAATATCATTCAAAATCTAAACATATATAAATAACCACTGGTTCTAATTCTTGCATGGTTCCGGTTTAACGACCGAACCGGAGGGTCTTCGGTCTGGTTTTAGGTTTGATTTGATCAGTTCCAGTTATGATTGGTTCTTATCCGGTTGGGTTCTAATTAAAACCGGGTTCTGTTTCGAGCCGGACATGTCTACTCACTCAAAGAATTTCACACTTTCTGTGGCTTTCCACAGCTATCATGCTTCTCCACAGCGAAACCAAAAATTTGTTTTCATTTTAAAAAAAAATTAAATAATTGACTAAAAAATTTTTGAATTCAAGTGGAGCAGTCCTGCGACAATGTAGATCCGCCACTGCAATCACTTCTTTTTTATAACAAATTAAGCGAAGCTGAACCCACATACTCATGAACATTTATAAGGTAGGTATAACATAACCCGACCGATGACTCTGGTCAAGCTACTTAAATCAAAGAAGGGCTTAGCCAAGTCAACTGGACCAAAAAGAGTCCTTGAGCCTAACCATGGTCTTGGGCCACTGGCCTCAATAAGTTGAGGTGAAAGTTTCAAAAGTCATTTTCTTGAAGAAATAAAAGAGATACGAACTTTCCAAATTAGAAAGCTTTTTAAGAATAAAGTCTACCAATTTGGATTCAAGTATTGGTGGACAACTACAACCAGAACTGAACCAAATTTCATATGCAACCAAACCAAACTGCACCAAATTCAATTCCGTTCATTGGTTTGGGATTTATGACTGAATTCTAAGAGAAACATTTGTATGTGCATACATACAAACACACACACACATATATACATATAAATATATATATATATATATATATATATATATATATATATATATATATATATATATATATATATATAACTATGTACACTTGTAGTGTGTATTACCATTTCTTTACACCACAAAGTCGTTGAAGCACATCCAGTAATAAGGATTCACATCATTAAAGCATACCTTTTCTATAACCAACTTTTTTGTCCATCTTTTGGAGCCCTAAAATATGAGTCGATCATGTGAGAGATGATGACAATCTTAATTTACAACTATGTAGAACAATAGAACCAAGGTAACATGATATGTGCAGGAGTTTGTAAACAAAATTCTCGGTAATATATGGAGTTAAAATTTTGCTTTCAAAAAAGCATATGCGAGCGTGCCAATAAGTTTAGTTAAACTTGCAAAAATTTGAGTTGATTTTGACTTCTTAAGCTAATGTGAGGAAGTATGTTTTTATCGACGTAAGTTTTCTTTAACCAACATTTAAGGGTCATCCTAGACGTTTATCAGGAGTTATTTTAAAGTTTGAAGTTTTCTCAAAACAGTCTCGATTCAAATTAGCCTTTTTTAAAACCACATCTTACAAAAAAACTATGTTCAGTTTTGTGAAAACAAAATTGAATTTGTTACACCAAGTTCACATTTTATCAAAGCACTTTTCGAGGTCCAAAAATCCTGAAAATTTTGTCCAAGCAATTGGTATAAGGTTTTATTGATAATTTTTGTTTATATTTTTCAATCCTTTGGTTTTTAACTTAATGCTATTCGTGAATTTGGATAGTGCTTGTGATTGAAACTCAGGGCTTCAACAAAATGCACATAAATCAAAGTATAGATCTCTTATTTTTATAAAATTTATCACTCTAAAAAGCTACATATGTTGACTTTTCGATGACACCATCCTTGAAGGATTTGGGTACATACAAACTAAGTTGTATACGGTTTACCAAATGAGGAGTGTGGAACCTCCATCATAGGTAGGTTTGGTTCAAACTCATTATGATATTTGATGATTTTTTATGAACCTTATAACATTTCAAAATTTATAAAAATTTTAAAAAACATTTTTCTAGGTGTGTTACACTTACAGAAAAATTTTGGAGGTATTTTCCTTGAAAATGGATTTAGGAAAAATCTGACAACCTAATACGTTTATGAAGGATGCTGAATTTTTTAGAATTTTTCTTATAAAAAATAATAATACATCCGGTTTTAATGTTAATGATTTAGTGATCACTCAAAGAATTTCGTTGAGGTCTTAGGTTAGTTTTGAGAGGAACTCATCCACATATATATTTTCAAAGCGTCTCTACAATAGGGCTACTCGCTTTAGAAATATACGCGATCATAGCCCAATACTCTCTCCAACATAAACTTATGAGTAGTTAATTCACCATAAGAGTGATTACATACTCATATCATCAAATGTAATCGGGCAATTACATTCCTTTTATGGCTTCTTCAATTGAGTTAGAGACAATCAATCCACCAAAGAAATAGGAGAGGAATTGATATATCATATAAGCATAAAATAAGAAGAGGGAGTATAATATATATATATATATTGGAGAAGAATCAACAAAAAATTGTTAAGTTTAATTAATCCTTCTTACCTATAGGCCACTCATTTGTGGCTTTAGACCGGAGCAATCTTCCTTTTGCAATGATGTGCTATAAGAATGGTTGTTTTCTCTTGAAATAGAATTATTTGGGACAAGAGCCCCAAGCTTACAACAAATGGGATAAAATGAAAAGGGGGAAAATGCAACTCGAATGCTTCTCTCTCTCTCTCTTCTTTTGGATAATATTCCCTTCTCTGTTTCTCACTTGGCTGATTCTCTCCTCTCTTTGACTGACATCTTTTTTTTCCTAGATTCTCATATTTTTTGTCGGCCAAACTTCCTTTTTATAGGCATCAAACCGAACCAAATCTTCTTTAGATTACTAGACTCGATCCAAATCCAGTTCATAAGGGAACAACCTTATTACACAACTAATTGAAGGACATCCACACATGGAAAGAGGAGTTGAATATGTGTAGTACATGAGAAGAGTGTTGGATGGGCTAGAAGATGCAAGACTGGTTGGCACATGCATCAGCGTGTGTTGCAAGATGTGCGCGTGGGGCGCATGGGAGCAAGACATCGTCGCACGTGTGAAATGGTGTCGTACGGGCACGTGGGTGTTGGGTGTCGTATAGGGTGCATCTATGCTAGGCACCATACAATACATGCGGTGGTGGTCGACGGTGGCGTGCTTGGTGGCCGATGGTGGAGCGTGTGGTGGCTCCCTTTAGGCCTCTCCCTTTCTTTCTCTTTTTCTTCGATTAACTCATCCTTAGGCTGGGAATGAGCTCCCTCATGTTCTCCTTGGTTGAGCTTATCATTCTTGGGCTGAAATCCCCGTTCTTGGTCACTGAGATCCTCCTTTTATGGGCATTTTCTTGAATCGTATTCTTTCGAGTTATTGAACACGATTTAAACCCAAATCCAATCCATCCAAAGGGGTTCTTACGTGGGAAAGGCAAATGTGACCTGTGTTGGGGACAACTAGGCACAATTTTGTCATATTTGAAGAAAGTTTGAGCACGTGTGAGTCATTTCGCATAGAAGGCATGCTGGGGCGTGTGTGGGGGCGTTCCCATGTGACAAGGGGGTCCCACTAGGCCATAGGTGATACGTGGCCGCTTGCGGGTGGTCTGTGTTGTCTCATGATGGGACAAGGAGCTCGTGGTCACACGCATGGTAACCAATGATGGTGATTTTCACTTTATCTGATCCATGGGTTGATCTCTTCAATATTTTTGGACCATTTTAACCTTTTGGTGGTGTAGGGTCGCTTGGTGTAGGATTTTTTTTTATAAGGAATATTTTGGTTTTCTTATTCTATATTGATGATTTTGTCATTTTTTGCTTCGTGGGTTGATTTCTTTAACCTTTGTGGATCGATTTAATCTTTTGATGGGTGCGGTCACTTGGTGTAGGATCAACCTTTGTCGGAGTATTTCGGACTTTTCACTTGATGATTGAGCTTGATTCATCGCCGAACTTGAGGTTTTGAGGTCCCACTCCTTCTCTACCATGTTTTATGTCATGTTTATTCTTTTTTTCATCTTTTTAATTTGAATATTCAATAGGGGTAACACAATCATTCTGTAAATCTTTTACAGTTAAAACTTATTTTGATTCCAAATGCCCTTTTTAATTTTTACAACCATTCTTTTAAAATAAATATACTTGAAACATCAAAATTTTGCTAGTACAATCTTGAGGGTAAAATGGTCATTTTTGGATTTTATCGAAATTTGTTTTTTTGTGGGGCTCAAAATAACCTCATTTTGAGATTCTCACAAATTTTTTATATAGAGATGAACTCACTTAAGGTGTCTTTGTTAAAAAAAACTTTATGACCATAATTTTTCTTTTGAAAGAAAAACTTTTGAAAAATCTTTTTGACAAATTTTTGAGTGTTTACATGTATTAGATCTTTCTTCTTTGGGGTATTTTACACTTTTAACTTAAACATTTTTCACTTGGGCTTGAGCAATCGTCAAACCTGGTTCTTTTGAGTTTTTGAAGTCTTACTGCTTTTCCCTCTATGTTTTGAGGATGTTTGTTCTATTTTTTGCCTTTTAAAATATTTTATAGAGGTAAAATGATCACTTTATAAAGGTTTTGCTTGTAGAACTTATTTTGTTACCAAATGCCCCATTTTAATTTTTACAATCACTTTTTGAAAAAATCATGCTTTAAACAGTGAAATTTCGTCAATATCACCTTGAAGACAAAATAGTTATTTTTTTGAATTTTGTAAAAGTTCAAAAACAATTTGGTGGGGCTTGAAGTACCCATGTTCCCAAAAAATTTTCGGTGGACTTTTGAAACTGAACCGACAAACCGAGTTTTGAAGAAATTGTAGACCAAAACCGGACTGATTTTTGATAAAACCAAATAGAATAAAAAATTTCGGTTTGGTTCAGCTCGGTTATTAACCAAATATTACTGAATAGCGCTTACTCCTAACTATACCAAAAGATGGAGGATGGTTCGCCCCAAACTCCTTGTGGCAAAAACGAGGGCAAAGTAAATGGCGACTAGCAGACTATCATCTGAGTCCACCAGCCACGAAATGATTAAAGCAAGCTTTCCAAGACGATGAGCCAGTTTCAACAGAAGATCCATCCACGTTGAACTTGTCTTTCTGGAAACTAAATGGCGACTTGCATTTTTTCTTGAAATAAACCACCATTGTCTGGAACCACACAAGGAACCTAGCCCAGTTAGAGCCGGCCGGGTCGGCCCACTTTGGAAGTAAAGCTCCCCTAATGGTGGTGTTCTCCATTTGCAAAGACTCCATACTCGAGGCCTTGCTTAAGGGGAACAAGTATCTTGAAAGAGATACACATATTTAACATCAACCTCCAACTTAGACATGGCAGGTTTGGAACAGGCTTGGAGATTCCAACCGAAATCAAACCAGGCCAGAACGGTTAGAATCATAACTAGTCAAACCGGAGACCACTCAATTCAGTTTTGGTTCCGCCTTCCATGGAATTGGAACCGGATTCCATATTCTTGTAGTTTTTTTTATTACGTTGGTTCGGTTCCAGGCGGTTTAGGAGTCAAACAAAAATCAAATAAAAAACTAGCTTGGCTCTAGTTTGAATCCGATTTTTGGTTTCAGAAAAACCAAAACCAATGGTTTGAAACGGTTGGTTCCGGGTTTTTTCGGAAACAGAGACGTGTACTCTAAGCTCAAAATTGCAGGTTGGATCACTCTTTTGGACATTGGTGCAAAAGTTCGATATTCAACGTACGCCTGTACATTGGAGTATGCAAGCTATGGTTTTAAACAGCTTCCATTCTCCAACAAACCTGTTCAGATCCCGTAGCATTTGCTGTAAGTTGAATGAGAGTACCTGATTATGTGGTTTCATATTGCTCGCATATTTCAAGAGCCTCTTTCGTTTCTGGGGCTTTTCCCTCTCTTAGTTTTTTTTTTTGTTACAAGAGGAAGCCTCTCTTGGCGCTCTTAGTTTTTAATCAAGGCTATCATGAACAGACAATAATGTTACCCCATGTGCATGTGTGTTATGCCTCCTTTTGTTAAGAAAAAAGAAAACAAGGTGTACACACGTACATATTAGGGGGCTGTTAAGTGTTGTATGTACCGTATTATATCGTGTATAGTTTTTTTATGATACAAATGTATTGTATTCTAAATTTTTAATTAAAAATGGTTTTAAAAAATAATAGGAAATTTTTAAATGATTATTATGAATCAAAATAAGTAAGGATAAGTTTGAAAATTGTATCAAAACAATAGTACATGACTTATTTAAATTATTTAATAAGGTATCAAACACCTACATTGAGGCACAACAATTACCTAGTTTGGGAATATGTTTCCTAATAACTGGGACTTAAGACTTTACCATCAATAAATCTCTGTTGAGATTTTAAAAGGTAATAACTCCTACCCTTTGAATTCTAAGGGTTAATAAATTTGTGTTTAGTACTCTAAGAGGTAATAACTTGTACAATTTGAATTCTAAGAGTTAATAAATTTGTATACTCTAAGAGGTAATAACTCTTACCCTTGGAATTCTAAGAGTTAATAAATCTCTGCTTGGGACTCTAATAATAAATAATAATTTCTATTCTTAGAATTTTAAGGATTAATAAATCAGTGCTTAGAACTCTAACAATTAATAACTACTATCATTTGAACTCTATAAATATTAAATAAATAAGAAAATATCACACGGTATGGGGCAATAAGTTTATAATATATGATATGCCCCTTATATCGTAACGTAAATTCTTACGATACTATATGATACGTCATGTATGGGTAACATACCTCTTTACTCTTTTGTGAGTGTAAAAAGAAGATAGACCCTATGAGTCAGCGATCTCTTTGCCTTCTTTATACCCTTTATCAAAGTTCGTCTACATAGAAATAAGGCCATAAAAAAAGTCCATCAACCATATTTCTTTAGCAAAGAAAACTGAATCGAGGCAAAATGGGCATAAAATAGTTGCACCCGCCTATTTTAATAGGTGGGCAATGAAAACAGAAGGATTAAGGGAGATTGTTCAACTAAGTGAAACCAAGATAATTCCGTGCCTAGAGGATTTTTTTTTTACAAAAAAGAGAATTTCATTTAAAAAAAAGGTGCATAAGAGGTTGTGTAGAGCAACACATATTGAGAGAAATGATACTCTCTAAAGTAGAACGTAATAATTCATATATTATACAAGATAAAACAAGTAATCACGAGCGTAGTGGCAATTATTAGTTATTACTCTTGCAAGCCATCCCATAGAATGAATGCTCTACCATTGATATTCAACACATGAATAACTTCCCAAAGGACTCGGCAAACAGAGTAAAACTCATCATGACACAAGAAGCCCTCTCACTATTCAAAATTGTTTTGCCTATCACTCCAAACCCACTCTCTTTAACTTAGAAAAAGAGGAGAGGTGAGCAATATGAAGCTAGATAACCATTCCAAGGTAAAATCCTCTCTCTATCATACTGGAGAAGGAGAGAGAAAAGAAGGAAAAGAAAGAGACAGCAAGGATGTTAGTTATATGGATTTTGCTACCTACCTAGAGGTGAAATAAAGAGAGTATTTGTTTTTGGTGGTGGTGAACCAATTTCACAAGAAAAAGAAGGGAACATTCTCACCTAAGTGTATTAGCATATAGTAGTTTTTCTTTCTCTCTCACAACATAATAAATTTAGAAAGAGAGAGAGAATGAGAGTTGCTAGACTCCCATTCATTCCATATTTTGCTAGACCATCCAAGACATCAGTACACATACGAGCGACATAGATGCTGCAAGCACAAAGAAGAAGACTCATTCATGGGAGTTAGGGTATCTCTCATACGTTCGTCCTCCCTCCTCTCTCTCTCTCATCCTGTACTCCACCACCAACCACTGGTAAGGTATCGCTCAATCGCTCAATCAACCACCTCACCCATATTTAAGAGTCCTCTCCTCCTCTTCTCTCTCACGATTAATTGATCAACAACCTACCTCCAACCCTCTTTTCTGGTTTTTCCTCTCTCACATAATATCATCTCCTCTTCTCTCTCAAACACACGCTTAGACGATCGTGCTCCCCTTATATCTCTCGATCGATCAACCACCTCTCACCCAGATTCGAGAGTCCTCTCTCCTCTTCTTTCTCTCGATTGGCAATCCACCCTCAATCCCCTTTATGCTTTTTTCCCTTGTTGGGAGATTACATATGGGCATTTGCTTTTATCTGTTTCTTTTTAAATCACAAGAAATGAAATGAGTTTTATCTTTTAATTATGTTTAAGTGATATTGCATCCTTGATGTAATTGATCCTAACAAACTCTTCTTTAGCAAGAATACTTTTCTGATTTGAACATCAATTGCGATTGTAAACGAATAGTGGGGAGTTGAATCGATTCTATGTTAAGGGGAATTCAACACCTATTTTGAACAATGTTTTATTGTGAAATTTTATATGGGAATTGATTTGGTGAAATTTGAATACATTTTCTCTTATTTGAACACACCAACTTATTTATTTGATAAATAATGTGAATCATGTTTATATGAATGCTTTGATGAAATCTATCTAAGTGCAGTTTCACTTATGTTTTGAAAACTTGTTCATGTGAAATTGGAAAGCATTCAATACGGATCAAAACCAAGCTTCAAGTTCTAGATCAGTTGCAAAGCAAGAAGGTAAGATACGCTTGTGGGATTAGATGTGATTGTTGATGATCATCATTTTGAGTTAGATATTAGTGAGATTCCAATTGAACTAGATTCAAACAAAAATTATGAATTATTGGAGGAAGATAAAATGCAACTGATGAGATGTTAGAAGTTGATGGTGATAGTGATAATAATAATGATATGGAAAAGAACATTGATCAAACACGGGGAAAGAGTTTATACCAACAGCCAACCTTTAACATACACCTTCAGTTGGTATGAATTTTGATTTGTATGATGATGCTTACAATTTTTATAACTTCTATGCGAGGAAAAATAGTTTCAGTGTATGAACACATATTTCAAAAAAAAAAAGAACTATTTTTGAGATTTTTACATGCAACAAAGAAGAAAAAGTAGACATTAAGAAACAACATATGTCTACAAAATATGGTTATAGGGCTAGAAGAAAATTTTGCAAAAACAAGAATAAGTGGGTTATTTGTTGACATCTTATGACTCACTTTGCGTTTTTCTTCAAAGATGAATATGCATAGATTGACAAAAGGCTTGAGTTCCATGCATGAATATATGGTAGACACACGGTCAAGGGTTGGAATGAAACCATTTCAAGTTATCGATGCCATATCACATGATTTAAGTGGAGTTCAACACGTCCCATTAACACATGATCACATTTACCAATATCTACAAAAATCAAGAAAGAAGTATATAAGAATTGATTGGCAACCCGCATTGGAGTATTTTCAAAAAAGGAACTTAGAAGATTCAAATTTTTATTATGCTATTCAAATTGAGAAGAACAAGCATGAAACAAATTGTTTATACTTAGATGGCAGAGGTTGTGAGGATTATTATTATTTTGAGAATACGGTTTCATTTGATATTATGTATAAGAAAAGTAAATACTTAATGATATTTGTGCTTTTTATTGGAGTAAAACAACACAATCAAGTCAATTAGATTTGGACTTGTATTACTTGAAGATGAAAATATAGAACTATTTATTTGGTTGTTTAGAGAATGGCTAAAGGTGATAGGTGGTTGGCAACCAGTATCAATTATTACAAATCAAGATCCAATAATGAAGGTTGCAAGCAAAGAAGTACTTTCAATGACAATTTATAGATGTTGCTTATAACATATAATGCAAAAGGTTCTAAAATATCTAAATGGTTTATATAAACAGCATCCTATTTTCAACAGAAAATGAAATGCATTGTTCTATAAGTGGGAGGATCATGATGATTTTGTAGAATAATACCTTCAAATAGCAAGATTATTTTTGAATATAGTACAGATCAAGTGGTTGAATAATCTTAGGTTGGATCGTATAACTTGGTCATTGCATTACTCGCTCGAAACCTTCATGGATGGAAAGTCAATTATGCAACGTAGTGAAAATCTGAACAATATATTTAAAAGTATCTTAACACAAGCATTCTCATAAATACATTTGATGAAGCTATTGCAAGGTGATATTTTAAAGAAAAAAAGTATAATTTTAGAATAAATGGTGCGGTGTAACTTTGTTCTATCAGAAACTCATTATTAATTCAAGTGAGAGATGCATACACTCTCGCATTATTTATCAAATTTCAAGAGGAGTTTGAGAAAGTTATAAATTGTCATACTAAGATTGAATATAGTTGTGAAAGGTCTACAACATATAAAGTCATTTAGTGACAAAAGAAACATAAAGAAGATGACGATAAAAGAGATATAGCATAATATATATGGAAACCACACATGAATTGTCTTATTATAGATGTCACTTGTGCGATTTTATGGGAATTGTTTGTGTGCACATGTTGACAGTGTTGAAGGCCAAAAATATTCGTTGATTATTAGTATACTTAATGGAGCATAAATGTAAAGGTTGGCTTAATTATTCAATATGGTTGCATTAAAAAACAATTGACCCAAGCTTACCTATAGTGGAGAAGAAGCATACATTGACTATAAAATGTCAGAAGTGGATGGAAGAGACATTCTGATTTGATGAAACTTATATTGAAGCATTAAAGGCATTGATAAATTGACATTGATCTAGAAAATAAAAATATGATGGTATGTTAAATATCTTCTTGGAGCATTGATGAGAATAATGGTGAGAATGATTTAGAAAATAGTAGTGTGAATGTGATACATAGCAGTCAAGATGTTATTTTGTAAGATAGTAAATAAGTACGAGCTAAAGAAAGTAGAAAAAGAATTTGCTTTGGCATAGATGAAAGCAAACTGTCAAGGAATAGTTGAATATGCCAACATTCAGGGCATGATTCTCACACATACTTTTATAACATAAAAAATGGGTAATCTAATTGACTTAGACTCTTCTTCTTATAGTACTTTGTTGGACATTTTTCAATATATTTGTATAGCAACAAATTTGAAAATAGTTATCGAGAAACCTAAAAGAAATGTTACTATTGCGGTGGATGGAAGGACATGATAAAAGAAATTGCTCAAGAGCAAAGGTATCTTTTCTTTATGTAACATTATATAATTTTAAATTGGTAAGATATATTGAACACATATTTTTCAATGTTGCAATATTAGAAGTAGTGAATTGGTGAGATCTATTCCTTTGAAATTGTAGGATCATCAGTAAGTCCACAATTCAATTGTCAATGGGTTTCTTTGTAATTGTAACTTATTAGAGGTCTGCCTAATAAAAAAAAATTGAATGTATATGGTTTGGAATTGGAATACAACTTGCTGGTAGTGAATATGGGTTTCTCTGTAATTGCAAGATTAGTGGATTATAGCATCTACGGTGGGTTGATGGTAGTGAATATGAGTTGCATTAAGATGACGAATCATGCAAAACTTTTGGGGTTGTTGAATGCTTGGAGTGTATGGAGATCAATTTTTTTGTGATCGTTGTATGGGGTCTTTTATTGTATGTCAACATTTTTTGTCTTTGTTGGAATATGTGGAGATCAAATTTTGTATGTGCATGCAACTTTGTTTCAAAAGGTTTTAGAAAGCGCATGACTTGATTTTCTAATTTGCTTATATTGCATTTAAATAATGTAACATACAAGTAAATGGGCATCACAACCATAGATTCTGGCCATCCGTCTATGAGTGTGTATTTATCCTGTAGTTCATATTTGATGACATACATTTACATATATTTTAGTACAAATTGATCAATAAAGAAATATATTTTATGGAGGTAACGGTTGCAAAATCTGTTTTTATCTAGAGATAGTGTTGCTTTGGTGTTCTGATTATAGTTCACGACTGATATTGCACTTCTTTTTACTAAATAAGGAATGCCTTGATGGATTGGTGTTCTTGTTCTATCTTACGCTTGTTTGTGGTTGTCATGCCAAGAATCATTTGGAGAATATTTTAAAGGTATTTCTCGTCGTTTTGGGCTTAGTTAAAGATCAAAAGTGCATGAAAATAGTTGGATGACCCATATATAAATTGGAAAGTCAAGATGACCTAGGTCGTTAGTCTATACGGATTTGTATTGACAATCATTGAATGCAACCTCCTCTCTTCTTCCAGTTTGGTCTTTGATCCCTCGGGCAATGATGTCCCGAGAGCTTACATCTAGCTTCTTAGACTTAAGCACAAACAGTTGGTAGGAGGAATTGTTAATGACTCAATTGCACTCACTAGCCCAAGTGCTTGTCTGTAACCTTATTATATTTGTTAATGACAAACTTACATGATTAATTGTGTACCACACCCGAATGATAGGAATCAATATTATTGTAGAATAGTATAAACTTGAACCATGGCAATATGCAACATTGGCATTCATCTTTGGATATTTCAAGAAGCTTATGGTTGAATATTTTGAATAATATTAAACAAAGTGGCTAGTGTGTTTCATTCAATATGGTCATTCGGGTGAGAGAAGATCACTGCAACCAAATGTAAATTTTAGCAATTGTTGTGGTCCTTGACATTTAAATCAAAATTATATGGGCATGCTTGATGATGACATTGGTAGAATCTCGAAAGTAATAATAGTGTACAACCACAAAAAAGAAGACTTCGACAACGATGAAACCATTGTTGACAAAATATTAATAATAAAATGCAAATCCATAAACACAATTTTCGAAGTGTAGCTAACATTCTTAATGTTAGCAAAATAATAACAAGAAAAGGCAAGTCATCACAAAAACAATACATTTGCAACTCCTCACTCTCGGTTACTTACGAAACATAACCTCATTGACTTTTATATGGGTTACTTGTACAACTCCATATGTCTACCATATATGAGCTAAATCTATCAAATATTTTCTCAAAATTATCGTATGACTTATATGAAACTCCACTATATCTATATACTTGCGGTTGACATGGCTCCCAAAAGTCATATATTCCTCATCGTATGCTTTCAAAGACAATATAATACTTGTATCACTATATAAAATATTGAATACGTGATACATTATAAAAATATTGGATTCTTAGATCATTATAAGAGAAATGAAAACCAAATAAAAAAGTTAACTCAATAGATGTAAGGAAAGGGAGTGTTACACCCTGAAGAGATGCTTTTATCTAACTTGACGACATCCTCTTATACGATAAAGCTTTCTTCATGTATAAATGGATTGCGAAGATGTAAAAAGTGAATTCTATCAACATACCTATTCATATTTGGATTGTCAAGATGAAACTCCTACTCTGAAATTGCAAAGCCAATATTTCAAGAAAAATCACAATGGAATCACCTAATATGAAAAATGACTTAGGTTAAGTTTAAAAGATGACTGCATTTCATTTCCAAGAGTCATATGAAGGATTGATAGCTTAACATGCTTTTGTACATCAAATTAGATTTTTAACTTACGATGTTGATCATCAATTTCTGAAGGATTACAACTATATTCAATTGTCAAAATGAAAAGAGAAAAAAAGCGGACAACAATATGAGCGTGTAATTTGTTGTGATACAGTTTAACTTAGAAAACTAGATACAACAAAAATAAATGAGATCTGAAGCTTATGCACATGGCAAACTATATGACAAGTATTCTTGTTAAAGAAGTGCTCATGCGGATCAAGGATGAAACATCACTTATACATGAATAGAAGCCAAGACTTGTTTCATTTCCTTTTATTTGAAAAAGAAAAGTAAAAGCAAATGATCATCTATAAGGAAAAAATTAAAAGCGAATTGAAGGTAGACTGCCGCCAATCAATTGATCGAGAGAGAGAGAGAAGAGGGAGAAAGGACTCTTGAATGTAGGTGAGAGATGTTTGATCATTGAGAGAGAGATATAGAAGAGGGAAAGACAATCATTTGAGAGATGCCCTCATGCTCGTGAATGCCTTTTTCTTCTTCTTTGTGCTTGCAACATCTATGTTGTTCAGGTGCATGCGTAGACGGCTTGAATGGTCTAGCAAAATGTAGGGCAAATGTGAGTCTCTCTCTCTCTTTATATATATATATATATTTTATATATATATATATATATATATATATATATATATATATATATATATATATATATGTATGGTTTGATAAAGGAGTTGGGCGATTAAGTGTGGCTACAAGTAGAAGTAAAGATGCCAAAATGGGCCTGGTTATGGAAAAGTGTAGGATTGGGCCGGGCTAGAGATTTCTGGCCAAGAAGGATCAAATGCCCGGCCTGTCTGGCCCTGGGGACCAATAAAGGCCAGTTTGTGTTGGCCCTCAGGGCCGTAGGCCCATTTGATATTGGAAGACCCAATCCAAATCTGTTTGAAATTCAAATCCAACTTTCAAGTTTCGACAAGATATATATACACATGTAATAAATAAATAAATAAATAAAAATATATAATAAAATTATATATATATATATATACATTTAATGGAAAACTAAGTATAAATATAGGCCCACATTTTGACTGACCCAGCCCGGCCCGGTCGATATTGACATCTCTAGCTACGGGAAGATGGAGGGCTCGGGGACGCTGCCAGCTTCTAAATCACACAATTGAACCAGGTCCTCTCAGAAGGATGATGTCTATAGCGGGACACAGACGAACAGTACTCACAACCGTCGGATCCCACGATCTGACGGCTCCAGGATGCCGTCAGCTACTTTGGGCTGTGGATGGAACCCGTATAAATTCATTCCCCGTGAGTAAGCGAGCGCCGGGAAATAGGGAATCCCTTTAAACCCTAACCCTAGAGATCAGAAACTCTGGCGGGTGGTTTCGCCATGGTGAAGAAGAGGAAGCTTAATAAGAAGGTCGATCCGCAGCCAGAGCAGCAGCCACAGCAAGATGAGGCATCCGAGCAGCAGCAAGAATCGCCGACCCAGAGGATCCTGGATGCCTTGTCGAAGGATCAGCTCATCGACCTCATCTGCGACGCCGTCTGCCACGACGAGTCCCTTCTGGCCGACATCAGTCGCATCGCCGATAAGGACATCGCCCACCGGAAGATCTTCGTCTACGGGCTCGGTTGGGACGCCGATCAGGATGCGCTTACCTCCGCCTTCACTAAGTACGGCGACGTTGAGGACTGCAACGTCGTCATTGACCGATCCACCGGCCGCTCCAAAGGCTACGGTTTCGTCATCTTCCGCCATCGGAAGGGCGCCACCAAGGCCCTTAAAGAACCCCAGAAACACATCAAGAACCGCTTGGCTACTTGCCAGCTCGCTGCCGTCGGCCCCGTTGGCGCAAGCAGCAACCTTGACGTTTCCGCACGCAAGGTCTATGTCAGCAACGTCCCGACCGACGCCACTCCGGAGAAGCTCCGTGCCCTATTCGCTCAGTTCGGTGAGCTCGAGTCGGGGCCGGGCGGATTCGACACTACCACGGGCAAGTGCCGTGGGTTCGCCCTCTTCCTCTACAAAACCGTCGAGGGCGCCAAGAAGGCAATGGAGGAACCGTACAAGATGTTCGAGGGTCACCGATTGCACGTTAAGAAGGCGGCTGAGTACCCGAAAGCCGGCGTCTGGAAACCGCCGGTGGCCTCAGGGCCTGCTTTCCTGGCTGCGGTGGGGCCCGGGAATCTTGCATTGACCCACACGGCAGGAGCAGTGTTTCCTGGTTCTCTGCCGGTTATGCCGATGGTTCCGCAGGCTGGAGTAGCGGGGACATTTCTGGCAGCCGGACCAACGGGGCTGGCGGGACCGGTTTATGGAATCCAGCCCCAGCAGCAGCAGGTTCATCCAACGGGGTTGAGCGGCGCTAGTTCGTCTGTTCTTGGGGCATACACAATGCAGGGGCTTCACGGGATGCAGCTTGGGCAAGGTTCCGCGAGGCCTACCAATTTGGGAGCGGGATTTCAGTCCTATACTCCACTTTAGAGGTGCGCTCGGCAATTGTTTTTGCTGCAGTTGCTTTCCCTTCTAATTTTATCGATCGGATTTTCTTTTCTTTTCTTTCTCTCTCTCTTTAATTTCTACTATTCCTTTTAGTAAACAACAACTAAGCCATTTCCTATGCCTTGATAATTCTCACAATTCTGTTCTTATATATGGTATAAGTCTACTCGCTCTCCATTCCTCGAACATCTTTTGGGTTCTCCATAGCCAAGTGAGCCTCATCTCTCGGAGGATTTTCCATAAGGAACTACTATTCCTTTTAATGTGTAATTTATTTATTCTTTTCGTTTATGAAATCATTTGCTAATTCCTTTTCTTAATATGTAGTCGGGATATTATATTTATTTTGACATTCAAATTTTGGAGATTTACTTCTGCGTTTGTTGTGGTTTTGGTCGTTTCATGATTCGACTTGCTGCTCCCATACTTTTTACCTTGATCTCGTTTTTTGAGGTTGTGTCATTCTGGTGTTTTTATCTGCACATTAAATATTTGAATTTTCTCGTTAGGTGAAAACGTCATCGGCATTTTATTTGTAAAGAATCCAATGAATGCATTATTTATTCAATATTTTGGATGATTCAGGTGTGATGATTTTTCCCCTTGTTCTGTGGAATTCTTAGCATTTGAACTTGAGTGTATATAATATTTACATTTATCGTGTAAAAAAACGCGTGAATCCAATCAGCTACATGCGTGTGCATGTCTTCAATGCGTCGAGACTGAAGAATTTGAAATTTACGATCGGTAAAGGCCAGTTGGTATTTATAAAAAAGAAGTTTTTTTTAACTCGAACTAGAATTTCATCTGGTCAACGGAAATCACATGTAAGTTTAGGTCTCTAAGATTACCAAGAAGGCTCATGTTCAAGGTTTCTATCTCGCACCTCACGTCACAGTTAAATGAGCAAATGAGAAAAATCATGAACAAGCAACAACAGGCTTGTCTCATTTTGTTGTTCTACCACCCTAATAACCATCTACAGAGTCACAAACGGCTTCCCCTCCATATTTTCACAAGTATGTCATTGTGTTTCAATAACTTACAACAACAACAATAACTGAGCCTTTTTTTCATACTAGATGGGGTCAGCTAGATGGATTCTTTGTTTTCACATAGCCCTTTCATGTGCCATGTTAGCAGTTAACTCAACATAAGCTAGATCATTCTTTATTATTTCTTTCCAACACTTTTGTGGTCGTTCTCTATCTCTTTTAATACTTCTAAAATCTAGTTTTTCATGAGCTTTCTTTGGTTGTCTTTCTACATATCTCAACCATCTTAATCAATTTCCCCTCATTTTACCCTCTATTGGTATCACTCCCAATTTGTTTCTAATAACATTATTATGCATACGATTTTTCTTTTTCTTACCACTCATACATCTCAACATCTTCATTTATATTACATACATCTTTTGTACATATTGATGGTTAACTTCCCAACACTCATAACCATAAGATATAGTAGGTCTAATTGTTGCTCTATAATATTTACCTTTCAAGTTCAATGGTATCTTCTTATCAGATTAAAATACCTGATTCTCCTCTCCATTTTAACCAACCTGCATTAATTTTATGCGGAACATCTCCATCAAATTTTCATCACTCTCAAAGCAGACTCTAAGTATTTAAAACTTTTCTTGTGAGGGATGCACTGAGTGTCAATCTTAATTTTTATATCCTCTGAAGTAACCAAATGGTCAAGCTTACATTTCATATGAATCTTTCACTTAATCATAGTATCTACCACCTCCTTTAGCTTGCCGATCAATGTTCCGAAATAAAGTACCAATACAAATCTTATTATCTAGGCCTAGCTTCCTTACCCGACATCCGTTCATGCTGAAAATGTAGAGTACCCTCTCTGCAATTTGTTCACTACATTAAGACAACAATGTAGCGAGACTAACTTCTTTACCCATACCCGTTAATGATGTGAAAAGCTTCTTTGCAATTAATTCACAACATTCGGGCGAAGATGTAGAGACCCTTACTTATTTTTCATTGTATTCGGATTCTGAAGTGCATCGCTAGGAGGAGAACCCCCAACACAATGCTTATAATTCATAGAATTCATGGTAGATAAATTCAACAAAGTTTTACGCTGGTTGTCGAAAGCCTAACGCAACCCTCCTCCTTTATGTGGGCTTGGGATAGGCCATGCAAAGGTGATCCCTTACATGGGCGGTGTTGTTTCAATGATTGACAACATTGGCAAAATAAAAAAGAAAAGCAATTAGGAAGAGCAGGTTGTACTTGTGTTAACTATAATGGTATCAGGTAAACAAAATACAGTTTCACCTTGTAAATATGGTTGACCTCTTTGAATATATGCTTGTAAGTTCTCATCCTGGTGATGAAAAACATGGTGAAACATTGGTATTTGCATCAATAGTTGTTGGTACTGTATATTGATTTGCTTCGTTTGAAGCTAAGTTATTTTTCATCTTTTTTCTCTGGGATCTTTTCTTTGTGGGACTTTCCATGTTATAAAATTTTGCACGTGTGGTTAAATGCTATGCTTTCAGCCACCATGTGATTCATAATCTTATATGGGCAATGAACAGGACACACTCGGGGAATCTACAGTCAGTCAATTGTTTATATATTTCCTAGCCTTATCTCTTTAGAGTTTCCCTATACCTGTAATTTCTTGATTTGAATGAACTTTATTCATGCATATTTAAGGTACTACTTTGGTTTCTTCTTTGTTTGTCCTTTAGAACTCTTCTCCTTTAAATCTTTCTTATGAGATGTTTTCCGTCATCTTCTTTTGTTTCTTTTTTTGCCATTTTCATAAGATCCAATGCAGGTTTGTGGCAGAGTTGTAAAAGATGCTGTCTGAAGCACCTTTGGAGATCTATGTTTTGAAGGCCAATTTGTTTGACTTGCTATCATGGCAGTGAATCAAGGCTTTATTAAGTAGATTTGTTTTTTAGTATTTGATTCAGCACATGCTGTTTATCCCAAGCAACCTTGTGGAGTTTGCTAAACAGATTTTCTTTGTTTTTATCATACTTTATGGAGCAGATAATTTTACTGGTCAGTATTTTTAGGTTTGCGCGGGTAACGTGGGAATGTTCATGACTGTTTTTGCATTAACATGCATTTGTTTGTGTGAGTTTTTTGTTTAATGGAGTTTGTATACAAAAATCTACTCTAAGTCAATTTTATGAACCTCTGCTTTGCGCCACTCACATTGGCCTTTCAATCTCCCATTATCTATGGAGTTGGTGATTTTTGTTCTAATATTTGGTGAATCTTCCTTTTTTGAGGGAAAGTCAATTATTTGTTCTTTTAGTATTTTGTTAGTTTATCTGGTCCTTCACCTAAGTTCCTTTTCTGTGTATATGTCCTTTGGAATTTGTATTTCAATCACCTCGTTTCACATCCTGAATTAAGTTGAAAGGTGAACTTATTTGAGTTACTTTATTTTCAGATAACCTAATGTGCAGTCTGAGCATGCAATTTGTTGCTCTCTTTTTTCATTACTTTATCTGGAGAAAATAAATCTGTTCAAGCAATTGAGCAGAAAGTGTCAATAAGAATTTATACCCCACGCATGATTACATTTCTAGAGTCCGTATTTTATGGGGTGTAAACTTCAAATCTGCTGCTGACCTGCAGCTTGCTGCTACATCCCCATTCTTCTCTTACTTTCTCGAGGTAGACAACAGTCACCCAGGTACCCTGGTTGCTTTTAACCAGGAGCCTGAACTCCAGTGGTAACTAAGGTACCTCCAGAATGGGAAAGATGACAAACTGAGAAAACAAAAGGAAACAAGAGAGAATTTCCTCTCCAATAATATACCATGCCAGAACTAGCAACAAAAACTGCAACTTCTACCTTGTTCCACCCACTATGTCATTTGCCCGATTTTAGACTTCTCACCTTTCCTGTCTATGTTGTGAATAACGGTTAGCTGGGAGGTAATGCTCATTTCTAATGGTGTTAGTGAGGATGTCTTGGGGATACCGTGGATTTAACATTGCACTTTCTGTCAATAAGTACAACAACTAAGCCTTTTCCCATACTAGACGGGGTCGGCTACATGGATTCTTTGTTTCCACAGATCCCTATCTTGTGCCATGTTAGCAGTTAACTCCCAATAAGCTAGATCGTTCTTTATTGTTTCTTTCCAACACTTTTGTGGTCGTCCTCTACCTCTTTTAATACTTTCCAAATTTAGTTTTTCTAACCTTCTTATAGGTTCTTCTTTTGATCTTCTTTCTATATGTCCAAACCATCTTAAACGATATTCTCTCATTTTATCCTCTATTGGTGCCACTCCTACTTTGTTTCTAATAAACTCATTATGTATACAGTCTTTTTTTGTATAACCACTCATCCATCTCAACATCTTCATTTCTGTCACAGACATCTTTTGTACATGTTGATGATTAACTGACCAACACTCAGAATCATAAAACATGGCAGGCCTAATTGCTGCTCTATAATATTTACCTTTTAATTTTAATGGTATCTTCTTATCACAAAGAATACCTGACGCTCCTCTCCATTTTAACTAACCAGCATTAATTCTATGCGTAACATCTCCATCAATTCTTCTATCACTCTGAAAAATTGACCCTAGGTATTTAAAACTTTCCTTCTGACGAATGCAATATGTGCCTATTTTAATTTCTATGTCCTCTGAAGTAACCAAATGATCAAACTTACATTCCATATATTCTATCTTTGTTCTACTAAGTTGGAGGCCTTTGCTTTCTAATGTTTCTCTCCATAGTTCCAATTTTCTATTAACTTTTTCCTTAAACTCCTCCACTAATACAATGTGATCTGCAAATAACATACACCAAGGTACTTCATCTTGAATATGTTTTGTTAACTCATCCATCACCATTATAAATAAGTATGGGCTTAAAGTTGATCCTTGATGTAACCCAATATTAACTTCAAAGAAGTTTGTCGTTCCTTCATGAGTCATCACACATGTTTTTGCACCATCATACATGTCTCTTATAAGGTTAATATATGTCAATGGGATACCTCTTTTTTTCAAAGTTCTCCAAAGAACCTCCCTCGGTACCCTATCATAAGCTTTTTCTAGATCAATAAATATCATGTGAAGGTCTTTCTTTTTTGCTCTAAAATGTTCCATAAGACGTCTCAAAAGGTGAATCGCTTCAATAGTAGATTTGCCTGGTATGAACCCAAATTGGTTCTCTGTTGTACTTGATACTTGTCTTGACCTACGTTCAATAATTCTTTCCCATAATTTCATAGTATGACTCATTAACTTGATACCTCGATAATTCACACAATTTTGAATGTCTCCCTTGTTCTTATATATGGGTATAAGTGTACTTGCTCTCCATTCCTCAGGCATCTTTTGGTTTTTCCATATTTCATTAAATAGTCTTGTGAGCCAAGTGATTCTTATTTCTCCTAGTATTTTCCAAACTTCTATAGGAATATTATCTGGTCCTACCAATTTACCACCCTTCATATGTTTAAGAGCCTCTTTGACTTCATTCTTTTGAATACGTCGGTAGAAATTATGGTTTATATACTTTTCTGACTTGGCTAAATCTCCTAAACTAATACTAACATCTTTATTTTCATTAAAAAGATTATAAAAATAGTTTTTCCATCTATTTCTTATATCATCATTTGCCACTAGAATTTTTTCATCCTCGTCTTTTATGCATCTAACATAACTAAGATCTTTAGTTTTCTTATCTCTAGCCCTAGCTATCCTAAAAATATCTCTTTCACCCTCTTTTGTGTTGAGTTTTTTATATAAGTCCTCCCAAATCTTAGCTTTTGCTTCACTAACGGCCTTTTTTGCTTCCTTATAAGCTTCTAAAGTGTCACTAGTTTTCTTAGCATAATGTAATTTGTAACGTGCCCTCTTTGCCTTGATTTTATTTTGTACTACTTCACTCAACCACCAAGCTTTTTTTTGTGCTGATACACCTCCCTTAGATACCCCTTACTACTTCACATATGTATAGCCATATTGTTCCACATATTATAGGGTGTGCCAACATAATTCCAAACGTCTCCTTGCAGGACTTTCTGTTTAAATATATCTTCTTTCTCGCTTTTGAGGTTCCACCATTTAGTCCGAATAGCTCGATGCACTCTTTTCTTCTTTGTCCACTTTTTTATTTGTAAATCCATAACTAAAAGTCGATGTTGGGTGGTTAAGCTTTCTCCTGGAATTACCTTACAATCTTTACAACACGCTCTATCTTTTTTTTTACAAATAAAGTAATTAATTTGTGTTTGTGATAAGCCACTCTTATAAGTAATTAAATGTTCATCTCGTTTTTGGAAGATTGTATTGGCTATAAAGAGATCAAATGCCATAGCAAAATTTAAAATCTCCCCACCTTCCTCATTTATATCCCCAAAACCAAAGTTTCCATGAATCCCTTGATATCCTAATGCCTCTTTATCGACATGTCCATTTAAATCTCCTCCTAAACAAATCATCTCCCTTTGTGGAATCTTTTGAAACACCTTATCTAACTCTTCCCAAAAAAACTGTCTTTATACTATCTTCTAGTCCTACTTGGGGTACGTAAGCACCAACTATATTCAAAACCTCTGCTCAACGTTATGATTCGGTCACCATATTGTTGTATGTCTACTACACTCTTCTTTAAATCTTTATTTATGATAATACCAACTCCGTTTCGAGCCTTTTCTTTACCTGAGTACCATAATTTAAAACGTGTATCCTCTATCTCCTTTGCTTTTTCTCCAACCCATTTTGTCTCTTGTAAACATAAAATATTAATCTTTCTTCGAATTATAGTATCTACCACCTCCATTAGCTTACCGGATAATGTTCCGATATTCCAAGAACCAATACGAATCTTATTATCTAGGACTAGCTTCCTTACCCCCCGCATCCGTCCATAATCAAAATGAGAAGACCCTCTTTGAAAAATTTTCACTACATTCGGGCGGCAATGTAGCGGGACTAACTTCTTTACCCACACCCGTCCATGATGTGGGAACCCTCTCTGCAATTGATTCACTACATTCAGGCGAAAATGTAGTGGCCCTTGCTTACTTCTTATTGCATTCGGGCTCTGCACCACGTCGCTAAGTGGGGACGCCCCAAAGCAATGCCCATAATTTTTGTAATCCATGTTATAAAAATCCGACGAAGTTTTACGCTGGCTGTCGGAAGCCTAACACAACCCTCCTTCTTTATTCGGGCTTCGGACCAGCAATGCTAAGGGTAATCCTTACATGGGCGGAGTTACTTTCTGTCAATAAGTAAAAGTAAAAAATGTACATTAAATTTAAAAATAACAGAAAACAGGTATCCTTCATATTTATAAGTTGGAATGCATCTAATCAACATCTAAAAAATACTTAATTTGTGAATATCATTTTTCTAAAATTTAAGGCATCATTACTTTTAAATCTAAATATATTTCATGGGTTCGACATGTGATCTTTTCTCCTCTATCATCAGCTGCTGGAAATTACACCCATAGCCAATAACATCGTTTTATTTTTATCAGTGATTATTGCCGTGACTTTTCTAATTTTATTTTTGTTATTTGGTCAAGTCATATACATCGTGAGCAAGGGGCTGCTGAAGAGCTCTCCATCATTCAACTTTACTTTTCATTAATTTATATATATTTGTTTTAACTAGTGACTGTTACCAGTCACCGCAGCTTCCAACTAGGAACCAGTTTTCATCTTGCCTGCTGCATAGCTGCATAAAATAAGCCGCCATACTTCTACATCAAGTTTATGTTGAGTGGGTTCTAGTTCTCATCTTGCCCAAAATATTACTATCGTTCATCAGGTTTTATTGATTCTTTCCTGTCAACTATGGAGTGACTGAGTTCGTTAAGGGTGAGTCAGGACTTGTTGGCCCCTATGTATTATGGTTTAAGATCCTTGGGATCAAGCACTTCATGAATATGGAGAGAGACATTGTGAAGCTGGTCAGATTTCCAAAATATACCACCATGACATGTTTAGTTCCTTGTGTCAAAGAAGATCAAGCTAGAACGTTATTTTAGGTTCAATGCGGTGTTCAACATGGTGGAAATTTCTACTTTTCTTTGGTTGCTTTTGATCTTTTAGTCAATTGATACAAGTATATTTTCCCTACTTTTGATTAAATGTTTCTGTAAGTTGATGTTTTTTTTTGTGTTATTATTATTATTTTATTATGGATTTCCCTTCCTTTGATTATACGTTTGCATTATTCTGAAGTTACATGGTCTTTTATTATCTGCCACCAATCTGAGCAAGGTGGCTGGAGATTTATAAGCTGTTTAGGTAGTAGGCGATATACTAAGTATTTCTTCTTTGATTTACCACCCATTGCTTGTTTTGTCATCAATGGTTATATTCTTTAGTTTGATCTTTTGAACCCTAAGAATAGGAGCTTGATTGAATTATGGTAAAAAATTGGGCTGTATCTGGGATTGCTTTCCCTTTCCTCATGTCCTACTTGAATTCATCATTTAAAGCTAGATAAATTTTAATTGGTTTGTGCACTCCAGAAATGGATATAATTCACGTGGACGTGCTTTGAATCTTAAACCATGACGAGATAAGTCCTACTTGATGGCACCATTGTCATCTAGTGAAAGGCTAGTCTACACGACCAACTCTTCTGTAGACATACTTACTCCCTTGATCTTTTTCCTTATGAAGTTTCAAAAATATTGGATTAGTTGAGTCCTAGCTGTTGGATGCGGTATTCCTGGTTGATCTGTCGTGTGACTGATGGGAAGATGAAGGGTGTGCACTTCAAAGAAGCTTAGAAAGGCTTCAGGAGTGCTGGAAGGAAATCATAAAACATTCATGGTTTCACAAGCTTGTTATGCATCCTCTTAGGTTAAGAAAGTAATGATGGTCACATATTTGATACAGTTGGAAGCAGTTAGTGATCAATAGACTTTTTTAGCTGCTAGAGGAGGATGCTATTTATACTGTTTCTTTTCTTAGAACGATGCGGAGGCTGAAGCCTCGGGTATAGAAATCATGACTTTCAACTTATGAGTTGACCTAGCATATGTTCTTATTAATGATCAGTGAATGTGATTCTATTTGGTTCGATCTGTTATGTTTAAGATCGAGCAATCGACACGTGGATGATGCAGAAATATTATGAAGGGGCGCTTGTATTCACGTTTAATCAGATAGGGAATCCAATATCAAACTCTTCAGATTGCAGTTTTCAATTGATTGGTGAACTATGTAAAGAAAGGATTGGTGGTACATGGAATGAACCTGAATGAGATGCATCCTTTTTCTTTTTACGCATAGAATGAATTAAATGGTATCTGAATTCATCTTTTTCTTCCATGGAACAGCATCAAGCATAGATTCCAGCACAAATACGCATGTGAATTTACTATTGCTGTATGCACGCACATACACAACCATGTTATGCTAGCAGTTCCATATGTAATTAAAAAAAAAAGGAAATGTGTAATGATGTGAAAGTAGAACGGCAGGATTGTCCAAAAGTAGCACACGAACATGCAGTGAAAGAGAGTTGATCTCAAATGCTTGTTCAGCCCTATACTATGATGTCGCCCAAAAAAGTTATTCTTTTTCTTCTGCACGTATATGTAGACGTGTCCAGTTGCTGGAATTGGAATCGAAATGTCCTGGGACTGCTTCTGATTTCGGAACTGCTTCAAATTTTTTTAAACGTGTGCAAATGCATCCTTTGAGAATCGAAATCCCTGCCAACTGCAGTGGTTGGGTGTATCCTGCCGTGCCCTCTCATTGAGTTACCATAATAGGTATTGAAAATATATATAAAGCTTAGTTTTTGGTGGTTTGGAACACCGGTTTTGAATTGGCTCTTAGAAACCATGAATCATAACAGAATCAGTAATCTTGGTTTTGCTAGCGGTGTGGTTTCTATTTGAATCACCGAGTCAGTTTTGAGTTGGTCATGTATGCATATTTAAGAGAGTTGTTAGACCATATCTCATGTTAAACATTGCGTGATCTTCACCACTGTTTTGACGATCAATTATACAATGATGACCAAGATACTCATCTTGTGTGTTATTTAATGTACATGTGCATTAAATTTACCAATCTCTCTCTCTCTCTCTCTCTCTCTCTCTATATATATATATATATATATATATAGCTGTTGAAATATGAGCAGATGTTGGTTTTGCTGTTGTTAACAGTGCGTGTGATGTTTAGACGTGTATTAAATGATATATAGTATTGTTTAAGCAACTTTGAGTTATATATATATATATATATATATATATATATATATATATATATATATATATAAGGAGATTCAAAGTAGTATTAGAAGATATTATAAAGACGGCTTTTTGGTAAGAGTTAGATAAGGCGATTCAAAGAATTTCATAAAGGGAAATGATTTGTTTAGGAGGAGACTTAAATGGATATGTCCTAAAGAGGCATTAGGATATCAAGGTATTCATGGAAACTTTGGTTTTGGGGATATAAATGAGGAAGTTTGGGAGATTTTAGATTTTGCTTTGGCATTTAATCTCTTTATAGTCAATACAATATTCAAAAAATGAGATAACATTTAATTACTTATAAGAGTAGCTTGTCACAAACACAGATTGATTACTTTATTTGTAGAAAAAAGATAGAGCATGTCATAAAGATTGCAAGGTAATTATAGGAGAAAACTTAACTACCCAACATTGACTTTTAGTTATGGATTTACAAATAATAAAATTGACAAAGAAGAAAAGAGTGCATTAAGCTATTCAGACCAAACGGTAGAACCTCAAAAGCGAGAAAGAATATATATTCAAACAGAAAGTCCTTTAAGGAGATGTTTGGAATTGTATTGGTATACCTTGTGAAATGTGGAAAAATATGGCTATACATATTAGGAAAGTGGCGAAATATGTGTTAGGTGAATCTAAGGGAGGTGTACTGACACAAAAAGAAGCTTGGTGGTGGAGTGAAGTAGTGCAAAATAAAATAAGGGAAAGAGGGCATGCTACAAATTACATTATGCTAAGAAAACTAATGAAACCTTAGAGGCTTATAAGAAAGCAAAGAAGGAAGCGAAAAAGGTCGTGAGTGAAGCAAAAGCTAAAATTTGGGAGGATTTATATAACAACTCAACTCAAAAGCAGGTGAAAGAGATATTTTTAGGATAGTTAGGGCTAGAGATAAGAAAACTAAAGATCTTTATTCTGTTAGATGCATCAAAGATGAGGATAAAAAAAATTCTAGTGGTAAATGATGATATTAGTAATTGATAAAAATACTATTTTTATAAGCTTTTTAATAAAAATAAAGATGTTAGTATTAGTTTAGGAGAGTTACACAAATCAAAAAAGTATATAAACCATAATTTCTACCGACGTATTCAAAAGAATGAAGTCAAAGAGTCTCTTAAACATATAAAGGGTGATAAATCAATAGGACAAGACAATATTCCTATAAAAGTTTCGAAAATCCTAGGAGAAACAAGAATCACTGGGCTCACAAGACTATTTAATGAAATATAGAGAAACCAAAAGATACCCAAGGAAGTGAGAGCGAGCACGCTTATACTCATATATAAGAACAAGGGAGACATTCAAATTTGTGCGAATTATCGGGGTATCAAGTTAATGAGCCATACTATGAAATTGTCAAAAAGAAATATTGAACGTAGGTTAAGACAAGTATCAAGTACAATAGAGAACCAATTTGGATTCAAGTTAGGTAGATCTACTGTTGAAGCGATTCACCTTTTGAGACGTGTTATGAAACATTTTATAGTAAAAAAGAAAGACCTTCATATGATATTTATTGATCTAGAAAAAGCTTACGATAGGGTATCGAAGGTTTCTTTGGAGAACCTTGGAAAAAAGGGGTATCCCATTGACATACGTTAACCTTATAAAAGATATGTATGATGGTGCAAAAACATGTGTGGGAACTCATGAAGGAATAACATACTTCTTTGAAGTTAATATTGGGTTACATCAAGGATAAACTTTAAGTCCATATTTATTTATAATGGTGATGAGTTAGCAAAACATATTCAAGATGAAGTACCTTGGTATATGTTATTTGCAGATGACATTGTGTTAGTGGAGGAGTCTAAGAAAAAAGCTAATACAAAATTGGAACTATGGAGAGAACATTAGAAAGAAAAGGCTTTCGACTTAGTAGAATAAAGAAAGAATATATGGAACGTAAGTTTGATCATTTGGTTAGTTGAGAAGACATAGAAATTAAAAATTTCACACATTGCATTCACCAAAAGAAAAGTTTTAAATACCTTGGGTCAATTTTTTAGATTGATGGAGATGTTATGAATATAATTAATGCTTGTTGGTTAAAATGGAGAGTAGCGTCAAGTATTCTTTGTGATAAGAAGATACCATTAAAGTTAAAAGTTAAATATTATAGAACAACAATTAGACCTACCATGTTTTATAGTTTCTGAGTGTTGGTGAGTTAATCATCAACATGTACAAGAAGTCTATGACAGAAATGAAGATGTTGAGATGGATGAGTGGTTATACAAGAAAATACCGTATACATAATGAGGTTATTAGAAATAAATTATCTCTGACACCAATAGAGAACAAAATGAGAGAATATCGTTTAAGGTGGGTTGGACATATAGAAAGAAGATCAAAAGAAGAACTTGTAAGAAAGCGTGAAGTATTCTTTGTGATAAGAAGATACCGTTAAAGTTAAAAGGTAAATATTATAGAGTAGCAATTAGACCTACCATGTTTTATGGTTTATGAGTGTTGGTGAGTTAATCATCAACATGAAGTCTCTGATAGAAATGAAGATGTTGAGATGGATGAGTGGTTATACAAGAAAAGACCGTATACATAATGAGGTTATTAGAGATAAATTCTGCGTGACACCAATAGAGGATAAAATGAGAGAATATATTTTAAGGTGGTTTGGACATATAGAAAGAAGATTAAAAAAAAACTTGTAAGAATGCGTCAAGTATTCTTTGTGATAAGAAGATACCATTAAAGTTAAAAGGTAAATATTATAGAGCAACAATTAGACTTACCATGTTTTATGGTTTCTAAGTGTTGGTGAGTTAATCATCAACATGTAGAAAAGAAGTCTGTGACAAAAATGAAGATGTTGAGATGGATGAGTGGTTATACAAGAAAAGACCGTATACATAATGAGGTTATTAGAAATAAATTATGTGTGACACCAATAGAGGATAAAATGAGAGAATATCGTTAAGGTGGTTTGTACATATAGAAAGAAGATCAAAAGAAGAACCTGTAAGAAGGTGTTAAATATTCTTTGTGATAAGAAGATATCATTAAAGTTAAAAGGTAAATATTATAGAGCAACAATTAGACCTACCATGTTTTATGGTTTTTGAGTGTTGGTATGTTAATCATCAACATGTAGAAAAGAAGTCTGTGACAAAAATGAAATGTTGAGATGGATGAGTGGTTATACAAGAAAAGATTGAATACATACTGAGGTTATTAGAAATAAATTATGTGTGACACCACTAGAGGATAAAATGAGAGAATATCGTTTAGGGTGGTTTGTACATATAGAAAGAAGATCAAAAGAAGAACGTGTAAGGTATGAAAACTAGATTTTGAAAGTATTAAAATAGATAGAGGATGACGACAAATCTGTTGAAAAGAAACAATAAAGAATGATGTAGCTTTTTGTGAGTTAACGGCCAACATGACACATGATAGGGCTATGTGGAAACAAATAATCTGTGTAGCCGACTCCGTCTAGATGAGAAAAAGCGTTGTTGTTGTTATATATATATATATATATGAGAGAGAGAGAGAGAGAAAAACTGCTGCAATATGAGCAGCATGTCGGTTCTGCCCGTTGTCAACTGCTCACGTGGTGCTTAGTTTTTGGCTATTTGGAACTTATCCCTTAATTGTCTTATCGAAGGACTTGTACGAATGCCTTTACTTTGAAGAAAACTGCTGGTATTAGAAGTTCGATGTATATTTCTTGTTATAGTTTAAAAGTTTTCTTTTCATCATCAAACATTAAAAAAAACCAACTGTTATTATAATCACCAAAAATAGTTTAGCTCTGTTTATCAGGTGTAGTATCTGTATAATTTTGTCTATCGAAACACGCTATCCTGTATCCATTCACTAAGCGTGGGAAGGCAAGAAAACTCGATCGAAATTCAACCACTATGAAGGTTTCTCTTGCGACGTGTACAAAGTTTTCTTTCCCCCTTAATGCCAAACCGAGGCAGATGCTTACGAGATGAGATGACCCCAGACATCGAACTTGGGATCTTCAATTCGAATATTATTTCGTACTCGAGCACATATGCATGTGCACGTATATGATGTATTTAGAGATATGTAAGGTTCGAGTTTTCAAAACGTCAGTAATAATAATAATAATGTATGATGAAATCATGGGTTAACCTCACTTAGTGTTGGCAAGGCTTTTGGTAAGCTCAAGCAGTTGTCTTCAACTGCATGAGGGGATTCCGTGTTACTAATTTTGCAGTCAAGTTCAGTTTGATTCAGCATAGTAAAGTTCTTACCTCAATTTTTTCATAAGACGCATCTTTTTATGCTGTTCTAGCATTGCTTTTCCAAAACCAAAACAAAACCTTCTGCATTAGTTAGGGTTGGCTACATGGATTCTCACTCAACATTATGTTGGATCCAATGTAATTCTAAAATTTAACTCCGAAGAAAGCAGTCTTATCATGGTTTATTGTTCCTTTCTAAAACTTTCAAAAGCCTTCCCCTGCTTCTTTATGTTGTTTTCACTGTTAAAATTCTTACATCAGTTCCATTTATCCGCCACTCCAAATGTCAGTAGCTACCTTAACCAGTTCGTTTCTTACATTGCACCTTTATATGAATAGGAGTTTCTTTGGATCCGGGAGACGCAAACAGGAATACATCATTTTCTTTGTTTCTTCTGAGAAAGGACATGTGCAGTATGCCTACATCTAGTGGTCTCAAAGAAATGAGAAAATGCTTCTTTACAAGAGGAAACTAACATCGAATGGTGACGCAGTTGCAATGGCAGAAGGCTGCTCAACTTGCTCTCTATCAACATCCAACTTGACAGACTCCATATATTTATCTCCATATGAACCTGCCAAATATGTGTTCTTGCTATTTTCTGAGTATCCGAGTGAACTGATCTATCCAGGGTTTCAGAAAAAATCTTCCTTAACAAAACGTCCAGCTCTTCCTTCAGTGCTACTTGACCAAAACCATTAATTCCTTCCTCAGTGGGAGACATTGTTTCTTTAGCAGTATGTATATCTTGGCTATTGCTTTGGCACGAAGAATCTCCCTTCCAATTGTAACTGCTCTTGTCACTTATGTAACTCATGTCGGTAACATCGTCTGAGTCTGAATCTGATAAAACTATAGTTTGTATTTGTTTTTCATTTGAATTCCCAATGATGTGATCGATGTTGTAAGGTTCATATTGAGGTACTTGATGACTTCTATTCATAGTCATGAATGTTTCAAATGGCATAAGAGTCTTTGCCTTTTTACAGATGTGGTCAAATATCCTTCACCTTTGAAGCTCTCATCTTCGGGTTTGCTAATCTCGACCAGAGCATCTTCAACATTCACAACCAAAGATGTTTAATAACTCTCTCTTTCTCTCCAAACGAATGAACAGAAAAGTATATGTATTATTACCTTCGTCTGTGTCACCCGGTGCACTCTCATCAGCATCAGCTTGCAAGAGATCAAAGCTTGGCCTGTAGCAAGATTAATATTTCTGAGCTACGGTTGCAAGATCAAGATGCAAAACAAGAGAGGCCAATTTAAGTGCGACTGAAAGTAAATTATTAGTGCTGCTCCCTTTATACCCCTCATAGTATTTTAGCTCTTTACATGCTTTCCCCGTCGAGAACAAAGAAACAAGCATCCAACAATATGGGAACTTATGATCAATGGACTTCTTGTCGAAATTGCAAGACTGGAAATACTGTTGGGGACAGGGCGTTCTACGTATTAAGGCTTGTAACAAAGGCAAACACGGCTTCATGGTCATCCAAATTTTAGTTGATGAAAACAGAATTTCCTTAGCTCTGCCAAGAAAAGGAAAAGAAAGAAAAACAAGATTCATAAACTTGGCATTATCTTTTTACGTGTGTATCTTCTAAATGTCCATAGGATACCAAAGGATGATTACAATCATGAGATGCAATAGTTAGCAGGACAACTAATCTGCATAGTAGCAAAAAGGCCACCATTTCCCAAATAATTGAGTCTACCTTGGGCTTGCCCAAGCAGAACCAACTAGGCACAAATTTGAAGTGAGAAAGTTTTGATTTACAAGCCTTCAGGAAACAGATGCGCATAAAAGGCTCAATCTGGACCAAAGACAAGCTTAGGAAACAATTAACCAAGTCACTAAGGCACAACCATCAAACTGTTGGCAACCCCTTGCTCATTCTTGTTAGATGGCCCTTTACAAAAGTGCCAGGAAGATCTATGTTGTGCTAGGTAGGTTTCAAGTATCGTTTATGCCATCATTGTTATAAACGGTTCTCTGCATGTTCACATCAGATATATGTTCCTCGGAAAAGGAACTAGATTGCAGAGTTGAAAAAGTCATTGGCAACAAAAAGACTTACAGAGAAGATAAGTTGTTTAGTTGACCCATTCCCTCTGATGGTTCTGCTGGCGGCTGGGACTGGTTGCTTCTGTCATATTCCACCACATTAGTTCCTTTAGGCACAGAATAGATTGAAGTTAGGTATTCCTTGGCTTGCTTCCGGATGGAACCTGAAACTTTTCTTCTAGCCACCACAAGTCTCTCACAAACATCACGACCTACTGTGCTAATATCACAGAGTTTTATCAGATAAAATATTATAAGATCATGTCCCAGTCTAATTAACAGGGTTATAGTAGGCACCATATTCTTCAGTAATAAGATGAGCACTCACAATCAGCTTATCATTCTGATGTAAAGCAACAAATATGGTTACAGTATATGAACTGCAATTGCAGCAAAATATAGGCGTTAGGGATGCCAATAATCTGAAAAGGAAACGGAGCAATAGTACCCACTTCTTCAATTGAAAGGTAAGGTACAAACATCAAGAAGATCCATCAATGGACAGTAAAAAGCATGACAAGAAAGTGAGCATATTTCTTAAATAATTAACTTGAAGTTCAGATCAAAGAGTTCATAATGTAAACCTTTTGCTACCGGTAGGACAAGACATTCATTTTAACTACTACTTTTTAAATGCATGTTGATGTATCATGGTGAACTCCGCCCATGTAAGGGATCACCCTTGCGTTGCTGGTTCCAAGCCCGAATAGAGGAGGAGGGTTGCGTTAGGCTTCTGATCTCCAGTGTAAAACTTTGTCAGATTATCTACAGTGGATTCTATAAATTATGAGTATTACGTTGGGGTGTTCCCTCTTAGCGACACACGACAAAGCTTGAATGCAGTGAAAAGTAGGCAAGGGCATCTACATCTTCATCCGGATGTAGTGAATCAATTTTACAAAGGGTTTCCACATTATAGACGGGTGTGGGTAAAAAAGTTAGTCCCACTACATCGCCCAAATGTAGTGAATAAGTTACAGCTAGGGTGTTCGTATTTTTAGCATGAACGTATATGGGGGATAAGAAAGCTAGTCCAAGATAATAAGATTCACATTGGTATTTGGAATATCGGAATATTAACCGGTGTTAAGATATGGAATCAGGAAGTGAAGTCATCGTGTGATGTGTGAAGCAAGGCAAATATGATGATGCAATTTTTTCCTTTTATTTCATTACACTACTTAGTGTAGTGTCCTATCTTTACTTCTGTTTTTAAAGGTGTCTTTAAATAGATTCATTAATGGTACTTAGGTAATAAGTTAGAGTGTAATGCTGGTTATAAAGGTGAAAACCCTACCAACCGATTGTAGAATGTAAGATAGAAGAAGAAAGAGAAAGGGGGCGACAACTACCAACTGAACTTGCACACCTGATTCCATCAATCTCTCATTATTTTGTTATTCAATCTTTGTTAAATTCAACATGGTATCAAAGCTTATAAGGCTAATCCATGCATAAAGACACAAGATTTGGTAAGTATAGCTGGGAGACAGAAAGGTACAAAACATATTTGAAGAGAATCTTCCCGCCATTTGTTTGTGAGAATACATCTACCTAGAAGAAAGGAAGAAAATGAAAGGATGACTTTAAGAAGAATCCCAATGTCATTTATGGTAACGAACAGAAAGTAAAACCTTTTTAGATTACAAACATTCGACTTAAGGGTCAAAATTATAGGGAAGAGGCAAGATCAATTAAATTTGTCCTGAAATCTAAAGGAAAACTAGCACTTATTCATAGAAATCAAATTGACCGAACGAAGATAGTACAAAATTTGAACGTTATGGGACATTATTGATCTACCAACAGGAAAGAAAGCAGGGGGCTGCAGATGGGTATATACCATCAAATTTAATGTCGATGGAACTTTGGAGAGATATAAGGTCAAACTTGTGGCACGAGGTTACACTCAATCTTATAGGATTGACTATGAAGAGACATTTGCACCAATGACAAAGCTTACTTCTATTCGAGTTATAATTAGTCTTGTTGCCCAAAACAAGTGGACTATGTGACAATTCGATGTGAAGAATACATGTTTATAAGGGGAGCTCAAAGAGAAAGTTTACATAAAATTACCATCAGGCTATTCAAGGCAAGAAACAAGGTATGTAGACTAAAAAAAGGCAATTTATGGGCTGAAATAGTCTCCTATAACTTGGTTCCAAAAATTTATTAAAAGTATTATCAACTTGGGATATAAGAAGAGTGTTTGTGATTATACATTATTTATTAAGAAAGGTGAGAAACTAACGTTGTTGTTAGTATATGTTGATGATATAATTGTAACATGTGATGATTTAGAAGAAATTCAAACACTAAAGTGGGAATTACATAGGTGTTTTGATATCAAAGACTTTAAGAAATTGCACTACTTCCTTGGTATTGAAGTAGCATAATAAGGAACCAATATCTTCCTAAATCAAAGAAAGTACAAAGATACAAGAGTGTAAAATGTAGTATACTTTGATGGACATAAATCTCGTTGGGGGTGGATGATGGAAGTGATAAGGTTAGATATCAACAAATCATTGCAAAATGATTTATGCAATGTCCTTTTAAACATCATATGGATACTAGTTTTTCATATTCTAAGGTATCTTAAGGCTACACCAAGACATAGAGTGCTCTATGAAGCTAGTAGAAAAAATAAAATTGAAATATACACAAATGCATATTAGGTTGGCTCTATGGAGGATAGAAAGTCAACTTCTAAATATGTGACATTGGTAGAAGGAAATATTATGTCATGAAAAAGTAAGAAGCAATTAGTTGTAGCTAGATCAATAGTTGAAGCATAGTATAGAGCAATTGTATTTGGGATATGTGAAGGAAAGTGACTTCATTCCCTATCAATGGAAATTGGATTATCTATGGAAGATCCACTTCTAATATACTGTGATAGCAAGACAACTATTCAAATTGAATCCAATATAGTGTATCACGAGAGAACAAAGCATATAAAAATTGATTATCACTTTATACGTACAGTGTGAGCACTAAGGAATTTGAGCTTGAACATGTGAAGACAGATAGTCAATGTATAGACAATGTTAATTAAAGCTCTTAACAGAAATCTCTTGCAAAGATTATGTAGTAAGTTGGGTGTGATTTCTATCTTTCACCCAACTTGAGGGGGAGTGTTAAGATTTGGAATTAGGAAGTGAGGTCATAGTGTGATGTGTGAAGCAAGGAAAATATGTTGCTGCGATTTTTTCCTTTTATTTCATTATTGTACTTAATGTAGTATCCTATTTTTAGTTCTATTTTTATATTAATGGTACTTAGGTAATAAATTAAAGTGTAATGTTGGTTATAAAGGCATAAACCCTACCCCTACCAGTCGATTGTAGCATGTAAGATAGAAGATGAAAGAGAAAGGGGTGGCAGCTACCAGCTAAAAGTGCTCATCCTATTCCATCTTCTATCAATTTCTCATTGTTCTGTTATCCAATCTTCGTCAAATTCAACAATCGGCAAGTCAATGGAGGTAGTAGATAATATGATTTAGAGAAAGATTCATATTCTATGTTTACAAAAGACAAAGTGGGTTGGAGAAAAACAAAAGAGATTGAGAATAAAGTTTTAAATTATGACACTTTAGAAAGGAAAAGGATTGAAATAGAGTTAGTATTATTATAAATAAAGTTTTAAAGGATAGTGTAGTAGACATACAATAATATAGTGACTAAATTATGATTATGAAATTAGTGTTAGCAGTAGAGGCATTCAATATAGTTCTGTGTTTATGCACCCAAAATAGGATTAGAAGATAGTATAAAGAAGGCTTTTTATAAGGATTTAGATAAGTTAATTCAAAGAATTTTAGAAAGGGAGATGATTTGTTTGAAAGGAGACTTAAATGGCATGTCAGTAAAGAGGCATTATGATATTATGGTATTCATGAAAACTATGGTTTTGGGGATATAAATAATGAGGGTAAAGAGATTTTAAATTTTGTTATGGCTTTTGATATCTTTATAGCCAATACAATTTTCAAAAAAAAGATGAACATTTAATTACTTATAAGAGTGGCTTGTCAAAACACAAATGAATTATTTTGTTTCTAAGAAAAGGATAGATCATGTTATAAAGATTGTAAGGTAGTTTAGGAGAAAGTTTAACTACTCAACATCGACTATGGATTTGCAAGTAAAAAAGTGGACAAAGAAGAATAGAGTGCATAGAGATATTCAAATTAGATGGTGGAACCTCAAATGTGAGAAAGACAATATATTTAAACAGAAAGTTTTTTAAGGGGATGCTTGGAATTATGTAGGTATACCTTCTCATATGCAGACCAATATGACTATACGTATTAGAGAAGTGACAAAATATGTGTTAGGAGAATCTAAGAGAGGCATACCTGCACAAAAAGAAACTTGGTGGTAGAGTGAAGTGGTGAAAGAGAAAATCAAGGCAAAAAAGGCATGTCATAAATTGCATTATATCAAGAAGACTTGAGAAACTTGAGAGGCTTATAAGAAATCAAGGAAAGAAGTGAAAAAGGCCATTAGTAAAGAAAAAAGCCAAAATTTGGAAGGATTTATATAAAAACTTAACTCAAAAAAAGGTGAAAGATATATTTTTAGGATAGCTAAGGCTAGAGATAAGAAAACTATAGATCTTACTTTTGTTAGATGCATCAAAGATGAGGATGAGAAGATTCTAGTAGTAAATGATCATATAAAAAATAAATGTAAAAAATTATTTTTATAAGCTTTTTAATGAAAATGTAGATGGTAGTTGAGAAACTTGAGAGGCTTATAAGAAATCAAGGAAAGAAGTGAAAAAGGCCATTAGTAAAGAAAAAAGCCAAAATTTGGAAGGATTTATATAAAAACTTAACTCAAAAAAAGGTGAAAGATATATTTTTAGGATAGCTAAGGCTAGAGATAAGAAAACTATAGATCTTACTTTTGTTAGATGCATCAAAGATGAGGATGAGAAGATTCTAGTAGTAAATGATCATATAAAAAATAAATGTAAAAAATTATTTTTATAAGCTTTTTAATGAAAATGTAGATGGTAGTATTAATTTAAGAGAGTTAGCCACATCAAAAAAGCATATAAATCATAATTTCTATTGGCGTATTCAAAAGAATGAAGCTATAGAAGTATAAAAAATCCTATGAGAGATGGAGCTCATTTGACTCATAAGACTATTTAATGAAATATGGAGAACCCAAAAGATGCTCGAGGAATGGAGAGAAAGTACACTTATACCCCTATATAAGAACAAGAGAGACATTTCAAATTGTGCGAATTATCGAAGTATCAAGTTAATGAGACATACTATGAAATTATGAAAAAGAATTATCAAACGTAGGTTAAGACAAATATCAAGTATAAGAGAGAACCAATTTGGATTCATGCATAGCAGATCTACTATTGAAGTGATTCCCTATTGAGATGTCTTATAAAACATTTTAGAGCAAAAAAGAACTTTCACATCATATTTATTTATCTATAAAAAGTTTACGATAAGGTACCAAGAGATATTCTTTGGAGAACCTTGGAAAACAGAGGCATCCCACTAACATACATAAATCTTATAAAAAACATGTACTTGTATTATTTGTGAGGCATTCATTGATTATCAAATCAGGCTATGAGCGAAATAGGTGTGCCTGACATTGTGCTTGTATTATTTGTCAGTAACATCATATCAATGAATACGTGATAATCACCTACATGACACTAAATTTCACATTCTATACGCATAATATGAAAGTCACTAACATCTTAACTACTCTCTTAGGGAAATTGTAAATATAATATCATAGCAAATGCTCATAAGGAATCTCTGCAATATTTGTGGTTTGGAAACATCAAAAAATTTCCTTCCTAACAATCTCATAGCAAATGCTCTACAACATTTGTGTTTTTAGTGGCACCTTGTCATGTGAATGTAACTTGGCATGTTATCAGAATTTTGATTTTTGAATAGCAAAGAAGACAAAAACACTACCTAAGGGTTTTAGAAGGAATCCATATTCATTTGTCCAAACCATTCCATATTTGGAGAGCTCATTAACTTGTTTAACACATAGTTCTGAAGTGACTAGAGTTAGAAAGAAATGGAGATGGTACAAAGAGGGTAGTAGAATAGTACTTTTGTATGCTTTTCAAGTTGTTCAGAAGGAATTCCTTTCTGAACTTCATAATTCTCAGGTTTCTGGTAATGCAGAAACAGATATTTGGCATAACTAGAAGACGATAAAGGAAAACATATGGAGATAGGTTATGGAGCATACCCTTTTTATCCTAACGTAGAGATATGAACACTTCAGCCATTCATTGGCAAGCTAATGTCAGATACAATTAGCTGAACTATTTTTGTATTCAGATACTCTGTCATGTAAGAAAGCAATCTAAAGAAGTGACAAGAACCTGTGTAAGAAACTTAGCAGATGCAAGGCATGCGCAAAGTCTAGATGACACATATGGTAAGACAAAGATCATACTGGGATTTCACCATCTTAGAGCCACTCAAAAGATTCTCGTATTAGAAATGAGGTAAAATCCTTGAATTATTTTTATTGATTATAATGAAATAATCTCTACACAATCAACCATAGTAGGATTGTTGTTTATTGAATATATGATGAGTATTTATAGAGAGAAAGAGAAGATGAAAGCCAACAACATTCAGTTATTGGTTGTTGAAGATGACCCAATGCCTAGTAAAATAGTCGTTGGCCCCCCAGTGGTCCTAGTGGTCTGGTTCGAGTGGCCTAGGTCTGTTGGGACCTGATTACAAATATAAACTTGTGGGCCCTAATGGCCCAACCCTATTATATTTTAACACACCTCCTCAAACTTACGGTATATACCAAAAGTTTGTTTCAATCATTCATGTGTGAACTCACACAAGAAGAATGTTCATCTGCAAAGATCTTTTCTAAAGCTTTAACCTTTTGATCTACCTTACAACATATCTACAACAAAACTTAGAATTAATCTCAAATGAAGGTATTAAGATCCTACAACTCCAAACATGTAAACTTATGTTTTCAAATAAGTTCTTTAATGAAAAACATTGATCATCTAAGTAGAATTGTTAAATATAACAAATAATTTCATGAATCACCATAAACTCATAATATTACAAAAAAGGCCTTGATATACTAAACAAACTTTAAGACTAAGCTCAAACCCAAGTTTTAAGAAAAAATTTGAATCCAAACAAGCTTTAAGGCTAAGCTCAAACCATACAAATCAATCAAATACAAAGAATCTTAAATAACTCACAATCTCAAACATAATTCTATGATTTCAAGAATAAGATAATCCACCAAGATGATCAAAAAAAAGTTTTAAAAATTTATAATCAACTTAGAAGAATCTTTTCAATATAAAATATTTGTCTCAAAAAACAAGAATTCTTTGAATACAATTTTTATCATTCACACAAAATGCTCAAAATATAGCAAATGAATAGAAATACTTGCATCAAGCACAAAGTTATCAAGATAACAATAGGTGCATTTTCAATATTGACTCATCTCGAACCAATAACCAACAACATGAAACGCCTTAATCACAAAGGTTTTAAATAAAAGACCAACAAACGTGACATATAGTCACAACTTAGAGATCTTAATCACATGAAAATACAACTTCAAAATTATTAAGATTACAAATTATTAAATATCAATAAGTACATCTCCAAACATTAACTGATCTCTAACCAATAGCCAACATCACAAAGCTTTTCAACAAGAGGCTAATACAAGTGACATATAGCTATAATATAAAGATCTTAATCATACAAAGAGATGCAACTTATTGTCTAACAAACAAAAAATAAATTTTCTTGTAAATGAAATATCAAACAATTGATTCAACAAATGTTAAAAAATAAATAAGTTGAAAAGAGCACACCTGGATGGACTTAAATCTAAATACCAAGCAAGATCGAATCGGATCCAAACATAGCTCTAGGTCTAGATATGGTCCAACAAGAATCTCATATTTAACACAGAACGGGTTTGGATATAGGACCATATACAAGACCGTCTGCATATAAGTATAAATGCCCATCTCTTTGCTTACATAACACCGCAACCCTCTTGTTCTCTCGCTTCCCTTCCTCTCTCTGAGTCTATCGGAGATTCGCAACCCCTTCCCTTCACGGAAACAATCCGCAAGCTTCAGCCGATTCTGATCATCAAAGAGAATGTTCTTCGGCTTCATATCCTGGTGGGCGACGCCCTAATAGTGGCATTGCACGACAACCTCCATCAGTTGCACCATCACAGTGACTGCTTGCGGCTCTAAGAAAACACACTCGAATAGGTCATGCGAGGATCAGAGTTCCATCGCGATGTATATCGTTGATTCATCCTCATAAACGGTGTGGATCTTAACAACATTCTCATGCGTCCCGACAAGAAGGTGGATCTTAACCTCCCTCTCAAGGCACTCGAGATCAATTATGTCAGTGATCAACCGCTTCTCAATGGATTTACATGCATAAAACTCTCCTGAATCTAGTATGAAGCACCAAAACACCATCCTAAACCTCCCTCTTCCGATCTCTTCTAATAATTGGTAGGCCTTCTTAAAAGCCTCAGTCATCTCTCTCTAACTATGTTCTTAAACTAAAAAGGCTTTATATGGACTCAAACAAGCTTCTAAGGCTTGGTTTGATAGATTTGAGTACTTTATGCATGCATAAAATTTTTGTTGAAATTGATACTGCCTTATTTGTGGGAAAAATTGGTGTAGGTATTGTGATTATACTCTTGCATATAGATGATATGATCATTAACGGGAGTAAAGAAAATGAGATATTACAAATAAAAAGAAATTTGTATAAAGAATTTGAAATAAAAGATATTAGACTTCATAGTTATTTTTTGGGAATAGAAATAACCCGTAATAACAGAGGCTACTTTATGTCAAACAAAGTTTTCTAGTGATATTGTTAATATGTCAGGATTGACCGATGACAAGAAAGTAAGCACACCCGAGGTCATGGGGACCATGTTGAGGACTACAAATCAGAAAAAGTTAGAGGATCCCACTCCCTCCGTACACATGAAAAGAGAGTTAACATATTTTACCATCACTTGACCTGACATAGCAGAGACACTATATGTGGCAAGCCCCACCCATTTCAACAAGCCTCACCAGTCTACACATGAACATGAGTGTGGTAATGCAGATTGTAAGATATTAAAAAATGTTTTTAATACTTTGAAATGCGATATGGTGGGACCAGATTGTAACGAGAAAGTGAGTAGGAGGTGCAGATCTAATCCCTCAAAGACCCACAAAACGGGACATAGCGAGGGAATTTTACGGTGGGACGGGTGCAGGTGGAGTGAAAACCCGCCCCATTGCCATCTCTACATGCAACACCTAGTGTCTCTTGTACTAAAGCTTTTGATGGAGCAATATAAACCTACCAAACATTTTTTTGAATATTTCATCAATTTGAGAACGATTATTGACATCATGAGTTCTCAACAAGTAGCGTAGTATGGCTTGAAGCACACGAGAAGAATAATGAGGCCATGGCAAAGAGTCACTATGGCCGAAAAGCTGAACATGGAGCTTACAGTTGTGAGTGTTCCTTTAAGATGGTTGAATTGTCCCTCTTTGGTTAGAAACCTGGAGAGAACTCTGAAGATACACAACTCAAACAGGACAGTCTTACCGCTCCCGGTTGGTGCAGATATGACTGAGTTTATGTCTAACAGGTAACAGAGCGGGAAACACTCACTTTGCAAAGAGTTGAAATATCTGCATGTAACCAAAAGGGATGTTACGAACATGCAGTTATAATGTTGATCTACCATAGAATGCCTCCTTGATTCTGATAAAAGCGCCATCTAGATATGGATATTTCTCAAGTCTTATCATGTCTTCTCTTCAGTATTCCTCGATTTGGGCAGGATGGATGAAGCTCAGCTGTCATTAGTAGCAACCACAAGGTAATCTCGCAGATTTAACATGTTGATCAAAATAGTCAATCAAATGATTCCCATTTTCAGCATCCAAATAGACCAAGTTTTCCATACGTTACTAGACATAGAAAGAGAAGTGAAAGAATTTGAATGAAAAAGAACTAGATGCAATAAAGTGTATTTGGCATAAGCATTGTCCCATACAAGGACCTCCGATATACATCTGAATCAGTTTTTGAAACCTAATCTCTAACAACTTTTCATTAGATATGCCAGAAATAAATGAAAACCATAATAACTTAACAGCTTCTTATACATCCCGAAGCAGTTGTGTTGTGATTTCATTAATATACTTCTGCTATTCGTGCTCTCTACAGTCCACATGCATGAACACAAAAATGCATGTCTGAAGATAACCATACTGGCGTGTTCTGGTGATTCACTTCTGCCATTTGATGCTCATGTGGAAAGCTCAAGTTGTGTGAAAAATATTATCATGTATATGTGTAAAAAGGAAGTTGCCATCTGTTGTATGCTGCTCTGATGTGCAGTCAAGACCAGCCAAATGCAGTAACGGATGCATACAGTACCACTGGAGCCAAGGGTAGAAAAGGTTCACGCGTATGCGCTTAAGCACACGCACACAAGAAAAAATCCTTACCCATCTTAACATTAGGATGCTGTTACAGTGAGAAGCAGTGGACGTGATAAAGTCCTTGAACTTTGTCCAAAAAACACACCGTTCTATCTATTAAACTTGACAATTCAATACTTCACAGGAATACTCGAATCAAATGCATTCTTGATGGTTGACTTTATGCCTAGCAAAAATTTTGAATGGCATCAACAATTCATAGATGCCAACCAAACAATATTAATTTATTCCAGATATAGATCCAAGTCCTAGTAATGCAAACCGTTATTAATCTCCATACAGCACATGTCACGTATATGGTCTCAAGCAAAATGAGCATCCTATATAAATTGAGTTTCTTTCTAGCTTCTAGGTTTCTGCAGAGACTGATTTATGACGGATGTATGCTATTTACTTCCTATGTGTTACTTTTCTATGTTCCCAGATGTAATCATTCTTTTCTCTAGTAAGCAATTGTGCCCTTACACAAACTTTTGATACCTAAGATCAGCTTTTCATGACATCAAACCCTTTCGCCACAAGCATTTCATCCCATCTGACTCTGATTGGGAGTTCTAGAATGATATTGGACATTTACAATTGAGGCTTCATCTCATATAGCAAAATCGTTAAGCCATAAAACTGGTTTCCGCTGCAGTAACTACTAATATGAACTATTTACACGGAAAACAGCAGAATACGTGCATTAATTCACTGACAAGTAACTAATGAAAGGCCAGACAGCCTACACTACATGGTTTGCAACGAAATAGCAGCAGATAGATATGCAGCAACGGACAAGTTTCCGCATCTAAATGGGGGTAGAAGAACAATAACAATATCTGATGTCCAATATCTGCCTGAATTTAAAGGTTGATCTGAAAAGTGGTGGCAAATCTGGGACAGATTTCAGTATATAAGGATCCATGACTAGATTTATTCCCGGAGAACTGCATAATAAACATAAGCAGGTAGAACCACTGCGAATAAGATATCCTCTGACGGAGAACGATACATTTACACGGGCACACGCACACACTCTCGAGTGCAATGCAACTGACTAAACTTTTGGCAAAAATAACCGTATACACGTCGTTAGCCAAATTGATCGGATTTATAGGTTTAAAAGTTATAATCTTCTCCTTCTGGCTCATAAATTTTGAACGCGTATCAAGAAAAGATACGCAGTCCATACAATTAGCAAAGAAAAACACTCTAGGCTACTTTGTGTGAGAGAGAGGGGGACTTTCTGAATATGACAAGAAAATGAGTGAACCGGCCTTGCTGAAACCTAATAAGAGCAAAACATGTGATCGGAGGAATCGATCAGCGAGAAGTGACAATGTCGCGCGCTTCACGATCCGGAAGACTCGGAGTTGCTTTGTCCATGAGAGAAGGAATCTCTTGACATAAGATCAAAACGGAGTCGCTGACGTTTAATAATCATGAACGATCCGGAGGAACGGATCGGCGAAAAGCGAGAGGTCTGTGCACCTCGCGATCGGAGAGAAGCGGAGTCGCTTTGCCATGGAGGAGGAGGACATGTGTAACGTCCCGCAAGTGATAGGCAACCGATGACAAATACGAAGGCACGTGAAAAGACAGAATGACGGAAAGAAATTAAAAACTAATCATCATGAACCATCTACCCGCGGAACATAAATTCATCATTAACTTTGCCTCAAAAATTAAGATAAAATAAAACATGACTGTCACACTCTACTCGTAGGTGGACGTAATCTCTCCGTACTATATATATATATATATATATATATATATATATATATATATATATATATATATATAAGTTAACCACTACAAAAGATTGATATCTATGTGTATAAGTAGATGATCCTAGGCTTTAGGTAAAAGGTCCAACTCAAATGTAAATGTTATGTACCTCACACCTAGACCTGTTAAATTGGGTCTCTGTGTCGGGTCACTTTGGGTTCTTGGTTCAGGTCAAATTTACCCAAATGTGTATGAAAGAGGCTTAATACACATGTAGATAGTACGGAGAGATTACGTCCACGTACGAGTAGAGTGTGACAGTGATGTTTTATTTTATCTTAATTTTTGAAATGTATGTTCCGCGGGTAGATGGTACATGATAATTTAAAATATCATTACCAAACGTGCAGGCATACTCAAACAATCATCAATATCAATATGCAATTTAGTTTCGATATCATAAACCTATAGTGTAACAAACCACTGTCACGTCGTAAGAGTTGCCCGCACCATACTCCTATCCAACTATGTAATCTCTGACAACGACTCTACCATGTTGAGCCCAATCCACCAAGTACAACTCCTCAAGTCCTCAAAGCAAAAGTATATAGATATCCTACTAATAGAGTCATGCATTCAACCATATAATCACAACAATATCTCTAAAGTCACATCTCATATCCACAATAACATCAACTAAGCCATTTCTCAAAGTCCACATAAGCACATCCACAGTAATCACATATACCTGATTATGTCAAAATAACATATCCATATCAAATGACATGTTCCTATCAAGTATCAAGTCCATTCTACTATACATAAGTTCTCTACTCTCATTGACTAATTCCACTTATCCCCAACTTAGGTTACGACATGAGTTGTTTACTGCAACTATGCAAACTAGCTCAACCAACGAAATAGCCAATACAACTCTATACATTTACGAGTTAGGACTATTCAATACATTCATCTACAATCCACTAACATCATATATTGTTGTGGAAAATATATTCATATTGATAGTATTTAACTCGCTTACAATGACAACCAACAAGCTAACACTAATAGATACATTCATCTATAATCCATCGACATCTCATACCATTGTAATATATAGAATCATACCCATTAAGTGGTTTACTCGCAAACAAACACACTCATGTCATGAATCCATATGGTCCTCAAAATATTTTAAAGAATATTTTACAAACCAACACATATACACCCATTTAAAAGTATTAACAAATATTTCAAAATATCATGCATCATCTAAAATCAATTAAAACTACCTCTAGCATATAACCGAAAAGAGAACACATTCACCTATCTGACATCTCTATGCTGATCCAAATACAATAGTACTAACTTTCTTTAATTACCTCAATTTAATCAATAAATCATGATAAAATATAATATTAATATTTTACATTCAAATGAAAACTTAATAGTTTAAGTCACTTCGAAATCATATCTCAAACGAGCCCAAAACCCTTAAAAACTCAATCCCTAAATTATGAAGAGAGGTGGTTTCTTACCTTGACACTTTAGCACATGAATCCGACTGTTTCACCCTTGGATGACTTGTATTTCAAACGTGAAAACCAGTCACCCTCTTTGATTGTTCTTGTCTCTACTTCTCCTTCTTTTCTATCTCCTTATGTTTCTCTTTCTTCTCTTTTTCCCTCTCCTAATCCCTGCACCTACTGTTAAAGCAAACAGGCCTTCGTGGCCACCGTTTGGTGTTCCAACATTCGGAGTTGGATTGAATCGGGTGTGTTGAACCTGATCCAGTCCGGACTCCACGAGAAGGTTCCTTCGCGTGCGACAACGACAGTATGGCGGGAACACGATGCTCGATTTTGGAAAGAACAGAGAGGGAGACCTTTTCCGATGACATACATGGCGCGACTTTTTCTTTCAACCACCAACTTGTGCCAAATTTACGGATAACCGCTTCTTACGTGAAACTTCATCTACCCCACGTACCTTGGAACTTTTCTTTAAATCATGTCCTTTTGAAATCGTATCTGCAACAATCATTCAGTAAATCCCACTCCCAATTTTTTGGTGAAACACATCGTATCTTCATCTAGCCCACGTACCTTGCCCTTGATTCCATGATACTAGAACGGCTTGACTGGAACTGTTTTGTAAAATCCTTCGTTTACATTTTTTTTTTGTTTTCGCTTTTGGTACAATCGGAACCGAACAGAGAACATGTTTTGGTCATTGTCAGGTCGACCCAGAACGTACTAGATTGGGTCTGGGTTCAGAGAACATGACCTGAACAAAAAACGAGCCAAAGAATATGACTTGTCCCGAAAACAACCTGATTTGCAACCCATAGTGGCTCATCATTTACATATAGCTGAAGGTTATTGCAAGAAAAGTGGAGGTCGAAGTGGACCCGAAGTAGGTTTAAACAAAAAGGTGGATATGGAGATATAAGAGAAAAGGCAACTATCTTATGGTATACCGATTTGACAAACTCTATAATATATATATATATATATATATATATATATATATATATATATATATATATATATATATATATATATATATATATATATAAAGAGAGAGGGAGAGAATTTTTTTGAAATAACCAAGATAGGATTAGGCAAATAACTACCTGTTTCACACCCACGTGTTAAACTCTAGACCTTTTGTTGAAGGGTGCAATCCACTGGCGGCTGATAGTGTATATATATATATATATATAACATTATTTAGAGAAAACGAGAGAAAAAGAGAAAGAAATTGACATATTCACAAATTATAACACAGACAATGTAAAGTGGTGGCCATCATTATAAAAGTGGGGGTTTGCACTGCATTTTATTGCAGTGGGGCCTATCAATTTACATGCATTCCCCGTTTGTGAGCAAAAGGCAATACATATATGATATATATATTAGATTATTTAGAGAGAAAGAAAGAAAAAGAGAAAGAAATCGACTTATATGCACAAATTATAACACAGACAATGTAAAGTGGTGGCCATCATTATAAAAGTGGGGATTTGCACTGCAATTTATTGCAATGGGGCCTATCAATTTACATGCATTCCCCGTTTGTGTGCAAAAGGCAATACATATATATACACACACACACACACACACACATACACACAAGCTCATGAAGAGCTGAACTAAAACCATGAGCTGTTCGTTTTGTCAAGAAGTCCTGCCTTCTGCTACTAATTTCAGGTTATGTGCCAAGATACATCTCCTTGATGTCTACGAACCTGCAGCTTAATACTCTCTTTTTCTCTATCCTGTGTGTGTTCTATGAATTCAGATTTTGCAAATTCAGATATATCTGATGTGATCACATTTTATGAATTCAATTGACCTTTGTAGAATCACCTAATCTAACTCTATATCAATTTACATGTCGGCCAAATTTTGGTAACTTGCACACGAACCAAAACAACAAACGTGAAGCATGACATCTCTCTCTCTCTCACACACACACAAGTTGTGGACGAAGAGTTCTACCACGCAATCAGGAAGCCAGAATTTTTTCAGAAACACAAGCAGGGTTAGCACCACAACTATGATTCTGGTTACTCCATTATTCAGTTTAGCCGGATTCGTAAAAGCCATATCCTTTCCAAATTGGACTTGTTCACACCCGAGGCATAAGAAACGCAAAGAACTGTGCAAACTGCAAAATACAAGTCATAGAAGTCAAGCCAAGTAACGATGCTTTATTTAACAGGAGCTTCCTCATATTTCGTGATTACAGATACAGATGTAAACGAATAAACTCAAAACTCTCGCTTTCTCAGCTAATGCAACCAAAAGCGGAAAACACATGAGTGTATGAGCATTCCTCAAAAACTTGGACTAAAATAGTTTGAGTAGATGCAGCAAACTCCGAAGGTAAACGTGTAACATGAAAAAAGTATGGAATCCTACAGGAGCTCCCTTTCCACCATCAGAACCCAACTAACCAGGATGTTTCTGTCACGAGCTCAGATAATTTTTGACAGCAACAGCTGCAGCTTTGTACCACGCAGCAGCTGCCATGGCACCTGGGTCTGGAACCGTTGCAAGGATCTCCCCAGAGACATATGAAGAGCGGCCAGCCTAATGGTCAAGAGAAAGCTCAAAGGGCTGAAACTTCTAGTAAGTTTAGATTCCCAGAAGAAAAAAAACTTCTCCAGTTAATTCTAATATGACATGAAATAGAGTACAATCACATAAGAAAATATGTAGCCTCCACTTGGGATGCACGAAGACTCAGTTTTGGTTTTGCTTTCCGTGGGAGAGTACCCAAAAGATTGCTAAGAGACAGACATCATAAATGACTTATGCCGGATCCAGCACTACTGTATGTCTTGAGTCTACCATATTGCAGTACAAAAGGATTTCCAGAGGGAGTTAAACCACAGGTATACCTGAGCTTGCATATGTTTTGTAGCCTCAGCACCAGCCACTGCTGCTTCAGATGACAGGAGAAAAGCTGTTGAAGGATCATCCTCAGCAAGTAGCCTCTGATAAATGAAAAGGAAAATACAAGTCCCCATTATATCTGAAAGAGCTGTAAGACTTCCTATCTGAAATTATAAGTTACCTCTTGTAGCACTGTGGATGCGGGAATAAGAGCATCTAATAGAGTACGGTAACCTGCTTTTGCACCTCCGTACTTGCTAACCGCAGCAATGGAGGCTTCAAGAGCATCAACCCCTGCACGAAAAATTCCATGTTTTAGAGCAAAGAATGTGACTGTCTGCAGATAAATATTTGAATGCATCTTACATAGTTTCGGTGTAGTGGGGGCTGGTGAATTTGAGCTCGCTTTCAACTTTGCATATGCTGCCTTACAGAATATGTCATAGCTGAGGATTTACAAGAAAAACAAAAAAATCTCAATATATCATGGAAAATTGGTGATGTTAGTTATAGGCTTGAACTTTCACCTTATATTTGAAAACCAAAAGCATAATGACAACCAATATGATGAAATGAATATATTGTTGAACAGACAGTCGCCAGAAAAGCTGTTTCACTAAATTCCTCAGAAAGATGAACTAGATAAGCGGACATATGCAAAACACTATGACGGCATACATGATGCCACTGGTTCCTCCCATGACTCTTCTGATAGAAGCTCCAATTTCGTTCACAGTTTCTGCTGCATCATTCAATGGGTAGCTGCAACACCAAAAAAACAAGAACTCTGTTTCAATAGATATAAGAGAAATCAAAAGGTATCTCTTCTGCTGATCCCAAAATACACATGCACACACACACACAGACACGGGGAGAGAGAGAGAGAGAGAGAGAGAGAGAGAGAGAGAGAGAGAGAGAGAGAGAGAGAGTCATGAGATCCAGATATATATGACATCTGATAACTCAAAACTAAATATTTGAACTCAGTATTTGAAACCATATCCAAATAATAATCGAATTTGGTTTATCTGGACATATCTGATACCTATCCGAATTCCACTTACTTTGCTTATTTGGATATGTTTGACAGCTAATTTTAGTATCTGGCCCCACTTAACGTGGGAAAAGGTTTGGCTTTGGTTTGGTGGGATAAATTCAATGGCTATCTGAATTTGATTAGATGCGTGTTTTGGGATATGGTTCTAATCTTTCATCGAACTTAAAACCTGATGAGAGTTTTGAATGAAAAAATATGGTTTGTTGAATCTGATTACACAGCTGCCTTGGTTTGGCAGTTTTCTGCTGTTGTTTTTCCCACATGAATGTTATGCATCTCTTGACTGTATCCACACGACATCAACTATATCTTTTGAAATTGCTGAGCCCCGTGGGAACCACTAACTATATGATGGTTTAGTGTAGATGGACAGCTTGAATATCCTCAGCCGTGAGTGCTTGAGATCCAGACAGAGCCCCATTCTGCACCCCCAGGCAAAGAGCTAGGTGACTCCAAGGCGATGTACCTAAGCTAGCAACCGGTAAAACTAGTAGACGATCTTAATGAAGCAAGAACTGCAGTCCAAGGGGATTGGAAAGTTGTATAAGAGCAAATGTTGATCTTAATGAAGCAAGAACTGTAGTCCATGGGGATTGGAAAGTTGTATAAGAACAAACTAAGTTACGATAACAAATCCAAATCATAGAAAGACAAAATTTCGGCAGCATGGCTTTTGCAAGCTGAAATTCTTTACTAGCTTACCTTAATACCTGAGGATGAGTACTGGTGCAGATAAAGAAAATAAATCATGCACAAGCAAAAGGACTCGATTTTAAAGAATTCCATACCATATCCACAACGACACTTACATCAGTATAAACTATTGGAAGAACAAAATTACTGTAGAGATTAATCAAAAGTATATACTTCCTGATAAAAATATAAATTTCAATATTCTCATTTCATATCAAGAAGTAAAGCCTTCAATCACCCTCATCCAATTGATTCCATCATGGAGAACTCTAAACACAAGAAATGATACAGAAAATATGATATGAAGAAACAAAACAAAATGGCGAGATGTAACATAGGAGAAAACAAGCATCTCAAATAATCACTTATCCCTTCAGACAATATCAGCTTCTGTATATACATCCATCATAAATAGGAAGCTCTAGAACATAACTTACTGCTTTTTCATGTCCTCAAGAATAGAAATAGCACCTCTGTACATCTACACGAAGGAAACATAACTAGCAGCATTATCCACATAATCATGTAAAAAGAAAACCAAGCTTACAGAACTTACTGTCGTTCCACAGTCTCCGTCTCCAACTTTGCTGTCCCATTCATTTAGACGGTCCCTTATGTTGATAATCTCATTTGCAGCTGCTTCAATAGCAGCTTCAAGAAGATAACCATGCTTGGACAGTTCTTCAGGCCGACCAAGTGCCTGGCTCATGACAGACCAAAACCAATAGCAAAGTTTCAAATCTACTAACCTCGTTCCTTGATTCAGTGCACTGGAACAAACTAAATGGAACAGCAAAAAACAAGATTATCAATTCTAATGTATGACTATGACAGACTGGCATGTTTCAGATTTGGCATTTCTATTCCCACATGTTTTCCAAACAGGTGAGAGAGTTCAACAGCTCACATTGTGATTTTTTTTCCCAACAGAAATGATGGGTATGAGATTTGATAATGAGAGACTCATAATTTTTAATCAATTTAACCAGCATAAGCCATGTTTCTTACCATAAATCTGAAGACACTAAAAAAAGTAATTGTCCATGTCAATAGATGGAGGGAGCTTGCAAATAACATGCATGTATTGTGTTCCATATGTCATTCATTTCTATGTGACAGCTTGCCCAAAGGATATCTATAATGAAGTATTGAGTTATTTTCTGGATTGGCAGGATGCCAGAAAGCTTCAACACTTCTCCTTCATAGTTTCACAAGTCTACCATTTTTTTTTCTTTTGAAATATATCAGGGGGCCACCGATCATTGTCTATCCATTTGCACAAGTTCTTACTTCAGTCCAGAAAGTTGCAGCTCATTAACTTAGGAAATAGCTAAGTAAAAGTACAATCCTATGCCTACATTACACATTATCTTCCAAGATACAAGTATGTTTTGAATTCTAATCGAAGTAGTTCAAGATTTTAGTTCTGTTTGCCAACTTTGTGAAGAGTTGCTTCTAAAACAATGTTTTTAAAGAGATGAAAAAAATCTTGTTGTACCCAATATAAAACCAAGTAGAAAGTACACAATGGCTGAACTTGAGACTCTAGTTTCCTCAGCTTTAGGTTCTCTTTCAGCATGGCCTTATGCCAATAGTTTATAAAGGTACAAGACATAAAAACAATACATGAACTCTGACTCTGAAGGAAAAAAAAAAAGATTTTTGTTCCAGGTGAAGGAAAAACAGGTGAATTGAGAACATATAAGAAAGACTTTGCTTCGGGTTCTAATATACTAATTAACAAAGTATGACACATGAGAACATATCGCTTAAGTATCAGCATTCATCAAGCTGTGGACAAAACATATTAAATTACATGATGTCAATTAACAAATAAGTGTAAAAGATTGCTTTCCACACTAAGGTAGAAAAAGACAATGTTAGAAAGCGGCAAAATATACAACAACAAACAACAACAACAACTAAGCCTTTTCCCATACTAGACGGGGTCGGCTACATGGATTCTTTGTTTCCACAAATTATCATGAATAAAATGACAGACAAGTCCAATGATATCAACGAGAAGATCTGCTCTTTGTCAAAATATAAACAACTACCTCTGCTGTCCTTCGGTGGGATTTTGGGACTGGGAAAGGAATCTTAGTGGGTGGACGATTTCCTGCAAGTGTCGATATTCCAAAGTGAACAAAAAATGAAACTTTTAGGGCTATTACAACCAAAACCCTGCTCACATCTCAACAATCAAAGAGAACAAAATTATGGAAGCCCTAAAGAATAGGAAGAAAGGAGGGCAGATGATGAAAACTCGCTACCCTTCTTTCTCTACTGAGACCTGGAAGCCATAAAAATATATAAGCCTACCATCAACGCCAACAGGCCAATATGGAGCTTTAGTAGGAGCACCCAGGCGTTCCAGAATCATTTCATCTACCATCATAACTGAAATAGAGAACCCTGCAAAATTAAATTGCTGTGAATGGTATGTTCTTTCCCAAGATACATAAGAAGTGCACCAATCCATAAATGTACCTGCCATATCAAGAGAGGTCATAAAAGACCCTGTATAGACTCTTTCAACAGCTAGTCCATGTTCCAACTGCAACTGAGGAACGGCCTTTCTTGCTACAATCATGAGCTGTCCCACTGGTGTGGAACCTAATCTTCAAATATTGAAAATAAAAAAAAGAAAATTGGAAAGAGATAAGAAAAAACAAAGCCACACAAAGACAGGATCGCAAATATGCAAGAGCAAAATGGATTTTGCATCAGCATATGACAAATATTGGAAATCAAGAATGGACATGGGAGAGAGCCACCAAATACAAGCATGAAGACAAGGTTAAGACTCAGTTCCATCCGAAAAATGATGTTGGGCCCCATTTATATATGGAAAACAGTTCATGTCCTTCACATTACAAGGAAAGGTTTAACAAAATCGTGACCTAAAATCATGAGATACAAGCATAAGCTCAGAAACATTAAATGACAACTGAAAGTGACAGCAATAGAGAAAGAAAGGAAAAAAATATAAACATACAACATAACTAGCTAACAAACTGCAAATAAGGAAGTAGCATAGCCTTGGAACAAGAGATTTAGCATAAAATTCAGCAAAGTTAACTAAAACAAACTTGGAAAGTAAAACTCAATATTTACAAACCTTGACAATGTTGTTTCTTTTTCCTTTCCTCTTTTCCCCAAATGCATGCTCATGATGCCATTCATTCTCATTTATGCTTTTCTTAGATCAAGCAGTTACAATATTAGATTCTTTCTTGACTCTTAAGTTTGTTTTCGTGATGGTTCAGTGATCGAGTACAATGTACACTAAAGGAAACCGATAGGACAGTTATCATGTTCATCAATGATTCATAGGTTAGGGATCGTTCTTTCTAGTCAGAAGGTTCCATAGGAAAGACAACATTGTGACTGGGATTACTCAAGCTTTGTATGAAGTGAGTCTTGCCCATTTGTCAATGATTGTCAGAGTAGAGAGAAGGGTCAAACTCTCCCTCTCCCGAATATGTATTTGCTAAAAGAAATGTAACAGTGCATTCATGCACATCGTTGTATTTTTATTTTGTTTTGTATTTCTCATTTTTTTTATAATTAGGTCACAGGCCGAGGCCCAATAACAGGCTCCAACACCAAGATTTCTAGTTCTTTGGAGGAAGCCCTGTTGCAAACCCTCTCTTATAAAGTCCTCTTTTCTGCCGTAACTACTAAGCAAGACATGAGGGTTGATTCTATAAACCCTCTCTTTTGAGAGGTTCATTAAATAAAGATTTAGGTAATCACTCATATTTATTTTGTTTATTTTCCTTATATGGTATCAAACTCTGCTCATGGAAGGGATCACCCTTGCAGTGCCGGTCCCAAGCCCGGATAAAGGAGGAGGGTTGTGTTAGGCTTCCGAATGCGAGCGTAAAACTTCATTGGATTTTTATAACATGGATTACAAAAATTATGAGCATTACTTTGGGGCGTCCCCGCCTAGCGACGTGCTGTAGAGCCCGAATGCAGTAAGAAGTAAGCAAGGGCCACTACATTTTCGCCCGAATGTAGTGAATCAATTGCAGAGAGGGTTCCCACATCATGGACGGATGTGGGTAAAGAAGTTAGTCCCGCTACATTACCGCTCGAATGTAGTGAAAAATTTTCAGATAGGGTCTCCGCATTTTGATTATGGACGGATGCGGGGGGTAAGGAAGCTAGTCCTAGATAATAAGATTCGTATTGGTTCTTGGAATATCGGAACATAATCGGGTAAGCTAATGGAGGTGGTAGATACTATGATTCGGAGAAAGATTCATATTCTATGTTTACGAGAGATAAAATGGGTTGGAGAAAAAGCAAAAGAGATAGAGGATACAAGTTTTAAATTATGGTATTCAGGTAAAGAAAAGGTTAAAGGAGAGTGTAGTAGACATACAACGATATTGTGACCGAATCATGACGTTGAAATTAGTGTTAGGAGCAGAGGTTTTTAATATAGTTTGTGCTTACGCACCCCAAGTAGGACTGGAAGATAGTATAAAGACAATTTTTTGGGAAGACTTAGATAATGTGTTTCAAAAGATTCCACAAAGGGAGATGATTTGTTTAGGAGGAGATTTAAATCGGTAAAGAGGCATTAGGATATCAAGGGATTCATGGAAACTTTGGTTTTGGGGATATAAACGAGGAAGGTAGGGAGATTTTAAATTTTGCTATGGCATTTGATCTCTTTATAGTCAATACAATCTTCAAAAAACGCGATGAACATTTAATTACTTATAAGAGTGGCTTATCACAAACACAAATTGATTACTTTATTTGTAGAAAAAAAAGATAGAGCGTGTTGTAAAGATTGTAAGGTAATTCCAGGAGAAAGCTTAACCACCCAACATCGACTTTTAGTTATGGATTTACAAATAAAAAAATGGACAAAGAAGAAAAGAGTGCATCGAGCTATTCAGACTAAATGGTGGAACCTCAAAAGCGAGAAAGAATATATATTTAAACAGAAAGTCCTTCAAGGAGATGTTTGGAATTATGTTGGCACACCCTGTGATATGTGGAAGAATATGACTATACATATTAGGAAAGTGGCGAAAGATGTCTTAGGGGTATCTAAAGAAGGTGTACCGGTACAAAAAGAAGCTTGGTGGTGGAGTGAAGTAATACAAAATAAAATCAAGACAAAGAGGGCATGTTACAAATTACATTATGTTAAGAAAACTTAGTGAAACTTTAGAAGCTTATAAGAAAGCAAAGAAGGAAGTGAAAAAGGCCGTTAGTGAAGCAAAAGCTAAGATTTGGGAGGACTTATATAAAAAACTCAACACAAAAGAGGGTGAAAGAGATATTTTTAGGATAGCTAGGGCTAGAGATAAGAAAACTAAAGATCTTAATTATGTTAGATGCATAAAAGACGAGGATGAAAAAATTCTAGTGGCAAATGATGATATAATAAATAGATGGAAAAACTATTTTTATAATATTTTTTAATGAAAATAAAGATGTTAGTATTAGTTTAAGAGATTGAGCCAAGTCAGAAAAGTATATAAACCACAATTTCTACCGACGTATTCAAAAGAATGAAGTTAAAGAGGCTCTTAAATATATGAAAGGTGGTAAATCGGTAGGACCAGATAATATTCCTATTGAAGTTTGGAAAATACTAGGAGAAATAGGAATCACTTGGCTCACAAGACTATTTAATGAAATATGGAAAAACCAAAAGGTGCCCGAGGAATGGAGAGCAAGTACACTTATACCCATATATAAGAACAAGGGAGACATTCAAAATTGTGTGAATTATCGAGGTATCAAGTTAATGAGTCATACTATGAAATTATGGGAAAGAATTAACGAACGTAGGTTAAGACAAGTATCAAGTACAACAGAGAACCAATTTGGATTCATGCCAGGCAGATCTATAATTGATGCGATTCACCTTTTGAGACGTCTTATAGAACATTTTAGAGCAAAAAAGAAAGTCTTATGATCGGGTACCGAGGGAGGTTGTTTGGAGAACTTTGGAAAAAAAGAGGTATCCCATTGACATATATTAACCTTATAAGAGACATGTATGATGGTGCAAAAACATGTGTGAGGACTCATGAAGGAACGACAGACTTCTTTGAAGTTAATATTGGGTTACATCAAGGATCAACTTTAAGTCCATACTTATTTATAATGGTGATGGATGAGTTAACAAAACATATTCAAGATGAAGTACCTTGGTGTATGTTATTTGCAGATGACATTGTATTAATGGAGGAGTCTAAGGAAAAAGTTAATAGAAAATTGGAACTATGGAGAAAAACATTAGAAAGCAAAGGCCTCCGACTTAGTAGAACAAAGACAAAATATATGGAATGTAAGTCTGATCATTTAGTTACTTTAGAGGACATAAAAATTAAAATTGGCACACATTTCATTCCCCAAAAGGAAAGTTTTAAATACCTAGGGTCAATTTTTCAGAGTGATGGAAGAATTGATGGAGATGTTACACAGAATAATGCTGGTTGGTTAAAATGGAGAGGAGCATCAGGTATTCTTTGTGATAAGAAGATACCATTAAAATTAAAAGGTAAATATTATAGAGCAGTAATTAGGCCTGCCATGTTTTATGGTTCTAAGTGTTGGGCAGTTAATCATCAACATGTACAAAAGATGTCTGTGATAGAAATGAAGATGTTGAGATAGATGAGTGGTCATACAAGAAAAGACTGTATACAAAATGAGTTTATTAGAAACAAATTAGGAGTGACACCAATAGAGGATAAAATGAGAGAACATCGTTTAAGATGGTTTGGACATATAGAAAGAAGATCAAAAGAAGAACCAGTAAGAAGGTATGAAAAACTAAATTTGGAAAGTATTAAAAGAGCTAGAGGATGACCACAAAAGTGTTGGAAAGAAACAATAAAGAATGATCTAGCTTATTGGGAGTTAACTGCTAATATGGCACACGAGAGGGATCTATGGAAACAAAGAATCCATGTAGCCGACCCCGTCTAGTATGGGAAAAGGCTTAGTTGTAGTAGTTGTAGTAGTAGTTCCTTATATGGTATCAAAGCCGGTAGGGCCCCTGAGGCTTGCCGCTGATGGTGGCAGACTCACCAACGGAGTGATCAATGTGTTTGTGAAGTTCCAGCTACAGCAAAAGTTGTTGTCGACTTGCTGAGCTGCTGCTAGAGAAGTTGCAGCAGAGTCTGTTATTTAGTCGATGCTTGCTGCCATGTTGCTGTTGTCTTATGCTGATGACGATATGTGAGGTTGGACAGTGTTTCTGCTGAGGTTGTTGAGCTTGTGGTTGGATCCTTGCTAGGGTGGTGCCTTTTTCTCATCCACGTTGAAATCCTTGCCTTACCCATTTCTTCGAAACCAATAATGGTAGCGTGGGGTGTATATGATGTACCAACCTGGTTGCCTTCATATTAGGGGCTTATATGATCTGAGTAGTGCCATTAACGGTGAAGCAAGAAGCTAATGTCGTCGATAACAGTGATGGCTTTCATCATTTTGGACATTGTCCATGGAGAAAGAAGGAGATGGAGGAAGAGAGAAGGAGAGATGGTGTGCCGGGAGGCAGTGGTTTCATCAGCTCTTAGCTCGTCTGCCTCCTCCTCTTGGAATCTTGGCATGAGATTTCATCACCATACAACTCTTGTTTCTCACATCCACCAATCTCTCCCCTTTAGTGCCTCACAGTGGTGCCTTCCTGGAATCGGCCTTGTGCCTCGAACGAGGGACAACTGCCATGGCTGACAACGAAGGCAAGAGAGATAGAGAGATGTCTTGCCTTCTTCAATTAGGACGATAGGATGGTCGGTTTGAATTCATGGGCATTCCATCACCTGAGATCCAGACCCAAACTTGTTATCAACTGGATTTGGATCAAGAGTTGTTTACTTGGTCAAATTGCTAAGTATAATTAAATAAGGGTAAATTAGTCTTTTAAGTTATAAGTATATTATAAATGCCCACATTAGAGGTAAGGTTTAGTGTGTGATATAGATGCAGCAACCATGAGGGTTGTAGTCGTGATAGTCTTTGTATACGTACATCTGATTAAAATCAAATAATCTTTTTTAAATTTCTTATTATTTTATCAATAAATTAGTTCAACATGGTATCAGAACATTCAATAAAGCTACAGTGAGAAGGGTTGCTCAGTGGGTGTCGCGCCACTTTGGTTCCTATTGCAGCAGAAGAAGACGCACGATGATCTCCTTCTGCGAAAATAGTTTTTTTTAGAAACATATTGTGGTTTCTTTGAAGTGTTTAGGCATTCAACTTCCAAGAAAAAAAATTTCTGCAATTGTGTGGTGGCAGAAATTACTGTATCCTGAATATTTCGGTTATTGTGTATTTATTAAAGGAATCGATAAAGGGAGTGTATGCTAGATAAGGGTAAACATATTGATATGTCATATTCTAACTTCAATCCGCCTATAGGAAAGAAGGTTGACAATGGCAAAAACTATCTTAAATGGGCTAGATCTGTCGAATTAGCAGTCATTGCTAGAATGAGATGTAATTATCTCATACGAAATCAACGTCCTAATTATAGTGATCCAAATTATCCCAAATGGAGAAAAGAAGATGCATTAGTATCGTCTTGGTTACTACAATCTATGATTCGCTCTATTAAAAGAACATTTATGTATCTTGATTCATCTAATGATATTTGGAAAGTAGTATCTAAGGCTTATTATCAAAGAAAAAATGTTGCAAAAGAGTACAAGATCATAGAGGAAATCAGAAAGTGTAATAAAGGAACCAAGACTATTAAGTGATTATTATACAGAGTTGCATGGATTATGGGATTAACTATAATTCTACAGTAATGTCAAATGCTAAGCATGTTCCAAAGAAAGAAATGAAGAATCTGAAAAACACAAGGTTTTTTATTTATTATGGAGAGTTACCTCAGAGTATGAAGTTAAAGTCAACATCTTGGAAAGAGAAGAATTACCTCTTGAAACTGTTAAAGCTAATAAGTCTCCTTTCGTTGAAAAAAATCAATTTCATGCTAATCGTGGGTATGGAGGATAGAATAATCGCGATAGAGATCATCGACGCCTCTCATTTAAAGAAAAAGAAAAGTTAAAATGCTCACATTATGGCAAGAATCATCACACGAAGTATCAATGCTGGGACATAATTGGTGAACTTAATTTTCTTAAAAAAAAAATTATGCTCATGCATCAAAAACTTCATCAGACAGTGCAAATACAATTACAACATTAAAACGTATTGAAGGCCTTGAGGACTAAGTAATCAACCATCTACTCACGCTGTTATGGATCATAATTCGTATATTTGACTGCGTAATTACTCCTACGTCTCGATTATGAGTAGTGGACTCTAGAGCTACTGGTCATATGTAGGATATAAAACATATTTCTCTAACTATCAACTCCTCCAGAACAAGGAGCACATTCGATTAACATATGGGTCCCATACATGTATAATAGGAAAGGGAAGTGTATAAACTTCATTAGCATATTTACCGCATGTGTTCCATGTTCTCAACTTTCCAGTTAACTTACAATTTGTAAGCTCTTTAACAAGACATCTAAATTATTTCCAAGATATGAAGACGATGAAGGTCTTTGGTCATAGTAGCTTGAAAAGGGGTCTATACATATTGGACAATTGTATTGTTAATTGTCTTTTGAGTACATCCTCAGCTATGACTAGAAGTGGAGCAGAGAACCGATTATGGCATGAACGTTTGGGATATTTACCTCCATCCAAAATCACTCGTGTGATCCCTAGTTTTTCCCTTGAGTCCAATAATGTATCCCTTGACTGTGATTTGTGTCAAAGGGCTAAATATCAACGTGTCTTTTATCCTAGTAGTGAGTCTTAAAAATCTCAACCTTCTGAATTAGTTCATTCCGATGTTTGGGGTCCTAGTCCAGTCATTTCTCTTAGTAGGCACTTAGTGAGCATAAATACTTTGTTAATGATTATACTAGATTTACAATAATATATTTAATAAAATCAAAGGCTGAAGTTTTTTTCTATTTTTCCCATTGTTCATAAACTTATCCTAAGCTAATTTCTCTGATAGTGGGAGAGTACCTTTCTAGCCAATTATAGGACCATCTCCATACACATGGCATTCTCCATCATACTACTTGTTTGAATATACCTCAACAAAATGGGGTACCTAAAAAGTAAGATAGTAGCACGTATTCTTCTTATTGATTGCAATGCTCCTAAGTTTTATTAGGGTGAAATTGTCTTAACCTCGATTTATTTAATAAATAGAATGTCAAGTTCATCATGTTGAAGAATTTGGTGTTTAGTGCTATTTTTAGTATTTTTGATGTTTTAGGTATTATTGTAATTATCCTTATTCTTAAGGGCATTTTGGTCTTTTATGTTAATCAATCCACTATATAAGGACTGGTCTAACTTGTATTAGGTTAAGGAAGTATGATTAATAAAAAAGAGAGAGGGGGAGCGGCCTCCATTGGAGGGTTTGTCCTCCCCACCAATATCATCTTCTCTTCATTTTGTTTATGTATGATCATGTGTTGTGTTTCCCTACGATTCTCAACATGGTATCAGAGTCACGAAAGAGCATATGCACGCACACAAAATCGATGGTGAAGGCAACAACGTTCAAATTTATACGATAAGACTTTTAGAAAGCAACAAAGATGGTTGTTTTGCAAATGAGACATGGTTGAGCAGAGGACTGGAGGTTGAGCCATTTATAGATGATGGGATTATAGTAAAGGTGCCCACAAAAGGTCACAACTGGGTCCTGCACAAACTCTAAACATATATTGTAGTCAACCTTACGGTGCTGGAGGCAAGAGTGTTGGAGGTGTGGGTTGAAGTCCTTCTAATTGGTGGAACAACGCGTTATTGCTATGGTTTGTGCGGCAAAGTGGTTTTGTGTGTTTTTGCACTATAGTTTGCTGAGTGTTTATATCATGGTGTAAAGAGTGGGATGATATGAGCAAGTACCGCTGTAGCATCTTAAATGAAGAGGATGAGGATGGTGAATATGGGGTGGATTCATGCTTAGTTTGGTTTTTCCCTATCTGAAATTAGGGAACACGCTTGTTGATTTTTATCTGAAATGTGATTCTGTCGACGATGCTCACAAAGTGCTTGATGAAATGCCTAAAAGACATCTTGTGTCATGGAACTCGATGATCTATGAATATGCCAAGTCTAAAAATATGAGTGAAGCCAAAAAAAAGTTGTTCGATGTAATGTCAAGAGATCGAGCAATTTGGAGGAAGTACTGAAGGTGTTCCAACATAGAGCAATGAATGATTAAAAAGACTCGAGCTCCTTTTAGAAAGGAAGAAAGGAGACCCAAAGTTCTTCTAACAAGGAACTATTGTTGCAACCGAAGGACCTCAAGGACAAATTAGAAATCCCAAAAGGTGAGAAGATATCTCAAAGAACATAGGCTTTCAAGGAAGTGAAAATACTTGAATCTGAAAATGCTAAGCTTTAATATCTAGTTCTGTCTTGTTCGGGCTTTGGAAGGAGACACGAAATTAAATGCCTCTAAAGGTTCTGTCTTCGGAATTTTAAGAAGAGCATCATGATTGGAACAGGCATAACAGGCCACCAACATTGATGTCGGCTGATGAGTGCAGCGGATAGCGGTTGCAGTCCTGTTCGTCATACATGGAGGAAGGTAGAAGGTTGTTGATCTCCTTGTGGATGTTGATGTGTGTTGGCAGTTTGTTACTACGATTGTCATGAGAGTGAAGTTAAGACTATCCTGAAGGATCGTTACCATGGTGGAGGTGGTTGCATTGTTGAGAGGCATAACAATATAGCATACCTTGATGAAAGGAAAAACATCGGTTGTTGTTGCTGATCAACAAAATGATGTTATAGTGAAAATCGTAGAAGTGCTGCAAAGAGACCGATTGTTGTCTCGATGAGGTGTTGAAGAACACCTTTGTATTGTCGTTGCGTTAGATGAAGCTATTGATACTTCAAGGAAATAGCCAAGAGAGTTGTCCCGGGAACCATTACTCTTGGGAACCATTACCATTTGATGATATCTCTTAGAGTAGGCTGCTGAATGTGTGTAGCTAAGAGGATTTCCAAAAGTGTGCAACTAATAAGGCTACTAAAATTGTGTACAACCAAGAAGGTTGAAAATGTGAACAACCAAGAAAGCTCAAAAGTGAACACCAAGGAAGGCTGAAAAAATATACAACCAAGAAAAATGAAAATGTGAACAGCCAAGAAGGCTGAAAAAGTGAACAACTAGGAAGGCTAAAAAAGTGTAGAATGAGAAAAGTTAAAAAATGGACAGTGAAAGACTGAAAAGTGTACAGCTAAGAAGGTTGATGACCGTGAGAACTTTACTTTGGAAGTATTGCTACAAGAGGGTAGTAGTGTTGCAGCCCAATCACAATATGAAGAGAAAAAACCAGTAGTCGCAGAGAGTCAACTGCCTTGAGTAGGGTGAAGTAGGATAGATTGTTGGGAGTAACTCATTTTTTTTGTTTATGTTCACAAGAGTTGAGTATGTACTCTTAGAAGACCTACCCAGTTTTTGACAAGTTAGGAGTTACGAGTATAGGGAGTATTGAAGACAACAATAGTTAGAAGTCCGGGTTACTTAAATGCAATTAGTATTGGAAAACGTGGGTAGTGTAGCGATAGATAGAATATAACAAACGACAAGAATAAGTGAAGAGAAAATGTTGAGATCGAAGGAGGGGGCAGGCCCTCGAATGGATGTTGCCCCTCTCTCTCTTTCTTAATCTTAGTCTCTTAACCCTAATATGTCATGTTCAACCCTTATATAATAGGTTGTTAGACACAATGCCCAAAATACCCTTAGTATTACGAGAAACTACAATAATATCTAAATATCAAAAATTACAAAACTAACACTAAAAACAGTAGATATTCATATTCTTAACACCCCCAAGTTGGTATTGAGATATTTCGAACTCCAAACTTGTAAAAAAATAGGTTCTTTCTTCACCACACTTCACCAATAATCTATCTGAGGCTTCTCTAAATCAACTTAAATAATTAAGATCATGCTTGGGTAAGCTAATGGAGGTGGTAGATACTATGATTCGGAGAAAGATTCATATTCTATGTTTACAAGACAAAATGGGTTGGAGAAAAAGCAAAGGAAATAGAAGATACAGGTTTTAAATGATGGTACTCACTCAGGTAAAGAAAAGGCTCGAAACGGAGTTGGTATTATCATAAATAAAGATTTAAAGGATAATGTAGTAGACATACAATGATTTGGTGATCGAATCATGACGTTGAAATTAGTGTTAGGAGCAGAGGTTTTGAATATAGTTTGTGCTTACGCACCCGAAATAGGACTAGAAGATAGTATAAAGGCAACCTTTTGGGAAGAGTTAGATAAGGTGATTCAAAAGATTCTACAAAGGGAGATGATTTGTTTAGGAGGAGACTTAAATGGACATGTCAGTAAAGAGGCATTAGGATATCAAGTGATTCATGAAAACTTTGGTTTTGGGGATATAAATGAGGAAGGTAGGGAGATTTTAAATTTTGTTATGGCATTTGATCTCTTTATAGTCAATACAATCTTCAAAAAACGAGATGAACATTTAATTACTTATAAGAGTGGCTTATCGCAAACACAAATTGATTACTTTATTTGTAGAAAGAAAGATAAGGCGTGTTGTAAAGATTGCAAGGTAATTCCAGGAGAAAGCTTAACTACCCAACATCGACTTTTAGATATGGATTTACAAATAAAAAAATGGACAAAGAAGAAAAGAGTGCATCGAGCTATTCGGACTAAATGGTGGAACCTCAAAAGCGAAAAAGAAGATATATTTAAACAGAAAGTCCTTCAAGAAGATGTTTGAAATTATGTTGGTACACCCTATGATATGTGGAAAAATATGGCTATACATATTAGGAAAGTGGCGAAAGATGTGTTAGGTGTATCTAAGGGAGGTGTACCAGCACAAAAAGAAGCTTGCTGGTGGAGTGAAGTAGTGCAAAATAAAATCAAGGCAAAGAGGGCATGTTACAAATTACATTATGGTAAGAAAACTAGTGAAACTTTAGAGGCTTATAAGAAAGCAAAGAAGGAAGTGCAAAAGGCCGTGAGTGAAGCAAAAGCTAAAATTTGAGAGGATTTATGTAAAAAACTCAACTCAAAAGAGGGTGAAAGAGATATTTTTAGGATAGTTAGGGCTAGAGATAAGAAAACTAAAGATCTTAATTATGTTAGATGCATCAAAGACGAGGATGAAAAAATTCTAGTGGTAAATGATGATATAAAAAATAGATGAAAAAACTATTTTTATAAGCTTTTTAATGAAAATAAAGATGCTAATATTAGCCTAGGAGAGTTAGCCGAATCAGAAAAGTATATAAACCACAATTTCTACCGACGTATTCAAAAGAATGAAGTCAAAGAGGCTATTAAACATATGAAGGGTGGTAAATCGGTAGGACCAGATAATATTCCTATAGAAGTTTAGAAAATACTAGGAGAAATAGGAATCACTTGGCTCATAAGGCTATTTAATGAAATATGGAAAAACCAAAAGATGCTAAAGGACCAATTTGGATTCATGCCAGGCAGATCTAATGTTGAAGCGATTCACCTTTTAAGGCGTCTTATGAAACAATTTAGAGCAAAAAAGAAAGACCTTCACATGATATTTTTATTGATCTAGAAAAAACTTATGATAGGGTACCGAGAGAGGTTCTTTGGAGAACTTTGGAAAAAAAAGGTATCCCATTGACATACATTAACCTTATAAGAGACATGTATGATGGTGCAAAAACATGTGTGAGAACTCATGAAGGAATGACAAACTTCTTTGAAGTTAATATTGGGTTACATCAAGGATCAACTTTAAGTTCATACTTATTTATAATGGTGATTGATGAGTTAACAAAATATATTCAAGATGAAGTACCTTGGTGTATGTTATTTGCAGATGACATTGTATTAGTGGAGGAGTCTAAGGAAAAAGTTAATAGAAAATTGGAACTATGGAGAGAAACATTAGAAAGCAAAGGCCTACGACTTAGTAGAATAAAGATAGAATATATGGAATGTAAGTTTGATCATTTGGTTACCTCAGAGGACATAGAAATTAAAATTGGCACACATTGCATCCCCCAAAAGGAAAGTTTTAAATACCTAGGGTCAATTTTTCAGAGTGATGGAAGAATTGATGGAGATGTTACGCATAAAATTAATACTGGTTGGTTAAAATGGAGAGGAGCATCATGTATTCTTTGTGATAAGAAGATACCATTAAAGTTAAAAGGTAAATATTATAGCGCAACAATTAGGCCTGCCATGTTTTATGGTTCTGAGTGTTGGGCAGTTAATCATCAACATGTACAAAAGATAGTTGTGACAGAAATGAAGATGTTGAGATGGATGAGTGGTCATACAAGAAAAGACCATATACAAAATGAGGTTATTAGAAACAAATTAGGAGTGACACCAATAGAGGATAAAATGAGAGAATATCGTTTAAGATGGTTTGGACATATAGAAAGAAGATCAAAAGAAGAACCAGTAAGAAGGTATGAAAAACTAAATTTGGAAAGTATTAAAAGAGCTAGAGGATGACCACAAAAGTGTTGGAAAGAAATAATAAAGAATGATCTAGCTTATTATGAGTTAACTGCTAACATGGCACACGATAGGGATATGTGGAAACAAAGAATCCATGCAGCCGACCCCATCTAGTATGGGAAAAGGCTTAGTTGTTGTTGTTGTTGTATACTTGAGTAGTGTACGACCCTTTTATAGTAGGAGGTTGTATCTCCACCAACTTTAAAAAAGTCGCTCCTCTTATTCTTTCTTCTCAATAAAGTGATTAGGCAACAACACTTCAAAAGTCTTCTTTTTTTTTCTTCTCTTAATAAAACTGATTTTTGTAGTAGGAGGTACTATCTCCATCATACACATGTCACACGACTTTTTCTACACCCCTTCAAATGATAGTTGTTGCTGGTGTATTGGTTTGGTGTCCTCTCTCTACCACTCAAATACACACTTCTGCTCATACTAATCGGTCTTACGTCCCTTCACATGGTGACTGCAACTGCTTTTTCAGCCCTCTTGGCAGTCCACTTCAATAACTCGATGTCTTAATTTTCATACTTCTTAGTGATACTACCACATTTCATACCAACAACTTCATCCTGCCTCTTCTTTGGCTGAATCTTTTTCATGCATAAGTGGTGAGAAATTGTTTTTCTACACTCTATCCTTTCCTTCTTAACTCAATTATGTTGTTAAGTGTTATCTTTTCTCCTTGAACTACTCTTTTTAATCCTTTATCTATACTAGCAACCTTAGCATGTAGCTTCTCCACTTCAAGAGCTATAAGGATCAGATGGGAGCAAATTTTTCTTCTTTGAAACATTCAATCAAACACATAACATGTAGATTTAACATTCCTCTCAAGCATTTCATCAAACACTTGATGTGTAGGTAGACATCTCTCTTGGGAATTTTATCACACTTTCTAAGCATTTGCAAGCCTACCTTTTTGCACAAAGCTAGAAATCATCACATTCCAAGATAGTATTCTTTTTAGACATTCTATCAAACACTTGACGTGCAATCTCGTCTGCCCACACTCACCAACGTTCAGATTCTATTGGGCATTTCAACAAACAGTTGGTGTGCATCACCCCCGTTATATCAGAGTCATCTTATTTGACCATTATTCTTGGATCATGTTCGACCTAACATGAGAATCACATGGGAAGGACCATTTTGTACCAATGCTTTTGGCATTAACTTTTTCCAATAATGTATCTGCCACCGATTCCATCACTAAAACCACCTTTACAGTGGTGTCTTTGACCACTGTAACAGAAGCCTCCTTTCACCATGTTGCAACAACTAAATCCAAGTATGTGTTCTCAAGCACAATACAAACATCCTTTCCTCTTCCATCTGCAGTGAGATCATCCCAGCTTTCTTTAAGATAGCAATTCCCGTATCTCCTCCTGTGAAGCTTATGTAGTTCACTACGGGATGCATTCTAAGGAAGTCACCTATTTCTGAACCTTTTCCAGTTATACAACTGATAAGACCTTTAGGAAAACCAGCAAGATGGAAGCAATGCACCATGTGTAAACCAAAAACCGCACCTTGAGTTGGGGGCTTAAGAACCGGCAAGTTTCAAGCAAGACAAATACGACCACTGAAACTGAAATTAGTGTCTTACTCTCCAAATCCTTTGCTCCCATCAATCGTATGGCTCTGATACCATGTTGGGAAACATTAATAAATGTAATAATACCCAAAATAATTGTTATATAATGGTTATTAGACACAAAATAATCAAAATGCCCTTAGTATTATGAGAAATTACAATAATACCCAAATATCAAAAATTACAAAACTAACACTAAAACAATATATATTCATATTCTTTAACAAGTAGGACATTGATGTAATAGGTTTTCTTATTAGGAATAGTTTTGTCTTTCTTATGTAAAGTCCACTATATAAGGACTTGATATGGTAATAGAGATTCAGTAGGGTTTTACGTAATAGATGAGAGAGAGGGGGCAGCCCTCCAATGGAGGGCCAACCCTCGGTTCTCCTCCTTTCCCCTTCTCCCCCTCATTGCATGTTGTCTCCGATTTTTAATATGTGTTAAGACATGATTAGTTAGGAGTCCGAGTTACTTAAGTGCGTGTAGGACATTGATGTAATATGTTTTCTTATTAGAGATAGTTTTATTCTTTTGATGTTATATAAGGACTTGATATGTTGTAATAGAGATTGAGTAGGGTTTTACGTAATAGATGAGAGAGACGGGGGCCAACCCTCTATTCTCCTCCTTTCCCCTTCTCCCTCTTATTGCATGTTGCCTCTGATTTTCAACATGATATTAGAGTCGTTCGATCGTTGGGAGAAACGACTGTGAGCGAGTGGCCTTGTATTTTTACAGAAGGAGAAGAAGTAGAAAGGAGGCGAGATTGGGGGGAGAGAGAAGAATGGCATGTCTTGGCCTAGTTCCTGCATCCATCCAACAACTTTCAATCATGTTGTCTCACAATCCTCTGTTATTCTTATAAGACATTTTGGAGGTGATCCCCTTTCTTGGAAGAAAGATGTGGCACCGCTGCATTTCTGGTGATTTTTGTGTCGCCTCTTCACATTAGCAACTTTTAGTGGATGGAATTTTTCGTTCGAATTTCTATAGATCTCTCTCATCCATTAGTGGGGATAAGCCATCGTACACAATTGTTGATCACACATATGATGCGGTGGTCATCAGAGCAGGTGGTGCGGGCCTTAGCGCAATATTGGACTTTTCGAGCATGGATTTAACACGGCTTGCATAACAAAGCTCTTCCTCACTCGATCACGTACCGTCGCTGCTCAAGGAGGAATAAATGTTGCTTTAGGGAATATGACTGAAGACGTTTGGAGGTGACACATATATGACATTGTCAAAGGAAGCAATTGGTTAGGCGACCAAGACTCAATTCAGTACATGTTTAGAGAGGCACCAAAAGCAGTAATTGAACTTAAATATTATGGGCTGCCATTCTCTTGAACTGAGGAAGGGAAAATATATCAACGTGCATTTGGTGGGAAGAGCCTTAACTTTGGCGCGTGTGGACAAGCGGAGGATGCACACCAAGTGTTTGAAGAAATGCCAGTGAGGAACATGGTGTCTTGGAACTATGTGATCAACGGGTTTGAGCAGAATAGTCTGCCGAATGAAGCATTATCTTTGTTTCATCGTATGGAGGTAGAAGGTGTGATCAAGGCGGATGGTTTTAGTGTGGTCAGTGTACTTGTCTTAGTGTGTAGAGTTAGGGGTTTTGGCTCTTGGCAGAAGGATTGGAGAATTTGCATAAGGGAAATGCCCTAATTGATTTGTATGGAAGTGTGGGAGCGTTTGGGGAAGCGTATCAAGTGTTTAATGAAATTTCTAAAAGAAATGTAGTTCCCTAGATAACCATGATTGTTAGTTTAGTTGTTCACGGTTTCGCTGAGGAAGCGATTGCATTGTTTGATGATTTGGAGAATGTGTATTTCATGGTCCACAAGGAGCAACTAAAAGCATAATTGCATATAGAAGAAAAAATAATGTAAAAAAACAATTTCTCACCACATATACTTAAAAATTAAATCATAGAAGAGGCACCAAGAAGCATGAAGATTAAAACCTTATTGAAGTGAACTAGGAGGCCTGAAAATTTGGTTGCAACCACCATGTGAAGGGACGCAAAACCGACTAACAAATATTTGTTTTCTGATGTTATTTGAGTGATAGATAACACCCAACCAACATACCGGCAACATCCACCATGTAAAGGGAGATAGAAAAAACCAATTCAAGTGTGTATGGTAGAGATAGTACCTCCTACCATAAAAAATCAGCTTTCTCAAGAGAAGGAGTACATAAAGTGTTATTGCCCAGTCACTTCATGAAAAGAAAGAACAAGAGGAGCAATCGACACCCATAGAAGGATCATGCACTACCGAAATGTATTTTTAATTGTTCAAGTTGATTTAAAGAAGCCTCAAATAGATCATTGTTGCAAGTGTAGTGAAAAAAGAACTTAGTTTTTCGGCAAGTTTTGAGTTCAAAGTATCTCACTCAACTTGAGGGGGTGTTGAAGAATCGGTTGTTTAGTGTTGGTTTTAGTATTTTTGATGTTTTAGGTATTATTGTAATTGTCTTTATTACTAAGGGCATTTTGATCTTTTTATGTTTGAGCAATCCACTATATAAGGAATGATCCAGTTTGTATTAGGTTAAGGGAGTACGATTAATAGAAAAGAGGGGGGAAGCTCCCATTTAAGGGTCTGCCCTCCCCTCCGATCTCATCTTCTTCTCTTCATTTTGTTTATGTATTATCATATATTGTGTTTCCCTACGATTCTCGACACAACACTCGGTGGTGAAACCCCTTAGAAAATTCTTATTACTGATACAAAATTGTTCAATGTTATGTAGAGGGGGGAAGCCTCCATTGAAGGGTTTGCCCTCCCCTTTGATCTCATCTTCTTCTCTTCATTTTGTTTTTTTATTATTGTATATTGTGTTTCCCTGTAATTCTTAACACAACACACCGTGGTGAAACCCCTTAGAAAATTCTTACTCCTACAAAATTGTTCAATGTTATGTTGTGTTTCCCTGCGATTCTCAACACAACACTCGGTAGCGAAACCCCTTAGAAAATTCTTACCCCTGATACAAAATTGTTCAATGTTATACCCGTATCTTTGATTGTATTTATTATGTCTATATCCGCCAACATGTCAAGGATAAACTTGACCCAAGATCTATTAAATGTATATTCCTTGAATACTCCAATTCACATAAGAGATACAAATGTTATAATCCAATCTGTAGGAAAACTAGGAAAACTTATGTGTCTCTGGATGTTACTTTTTTTTAGTTTACTCCCTATTATTCCTCTAAGGGGGAGCTTGTGGATGGAGTGAATAAACCTATGAACGTTCTTTTAATCAGTGTTATCCATATGTATCGTATCGTGGGCCACCTAAGTGTATCGTGATTTAAAGGTTATCATATCGTATCGTGCGATACGGGTGATACGCCCAGGGACCCTTATAGCCAAACCGAAACTTGCGTTTTTGTGGGTTTCCTCTCTCTCTTCAAACCTCTCCAAGCTCCCTAAGAATCGTTCTTCGCCTCTTTGGTGTTCAAGGTTCCAAAAACGTGCTCTACGGTGTCCGTACAAGCCTCATATCTTGGATTTAGGTATATTTTTAGTGTTTTTCTTCATTTTTTCCTTTTTATTTGTTGTTTTCTTTATTTATTTGTATTTTTCTTTTTTTGAATGATAAAATATGAAGTTATTAAGTGTGTGGATATGATTTTTATTGCATTCATAAAGTGGGAGACACTCTATTTTAGTGTTATTTGACGATTGGGGATTTACGAAGTGCTTTTATTTTTAGGTTTTTTATTGAATTAAAGTACTCAATTGAGATGGCAGGAAGGGGTGTTAGAGACTCCCATTCTCATTCTGATGATCCGGCAAAACAATGGGGTTACACCAGTTGAGGGTTCTAGATTAAAGATTATATGTTTATTTTGTAAGAGGGTGGATAGTGGTGAAATTTCAAGGTTGAAACACCACCTAGCAAGGACTAGGAAAGAAGTTGCTCCATGCACAAGCAGAGTTAAAAGATTGCCAGAAGGTATTAAATGACAATGTCTGCAGATGATTGAGAGTGTACAGGAAAGGAGACAACAAAAGGATGATTTGGAGATGTTTGAAGACGATGATGATGCTACTGGATTTGGATTCACTTATAGTTTGCCTTCAAATACTAGAACAGAGATTGGTAGTAGCAGTTCACGAGCACCTACCAGGGGAAAGAGGGTTGCTGAAGACTTTGGAGGTTGTAGAAGAGGAAGTTCAAGAAGGAATAGAGGAAGAACTTCTTCTAGCATACATTTATTTTTTTCCTCCTACTACTACACTTGGTGCTCAACCAAGAATTTGTGCTATGGCTTCAGAACAGTTGTATGATCAGGCAGACCTTGCAGTGGGCAGATGGTTTTATGATGCATGCATTCCATTCAATGCAGCAAACTTCAATTGTTAATATTATTTACTAATTGTTTATCTTTGTTTGTTTTAGGCAATTAAAAAAGGTAAAGACAAGAAAGCCAATTTAATCCAATAAGTTTGGATAATTTTGATATATTAGAAGATTGGATTATAGAAGACAGTGAAGAAAATGCTCTCCTAACTAAAGAAGACATTGCATGGATTAATTTGTAAGGAGCGCAACAACAGTATCAAGGAGATGAAGAATTTGATTTCCAAGCAGAAAGTGCTGCTGATGATGATGAGGATCTTCAGCAAGGAGAAGATGAAGATTATTTAGTTGATATTATAATTTGTAAAATGTAAATGTATTTCATTTTTTTATTCAAAATATGTAAATTTGGATGCAATTGTTCAATGTTGAATGCTCAATCTGTACTAAACTTTGCATTATATGAATTTAAAGCAATTACCAGATTTTTTCAATTTTTCTTGATTTTTAATTAATTTTTATATTATTTTAATAATAAAGTATGATACGGGCGATATAATACGATATACCCGTATCATGGAGCCCAGCGATATGCGATACGATACGTGTCAGACAACACTCCTTCTAATAAGTCATTTAGAGTTAGAATAAGATCATTATGAGAAAGATGAGATTGAAGCTATCCCTAAAGAGACAAAGGTATAAAGATGGAGGCAAGAATGTAATAGTGTCCCAAAATTAATTTGAGGTGACCAAAGATCTCTCTTCTAATTCAGATCCTCACCTTCTCATTGAGTCAGACTTTTAGCTACCTATTACCCTTCGGAAAGGTAAAAGAACATGCACCCTTTACCCTATTTGTCACTATGTTTCCTGTGAAAATTATCAAAATTTTGTTATGAATATTGAATTGCATCCTATACCTAAAACTTTTGAAGAAGCCAAAAAAAGACCCTGTATGGAGGGCGGCTATGAAAAGTGAATTGCATGCTTTAATTAAGAACAACACTTCCATTGTTGATAGAAAACCGGTGGACTGCAAATGAGTTTTTACAGTCTAAGTGCTCATGGAAGTCTTGAAAGATATAAAGCAAATGTGGCTACTAAAGAAAAATCTCAAGGGAAAGCTTATTTGTCTTCGAATTTTTATGAATGGACTAATAAGCCAAAGATCCTCAGCAGAATATATTTCAATGAATATAAATTGGTCCTTCCATCACTAAAACTATTACCAAAACAAATCGAAAATGACTTGATGAAAACTATAATCTTTCTCAATCTCACCAAATTAAATTGAACACCAGAAGCAGATAAAGGAATCAAAGAAAAGATAAAAAATACACTCACCCATTAACCATAAGAACAACTCCATTGCCTCGTGTAATTGGCACATAATGTGTCTCCTGACATACACACAAGCACTGATCAGACACTTCATTTGTACTTCAAGAAAGATTCAGACATCCTCATCACTCAGTCCAAAAGAAAAAAAAATCAGGCATCCAAGGCTAAGAATAGACAAAGAAAAGAAGAACAAATTGACATACCGGCGAAAGAATTTGATTCAGCACATGAGATACCACCACATCAACTGGTTGAAGGTCAACCACAGCAGCACCTGGTTCTCCATGCTGAAAGAAATTCAGGGAACAAAAATAAGGATGACAGAACTTGTCTATGGAGAAGCTGATTTTTTTTCATTAGCTATCCAACCAACCCCATCTAGTATAAGGCTTAGTCATTGTTGTATCCAACCAACCATAAAGTATCAAAATCAAATATATTCAATTATTGATTTTTGAATCCTGACATATAGGTCCAGGAAACAAGAGCCATGAACTCCCAGATATTCTAGTTGAACCAAAAAATTGCAACACAAACAACAGTAGAAGGTTTGTATTCACAATCTCTTTCATAAAAGATTGAAGTCATTAGAAAAAATAGTCTTCATGTACTAAATGAAATCCTAGGGGATATTGGACAAAAACCATGAGTCATATTCACAAGGACAAACAGAAGAATCAATCTCCTAATCTCTATGAGTGGGGCATTCATATCAAGCCTAATACAAGCCTATACCACAAAAATGAAAGAGATCTCTATCAAGCTGAATCGAGTACTTTAGCTAATTTATAAGCCCCAAATGATATTTTACTTGTAGACTGACATGTGTGTCAACTCCGCCCATGTAAGGGACCCTTGCATGGCCGGTCCCAAGCTCGGATAAAGGAGGAGGGTTGTGTTAGGCTTCCGACAGCCTACCATGGATTCTACAAAATATGATAGACACTGTGGAAACAAAGAATCCATGTAGCCGACCCCATCTAGTATGGGAAAAGGCTTAGTTGTTGTACTGATGTGTGTCAACGTCATATCAAACACAGCAGGAAGTGACAAATACGGCAAGCCCTAAACATGACACCATGCACAATATATTATATTATACATGTGTGTATATATTTAGAGAGAGAGAGATCTTTTAAATTGAACTCATATAGATGACTTACACAAGTATGAATAGCTACTTACAAAATTACAAAATAAAATCAAGAGTTCAAGATCAGTTATAATGGAAATTTTCTATTTTGCGGAAAGCAACTTTCAGGACTTACACACTAGTCTACTGTTGATAACTTTGAAGCTTGGACACGGTGAGAGTATTAAGTGGTATACCCACATCCAATTGTTGGGTGAGTTGTGTTCATAAGTTGGACTTCATGTCCATTCCTTGGACACACATGCCAATAAGTTCAGACACCTGCATCTAGAGGGGGAGGCTCATGCGTATTTCTTAAAAGCATGGTACATACCATCTGTGCAGCAGGGTCCATATCCAACCATGTCTGGCACCAACATTTCAATTTCCTACTGTCTAGGTAACACGGTTCAAATACAACAACAACACCTAAGCCTTTTCCCATACTAGACGGGGTCGGCTACATGGATTCTTTGTTTCCACAGATCCCTATCGTGTGCCATGTTAGCAGTTAACTCACAATAAGCTAGATCATTCTTTATTGTTTCTTTCCAACACTTTTGTGGTCGTCCTCTACCTCTTTTAATACTTTCCAAATTTAGTTTTTCTAACCTTCTTACAGGTTCTTCTTTTGATCTTCTTTCTATATCTTCAAACCATCTTAAACGATGTTCTCTCATTTTATCGTCTATTGGTGCCACTCCTAATTTGTTTCTAATAACCTCATTATGTATACGGTATTTTTTTGTATGACCACTCATCCATCTCAACATCTTCATTTCTGTCACAGACATCTTTTGTACATGTTAATGATTAACTGCCCAACACTCATAACCATAAAACATGACAGGCCTAATTGTTGCTCTATAATATTTACCTTTTAATTTTAATGGTATCTTCTTATCACAAAGAATACCTGATGCTCCTCTCCATTTTAACCAACCAACATTAATTCTATGTGTAACATCTCCATCAATTCTTCCATCACTTTGAAAAATTGACCCTAGGTATTTAAAACTTTCTTTTTGGGGAATGCAATGTGTGCCAATTTTAATTTCTATGTCTTATGAAGTAGCCAAATGATCAAACTTACATTCCATATATTCTGTCTTTGTTCTACTAAGTCGGAGGCCTTTGCTTTCTAATGTTTCTCTCCATAGTTCCAATTTTCTATTAACTTTTTCCTTAGACTCCTCCATTAATACAATGTCATCTGCAAATAACATACACCAAGGTACTTCATCTTGAATATGTTTTGTTAACTCATCCATCACCATTATAAATAAGTATGGACTTAAAGTTGATCCTTGATCTAACCCAATATTAACTTCAAAGAAGTTTGTCGTTCCTTCATGAGTCCTCACACATGTTTTTGCACCATCATACATGTCTCTTATAAGGTTAATATATGTCAATAGGATACCTCTTTTTTTCCAAAGTTCTCCAAACAACCTCCCTCGGTACCCTATCATAAGCTTTTTCTAGATCAATAAATATCATGTGAAGGTCTTTCTTTTTTGCTCTAAAATGTTCCATAAGACGTCTCAAAAGGTGAATCGCATCAATTATAGATCTGCCTGGCATGAATCCAAATTGGTTCTCTGTTGTACTTTATACTTGTCTTAACCAACGTTCGATAATTCTTTCCCATAATTTCATAGTATGACTCATTAACTTGATACCTCGATAATTCACACAATTTTGAATGTCTCCCTTGTTCTTATATATGGGTATAAGTGTACTTGCTCTCCATTCCTCGGGCACCTTTTGGTTTTTCCATATTTCATTAAATAGTCTTGTGAGCCAAGTGATTCCTATTTCTCCTAGTATTTTCCAAACTTCTATAGGAATATTATCTAGTCCTACCGATTTACCACTCTTCATATGTTTAAGAGCCTCTTTGACTTCATTCTTTTGAATACGTCGGTAGAAATTGTGATTTATATACTTTTCTGACTTGGCTAAATCTCCTAAACTAATACTAACATCTTTATTTTCATTAAAAAGATTATAAAAATAGTTTTTCCATCTATTTCTTATATCATCATTTGCCACTAGAATTTTTTCATCATCGTCTTTTATGCATCTAACATAATTAAGATCTTTAGTTTTCTTATCTCTAGCCCTAGCTACCCTAAAAATATCTCTTTCACCCTCTTTTGAGTTGAGTTTTTTATATAAGTCATCCCAAATCTTAGCTTTTGCTTCACTAACGGCCTTTTTCGCTTCCTTCTTTGCTTTCTTATAAGCTTCTAAAGTTTCACTAGTTTTCTTAGCATAATGTAATTTGTAACATGCCCTCTTTGCCTTGATTTTATTTTGTACTACTTCACTCCACCACCAAGCTTCTTTTTGTGCCGGTACACCTCCCTTAGATACCCCTAACACATCTTTCGCCACTTTCCTAATATGTATAGCCATATTGTTCCACATATCACAGGGTGTGCCAACATAATTCCAAACATCTCCTTGAAGGACTTTCTGTTTAAATATATCTTCTTTCTCGCTTTTGAGGTTCCACTATTTAGTCCGAATAGCTCGATGCACTCTTTTCTTCTTTGTCTATTTTTTTATTTGTAAATCCATAACTAAAAGTCGATGTTGGGTGGTTAAGCTTTCTCCTGAAATTACCTTATAATCTTTACAACATGCGTTATCTTTTTTTCTACAAATAAAGTAATCAATTTGTGTTTGTGATAAGCCACTCTTATAAGTAATTAAATGTTCATCTCATTTTTTGAAGATTGTATTGGCTATAAAGAGATCAAATGACATAGCAAAATTTAAAATCTCCCTACCTTTCTCGTTTATATCCCCATAACCAAAGTTTCCATGAATCCCTTGATATCCTAATGCCTCTTTACCGACATGTCCATTTAAATCTCCTCCTAAACAAATCATCTCCCTTTGTGGAATCTTTTGAAACACCTTATCTAACTCTTCCCAAAAAACTGTCTTTATACTATCTTCTAGTCCTACTTGGGGTGCGTAAGCACAAACTATATTCAAAACCTATGCTCCTAACACTAATTTCAATGTCATGATTCGATCACCATATCGTTGTATATCTACTACACTCTCCTTTAAATATTTATTTATGATAATACCAACTCCGTTTCGGGCCTTTTCTTTACCTGAGTACCATAATTTAAAACCTGTATCCTCTATCTCCTTTGCTTTTTCTCCAACCCATTTTGTCTCTTGTAAACATAGAATATGAATCTTTCTCCGAATCATAGTATCTACCACCTCCATTAGCTTACCCGATAATATTCCGATATTCCAAGAACCAATACGAATCTTATTATCTAGGACTAGCTTCCTTACCCCCCGCATTCGTCCATAATCAAAATGCGGAGGCCCTCTCTGAAAATTTTTCACTACATTCGGGCGGCAATGTAGCGTACTTCTTACTGCATTCGGGCTCTGCAACACGTCGCTAGGCAGGGACGCCCCAAAGCAATGCTCATAATTTTTGTAATCCATGTAAAAATCTGACAATGTTTTACACTGGCTGTCGGAAGCCTAACACAACCCTCCTCCTTTATCCGGGCTTGGGACCGGCAATGCAAGGGTGATCCCTTACATGAGCGGAGTTAGGTAACACGGTTCAAATGCTTTAGGTTTTTAATTCATAACAACCACACTTTGAAATGTTGCATCAAGGAGCATTCAATAAAGATTGAAAATAAGAATGTGATCATAATTAACAAAGACGAGAGAAATATAACTCACAATCCCAAGGCCAAGCTCCATTTTTCCAGGACCCAAGCGATCAGATGGGACCTGACCTGGCAGGGTGCAAATTGACAGAGCAACTCCCATCGTGCCCACCATTTCAGAAGCACGTTTTGCTTCTGCAGCAACATCAGCAAGAGAAAGACCTGCAGCTGCAGCTGCCCCAGCAACCTGTCGTTATGCAACTTTTATTCCTCTTTCAAGATTACTCCAAAGATAATTCATAAGAAAATGAGAAATAACATGCTGCAGCTACTACCGCATATCAGGCATCATTCCTTTGTCAAAATATCCGTACTTATATATGTAGATTGCCATGAGCAGTTGACGGATAGAGTGCTTCAACACAGAAGTGGATAATGCACTTTAGATACTGAGTCCTACCACCTCACGTCTCTGATTTTCATATGTAGTGGGGCTATTCTTTTTTATCAATACGAAGAACCAAAATTGAACAGAAAGGCATAATCAGAGTAATGACAAGTCTATCATATAAACAGACTCAAAATCCCAAAGGATTATGGTGTGCCACCAGTTTTCAAATATTGGAGACAGGAAAAGGCAAGGAGACCCAAGGATGTAACTATCCAAAACCAGAAACAGAGCAAATTGACAAATTTTCCTATGCACAACCGCTTGGAAGTTGGAACTCTCCAAAATGGATGCATGCATCAGATGAAATCCCTCCAGTGTCACCTCTTGATGCAACAAACAAGAAAACACTGACCAATATCACAAATCGTAAAGTCAACTTTTAAAGAGGCTGAGAGCTGCATTTGGTCCAACAAACAGCAACTCAGGTTGCTTCCATGAATCTATGAAGTTTATTTCACAAAATGGACAAAATCTGACCTGAAGTAATCACTTTAATGACAAGTACAAGCCAATGCCGCATTCGATCTAGCTAAACATCATTAGCAGCATTGACCCAAGAGATTCTGTTAAGCAACTATGACGCACTAAGACTGACACATACCGATGAATGAAGACAAAAAGTTCCAAATGAACTCATGAATTAAGAATATATTTCCATGAGCGAATTATCAGGATGATGCGATATCATATACAATCAACCTTAACACATGGCATGCACCTTATGAACGAGAATAGTCCCTGCCAAGCCTCTGCGTCCAGCTATACCTCGAGGTGGTGGGAGAGCACAGTCATCTCCAACAATTACAGTCTGAGAGCATCAAATTAGTAGCACATCGGAAAACAAAAGAATGATCCAAAGAAATATGTAAGAGCACATTTTCACCTCGATCTGATACCCCTCAGACTTTGCCTGCTCTGCTGCCAAACCAAAATTCAATCGATCACCTGTATAATTCTGTCACAACCAGTTGTCAACTATCAGTAACATCGAGTAAAGTGTAGAAATAATGGACTCACATTCAAATTTATCCAGCGTCAAAGCAAGCCAGTAGATAGTGCAAAGATGCAATGCTAGCATATATAACAAGAATATGAAAATCAAACTGCCCAACATACTGCGTCCACTTTGCTAAATTTTTGTAATAAATTCTCCAACGATATCATGTCTAAAACAAATAATCATAGATCACTCATATTACCTTGACTATTAGAAGGCATCCCCTTGAACCAGTCACAGCTCGAATTCCCTAAAAATATAAGACACATTATGATGTTGCCTTCTCAAAAACTGTTCAGAGAAAATATATGTTGCATCAGAAGCACTACAGCTAAGATAGAATCAACAGGTGGAGAAGCAAAAATATCTCCACATATAGCAGCTGTTAGCATGCCAGGCCCAACAAATCCAGCATGAGCAGGCTCATGACCACTTCCACCCCCTGCACGGAATCAACAATAATAGACATTTAAAATCAATATGAACAGTTTCTGATAAATTCTGAGCACCTTGTAATATTATAAAGACTTAGAATCCTTAACTGTGAAATGCTAGAATTCGGAACTAAATAAATGATCATGCAATACTTGTATCTCTTTCAGAGAACAAGGAGTTACTTCACACAAGTGGTTTCCCAGGCCTCTTCGTCATACCAATTCTGTGTATTTTTGACATCATGATCTGGAAGCATCTCATATGCGTTGAGTTTATGCTCCCAAGATAGAACAAGAGAAAGCAACAACTTGTACCTACTATTCCATGAAGCTAGTGTGATAATTCACTATCTTAATATGAGATCATGAAAATGTCCTTGCAAACTAAGATACATATGGAAGAAAGCATCCTTTGTCACCTGCATGCCAAGAGGATAGCCATGGAGAGGAAGAACATGCTTCTTAGACAGGAATATCATGGAAATACCTCAAGATTTTCAAAAGAAGAATATTTCATCAAGATCATACTTAGGCATTCCGAATAATGGGCTCCATTATGTGTGAGAGGAAATGTGGGCATGGAGTTATTTCTTTTATTATTTTAAGAGGAAGTGTCTAGCATTTGTTATACCTTGTGTGGTTCTTTTGCTGGTTTGGAGACAAAGGTATTGAAGAGTGTCTGGTGGGGTGGAGAGATCACTGAATGATTTCCTGGAAAGTTGGTATAGTCTTTTATTCTTTTGGCATAGAGGCTTTGTTTTGGGTTCTACAGTAGAATTTATGAAGTTCGTAGGGTCCTGAATTATTCCTTGATGTACAAGGTGCAACCCACTGGTGCTTTTTAATGAAGCTTATTTATCAAAAGGAAGGGGCTCAGTGATGAACCATGCCACAAAAATGAAATTTCATGATTCACTGTCTTCTTATCATTGCAACTTAATCGATCATGACCAATATAACCTGGCACAATTTCATCTTCTGTTGTTGGTAACAACTATATACCATGGGTTGGATTTGCACAAGAAACATCATAATTTCATTGACGATTGATGAAATACAATAATAGGGCTGGGCGGCTCCTTCTTGGCAGCCGTCCAACATCTCACATTTTTTCCTCTTGCAAACCCTAATGACACTCGCTTAATATATACTAGACTTTATAACTTGAAAGACCCTATTACCCATAATAAGTATTTAATATGACTCGGGTCCTCATCCATTGGGATCCAAATCCTAATCTATACATTATGGACTGAACATAGACTAATCTATACATTATGGACTGAACATAAACAAGATTGAATATGTCAACTTGACTTTCTCAACACGCCCCCTCAAGTTGACTCTTGAAGGCTGGTAATTCCTAATTGTGCGAGTGCTTTTCGAAGGCCATTGATTGAGACTGGTTTGGTGAATATGTCAGCTAATTGATCTTATGAACGAACATGAATAAGATTGAATATGCCTTGGGCTATCTTTTGTCTGATAAAATGACAGTATATCTCAATATGCTTCATTCTTTCATGAAAAACGGGATTCTGAGCTATTTGAAGTGTCTCTCTACTATATGTAAAGAAAGTAATGGGAGTATTCCTTTTTAGACCAAGTTCTTCAAGAAGTGATAGAATCCATTGACCTTCACACATGCCCAGTGTTATAGCTCGATACTCTGCCTCTGCGCTAGACCTGACAACTACAAACTGCTTCTTACTTTTCCAACATATAACATTGCCTCCCAAACAAACTACATAGCTTGAAGTTGATCTCCTCTGAATATATACATATGTCTAGCGATGAAGATGGAGAATATAACAACCCATAGGATATAGTTGATTTTAAGTACCTCATGATGTGAAAAATTGTACTCATATGATACTTGGATGGGCAATGCATCCATCTACTTACATATCCAACTGCAAAGCTGATATCTGATTGAGTAATAGTAACATATATCAATTTACCCACTAATCGCTGGTATTTACCATCTTCAAATGGTTCAGCTTATTGGTCTCTTCTGTGAATGCTTCTATAGGGGTAGAGCATACTCTACAGTCTTTCATTTTTGTTTCCTTCAGCAAATCTAAAATATATTTCCTCTGACTTAAAAATAAACTGTCATCTTTATGAATAACTTCTATCCCAAAGAAATAGTGCAGTCTTCCCAAATCCTTCAAGTCAAATAAGACATGCAATTTTTTCTTTATATCAATTATGCCTTCCGCATCATCTCCTGTGATAATAATATCATCAACATACACTAGTAACATAATAGTCTTTTGATCTTGTTTGATGAAAAAAGTATGATCACTAATACACTTCTTGAAACCTAGAATGACCACACACTTACTAAACTTTTCAAACCATGCCATTGGGGATTGTTTTAATCCATAGATAGATTTCTTTAACTTCCATACTTGGTTATGCTTCTGGTGAGAATCATACCTAGGTGGTAAGTCCATATAGATATCTTCCATAAGATCTCCGTGAAGGAAAGCATTCTTAACATCCAACTGCCACAATTTCCATCCCTTGTTGACTGTTGTAAACACCCAAAAAATGCCATATTTTGAAATTCCCGAACTTCAAAAGCCATCTCGAGGCCAAAGCCAAAAAAAGAAGGAAAATTGAAGGCCGTTCGAAGAAAAGCCCGACAAAGGATCAAAGTCGTAATTCGGGACCAAAAAGCAAAGCCCAGGCCAGAAGTAGATTTCAACCCTAGGGTATGAAATGCAAAGTCAAGGCATCAACAAGACCTCAAAAATCCAAGACCAAGCTCAGAATCACAAGATTCAGACAAAATGAAGCCCAGAAGATGAGAAGGAGATCGGACAAAAAAGTTGGAGAAGACCCAGCTCAAGACGGAGCGCTGATAAAGCCAGGGCCTGCGAAAACTGTCCGTTTCGAAACGCCAAGAAGGACAGAAGAAATGAAAATTTGGATTGGATCTGGACCCAAATATCCAGATCCAAACCCAAATAATATTTGGATCGGATTTGGATCTCAAAATCTAAATCCAAGATCCATACCCAAGACCCACCTCATCTTGTTGATGCCTTGACTTTGCATTTCATACCCCAGGGTTGAAATCTGCTTCTGGCCTGGGCTTTGCTTTTTTATCCCGAATTACGGCTTTGACCCTCTGTCGGGCTTTTCTCCGAACGGGCTTCAATTTTTCCTTCTTTTTCTGGCTTTGGCCTCGAGATGGCTTTTGAAGTTCGGGAATTTCAAAATATGGTATTTTTGGGGTGTTTACAACTGCCAAACTCAAAATCAGTCAAATAGTGTTCATCTTTGCCATAGGAGCAAATGTCTCAGTATAATCTATGCCGTATGATTGGTTGTAACCTTTAACTACTAATCTGGCTTTATACCGTTCTATATTTTCATTTGCTTTATACTTTACAGAGAAAACCCATTTGCATCCCACAGTTTTCCTTCCACGAGGTAGATCAGATAATTCCCAGGTGTTGTTCCGAACTAGAGTTGCAATTTCCTCTTCCATGGCAGCACTCCACTCTGGATACTGTTTGGCCTCTTCAAATGTTTTAAGAATATGAATGGTATCTGCATGCATCACAAATAACTGATGTTCTTTGGGATAATTTAAGTACGATACCATTTTATCCAATGAATATTTTGCATTGTTTCTCCTTCCTTTTCTAAGTGCAATAGGTAAGTCATCTGATTCATCATAATGTTGTGTAGTCACTTGAGTTGAATTTAAATCTAATTCTGGTGGAGGATTATGATCCGAGATAGGTGATTAATGTGGAGAAAATACCTTTCTGTCACCTCTAGTATATATTTGCCATCGCCTTTCTGAATTAAGAGTCATCTCTTCACCTCCATTCTCTTGCACTGGATGAATTTCAATTGGCGAAAGAGGTAACACAGATGATGATGTCATATATGATGAAGCGGTTTCTGCAATATTATAAAAAGAAATATCTTCATGAAATGTAACATCCATTGTGACATATACTTTCCCTTTTGTGGGATCATAACACTTATATCCCTTCTTAGTAGAAGAGTATCCAAGAAAAATACATCTGATTGATCGAGCATCTAATTTATCTCTTAATCCATGATGGATATGAACAAAACATATGCAACCAAATATTCTTGGGATAAGATGAAATTGTTTCTGAGAAGGACAAAACAAACGAAATGGACTGTTCCCATTAAGAATTCTGCTTGGCATACGATTGATAAGAAACACTAAAATTAGTTCGGCTTCACCCCAATAACATTTTGGCACATTACATCCAAGTAAAAGAGTTATAGCTACTTCTAGAATATGTCGATTTTTCCTTTCAGCAACACCGTTCTGTTGAGGAGAGTACGCACATGAAGTCTGATACAGAATTTCATGTTGTAGAAAGTATGAATAAAGGGATTGAGATATGAACTCTCTCCCATTATCACTGCAAAAAACTCTTATAGTACGCTGAAACTGAGTTTGTACAAACTGACAATAAACAAGAAGGATATTCTTCACTTCATCTTTAGTCTTCATGAGATGTAGTATAGTGAATCTAATACAATCATCGACAAATGAAACAAAATACCTGTATCCATGCACAGATGTAGTAGAACAGGGTCCCCAAATATCTGAATGAACAATTTCAAATGGAATAGAAGATTTTTCTTCATTTAAAGGAAAGGAAATACGATGGTGTTTTGCCTTCTGGCAAGTGTCACAATTCAAATTCAAATTATTACAATCCATCTTTATTTTTGAAAAAGGTAAATGTTCTAGTCTTCTGTACCAACGAGGTATGTCTTCCTTCTGTTTCTCTGTAATGACTGTGGAGTGTAGTGATGTTCCTTTATTATCCTCGCAAACGTAGAGGCCTCTTCTCATACTATCCTGACCAAAGATTCTTCCCGTCCTCTGTTCCTAAAAAACACATCCAGTAGAATAAAAAATTATACAACATTTCAGATCTTGTGTAATAGCAAAGACAGACAATAAGTTTACTGAGATGTTTGGGACATGTAAGACATTTTTTAATATGCCAAAAGATGTAATAATACTCCATTTTCCTACTATCGGAGTTTGAGAACCATCTACCAGTTTGATATTAACTTTTGCCTGAGTCAATTCATAGTAATCAAAGAAGTCTCTATGACTTACCATGTGGTCTGTAGCCCCAGAATCAATAACCCATATTCGTGAATAAGAAGAACTTATATTATCCCGGGTAAAGAATGAGAATGGATAGGCAATAGTTGCTTGTGAGTCACTGTGAGAAGAGGTAGATGGTACTTGTGAATCTGTTAAACGGGCCTTCAACAACTCGATCTCCTTTTTCATGTCTACCAATGATGTTGCATTCTCTTCTGTCTTTGGTTTTTCAGTCTGATCATTGCCAAAATAAGCCTTATTGGTTCTGTTCTGAAAGTAGGTAGGTTTTCTTTCTAATTCCCAGCATGTTTCCTTAGTGTGGCGTGTTTTCCCGCAATGAGTGCAAGTCAATTTATCCCTTTCTTCATATGAAAAACCAGATCTTCCTCTACCTCTGCCATAACCACCTTTCCCCCTAGCGAATGGAGGAGTATACACATTCCTTCCTACAAAAGCAGTATTTTCTGAACTGATTTTAGTTTCCTTCTCCAAAAGTTTTCTGTGTTCTTCCCGAAGAAGAAGTGAATAAATTGTACTAAGGACGAAAGCTCTTCCCTACTAAGAATGTTGTTCTTCACTGCCTTATACTCAGATGAAACGCCCCATAAAAGATCGAATACCTTACGTTCTTCGAACTCTTCATTTCGTTCATGTGTGCAACTCTGACATTTTGTCTTAGAGTAAATTTGAAGTTCTTCCCAGAGTCCCCTGAGTTCTGCATAGTACTCACTGACTATTCTTCCTCCTTGCATGCATTTTTGAATTTTTTCAATGAGGTCGTACTTCTTAGCAATATTCTTTCGTTGAGCATATGCTTCCTGAACTGTTAGCCAAATGTCTCGAGCTGTTTCCAGAAACATGAATGTGTTGCCTATCAATGGAGTCATAGATTGGATAAGCCAAACACTCACTAGTGCATTTTCCCTATGCCATCGAGGATAAATAGGATCTGTAATTGGGGGTGGAGACATCTCACCAGTCAGTAATCCCAACGCCCCCTGGCCATAATTGCCAATTCAATTGATCTAGCCCATTGCAAATAATTCTTTCCATCTAACTTCAAATTTGTAATTTGAAATAGTTCCCGTTTATCTGAGGAATTCGATTCATTCCCTTTAATCATCTTTCCTTTTTCCATATTCAGAGATAATGTGTTTCCCAAAGACAATAAAGTGAGATTGATAGCAAATCGTGAAGGCCTTCTTTAATCAAAGATTCAAGAAGAATCACCCAATATCATCATCATATATGCTCTAAACGAACCCAAACGAACCCAAAGGATTATACACAAGATAGTCTCTCCCAAAGAACCACTCGGCTGGATATTCTTGAGCATAAAAACAAATCTCGATTGCAAATAAAAAAAAATCACTTCCTAACTTATATTTAATCCGATTATTAAGAGAATACCAAGCCCACTGCGATGATGTTTAGAATCCAATACAAAAACTGAACTTTGAATAAAAAATACCACGAAAACTATGAAAAATACTTATCTCTTTGCTAGAAAACCCCCTTTTTCTATTTTTCTCCCTCAATTGATCGCATGTAGGCCTCAATAGGCTCTGATACCATGTTGGATTTGCACAAGAAACATCATAATTTCATTGACGATTGATGAAATACAATAATAGGGCTGGACGGCTCCTTCTTGGCAGTCGTCCAGCATCTCGCATTTTTTCCTCTTGCAAACCCTAATGACACTCACTTAATATATACTAGACTTTATAACTTGAAAGACCCTATTACCCCTAATAAGTATTTAATATGACTCGGGTCCTGATCCATTGGGATCCAAATCCTAATCTATACATTATGGACTGAACATAGACTAATCTATACTGGACTGAATATAAACAAGATTGAATATGTCAACTTGACTTTCTCAACAAACACCAGTTACAAAGATTGTTTTGCAAGGAAATTAACTTATAAAGCGTCCAACCAAAAAGTATATAAGTCAATCAGACAGAAGAGTGTAAGAAATAACTCTTCCATTGACTTGAAGAGTCTATGCCAAATGATAATATCACGATCCAAGAATCGCCAAACAATCAATAAACCAAACATTTGTGTTTAAACCTATGTTATCAATGGATTTGGGTGGTAGCAATAGCGTGGTAGCTATAGCGGGCATCCCTCCAGGGCGTTAGCGTACAAAACCTATTTGGGTCGGGTAGATCTAATATCCATTGGTTCAACCAGAAGCAAATAAGTTAAAACACTAAACAACGCGTCTTGCCTCTCTCTGCCACCACCAGCGAGCAACACCCACCGACGGCCACCGCCTTCGTTGTCTTCCTCCGCCGTAGGTAAGCTCTCTCTCCCTTTCTCTCTTCTCTCTCCCTTTCTCTCTTTCTCCACCTCTTTTGCCTTCTCTCTCATGGATTTTCTCTTCTCTCTCTTTTTCTACCTTCCTCCGCTACAAGTAAGCTCTCTCCCTTTCTCTAGCTCTGCCTTATGTCGCCTTCTCTCTCCTTCATGAGCATGTATGCTTCTTAGACAATATTCTAGAAGCAATATTTCTTTATAGAAACCTATTGTTCTACATTTGGATTTTATGTGTCAATGTTGGATGCACTTGCACCTTTTCGTTATGTTGGATGCGCTTGGAGCAGCCCATTTGCCTATAGTATTATTATATAATATCATTTTATTTTCTAAGCCAAAAGGTTGTGAAAATTATGTTCTCAATAAATTTTCATACAGCCAGGGCTATATTTCAAAAAGATCTATAGAGCATGCATGAAATCAATCCTAAGCTTATTATCAGAATCCAATTACTTGATAGTCAGGCTTGGCGGCATGATATTCACCGTACTTGAGTAGATAAGTAATTATATATTTGTTTCTTTTAATTCCTTTGATTAATGCTTAGAATAACTTTGTTACATTTATGTTTTTGTTTTCTAATTTAAGGTTAACAATTCAATATGCATGTGCCACATGAAATTTACTGTTTGTTTCTTTAGAAGTTAGAAGTCAAATTTGTTTATTTAGTTTGATTCATATTTATGAAAGAAGTGGTTGTGTTTCTTGATATTTCTTAGAAATTAGAGAATTCATTATATATATAATTATTTAATCATAAATAAAAGTGTACCGCTATATCCATGCTACTTTTATATCAGGGTCGACTACTAACAACCTGCTATCCGCTATTGATAACATAGGTTCAAACACACAAGTCAAGTCAAACGAATAACCAATGAATCAAACAAATAACCAAGGTATTGTCCCAAAATTAGGATATTATTTGATAAAGGTTGTGGCTCTATTTATAGAGCAAGAATAGGAGTTTACAACAACAAGAAGGGAGAGAGAGGGGGGGGGGGAGTGTTGTTGGGGCTCCCCCAGTGGCTACCCTAACTAGCCATTGGGGGCCAGCCCCCTTGGCCAGGGCCAGATAGACTGAGATCAATGGGCCCTACTGGCCTGTTTCCTATTACACTTTAACAAAGAGAACATATGGGAGGAAAGAACGAAAAATCAAACTTTTAGAATGGTATGAATTTTTAAAAATTTCAAAGAACCAAGACACTTCTTAGTCATAGTTAGAAAACATTGGGAATGAAAACGTAATGTCAGCCAAAATATCTTGCTGCCTCAGAAATGCAACCAACATTACTGGAACCAGTATTAGTCGTACTAATAGTTAGTCTGAATGCAGGTTTGGGTCTCTTTTGTCGAAATTATGATGTATAGGTCTCTGATCCAAGGATCAGGTTAATTGCATAAATGGTGTTGATTGTATGTGGTTTATGTGTTTAGTTGTAATTGTTGTTAGGATCTGTTAATCAATTAGGTGAGATATAAGTATTTAGAAAGTTAAGGTGGTTTGAGGTTGTCAAGTGCTGCAGTGTGATCAGTTCAGATATCGTTATAATTAGTTAGTATAATATGACTAGCTAATGGTTGTTGCATAGAAGTACATAATATTTGGCCCATTCCTCCAATTTCTGGGTTACCATTGTTTTGAGCCTTGACTCCACTATCGCACAGAGATCTTAGACTCATGTCCAGAAAGAATTTTCCATTCTTCCCACTCAGAATGAACCCGAATTTCTGACAGTTCCTGCTTCCTCCTTTCCTCCATTCCCTCTCTCCTCCCTTAGCTGTATAATATCAACCAACATATCCTTTCCTCTTGCTTCTCTTCCAATAAATCTTCCGCTATAAATTTCTCCTTTATCCATCTCCCCTTGCTAGAGGCAAGATCCTAGTGAGCATGCATGCACAATGCAAAATTCTGTTTTCTACACTATGATGCATGCTTTTACATTTGCCAAAATATAAGGGTTAAGATTGAAACTTGATCGCAATAGTCAAGAATGGATAAGAGAAGTGAAATTAGAGAGAGAAACAATACTGATAACATCATGTTTAGAAAAGAGGAATTGCCTAATCCAGCTTTAGATGCACAAGTGCAGCAGTATGTCTTGTGGTTGATTAAATGTACAGGAGAGAAGCGTGTATGTTGTGGAAGACATGCTACTAATGAACTTGGCCGGTATAAGAATCTAGGCATTGTAAGTACAGATTGAGGTGCAAAGAATGACACACGATGAAGATGGAGATTAAAGCAAACTCACAAAAGGATAGCTCTTATAAATTTCACATATATATCACAGTGGAAGTATCTTACAGGGTAACCAATCATGCTTAATAGTTACTACATCCCCATTTGTTAAAACTATCTGAAAATGAGCAAGCCTCTAGCAAGAGTTTAGCACCTGAGATGACAGCAACATTTTCATACGAGGATCCCAATACATCAGCACGTAAGACAACCTTGATCTGGAAATTATCAAAATTATACATTAAGAACTCAGAAGAAAAGTAGAAATTTAAGGACTACAAGTAATATAAGATGCATTCCTGCATCAGATTCACACAGTACCTCGGGGAAGCCATCCAAGTACTGCAATCCAGGATAAGTTTCAACCAAACCCTCAATGAACTCAGTCACCACATCTGTAAGAACAATCATTGACTTATCAAATATTAAAGCATGTGTTACATGTTCTAAATATTTCAGTAAACTTATTATCCATATTTGCCATGACAAAATCCAAATTGTCATCTAATTTTCGATTCTATTGGATGTTATTTTCAGGAACTGAGGACGGGGAGGATCTTTGGTCAGGGTAGTATGCGGAAAAGCCTCTATTTCTACGATGAAGTCAGAAGAGCAGCAATGCAGTCAATAATAATTACAGAAAAGATGAAGTCAGAGATTAGGACATTTACCATTATAAAAAATTAGGATGTTATTGCCTGAATTTACTCATTATAATGATTTAAATGTGAATTGTGAAACCTGCTAGAAGGCAAAACATCGTCGGATTTCATTTCCATTACATGCAGAAAAATCCTCTAACCTTTTGAAATTGTTCACTCTCATGTTTGGGGACCTTGTTCCATTACTTCATTACATGGTCACAAATACTTTATTTCTTTCATTGATAATTGCACCAGGTTTACCATGATATATCTTATGAAAGCCAAGGAGGAAGTAAAAGATATTCATCTCATATTCCGTCAGTTTATGCAAACTCAGTTTCACCACAATGTCAAAATTATTTGCAGTGATAATGGAGGTGAATATATGTCTCAATCACTCCACTTATATTTCTTAGATCGGGGCATTTTGCATCAAACTTCATGCTCACATTCTCCACAACAAAATGGTATTTCTAAAAGGAAGAATAGATATATTGTAGAAGTGACCAGAACTCTTTTGCTTGGGTACGAAGTTCTAAAGATTTATTGGGGTGAAGCAGTCTTAACAGCTATGTATCTCATCAACCGTGTGCCAAGCAGGGTTCTAAATGGTAATACTCCATTTCATTTCTTATGTCCCTCTCAAAAAAACAATTCTATTTACCATCAAAAGTGTTTGGATGCACTTGCTTTGTTCATATATACTATGGTACGAGAGATAAATTAGATGCTCGAGCTGTGAAATACATTTTTTTGAGATATTATTATTGGAATTCGAGATTTGCGTAGCGTAAGATTAAACAACAAAGATTCATAACATTGAAGAGGAAAACATGAGAGATCGAAGGAGGGGGCGGACCTCCAATGGAGGCCGCTCCCCCCCCCCTCTCACTCTCTCTCTTTCTTACTCATAATCTCTTCACCCTAATAAGAACTTTTAGCCCTTATATAATGGGTTGTAAAACATAAAATGACTAAAATGCCCTTAATATGATGGGCAATTACAATAATACGATAAACATCAAATTTACTAAAACTAACTCTTAAATCATATTCAACACCCCCCCCCCTCAAGTTGGGAGTGAGATACTTCGAACTCCAAACTTGTCAAAAAATTGGTTCTTTCTTCACCACACTTGCACTAACGATCTCTTCGAGGCTTCTTTAAATCAACTTGAATAATCAAGAACACATGAGTAATACACGACCCTTCTATGGGTGTCAATTGCTCCCTCTCTCTTTCTTCTTCTCAATGAAGTGATTAGGCAGCTATACTTCCAAAGTTGCGGTTTCCTACTCTAGAGAAAGTTGATCTGTTGTGGTAGGAGGTACTACTCCACCATACACACTTCACACGGCTTTTTCTGTGCCCCTTTACATAGTGGTTGTTGCCGGTGTGTTGCTTGAGTGCCTTCTCAACTAGCAGAATACACACTTCTGCTCGTACTAGTCGGTTTGCACCCTTTCACATGGTGATTGCAGCCGCTTTTCTAGCCCTACTGACTATTTACTTCAACAACTCAAGGTTTTAATTTTCATCCTTCTTGGTAATACTGCCACATTTCATACCAACAAATTCCTCTAACCTCTTCTATGATTTGATTTGTCATGCATATGTAGTGAGAAAGACTCATTTTCTGTATTCTATCTTTCCTTCTATTTGCATTCAATTGTTTTTCCAACGAAGACACTCATCACATACTACTTTATATCTTCTGCAATCTTTTTCTGAATTTGCAGCCCTCTTGAACATTTCCTAACACTTAATACGCTCGTAAATATCTCTCTTAGGCATTAAATCAAACACTTGATGTGCAGGTGAACATTTCTCTTGGACATTTCATCAAACAGTCCAGGTAACATTTTCTTTTGAACATTTACTCAAACATTTGATGTGCAGGAGAGACGCCATGATCATCATCTAAGGGGTTGCGCTCATCATCATTCATGAGTGGAGAGCTCCTGCCATTTCTCCCGTTTTGCTCCCGAGCTTCTGGCAACATCCCTTTCATACCCTTGTCATACCCATTATGTGGATACCTATCTGAAACACCGTAGCGATCACCAGAAAGACGGTCCCCTGCAGCTGGATAGCAGTCATGAGGCTCCCGGCCTCCATACCTGCTGCTATCCCTATTGTCCATACGGTCTCTGTCACCATAGTGGCCACCATCACCACGATCATCAGGATAGCGGTCAACATAACGGTCACTTACAAAGCATTCGCCACGACCTCCAGCTCCACAACGGTCACCACTGTTAGATAGTCTGTCTTTAGCTGTTGTTAGGCTAAGTCTCATTAATTTAAGTCTTATTTGGATCGGGTCTCAGTTTGGTCTTAGTATAGGTTTGATTTACGTAGTAATAGTTAAGTATTAGGGGTAGTTTTATCATTCACATTAGATAAGATATATATGGAGATTAGGATGAAATCGGGTGTGTGTTGGAGTCAAGAAGGCCGTCGTCAGCAAGGTTCTTGGGGCAGATTGGAGGCATGTACTATAAGTGATCTGATTTATTAATAAATGATAATTTCAGTTTTTCTTATTATGGTATCAAAGCCTATAAGGCCCGAGAATTGATTTTTTTTTGTGCCAAACACCTGCCCTAATCTGCATTCTTGTGGTAAGTGATTTGAGGAATTGATCGAAGGATATTTCATATTGTATTCAAAGAAGATTGGTCGCAGCAAACATATACAAATAAATTGGACGTTGTGTTCTTTCTTCTTTTTATATGTGGGAGTTTGAAACATATTAATCTTGTCAGAGTGATATAAATCTGATCGTGGCTTGAAGACCGATAGTATGTGTGATATAAATCTGATTGTGGCTTGAAGATATATAGCCTCAAAACAGTGATCATTTACGTTTTACATCCTATCCAGTGATTAAAATAATCGGTATCTACTTGAATACAGTTCATTGGTTTCCTTCAGTTTAGAAGAGCCATTGTTATTTGGGGGCACACAAGTTGGCTGAGTAATTCGATAAGAATCTTCTACATTCTATCGTTTGATTTCACTAGCATTTTTAAAGAATACTTATTATTTCTAGGATCTGTGATCATAATCAATCCAGAACAAGATCTGTCTGGATGATTCACGTCATTTGTTTGGATTAAAAGGAGAGTATTTTTTTTGGTAAGATCTGAATTATAAGTTTCCTTATAAATGGCTGGCAAAGGGAAAAGAGTTGAAATACCTATCCATTCATCAGAACATATCTCAGTTGACAGAGTCAAAAATTTCCAGATTACAACTTCTAAGTTGGATGGCAGAAACTACTTAGAATGGTCTAGATCTATCGAACTGGCTATCATTGCAAAGGGGAGATGGGCTCACCTAATGGGTGAAGTTCAAAATCCAGATTCACTTAATGCACAATACTCTGTTTGGAGAAAAGAAGATGCATTAATTTCTTCATAGCTACTTCAATCAATGATTCCATCAATTGCAAAGACTTTTATGTTTCTAGAATCCGCTCATGAAATTTGGTGTGCAGCTTCTGAAGCCTATTCCAGAAAGAAAAATGTTGCAAAGGAATACGAGATAATAGAGAAGATTAGAAAATGTAAACAGGGAACACAGTCTATCAGTGAGTATTATGCAAATTTACGAGGACTTTGCGATGAACTCCTTTACTTTACTAATATAAAGTGTTATGCTTGTTACATTGAAAGAAATGTTGAAATTGAAAAGAAGAAAGTATTTGACTTATTGTGGGGTGTAAATTCAGAGTTTGAGTCAATAAAACTCAATATCTTGGGCAGAGAAGAACTTTCATCACTTGGCACATTATATTATTTATTAATTAGAGAAGAAGATCGCAAAAATCTTGAGAAAGATAGTTTTACTGTTACAAATCAACACGCACTTCAAACACAAAGAGACAAAACATATTATCGTGGAAGAGGTAGCCAGGACTCTATTACTCCAAAACAATGTTCCTAAATATTATTGGGGAGAAGTTGTCTTTATTGTTTCATTTGATTAATAGGATGCCTAGTAATGTTCTTAAAGGTGAAAGTCCAATGAAATGTCTTGATAAAAATTCAAAACCTTTTCATCTCGTTCCTCAAATCTTTGGTTGCTCATGTTTTGTACATGTTCATTCACCTAATCATGACAAACTTGATTCTAGATCTGTCAAGTGTATTTTTCTGGGTTATTCAAATTCTCAGAAAAGCTATAAATGTTATGATCCCATTAATAAGAAACTATATATATTCATGGATGTTACCTTCACTGAGTCTACTCTATATTATCCTTCTCAGGGGGAGCCAATAATATGTGAGCATAATTCTCCGTATGTTCTTCCTCTAGTCCCTAGTGAAGCAGAGAATATTACGGATGGTTATAAAAAAGAGGCAGATGAACCAAAAGAGACTTTGATGTATAAGAGAGGATCAAGAAAAATTATTTATCCCCAAGAAGACTCAGCTCAACATCAACTTACCAAAGAGATTTTCCCTGACTCAGATCCTCAATTGGATGTAACTCAAGACCTGAAAGTTCCTATTGCTATTCGCAAAAGTAAACGTACTTGTGCACGTTATCCAATTTCTGACTATATCTCATTCATCAATACTTCTGAGAGTTACCAGAATTTTGTTATGAATGCTGAGAAACATGAAATTCCCTCAAAGTTTGAAGAAGCAATTAAGTGTCCTTTATGGAAAGCTGCGATTGAAGATGAACTGAACGCTCTTGTGAAGAATAATATATGGATCGTCACATAGTTACCACCTAACAAGAATATTGTAGGGTGCAAGTGGGTATTCACTATCAAATAGAAAGCAGACGGAACCATTGAGAGATATAAAGCAAGATTGGTTGCTAAAGGATATAGTTAGTCATATGGTATTGATTATACATAAACATTTGCACCTGTGGCTAAACTTACTTCAATAAAAATACTTCTCAGTATGGCAGCAAACTTGAAATGAGATCTATGGCAACTACATATAAAAAATGCTTTCTTACAGGGGGAGAGTTAAATGAAGAGGTCTACATAGAACTACCTCAAGGAATGGATATAAAAACATCTGGGAATAGGTTATGCAAATTAAACAAAGCAATTTATGGGTTGAAACAATCTCCAATGGCTTGGTTTAAGAAATTTAGTACAACAGTTTGTAATCTGAGATACAGTAGAAGCCTAAGTGATCATACGATTTTCTTCAAGAAAGGAACAAAAATAGCTATTCTTGCTGTCTATATTGATGATATCATAGTTACAGGAGATGACATTGAAGAAATATCCAAGCTGAAAATGAATCTTCACAGACTATTTGATCTTAAGGATTTGGGTCGACTTCACTATTTTCTTGGTATAGAGGTACTTTACTCCAGCAAAGGTATTTTCCTAACTCAGCAGAAATATTTAACGGATCTCCTTGAAGAAACACATATGATAGAATATAAACCAAGTGATAACCCTATGGAGGTAAATCAAAAATTGTTCAGTGGAGATAGTGAAGAGTTAAGAGACATTTACAAGTATCAGAAGTTAGTTGGGAAACTTATATACCTGACTATTACCCGCCCAGATATTACCTATGCAGTTGGTATTGTTAGCAGATATATGCATTCTCCTACCAGAAATCATATGGATGCAGTGTATAGAATTCTTAGATATCTAAAATCAACGTCTAGTATGGGTTTGCTTTATTCTAAATCTTCAAGTTCAAATCTTGGTATTGAACTTTATTCTGATGCAAACTGGGTTGGATCTCAAGATGACCACAGATCCACTACAAAATATGTTACGTTACTTGGTAGAAACATTATATCATGGAAAAGCAAGAAACAGACAGTTGTTTCTATTGAATACAAGGCAATAGCTCAAACAATGTGTGAAGGAAAATGGGTATCCTCTTTAACAAGTGAACTTGGATATACTCCTATTCATCCTATACCATTGTATTGTGATAGCAGTGCTGCGATTCAAATGGCTTCCAACCTAGTATACCATGAGAGAACCAAACATATAGAGATTGACTATCACTTCATTAGAGAAAAGATAGCACATCAACAATTCAAATTTTAGTATGTTAAATCAGCAAATCATAGAGCTGATTTTTTTACTAAAGCTACTACTTGCAAGCAACTCAAAGACACGTTATTCAAGTTGGGTGTTCTCAACAGCTTTCACCCAACTTGAGGGGGAGTGTTAGATAGACTGTTTTTAGTTGTCATTAGGTTAAGTCTCATTAATTTAAGTCTTATTTGGATCGGGTCTCACTTTGGTCTTAGTATAGGTTTGATTTACGTAGTAATAGTTAAGTATTAGGGGTAGTTTTGTCATTCACATTAGATCAGATATATATTGAGATTAGGGTGAAATCGGTTGTGTGTTGGAGTCAAGAAGGCAGCCGTCAGCCAAGGTTCTTGGGGCAGATTGGAGGAATGCCTCCAATCTGCCATGTATTGTAAGTGATTTGATTTATTAATAAATGATAATTTCAGTTTTTCTTATTAACCACGACCTCTCAATCTTGATGAGAAGCGCACCCCGTCATCACCTCTTCCACCAGAGGGGCATTCATGAGCCCAATGACCAGAATGACCACACTTGAAGCACTCATCATGTCCACTCGGGCTACGCGGTCATAGGGACCCGGTCTTTCTGTAGCTACGTTGGCAACGAAGGACGAGAAACTCTATCGCGCCCGATCAAATAGCACCCATGAGGTCGTGGATACCACGAGAATCAAACTGCAGACTTTCGGTTTCTTCCAAAGCAGGATATCAGCAACGGGTCCTCCTCCGAGGCATTTGTGTACAGACTTCTAAGGGTTAGGGTTTGCTGAAGAGGAAGAAGACGCGTCGTCCGCCATGGCGAGCACGCCAAGGGACAACGAATTCCCAACTCTTTTCCAGCGTTTGGAGGAATTTCGAAAGTCCCTTTATCTATGAAAGCGCTCTCGTCTTTTCTCTTCTCTTTGATGGTGGGTCGCTAAACTAAGGGAAGTTTGAGGGGGGAGAGGTGAGATCTCATGTGGCCACCGAGTGCCCTGCCGCATTTGAACGTCCGATGGCAGATTTTGCAGACATGTGTTTCATCTCGTTCCTCCATTTTCACACGAGAAAGATCACGACAATGGAGCTTCAGCTCCATGGTGAACTCTCTCTCTCTCTCGCGCGCCAACAACCACTGCTCGTTGCTTCCATTAATTGAAAGCTCTGATACTATGTTTAAATTCGAGATTTGCGTAGCGTAAGATTAAACAACAAAGATCCATAACATTGAAGAGTAAAACATGGGAGATCAAAGGAGGGGGCAAACCTCTAATAGAGGTCGCCCCTCCTCACTCTCTTTCTTTCTTACTCAATCTCTTAAGCTTAATACAAACTTTCAACCCTTATATAATGGGTTGTAAAACATAAAATAACCAAAATGCCCTTAATACAACGGGCAATTACAATAATACGATAAACATCAAATTTACAAAAACTGACTCTAAAATCATATTCTTCAACAATTATGCTACTCAAAAGGGGTATAAATACTATGATCCTGTCAAAAGAAAGTCATATGTTACTATGGATGTTACTTTTCTTAAAGATACTCTATTTTATAGCAAACAAGAAGGTCAATCATCATATATCTATTCACCTAATGTGACACCACTTCCAACCCTTGAAAATCAACCCGAGCTTGAAAGGAAAGAAGAGATACACCCTCAACAAGAAAAGGAATGGCGCATTTATACTAGAGGTGAAAGGAAGACCTTTCTTCCGCATCGGTCTACTACTGTGAATCAATATCCTCACCCTGAATCAGAGTTGTCACTTCCTCACGTAATTCCTCAATATTCTATTATTGAGCTTGATGATTTGCCTATTGCTCTTCGAAAAGAAAAACGTGAAACTGCAAGATACTCCTTACAAAAATTGGTCTCATATACAAATTATCCAAAAGAGTCAATTGTTTATGATCAATGCAATACTTATATTCCCAGAACATTTACAGAAGCAGAACAACAGTTAAAATGGAGAGCAGCAACGAAAGAAGAAATTGCAACAGTAGAAAGAAACAACACATGAGAATTTATTGATTTACCACCAGAAAGGAAAACAATGGGATGCAAATGGGTGTATTCATTAAAGTACAAAGCTGATGAAAATATAAAAAGATACAAAATGAGAATAGTGGCTAAGGGCTACAGTCAATCATATGGCATTGACTATATAGAAACTTCGATTGCAAAAATGAACACTCATAATTATCCTAAACGTGGCCGTCAACAAAGGATGGAACTTATGGCAGCTGGATGTGAAGAATGCATTTCTTCAGGGTGACCTTCTGGAAGATATTTACATGCATCTACCACCTGGATATGGCCATTGACAAATATCAAACAAAGTTTGCAAACTAAAGAAATCAATTTATGGTTTAAAACAATCTCCACGAACATGGTTTGATAAATTTAATGATGGTGTTATGAGTTTGAGCTTCAAACGGTGTGTTAGTCATCATACATTATTTATGAACAAAGGGAAGAAAACTATCTTACTATTGGTATATGGAGATGACATCATCATTGTAGGTAACGATACATAAGGCATAGCTATTCTGAAAAATCAACTAAGTGCATTGTTTGACTTAAAAGACTTGGGCAGATTACACTATTTCTTGGGCATTGAAATAATCTAGAGCAAAGATTGTTTATTCTTAAGTCATTGAAAATACATTCTAAACTTATTAAAAGAAACTAAAATAGAGGATTGTCAGATATGTTTTACTCCAATTGAAATTTCAAAAGAAGAGAATGCTAATTCAACTAAAATATATGAAGATGTTGGAAGATATCAGCGATTGGTGGAAAAACTAATCTATGTTACCATCACAAGACCAAATGTGAGTTTTGTTGTTGGATATGTTAGTAGATGGATGCATTCTCCATCTAAACATCATATGAGTACAGTGTTTGATATCATCAGATACTTTAAATCTTCTATTACCTATGGTTTACTATATACTCTATATTCATCACTTGATATAGAGATTTATTGAGATGCTGATTAGGCAGGTTTCAAAGTTGATAGAAAGTCAACGTCTGATTATATGGTATGTCTAGGAGGTAATATAGTATCTTCGAAAAGTAAGAAGCAATCTGTGGTGGCCAGGTGAAGGGTAGAGGCTGAATATCATGCTATCGCCCTTGGCACGTGTGAAGGATTATGGATCATATCACTTCTTGATGAAATAGGTCTAAAAAGGAAGACTTCAATCAATTTTTTCACTGAGTAAAGCAGCTCTTCAAATGACATCTATTCCAGTCTTTTATGAGAGGATTAAACACATTAAAATAGATTGTCATTTTATTAGACAGAGTTTCTCAATGAATATTCAATCTTCTTTATGTACGTTCTAGAGATCAACCGGTAGACATTCTCACGAAACCAATTTTTGTTAATGGGTTAAAGAAGACTCTTGCCAAGTTAGGTATCTCAAGTCTTCAAGACCCAACTTGAGGGGGTGTATCAAGTTGACGATGAAGATTAAAGATTCCTATTTCTGTACCTAATTTCATGTCTTATGTGGACCCCAATGGATCAGATTCGTGGACCCCAATGGATCAGAATCTGATTCATTGGGAATCGGGTCTGATTAGTGTCCTTAAGTAAGGGCAAATTTGTCTTTTAAGTTAAAACATATGTACTATAAAACCCTAAATATGTTTTAGGGTGTGTTTAAGAATGAAAAATAAAAGGTGAGAAGAGGACTGAGACATCCCTGAAGGCGCCGACCTCCATTTCTGCACAACGTATGTTCTTTATTCTGTATTATGCATTCTCAAGGCACTTAACAACAAGCTTTTCATTTAGAACTCATGTTGTTCATCATGTTGAGTTGATTCATACAACAAAGCATCATTTTTTTGTTTACCCCACCAATTCCAGCATTTGCGACAAATTCTGTGGGAGATTTTGGTTTATTACTAGGAATCTTAGGTTCACTTACTAACAGGTAGTTTTGAATTTCAGGATTTATTCAAAATATTCAATGATTTAATATTAATAATAATGAGATCAATTCCTCATTTGCTACATAGCATGACTTCTTTCCATTTGTTGGTGCAGTTGCTAAATTCGCACGATCGCACTTCATGTACTGCTATCTGATGCTATGGAGGGACCTACTCCCATTTCAGCTCCTACACATGCAGCTACCAGCCCACGTATACGACAATGGTCCAAAGATTGTCAAAGGCTAGACGCGAAGAGATCGAGCAACTGCAATGGGACCGAATTTGGGGTGTAAAGAGATCGAGCAACTGCAATGGGACCGAATTTGGGGTGTAAAGAGATCGAGCAACTGCAATGGGACTGAATTTGGGATCATGACACTGGTATGCATAAACTCCAAGGAGCCTCTCCTCAAGCAAGGTGCTTCTCTTGGTCTCAGCAAAGTGATTGTTGTGAAAGTGATTGTTGTGTGCTTGGCTCCTTGAAACCAATGTTATTAAAATCGTATTGTATTTTATGATAATGTGTATCGTATAAGAATACAACACGATATAGGCATGTGTATCACATTGTCCGATTTATCGTGTCGTATCGTACGATATGACATGTATTGTATAAATTGATGCCAATTCTTTTGGGTATAAAAATTAGGAATCCGAGTTTTCAAAATTCATTTTTCATCTCAAACCCTATTTCACTCCAATCCTTTGTTCATAAACCCTTTTCCCATCATTGCTTTTGTTGATTTTATGGAAAAATCTAAAGATTATCGAGTTTTTTCACTCAATCTCTCTTCCATTCCTACGACTTTTGTAAAATCCATGACATGATCCCTTTTTTGTCATTTCACCTTATTTTTCACTTAAATTTTTTGAGATTTTCATAAATTTCGTCTTTCTTTACCTTTCAAAAGCTTCTTTATTCTTATTGTTTATCTCCTCCTTAATGGCTTATGATTGAGTCAATCCAGCATGAAAGTAATGCACTCCAATGTGAGAAGATAATAGGCTAGTAAATAAGTGTATTTTTTGCAATAAAGTTAAGCATGGAGGTATTTTTCGTATGAAGCACCATCTTGCGGGAACCAAGAAGGATGCTAGTGCTTTTCTTCGAGCGCCAAAAATAGTAAAATATGAAATTGAGAAAGTATTGAATGTTAGAAAGGAGAAAAAATTATGGTTGCAAAAAATAGTAGAAATAGGTGATTGAGATATGTCACAAGACTAGAGATGTATGGTACAAAATTTCATGATACAACTGAAGAGGAATAAGAGTCGGTTGAGGAGGTAAGAAGGTAAGCTAAAGGAAAAAGTATAGGTTCTAAGGATAGTAGCAAAGAAGTTGATTTTTGTTCCACGTAAAAGCTCCTACTCACCTGATGACTGCGAGGGATAGTAAAGGAGGTACTGGTAGTATGATCTGTTGAAGATTAAGTTGGAGACCAAGATTTATTTATATTTTTCGTTATGTATTTGAGTTTAGATTAGTAAAGGAGGTACTGGTAGTATGATCTGTTGCACCAAGCTATTGGTAATCACGTGCAGTTCTGAACACACTTACACCTCAGTTCTACGTGCAATCCTGAACTCAACAACGCTTTAGTACTTTAAGGTGCATATCAAAAGCAGTAAGTGAACAGATAAAAAAAATGGATAAAAATAAGATAGCAGATGTTGGCGACAATAATTCCTCTAACAAAGGCGAGGCTTTTCAAATTATAAATCTGAAGTTAGATTAAAAGAACTATCTTTAGTGGGTCAGATCCATCGAACTAGCTGTGATGGCAAGGGGGAGATGGGATTACTTAACTGGTAAAATATCTCAACCTCCTAATATAGATCCTCTTTATTCACAATGGCGTAGGGAAAATACACTTGTTAGTGCATGACTTATACAATCCATGGTATTATTAATTAGCAATACATTTATGTTTTTAGAAACAGTTAAAGGATATTTGGCTAGCAGTTCATGATGCCTATGCTCAGAAGAAGAATATTACCAAAAAATATTACCTCATTGAGAAGATTAGAAAATGCAGACATCAAAGAAGATCAATAAGTGAATATTATGCAGAACTTAGAGGTTCATGTGAAGAATTACAATTTTATTCCAAGACAAAGTGTTAAAGTTGCACACAAGAGTGCAATGAGGATTTTGAAGAACGAAAAGTATTTGATCTTCTCTGGGGTATTTCTTTAAAACATGAAGCTATAAAAAATAATATTCTTAGCGGAGAAGAACTTTCTTCCCTGAGTACAGTGTACTCACTTTTACTTCAAGAAGAAAACAGGAAATATTTAGAGAAGGAAACTAAAATTAGTTCTGACTGTGGGAAGGAACCCTTCTAATTCTTCATTCGGATATGGACATAACAGAGGTAGATCGTCACTTACTTCCGAAGAGAATGATAAATTAACTTGTTCTCACTGTGAAAAATCAAGACATACAAAAGAGACATGCTGGAAATTGGTTGGCAGACCTACCTATTATCAAAATAAACCTAACAAAGCTTACTTCAGTAGTGATCAAAGTGACAAACATAATTCAGAAAGCAGTGGAACTGCATTAGCAGTTATGAAGAAAGAGATCGAGTTACTTAAGACTCGTTTGATCGATTCACAAACCCCATCTACTTTCTCTAATGTTGATTCTCAAGCAACAATGGCATACCCATTTTCATTTATGGCTAATGGTAATGTATTCATTCCTCATTCCAGGATATGGGTTATTGATTTTGGTGCAATCGATCACATGGTAAGTAGGCAAGATTTCTTTGATAACTATGAGTTGACTCGTGAAAAAATTAATATTAAGTTGGCGGATGGCTCTCACACTCCTATAATTGGAAAAGGAAGTATTACTACGCCTTTTGACATATTAAAAATTGTCTTCCATGTTCCAAATATTTCAGTCAATTTGTTATCAGTCTTTGTCATGACACAAGATCTGAAATGTCGTATTATTTTTTATTCTACTGGATGTTTCTTCCAAGAAATAAGGACGGGAAGGATCTTTGGTAGGGTAATGTGAAGAGAGACCCCTATTTCTGTGAGGAAGTTAAAGGAGCAGCAATGCAATCAATTGTTATTACAGAAAAACAGAAGAGGGAGATACCTTTATGGCACCAGAGATTGGGACATTTATCTTTGTCTAGAATTAGGATGTTATTACCTGAATTTCCTCATTGTAATGATTTAAATTTGAATTGTGAAACCTGTCAAAAGGTAAAACATCATCGTATTTCTTTCCCTTCCAGTGAAGACAAATCCTCCATTCTATTTGAAATCGTTCATTCTCATGTTTGGGGTCCCTGCTCTACTACTACATTGTATGGTCACATATACTTTATTTCCTTCATTGATGATTGCTCTAAATTTACTATGATATATCTCATGAAAACTAAAGATGAAGTGCGAAATATTATTCCAGTATACTGCCAATTCGTGCATACTCAATTTCAGTATATCATTAAGATTTTTCGCAACGACAATTAAGGTGAATTTATGTCTCTATCACTTCATTCATATTTCTTAGATCATGGAATTTTACACCAGACTTCATGTTCGTATTCTCCACAGCAAAATGGTGTTTCCAAAAGAAAAAATAGACATATCCTAAAAGTTGCTAGAACTCTTTTAATCGATTATAATGTTTCAAAATTCTATTGGGGTGAAGCAGTTTTACCAGCAGTGTTTCTTATCAATTGTATGCCAAGCAAGGTGCTCAGTGGTAATACTCCATTTCACTCCTTATGTCCTTCACAGAAACAGTTTCATCTACTTCCAAAGGTGTTTGGATATACCTGCTTTGTTCATATATATTGTGGCTTGAGAGATAAACTAGATGCAAGATTAGTCAAATGCATTTTCGTGGGATACTCTTCTACTAAAAAAGGATACAAATGTTATGACCCTATACAAAGAATATCATATGTTACATTGGATGTTACCTTCCATGAAGATATACTATTTTATAACACGAAGGAAGTTCACCCATCTGAAGTCCATTCTCCTAATGTGATACCACTTCCACCAGTTGAAACTCAACCAGAATCTGAAAAAGAATAAGAGAATATGCAACTCCCTCAAGAGAAGAAATGGCAAGTTTATACTAGAGGTCAAAGAAAGGCTTTTCTCCAACATCAGTCTACTACTCTGAATCCAAGCTCTCATCCTGAATTAGATCTTACTCCTTCTCAGGTAACCTCTCACAATTACGATAGTCAACTAAGTGATTTACCAATTGCACTTCGAAAGGGAAAACGTGAAATTGCCAAATATTCATTAGAGAAGATGATGCCGTATACTAACTATCACAAAGAGTATCAAGTATTTATAATGAATGCAGAAAACACTTATATTCCAAAAACATTTGAAGAGGCAAAGCGACATTCAGAGTGGAAGGCAGCAATGTAAGAATAGATTGAAGCATTAATAAGAAACAAAACCTGAGAACTTTTACATTTACCACCGGAGAGGAGGACAATGGGATGCAAATGGTGTATTCAGTAAAGTACAAGGTTGACGAAAATATAGAAAGATACAAAGCAAGATTAGTGGCTAAAGGTTACAGTCAGTCATATGGCATTGATTATACTGAAACCTTTGCACCAGTGGAAAAAATGAATACCTAGAATTATCTTAAGTGTGGCTCTCAATAAAGGATGGAACTTATGGTAGCTGGATGTGAAGAATGCCTTTCTTCAATGAGATCTTATAAAAGGTATTTACATTGGCCTGCCACCTGGGTATGATCAGGAACAAAAGTCAAACAAGGTATGTAAATTAAAGAAATCAATTTATTGTTTAAAACAATCTCCACGTGCATTGTTTGAAAAGTTCAGTGAAGGTGTTATGGGCTTGGGTTTCAAACGATGTATTAGTAATCATATACTATTTATCAACCAAGGTCAGAAAACCATTTTATTGTTGGTGTATGTTGATGACATCATAATTTCAGGGGATGATACAGAAGGTATAGTTATTTTGAAAAGGCAACTGAGGGCATTGTTCGACTTGAAGGATTTGGGCAGATTACATTACTTCTTGGGAAGAGTGGTGATTCAAAGTAAAGGTTTTTATTTTTAAGTCAAAGAAAATACATTCTAGACTTACTTAAAGAAACAAAAATGGAGGATTATTAAATATGTTCTACTCCCATTGAAATCCTGAAGGAAGATAATAATGATTTGGCTGAACCACATGAAGATGTTGGCACATACCAGAGATTAGTGGCAAAACTGATATATGCTACTATTACAAGACCTAACATCAGTTTTGTAGTCGGATATGTTAGTAGATGGATGCACTCCCCATCTAAACATCACATGAATTCAGTGTTCCATATCATCAGATACTTGAAATCATCAATTACTTATGGCCTACAATATGCTCCACATCCATTACTTGATATAAAGATCTACTCAGATGTCGATTGGACAGGCTCCAAAGTCAACAAAAAGTCAACCTCTGGTTATATGGTATGTTTAGGAGGTAATGTAGTATCTTGGAAAAGTAAGAAGCAATCGGTGGTGGCGAGGTCCAGTGCTGAAGCTCGGTATTGTGCTACAGCTCTTGGCATGTATGAAGGTATAGAGATTAAGAGATTGGTCTAAATAGAAATATTTCAATTAACTTTTTCATCGATAGTAAAGCACATCTTCAAATAGCTTTAAATCCAGTTTTTCATGAGAGGACCAAACATATTGAAATAGATTGTCATTTTATCGGAGAGAAAATTTCTAAAGGAATCTTCAATCTCATCCATGTTCGCTCAGGAGATCAATTGGTAGATATCCTCACTAAACTTGTTCCAACTAATAGCTTTAAAAAGGCTCTTGTCAAGTTGGGTATCTCAAGTCTTCGAAACCCAACTTGAGGGGGGTGTTAATATTAAGTTGGAGACCAAGATTTATTTATGTTTTTCGTTATGTATTTGAGTTTATATTAGTTTCTTTTTTTGTTATGTATCTGAGCATATGTCATAAACAGTTTGGGTCCCAATGGATCAGAATCATCGGGTAAAGTCATACACTAATTAGGGGTATTTAGGTCATTTAAGTTAGATCTATAGTCTATATATACTTACGTAAGGTGTTAGGGTTAAGATGAATAAAAGAAGTAATTTTGAGAGGATGCAACAGTCGCTTGGGCGCTGACCTCCACGTGAAATCTCTATTCACTTTATCATTTTTTTCCTTTTGTTATTGCTTGATCTTTGAAGATGCAACCCAACATGATCCATTCATTTTTTCCTCACATACGACTACTAGATCTCAATCAGGCATAAGATTAGCTAGAGGTAATTCAGAAAGTAGATATGTGATAGAATTAATGAATTTTATTAAAATAAATAAAGAAAAACTTACAACGGAGCAGCTAAGTCACATAGACACCTCTAGGAGGTGGAGTGTCGGCCCCAACAGTGGTGCGACACCGACAACGACACCGTGTTGGTGTGGCACCGACACGATGTGATTCGGGTGCGGTCAACATGCCGGAGTCTATATTTGACCACATTTTTAGGTCGTCCGGTATAAAAGATCCCGCGTTTGTTCCTCTGCGACTTTGTGCATTTGTTCCTCTACGACTCTATGCGTTTATTCCTCTGCGGCTCTGTGCATTTGTTTCTCTACGGTTATGTGCGTTTGTTTCTCTGTGGCTCTGTGCATTTGTTCTTCTGCGACTCTATGCGTTTGTTCCTCTACAACTTTGTGTTTGTTCTTCTGCGGCTCTTTGCTTGTTCCGCTTCAGCTATGTGCTTATTCTTCTGTGGCTATGTGAGTTTATTCCTCTGTCGCTCTGTGTTTGTTCCTTTGTGGCTTTGTGCATTATCCCTTTCCTAGGTGAGTTTCTTTCTTTTTCTGTTGAAACATTTTCTTCTTTGGGTTCTGATTTGTAGGTTGGACATCTTCTTGTTTAACTCACACCGGAGATCCGTTGAAGTTGTTTGGCTTAATGCAATTTTAATTGATCAGTTAAATTTCTTAGTGTTATGTTAATAACTTAATATTGTTTGTGTTTCTAACAATTAGTGTTTTTTTTTCAATCAAACTTTGTAATTGTAAATTCATCCTAAAAATGGCAGACAATAGGTAAAAAAGGAGTATTAATTAGGATTGGGAGTTCTAATGGAAATGTTCATTTAAGTTCAGGATCAACAACAAAACCTTCAATTTTACTACCTCGTGATGATTCATCATTATAAATTTACGTGCAAAGAGGAGAATCATATGAAGGTGGTGGAGGTAATACACATTTTATGTATAAATTTTGCAACATGAGTTTTACAGGATCATATATTAAAGTAAAGGCACATCTTTTGAAATTATAAAAACATGGTATAAGAGCATGTCCGAATGTGGATAAGGATTTACGAAGACAATTAATGGAAAAGCAAGATGAGTATGAAAAGAAGAACGAAAAGAGTGAAAAAAACAAATATTCTATTATTTGGTAGATATAAAGAAGATGCAGAAAAGAAAAGAAAGTTAATGCAAAGTAAATCTAAAGGTTTTAGAAGAGAAATTGAAAAATCATATAATGTAGTTGGAAGGAGAAACAAAGAATCCATGTAGCCGACCCCGTCTAGTATGGGAAAAGGCTTAGTTGTTGTTGTTGTTGTAGTTAGAAGGGAAGAAATGGATAGAAATGTTGGAAGATTTTTCTTTTTAAGTTCACTTTATTTTAATGTAGCAAGAAATCCATATTGAAAATTTTTCACTTAATTGGCCATTGGAATTTGGAAACTCCGCCCATGTAAGGAATCACCCTTTCATGGCCGGTCCCAAGCCCGGAAAAAGGAGGAGGGTTGTGTTAGGCTTCCGACAGCCAGCATAAAACTTTGTCTGACTTAACATAGATTCTACAAAAAAAAAACAAAGAATCCATGTAGTTGACCCCATCTAGTATGGGAAAAGGCTTAGTTGTAGTTGTAGTATTGGGTAATTGTAATTTACACAATTATCTTCCTCAAGTTTTGAAAAATTACGAATCATGATTCTTAAAGAAGAAAAGTCAATATTGAAAGACTTTTAGAACATAAGAAGTTTTCATGGAAAACTAATGTTGTTTCTATTATTTCTAATGGATGGAGTGATATTCAAAGGCGTCCACTCATTAATTTCATTGCTTATTCAATTAGTGGGTCAATATTTTTGAAGTTTGTTGATGCATTCAGAGAAATTAAGACTGCAACCTACTTGAAAGATTCATTTATAGAAGTTATTAAGAGTATTGGACGATATAATGTTATACAAATAATCATTGATAATGCAACTAATAGTAAAAGTACAGGGTTAAGTTTGGAAGGTGATTATCCATACATTTTTTAGACACCTCGTGTAGCTTCCATTTTAAATTTGGCTCTTTCTCGTATATGTAAGCCATCAGAAGATAAAGATAATTTTCGTACATATTAATTGAATTCATGGATGGAAGATATGATAGCAGATTGTATAAAGATAAGGAATTTTCTAATGGATCGCCATTTAATTTCAGTCATATTCAATAGACATTCTTATTTAAAGTTGTTCAAGGTTGCACAAACATGTTTTGCTTCTTTAATTGTGACGGTAAAAAGATTGAACACAATTAAGACATCATTGGTTCAGATGGTTACAAACTCCGCCCATATAAGGGATTACATAGGTCCCAAGCCCGGATAAAGAAAGAGGGTTATGTTAGGCTTTCAACAACCAACGTAAAACTTTATCAGATTTTTATATCATGGATTACACAAATTATTAGCATTACTTTAGGGTGCCCCCGCCTAACGATGCACTGCAGAGCCCGAATGCTTTCATAAGTAAGCAAGGGCCACTACATTTTCGCCCAGATTTAGTGAATCAGTTGCAGAGAAGGTTCTCACATCATGGACGAGTGTGGATATAGAAGTTAGTCCTGCTACATTGCCGCCCGAATGTAGTAAATAATTTACACAGAGGGTCTCCGCATTTTCAATATGGACGAATGCGGGGGGTAAGCAAGCTAGTACTAGATAATAAGATTCGTATTGATTCTTGGAATATCTAATGGAGGTGGTTGATACTATAATTCGGAAAAAGATTCATATTCTATATTTACAAGATACAAAGTGGGTTGGAGAAAAAGCAAAGGAGATGGAGGATACAGGTTTTAAATTATACTACTCAAGTAAGGAAAAGACTCGAAACGGAGTTGATATTATCATAAATAAAGATTTAAAGGAGTGTAGTAGACATACAATGATATGGCGACCGAATCATGACGTTGAAATTAGTGTAAGGAGTATAGGTTTTGAATATAGTTTGTACTTACGCACCTAGTGTAGGCCTAGAATATAGTATAAAGACAGTTTTTTGGGAAGAATTAGATAAGGTGATTCAAAGGATTCCACAAAGAGAGATCATTTGTTTAGGAGGAGACTTAAATGGACATGTCGGTAAAAAGGCATTAGGATATCAAGGTATTCATGGAAACTTTGGTTTTGGAGATATAAATGAGGAAGGTAGGGAGATTTTAAATTTTTCTATGGCATTTTATCTCTTTATAGTCAATACAATCTTCAAAAAACGAGATGAACATTTAATTACTTATAAGAGTGGCTTATCACAAACACAAATTCATTACTTTATTTGTAAAAAAAAAGTTAGTGTGTTGTAAAGATTGCAAGGTAATTCGAGGAAAAAGATTAACCACCTAACATTGACTTTTAGTTATGAATTTACAAATAAAAAAATGGACAAAGAATAAAAGAGTGCATCAAGTTATTCGGACTAAATGGTGGAACCTCAAAAGCGAGAAAGAAGATATATTTAAACAGAAAGTCCGTCAAGGAGATGTTTGGAATTATGTTGGTACACCTTGTGATGTGTGGAACAATATGGCTATACATATTAGGAAAGTGACGAAAGATTTGTTAGGTGTATCTAAGGGAGGTGTAATAAAAAAAAGCTTGGTGGTGGAGTGAAGTAGTGCAAAATAAAATCAAGGCAAAGAGAGCATATTACAAATTACATTATGCTAAGAAAACTACTGAAACTTTAGAGACTTATAAGAAAGCAAAAAAGGAAGCGAAAAAGATTATCAGTGAAGCAAAAGCCTCTAACTTAGTAGAACAAAGACAGAATATATGGAATGTAAGTTTGATCATTTGGTTACTTCAGAGGACATAGAAATTAAAATTGGCACATATTACATCCCCCAAAAGAAAAGTTTTAAATACCTAGGGTCAATTTTTCAGAGTGATGAAAGAATTGATGGAGATGTTACGTATAGAATTAATGCTGGTTGGTTAAAATGGAGAGGAGCAAAAGGTATTATTTGTGATAAGAATGTACCATTAAAGTTAAAAGGTAAATATTATAGAGCAGCAATTAGACCTATCATGTTTTATTGTTTCGAGTATTAGGCAGTTAATCATCAACATGTACAAAAGATGTTTGTGACAGAAATGAAGATGTTGAGATAGATGAGTGGTCATACTCATACAAGAAAAGACCGTATACATAATGAGGTTATTATAAACAAATTAGGAGTCGGACCAATAGAAGTTAAAATGAAAGAATATTATTTAAGATGGTTTGGACATATAGAAAGAAGATCAAAAGAAGAACCTATAAGAAGGTATGAAAAACTAAATTTGAAAAGTATTAAAAGAGGTAGAGGATGACCACAAAAGTGTTGGAAAGAAACAATAAAGAATGATCTAGCTTATTGTGAGTTAACTGCTAACATGGCACATGATAGAGCTCTGTGGAAACAAAGAATCCATGTAGCCGACCCCATCTAGTATGGGAAAAGGCTTAGTTGTTGATGTATAGATGGGGCAGCAATAGATGTTGAGATGCCTAAACAACTTGAACAAAATATCTAAGAGTCATTAGTGTGATACCAAACATAATGGAATTTGGAAGGGGTCAATGCCTAGAGTCGTCATTTTCTGGAGGCGGTCAATAGGCAGGCAAGCTTATTATCAAGAATGCACTTAACTTGTCAAATATAGCCCAGTCTGGTCAGCACAATCAGTCCATTTTTTATGCCTATGCTGACCATTGCTTTGACCTTGTAAATTGGACCACCTTACCTTACCGCTACATTAAGGGTAGTTGTGGTTACAGTAAGCTTACCTTACCATAGTACAACCATGAAGTTGTGCAATATTATATATTCTAGAAGATAGCATCTACCTTATGGTAACGCTACTAGAAAGGTAGAGCCTAGTGAGAAGATTTGTATTGCACTTCGATGAGAGTCTCTCTATTCAGTGTTGTCTGACGTGTATCGTATCGCGTATCGCTGGGCTCCACGATACGGGCGTATCGTATCGTATCGTACTTTAATATTAAAAAACTATAAAAATTATTTAAAAAATCAATAAAATTAGTAAAAATCCGAAAAAATCAAGAAAATTCTTGAAAATTTTGGAAAAATCTGGTAATTGCTTTAAATTCATATAATGCAAAGTTTAGCACAAATTGAACATTTAATATTGAACAATTGCATCCAAAATTATATATTTTGAATCAAAAAATGAAATACATTTATATTTTACATATTGTAAATTTGTATCAAGATCATTAACTAAATAATCTTCATCTTCTCCTTGATGATGTTGTTGCACTTCAAAATAATTCATGCAATGACTTCTTCAGTTAGGACTTAGGAGTGCATTTTCTTCGTTATCTTCCATAATCCACTCATGTAATATATCAAAATTAACAAACTGCTATCTTTGTACATGTAGTTGTCATATTTGCTAATTTTCATATGTGAGCAAAACAAAGAGCTCCATTTCTTTGATTATTGAGTCTATGACACCTCAATGATGTGATATTATTACTTGATGATGTCCCCTTTTTCTCTTATTGGAGACTAGCTTTTTAACTAATGCTTGAGCTTCATTTCTCACTTCACAGACTGAGTTAAGCCTCACACACATTGATCATGTTCAACTCAATGGAAGTCATATAACGTGAACCCTAAAATAGTGAAGTTGTGAAATCCCTACTCAATGAACCGAGAGAACTAAATGTTTTTAATTGTTTACGATCTTATGAAATTAGAAACTATTAGCAAAAATATACCTAAAAGTTGTAACAGAAAGGGAAATGATTTTGTCATAAAAAAAAATTATACATTATTCTTATTAAATAAATGAAATTATAAACCCAAATTATAAGCATATTGGAGGATGCCTTTAAGGGAAGTGAAGAGAGGCGAAGAGAGGGCAGAAACATGCAAAAAAATTTGAAAAAAAAAATTGAAAAAAAAATTGAAAAAAAAAATTGGGCGTATCGCCGATACGGGCCGTATCGTATCGTGGCACACCGTATCGTACGGATAACACTGTCTCTATTTATTGAGACAATGACACATTTGAAGCTTTGCGCCCCTTAGGTTTCATGGTACTCGGTTTGTCTCTACTTTATGTTATAAGGAAATGTGCAGAGTTTTTTTATCTGTGTTAGAATAGTTTAGTTTGGTGTAGTTGAATTTAATGGTAGCTTTATATTCAAGTCACTTATTAGGGGTAATTTAGTCTTATTGAGTCCTCTATATAATAAATTAATAGGACTTAAACCCTATTAGCTGAAATAAGAAAAGGTGAGAGAGAGAGGTGTGGCTGCAAGTGGACTGCACACATCCTCAACATTTTTCCTCTATTCCTGATTAGAGGATTCTATTTTTCATGCTCCACATTTTTTTAATCAACACTTTGATTCAAAAGGTAACTGCAAAGATAACCCCTACACTTACCTTATCTTATAGTAGTAGTGGTAGCTTACCTTATCTTATAGTAGTAGTAGTGGTTCATTGAATGTGTGGTTTCAGAAATTTTTCATCCTGTTTGGAGCACTCCGAAGATTTCAGAAAGCTTCTTCGAATAGCAATCTCATATCTGAAGTCATTCCATGCTTTCCAACTAAGAAGCTTGCAATGATGTCACACACCATAAACTTTTTGGACATTGCGAGTGATATTTCTCTGAGAGGATGGGCAACCAATTTTTCAGCCCTTTAAAAGGGTAATTAACATCAATCACGTAATCCTACATCTGTTTGGAGCAATTTTTGTAGGTCATGGTGTATGTCACATGGGTGTGGGTGCGGGATACGGCAACAACAACAACTAAGCCTTTTCCCATACTAGACGGGGTCGGCTACATGGATTCTTTGTTTCCACAGATCCCTATCGTGTGCCATGTTAGCAGTTAACTCCCAATAAGCTAGATCATTCTTTATTGTTTCTTTCCAACACTTTTGTGGTCGTCCTCTACCTCTTTTAATACTTTCCAAATTTAGTTTTTATAACCTTCTTACAGGTTCTTCTTTTTATCTTCTTTCTATATGTCCAAACCATCTTAAACGATGTTCTCTCATTTTATCCTCTATTGGTGCCACTCCTAATTTGTTTCTAATAACCTCATTATGTATACGGTCTTTTCTTGTATGACCACCCATCCATCTCAACATCTTCATTTCTGTCACCGACATCTTTTGTACATGTTGATGATTAACTGCCCAACACTCAGAACCATAAAACATGGCAGGCCTAATTGCTGCTCTATAATATTTACCTTTTAATTTTAATGGTAACTTCTTATCACAAAGAATACCTGATGCTCCTCTCCATTTTAACCAACCAGCATTAATTCTATGTGTAACATCTCCATCAATTCTTCCATCACTTTGAAAAATTGACCCTAGGTATTTAAAACTTTCCTTTTGGGGAATGCAATGTGTGCCAATTTTAATTTCTATGTCCTCTGAAGTAGCCAAATGATCAAACTTATATATTCTGTCTTTGGGTGTGGAGATACAGCTAGGGTATATAATATTATATATTATATATAAGATTCAAGTTAGAACAAGTGAGACATCAATTAACATAAGTACATGACAATAGCAAGTACACAACTTTATATTAAAGCAAAACACATAAATGGTAAACAACTACTAATTTCATCATAATCCACAAATCAATCTTCACGGATCTGGACCCATTTATACAAAAAGATCTGAACTTCAAAGTCGGTGCCAAATTTGAAAGCATGGAATATCCACATAAAAGAAAGTGAAGAAGGTCCACCTTGAGATATTTTCCTCTGTTCATCGGCGAAGTTTCATGGGAGAAGACAGAAGACAAGCTGAATGAGCATTTTGGAAACTACGATAAGGTAACTCAGGTGGTCATCATGGGAGGTAAGGTCACGAGTCGACTAAGAGGCTTCAGTTTTGTCGTCTTCGCAGATCCCTCCCTCCTCGATCGGGTTCTCCAGGATAAACACACCATAGATGGCAGAACTGTGAGTTACCTTATAAAAAATTAATTTTTAAATTTTTTTTTGCGTATCCATGCCGCAGAGACATGGTGTCGGTGTCGCATCCATGTCGGGGTCGACACTCCACCTCCTAGAGGTGTTTGTGTGACTTAGGTCATGGTTACAAGGTTCCATCAACAAAAGAATGAAGATGGTATAATCTTATTCATTATCATAGGCCAACAAGAACACACACTGACATACAATCACGGGCAACACACCACAAAAACACAATGTACATTGTAGTCCATAACAGTATGTTTGATGTACAAAACTACAAATGAAAATTTTAGGGATGTTTTTAACTTAGAAGTTAGAACAAGTAGCAACCTAAGACCAAACCAAGTGAAAGAGGTACAAATAACTCTAATTGTCTAAGCAGCTTTAGCAAAAATGTTTTCCGTGTTTACTTTATTTAAAGTTAGATGCATTCTCTATAGGTTACTTGAAATAAACTATGTACCGAAACTAGGTTTTGGGTATTTTAATTTAACACTGAGGTAAACACGATAGGTCATATTTAACTAAAACTTTGATATAGGAATCAATTTTCTTTTTAGCAGATTCAATTCAAAGCATGGATTTGTAGTGCATATGCACATATATAAAGATCTGATTTAAGCAAAAATACATGCATATACGAGGATGGTTTTTTATATGAAGTACTTAGAAGTTATTCATTCCAAAGTAACTATAACGTACATAAGATTATCACCAGCATACCTCTTTATAATGGTTTTTTTGGGCAAGCTGCAGTAGCAAAGCCATCTGGAACGGTCCATTTAGTCAAAGCCAACTTTTCCTTTGCCCGCATTGCAATATTTGCTCATGGGTTTATTTATAATGTTTGAGCTCTAAGTTTGAGAACAGTCAATTTTCAAACCAGAAACAATCCGTCATACTTATTGAAATGAAACATTCCAATAGGCAATGTTTATGAAACGGAAGGTGTAGATTTTATCTGTTTGCCAAAATCTGACAAAATAAAAAACGGCTACGAAAAGGTTCTTGTTGTCAGTTTTGTCGAAGTGCACATTTGCTGATTTTACTTTTCACATACTAGCCGACGAAGCCACAAAAGGGGATGGGTATTAACAAGATAAAACTAATATGTATTATATAGTATACATTTACAAGGTGAATTAGAAATTCAAAAGTGGTCAGAGAAGATAGAAATATTGCTGCAAAAAAAAAATCTAGGAATAAATTATGGGATTACCAAAGAAGCAGCATTTAAACCATGAAACGAATGTATCATAAAAGAAAGAATTCTGAGTGTTAATTTTTCCGCAAGCGTAGAGGGATACATTCAAATAAAAACTTCAAAGAAAAGAATGGCAACTCTTGGATAAAAATGCACGAAACTCTAGTCATTCTCAAGAAAGATTTAGTTTGTGTCCAAATACGCCTTGCTTAAACACACAGGAATCGCATGCACATCCGAAGAGACTCTCACTATAAACAAATCGACGAGCAAAATATAAGAAGGCCAAAAGTATATGCTGACCGTGAGGGTCGTTGATGAGCTTCTTCCCTTCGTATGACATGATCGAGGCCCCAGTTACTTCCCGTGGAGAGGGAGTCTGAAGAAGTGCGATCAGAAGCCTTGGATTCTCGGTAGAAGGACGGCAACTAGGGGAGAAGACGGGAAAGAGAGAAGACCCCCTCGTTCTAACAGCAAAGATCAACGCGGGCGACGACTTCGCGGCGGGAGGGTGTGGGGTATTTATAGCCTCAGTCTTCCACTCATCTAACCCACGCTCCGTCCGAACGGAGCAGTCGATGAACTATTACTGCCTCGCCCTTATTTTTACAACAATAACCAACATGCCTCTGAACCGTTTCTTCAATGGAACCCCGTTCCGTTCTGACGCGTACATAACAGGATAAGGATCCTGCTCTGGTTACGGCCTTCTTATGGGGAGGTCAGCAGTTCGATGCCCGGACGTGCACAGAGGTGACTCGTTTGGACCCGACCAAACAGGTTCAACCGGACTCAGACCACTGCTGAAGCCAGCGGAAACCAGAACCAGAGCGGGAGACCCCCCGATCCGGTTTCTGTTCCACCTATCCAGCCATTGAGCCAGAACCGGAATTCCGACCTGCGGGTCCAATCCCTTTCTTGTTCGGATTTCTATGTTTCATGAAATTTTCAAAAGAAATGAGTACCAAGCTAGGACCGGTTGAACCAAACTCTGACCATGGAGCCCCACCACTTCCAATTTGGTTCCGGTTCTAGGTTTTGGTGGGACCGATCAGGTCTGCCTATGGCCAGATAAAGGTTTTTTTTCGTTCTTGTTACTATCCGTGTATGTGCTTGCATCCCAAATCCAAGTTTTTGGTAAAGAGTACCAAGATGGAACCCAAACATTATTTCCTCAATATTTTTAGGCCTTTTTTCCTTATTTTAAAGTGGATCGCATAATTCTTCACATTTTTTTATTGGGGTACCTCTTATCTCTTGGCTGCCCCTCTAAATGCTAAAGCCACATTTTGTTCAAAAGCATGCTATTAATTGGAATTCGGTTTGGATCCTGCCCCTTGTTGAAACATCCGATCATACTTTTGCTTCACAATTAGGTGTAGAGCATGTGCCTTTGAACGAAGAAGACCTTCGGCGCCGTAGAGCAGTTGTTGAAGCGAAAGAAGGTAAATCACAATTAGGTGTAGATCATGTGCACACCTACGTTATCTGTGCACTTTCCATGCGCAAAGGGGATTTGGAAACCCACCCCAGATCCAAGGTTTATCAAGTAGAACTGAAATGGTAGCAATAGCATGCATTCGCTCCATTAAAATGTTTAAAGTGGTTACTTTAGTTGCGCCATTTATAAATTAATATGATATTTTAGAATTTTACCTTTCAATTACTTTAGGAGAGAAAAAGAAGTAAAATGAATTGTCAACTCATTGTGCAAATCAATTTTAAGGAAGAGCTACTTATAATTTTGCTTGTATTTTGTGTACCATCTTCACCTAGTACCCAAGGTAATGTAAAATCATGACTTAAAGATTTAAAAGTATTGACGAGCTGACTCATGATAAAATCGGTAGATTGCATAGAAATGGATATGAGGGCAAATGTTTCTTCATAATATATGTCATATTCTTCAGAGTATCCTTTTGCCACAAGACAAGCCTTGTATCTTTCTAGAGTCCCATCACTCCTAATCTTGAGTTTGTAAATCCACTTGCATCCTATGGGCTTCTTAGTACTTGGTCGACTAACTATTTCAAATGTTTAAGCTTTATTTAGGACATCTAACTCAGTATTCATGGCATCAATCAATTCTTGAGACTTTTGAGCTTCTATGTAAGTTTTGGGTTCCTTGATAGCTATCATGTTGGTCACAAGAGCTTTATACAACAACTACATGGATTCTTTGTTTTTACAAAGCTCTATTATAATTTATAGAATTCATGGTAAATTAGTCTGACAAAATTTTATGTTGATTGTCGGAAGCCTAACACAACCCTTCTTCTTTATCTACGCTTGGAACCGGCCATGAAAGGGTGATCCCTTATATGGACGGAGTTTCACAAGAGCTCTATGAGTTTAAGAAAATATTTCATAGGATACAAATCTTTCTAGGGGTCTAGATTCTTTGTTGGACCTCCTCAAGGGATGTTCTATAGTTTCAAGATTTCTTCTAGTATAGTATTGATGATAAAGTGAAATAACATGTCTAGATTGGGGTAACTCATTATTAGCAGTTTCCTTTCTTTTTTCTTGATGTAGTTTGTCTCATCGTGAAGAATATCATCTAAAAAATAATATTCCTTGTTGGGTGAAGTGATGGTAGCATTATTTTTAAAGTAATGCTCATTTTCAAAAAAATGCACATCTCTAAATACATATAATTTATTATTCTTTTGGTCAAAGCATCTATACTTTTTTATTTATATCATACCCTACAAACACACATTTTATCGCACGACGTGAAAGTTTATCATCTTTGTTGGTAAGCACAAAGCATTTGCATCCAAAAACTGTTAGGTGTGAATAACAAGGAGTTTTCTAAAACAACTTTCCATGGGTGATATATTTTGTAAAACTGAAGTTAGCATTCTATTTATTAAGTAGATTGATGTCATAGCAGCTTCTGCCCATAGATTCTTTGGAATATTACTAGCAATCAAGAGTGTTGTAGTGGTTTTCATGATATGTCGATGTTTTTGTTTGGTCACACTATTCTATTGAGGGGTTTTAGTACATGAAGTTTGATGAATGATCACATTTTCTTCTAGATAAGTTTCAAATTCTTTTGAAATAAACTCTCCCTAGAGTTTGATATGAAAACTTTAATATTTGAATTGTATTGCATTTTGATTATATTATGGAAATTCATAAAGTTTTTAATAAATATATTCAAGTACATCGAGTAAAATAATCAATGAAAACTACGTAATAAGTTACCCCACCCTTTGAAATGCATAGTATTAGTTCCTAGATGTATGAATGAACTAACTCAAAGGATTTACTTGGGTATTCTCTTTAGAAAGGGAAGGTGTTTCATTTTTCTAAAATGATAATCATTACAAAAGAATTTGTCAACTTTCTTAATTTCAATTGAACAACAGTTATATATTTGGTGAACATTTAGATGACCCAATCTTTGTGCCGTAGGGATAGAAAGAGCATTACATTGACCAAAATTTTGCATGGGTAGGTAGTCCATAGAATAGAGTCCTCACTCCCTATGGTCATGCCTAATCACCTTCTTCGAAAAGTGATCATTTACAATACAACCCTTGGATGAAAAAGTAACTATATAATTGTTATCAGATATTTGTGAAACCAAAAACAAATTTAGGTTCAGTTTTGGAACCCAACTAATTTTTGAGATAAAAAATCTTTGTTTCGAAGATCTTCAATTTTATCAAGATTTAACTTAGTTTCATCAGCAGGGAACACACAAGAATCATGAGTTTTCTTTGAACATGTTTTTAAAAAAAAATTCTTCATATGTCATATGAAAAGATGTACCAGAATCAAGAAGCTACGACATACTTTTTGTTCCTTTAGATGTGGAGCATATTTTACTAATAGAGGTCTTTTCTTTTAGTTGTTTCTCTAATGGTTTAATTTTGTCTTAAAGTTCTTGAAGTTGCAAGTTTTGATCTATCTCTCCACTGAGAGGTATAATCCTCTTTTTTAACTTTGGATAGTTCTTTTGTACATGTCCTGTTTCTTTGAAATAAAAACATATTACCTTGTGGTTGGATCTACATTGCTTGAATTATGGGAGTCTGTAGGGTTGATTGTTTGTCCTTTATCTAGAGGCAACAAGCACAACATCTTTTTGTTTCTTCAATTTTTTGAATATGATTTCTGCTATGAGTAAATCTGTTAGCACTTCTTCTCTTGAAGGGAATGATTTTTTATGAATAAGACTTTATCTGAATCCTTCAAATTTCTCTCTCATGCTCCTGAGAAACTGATATACAAAATCATTATTTTATTCACATTGTTTTAAGTCAAGGTAGTGTGTGCATTTTTTCCGTATGCATGGAGTTGACTCTATGTGTTGGAGAATTTCATGTAACATTCATTCACATTCTTGTTACCTTGAAAGAGAGACATGAGTTTGTCTCTAAGTGTTATTTAGTGTGTTACATCACTCTAAACATGTGCCCTTTTTAGAAACTCTAATGCTTCTTACATGCTTACTAACATTGTTCACGAGGATCCATAGAATAGTTTTATTTCCTCCTTCATATTCCTCTTTCTGTTTTTAGCTTCAATCAATAGAAGGTCTGATTTTTATTCCGCTAACATAACCCATAGTTCTTTTAAAATACAAATATTTTTTCATGTTTTGAGCTCATGTTTTATAGTTGGAGTTTGTTAGACAAAAATTAAAACCCTTATCTTCCATTGTCAGAAACAAATGAAATCAATAAATACCCTTACTTAATTTAAAGAGTGGTCCACTAACATCAATTCTTTCTTGACATGCTTCTCGAGTCTGTACCGAACAATCAATGCCCTTGATTAGGCTTTGATACTATATAATGAAATCTGCCTTTGAATAACTTCATAATGCCCTTAGCTCCACACGAAATACTTTAAGCACTTCTACAAAACTCGGAGTTACACAACACAACACACTTAAGCAAATTAAAGTAAAAAACATTTTATTGAAACACAAAGGCCTTCAAAGGCTTAATCTACAAGAGGGGCTGAATACATACTTATAGGCCTCAAAGGAGAGTTGTAAGCCAACAACCAATGGTTAGGGAACTAGCCATTTGGATTTGGCTGGCCCTAGATGCCCTGTTCTAGCTGGCTCACTCGGGCTAACTGTTTTTCTTACATGAGCACAATCATCTTCGACGATTACTATTTGAGAGCATGAAATAAATATTACATAAAACCTGATTGAATTGACAATATTGTATCCTTCAGACTTTGCCGACTCTGTTGCCAAACCAAAATTCAATCGATCACCTGTATAGTTCTGTCAAAATTATTACTATCAGCAACATCAAATCCTTAAAAATGTAGAAACATTAACCGACAACATTTACTAGCGATAGCTTCAAAACAAGGGTAGAGATATGAAAGACCTATAGCATATATGATAGGAATATGGAAATGATAACCATTGACATCACTGTGGTCCATGTGCATCCACTCTACAAAAGATTTAATAATAAATTATCCAATACAATCACATTTAAGGTAACTATTCATAGAATAAATGCTTGTTTCCATATTATTGTAACTACTAGAAGATATCCCTTTAAACTAGTCACAATTTGAATCCCCTAAATATAGTATGTATTAGGATATTGACTTCTCAAACATTTTTTGAAGACTATGTCGACTCAAACATTTTCAAAATGGAGTTATTGGCGTATTAGAATTAGCATTGCTAATATAGAACAAACAGGTAGAGAAGCGAAAATATCTCCACATATAGCAGTTGTTAGCATCTTAGGCCCCCCAAATCCAACTTGAGGAGGCTCATGACCGCTTCCTTCCCTTGCATTGAAATAATAGTAACAGACCCTGAGCATTGATAGATTTTTCTTAAAGGCAGTAGCTTGAAACATTATAAAAATCCTGAATCTCTTAACGTTAAAACGTTGTAATGATCATCTATAAGATAAACCATAATGGGATCCCTTGTTGCTGTTTTGAAAACAAATTGAAGAGAATAAGGTTTTACTTGATAAAAATCCAAGAGCAATGCATCTACTATGGAGCTAAATTGCTAATATGGGAGTTGTGAGTTTTATGTTTTCTTTTCACGACATAAATGGAAACGTTGCAGTATCTGCCATTAAATAAAGCCAAACAACAAAGTTAGAGTAATCACACGTTTCACATACATAAACAATCACATGTTCACAACTAAAGTAACTTAAAGCATATCAATTGTATTGTAAAATTCCACATGTATGTTAGGAAGAAGTAGTCTTGGAGAGAACAAGCCTCTAAATTTTGCACCTGAGATGACACCAACCTTGTTATATGATGGTCCCGATATGTCAGCACGTAAGACAACCATGATCTGAAAAATATCACAGACGATACAGCAGAAAATTGAGGACAATAAGTAACCAAAGAACATCAAATTTAAGAGGATACCTCAAGTAATCTATTCAGGTACTGCAAGCCAGGTTAAGTTTCAACCAAACCCTTAGTGTACTCGGTCACAACGTCTGTAGGCAGTATGTAGAAAAAAATCTTAATAGATATAATACCATGGTGTGTAGATGAAAAAAATTAAACCAAAAGAGAAAATATTCATCCATGGGAAGCCACACGAATAGGACAAGTGATGCAATTATGGGCAACTTAGTACGAAAAGTGAAAAGGAACTTCATCGATTTCTTCGTTAGTTGTGATAGATAAGAGAAAAACCACACAAATCGAATGCAATACAAATTTCTTGACAAGGTAACATGCTACACAAGGAGATAAACCAACTCAAACATTCAAGAACTACATGCACAACTAAAGACTACTGAATATAAACTAGATGACGGTCAAACACATGAAAGGAGTGAAAACGAGACGTTTACTATTAAGGTCGCTAATGTGCTTCTTTCCTTGGAATAACATTCTTGAGACTTCAGTTTACTCTGTTACACAAAGAGAGACAGAGAAGGGAGAGAGAGGGAGGAGTGTAATGTCGCGTACTTGGCCACTCTCGACAGTAATTCCATTAAAATAGAAGGAATGCCATCTTCCTATTTTCATGGATACGTTACATATAAGCGTATATGTTATAGATAAAACATATACAATAAAGATAAGGATAAATGTGTTGTAATGAAAAACCTAGAATAAGAAAGACATGAAAGATGATTTTTAGAAAAATTATGGAAGGTTTTTCGGTATAAATATTATAACTAATACACAAGAAAAACACATAGTCAATAAAGAAAGAAAGAGAAAGAAATCAAATCTTTCCTAGTAATACATATGTAACCCACTCCTTCTCTTTTGTTCTCTATTATACGTGACTGCCTCAACCCTTCATTCATTTCGCTGAATCACTGAGGACTCCAACAAGGATACTCCAAGAGGTGAAAGTTCTTTCAGTGGTATCAGAGCCTACGATTAACTAAAACTTGCAAAAAAGTATGTTATTAATATTTAGAAAAAAATAAAAAATATGCCAAAAAAACTAAAAGTAATAGAGAACAGGGATACATTTGTTTGTTCTCTATTCACAATCAAGAGAGAAGAGAAAGAAAAGAAAAAGAAACAAAAAAACTAAAAATACTCTATGTGATTTTCAAAAACTTGAGGCAGATTGTGAACCGTCAAAATGAATCAGACAGAATATCACAAAACGATTGTTTTTTCCAATCGTCTCTCACACTCTCCCTTCTTCCTCTCTCCCTCTTCTCCTTCTTTCTTTGTCCCTCATCTCTCTCTTTCTCTCTTTCTCTCACGATTTTCAGTAAAAATCACCGCAATTTTCATCAAAATCATCGCAATTTTCATCAAAATCACCTACGTTGTGGTTTTGGAGAAACCGCCGAGGCAATATTCTCAAAAGTTTGTTTTGCCCTTGGCTATTTCAGAAAATTACAAATTACCACTCATCAAAATTATTGAAAGTTTTGTCTTTAACTCAATGAAAGGATAATTCTGCCCTCTAACAGTTTGTAGAAATTATGAAATACCAAACCAGACATACAAAAAAAATTATTGGTTTACCCTTAAAACTTTTGAGAAATTACAATGACTGGAAATAAAAGAAAATTATAGTTTTGTCCATAGATTGGTTCTGAAATAACATAATCAGGTTGAAAATATTTTTAAATGGTACCTAAGCCATGATATCTAGAGTTATTTTTAGTTCAATACCTAGATATTTTGCAAATTATATTATGATGGTTGGCTATTAATTGTCTTATATATGTGTTGAATGTTAAATGTTTTTCTTTTAGATTGTTTTATTGATATTTTTAATAAATAATTAAAATGAACTCTAGAATTTGTATATTAGAATTGGTAAAAGCAAAAAATCAAATAGCTTAAATTTCTAAACATAAAAGACGTATCATGTTGGTACTTACAATAGAAGGTATAGACTATATATTAAGTAAATCATTCTACCCCCAACTCTAAATGCAATAGAAGAAGAAAAGAAAATATATAAGATACTCCTTAAATGTGACACTATAGCAAAAACCATAATGATGACATATATGAAAGATGACCTCATTAGGGTCTTCAAAGAATACGAGACCATTAAAGATTTGTTTGATTCAATAATAGCTAAGTATGGTCCTACAACCAAGTTGTATATACAATTACTACTACAAAAATACAACTCCTATAAAATAAAAAAAGAAGATAATGTAGTAGAACATGTGAACGCGATGCTGATAATGACAAAATCGATCATCCCCAAATCAATGCAAATATTCACTATGCTGAACAGTTTCCCTCCTTTATAAAGCATGATTGTCACTACTCTTAGATTAGACGTTGAAACAATCCTTTCTAAAATGCCCCTTAAATTGACAATTGAATAAGAACACATTAATAATATCAAGGATAAATTACTAGTAGCTCAAGATGAGATAGGGTCAAACTCCAAACCAAACCAAAAAAAGAATAAACAAAAAGTTTGTCAAGAATAAAAAGAAAGACGATCAACCTTTTAAGAAATCACAAGAAATCGCTTATCGGGTAAAGTACTTCAACTGTAAAAAAAAAAGAATAGTAAAAGAAGGATTTCCATAATAAGAAGACTAATGGTGGAAACACTCAATAACGCGGCCAATCAAAGAAACATGACATAATTTGTATGGTTTCTTAATGACTCTACATAGTTTGCCCAATAATTAATTGGTGGATTTATTCACAAGCAATGAGATATATCTCAAAGATTAATGAATGAGCTATAGACCTAAAGAAATATAAACCAGGACATCATGTATATATGAAAAATAACACTTTCTAAGATGTCCTTAGATTTGGGTCCTTTAAAATTTATATACAAGGCACACCAATTATTTTGACTAATGTATTAATTATGCCATTAATAAGGCACAATCTTGTTTCAATTCCTGCCTTGATTAAGACATATTTTCAAGTCATGTTTGTCTTTGATAAGGTAACTATGAGGAACCATCTTAGGATAACTTTTTTCTGGATTGTTTGATGTTAAACATAGATTATTCAAATTCAATATTAATGAAAAAGATAGTTTTTTTGCTTATATTGATTGTACTTTAAATATCGATGTGAATGTATGACATGACATAAACACCTAGGGCACATAAGTCTAAAAAGGTTGAGAAAATTATTCAACTTTGACTTGTTGTCCGGTTTTAAGGAAAACACTTTTAACAAGTGTAAAACCTGTATACAAGAAAAAATAACAAGAAAAATTTTTCAAAAAGATAATTAGGGCAACAAAGTTATTAAAGATCGTTCACACTGATTTATATGAACCATTTAGAGTAAGATCACATCGAGAAAAGGTTTATTTGATAATATTTATCGATGATTACTTATGTATATATATGTACTTAGCACATAAATCCGAGACATTTTAAGTATTAAAAGAATATAAGCAAGAATTTCAAAACCAACTAGGGCTTACAATCAAAGTCTTAAGATGTGATCGAGGTTGAGAGTACACATTTACAAAAAAATTAAAATTTTGTAAAGACTTTGATATTTCAAAACAAAATACAATACCTATGACACCTCAACAAAACGATATAGCAAAAATATATAAGAGGGCCTTACTGAATATAACAAGCTATATGTTAATAGATGTTTCTCTATCAAGGGTATTTTGAGGAGAAGCATAAAGTACAACAATGTATATACTAAATAGAGACCATGTAAAGTTGTATTCTCTATACCATATGAGTTGTGGTTTGGAAGAAAACCAAATCTACGTCATTTCAGGAGGTGGAGACCTATCGCACATTGAATATCCTTGATTAATTTAGAGATAAGTTAGACAACTAATCCTTAAGATGTGTATTAATTGGATGTCCTAAAGGTTGTAGACGATATTATTTTTATCATAAGGACCATGGATTAAATGAAAGCATGGATGTTGAATTCTTAGGGGAGACTAAGAATAACATTTTTGAGAATGATGAATGTATTGATGATCTAATATATCTATATCCATTATCATATGAACTCATAGATGATTATGATTTTCTTAAATAGACCAAAACTTTAAGTGGACATAAAAGACCTAGAGTCACACCGCTACTTAAAGGATTATCACTTATGTTACACATGAAGTATTCAATTTGAGGGATTTAGATGGATTACTGATATGTTGACATATCAATGGGCTATTGACTTATCTGAATCATTAGACAGGGAAAAGGCCACGTATGAGGAAATTGAATCCATTGAAAAAAACTACGTTTTGGAGTTAGACTGATTTGCCAAAAGAAAGAAAAGCCATAAGCTATAAATGAGTTTTGAAAAAGAAATATAAAATTGGTGAGTCGATCGACAAGTATGAGACAAAGTTGGATGAAAAAAAGTTCTTGCAAAAGGAGGGGATAAATTATATTGAGACATATTCTCCTATTGCAAAATTTTCATCAATAAGGGTAATCTTGACAATCTCAATATATTATAATTTATATTTACATCAGTTATATGTAAAAATTATTTTTTTAAATAGAGATTTATATGAAATCATATATATGTAATAGTATATAGTGTCAAAGGCAAAGATGATAAATTATATAGATTTAAAAAATTCCTATATGGCCTTAAACAGTCACCTCATCAATGATATTTATCTTTTCAAAATGTCATTATAGAACTTGAGTTTGTTGCTAATGAACTTGACCATTGTGTGTATGTTTGGAATAGTGGAGTCACTTTGTCATACTATTGTTATATATTGATGACATATTGTTAACTGAGAATGACAATAAGATGATTGTCAGAACTAAGTCATTGTTAAACTCAAGGTTGAAAATGAAGGATATGGGAGAGGCATCCTTGGGAATAAAAATTTATCGAGATAGAGAATATAAACACTTATGCCTAAGTTTGGAGAGATATATGAACTATAGCCTCAAGAAGTTTAAAATGGGTGAATGCAAGTCAACATCTATATTGTTGTAAAAGGGATAAAATTGAGTAAGGTTGATTGTCTCAATGAGGGAACAACAATTCATAGCTTATGTATGTTGTATTGTGTAAAAACGTGATATTAGCTTCATTATTGGTCTTGTAAGTAGATATCAAAATAATCTTCGTTGGTAGCATTGGATAACTGTGAAATTTATTTTATGATATCTTAAAGGAACAAAAGACTTAAAACTGTTTTAAGCAGATGAACTGAAAGTGGTAGGATACTTAGATGCCGACTTTGTTGGGAGCAAGGATGACAATAAATCAATCTGGGGATAAATATTTTTATTTTGAGGTAGAGTTATATGGATAAACAACTTGTAACAAAAAACCAGAACACATGAAACACAAGAAAGATGAAGCCGAAAAAATTAAAGAAGATTTTCCACTATAAATACTATAACAAATACATAAGAAAAATACACACTCAATAGAGAAAGAGAAAGAAACCAAATCGTAATTTGTGTGAGGGTAACAATTAACCTACTCCTCTTGTCTTCTTTGCTATACGTATATGCTTCAGCCAAACCTTCATTCCACTGCATCACTGAAGACTCAGGCGAGGATCCTTCAAGAGGCGAAAGTTCGTTAAGAGAGAGTGAACCCGATATTTAAAGGAGAGAAAGGACGAGGACTCTTGCTCTCGAGGCGGCAAGGGCAGCATTCTACGTCAATGAGGCATGCCACCCTGCGAGTCCTGTGACACGAAGAGTTTCCAACTAAGCCCAACAAAGGAGGAAAAACAAAAAAGAGTGGTGCGATCCCCACTGACTTTTAGACCTCACAAGTCGACTGTAATCCGGGACTGGACTGGCAGTTCCCAACCTCTGGTTCCGGTTTCACTGGAACTTAAAGACAAAATAGAACCGTCCCCTCGGTTTTGGTACTGATTCTAGGCTGGATGCAGTCTAGCTTCGGTTCCACTGGCTTGGGGTCCAGTTTCATTTGAAAAGCACATCAAAATAGCTGGCTGGGACCGAAAATATGATTTGAAACAGTTGGTTTCAGTTCTGTTTCATGAGAAGTGAAAACCAGAACCAAAGTGCAAGAGTCTTGAAGTTCGGTATTAGTTTCTGTTACTGTCCTGGCTTAGGAGGTGGCCGAGTCCAGTTTGACCCGCCGAATGAAGTCAAAAGGCTTTGTTTGCATTATGGATCTTGACAAAACTTTAGAGCTTATTGGCCTGGAACTATCTTGTGAGGTCTATTAGCGGGACTGATCTGTTTCAATGATGATGTAAACTGTTTCAGCAAACCCGGGGTTATCAAAGTGAATCATAGTCAATGTGCACAACCACACAAAAAAACGATCAATTTGGTAAAAGCCAACCTGTTGGATACGGAATATTGATTCATGAGGCAAAGTTATACATAAAAAAAACATACGGAAAACTACTGGTTTGATCTGGACAACATTTCAACCATAACGTGGGTTGGACTAGGAACCAGCTAAATTGGACCCTGAACCGAGGACTCCATTCTATTGAAATCAGAGTTAGCAGTTCAAACCACCGGTTCCACCACTTTTTCGTTATTCTTTTGGCAAGATTTCAATTTTTTATCAATCTAAATCCTTTCCCTAACCGCACAAGCTTATTCCAAAACATCACTTTCAAGATTTAGGTGCTGATATCTAAACAAATGAATCTGATATGTGAATTGTATAATTAAGTAGCATATGAGTGGACATATAAGAATCTAAATCCACCAAAACACTTATGTTATGATCTTCTACATCCTAGGTCTCTCTATTCCATCATGTTCTTCATATAGCACTCAGACCAAATGACTAAGATTACGTCGATACTGATATATTTTACAGTTTGAAATTTGAATCAGCGGTTCTAAATCGACATTAAAACTGGTTTGAATCTCGATTTGGTTTCCATTCTTGGTTTCAGTTGAACCTGAACAAGCGGTTTGAAACCACCCCATGTCTATAGAAAACCACATGGATTATTTCGAATCAGATATCGGTGAATAGGGAACGGTTCCACCGTTTAGATTTGGAAAAACTAATGGCTTACAACCCAAAATGGTTTTAAACTTTGTAGTACCATCTCAGTTAACTAGCAGCCTAGGTTTACTCAGAACCGGACATGTTTACCTCCTCCTCTTGGCTGAAGAGTGGAATTAGCTCACGTTGTTTTTGGCGCAGCAATTCAAGGAAACCATCAGCGGTTAAGTGATTTGCCGACACCCCGGAATTCTCGTAGAGAGCGGAAATTCGGCCGCCATGAGGGTCTTATTGTAGCCCTCTCGTTGAGACCATCGTCCGTTTTCGTTCCCAATCGGTTCTTTCTCGTCTCCCCGAAGATGGTTTGGTCGCTGTTTTGCACAAGGACCGCTCCCGCCTCCGCGAGGATCCAACATTTCATTTGTTTTCGCTCATTCTCTTTCGCCGGACTGAGGTACTCCGCTGATCTCCTCTGCCCCAATCACTCATCGAAAAGTACATGAGAAAAGCTTAAAAAATCTCAAGAAAATCTCGTTTTGCGCTATCTCTTCTGCTATCGGCCACCCATTTATTCGTTATTTCTCGCCATTCATCTCTCTCTCGCTCGTTCGCTCGTTGAAATTTGCGTTTTGGTTCACTAGAGAAATGATGGGTTCAACAAAAGGAGGAGTTTCTGGTCCCCTTCGATCGGTGTGCGATGCTGGGGAATCGGCCGCCGGCTTTCCAGGTACACGGCCGTACCGACCGATGCTCGTATCAAGGTTTTGGTGCACAGAGTCCATGCAGGGAGGGACATTGAGTCGGCGATGGCATTCGACGCATTCTGAGAGGGCATCTCGGTATCAAGCGGCTCGAGAGGGAAATGTCCAGTCAACGCTTCTGTATCTGTTTGCGGTGGTTGTGGCAATGATTGGTTCAACGTATGCGGCCGTGCCGTTGTATCGGAGGTTCTGCCAGGCCACTGGATATGGTGGAACGGTTCAGAGACGCGAGGTGAGATTGTGGTTTGGAAAAATTCGTTCTCTAGAAATCTAAATTTATGATATCTTTCCGTTGTATTTGAGTGGGAAATATTAGGATGTAGGCTGTAACTGTTTTGCTGCTAAACAATTGTAAATGTGAATGTTATGGTACATTTCATATATAGAAAAGGAGGTTGCAGTAATATGGGATAACTATACCTATCAAAACCAAAACAAAACTTCTTCGTACTAAGAGGGTTCGCTACATGGATTCTTAGTAGCTATTCTGATCTATCTAAAGTCATCCAAGGTAATATGACGTTTTTGGTATTTTTCCATGTAATTTTTAGAACTTCCACGACCTTATTCTATATTGAACTTCTCATACTGGAGTTTTACTTGGCTGTCTTTCCATGATTGCACATCACTTTAATCTGATCTCTCTCTCATTTTATGGTGAAAATGGCGGGACAACATAATCTGAAAATTGAACAAGCGTGCATTTTGATATGATTGCTTATTAAAGAACGTGTGACTCCGCTTTGATGTTTTAATTGCTTATTTTGAATTTGTTGAAACACACTTATCACTTATGTAGGTAAGGTAGTTTGTTGTTAAGAATGGTAGCCCGTGTTATATATTTCTGAGTATTCTTCATGCCTTGTGACAAGGTCTAAGTCTCTGCAGACTGTTGAGGAGAAAATTGTTCGACATGCACAAGAAGGAACTACCACTTCAAGGTACAGTGGATAGATTTTTTGACGGGTGTTCAATTGGATTACTGATGCTTTTGGCTTGCTTTCTGATATCACGTAGATAGACTGTGTTTGGCACTCAGAATGATAATTGTTTCACTTCGAAGGATTGCAATCTTCTGCAAAAACTAGATTTGACAAGTACATAACTTGTATAAGCGTGAGAGAGGTTCACTGTTATACTACTTTTCTGTTTTTTAGGCTGCTTTTCATATCCTGCCCATATAAAATGTAGTATGATTCCCTGAAAATTTTGCAGATCTTCAAGAAGCTTAACTTAATCTTTGTCTTCTCGATTGTTTGTTCTGGACCTGGACACGCATCTAAAATATATATTAAGATAAACGCTAGCAAGGTTGAAACATGAAACACATAAAGTTGCATGATATACGTTGAATGGACCACCCTCCTTTGGCATTACTTTTGTTCCTTGCATCCAGACGATACCTTCCTTCAACGAACTTTTCAATTCTTCATGGGCCTATCTCTTATATTACTACCTTCTAATGTCCAACAGATTCGAAGAGTCAAAGATGCATATGTTTTGAAGATGGTAGCTCCATTTTGTTTGGTGATTTTTTTGTTGAAGGAAGGATATTCCATGTCAATGGCACTTGAAAGTATCCACTTGTGCTATATAGTTCGTGCAATTTGATGTTGCTTTTTGGAAAAAATTAAGATGTGGCTCACGCCTGTCAACAGTTTGTAGGTTTATCATGGTTTTGGGTCTTCCGGCTTTGGCTATTAACAGCATCTGTGAAACATTTGCATCTTTGGGCACCTCGTGACTCTTTTCTAAATAGAATTTACTCAAGAAAAAAAAACAGGCATTATGAGTGCGAGGAAACCTGGAATTTCTTTGGCCGTGGTGAGAAGTAAGGTGACAACTACAAGATGATAATGAACATGGTTAAAGTAATCAAAATTTTCCGCTGTTCTGTCTAATTAAATTTGCAGAAGAAAATTCTTTTCTTTTTTTAGCTGCTAACATAGTATGGGTTGTCTCTCACAGGGAAGTCACTGTTCAGTTCAATGCAGATGTTGCTGATGGCATGCCATGGAAGTTTATTCCAACACAAAGAGAGGTACTCTAGTCAGAAAAATGTTAGAATTTTGTTAACATTGCGGACAGCATGGTAGGCTAAATTAATACTCCGACATTTTTCAGGTAAGGGTCAAGCCAGGAGAAAGTACCCTTGCTTTCTATACTGCAGAAAATCTAAGTTCAGCACCTATAACCGGGGTATCTACATATAATGTCACACCAATGAAGGTACAGTCATTACACGTGTTGCTTTTTGTTAGTCATGCGTTATCCGTACTTTGTGAAGCATAAAAGTTAAACGTGTGTCACTCATGAAGGTACACTTACTAATGTATTAGTTTTGCAGCGTTTGTTTTTGTGAATTGTAGAAGTTAAATGTGTCTTTTGTGAGTTATATCAGTTAAATATGTGTATGTGCATGTACATGCGCATAGGCATGAATATATGTATCTGTGTTTGTGTGTGTAAGCGTGGATGTGTATATTAATATCTTGCAATTGTTGTGAACTCAGTTCAAAGAAATTCACATCGTTGAAACCTCATTGTTGGATGCTATTGGTTGTCGTAAGTCATGCATAGCGTTGGGTTAAAGATTACCAAATGGTTAACATTTTGCTTGTTTTTCTTTTGGATATTCTCAAAATTCAAGAAATCAAGATTCTGGGAACCATCATTCATTCTAGTTTGAGTTTTCCATCAGTCGTTAATGGTAGCTTGGCGCTGAAAGCAAAATCTATATTTGAAGATATAACCATCAAAATTTCCAATCGCCTCATGGTACTGTTAGAAAGGGAGCTAGGATCTCTGTGGTTCTCTCCTAAATTAGGATTTTTCAGGGAAAAGACTTCCTGTCTTGAATACGGAAATAGAAATGTGAAGTTCCTGATCGATTGTGCTCTTTCCTTTCAGGCTGCAGTTTACTTCAATAAGATCCAGTGCTTCTGCTTTGAGGAACAGCGTCTTCTTCCAGGGGAGCAGATCGACATGCCTGTGATTATCCGTCTCATCTCTTTGTTTTGTTTTATGTTTTCTTGTAAACATTTTGCATCACTGCCTCACTATGCTTTCCTATGCTTGCAGGTTTTTTTCTATATTGATCCTGAATTCGAAACAGATCCTAAAATGGATGGGATCAACAATTTGATACTATCCTATACTTTCTTTAAAGTTGGTGATTGATGTAGTTGCTGGCGTTTGATCGTCTTTCCATTCAATGTAACATGTGCAGTTAAGGTTGTCATCTTGAGAAGCAAATAATCCTCCAAACAGCAGGCTCGTCTTGGAAGATGTTCTTGCAGGCCTTCCTATAAAAGAAGAGGGATAGTGTACTTGATAATTATGTGAAATTTGTTGACCAGTGGACTTAGTTGCTGAAGCATGCAAAGGGCTAGGCAATTGTTTAATTACATGATGGTAAAACAGAAGATTTTTGGCAATAGAATCGCAAAATAATGTTTAGTCAATGGTTCTGATTTTGGCATGAGTTTTATTTAGTTCATCTTGAAACGTAATGGTTAACTATTGGATCAGTCGCATTAGCAAGGGGCCTCCTCCGATGTAGACTTGATCCTTCAGAAATTTGCTATTAAGATCGTTTGTTTCCGTGAGCCAAACTTTCTCTGGATGTTAACAGTTTTCTCGAGGAAGGCGCCTTTATATTCTTTAGCAACTATAGCTTGTTCTTTTTCACCTAAAACAGATGTGTAGTTGCCCCTCTCCATGGTCCTTAAAATACACTGCCTTTGAGATAGACAATGTTCAGTTCCCTAAAACTCAGTTACTGGCTCGTACTTGTGTTAAAAACAGTGGTGTTTGTATCGTATTGGAATGTATTTGTTTCTTGGGATAGTTGTAGTGTATCATAAATTAAAAAATATTTTAAAAATTAAAAATTTGAAATAATTCAGAAAAAACAAGAAAAATGAGAACAATTCTAAATAATTCGTATAAATTAAAATTTGATTAAACGTTCTTTCATTCAAGCATCAGGAAAGCACCGGCTTCTTTTGATATTGGAACAACACAAAAAGAGTTAAAATTCTTTCAGCCTTGGAACAATACATTAAAGTATATTCAAACAACACAAAAAGAGTGAAAATCTACATGGCTGTCATATTTTTACATAGCTCAGTCCTTTCCCATATTAGATGGGGTTGGTTACATGGATTCTTTGTTTCTACGTAGCTGTGTGTGATACTAGCGGGTAACTCAATATAAATTAGATCATTCTTTATTATTTCTTTTCAACATTTTTGTGGTTGCCTTCTTTCTCTTTTAACATTTTTACAATCTAGTTTTTTATATCTTTTTACGGCAACATCCTTTGGTCGTCTTTCTACATGTCCAAACCATCTTAAACGATTTCTCTTCATTTTATCTTATATTTAATCTATTCCTAATTGGTTTCTAATAATCTCATTATGTATGGTTTTTTCTTGTGTAACCACTCATCCATCTCAACATCTTTAGATATGCTACGGACATCTTTTCCACATATTGATGAGTAACTACCCAACACTTAGAACCATAAAATATAATAGGTCTAATTGTTACTCTATAATATTTATCTTTTAACTCTAATGATATCTTCTTATCACAAAGAATATATGATGCCCTTCTCTATTTTAACTAACCAACATTAATTCTATGTATAATATATCCACCAATTTTTTCATTAATTTGAAAAATTGACCCTAAGTATTTAAAATTTTCCTCGTGAGGGATGCAATGTGTGAATCTTAATCTCTATGTTCTCTAAAGTACCCAAATGGTCAAACTTAGATTTCACATATTATGTCTTTGTTCTACTAAGTCGAAAGCCTTTACTTTCTAACGTTTCTCCTCATAATTCAAATTTCTTATTAACTTTTTCCATAAACCCATCCACTAACATATATCATATTCAAATAACATACACCAAGGTACTTCATCTTGAATATGTTTTGTTAACCCATCAATGACCAATATAAATAAATATGGACTCAAAGTTAGTTTGTCATTCCTTCATAAGTCCTCACACATGTTTTTACACCATCATATATGTCTCTTATAATATGTATGTTTATCAATAGGATACCTCTTTTTTCAAGGTTCTCTAAACATCTCTTGGCACTCTATTGTAAGTTTTTTTACATCAATAAATATCATATGAAGGTTCTTTTTTACTCTCAGATATTCTATAAGACGTCTCAATAGGTAAATCACTTCAATAATAGATCTGCCGAGCATGCATCTGAATTGGTTCTCTGTTGTATTTGATACTTGTTTTAACCTATGTTAACTCATCAATGTCCAATATAAATAAATATGGACTTAAAGTTGATCCCTAATGTAACCCAATATTAATTTCAAAGGAGTATGTCATTGTTTCATGAGTCCTCACACATGTTTTTGCATCATCATACATGTCTCTCAAAAGATTTATGTATTTAAATAGGAAACCTCTCTTTTCAAAGGTTCTTCAAAGAACAACTTTTGATACCATATCGTAAACTTTTTCTAGATCAATAAATATCACGTGAAGGTTCTTTTTTACTGTAAAATGTTTCATAAAACGTCTCAATTTTTGAATCGCTTCAATAGTATATCTATCGGGCATGAATCCAAATTGATTTTCTGTTGTACCCGATACTTGTCTTAACCTATGTTCAATAATTCTTTCCCATAATTCATAGTACAGCTCATTAACGTGATACATCGATAATTCACACAATTTTGAATGTCTACTTGTTCTCATATATAGGTATAAATTTACTCACTCTCCATTCTTCGAACATTTTTTGGGTTTTCTATATTTCATTAAACAGTCTTGTGAACCAAATGAGCCCAATCTCTCCTAAGATTTTAAATACTTTTATATAAATAATGTTTGGTCCTACATATTTACTAAGCTTTATATATTTATGAGCCTTTTTAACTTCATTCTTTTGAATATGCCGATAGAAATTTAGTTTATATATATTTTTTTATTTGATTAACTTTCCTAAAGTAATACTATCATCTGTATTTTCATTAAAAAGCTTACAGAAATAAATTTTTTTATCTATTTTTTATATCATTATATGCCTCATATCATATGGTACAGGGTGATACACATATCACTATACTAGTTAAAATGATAATTACTTGATACACATATCACTATACAGTGATTTCCTTTAGTAAGCAATATAACAATCATACAGGAATCAATCTTATTCTGATGTTAATAACGAGTTATGTTTCGACTCTTTGTTTTATGGCTTGGAGGAACCATTTCACTATCAAAAAATAAATCTTTTTCTTTGTCTAGGTTTCTTGATTAATTCTAATATAAAGAGAAATAATATCTTTCTTGTCTAGTTTTATTTTTTTAGTGAAAGTTCCGATATCCATACTAGGCGTAGTCTCAATTCAAAATATTTTCAGTCTAGATTTTGGTTCTTATGAATTATATATTTAAGATAAAACTCATGAGGAATTGTAAGGCTTGGTATACAGCGATGTAACGATGTGTGATTTAATCGGAATTACAACTTTAGAGATTCATAATAAAAAATTGTCGTCCCATTTAATCTAATTGAGATGCCTCTAGCTCTTACATGTCTATTGGTAAGAATAACATGTAGCTCATAATTTTGGTTGTATTAAATATTTCCAAATGAAAGGTGAACGAATCCACGGTCAATTCCCTAAGATAGTAAGGAATTGTTAGTTATACCTCATGAATTTTTTTTCATATTCTTTTGTAGAACCACATTAGATTTCTTTTGGATTTTGAAACTTATAACAATTGTGTCAAGATTAAGTAAATAAAACTGAAATATGATGGCATAGCCACAAGAGTTTATCCGTCACATATATATACTTCAAGTAAGAATATGCTATAATGGCCGAGGTAAAATAGAGACCTAACGGATCAAAAGAAACGATATATAGGCAAGTAAAATCCTTTACGGGTTTCAATGTATTCTTTAAGGGAATTAAGAATCTATTCAATAAATTTCTTATGTACCATAGGTGCTATATTGGATTTGAATGTGATTTTAGATCAATCTATATTGATGGACTACCTTCGTTATTATGTTGTTAGCAAATACCATTATTTTTGGTTTTGAATCTTGTATACCATTCCTTCAGGGGATCTTATTTTTTTCAAATCCTTCAAAAAAAAAAGATTCATTCTCTTCACAAAAAATATGAGGTAGAACCAATAAAGAGTTCTTTTTCAATTCATCCCTTGAATTGAATACCTCATTCAAGAAATTTTTTCATCCCGCCCCTAGGAATCAATAGAAAAGGCAAAAAGTCCCTACCAATACGTGAGTGTAATTCGGAATAATCCTTTGTTCCACAGGCCTCGAGCTATTTTACAACCAGCCAATTAAATTCCCAGGTGATGTACTAGTAGTGCATCAAAGATGCAGCTATAGATTCTCTCGAGAGGCCACAATTACCACGAGAAAACATATTAATGATAACGTAATGCTGACACAATCCAGCTTCGAACCCTGAGGCTAGGACCATCGCCTACAGGGGTCATACTGGTGCCACCTCACACATGGAGATGGTCCTCCGACAATTGAACCCGTGACTGCTGGTCAGTAACATTAGGCCTTCCCACGATGCAACTTCTGCTCAAATATATGGACATTGTACAGTTGCTTGATTTAGAAGTGCATGCCCGAACTCCAAGCTTGTGTCGACTTTGGCACATTGCATGGCAAACTGAGTAGCCTTTCTTTGAGCAAGGTCGAGTTTGAGATGGGATAAATTATTGTTGGCTCAAATAACAGCCTGGATGGTTGTGGATCTGGAATTCCAGATTCAAAACCCCACAAAGTTGCTCACCTGTCATCATATTCTTATAGTATTGGACAGTCCAAAATCTTTGACCCAAAAAGAACGCTTTCCTGCACAAAGGGCAATAGCTCAGTTGGCTTGGTGGTCATGACTTCGACACGGGCACACGCATCTGGCTTTGGCCACGCAGTTACAAAAAGAAAAGGAACCTTTAGAACCCTCAAACTACAACAGATACCCGAGGTGATGACTGAACTGAACGGTTAGCTGGTTCTGCAGCACCAGGCCAACTTTTCTCCTCCAATCTTTTCTTAGCGACCCCAGGATTCTTTTCCAGCTCTTAGCGAAGCAATTCAGGATGACTGAAACACACCAGAATAATGGATCCCAGAATTCGGACAATGAGATTTTGTCTCGTACCACCCCTTTGGATGTCCAAGAGCAAACGGAAAATCCTTCTCACGGAAATACCGAAAACTTAGAAGGGATGTATAAAATTGGCATATTCACTCCTTTATTTCTCTAGCAATTTCAATTATAGGCAGTACCCCTCCTCTAGCCAATACCCAAACATAGGGACTGGTACCGTCTCCTCACATCGAAGGTCCCAGCGGGTTCTTCCAATCTCTAAGAAGGTGGTTTCTCTGAGGTACAGGTTACCTTAGAAAGTTCCCAAACTGCATCCTTCTTGAGTCCTTTTCTACAAACAGTTCAATGAAGGAAACAGCTAAACACTAAACCCGATTCGGTCCTATTGCCACGACCAATTGACAGAAATACTCAGCCATAAATTCACGAGGAAGTACACTGTCACTATATCTACTAATAGTAGAAACCTGTTATCTACATATAAAAATACAACATCCCATATACAAGTGAAGTACAAGCACTATATGGGAAGCATCATATGCTAGGTCTCATCTTGCAACAGGATCTCATAAATGTCAGTCCTCAAGTTGAGTTCCTTGTCTCTCATTACCTCCTGCAGGTCAGCCAGTTCCTTAGCAGTCAAGAAGGAGCTTAGTTTCTGGAATCCATCAAGCCACATCTTTTTCGACCTTAAAAAACAAAAGAAAAAGAGTTAGGAGCTCAGCATAACTTTGGCAAGGAAACAAATGGATCATTAACTCCTGCAAGTCGGGTTTTAAGAATCATATTATTAACATGCAAAAAGTTTGACCAGGAAATATGATTTTATGCAGATCAGCATAACCAAAGCAAAGAGAAAAGCATATTATTAACAGTTTTCAAATATGTAGAAGTATCACAGAGAAAGGCATTCTGTTGAAAAGTAATATCAGATCAGTTCTTATTTTTTAAGTATGTTTAAATAAGGGCATATTAGTCTTTTAAGTTATAAAGTCCTTATAAATATCAACTTCAGCTGTAGGGTTTAGTGTGGAAAAAGGTGCAGCAGCTAGTAAGGTTGCCGCAGACTGCATATTCTTGTTTTCTGAGATTGAGAGGTTATCTCCAATCATATTATGTAATATGTTCGTTGATTATCAATAAGATTTTTCAACATGATACCAGAGCATATATGATCCTCAAATCAGCCCTAATGAATTGTTGGCGGTGGAGCAGATCCTAGAAGAGGTGCATCCAATCGCACATGTGAAATCTATTTTTTGTTTCATTGCAGAAATCAGCCAGTAGTTATTCTGCAAGCTGTTTAAATCAGTTGGCTTACTAAGAGTTTAGGCAGTCAACTCCCAACAGAGGAGAAATTTTCCTATGATTATGTGTGGGTGCATTCTACAATCTTATTATTGAAGGATCGCATAAAGGGGGAGTATGGCAGATAAGGGCAAACATATTTAAAGTCCACATGTTAGCTTTGATCTATCCATAAGAGAGAAGATTGATAATTTTCAGATTACCAACATTAAATTGGATGGCATAAACTACCGTGAATGAGCAAGATTTATCGAATTAGCGGTCATTGCTATAGGAAGATGAAATTATCTCACAATGCACCAGCAACGTCCTGATGATAGTGACCTTATTTATGCCAAATGGAGGAAAGAAGACTCATTGGTATCCTTAGGTTGTTGCAATCTATGATTCCTCTTATTGGTAGAATATTTATGTACCTAAACTCAGTTGAAGGATCGCATAAAGGGAGAGTATGACAAACATATTTAAAGTCCACATGTTAGCTTTGTTCTACCAACAAGAGAGAAATGGATAATTTTCAGATTACCAACATTAAATTGGATAGTATAAACTACCTTGAATGGGCCACATCTATCGAATTAGTGGTCATTCCTATAGGAAGATGAAATTATCTCACAATGCACCAACAACATCCTGATGATAATGACCTTATTTATGCCAAATGGAGGAAAGAAGACTCATTGGTATCCTCTTGGTTGCTGCAATCTATGATTCCTCCTATTGGTAGAATATTTATATACCTAGATTCAGTTGAAGGATCGCATAAAGGGGGAGTATGTCAGATGAGGACAAACATATTTAAAGTCCACATGTTAGCTTTGTTCTACCAATAAGAGAGAAGATTGATAATTTTCAGATTACCAACATTAATTTGGATAGCATAAACTACCTTGAATGGGCCAGATCTATCAAATTAGCGGTCATTGCTATAGGAAGATGAAATTATCTCACAATGCACCAGCAACATCCTGATGATAGTGACCTTATTTATGCCAAATGGAGGAAAGAAGACTCATTGGTATCCTCTTGGTTGCTCCAATCTATGATTCCCCCTATTGGTAGAATATTTATGTACCTACATTCAGTCAGTAACATTTGAAATATTATCGAGAGTTACCTCATAATATGAAGCCGTTAAAGTCAGCATCCTAAGAAGAGAAGAACTACATTCCATTGAAACCGTGTATTCCCTACTTCTCAGAGAAGAGGATACAATGGGATTGAAAAAAGAGAATAATGTAGAAGCTGACAAGTCTACTTTTCTTGAAAAAAATCAATTTCAAGCAAACCGTGGATGAGGAGGACATAATATTGGAGGTAGAAGTCGTGGCGTCTCTCTTTTGAAGAAAAGGAAAAGCTGAAATGTTCACATTATGGCAAGAATCGTCACACAAAGGACCAGTGTTGGAATTTATTTGATAAGCCTGATTTCACTAAAAATAAAGAAAACTATGCTCATGTATCAACATAGGCCTCAGGCAATGCAAAAACCATTATCGCATTAATGAAATGTATCGAAGGCTTGGAGTCAAGACTTCATGATCAACATTCCACGTCCACACCCCATGCTACTATGACTCATAATTCATATACATCAATGGGTAATTCTACTACTTCTACATCTAGAATTTGGGTAGTAGATTCTAGAGCAACTGATAATATGATAGGAGAAAAAACATATTTCTTCAATTATCAAGTCCTCCATAACAAGGAGCCCATTCGGTTGGAAGATGAGTCCCACACGAGCAAGATAGGAAAGAGTTGTGTGCAAACTTCATTAGCCCATTTACCTTATGTATTCCATGTCTCAAGCTTTTCTCTTAACTTATTATCTGTCAACTCTTTAACAAAACATCTTAGTTGTTCAACCACATTCTTTTCTTCTCGTTGTGTTTTTCAGGATCTTAAGATGAGAAAAGTTTTTGGTCATAGTAGCTTGAAAATGGGCTATACATACTAGACAACTGCACGACTAACCGTCCTTCTAACACGTCTTCAACTATGGCCACCAATGGAGCAAAGATTTGATTATGGCATGAACGTTTGAGGCATCTATATGTATCCAAAATCAGTTGTGTGATTCCTAGTCTTTTTCTTGAGTTCAATAATGTACTCCTTGAATCTAATGTTTGTCAAAAGACTAAACACCAACGGGTCCCTTGTCTTGATAGAGAGTCTTGGAGGTTACAACCTTTTAAATTGATTTATTTTGATGTTTGGGGTTTTGTCATTTCTCTTAGTGGGTATAAGTATTTTATTTCCTTTATAGATGACTTACTCGATTTATAATAGTATATTTAATAAATATAAGGCTGAAATTTCAGCTATCTTTCCAATTGTCCATAACTGTATCTTAACCTAATTTCATTCCACTGTAAAAAAAAATTGTTCTAACAATGAGGAAGTACCTTTCTGGCCAATTAGAAGACTATCTTCATACACGTACATTAACCATCAAACTACTTTTCAAATACTACTCACCAAAATGGGGTAGATGAAAGAAAAACATACACATCCTGGAAGTAGTCGTACCCTACTTATTGGGTGTAATGCTCCTAAATTCTATTGGGGTGAAGTTGTCCTAACCTCAATTTATTTAATCAACAAAATGCAAGTTTAGTACTATGTGGTGAAGCTCCTTGAATTTTTTGTACTCTTGACACAAAATTGTTTAAGTTACCCTCGTATCTTTGGTTGTACATGTTATGTCCATATTCACTAACATGTTTGGGATAAACTTGATCCTAGAACCATCAAGTGTATATTCATTGAATACTCCAATTCTCAAAGGGGGTACAAATACTATGATCAAGTTCATAGAAAAACTTATGTCTCTCTAGACGTCACCTTTTTTTAGTCTACTCCTTATTATTCCTCCAAAAGAGAGTTTGTGGACCTAGTGAATAAACCTATGAATGTTCTTTTAATAAGCCTGGTGAATTAGAATCAGATCTTGATCAGAAAGATGAGGTTGAAGCTTCTCCTAAAGAGATCAAGATATATAAACGTGTTGTTTTCGAGAAAGTTTAGGAGATTTAAATATGCATAAACATATTCAAGATGGAAATCTAGTGTGTAGTCTCCGGTATGGAGCCGCCATCCTTCACTTTCTTCTCTATTTCTCTCTCTTCTAATTAGTAATTAAAATTAATCGGTTGGTAGGGTTTCCCACTAATAACCAACATTACAAAGGAATTTATTACATAAGTGCCATTATTGAAATATAATTTAAAGATATCTTTAAAAACACGAACTAAGAATAGAAATTAAACACTAATGACAACCCTAAAAACATAAGGAACAAAGAGACAACAATAAAAAAAATAGCAACTACTACGAATTTGATCCTTCTACAAAACGTGGATAAAGGAATGTAATAATGTCACAAAATCAAGTTGACATGACCAAAGATCTCTCTTCAAATTAAGATCCTGAGCTTCCCTTACAGTATCTATATATTGCTTTTCGAAAAGGTAAAATAACATGCACTTTGTATCCTATCTCTCAGTATGTTTCTTTTGGACACACTTCTCAAAACTATCAAAATTTTGTTATGAATATTGAGCTTCATCATGTGCCTAAAAATGTGTGGCAACTGGATGTAAAAAATGTTAAAAGAGACGGGCCAGATTTATGATACACTGCGTCAAATATGTATCCACATCAAAGATACCAACCAAGTGTCCTTTAAGTTGTAATGTTTATATTGTTAAGTAGGGGTGGACAAATCCTGGCCATTAGGACTTTCTAAAAGAAAGAAAAACAAAGAGTGCAACCACTGACTCCATGAGGAGGGCAGGCTACCGATTCCAAGTTCCATTGTATTTGTTGCATTTTGTGTGATGTTTCGGTATATTCGATTTTTTTAACATGATATCAGAGCCTAATCCGTGAGATTAGGGCACTTAGAGATTGCAGAAAAGAGGCGTTTTCTCAAAGAAACTAGGGTTTACTAGAGAAATTCCCAAACCCGACAATATTATCCTTCTTATTTCAAATGGCGTAGGAAAAATGTCTTGGTAAGTGCTTGGTTAATTCGGTCGATGATACTTTCTATTGGGAGTACATTTATGTTCTTGGAATCAGCTCATGAGATTTGACTAGCTGTCCAAGATGCCTATGCTCATAGGAAAAATATAGCTAAGAAATACAAAATTATAAAAAAGATTCGTAAGTGCAGACAAGGAGGGAGAATGATAAGTGAATATTATGCAAAGCTTCGAGTATTATGGGAGGAATTTAATTTTTATTCAAAAACAAAATGTCAAAACTATATGAAAGAGAGAAATGAGGAATTTGAAGAAATAAAAGTATTTGATTTGTTATGGGCATCTCTTCAGACTTTTGAAGAACATCCTAAGTAGGTAAAAACTTCCCTCACTAACACAATTTACACACTACTTTTGAGAGAAGAAGACAAGCGACACCTTGAGAAAGAAAGAAAAAGTAATAATGCAGAAACAGTGGCCTTTGTTGGAAAAAATTCTCAGTCTACCTATGAATTTAGAGGTACAAGAGGATGTTACAATAGAAGAGGAAGAGGTAGAACACAACATCCTTTAGATGAGAAATAAAAGCTCTCGTGCACTCACTATGGAAAATCAGACATACTAGAGAAACATGTTGGCAGTTGATTGGTCGACCACATTATAGTCAAAATCAGCAATCTAAGGCTTATGTAAGTGACCAAAATGAAAAAAATGTAATGCAAACAGATATGAATTCTTTAGTTGATACGAAGAAGAAGATTGAAGAACTGGAAAAGACTTGCGGATTCCCATACAGTATCAACGTCCACTATTGAATATAGTTTGTGCTTATGCACCCCAAGTAGGCCTAGAAGATAGTAATAAAGACAACTTTTTGGGAAGAGGTAGATAAGGTGATTCAAAGGATTCCACAAAGGGAGATGATTTGTTTAGGAGGAGACTTAAATGGGCATGTCGGTAAAGAGGCATTAGGATATGAAGGTATTCATGGAAACTTTGGTTTTGGGGATGTAAATGAGAAAGGTAGTGAGATTTTAAATTTTGCTATGGTATTTGATCTCTTTATCGTCAATACAATCTTCAAAAAACGAGATGAACATTTAATTACTTATAAGAGTGGCTTATCACAAACACAAATTGATTACTTTATTTGTAGAAAAAAAAATAGAGTGTGTTGTAAAGATTATAAGGTAATTCCAGGAAAAAGTTTAACCACCCAACATCGACTTTTAGTTATGGATTTACAAATAAAAAAATGGACAAAGAAGAAAAGAGTGCATCGAGCTATTTGGACTAAATGGTGAAACCTCAAAAGCGAGAAAGAAGATATATTTAAACAGAAAATCCTTTAAGGAGATGCTTAGAATTATGTTAGTACACCTTGTGATATGTGGAACAATATGACTATACATATTAGGGAAGTGGCGAAAGATGTGTTAGGTGAATCTAAGGGAGGTGTGCCGGCATAAAAAGAAGCTTGGTGGTGGAGTGAAGTAGTGCAAAATAAAATCAAGGCAAAAAGGACTTGTTACAAATTATATTATGCTAAGAAAACTAGTAAAACTTTAGAGGCTTATAAGAAAGCAAAGAAGGAAGCGAAAAACGTTGTCAGTGAAGCAAAGGCTAAAATTTGGGAGGATTTATATAAAAAAACTCAACTCAAAAGAGGGTGAAAGAGATATTTTTAGGATAGCTAGGGTTAGAGATACGAAAACTAAAGATCTTAATTCTGTGAGATGCATCAAAGACAAGGATAAAAAAATTCTAGTGGCAAATGATAATATAAGAAATAGCTTAGGAGAGTTAGAAGCCAAAGAGGCTCTTAAACATATGAAGGGTGGCAAATCGGTAGGACCTGAAAATATTCCTATAGATGTTTGGAAATATACTAGGAGAAATAGGAATAACTTAGCTCAAAGACGCCCGAGGAATGGAGAGCGAGTACACTTATACCCATATATAAGAACAAGGGAGACATTTAGAATTGTGTGAATTATCGAGGTATCAAGTTAATGAGCCATACTATGAAATTATGGGAAAGAATTATCGAATGTAGGTTAAGACAAGTATCAAGTACAACAGAGAACCAATTTGGATTTATGCCAGGCAGATCTACTGTTGAAGTGATTCACCTTTTAAGACGTCTTATGGAACATTTTAGAGCAAAAAAGAAAGATCTTCACATGATATTTATTGTTCTAGAAAAAGCTTACGATAGGGTAGCGAGGGAGGTTCTTTGGAGAACCTTGGAAAAAAGAGGTATCCCATTAATGTACATTAACCTTATAAGAGACCTAATCCACAAGCCACCATGGCTTATCCTTTTTCGTTTATTGCCTAGGATAAATCTTTTACTTCTAATACACGAGTTTGGGTCATTGACTCTGGGGCTACAGACCACATGGTGGAAAACAGAGAGTACTTTCAGGATTATCACTTGATTCAAGAAGGCATTGGTATTAAGATGGTTAATGGGTCAAATACACTCATTGCCGAGAAAGGGAGTATTATTACATCTCTTGGACTTCTTAAAAACGTTCAGCATGTCCCTAACCTATCAGTGAATTTACTTTCTATTCAGGCTTTAACCAAGGAATTACGATGTAAAGTGACATCAGGGAGAATCTATGGTCAGGGTAGCATGAAGAGGGGACTATACTTCTACTAGGAGCCATACACAGTAACAAAAGGAACCAACAACAACAACAACAACAACAACTAAACAACAACCAACAGAAGGAACCACTTCACTTTTTGAAAAATAGAAAACAAAATTGCTACTTTGGCATCAACGATTGGGACACCTCCTGCTTTGTAATGATTAGATTTTTGTTACCCGAATTTAGATTCTGTAAAGACTTTATTTTGAGATGTGATACCTGTCAAAGAGCTAAACATCATCATCGTGTTTTCTTTTCATTGAATGAAATTAAAGCTCTTAAACCCTTTGAAATTGTTCATTGAATTAGATTTACTTGGGGTCCATGTTCTATTACATCTTTACAGATACTGTCTCATCTATATATGATTGTATTAGATTTACCATGATTTTCTTTTTCAAGAACAAGGATGAAGTTGTGAATGTTTTGCCCTCATACTATGAATTTATTAAGAATCAGTTTCAACATTCTATCAAAATTATTAGAAGTAATAATGGACGAGAGAATATGAGTAATTCTCTACATTCATACTTTCTAAGTAAGGGCATACTACACCAAACTTTCATGTTCTAATTGGAGGAGAGTATATTGGAGGTGGCTAGAACTTTATTTATTGGTTATAATGTTCCTAAAGTCTATTGGGGAGAAGCCACATTAGCAGTTGTGTATCTTTTAAATTGCATGTCTAATGCAGTTCTTAATGAAAATTCTCCCTTCCATTTAGTGTGTCCTAACCAAAGATAGTATCATGTTCCTTTGAGAATATTTGGATGTACTTGCTTTATACATGTTCATAAGATTCATAGAGATAAACTTGATGCCAGAGCTATCAAATGTACATTTTATTACAAAATCCAAACAATTTCATTGATTGAAAATATGATATACTTACAAATTTTGGCATATTAGAGGCATTCGCCTCCAATCTGCCCCAAAATGGATGACAGACGGTTGCACCTCTGGCTGCTACCTTGAATCTTTCTTAATCACATGATTTAACCCTAAACCCTATTTATACTTAATCTAACTTGAATGACAATACTACCCCTAATCATACTTAACTACTATAAAGTGGACCTCATCTACACTAAGACCCATACCGAGACCCATAACAAGACTTAAACCCATAACAGTTATTCTGTATCAACCTATAATACCTCTATCACTCTCCCTCAAGTTGGGTGAAAGATATTGTGAACACCCAACTTGGATAACTTGTCTTTGAGTTGTCTGCTAGCAGTAGCTTTAGTAAAAAAGTCAGCCCTCTGATTTGTTGATTTAACATACTCCAATTTGAACTCTTGATGAGCTATCTTCTCTCTGATGAAGTGACAGTCAATTTCGATATATTTGGTTCTTTCATGATATATTGGGTTGGAAGCCATCTGAATTGTTGCACTACTGTCACAATATAGTGGTATAGGATTAATAGAAGTAAATCCAAGTACATTGATTAACGAAGACACCCATTTTCCTTCACATGGCTTGAGCTTTCTCTCTATATTATGCTTCAGTTGTAGATCTGGCAACAACTATCTGTTTTTTTACTTTTCTATGATATAATATTTCCACCAAGTAATATAATATATCCCGTAGTTTATTTGCGGTCATCTTGAGATCTAGCCCAGTCTTCATCGAAATAAAGTTCAATAACAAGATGTTGATTTGAGGATTTGGAATAAAGTAGACCCACACCATATGTTAATTTGAGATATCTAAGAATTCTATACACTGCATCCATATGATTCTTGGTAGGAGAATGCATGTATCTGCTAACAATACCAACTGCATAAGTAATATATGGACGAGTAATAGTCAAGTATATAAGCTTGCCGACTAACTTCTGATATTTGTGAATGTCTCTGAACTCTTCACTGTCACCACTGAACAATTTTTTATTTACCTCCATAGGAGTGTCACTTAGTTTACATTCTAGCATATGTGTTTCTTCAAAAAGATCCATTAAATATTTTCGCTGAGTTAGGAAGATACCTTGGTTGGAATAAAGCACTTCTATACCCAAAAAATAGTGGAGTCGGCCCAAATCTTTAAGGTCAAATAATATGTGAAGATTCATTTTTAACTTGGATATTTTCTCAAAGTCATCTTCTGTAATGATGATGTCATCAACATAGACAACAAGAATAGATAACTTAATTCCTTTCTTGAAGAAAATTTAATGATCATTGAGACTTTTGTTGTATCCCAGATTGCAAACTGTCATGCTAAATTTCTCAAACCAAGCTCTTGGAGACTGCTTCAACCCATAAATCGCTTTATTTAGTTTGCACACTCTATTACCAGATGTTTTTATATTCATTCCTGGAGGTAGTTTCATGTAGGCCTCTTCATTTAAATCTCTTTGTAAGAAAGCATTTTTTACATCTAGTTGCCATAGATCTCATCTCAAGTTTGTTGCCATACTGAGAAGTACTCGTATTGAAGTAAGTTTAGCCACATGTGCGAATGTTTCTGTATAATCAATACCATATGACTGACTATATCCTTTAGCAATTAATCTTGCTTTATATCTTTCAATGGTTCCATCTGCCTTATATTTAATAATGAATATCCACTTACATCCTACAATATTCTTGTCAGGAGGTAGCTATGTGAAGGTCCATGTATTATTCTTCACAAGAGCATTCAGTTCTTCTTTAATTGCGGCTTTCCATAAAGGACACTTGATTGCTTCTTAAAACTTCGAAGGAATTTTATATTTCTCGGCATTCATAACAAAGTTTCGATAATTCTCAGAAGTATTAGTATATGAGACAATCAAAAATAGGATAACATGCACAAGTACGCTTACCTTTGCGAATAGCAATAGAAATTTCTAGGTCTTCTGTCACTTGCGATTGAGGATCTGAGTAAGGAGAAATCTCTTTGGTAATTTGATGTTGAACTGGTTTTTCTTGGGGATAAACAATTTTTCTTTATCCTCTCTTATACATTAAAGTCTCTTTTGGTTCATCTGCCTCTTCTTCATAACCATCTGCAACATTTTCTGCCTCACTAGGAATTAGAGGAAGAACATAATTAGCTCCCCCTGAGAAGAATAATATGGAGTAGACTCATTGAAGGTAACATCCATGGATACATATAGTTTCTTAAGAAGGGGATCATAGCATTTATAACCCTTTTGAGAATTTCAATAGCCAAGAAAAATACACTTTACAGATATAGGATCAAATTTATCACAAATATATACAAAACATGAGCAACCAAAGATTTGAGAGACTATATGTTAGTGCATCTAGCATCAAATAAATGTCAATTTTCAACGTACATTTTTTTATAACATGACACAATTCCAAAATTAGAGATGTAGAGATCAAAATTATATAGAGGAAAATGTTGACAAGTGCTCACCAGCCTTTCCACGCAAAGGCAACCACTGCTTGCTATCCCTAAAAGCCTCCTCCTCTGACCATTTCTTCCAGACACCTGTATCAGTAATGTCTGTATCTGCTTCAGTGCTAATGTCTATGCCAAGCTTTGCCAGCAAAGTGGAAAGATCTTCTTGTGCGATATCATCTGACTCATGTTCCTCGGTAGCACCATCTTCATCTGGCACACTTTCAAGTAATTGAGGTGACCCTTGTCCCACCCCCAAGTTCTTAGGTCTTATTTCTGTCCATCCAGTCCAGCCACCTGGTTCAGATTCAATAATTGATTCCTCCAGCATTTTTGCTTTCTGCCAGTTTTCCTCTTCCTTCTCCACCCACTCACCCCATCCAATTGCTCCATCTTCACCAATCCTTGCTCCATCACCATTCCAGAAGTGCTCAAACAACCGCAGCTTACTCTGCTCACTGAGGAGCAAAGAAGGACAGAATAAGCTGTAGTATATCTCAGCCTGGAAAAATCCTGTAGCTAACTCTTGATGACCAGTTTGCCAACCGGCATAGATTAACAAATACATCAACAAGCCCTTGTTTGATTTGTACAAGTTCTGGAACAGTGTTTGGAAGTTTGCCAGATTGATGGGCCTAGAGCAAAGAAAACAATATCTTTTAAGTGCCCAAGGATGATCAGTATCACATAATATGGATTAGCAGAATAAGGACAAAAGATGAAAACTATATTCCAGACCATATTAAAAGAGAAGGAAAAGGTGCAGCTAGTTGAGACAATAAATTGCTTACAAGGAGGCACTTGTTGTTACAGTTGAGAGCATAGAAATTCTGCATGTCATTTTGCATTAATGGATGAACCAAATTCAGAAACAGTAAATACACAAGAGCACTAACTCTAAATCAGCCGATGCATGGAATAAGAAGGCCTGCAACAGTGGCTATTAATTTGGCTTGCAAAGAAAGAAACGTGGGCATGCTTTCCAGAAGTATTTTTTCCATTCAAATGACTACAAAAGATGGAGCATTTTCTGGGCTTAGCATAATAGCCAAGTAGTTGTCCCAGATTTTAAATTTTCAAGAAGCAGCTTTCATATAATACCAAAAGGAGAAAAGCAAAAATGCTTGCAAACTGTACACAGGAGCAAAGAGGATTTCACACATCAGAAACCACCAGAAGGAAAAGATATTTGAAACCAAACGGATAGAACCTGAGTATACACATATACCAATACAGATGCATCCAAACTGGGGAAACCAAAATAACCGACTGCTAAAGAAGAGTTGGATATTCAAAAATTATGTAATATTCAATAGTGTCAAATAAAAGCACACAACGATGTACCCTTCTGCAAACACATGAGAAGTGTACCTTCACCGCTTTGGCTTTGTTTTCTAGATTGACACACCTGAATACATGATCAAAAGGTGGGAAAAGGCTGCTCTCTGCCAACACAGGGAGATGCCAACCAATATTTTCTAGCATTCCATGCCATTAATTCATATTCACGTGGCATTGGCACCAACAAGGGTTTTTATAAATTTTGACACGGTCATGGTTTTGATTAATTTATCTACAGGTTCCAAGATTTTATACAGAACTGCTTTTAGGTTTACTGAGAAAAGAAAGTGTTGCAGACATATTTTCCCAAGGATCGCACTTGAAAATGATTTTAACCAACACAACAGTATAAACGAACACATGATTAACATTAAAGCCTTGAATACAAAGTAAATCTTGAAAAACAAAACTAAACATTAAAAAGAGACAGCAATGTACATCTTCAGAAAGTGCAGATAGTTCTTCTTAGTCTATTTTTAAATGATAAACCTGCGTACACAGCTTCATAGATGTAGCAGATAAAGCCTGGAGAGCATGAGAATACATTTTCCTCGTATCAGATGTCCTAAATCTTGAGAATTCACTTTGACAGGCACGCAAGAACCCTTTCCACAGCTTGCAGCTGCCTGGATGTTGTGCCAGTATCCTCTCCCATCTTTCGAGGAGTGAACTGCTGTCCTTATTTCCATAAGCCTTCATCAGACAAAGTAACAGTTCTTCGTTGTCTGGATTCAGCTCAACAGCCTTTTCCAAAACACTGACTTTTTTGTCCAGTGCTTGCAAACGAGCTGCTTTGGTTGACTGCATAGAAACAATCTGGTCCTGAACATCAACAGAAGCAATAAAATAAAATCTCATCAGCTGACAGGATGCAGTGATAGCAACTGCAGAGGGAAGACCAAGTAAAAGTGTACAAGGATGGGCCTTAGACAAAAGAGAAGAAATGCTCACGGGCTGGGGCTTGCAGTGGCAAAATCTCCCCGTTTACACCCTGAGTAAGAAGGTCGGACTTACCTTCAGTTTTGGCAGATCATCAGATAAAATCTCATCAGGACATCAAATTCTCTGAAATAGTTACTTTATTACATAAACTGGACAGAACTTTAAGAAAAGGCAGAGGAGATTGTATTTTGATATGTAAGACCTTGGGACAACGGAGCATCTAGTGTCTGGACAGGTTCATGTTTTCGAGAAAGTGCCAAAATAGACAAGGAATGCTCAACATTGAGGTTAAGATTTAGAATACTAGCAGGCATCCATTCCTATGGCCAAGGAACCACCCTTCCCATTCAAGTTTTTTTCCACCCAAACCCAACCAAAAAAACAAGAATTGTGCAATTTATAGATACATATCATGGAGAGTTAGAAAAAAAATTGTGATGTTACAAAAAGGCCTTGGTATACCAAACAAGCCTTGAAGCTAAGCTCAAACCCGAGTTTTAAGGACACACGCGAACCCAAACAAACTTTAAGGCTAAGCTCAAACCATTCAAATCAAACAAGTTTTAAGGCTAAGCTCAAACCATCTAAATCAATCAAAAGTCAAGGCTCTTACATAACTCACAATCTAAAACGTGATTCTATGATTCGAAGGATAAGAGAATCCATCAAGATGATAAAAAAAAGTTTTAAATATATACGAAAGATTTATAATCAACTTAATACTTTCTAAAAATCTTTTCAACATAAAATATTTGTCTCAAACAAACAATAATTCTTTTAATACAATTTTTATCATTCGCACAAAATGCTTAAGATATAACAAATGAATAGAATTTTTATATATTATTGTAAAATAGGTTATCAAGATAACAATAAGTGCATTTTCAACATTGACTCATCTTCACCCAATAGCCAACAATACGAAGCACCTTAATCACAAATTTCTTCAACAAAAGAACAACAAAAGTGACATATAACCACAATACGTAAATCTTAATCATACAAAGAGATGCAACTTATTGTCTAACAACAAACAAATTTTCTTCTAAATAAAACACTAAAAAATTTATCCAATAAATGTTAAAAATAAATAAGTTGGAAAGAGAACACCCGGATAGACCCAAATCTGAATACCAAGCAAGATCAAATTGGATCCAAACATAGCTCCGAGTTTGAATCTGGTCCAATAAGAATATCATATTTAACACATAACAGGTCTGGATCCAAAACTGAATCCACGACCTAACGACATATAAACGCATCCCTATCTCTCTCTGCCAAACGCAGAGGAGCAAAGCCCTCTCTCTCTCTCCTTCTCATGCCCTCAATCTACAACAAAGAGTCGTCATTTGTTGCCGCACCGCCTCCATCTTCTTCGTCTCCAGTTTCTCGAAGCCATCGACCACCATCGCATATTTCTTCCCCCTTTTCTCTATTGCCATGACAACCACCCCATCTCTCTCTTTCTTATGAACAAAAACATACCCACCACCATCATCCCCAGCTGCCCATCAATGTCGACATCTCTTCTTCCTTTCCTTTTCGTTCCTTCTCCCATATCTCTCTCTCTCTCGACCTCTACTTCACGCTAAGAGTCAAAACCCTCTTTCTTTCTCTCTATACGATAGTCGCATATCTCAACCAAAACGTGAGATCTCATGCAAGAATGCTCCTCCTTGAGGCCTTCCCTCAATGACAAATCAAGGAAAGAAATCATCATCGAGGCTAAAGATGTGGAGGAAGAGAAGTTTAGAAGATGATTCAACAATTCCATATGTTCCACCTGGAGAAAAATCAAATGATGTTGTGTCTAATAGTTGAGTATTCATCTCCAAACCCATTGGCGAGGGCCCAACCACTAAATTGATCAAGAAAACGATATATTACAAGGGCGCAACGTCTGATTTCTTCACCGATAAGGTTTTGGGAGAGAACATCAAGAAGGAACTCTCGGGCATCCAGTCGGAGTTGTCTAACAAGAATCCTAATCTTAACTTCAGCAATGAACAAATAGAGGCAATTTCAACGAGGCTTCCCATAGATAAGAGCGACTTGAAAAAGTTCTTCCCCAAATCATGGTGTGATAACTATGGCGATATTGTGTTGGACGTTATGAAGAAGGAATTCAAGGGTTTGGTTTAAGGGTCATGAAAGTGAAATGGAAAATCTAGGGAATGCAACAAAAGAGAACCATAATTGTTTTGGGTCAAGTCAAGCACACCAACGCATTCGACTTGCCCTTTGCTACTACAACCCGCCAACAACCATCACCAAAATTGTTTTCCCATTGCCTCCATCCTTAGGCACAAACCATCTCGCCTTAAATAAACCTCTAGCTCACCCTAGCTCACCGCCCTAAACCACCACATGAACTCCTCATTAAGGCTCTGATACCATGTTAGAAAATAGGTAAGTTAATAATCACATCTATATACAATCAGCCACACAATGCTTATTTACAATATTATAATTTATGTTATCAATAGAGCACTATAGTGGCTGCTATAGCGCGCTATAGCATTTTATCGAACCTCATACCGCTATATAATAAAATAGCGGTAGTTAACGGGCGACCTTCTTGGGCGCAATTAGCACCACTAACAGCGGCGGTCCATTATATAATTAATAGTGTACAATACATTTTGGGTTGGGTCAATCCCGACCCAAATTAAATAAAATCTACTTTTCTCACACTTCTCGCCTCTGCTCTCTCTCCTGCCTCTCGCCTCTGCTCTCTCCACCACCACCCACACACACGCCGACAGGCACCACCACCTCCACCTTCCTGTGGGTGGTTGTTGTCATGGCAAGGGACAACAACTAGCCTATCGCCAATGCTTCCCTTATCCATCTCTCTCTCTATTAGGATTGACACGGTTCCGTCGGAGTGACAGACTGCAGGAGGGTTGTAGCTACGTCGGTGACCCTGCTCCTCCCGTTGGAGGTTGATTTCTCTCTCTATGTATTCGTTTGCGACTCACACAATCATGCTTTTACAAATTCTCTTGCCCACCCTTTATTCTTTTGTAGGGGAAGAAGCTTTTGATGTGGCCACGACAGATAAGTCATCATCTACGTTTAAAAGTCTATTGTTTTTCTCGGGGAATGACTACCTCGGTTTGAGTTCTAATCCAACAGTTCGGGATGTTGCACCTAAGGTGTTGAAAATGATCCATTATTTTAAATACATGCGTACTCAACTCAAATGTTGGTGTATTATGAATTCAGGTTGCTCAGGAACATGAAATGGGTTCAAGAGGTTCTGCTTTGATACATGGTTATACTTATCATCACAGGCTACTTGAATCATCATTGGCAGATTTAAAAAAGAAAGAGGCTTGCATGTTTAGTTGAAAATTATTCTCTTATATAGTTAAAATAATGTTTGCTTATTTCTATATCCTTATTTAAGCATAAACACAGAAAATGCAACTATACTTCCCAAGGGCCTCCCTGACCAAGTTGATCTATATCGATTTTCAAAATTCATGATCCAAAAAAGTGAAGCGTGTTTTGCATGAATAGTATTTGGATGATTAATAACTTTTGATGCTTCAATTGGCTCATATGGCAATGTTGAAGTCTTGTTACCATTGGATCATATTCAATTGATCAATAATCTGTAGTCTTATTTTTCATTTCATTCTGTGCACGTTGCCAATTTCCTTATTCCAATGTTTTATAAGTGGTATTGCTAGAATCATGCTCATCTTGTTGCATATCTTAACAAGGACCTATATTATGCCATGTTATGAACTTTTGGTGCACGAGGTATCTTCACGATGAATTTGTATTTCACTTTTGACCATACAGGTTAGAAAAATTTATGTGGCAAATATTGGTTGATGCATTAGACATCACATATATCTTAACATTTTACATTACTTACCTTTTCTTAACAAACTTTATTATTTGTTTGATGCAAATATAGTTCATACTTATGGATCATCTTTGCCTCATTGTTATGATGTGAAAACACTCTCTCAAGTAGTGGATAAAAAGTTTGATTTTTCCTCTAAATATATGAGTGAAAGAGCTTGTTGTGTCCGTATAAGTGTACAACAACAACAACAACAATAACTAAGCCTTTTCCCATACTAGACGGGGTCGGCTACATGGATTCTTTGTTTCCACAGATCTCTATCGTGTGCCATGTTAGCAGTTAACTCACAATAAGCTAGATCATTCTTTATTGTTTCTTTCCAACACTTTTGTGGTCGTCCTCTACCTCTTTTAATACTTTCCAAATTTAGTTTTTCTAACCTTCTTACAGGTTCTTCTTTTGATCTTCTTTCTATATGTCCAAACCATCTTAAACGATGTTCTCTCATTTTATCCTCTATTGGTGCCACTCCTAATTTGTTTCTAGTAACCTCATTATGTATACGATCTTTTCTTGTATGACCACACATCCATCTCAACATCTTCATTTCTGTCACAGACATCTTTTGTACATGTTGATGATTAACTGCCCAACACTCAGAACCATAAAACATGGCAGGCCTAACTGCTGCTCTATAATATTTACCTTTTAATTTTAATGGTATCTTCTTATCACAAAGAATACCTGATGCTCCTCTCCATTTTAACCAACCAGCATTAATTCTATGTGTAACATCTCCATCAATTCTTCCATCACTTTGAAAAATTGACCTAGGTATTTAAAAGTTTCCTTTTGGGGAATGCAATGTGTGCCAATTTTAATTTCTATGTCCTCTGAAGTAGCCAAATGATCAAACTTACATTCCATATATTCTGTCTTTGTTCTACTAAGTTGGAGGCCTTTGTTTTCTAATGTTTCTCTCCATAGTTCCAATTTTCTATTAACTTTTTCCTTAGACTCCTCCACTAATACAATGTCATCTGCAAATAACATACACCAAGGTACTTCATCTTGAATATGTTTTGTTAACTCATCCATCACCGTTATAAATAAGTATGGACTTAAAGTTGATCCTTGATGTAACCCAATATTAACTTCAAAGAAGTCTGTCGTTCCTTCATGAGTCCTCACACATGTTTTTGCACCATCATACATGTCTCTTATAAGGTTAATATATGTCAATGGGATACCTCTTTTTTCCAAAGTTCTCCAAAGAACCTCCCTCGGTACCCTATCATAAGCTTTTTCTAGATCAATAAATATCATGTGAAGGTCTTTCTTTTTTGCTCTAAAATGTTCCATAAGACGTCTCAAAAGGTGAATCGCTTCAATAGTAGATCTACCTGGCATAAATCCAAATTGGTTCTCTGTTGTACTTGATACTTGTCTTAACCTACGTTCGATAATTCTTTCCCATAATTTCATAGTATGACTCATTAACTTGATACCTCGATAATTCGCACAATTTTGAATGTCTCCCTTGTTCTTATATACGGGTATAAGTGTACTTGCTCTCCATTCCTCGGGCATCTTTTGGTTTTTCCATATTTCATTAAATAGTCTTGTGAGCCAAGTGATTCCTATTTCTCCTAGTATTTTCCAAACTTCTATAGGAATATTATCTGGTCCTACCGATTTACCATTCTTCATATGTTTAAGAGCCTCTTTGACTTCATTCTTTTGAATACGTCGGTAGAAATTATGGTTTATATACTTTTCTGACTTGGTTAAATCTCCTAAACTAATACTAACATCTTTATTTTCATTAAAAAGATTATAAAAATAGTTTTTCCATCTATTTCTTATATCATCATTTGCCACTAGAATTTTTTCATCCTCGTCTTTTATGCATCTAACATAATTAAGATCTTTAGTTTTCTTATCTCTAGCCCTAGCTATCCTAAAAATATCTCTTTCACCCTCTTTTGAGTTGAGTTTTTTATATAAGTCATCCCAAATCTTAGCTTTTGCTTCACTAACGGCCTTTTTTGCTTCCTTCTTTGCTTTCTTATAAGCTTCTAAAGTTTCACTAGTTTTCTTAGCATAATGTAATTTGTAACATGCCCTCTTTGCCTTTATTTTATTTTGTACTACTTCACTCCACCACCAAGCTTCTTTTTGTGCCGGTACACCTCCCTTAGATACCCCTAACACATCTTTCGCCACTTTCCTAATATGTATAGCCATATTGTTCCACATATCAGAGGGTGTACCAACATAATTCCAAACATCTCCTTGAAGGACTTTTTGTTTAAATATATCTTCTTTCTCGCTTTTGAGGTTCCACCATTTAATCCGAATAGCTCGATGCACTCTTTTCTTCTTTGTCCATTTTTTTATTTGTAAATCCATAACTAAAAGTCGATGTTGGGTAGTTAAGTTTTCTCCTGGAATTACCTTACAATCTTTACAACACGCTCTATCTTTTTTTCTACAAATAAAGTAATCAATTTGTGTTTGCGATAAGCCACTCTTATAAGTAATTAAATGTTCATCTCGTTTTTTGAAGATTGTATTAACTATAAAGAGATCAAATGACATAGCAAAATTTAAAATCTCCCTACCTTCCTCGTTTATATCCCCATAACCAAAGTTTCCATGAATCCCTTGATATCCTAATGCCTCTTTACCGACATGTCCATTTAAATCTCCTCCTAAACAAATCATCTCCCTTTGTGGAATCTTTTGAAACACCTTATCTAACTCTTCCCAAAAAACTGTCTTTATACTATCTTCTAGTCCTACTTGGGGTGTGTAAGCACAAACTATATTCAAAACCTCTACTCCTAACACTAATTTCAATGTCATGATTCGGTCACCATATCGTTGTATGTCTACTACACTCTCCTTTAAATCTTTATTTATGATAATACCAACTCCATTTTGGGCCGTTTCTTTACCTGAGTACCATAATTTAAAACCTGTATCCTCTATCTCCTTTGCTTTTTCTCCAACCCATTTTGTCTCTTGTAAACATAGAATATGAATCTTTCTCCGAATCATAGTATCTACCACCTCCATTAGCTTACCCGATAATGTTCCGATATTCCAAGAACCAATACGAATCTTATTATCTAGGACTAGCTTCCTTACCCCCCACATCCGTCCATAATCAAAATGCGGAGACCCTCTCTGAAAATTTTTCACTACATTCGGGCGGCAATGTAGCGGGACTAACTTCTTTACCCACACCCGTCCATGATGTGGGAACCCTCTCTGCAATTGATTTCACTACATTCGGGCGAAAATGTAGTGGCCCTTGCTTACTTCTTACTCCTCTGTGTCCGTATAAGTGTGCCTAACTAAAATTTACTGTTGAACTTGAATTCGCCATTGAAGAGATAAGAGGCTCCTGATGTTTCAAATGGCATATTGTGTACATGTGCTTGGCTTATACATACATTGGGGATGCCCAATTGCTTAAATGTGTATGTCTCTCACATTGGGGTCAGGACACCACTGTTGAAGCTAATGCAAGTTATAACATGCAGCTTCTCTATGTCTATTCCCATCGTTGCATGCTTCTTTTCATTAATATGACTTTTTGGTACATCCTAGTGTTTAACTATGTGTGCATTCTTTTCATCTCTAATTATTTATACTTTGAACTTAAAGCACCTCAATGGAACCCACTATACCTCCATCTGTGCTTCTACATATTTACATTAACCTTTTCTTTGTGGCAACATGATTTATTAGTACATGTGAACTATTTTTTCATGTTCATTGCTCATTGTGGATAATTCTAGAGCAAAATGAGTAATGTGCATACATTCTATGAAGAGTAACAAAGGGGTCGAGCTTGGCGACATCTTATGATCATATTCACCTAACTTGAGCAGATAAGTAATTATATATTTGTTTTTTTTATTTCTTTGGTTAATGCTTAGAATAACTTTGTTACATTTATGTTTTTGTTTTCTAATTTAAGGTTAACAATTCAATATGCATGTCCCACATGAAATTTATAGTTTGTTTCCTTAGAAGTTAGAAGTAGAATTTGTTTATTTAGTTTGATTCATATTTATTAAAAAAGTGATTGTGTTTCATGATATTGCTTAAAAATTAAATAATCTATTATATATATGCAAACAAACACAACTAAGCCTTTTCCCATATTAGATGGGGTTGGCTATATGGATTCTTTGTTTCCACACAACCCTATCATGTGCTAAGTCACACAGACACTTCTAAGGGGTGGAGTGTCGACCTCGACACTGGTGCGACACCGACACGACACCGTGTCGGCGCGGCATGGCCAAATTTTTTTTTTTTTTGTAACTCACGGATAAATGGGTCCGGATAATGAAGATTGATTTGTGTATTATGATGAAATTAGTAGTTGTTTACTATTTATATGTTTTGCTTTAATATAAAGTTGTGTACTTGCTATTGTAGCTGTATACAATATTAGCTTGAATGATTTTGGGTGCGGACAATTGGTTTCTTATTACTCAATCTGATTGGATTCTTGACTCCATACGGTATGCCTTTGCACAGAATAATCTCTGTTACCAAACACATTTAAAGACCAGGAACATTGCCAGATCAATAGAACAGAAGAGTATGACATCACTAGTGGATCCTAGCATAAATACTAGTATATGCTATATCCTACAAAAGATCTCAAAACTCTTTGAATCCATAACTTGGATATTTTGCAGCTCGTAAAATCATTCTAAGTTTCATATCATTATGAGGGAACTTGCTAATTGATACCTACGTGCACCCAAAATTAGCAAATACTAGTTGTATTATGATTGATTTATGTAGTTTTAATATTATATATAATATATAATATTATATACCCTAACCGTGTAGCCGCACCCAAAATTTTTGAAATTTGTCGTATCCCGCACCCGTGTGACATAGATCATGTGTCATGTTAGTAGTTAACTTAACATAAAATAGATCAGTTTTTATTGTTTCTTTTTAACACTTTTGTGGTCGTCCTTTACCTCTTTTAATACTTTCCAAATTTAGTTTTTCGTACCTTCTTATAGGTTCTTCTTTTGATCTTCTTTCTATATGTCCAAACCATCTTAAACGATATTCTCTCATTTTATCCTCTACTAGTGTCACTCCTAATTTGTTTCTAACAACCTCATGATGTATACGGTCTTTTCTTGTATGACCACTCATCCATCTCAACATCTTCATTTCTGTCACAGACATCTTTTGTACATGTTGACTAACTACCCAACGCTCAGAACCATAAAACATAGCAAGTCTAATTGATGCTCTATAATATTTACCTTTTAACTTTAATGGTATCTTCTTATCACAAAGAATATATGATGCCCCTCTCCATTTTAACTAACCAGCATTAATTATATGCATAACATCTCCATCAATTCTTTCGTCACTCTGAAAAATTGACACTAGATATTTAAAATTTTCCTTTTGGAGATGCAATGTGTGCCAATTTTAATTTCTAAGACCTCTAAAGCAACCAAATGATCAAACTTACATTCCATATATTCTGTCTTTGTTCTACTAAGTCGAAAGCCTTTACTTACTAATGTTTCTCTCCATAGCTCCAATTTTCTATTAACTTTTCCTTAGACTCCTCCACTAACACAATGTCATCCGCAAATAACATACACATCATCTTGAATATGTTTTGTTAACTCATCAATCACCATTATAAATAAGTATGGATTTAAAGTTGATCCTTTATGTAACCCAATATTAACTTCAAAGAAGTTTGTCATTCTTTTATAAGTCATCACACATGTTTTTGCACCATCGTGCATGTCTCTTATAACGTTTATGTATGTTAATAGGATACCTCTTTTTTTTTAAGGTTCTCCAAAGAATATCCCTCATTACCCTATCGTAAAAAATTTATAGATAAATAAATATCATGTGAAAGTCTTTTTTCTCTCTAAAATATTCCATAAGATATCTCAAAATGTGAATCGCTTTGACAATAGATTTCTTGGCATGAATCCAAATTGGTTCTCTATTGTACTCAATATTTGTCTTAACCTACACTCGAAAATTCTTTCCCATAATTTCATAGTATGGCTCATTAACTTGATACCCCAATAATTTGCACAATTTTGAATGTCTCCCATGTTCTTCTATATGGTTATAAGTGTACTCGCTCTCTATTTCTCGGGCATCTTTTGGTTTCTCTATATTTTCTTTTGAGCTAAGTGATTCTTCTCTCTCCTAGGATTTTCCAAACTTTTATAGGAATATTGTCTGGTCCTACCAATTTATCACCATTTATATATTTAAGAGCCTCTTTTACTTCATTCTTTTGAATACATCAATAGAAATTGTAGTTTATATACTTTTCTGATTTGGCTAATTCTCCTAAGCTAATACTAACATCTTTATTTTTATTAAAAAACTTATGAAAATAGTTATTCCATCTATTTTTTATATCATTTGCCACTAGAATGTTCTCATCCTCGTCTGTGATACATCTAATAAAATTAAGATCCTTAGTTTTCTTATCTTTAGCCCTAGTTATCCTAAAAATATCTCTTTCACCCTGTTTTGAGTTGAGTTTGTTATATAAATCCTGTAAAATTTTAGCTTTTGCTTCGCTGACGGTCTTTTTTGCTTTTTTCTTTGCTTTCTTATAAGCCTCTAAAGTTTCACTAGTTTTCTTAGCATAATGTAATTTGTAACATGCTATCTTTGCCTTGATTTTATTTTGCAACATGTCACTACACCACAAAGCTTCTTTTTGTGCCGGTACACCTCCCTTACACACCTAACACATCTTTCGCCACTTTCCTAATATATATAACCATATTATTCCACATATCACAAGGTATACTAACATAATTTCAAGTATCTCCATGAAGGACTTTCTATTTAAATATACATTCTTTATTGCTTTTGAGGTTCAACCATTTAGTCTGAATAACTTGATGCACTCTTTTCTTCTTTATAAATTATCAAATAACAATAAGTGTATCTTTAAACATTGACTAATCTCCAACCAATAGGCAACAACACGAGGCACCTTAATCACAAATGTCTTCAACAAAAGGCCAATAAAAGTGACATATATCCACAACACGGATCTTAATCATATAAAGAGATGCAACTTATTGTTTAACAAACAAACAAAAAATTCTAAATGAGACACTAAACAATTGATCCAACAAATATTAAAAATAAACAAGTTGTAAAGAGCATACCTAGATGGATTCGAATATGAATACCAAACAAGGTCAAATCGGATCAAACGACAGGATCGAGGTCCAATAAGAATCTCATATTTAATATAGAATGGGTATGGATCCAAGACCAGATCCATGACCCGACTGCATATAAATGCCCCATTTCTCTAAAGGCGGAGGCAGATACCAAACGCTCTCTCCCTCTTTCTTTGTTGCCGGCCTTCGTCAATTACCGTCATGGCAGCACCACCATCGTTGTTCGCTGCCTTCTTCTCCCTTTTCTCTGTTGTCAGAGACTTTATGTGCGTCTCTCCTTTAAAGTCGTTCAAGCGAGGGTATCGCTTGGTACCAATCATGTATGGGATGCCATTGTTATCCGCGCTCAATCCTTCGATGTTCGAGGTCAAAGAGTTTGCCCTTATCGAAGCTTTAGATCTCATCCAAAAGCGATTTTTTAATTGGGGCCACCAGCGACTCCACAATACTCCATCCCTTCTCTCTACCCCATTTCCCAACAAACCGCCCTCACCACCTTCACCACTTCAAAAGCCCAACATCACCATCCTTCACCATGAATCACCTCACCTCACCACCATCGGTGGTCGCGTAGATGTAAATTGTGGTTGATAATCGAAGGTTGAATCGTCCACGAAACAATTTATCAAAGCGCCAAGAACTCAAACCATCCAAATATGGATGTCACACAAAAATATCTCAATAAGAATGCGGAAGCAAGACAAACTCCAAACAAAAGATGTGCAAAGACAGCATAATATTATTGATGATAGAGGGGTATTTATAGGGGAAGAGATACAACATTTAGGAGTGAAAAACAAGCCTTGAAGGTTGGCTGTTGTGTTGTGCACAACACAGTCCCAACGGCTAGTTACCTGACCCCAGGCCCTAGTGGCCTGAGCCAGTCCTATGACAAACACGGGCCATTAGGGCCCGTGTACCTATTACAATTAACACCTCCCCTCAAACTTACGGGGTATATTACCGAAAGTTTGTCCAACAAAAATTGAAAACGAGTGGCAGAGAGAGATTTAGTGAAGAAATCCACTAGTTGCATCTCAGATGTGACATAACATAATGACATAACATAATGTTATCTTCTTGTTCAAACATTCTTCATGAAGAAAATGGCAATCCATCTCAATGTGCTTCATCCTTTCATGGAAGGTGTTGGAGCTAAGATACATGGCCCTTTTATTGTCATAATACATAGTGATACGATGTTGCAAAGTAACTCTCATATCACCAAGAATAGTTGTAATCCAAGAAATCTCTGTAGCCGCAGTAGCTATGGCTCGATATTCAACTTCAGTAGATGATAGCGATACTTTCTGTTGCTTCTTATACATCGAGGAGATAAGTGATTCACCTAGAAAAACACAAAAATCAGTCGTAGAGTGTCTGTTGTTGACATCTCCACCCGAGTCAGCATCTATACATACTGATAAATCAAAAGACGAAAACGAAGTTAAGAAAAACCCCTTTTTAGAAGAATTTCTGACATATCGAATAATATGCAAAACAGCACTCATATGAATAGAAGTTGGTACTTGCTGAAATTAATTGGCTGTATGAACAACATGAGAGATATCTGGTCTGGTAATAGTGAGATAGGTAAGAGCACCTATGAGTTGTCTTTATGGGGTGTGATCAACTAATTTTTCAAATGGAGAAATAATTTCAAGATTGGATGAAGACATTCTATTTATGAGATAAACCGCAGTAAGAGTAGCTTCTGCCCATAGAAATTTAGGAACATTGCTGGCAATTAACATAGTTTGGCATGTTTCTATAATGTGCCATGTTTTCTCTCAACTAAGCCATTTTGTTGAGGAGTTTTAGTGAAGACTTTTGATGAAAGATCCCATTTGTTAACAAATTTTTGAAATTCATTTACCATGCATTCTCCTCCTAAATCCGATCTAAAAATCTTAATGGTGGCTCCAAATTGATTTTTGATTATGTTACAAAAGGTTATAAATTTTTCAAATACTTCTTATTTATGCTTCAAAAGATATATCCACGTAAAATGAGTAAAGTCATCTACAAATATCACATAATATTGAACTCCTCTCTTAGAAACAACAGGAGCAGGACCACAAATATCAGAATGTATTAAATCAAAGGCTTTGTTCGGTACATAGTTTCTTTCCAAAAGGAAGATGATGCATCTTCCCAAGAACACACTCTTTATGTTCAAACTTTTGTTCCCTAATATTATTCATTAAGGAAATGGTACATAATTTTTGTAAATCTAAATGTCCAATTCTTTTATGCCAAAAGGTAGCTTCTTAGGCAATATTAAAAGACTCAAAATTTAGCATAACAAGATAATCCATTTTGTATAGTTCACTTTCTCTATGGCCTTGACCAATCACCTTTCTTGATAGTCATTCACCACATAATGTTTGGATGAGAAAGTGATTATAGAATCATTTTCACAAATTTGAGCAACCGAAATTAAGTTCAAATTAAGTTTAGGTATAAAACTTATATTTTAGATTTTAAAATTTTCTTTTCAAAATTTCTTATGAAATTATGGGAAAGAATTATTTAACATAGGTTAAGACAAGTATCAAGTACAACAGAGAACCAAATTGGATTTATGTCAGGCAGATCTACTATTGAAGCGATTCACCTTTTGAGACGTCTTATGGAACATTTTAGAGCAAAAAAGAAAGACCTTCACATGATATTTATTGATCTAGAAAAAGCTTATGATAGAGTACCGAGAGAGGTTCTTAGGAGAACATTGGAAAAAAGAGGTATGCCATTGACATATATTAACCTTATAAGAGACATGTATGATGGTGCAAAAGCATGTGTGAGGACTCATGAAGGAACTACAAACTTCTTTGAAGTTAATATTGGGTTACATCAAGGATCAACTTTAAGTCCATACTTAATTATAATGGTGATGGATGAGTTAACAAAACATATTCAAAGTACCTTGGTGTATGTTATTTGCAGATGACATTGTATTAGTGGACGAGTCTAAGGAAAAAGTTAATAGAAAATTGGAACTATGGAGAGAAACATTAGAAAGCAAAGGCCTCCGACTTAGTAGAACAAAGACAGAATATATGGAATGTAAGTTTGATTATTTGGCTACTTCAGAGGACATAGAAATTAAAATTGGCACACATTGCATTCCCCAAAAGGAAAGTTTTAAATACCTAGGGTCAATTTTTCAAAGTGATGGAAGAATTGATGGAGATGTTACACATAGAATTAATGCTGGTTGGTTAAAATGGAGAGGAGCATCAGGTATTCTTTGTGATAAGAAGATACCATTAAAATTAAAAGGTAAATATTATAGAGCAGCAATTAGGCCTGCCATGTTTTATGGTTCTGAGTGTTGGGCAGTTAATCATCAACATGTACAAAAGATGTCTGTGACAGAAATGAAGATGTTGAGATGGATGAGTGGTCATACAAGAAAAGACCGTATACATAATGAGGTTATTAGAAACAAATTAGGAGTGGCACCAATAGAGGATAAAATGAGATAACATCGTTTAAGATGGTTTGGACATATAGAAAGAAGATCAAAAGAAGAACCTCTAAGAAGGTTAGAAAAACTAAATTTGGAAAGTATTAAAAGAGGTAGAGGACGACCACAAAAGTGTTGGAAAGAAACAATAAAGAATGATCTAGCTTATTGTGAGTTAACTGCTAACATGGCACACGATAGGGATCTGTGGAAACAAAGAATCCATGTAGCCGACCCCGTCTAGTATGGGAAAAGGCTTAGTTGTTGTTGTTGTTGTTGTTGTTGTTGTCTTTTTGAAAATTCTATTTTTTTTAATTTGAAGTTTTGTACCATCGGCCGTAAACACAAGTTTTCCAACGGTATCATGAGATTCATTTAAGGGGTTTTCACAATGAGTCATATGAAAAGAAGTGCCCGAATCTAAAAACCAAGACATACCTTGATAGGTGGAGAAAGAGTTTATGGAGATGCTTTTTTTTCTTTAACATTTCCTCTATATATGCTTTAATGTTGCTAGGCAATACTCATCCTTCTTTATCTTCCACGGCTCCCACATTTCCGAACTTTTTTGAAAGAAGAAGACAAGTGATTTTGATATACCCACTTTCCTTACAATAATGGCATATGGTGTCCTTGGTTGACCACGGTCCCACAGGTTTCTTGGTTGTTTCTTCGAGATTTTTCGCATGTAGGGGCTTGTATGTCTTAATGTTAGCTCTCGGTTTGGAGGCGACAAGAACGACTTCTATTGCAACATTAATATTTTTCAATCTTATTTCTTTCATAACAAGATCGGAGAAAAAAGAGTCTCCTCTAGGTCTAGGTTTTCTATGTATTAAATTTGATCTAATATTTTTAAATTCATCTCTTAACCCACGCATAAATAAAAAGAAATATTAATTATCTAAAAACTCTTTAAATTCATCCAATTTTTGAAGTTTTTCAAATTTATCAAAACTCCTAAGTTGAATCCATAATTCTGAAAACTCATTATGATAATCTTTAATGCTTGAATTCCCTTGTTTAAGCATAATCATTCTTTCCATTAAATCAATTTGAAAAACAAAATCATCTTGAGAGTGAAGTTTTTTCTAAGTATTCTTAAGTTTCAAATGCGCTTTCGAAAATGCTAATTCTATTTCTAAGTTTCTCATCTACATTCTGACAAATGATCGAAGTAATTTTTGCATTCATTTTTTCCCAAGATTTTGGATCTTGTTTATACTTTTCATGAGCTTTAATAATATCATCATCCAAACCATCAATGTTCAAAATCGGTTATTTTATCGTATCATCAATATAATCCCAAAAATCTTTTGATAAAAAATATTTTTTCATGGTCCTTCCCCAACTTTGATAACATTGTGTCAAGGATACATCTAAAAGACTCATTTTTGCTTTCCATTTTATGTAGAATCAAAAGATTTAGACTAACCTCAAGTTTGGTATGATTTCTAGAAATTTACAATCGTGACATTCTTTCCAATGTACTCGAATTCTTCAATACGAGGCTCTGATACTATGTAAATTGTGGTTGATAATCGAAGGTCGAATCATCTACGAAACAATTTGTCAAAACGCCAAGAACTCAAACCATCCAAATATGGATGTCACACAAATATCTCAATAAGAATGCGGAAGCAAGACAAACTCCAAACAAAAGCTGTGCAAAGACATGATAATATTATTGATGATAGAGTGGGGTATTTATAGGAGAAGAGATACAACATTTAAGAGTGAAAAACAAGTGAAAAGCCAGTCTTGAAGGCTGGCTGCTGTGCTGCACAGCACAGTCCCAACGGCTAGTTGATTGGCCCCAGGCCCTGGGCCAGTCCTATGACAAACACGGGCCCTAATGGCCCGTGTACCTATTAAAATTAAAAATAGATACATTGTCTTGTACTTCCAGTACATGTCCATCTGGAGGAAAAGGCATAAAGGAATGACAGAGAGCAGCAACTTAAGCATGTTCCTCATCACGACAACAAATCCCTTCCGAAGGCGATCAATCGCTAATTCTTCTCTTTCAGAATCCCCATTGATCGAGTACGACGATGGAAAATCGAGAACCGTCGGTCGTATCTAACGCATCTCTCGTCGCCTCCACCAATGCCTCGCATGGCTGGACCGAACGCCACGTATCTCCGCTTATGGATCCGCTACGGGTCGCCCTTTCACCTCCATCAGCAACCGATCTATTGTTATTATCGATTCCGCACCTTTAACTTTGTGCTGGAGTGACACCATCGGCAACCAAGGTGATTGAAGCTCATCCTCTGTCACGACCATCATCCTGCCAACAACCATCGTCACCAATCACTATCAGCCGAATCGCCGCCTTGCTGTTTAGGCTCTAATACCATGTCAACAGGTATGAAAAACTTGTTATTTAATGAATGAAATCAAATTTTATTGGATGAACTCTCCTAAGAGAGGAATTTTACACAAAATCAAGCCATAAGGCTCGTCGTATTTATTCATTGTATTCAGCTCTTTATAGAGAAATGGAGCATAAGCAAGACTTGAGAGTCGTTGGGAGGGGTACTAGCCATTGGACCCCAGGTGCCTGGTGGCCTCACTGTCCCTTCTTAACACACAATTCAGCACAATATTGAAGAGTATTTGCCCAAGTTTTCAATAGAAATAATGATTTTGAAAGAACCTTAATTTGTCCTTGGCCCTAAATAACAACACATTTTGGAAAGGAAAGAAAATGTCAACCGATAAACACTACTGAAAATTTGTACATAACAAAAACTACCTTGAGTACTCCTTCAAGAACAACTACAACTAAGCCTTTTCCCATACTAGATAGGGTTAACTACATGGATTCTTTGTTTCCATAAAGCCCAATCATGTGCCATGCCAAGGTGCCAACAGTTACCTTGAGTACTCCTGCAACAAGTGAAGAAATATCTCTGCCTCCAAATCCCCAGTTTTTAGTTTACTGGAACATGGAACCTTCAGTTTCTTCCTCAAGTCAAGTAAAACATCCCGGTAGGATGGCCTCCAACCCCTTCAAATCAACGCCAAAGGAATTCAGACAGACTTTTAATTGGAACTTGCAAATATCATGTTTACACGAATTCAGTGAAGTCTACACTGTGGGGAAATTTCCATGTTGTAAAGCCTTAGAAGGTAATTGACATTTCCGTGAGATACCATCTATCTTTAGAAGTACATGAATATCTAGGATCATTACAATATAAAGGAGAATAAGTATGCAGGCAACTTGAATCCTACCTTAATGTTTGCCGAGCATCTGCAGCCAAGAATAAGAAGTGGGACTCTATAAGTTGAATGAAATCATCCCTCACTTCAGACGCCTCTTCATGCAGAACATCATGGCCACTGCTTCCACCTATGAGGGACTTCAACAATGGACTAAAATAGCTGATCAAAGTTAAATGAACAGAAAAGAGTAAGAACTTGATAACTAGGTACATGGCTAAATATAACAACAAAACAAAGACAACGACACTCCTATGCATGTGACAAAGTAGTAAAACAAGCATAATCTTATTCTCCTTTGATGTACGTTGACAGAAGACAAAGAGGAGTTCTTTAACTCTATAACTTTTGTGATAAAGAACAACTAAAAGTTGAATTCTAGGTTCCTATTCTTCTTTGTGTAATCCATTGGTAGGCGGAATCCATTCTTTTCCCTGGTTCCCACTTTTCAGGATTATTCCAATCTCAGGTTCTCAAAAGTCTGGAAAATCAAAATATCAATAAAATCCAAAATCTAGAAAAGAACTCCAGAGTTCACTTTTTTTCTGTTTGATTGCTGATTTCGAATTTCATGGACTCTTTCCACCTGTCGAACTGACCCAATCACTTGACAGACATGTGTACATGCTCCACTCTTTATGCCCTCACGTAAAGTGTGTAAAAAGGCCCAACGCCATCAATCAACTTTCAGAAAAATAATACTCTAATAAGACTTCAAACAAACAAGATTCAGTCAATTCGAGGAAAAAAGTAATACCCAATGTGGATGCAGCTGAAGCTTTTGATATTAGACAGCCTAACCAGCATCATGGATTCAGTGTCTACTCTATGCTACTCACACCAAAATTTTCACTCATCCACCCAGGATACAATTGGAGTAAGTCTCCACAATTACATATCAATGATGATAACTTTTAGAAGAAATATTTGACCATGTGAAATTTTTAATGGAATAAGTACGGGTAAGTCCTGAAACCCTCAAAGAATCACTTATATTTATCTGGGTGAGGGATGGAAAGAAAAAGAAAAGGTGGCAGAGGTAGTGGTAGTGGTGTACCTGCCACAGTTAAGGGAAAATGTGGAGGAGGGGCCATGGCTGCAGCCATTGATTCTATTTTAAGAAAAAAAAAAGGAAAAAGAAAAACTCAGAATTCACTGTTTTTGTAAAACCAGGTATACATTGAGTATGCAATTCTCAGTTGTTTGGATTTTCTCTTCTTAGCTGTTCTTATTTGTTATTGATTCAAATAATTGTGTCCCTACAAGTTAAGGTTCATCCTTCTAACCTTGATTGCCTATAATATTATCCTCCAATCTACCTTCCTTTCCCTGTTCTTGATTGTTTTTGCCTTTATTCCAAATCACTCTAACCTTATCACTCTTAATTGATGTTCTCTTCCTTCATCCCTTTTGTATGTGCATATCTTCATAATAACGTGGTAGTAAAGATTAAGTTCTTGAGATATTAAGATGATGAAATGTAGAACAGGTTTAGTATCCTTTTTGTTCCTTTCGCTTAGTAGTGAAACACATGTTAATGGTTACTGTATACCTAGACTAGAATCCTAGATGATTATTGATTTCTTTTTTAGTGCTCAATTGATTATTGACTCTTGCTGATTACAGTTTAGAATTTTTATGATTTATCAACAATTTCGACTACTTAGGTGATTAAATCCTAATCGACTCTAACTTGCCATTGTTGCCTACTGAACCACGAATCTTCTCCCACTCATTCATCAGTTAAGCCCATCAGTATATCCTCATGCCCTTGCCCTCTGTTCCATGCATTACAACAACAACCAAGCATTTTCCCCATGCATTCTTTGATGCCATAATACACAATCTTATGCCATATGTATAGTTATCTCCAAAAAGGCCACATTATGTTTAATAGTTTCTTTCCACCACTTCCACAGACTTTTTCTCTTTTTTAAAATGTTCACTATTTGATTTCTATGTTCACATCTGATTTCTCACATCTTCCTACCCGAGCTTGCCTCTCTATGAGACAAACCATGTTAAACATGTCTCCTTCATCTTATATTTGGTCGGTGTTACCTAACCTTTTCTCTAGTAACCTCCCAACCTTTTTCTGTTTCATCAACACTACAACAACAACAACAACTAAGCCTTTTCCCATACTAGATGGGGTCGGCTTCTGTTTCATGAACACTACATGTGTTAAATAGAAACGTATTTGACAATGTTGGCAGTGCAATTTTACCTCGTGCAAAGGAACTAACGGAACCTATCGCCCTTATCATCCACTCAATCAAGCCTCAGTACAGGAAGTAAGAAGATAAGATGTAAAAGAAGACTCTGGAACGCGAAGTTGCATCAGATATGCACGAAGACGCTACTAAATCGTTGGAACTAAGACATAAAACAACCTAAAGTATTCCATTTTACCTCCTACCAAAAAGAATGCTCGCAAGCTCTGATAGCTCAGTATCAGTGGCCAATTCGAGTACCGACCGGAGCTCCGGATCAAAACGACCTGCAAAATCCCGACCGATCACTACCCAACGAGCAAAGTGAGGGAAGTAACGAAAGAAAAGAGACCATCTGATGTCCACCCTTACCTCTCTCTTGCACTTCCGGCTGCAACGAGCTCATTAACCTCGGGCCGCTACGCTGCCCCCATTGCTGGTAATGAACGGCCTGCGGAGACTCCAAAAACCATTTAGAATAAAAATGACAACGAATTCTGCAATCAAAAAGCGCCTGAACTACGACAGGTACTTGCCCGCGAAGAAGCCCGATGACCAAAATGCACAGCTTGCGATTTCGTAAAGGCGAAACTGGAGCCTCGGAGGAGATTGCGGGTTTGAAAATTAGGGCTCGGACAGGTCGCTATCATTGTCTCTCCGCTATCAATTTCGATGCGGACCAATCGACCGGAAAGCAGACGCTCTCTTAATTCACGATCGACGAAGCTCTGCTCTTCTCACTGCCTCATCTCCGTGCAGCGATTGTCACGAGTCCTTCCGGATTCGAGATGGCAGAAGCCGCAAGGAAAACGAGATGCAGAGAGTATCATCCGGCCGTGGCACTCATCGGCGACGACGGAGAAGCCATGAGATAGCGAGCGGCAAACTCCCAAACCACAGAGTCGTCTTTGTCCGGACGAGGGAGCGGCTTCAACAGAATGTGCGCTTCAAATGAGTCGATTCGCTTCGGATCTAAAATGAGAGCCCGACCACAAACGTCGCGGGTAAAGTATACTTTGAGCAATTTACGAGTACAAGATCAATCAATCAACTATTCGCAGAAAACCACCAATCTTTTCAGATAGTCCACAATTAAAACACTGAACGTTAGCTCAGCAGGGCGTTCTTCCACCGCGCCGCTGTTGCTGCTGGTGGAGAGTTCAACTCCCACAGGGTGCATGTGTGGGCGTGCATGTTAGGCTCCGGCCTCCTCTTGTAACATAAAAGAATCATACTCCAATTAAAAGGGTTGTAGACTGATGGTTAGTTGTGCATCACTTTGCGAAAATCATCTTTTATAGCGAGCAACTCTTATATAGGATTGCATTGTACCTTGAACTTGCATGACATTTCTGTCCATAAAATTTCCTTTATCATCTCTTATTACACTCGTTAGGCCAATCTTAGCGACACCGTATAATCTATGTTATATCATATTGAAGGTTCATGTCAACAATTATCATTTCGAGGTTTATACAAGTTTAGGGCTTCTCCTTACCTGAATGTTTGTAGTTGTTGTAGTTTATACCATGCCTCCTATAAAATCATATCGGCTTCCTTTATTCTATCGCTGATCTTTATTTTATTCTGATAGATACCATAACCCATACCAACATAAGTTTAAAAGACCACATTGTTCTTCGTTGAGAGTCTCGAGCAATGCCTCTACCCATTCTAAAAAAGGTTCTTATATTATACTGTAGATTGTACCTTGCTTCACATTGATTCTAGTACCATTGAAATAGAATATGAGCACCTCCTTATGATATGATCAAACAATTCCTTGCCCATATTACATAATAGATAGTTCATATCATTCTTTTATACTTTTTTCAGCAAGATTGTCCTTAGTGAGAGAATATTTCTACCCATCCTCCACAATACTCATCTATGTTGCCGACTTTCAAAGAGATGATCAACTCTTTATATTTGGCATGAGATTCGATGTTCCATGCAACCGAAACCCCTGTTAAGGTTGGGATCCATTGATCATGCCATATTTTTATGTTTTCACTGCTTCACATTTTCTTCAATAATCTCATCTCTAATACCTTCTAGCATTATAAGAGCCTACATCAAATCAAAAAGGGATTTATACCCATTTTGACTGGCATAAAAGAGACATTCGAAAAATATTTAGATTTAAGAACTTTAATCACGAGAGAATTGAGCTTAATGAGAATCCTTCGTCCCTGTTTCCCCAACATAGCCAAATTAAAAGATTAAAGATCCTGAAAGCAAGTCCACCAAAGCCTCGAAGACAACAAAATTTATCCCATAATATCCAACTAATATTCCGTCCCTCCAATTTATTTCCTCACCAAATCCTTACCATGATTTACTCAAGCACAATACAAAGAGAAGAGGGGAGTGTGAAGCAGCTCATTGTATATGTGAGTAAGACATTGGCTATTGTTTTTATCAATATTCCTTTCCCTTGAGTTGACAATAATCTTCCTTTCCAACCTTGCACACTTTCCATAAATTGTCATTTTAAGTGATTGGAAAGCATAATTCTTAGATCACATTGATCGTGGAGAGCCGAGAGAAAATTTTGATTAACCCGGATATATTTTTGTGAGTATTGTTTGTAATGAAACACAATGTGTTCATCTAAACAAGATTATACTGGCCAAGCCAATCTAAACATGTATTTCTGCATGCGTCTTGTTTCGGTACAATGAGATGGCCGAAACCAGATGCACACCCTGGGTATCAAATTGATGACCTCGACCGCTGAGTCGATCCCTTAGGTATGCGAGGTATTGCTCTGTGCACGTTTCTATGTACTTTAACCAAGCGAGCTGTGCCATACCAAGCACAAATTGGTCATGTTTAGCGTGCATGACTTTAGAAGACAACTCGTTACATTTATCCAGACAGCAAACCGGCCATGAACAAGCTGAATCCAACCGAATTACGAGTGAAAAATGGTTCATTTACCAGCACAGACCATGCTACAAATTTATCAACAACCATGCACAAAGTGGCTACTGGTTTTACTCTTTTCTTAACCTCGAACAAAACCATTACAATCGTTATTTGTTTTTGAAGAAGAAAAGAAACCATTATAGCACATAGAACCAAGTCAAATCATTAGCACCGGTTTGGTTTGGTTTTGAGCCGCAATTCTAATGGAGGAGAGTCAGGGAATATGTGTTTGATCCCGAGACTTGGGATTGTGGAACTTGATCTTCAGTGCCAGTTCCCACCTCTAGGGATACGACGTTGAAATTGGAACTGTAGTTCTAGTTATGTAGTTTTCGTTTCGGAACCAAACACCCAGAATCAAGGAAGGAAAACAAGGACAGGTTGAAAAAGTTGAAATATTGTTAAGGTCTGAAGAAGAAAAAGTGTTTAAAAGGGATTGTTATGACCCATCGGACCAAGGGTGAGGATTTAACTAGGTTATATATATATATATATAAAGATGGATCTTGTCTATTTCTAATATGTTCATTCATGTCTCTTTGTTTCTTTTGGATGATGTGAGTATATTTTACAATTTTTAAGAGATTTTGAAAGAATATGAAAGATATTGTTATTTATATTCATGCCATCTAAAAGGAATGAGTGAGCATGAGCTCAAAGAGTATCGTGCCCTCTTTTTCGGTCTCTCTACTTTCTCCCTCTTTAAATGATTGATTCAGTTCTTATGATTTGGTTCCAATATCCAAACCAGAAACCGAACCAGACTCTTTTCCCTTTTCAAGCTGATTAAACCAAACCGCAGAACTAATGAAACTGAGTCGTGATTGGGCTCAATCGATTTCCTTCTGTCATCGGTTTCATGAACACCCTTATCAAAATCCGACAAAAGAAAAGTTAAGCAATCAACGCGCAGATCAGTAAATTCACCACAGATCAGGCAGTGAAAAGTAAATTTCCTAAAGTTCCCACCCAAAGTTTCCCGCTTCAACACGTTACGGTTCTGATGAGTTCCCGACCAACCACTCATTTCTCATCCCCTGTGAACTAAGAGGTAACGACACAGGTGAAGACTGTAAATCGTCGTCGGCGGGATCGCTAGCTTCTTGGAGACGAAAATGGCTCTTCAGTTCGGTGCCGGCGGGAGGCTCCTTCATCTTCTCGTGCCGCTTCCTACAGCCGGTAACACCGCCGCCTCTCCGCCTCCGACGCGCACGAGTATTCTCAACCGCACCAACACTAACTTCTTATTCGTCTTCTTTGCCCCCACGAGATCCTTCAGCGCCAGAGCTTCAAAGAAGGAAGAATCTGAAACTCCTGAGCCCAAGAATGGCCTGCTCGACGACGAATTCCTCAGGCGGATCTCTGGCGCCGGAGACGCGGACGAGGCCTTGAATCTTATATCCAAAAGACATGGTGACAGTGCTGGAGATGTGGTCGATGCTTCCGATTGTTGCGCTATTCTTGCAGCTGCGATTCAGAGGAACAACGTCGAGCTTGCGCTTTCCATATTCTCCGCAATGCGCCGGAGCACGGATCCCACTGTCATTCGGTCGAAAGGTCTCTTGATTTCCATTCTATTATTCTTTTTATGTTATGCGATCTTGCTTTACGAACAGACGGACAAAATTGCTTTCAGTACATAGGTGCAAGAACTAGTCGTTGAAAATACAAAAGGGACAGAAAACTCTGTCATTTCAGTGATAAATAACCGGGTTGAAACTTCAGTTGGTAGGATTGGGGATGGTAGTGAATGGGGATGTGTTTGGAAACACTGATGGGTCTTCAAAACCAAAGTCGTTTTTGTCAAAACAAGGATTTGGCTGCAGAGATGCACTTGGGTACAATACAACTGATAGAGGGTGGTGCTCCGCTAGCATCCGTATCAACTGTCGTTCTATCCACCATTTATCAGATCACATGAGCTTTTTCTCCAACACAACTATTCATTGCTAGAAATTAAGTTTGTCTCAACGCTTTCTAGATTATAACTTAATTTTCCCCTCACCACAGCTATTCATGGCTAGAAATGACATTTCCCTATTTCAGTTCTCCCAGACTTAGTGTGACCTGTGGGAAAGACCTGGTTTTGTCTTCGAATTGGTTGGCTGAACAATTGAGGATGGTGAGACTATGAGAATGCTATGTAATTAGATGTATTTTCTGGTAGTGCTAATGGAGCACGAGCAATCAACTTCAATGCTGTCCTTTTGATTTATATGATCATTCTAAGATGGTATTCTTCACAATGTGCTAGAAACGCTGTTGGAATTTAAACCATGAACTGGTTAGTAAGTTCTACAAGAGTCGCATTATAGGTATAATTATTGTACTTTAGTTGTTAAACACAAATGAGAGGACATTATTAAGATAGTTTGGTCTAGTGGTGAGTCTGTCAATTAACACTCTCATGTGATGACGTAAGAAGTTGGACACCCCAGCATGATAAAATAATAAAACAATAAGGGCTAAAGAAGTGTTGGAAAGAAACCACAAAACTTGATCATGTTCTTTTAGAGATCAACAGATATGTTAGTTAGCTCACAAGGGCAACAAAGAACCCATCTAGCTGAACCCACGCAGCATGGGGAAAAGGATAGATTTTGGAGTTTTAGGTATTGATCGCTCTTTCTTTTTCTTTGCTCAATATACTGTATACCATTCCACAAGCTGAATGTTTTGCCTGAACCAATGCAATTAATTGCTTAAGATTTGTGGTTTGCGTTTGACTGGTCGCCATCCACCCATTTTCAAGAAAGTGTTCTAGTTAACCAGTAACTTGAATTTTCTATATGTGGAATACCAAAATACCACAACAATGAAGTGTAATTAGTGACTTTTTCATATATTGTTTGTCTTCTTATAGATGTGATTGACTAGATGAGTCAACCTGGCTAAGCTATGATTTTGATTTAATATAGCGTCTTCTTGGAATTCTTAAACAGAAATGCATGATGCCATCTCCGGTGTTCCAAATTGGAGGTGGCCTAGGCCTGATGTCAGGACCTATGCATGCATGGTTCAGGGTCTTGCAGCATCCATGCGTGTGTCTGATGCAATATTGACGATTTCAGATGTCTCCCGTGTTGGAATTGTATCAGGGGAAGAGGTAATTGTAATTTATTCTATTGTTCGGTAGCAAAACTGGAGTACCAGTTTTTCACGTTTGTGTCACCATGGTTTACATATTGCTTGCATGGGCATTTCTTTTGGGAACCGCAGTAGCTGCCCTCGACTAGAAGGGCCTACACTAGGCTAGGTGAAAGAAATTGTAATATGTTGAATAGATTATTGTACACACCTGAAGGCTTACATCATAGTGGATAGACCTCTGCCTCTGCTCTGAGCTATTCATGTTCTCTTTGCCCATCTTTTTTGTGGCTGTCCATCAAAGAACAAATCTCAGCCTTTCTTCATGTAAATCTTTTGACTCACATCATGAACTGTGATTCTTTGTACAAGAACTTTTCCCTTTGTTCTTATCTCTCTTCATGAAAGGTAACATCGTTAGACGAGTTACACAACCATTCAACGTTTGAAGGTTGTTTCATTTCTTTACTTTGGATATGAATTGCTATTGGCTAACTGTTGGTTGGGTGGCTAAATAGGTGCCTTTTGGAAAGGTTGTAAGATGCCCCCGTTGCATGATAGCCATTGCTGTTGCTCAACCCCAACATGGAGTTCAAGTAAGTGCTCCTGATTTTATGATTAGACTGCATCCCTATCCTGTAATGGGTGCTCTTTAGGCCAAAATCCGTCAATTTCTTTGTGATGATGCAAACAACCATTCATTGTTGTTGAGGTCCGATTCTACACTTCTTTTACGCTTGTCCTTGAACTTATCTGTCTTAAAGACTATAAGAATCAGAAGACCTGAGAATAATTAACAAAGGAACATGGCATCATGGCATACTATGGAATTATCGTCATTTTATCTCAATTTAAATGATCAAATGCATGCTATCTAGTCAACTACATTAATTAGCAACCTATTTATGTCTCCTGGTTGTGGATTCTGGATATGAATAGTGGGAAATTCTTTAATTATTAAGGAATTAGTTTATGTAATGAAGGTGATTAATCCCTGACCTCTGGAGGTGTTGACTAGGAGGATGTGGTCAGGCTCGGATTCAATTTCTCAGTGCCCTTCTCCTGAAAATCTGAATGACATGATCCAGTCCAAAATCTACATGACACAAAATCTGGCAAACTGATGAACGCTATGCTTAAATCTATAAGAACATGTAGGAGAACTCTTCCTGTTTGTCTCACACACGAAGTTTGATTCCTAATGGATGGGAGTAGAAGACATGGGATCCTCTATTCTCGAAGAACCTTTCAATCTTTATGAGCACAACAATCTAGATGCAGTTCAACAGGTACCCCATTAAAATATAGGGTGGTTTTGCTCACCATGTAGGCCAGAGACCAGGTCCAACCATTAGCCCCAACTACTTGGGAGAATTCCTACTAAATGAATGGTAGCACCATTACTCGTTTGAGGGCCTTACGAAGGGGCCACTACCACCAAGGGATGGCAGTGGGGCAGGCAGGAACTGGGTATGGGTGCACCTATACCAGGCCCTGGCCCGAGCTTGAATGAGACGAGTACGGGTTTGGCTTTTCTTTTCCCCAATGGGTAACAGGGCGAATACAGGGCATGAAAGGGGCATATGTATGATAGTGGGGCATGAAAGGAGCATATGTATATATGCGTGTGTGTGTATAAATCTAATCGGCTTGGGTATTTCCCACCCCATCCCTTTCGGGTTGAGTTGGGGTTGCATGGGTCGGTTTGATATTGTCATCCCAGTATGCACTTGGTGTTACTTGCATTATTCAAGTAGTTACAAGTACAACTTACTCCCACTAAGTTGCCTATCGCTCCCATACTTCTGCTACTTTTGCAGTTTTAGTGAGAGAAAAAGACAAATACAATTGAGTGGGCGATACAGGTCCAGAGATCTTCACGCTAATAATCTATTCTATGATCTCTTGGACATTTATTTTCCACCACGAGAACCAGTAGCAACCTTGAAGCTTGCTCTTGCCTCCATTGTACTGCCACAACGTGTTTGCCAACCAAGAATAGTCCCTTGATATTTATCTCTTATTTGGATTGCTCCTTTTCCTTATTGTTTCTTACATCTGGTTTCTTGCAAAATTTTCAAGGAATCGCCATATCTGCCATAAGTTCAACTAGAAGCCAGATAAATGGAATTCATCATTTAAATTCAATTTTCTGACATATTTGACTCAACATGCTATTCTCTCATCTACTAATTCCACCTGAATTTCTGATTGCTGTTAGATTAGGCATCTATATCCAGATAGAAGCAAGGGTAATTCAACAAAGGTTCCTTTTCACCCAACCACATGTACTATCTTGCAGTTATCATGCAAACCTCATACAAACATCAGTAGTCGATAACTTCTGTGATACACCAACAGCCGAATCCAAATAGCTCTTGTACTCATTTTGTGTAGTTTGCATAGCATATTAGGTTTAGTCAGTTTGCAATAAACGTTAGTGCATTGAGTTTCTCAAACCCCTAAGGATGGCAGTTGAAACTGCATTGATCTTTGGACAGGTAAACGTGAGCCCATTATGATCCACACTGACACAATTATTACAAGCCAACAACAACAACTACAACTAAGCCTAGATGGGGTTAGCTACATGGATTCTTTGTTTCCACAGAGCCCTATCATGTGCCATGTTAGCAGTTAACTCATAATAAGCTAGATCATTCTTTATTGTTTCTTTCCAACACTTTTGTGGTCGTCCTCTACTGTAAATATTTGTTGATAATCGAAGGTTGAATCGCCTAAGTTGCAATTTGTCAAAGAGCCAAGATATCAAAGCATCCGAATATGGATGTCACATGCCAAGAACACAATAAGAGTGAAGAACAAGAGAGTCAAACCACAAACAAAAGTTGTGCTAGACAACATAATCTTTATTGAAGAGAAAGGAGATATATATAGAGGTTATACAAGTGACAAAGGGAGAGTAAAAGACAACAATAGTGTTCAAATGCAAGTGCTGGCTTGGCCAGACTTGGCTAGCATAGCCGTTGCCTCCAATGGTTATGGCTGCTGGCCCTAGTGGCCTGCGCCATCCATAACAAGTGCATGTGCCCTAATGGCCCATGCTGCCTATTACATTTAGCACCCCCCTCAAACTTACGGTGTATATACCAAAAGTTTGTCCAACAAGAAATGAAAGCATGTAGCAGAGAGAGATTTGGTGAAAAAATCAGCTAGTTGTATCTCTGATGTGATATAACACACAATTATCTTCTTTTGTATGCATTCTTCACGAATAAAATGACAATCCATCTCAATATGCTTCGTTCGCTAATGAAAAGTGTTGTTGGAGTCACACTACATAGTGATAGGTTTTTGAGAAGTAATGCCCATATTGCTCAGAACAACTGTAATCCAAGAAATCTCCATAGCAGCAGTAGCTATTGCTCGATATTCTGCTTCGATCAAAGAGAGTAACACCTTCTGCTGCATCTTGCACTTCTAGGAGATTAGTGATTCACCTAAAAAACACAAAAACCAGTAATAGAGTGTCTGTTGTTGGCATCTCTACCCCAGTCAACATTCGTATACATAGATAAATCAAAAGAGAAGAAGTTAAAAGAACCCCTTTTTTGTAAGTTTTTTACATATCAAATAATGTGCATAATAACACTCATATGAACTGAGGTAGGTGCATGCTAAAATTGACTGGCTGTATGAACTATGAACTGCATGAGAAATGTAAGGACAGGTAATAGTGAGATATGTAAGGGCACCTATGAGTTGTCTGTAGGGAGTGGGGTCATCTGATCCTTTTTCATAAGTGGATTTTAACTTAGTACTAAGAACTTCGGGAGTATTCACTATTTTGTTATCCGTGATACTAGATCTATCAATTATATCATTTACAAATTTAGTTTGAGACATAAAGTAACCACAATTGTTTCTAATAATTTCAATACCCAAAAAATAGTTAAGAAGACCTAAGTATTTTATATCAGACTCTTGGTGAAGGTTATGTTTAACCTCTTGAATTCCTGCTTCATCACTCCAGTGATGATCATATCATCCACATATAAGAGCAAAATAACAATATCTGCATATGTTTTTCGTACAAACAAAGCAATGTCACTATAACAAGAGAGAAAGTTATGCAAATACATGAATTTTTCAAATCGATCAAACCAAGCCTTGAGGCTTGTTTCAAGCCATATAATGCTTTTTGTAATTTAAGAACATGATCCTGGAGAACATCAAAATCAGAAGGAAAAGTCATATGAACATCTTCAGTTAATTGTCCATTTAAAAAAGTATTTTTAACATTAAGTTGATATATATTCTAATTTTTAATAGCACTAAGAGTTATGATAATTCTAATAGTAGTCATTCTAGCAACATGAGCAAACGTTTCATCATAATTAATTCTATATTCTTAGGCATAACCCTTGGCAACCAATCTGACCTTATATCTCTCAAAAGGCCTTGACCAATCACCTTTTTCTATGGCCTTGACCAATCACCTTTTTCGATAGGTGATCCTGCACTACACAATGCTTGGATGAGAAAGTGACTATATAATCATTATTATAAATTTGCAACCGAAAGTAAGTTTAAATTGAGTTTAAGTATAAAACTAACATTTTGAATTTTGAAATTGTCTTTTTCAAAATTTCTTATTTTTTCAATTTGAAGTTTTGTACCATCGGTCGTAAATACATGCTTTCCAAAGATATCATAAGGGTTATTAAAATATTTACCACAATGAGTCATATGAAAAGAAGCACCTGAATGTAAAAACCAAGACATGCTTGCCAAAGTTATTTTAGCATTAATCTTTTCTCAAGTTTTTAGATCTTGCTTATATTTTTCATGTGTCTTAAAAACATCATCATCATCATCCAATCCTTCAATATCTAAAATTGGTTATTGGATCATACCATCAATATAATCCCAAAAGTCTTTAGACAAAATATTTTTTCATGATCCTTGCTCAACTTTGATAACATTTTGAGTCAAGAATGCATCTAAAAGATTTATTTTTGCTTTTCATTTTATGCTAAAATAAAAGTTTTAAAATTACCTTAAGTTTCGAATAATTTTACGAAATTTGCAATTTTGGCATGCTTCTCAACCTGCTCGAATTCTTCGAAATGAGGCTCTGATGCCATATAAATATTCATTGATAATCGAAGGTTGAATCGTCCAAGTTGCAATTCATTAAAGCGTCAAGATATCAAAGCATCCGAATATTGATATTACATGAAAAAAAAACACAATAAGAGTAAAGAATAAAAGAGTTAAGCCACAAACAAAAGCTGTGCTAAATAACATAATCTTTATTAAAGAGAAATGAGATATATATAGAGGTTATACGAGTGAGAAAGGGAGAGTAAAAGGTAGCAACAATATTCAGCTGCAAGTGCTGGCCAGACTTGGCGAGCATAGCCGTTAGAGGCACTGACCCTCACTGCCTCCAATGGTTATGGCTGTGGGTCCTAGTGCTCCGCACCATCCATAACAAGTGCACGGGCCCTAATTGTTGATTTGACCCTCCAAAATATATTTTATTCATAAAAAAATAGAAGAATGCAAGAGAAAATGAAGAAGGGTGGAAGTTGGCAACTTTTGGCTGTCGCCACCTGCTGCTCATATTTTTTCACTCACCCTAACCCTAATGACAACATTTTAAATACTACTAATCTAACTCTTGAAAGATTAAAATGCCCCTAATTAGTAACTAATAGGATTCGGATCCCAATGGATCAGAATTTGATCCATTGGGATCCAAACCGTACATAACTTACACTAATTACATAGAACTGAACATAAAGACATTACACGACACAACCTAGACTCTAAACATTCTGTCAACTTGCTCTTCACAACACGCCCCCTCAAGTTGACTCCTGAAGACTTGTCATTTTCAATTGTGAGAGTGCTTTCTGAAGGTCATTGACGGATGCTGATTTGGTGAAAATGTCTGCCAATTGATCCTCTGAGCGAACATAAACTAGATTGAAAATTCCTTTGGAAATCTTTTCTCTGATAAAGTGATAGTCGATCTCAATGTGCTTTTAGTTCTCTTCGTGAATAGACAGACTTAAGCTGATATATGTAAGGTAACTCGATTATCGCATACATGAAGATCAACTGGTCAGGTGGGTCCACATATTTTCAACTCTTGGCAACTCTTAAGTAACTGCCTCAACCAAATGAGTTCGCAAGCGCTGCAAGTGGGTCATCGCTCGATATTCCGCCTTCTCGCACATGGACCCTGAGAGACTACTCACAGGCTTGCTTTCTTATTTTTCCAAGATATCATATTTCCCCCCAAAAAAGAACGTTAAGAATTTTAAAGTACACCTGTCTGTCCTAAGGGAGAGACTACTTTCCGCCTTAATCGTATTTGCATAACCACAAATTCCTTTATGCCCTTCTTATCTCCATATAGTGCTCTCTCTTCGGCGCTCCTTTAATGTATTCGAGTATTCGAACAATAACAGACCCAATTGTAGAGTCACAATAAGAGAATCAAGAAATTGGTTTATCACGCTCACAACAAAAGAGATATACGGTCTCATTAGCATGGAGATAAGTCTAAATTTTCCTAATGTCACAACCTCCGAATGGCCCAGGATTTGCTAGCTGGCTCCCCGTCTCGGCTAGTAGTTTCGACATTAGGATCCATTGGGGTGTATCAATGGGTTTTCACATTAACATACTAGTTTCCGCCCAAGATATCCAAGGCATATTTCCCATGTGGAGATAAGAAATGCCATGTCTAGACTGGGCACCACCTGGATACCTAAGAAATGCACAGAAAGCTTAGCTAAGCGTCTTTGGTCCTAAAATGAGTGAACAAATGTTGATTAAATTAATCTAATGCTAACTTGGTCATTCTCAGCAATGGACAATGCCATATCCACATAAACCTACAAGGTAGATGCACCGATTTAGGAGGATTGGATGCCGATAGAAAATGTATCGATCGACTTCAAATTTCTTTATTAAGAATCTATACCGAAGGCGCCCGAACAATCGCACCGTTTAAATCGGCCTAAACCAAGCTTCGAGGGGTATTGTTTTAGGCTATACAAGGACTTCTTGCGAAGTTTTGCACACCAATCCAAATCCCTCCTCGAGCAACAAAGCCAAAGCTAGACAGGTTGCTCCACATAAACCTCCTCCTCCCCGTAAATCACCATGTGTGCTAAGACATTTCTTTATGTCTAGCTAAAGGGTAGTGCGGCCAATGGCGTAATAGCAAGAGTCATGGCGAGGAAAAAGATGTACAGAGGGCAATCTTAGTGCAGTCCTGGAGAGAATGTGTCATCGTTATAATCCAAGACTAAAGATCTAAGTGTAGTCTTTATGGCGACTAAACGAGCCTTCAATCGATCAATGGCGCTATCCGGACCAACTTTTAACAATAAACACTCATCCGCAACCAACAATAGATTTGCCTCGCTAGTTTAGGAATTAGCCCTACGTGCTGCCATGGGGAATGTAAGGCGTATATCTCATCCATCATCGCCTAGCACGCTAACTCTAAACGAGGACAACAAGCTTCACCTCGTTGTTTTAGGAAAGAAAACAAAAGACAGGAATAAAACAAACAGGTGTAATGTTGTGAATAAGACAATCAGTAACTAAGAAAGGCATAAAGCTTACTTGAGAAAGAAATGAGTAGAACGTTTATACCTTTCGAAAAAAACAATAGTATGAGTGAGAGCTTCGTGCACCTGACCACAAGAACTAAGGCGAATGAACGGTCAAGTAAGGTGGTGAGCCATTCCGGAACTTTCCTAGAATGGGTCAGGCCGACACTAGTAAGCAAAATGTGGCAGGCCGACATTGGAAAAGAATCTCAATGGACTGAGTGGCGGACTCACAAGTGGCAAGCACTCGAGCAAGAACATTTAGCAGGATTATCACTAGAATCAACAAGAAGACCGTAGATAGGAATAGGAAGAATTGTGTTTACTTGGGAAGCATATGCGCACGAAAGAACATAAGGCTTGGTAGTTGCTGAAAGTATGAGACATCGCCAGTATTACACACAGAGAAATACCTCAAATTGGGAGAGTAACATCAACAATTCTTTTCTCAGAAGATGAGATTATCCAAGGAAAAGACTAATGAAGGCTTTAGCAAAGTGAACTTGTCCTTTCCCGAAGTAACATATCAGTATAAAAAATGTATACAACCAAATACATAAGGAGACACAAGATAAAACAAATGCATCAAGAAATAATATAAAGTGTACCTGACTTGGTCATTTAGAATACAGTGAAGACATGTGGTTTATCAAATAACAAGATGTATAAGAACAAACATCCCCCAAAAATGGATTTAGAACATCTCATATGTAAGAGAGGTAAAGTCTTTAGTTATTTCAATTAAATGTCGATTATTTATAACTCACCTACTCCATTTTGTCATGTGAGTATGAGGACAAGTTTGCTTGGAAGCAAGATACCCCGTTTAGCCAAGAATTTCCCCGAAAAGTCAGAAGACAAACATTTGCGTGCATTTGTCACTACACGCATGGATATGGATACCCAAACCGAGTTGGTGAATTTCAAAGACACAAAACTTTCAGCCATATGGAAAAATAAATCAGGACTAATTTCACATTAAAAAGCACCCAAGTGCAACGAGAATAATCATCAATAAAGAGTTACTAAGTATTGAAATCCTAAACTAGAACCGACACGTCACTAGGTCCCTATATATCCGAATGAACAATCTCAAAAGGAATAACAGATCTGTCTTCACTTAAAGGAAAAGAAACACGATGATGCTTAGCCTTTTGGTAAGTCTCACAGTTTAAATTCAAATTATTATAATCCTTAAACTTTGACAGTAACATTCTCACCTTAGATAATGGTAAATGTCCCAATCTTTGATGCCATCGAGATATGTCCTCTTTCTATTCCCTGGTGATCACAATTGATTGTAGTGCTGCTCCTTTATGATCCTCGCAGAAATAGAAGCTTCTTCTCACACTATCCTGTCCAAAGATCCTCCCCGTCTGCATCTCCTGAAAGTAACACTCAGTATAATCAAATATTATACTATATTTTTTTATCTCTAGTCATAGCAAACACAGATAATAAGTTGACTGAGATATTTGGAATATGCATGACATTCTTTAAGATACCAAACGAAGTAGTAATACTTCCTTTTAGGAATCATCTGCGAGTTTGATATTAATGCTGTCTTGAGACAATTCATAATTATAAAAAAACTCTCTTCGACTGACCATATGATCTGTCACACCTGAATTAATAACCCAAATATGTGAATAAGAAGAACCAATATTACCCCTGAGTCAGGAAAGAAAAAGGATATGCCACCTTGGCTTGAGGATCACTGTGAGATGATGTAGACGCAGTTTGAGAATCAGTTAGTCTGGCTTTAAGGAGTTCAATTTCTTTCTTCATATCTACTAATGAGGCCGTACTATCATCATTCCTTGGTTTCTCTGTCTGATCACTGCTGAAGTAAGCTCTGTTGGATCGATTCTGATTTTGAAACTGAGTAGGTACTCCAACTAATTTTCAACATGTTTCCCTCGTATGGCATGATTTTCTATAATGTGAACATATAACTTATCCTTGTCCTTAGAAGTGGTTTCAGATATGCCTCTACCTCGTCTATAACCTCCTTTCCTCCTAGAAAAGGTGAGAGTAGATGTACCTCTTCCTACGAATGCTGAAGTTTCTGATATATTCACTTTGGTTTCCTTTTCTAGCTGCTTTCTGTCATCTTCACGAAGTAAGAGAGAATATACTGTACTCAATTGTGGGAGTTCTTCTCTACTCAGAATATTGTTCTTAACAGCCTCATACTCAGAAGAAATTCTCCATAGAAGATCAAATACTTTTCGCTCTTCAAATTCTTCATTGCGCTCAAGTGTGCAGCTCTGGCATTTGATTTTGGAGTAGAATTGTAATTTCTCCCACAGACCTCTGAGTTCTGAATATTCACTGATAGTTCTTCCTCCCTGTCTACGCTTCCTAATCTTTTCTATAAGATCATACTTCTTTGCAATGTTTTTTCTCTGGGCATAAGCCTCCTGTATTTCCAACCATATCTCTCTGACTGTTTCCAAGAACATAAAGGTACCTTCCAATGGAAGGTGCCATAGACTGAATCAACCAAGCACTCACCAGTGCATTTTCTTTTCTCCATCGAGAATAAAGATGATCTGTACTTAAGGTTGAGTTACTTCACCCGTTAGGTAATCCTAACACCCCCTGGCCATAATTACCGGTTCAATTGAACGAGCTCACTGGAGATAATTTTTTTCATCTAATTTCAGATTGGTTATCTGGAACCCTTCATTTTTATCTGTAGAACACCGTTCATTTGTATCACCCATCTTGGTTCTTTCCATGAATACTTCCAAGGTAATCTTTTTTTTTTAATCACCTACAATTTAAATTAAATATACTTGAAACACGATCAAATCAGCTGTGTGTGTATGAAATACACCAAGGGACTGAAATACCCTAAGAATCTGCTTCTCACTTCAAGAACCCGTGAACTATAAGTTACTTGTGCATAACCCTCTGTTATGTACTTCATAAAATCGTGAAACATGATATGAAGAAGAAACAGAATTTGATCATTAATAGAATTTGCACTTCACCGATTCCTTAATCTCAATATGAAATATGCAAATCACGGTATTTCAATCCAATGGATAGAATCCCCTCTTTTTATGGATTCTTTCTATGATCATTAAAATAGAAGAAAACAATCTACCAAACAATCAAATAGGCTTACGATTTTGGTTGAATCCACTTAATTGGCATGAGAACACTTCATGATGACTGAAACTTCACAATTAGGCTTTGATACCATGTTGATTTGACCCTCCAAAATATATTTTATTCATCAGAAAATAGAAGATATAAGAGGAAATGAAGAAGGGTGCAGGTCGGCACCCCTTGGCTGTCGCCACCTGCTGCTCACATTTTTTCACACACCCTAACCCTAATGACAATATTTTAAATACTACTAATCTAACTTAAAAGACTAAAATGCCCCTAATTAGTAACTAATAGGATTCAGGTCCCAATGGATCAGAATCTGATCCATTGTGATCCAAACCGTACATAACTCACACTAATTACATAGAACTGAACATAAAGACATTACATGACACAACCTATACTCTAAACATTCTGTCAACTTACTCTTCACAACACTAATGACCAGTCTTGCCTAACACTCTACCTCTTTTAATACTTTCTAAATTTTTTCGTACTTCTTACAGCTTCTTTTGATCTTCTTTCTATATGTCCAATCCATCTTAAACGATATTCTCTCATTTTAGCCTCTATTGGTGTCACTCGTAATTTGTTTCTAATAACCTTATGATGTATACGGTCTTTTCTTGGATGACCACTTATCTCGCAGGCACATGATTTAACACAACAACTATGCTTTTTCGCATACTAGATAGAGTCGGTTACATGTATTCTTTGTTTCTACAAAACCCTATCATGTGTTATATGCAGGCACCCGATTTAATCATTTCAACAAATCTTGCCTCCAATGACCATTATTTGCTTTAACCTTATGCTTTCATGCTTTTTCTCCCGCCTATGAAGGACGTGCTGCCAACCAACTTCATATCAGTGTTATTCGATGCGTATCATATCATGTATTGTTTTGGTTGTCTCGTCTCGTAATTTAATACTAAAAATTGGTAAAAATAAAAATAAAATAGGAAAAAATATGATAATTACAAAGAATTCATATAATACAAAAATTAGTGCATATTCATCATTCACCATTTAATAATTAAAAAAGGAATTACATATTTTGAAGCATTACATGACATCTTTAAAAAAAATACAACTTTAATAATTGAAAAAATATATTTAAACATTATAATCAGGATCATCAAGTAAATAATCCAGAGGTATTTAACACGTATCGTATCGTGTATTGTTTTGGTCTACAATACAATATGTATTGTATTGTATCGTACTTTAACATTAAAAACTTAGTAAAAATAAAAAAAATCAAAATTCAAAAGAAAAAATTAGATAATTGCAAAGAATTCATATAATGCAAAGTTTAGTATATATTAATCATTCACCATTTAATAATTGAAAAAAAAACATATTTTGAAGCAAAAAATGAAATAAATTTACATTTACATATTATAATCAGGATCATCAACTAAATAATCTTCTCCTTGATGAAGATCATCACCACCTTATGCTTCAAAATCAAAATCTTCATCTCCTTGATGATATTGTTGCGCTCCTTTCAAATTAATCTATGCAATGTCTTTTTCGATTAAGAGTGCATTTTCTTCGTTATCTTCCATAATCCACTTCTCTAATATATCAAAATTATACAAACTTATTGGATCAATTGGCTTTCTTCTCTATTTACCTTTTTTAATTGCCTACAAGAAAGAAAGATAATTAATTAGTAAATAACATTAACAATTAAAGTCAAACAAACTATTAAAGTGAATCTTTAAGTAGTAACTAATACAAGAATACCTTAGGCGAAGCTGCATGTTACAACAGAGGAAACTAAGTCATTGAGCTACTTATGTTTCAACCTGTTGCGCTTTTTGTATGTATGTGTTCAAAGACACTTCAATTCCTTGCACAACTCATTGCACTACGGGTTTGACTCAGAACTTTTACTGCAAAATCTCTAAGGTTTGAGCAATTACTTTCAAATCTATTCTACCAAACATTTGTAGAAAAAAAACAAACATTAGGGACTTAATTTAAAATAATATAAGATTTAAGAAACTTAAATACGAAGATAAACGATTTACTTGAACGCATATTAGTGCGGTTGCAAATTGCTATAGACAAACCCATCAAGTGAAGAGCATTATCATAGATCTCCATCTCTCGATGTATAACATCCGCTCTACACTCATCAAGGACTAACCTATTTATACAATCAATGATACCTCAATTAACCTCACCGTCCCTTTTGAAGCTTGCTGAGTACCTGAATGCTGGGTTTAGGTAATATGGTGTTGCATAAATAGGCTGATGCAATTGTTTGTTCCATCTATTATCTATAATTTTCCACATGGGCACATAATCTCTCTTTCTTTCATTAAAGTTAATTTTAATAGCTTCTTTTATCCTATCAATGACTTCATAAAGGTAGCCCATAGATGGTTTATCCTCGCTATCAGTTAATCTCAAAACATTCACTAAAGGATACGTAATCCTCAATAGTCTAACATATGCATTACAAAATGTACTCGTGTAGACTGTCTCTGAAATCTCATTCAACTTTCTATTTCTTCTATTTTGAGGCAACTCTTCAAATTGTCCTCACTCATATGAGTAGAACATTCTCTTCAAGGCTTGCTTCTTTCTCACAATGCTGTGTAAAGATAAGAAATTAGTTGCAATTGTACGAAGAAGCTCTGTACCATTTGTATATCTCCTCCTTATATACAATACAAAGGCATGATTGTAGATAAATTTAGTGATATCTTGGCAACACTCAGTTGTTGCCTTTATCTCATTCATCTCACCAATATCCTTAAGGAAGAGATCTAAATAATGGGGTGCGCATGGTGTCCAATAGAAAGTCCCATAAGATTTGCTAACTCCTTCCAACTGCTTTATAGTTAGCTGCATTGTCTGTAATAAATTGGACTACATTCTCTACCCCAACCTCGCAAATCACCTTATCAAACTCTTGCCTTAGGATCTCTGCAGTGTGCCTCTCTTCTGACACGTCTAGAGATCTCAAAAACATAAGTCATTTATGACAATAGACAAAAAAGTTTAGCAAGGTCCTTCCTCGCCTATGTGTCCATCCGTCTGCCATAATAATGCATTCTGTCTCTTATGACTCTCTCAAAGTCGAATAATATTCTTGTACTTTAATGACAATCTTATTTAATAACTTTCTTCTCAACTTCTCATAAGAGGGCATCTTGTATCCTGGACCAATATTAACAATTGCATCTGCCATTGCTTGAAAATAAAAACTGTTTGCTGCATTAAATGAAATGCATGTATCATAAAACCATCTGTCCACTGCAAGGTCTGCTTGTGCATTGTTCTGAAGCCATAACAACACAAATTTCAAGTTGAGCACCATATGTAGTAGTAGGAGGAAAAAAATATGCTAAAAGAAGCTCATGTATCATAAAACCATCTGTTCACTGCAAGGTCTGCTTGTGCATTGTTCTAAAGCCATAACAACACAAATTTCAAGTTGAGCACCATGTGTAGTAGTAGGAGGAAAAAATGAATGTATGCTAAAAGAAGCTCTTCCTCTACTTATTCCTGAGCTTCCTCTTCTACCACTTTCACTTGCAAAATCTTCAGCAACCCTATTTCTCTTGATTGATGGTCAAGAACTATTACTATCAACCTCTGTTCTACCATGTGAAGGAATACTACCAGTCAATCCAATATCATCATCATCTTCTTCCTCAAACTTTCCTAAATCATCCTTTTGTTGTCTCATCTCATGTATGCTCTCAATCATTTGAAGGCATTGTTATTTAATGGCTTTTGACAAACTTTTAACTTTGCCCGTGTAAGGAGCAACTTCTTTTCTAGTCCTTGTTAGGTAGTGTTTTAATCGTAAAATTTCACCACTAACGACATTCTCACAAAATAAATATTTTATCTTCAATTTGGAACCCTCAACTGTTGTATCCCATTGCCATGTTGGATCATCAGACCGAGATTGGAAGTCCCTAACACCCATTCCTGTCATCTCAATTGAGCATTTCAATTTAATAAAAAACTTGAAAATAAAAGTACTTGATAAATCCCAATCTTCACATAACACTCAAACAAAGTGTCTCCCACTTCACGAATGCAATAAAAATCATATCCACGTATTTCATAATGTCATATTTTATCATTAAAAAAAATACAAATAACACCAAAAAATAACAAATACAAAAAATAAAATCTCCAAAAAATGCAAAATGTATACCATAATCTGAGTTGGGGGCTTCGTAGAGCGAGCCTTGAATACTAAGGATGGGGGAGAGTGCTTTAAGGAGCTGTGAACATACGAGAAGGGAAGTAGGCAGAAACCCATAAGCTCACAAAACTGTAGGTTTTTGTTCGGCTAGGGACCCTTTAAAAGGGTCCTTGGGCATATCATGCAATTGTGTACCGTATCGCATGATATGGCACGATAACCTGTTAGAAGCAATACAAGTGGAGGTATCGTATCGTGACATCCCACCATATAATATGTATCACATTGTATCGTACGATATGATGCGATACAAATAACACTGAAATAATCTTCATCTTCTCCTTGTTGAAGATCCTCACTACCTTCTTCTTTAAAATCTTATCATCCCCTATGATATTGTTGTTGCACTCCTTCCAAATTAATTAATGTAATGTTTTATTCGGTTAAGAGTGCATTTGCTTTATTATCCTCCATAATTGACTCCTTTAATATATCAAAATTATCCAAACTTATTGGATCAAATTGGTTTTCTTCTAGATTTAACTTTTTCAATTGCCTGCAATAAAGAAAGATAAGTAATTAGTAAATAACATTAACAATTTAAGTAAAATAAAACATTGAATTGAATATTTAAATAGTAACTAATATAAAATTATCTCTGTCAGAGTTACATGTTACAACGGATAAAAACTAAGTCATTGAGCCATTAATGTTCCAACCTATTGCGCTTTTTTGTGTGGATGTGTTAAGGACACTCCAATTCCTTTCACAACTTATTGCACTATAAGTTTGACTCATAACTCTAATTGCAAAATCTCTAAGGTTTGGGCAATCACTTGTAAACCTATTTCACCAAACATTTGATAGAAAAAGACAAATATCAGGGACTTAATCTATAATAAATATAAGATTTAAGAAACTTAACTATTAAGATAATTAATTTTCCTGAGCACATATTAGTACGGTTGTGAATGGCTATAGGTAAGCCCATCAAGTGAATAGCATTATCATAGATCTCCATTTCTCGATATATAGCATATGCTCTACTCTCTTTAGGGACCAATATCTCTATACAATCAATGATACCTCATTTTACCTTACCATCCCTTTTAAAGATTACAAAATGCTGTGTTTAGGTAATAAAAATGAATAAGGTGATGTAATTCTTTGTTCCATATGTCTCTTTCTTCCGATGAAATTGCTTCTAATGGCTTCTTTTGTTTTATCCATGGTTTCATAAAGATAATCTATAGATGATTTCTCCTTGGTGTCAGTCAATCTCAAAACTTTGACTAAAGGAATCCTTAATAGTCTAACACAAGAGTTCTTAAAATGTACTATAAAAAATTGTCTTTGAAATCTCATTTAGCTTTATGTTTCTTCTATTTTGAGGCAACTCTACAAATTGCTGTCACTTATATGAGGAGAACATTCTCTTCAAGGCTTGCTTTTGTTTAACACTTCTCTGTACATATAAGAAATTAGTTACAAATCGAGTTGCAACTATACAAAGGAGTTCTGCACCATCTGTATATCTCCTTATTATACATAATACAAAAGCATGGTTGTAAATAAAGTTGGTGATATTTTGGTAACACTCAATTGTTGCCTTTATCTCATCTATCTCACCAATATCCTCAAGGATGAGATCTAAACAATGGGTTGCACATGGTGTCAAATATAAAGTCCTATAACTATATTCTAACTCCTTCCCAATTGCTTTATAATTAGCTCCATTATCTATAATTAATTGGACTACATTTCCTAGCCCAACCTCAGATATTACCTTATCAAACTTAGACAATGTCACACGGGTGTGGGTGCGGGTGCGGGATACGGCAAATTTTCAAAAATTTGGGTGCGGCGACACGGCTAGGTTATATAATATAATATATATTATATATTCAACTAATTCAAGTTAAAAGCCTAGAACAAGTGAGACATCAATTAACATAAGAATATGATGACAACAATAAGTACACAACTTTATATTAAAGCAGAACAAGTAAAGAACTACCTATGTTATATCAACAATATTATCATAATATCATTTATCAACTATGAACAATATTAATGTTTGATAAATGAAATGAAGTAATGAACATGTACCTGATAAATTATAGATCTTCACTATCAACAATATCATCAACTGAAGGGACTATTGGATCAGTGAGTTCCATATTAAGAGTATGCAAATCTTGGCTGTCATCTAAGTGATATTCCTCTGGGTTTGCATCCCAATATTTTGATGCTCCTTCACTGCAATATATGCAAATAAATAACAAAAAAAGATCAACAATAATCATCATGATGCAAGCAAAGAAAACAATTTTAAAATATTAGTAATTTTTACCTATACTCAGCATTAGATCGTGAAACCAATCTCAGATTTGAATGGACATAAACCAAGTCTTCAGCACGACTACTTGATAGATTGTTCCTTTTGATATTGTGAATTTAAGAATATGTACTCCAATTTCTTTCACAACAAGAAGAAGTAGCAGGTTGAGATAATAATTTTGATGCAAGCTTTTGAAGAAGAGGCATCTCAAATCCATAACATGCCCACCAATCTAGTGGATCTTGATAATCCCTTGCTTCCAGTGCTTCTAATGAATCAAGTCTGGCACAAGAAAACTTTCCATATTCAGAATTTACTTGCCTAAGTAAGTATGAGTCACGATAAATCCTTCCCAAACACATTTGTCTATTCTTTGCTATTTCAGGATCTTGATTAGGAGGACAACGCCCAATGCTCTCATGCAACCATTTCTTCCCATAATATCTTGGATTTAAAGAATGTGCTAAACAATGCAAGGGAGTGTTACTTTTGTCCCATCTTGATACTAATATAGAATGGATATGATCATAAAATGTTGATGTCTCATGAAGTTCTTTTCCCTCATGCTTTAAAATTATTGACTCAACTTTTTCAATCATGGTATCCCACATTTCATAAACTTTATGAAGCATTGGTTCATCTTTATCAACTTCTCTCAACATCTCCCACATAGGCTTTGTGAATTCAAGAAAATATGATACTTTATCCCACCATAAATCATTAAGAATAATAGTCTTCACTACTTGGGCCCTTGTTTGATCTTCAACCTTGTTACCACGATATGCATCCCAACTTGGATCAGTAACCATCTGAATCAATGATGTCTTTATTGTGTTGAATCTTTTTACCATCACAATCAAAGAAGCAAAACGTGTTTCTGCAACCTTCAACAACTTTAAATGCGAATGTCTATTGAATATCGCTGAAATTAAATGGTGATTCATTACAAAATTCCTTATCTTCATACAATCTGTTGCCATATCTTCAATCCATGAACACAATTCATATGCATGAAGATTATCTTTATCTTCTGATGGCTTACATATACGAGAAAGAGCCAAATTTAAACTGTGAGCTACACAAGGTGTCCAAAAAATGTGTGGATACTCACCTTCCAAACTTAACCCTGCACTTTTGCAATTAGCTGCATTATCAGTGATTATTTGTACAACATTATCTGGTCCAACACTCTTAATAACTTCTACAAATAAATTTTTCAAGTATCCTGCAGTTTTAATTTCTCCAGATACATCAACCGACTTCAAAAATATTGGCCCACTAATTGAATAAGCAATGAAATTAATGAGTGGACGCCTTTGAATATCACTCCATCCATCAGAAACAATAGAAACACCATTAGTTTCCCATGAAAACTTCTTATGTTCTAAAAGTCTTTCAATATTGGCTTTTTCTTCTTCAAGAATAATGGTTCGCAATTTTTAAGAACTTGGAGGAACATAACCATGTAAATTACAATTAGCCAATGAAGTGACAAGATCTTTCCAATATGGATTTCTTGCTACATTAAAAGGAAGTGAACTTGAAAAGAAAAATCTTCCAACCTTTCTATCCATCTCCTCCCTTCCAACTACATTAAACGATTTTTCAATTGCTCCTCCTCTAAAACCTTTAAATTGACTTTGGATTAACTTTCTTTTCTTTTCTGCACCTTCTTTGTATCCACCAAATAATGGAATATTTGTTCCTTTTTCACTCCTTTCGTTCTTCTTTTCATACTCATCTTGCTTTTTCATTAATTGTCTTCGTAAATCATCATCCACATTCGGACGTGCTCTTATACCATGTTTTGATAATTTTAAAAGATGTGCCTTCACTCTGGTATATGATCCTGTAAATTTCATGTTGCAAAATTTACACATAAAATGTGTATTACCTCCACCACCTTCGTATAATTCTCCCTTTTGTACGTGCATCCACAATGGTGCATCATCACGAGGTATTGAAGGTTTTGAAACTTTTGTTGTTGATCCTGAACTTGAAGGAACACTTCCACCAGAACTCCCAGTAGGGCCAGTACCAATTGATACTCCTTTTCCTTTTCTATTGTCGGCCATTTTTAGGATTAACTCAATTCACAATTTCACAATCTGATTGAAAACAAAATATTAAAAACAAACAAATAGGAGATGGAGTCAGTCATAGTCATAACTCATAAGTCATAACATTGACATTTGACAAATGACAATTGACATACCAGTAAGTTCCAAAAGGCTTACTTAAACAGTTAACAGTTAGCACTAGCATTTACCACTTACCAGTTACCACATTAAGATTAAGCAATTAGAAATTTAAAATATGAGTCAGCCAAATTTGATGGGCACGTAAGAGATGCAATTCACAATTGACATGCTATGCTACATGCTACAAATTAGACAATAGACACGAATAAGCCAAATTCGACCCGGTGAGCAAAGTTGGCAGAGGTGGATGGTGACATGATATGAGAAAGTAGAATTTTCGTTGACCTCCCATGAGTCATGACCATGATCAGATCTTGCCTAACTAGATAAAAATTGGCTAGAGATAACACTAATGAACATAGTAAACTGCACGTATTGAAAATGCAATTGCTATATGCGAAGTTATCATATACTGCACTAGATTGAGAAAGTAGAATTTTCGTTGACCTCCCATGACCATGATCAGATCTTGCCTAACCAGATAAAAATTGGCTAGAGATAACACTAATGAACATAGTAAACTGCACGTATTGAAAATGCAATTCCTATATATATATAGGAACTGAAATTTCAACCCCTTAGGTTTTTTCTCTTTGCTTAAACACGATTTGTTAAATGGTGCTTTATATTTCTGGTACATCTGTTTTTGCAGAAACAAAAGGCACCCTTGGTGGGCTGACTTCTTACAAAACGTTGATTATCCAAATTCCATCATGTAGAAGAAGATTACTCCATCGCGTGATTCACTATATACGTAGAAGAAGATTACTCCATCGCGTGATTCACTATATACGTACAAGAAGATTACTCCATCGCGTGTACATTTAGATGCCAATGGGATCGATCGAGGTCACTGAGCTAGCGTGATTCACTAGACAAGTACAAGGAAAATTACTGCTTAATCATGTGCATTAGATGTCAATGACCAGAATATTTCTAGGAAACCTTCCTTGCATATTCTCTGTTTTTTACTGATCATATTTGATGTCTGTGGATTAGGTGGATGGTGACATGATATGAGAAAGACGGGAAAAGAACAACAAGAACAAGCGCTGTTCATGCCAGCAGCGAAAGAATCGATCAAGATGCAACCCAAGATCACTACACCAATACTTCTAAAATGAAAGAGAACCTCGTCGATGCAACTCGTGTTGCCAGTGGAGAAGGATCTTCAACCGCAGTGGAGACCTATCACCAGCAGAGAACCGCTTCAAGCCTTCAATGGAGAACCTCGTCGCTTATCACCAGCAGGCAGTAGATGGAAAGTTGCAGAGGAGAGGAAAGCGGTGCGATTATGCGAGCGGCGAGTCTGAACTGAAGACAGAAGACCTTATCGAGTCTGCCCTAAATCGTGGACGACTATGGGCTTGAGTACGTTGACCGCACCAGAAATTCAGTAAGACACGTTGACTGTGTCGATAAATGACGACACCGTGTCGGTGCCGCACCGATACGGTGTCGGTGTCGGTGTCGCACCAGTGTCGACGCCGACACCCCACCTCATAGAGGTGTCTGTGTGACTTAGAACTTAGATATCACCTTATCAAACTCTTATCTTAGGACTTCTGTATGCCTCTCTTCTGACATGTTTAGGGATCTCAAAACATAAGTCCTTTACAACAATAGAAAAAAAAGTTTAATAAAGTTCTTCCTCGTCTATCTGTCCATCCGTCTGTCATAAACTTATAATAGTATATCCTGTATCCTTTCATGACTCTCAAAGTATAACAATACTCCTGAACTTCAAGAACAATCATATTTAATAGTTTTTCTCTTAACTTTTGATAAGAAGGCATCTTATACCCTGGACTGATGTTAGCAGTTGGATATGCCATTGTTTCAAAATAAAAATTGTTTGCTCCATTAAATGAAATACATGCATCATAAAACCATCACTCTACTGCAAGGTCTGCTCATGCAATTACTGTAACAAATTGTTCATGTTGGTCATCCACCTAGTGAAGTTCAGACCATGAATGAGAACTCAAGTGACGTGTGCTGATCATACACCTACTGGTGATTCCCATGTCCTTTTGGAAAACCAGCATCCCACAGTCTTGGGGAGCAGGGAAATGGGCATCCCTGTTCCTCATCCCTTCTTTGTCCATGTTGGTCCACTGGATATCTAAGTGACACTTTGCAGATAATGACAACATTTTCTGTAACTGCATTTCAAAGTTCTTCTTGACATGAGTCACTCTTATAACAGTACTTTTTCTTACATCATAATTGTTGTGGAATGTAATACACAATTTAGATCTTAGCTTCCCCCTTCTTTGCCAACCCCCACATCTTCTTATAATGAAATCGGTAACTTATTGGTTGCAAAAGATTTTGTTTTTTAGTTTAAGAGCATCTCTTAATTTTGGATATCTGCCATGCAGATAGCTTCTTGTTCAAAATGCCGCCGTCAATATGAACTATTTTCTGGTGACATTGTCAGCATCAAATCCGAAGTTATTAGGTCAGTTTTGTCTTTTGCATGCAAAAAAATTTATTCTTGTTCTGAAATACTGAGAAATCGGTTATAGTACCCGATGACATGGCTGTGTGTGTGTTGAGGGGGGGGGGGGGGAGATGCGCACGTGTTGTTTTGTGGCTTCTCAAGGGTTCCTGATGCACACAACTGATCTAATCTTTGATGTTGCTAAAGTGTTCATGTGATACCCATATTTGGCATATAGGTTAGTCAAAGGCCTTCTCCTTTTAAGAATGTTCTAGTTCTTGCATGCATGTACTTCAAGGGCATTTACAAATTACAACCCTTTACAGATTTAGTCCACATAGGCAAGGTCTTAACTGAGTGAAAGGGGCTTTGCCCTAAATTTCTCTCTCTCTCTATACATATATTCAATTTCCTTTACTATTCCTTGCTTTTCTACACAGTAAAAAATTAACAGGCAGCTGCACTCCATCATGATGTGGTATGTCAGGTTCCTTGGTTCCTTCACGTGCTAAAATTTTCACTGTTGGATTACCAATCTTAAGACACGGTTTTGAAAGAAAGTTTTTTATAGATTCTACACTTGCAAATGCTTCCAGAAACCCCCTTTCCTATCCTTGGTATAATATAGAAGCCAAATATATAAAACTAGTCCCATATGCGTAGATTTTCTAATGTGATGGCCAAGGATAGGAAATTGGACAAATTGTGGCTGTGCATTTTTCATGCTTATTGAAATATTTCTGTAATATGAATGCTATGCACCCTTTTGAAGTTCTAACCGTGCTGTCATACCTGAAACCTGAATTTTTTTTTGTTCCACTTATTGATAGTTGAATATGTTGTCATGCCCATTTTGGTTGTGCTGTATTCTCCATCCCTTTTTATGATAATGCAGTGTTTTCTTGAGGATTCAGCTCGTATTTCCAATCATGAATAGCTATTCCATTTTCCTTTTTCTTCTAAACCATCTGAGACACATGCCCTTACAACCTATTTAGGTGCAGCAGATCATTATGCTCTCACCATATATTGATAACCATGCAGAAAGCGCACAAGATGTGGAACATTTTCGAGGGGTTGTCAAGGAGAGAATCTTTTCATATTATTTGCATATGATTAATTAGCACGTTCCTTGTTTCTAAGGGTCTCCTCATGCCAAACGCAGCACAGATATTCCAGCATGGGAAAAAGCATTGAGGTTCCTGAAGATACTCAGAAATAGCATTCCTGCTGCAGTGCACTCGGTTGTGGTAATTCATTTTCTATCTTTGATTAATTTATAAATGATGTCATTAACAATTGAGGATACAACACTGTTGGTCAAAGTTATGCTAAGCAATTACGGTAGCATGATATGAATCCATATTTGAAAATGTAGATGGACCACTTGGCTTGGGGATATAGCCCAGTTGGTAGCGCTCTGCTCTTGCAATTGGGTTGTTGCGATTACGGGTTGGATGTTCATATGCACTATGGTATAATGTATATGAACTAGTGAAATTCCTGACAGCTAGCACTTCTGTATGCACATCTGGTCGAGGATGATCTGTCTTGTTCTTTCCAATTGGAATTCTTGACATGAAGCACTTTGATATGCACAGCTCTTTGATTTTGATAGCATGATTGATAATGGCTTAACGCCTTATACAAACAGACAAGCTGAATTTTCTGCTCGATATTGCTTTCTCTCCTCCTGTATGTCAAGATTCCTTTTCTGTCCTGTTGGTTAATAATTCTTAACTTTTATTTCTTTATTTTGGTAACAGACATGCCTGAGCTTTTAATGGTTCTGTATGTTAATCAGGTCCAAGCACCTACTGGGACATCTCGTACACAAAGATTTGCCACCAAAACGACAGAACTTCCAGCTCAAGAAAGGGAGAGAGTAACTATCGCCCTATCCAAGTCTTCATATTCTGGTTCAGATAGAGGTTCTTTTAGAATTAGCCCTGGCATTCCTGGGTATGGCATTGGAGAACCTTTAAGTTTAGTGAACCATGCAACTGGCTTCGAGTCACAGTTACTGAAAGCACCTGAAAAAAACAAAGGCTCATTTTTGCTCGATCCTCCTATTCTTTTTCCACTTCTTCTTTTGCTGGCCACCGGGAATGCTGCATCAGGCATCATTGATCCTGCATTGCCCAGACTTATTTCACTCGCTGTTGGTGGCTCAATTCTTTTAGGCACTACTGTGAACTTGGTCGTTTTACCACAATTGAGAAAGGTATGATTCTTGTTGGTGATCCTGGGAGATAACAGTCTCTTCTGGAAGAATATTAGTCTCAAGAACATTTGCTTTTGCATCGGGGAAATAAGACTAGAGCCTGCATATAGTATGGAATAAATTTAACGCATATAAATCTGTTTCCTTCAAATCACAGCATCTTCCATCTGGTTCTAATTAATTTTCGCTTCATTGGTCCAGCTTCCGCAGAAAACAGTTGATGCAGTTGCTATAAAGCAACAACTCTTATCTCAGTATGATTTGCTACAAGCCCGCATTGCTGAGCTGACACAGGCTGCGGAGAAAGAGGTGCCATGTATTGGTTTTCTCCAACTTCTAATGGTTTCATTAGTTCACCTTTAAAATTTGAGAGAATGTTCATGCTTGCATGACATTCATGTAAGTTCATTCATACTTTTGTAAGTCTGTAAGATTAGTTCCACTAAATTCTGAAGTGTGCCTATAACCTGAAGGTCTGGATGCTAGCTCGTATGTGCCAGCTGGAAGACAAAATTATCGCAGTGGGGGAGGCTTCTTATCGGTAATATCTCGCCACATTGCATATTTGGATATAATGTATTTAAGTGGCCCTCTTATTTATTAGTCCATATAAAATGCCCTTTTGTGGTTTGGATATATAAATATGAATCTGTTCTGACCCAGTGCACGAAGAACTAGAGTCAAGAGAGTACGTGAAAGCTTGGAGAATTCACTCATGTCAAAAATTGAACTGATTGATAGCTATGCAAGAGTGAGTTGTTAAGCAGAGGTGCAATCCTCTAGATTCAATTGTCATACAATTTCAAGAACTCTGGCTTTTGGTTGGTCAGATTTCATCAATGATTGAAATTGAAGTGGAAATGGAGTCTGATGTTCTGGCTGCCGAGGCAGTAAATAGTACTGTAAGCTATAACGAACTCCACCTTATTTCGCTATCACTAGATGTACGATTCCATATAACTGCTTGTAATTCATGCATGTGCTCAACTTTTCTCTTTGCGTTTCTGATATGCAGGAAAATTTTGCCGAACAAATAGAGCGCCTAATGGAGCTTGAAAATCTTGAACAGGTTCGCTAAAATTGTTTTGGGTACTGACGTTACAGAACCATTCATGGTTTGCCACTGACTTTCTGGTATCGGTAAATGCATCCATAGCGTTGGAGAGAACAAGCTGAGGCAAATGATGAACTAGAGAGGCTTCTAAATTCTCAACCATTGTCACCGGAACTTGTGTAGGTATGCATTCTAAATTCTTAAATTATGTTTTATCTTTTGGGACTGTTCAAATGTTAACCATTTCTATTGATTGATAGCAAGTGTTCCCACAATTTCCATCAACAACAAGAACCTCCATTGCGTCAGACTTCATTCCCTTCGATATATCATTATGACAGTGACTTTCCCACATTTCGTCAACCAGTAATAGATAATTAAAAAGAAAAAAATCCAAATATAGAGCTGACCCTCTTGGTCATTTAAAGCGAAATGATAAGCATACAAGTAGGTTTAAACTCTCAATTCTTTACTTTGTAATTGCCAATAAATCTTTTTCTAGAGGGACCAATTATTCATGATAGGACATAACTATCAGTAGTTAACTAAGACGCGAGTTGTGAAAGAAAAGAGGTTGGCGGAAGGTGGGGAAGGATCAAAGTTAGAATTGTGGGGTAGGCCAAATGTTCTCCTATGGAAGTTTTCAAGTTGACTTATGAGTCATGTCAAAAGAATGACAGAATGAAAAGGCAACGATAAGGGGAGGATCCTTATTGTGTGTGTGTGTTGGGGGGGGCTCCCTTCTCCTCAATAGTGATTTTTCTGTAAGAAGCGAAAAGCTACAACCCTAGATTTCCTTATAAGCAGTCGAGGCTTTCTGGTCCCTTTTCAATCAAGCAATTGACAGTGCTATACTTGATATAAATTCATGTTTTGCTACCATTTCCATTAACTTTCAATGAGCTTAGGTTTCACGGCTCTTGCTCTGTCAAAAGTACAAGGTGATCATTGAATGGAGTGAACTTTAATGCTTTGAAGATCAATGTGTCATTCAATATAGGTACAGTTGCTCTGCAATTTACACTCGTGAAGAATGAATCATATCTCCATTATAATTGCGAATCTCAACAATATAGGCCGAACCTTCAAACCATTTCTGAGCTAATATAACCTACAGGCGTTGTATTGTTCCTGAAGTCGAAATAAAATCTATATTGAGTAGCGGCCGCAAATCGGGCCAAACAGGTCGGTCAAAATCAAGTTGACCTTAAGCCAACCTGAACTTTTTGTTAGGATCAATTTTCAAGATCCAGAGATGGCCCAGGTTGGGACCAGGTTGACTTGACTACAAGCTGAAGTGTACAAATAACTACAGTATATACATAGATACGTACATATATTATATAAACAAACAAGATATAAACAAGAAAGATGCATCTTATATAAGTATAATATACAATACACAGTATATAAAAACATTCTGGGCTCAGGTTTGGCTCCAAACTGGGTTGATTGGACCTGGCTTGATCTTTTATCGGATTACATGAAATAACCTGGACCAAACCGGATCCTGACACGATTTTTGGGGTTAGGTTTGAGATCGGGTCTAAAATGCCACCCAAGAAGGCTATTGGCTTTAAAGCATCGGCCAGGAATGAAATGTCGGCCAGAACTTTTAGGGTCAACAAATATTCTATGTAAGAACGATGTAAACGGGTAGGGACAAAAAAACGTTTCACTCATTCACCAGCACGGGATGGAACCACGGTGTCATCTGATGATGGACCTGAGTTCGTCAATCAACCTGATTCTATATTAGAAATTTCTCCCAAAAGTTGTCCACAACGATAGCATAGCATAGGTGGAACATACAAAAGAGAACTTTAAAAGCAACATGGCATCCTTTTGGCGTCCCTTTTTCTCTCCCCCACCTTAACACCGCTTACTAATTCTCCTGGTCTCCTTTAGATGACAGGGATGATACAAGCATCAGCAGGGAGCCTTCAAGATAAGTGTCTGCTCAGAGCGACAGCTTTTGCAGATGGTAGCTAACAAGGTTTAATGTCATCTATAGAGTGCGTTTACATGCAGGATAAGTTGCGTAGAACCAGGATTTTGGGGAAATTTTCACTTCAATAGCCATATGAACCTGTGTATAGGAGTGACCAGCAATTGATTTGGGTTATGAATGTCATCAGCTGCACTCTGGTACTTATTTATGAAAGAAATGGATGACATGTAGCAGTTTTTTGACAGTTTTGGTGCTTATCTTATTTGTTTATAACTAGTTTGATCATGTCATTCTTTAAACTCATTAGAAAAAGATTAATGCTTCGGTAGGTGTATGTGCACTACAAGAACGATGACTCTTTACAGATTTCAACTTTGTGAACTCGCTTTCTAAGAGACCGAGGGACGCAGAATGTTACCGTGCCATGAAGTTTACCCGAGATTTCTTTTGTTGCATTCTGAAATCATGTAGAACAACCCTTCACAGTCCTTATTCTCCCCATTCCTTTTCCTACAGGAAATCAACCTCCTCCCTCATTGTCTCATTTTTCCACGGGAAAGCCTTTCTCATAGTTGAAGAACTCGGAATCCTTTTCCAAACATGATGCCATTTTGCCGGAAGCAACGGAATAGCTAAAGTAACACGACTTTAATTTGATGCTTTGCAGATTGTAATTAACGAGGAGATTGGCGCATTACTAAAGGCCTTTCTGCGTTGGCAATGAGTAACCTCGTTGTTGGATCTAATTGAACTGGTTCCAAAGACTGAACCAGATCATACAGCCAAGAAGTTCAGGCTCTTCCTAAAAAATGAAAATTGCCTCCAACAGATGATCTATATGATTGTCAATATCACCATGTATAATATACAGTAAGCAAAACCAGTTCATTTTGTTTATTAAATAGCACCAAGATGACATGATTCTTTCAAGATCATGCTCTTATATTTGCTTCCAGTCCATGCTAAGCCTGCCTAGAAAATAGGCATGAGAACGGTTTCACCTAATACGTGACCTTGGACAGCCTCCTCCACCTTCTCCTTGGTCACCTGAAATCAACCAAAAGGACAACCAACTGATGAAAGAGCTGCTGAAAAGCTGTTGACCGAGACACCCCCATTTTCGGGGACAAATTGAGGCACGTTTTATAATATTTTGACAAGAAACTACTGCTCATGTTAAAAATTATCATGACATGAATTCATTTTCTTAAAGTGAATAAAATATTTTCGAAAAATGGTACCTTTTGTAATATATATGTATATGAGAGAGAGAGAGACCTTGTTGCCTAGATGTAGTGGTTGATCCAGAGCATGGAGCTTGAACTGGAACCTGCGACCGTTTGATGGCAGTTTGGGTCCTCTCCATCCTGGGATTTTCCAATCATTGTTTCCTTCCTTTATTCCCTTGTACCCTCCCTCCTCCTTGCCTGAAAATCCTTCCGGCAATCCTGATACAAATTCATCCAAACCCTAACAAGTAAATCAATTTTCAATTCACTACGTAACATATGATATGACCCGAATGCTTCTACCGAGCTCAAATTCACTCATTCATGATAGTAGTGACCACGGATCAAGTGATCTGTCGGATCATAATCTATAACGCATGCCATTCATGTTTCATGCATTTCTAGATGACATGAAATGCACTTCGGTGTTATATCATGATCTCTCAGATCACCTGATCGAATCTGTCTATCATCATTCAGAATTAGAATCATTCAAGCAATGAAGAGACCAAACTCGCTTTTACAGTTGGTGGAATGTTCACAACCACCCTGAAAAAGAAAATTACCACTGTTATCACTACTTATATACCGCCATACTTGTTCTGGAAAAGTTAACTAAGCCGTTGCATGATCATACAAACACACACACACATATCTGAGGGTGGAATTCGAGATTCCTGTCCATCTTGCAGCAACACGTACTTGACGAGGTTGAAGGCTTGAAGCTTATTGACAGGTGGAAATTAACGCATACATACGTGTCATCTACTGTCGCGACGATTCGCAATCCAAGTGATAAAAATGAAGCAGCACCAGCACCCACGAGCCACGAGTGAAGATCGGCCAGCTTTGCACCCTGAGCTTTGAGCTCACCTGGCCGGCCTCTAGACTCCCACGTTGCAGGCCCCGGATTCGATCCCTGTGTGTGTGTTAGGTGTCGGCCTTGCGTTGTAACCAAAAAAAGAAAAGAAGATCAGAGCTTTGCCCATGATCTCGAAAGTTGATGGTGTTTTAGATGCTGATCTTCTTTCTTATGGTGGTTGACACGAAACCTGATACGACTACGGTCCGGAAAACGTGACGAGCGTTCTTATTCTACCCAAAAGTCAAAAAAAGAAATGAGGTCGTGTTCAGGCTCGATTTGTTTTTAACAGGACAATGGAATAATACATGGATATGACTCAAAATGTGAAGTCACCGGCGAAATATACGATGACACGAAATTGGGCTCTAGAAAAAATCAGCTGTTCGGTTTTGACACTGAAAAACAGACTTAAATAAGGGATTAAGTGTTTGAGAGGAGAGCTTGAGGGAAGAGGAAGAGCAAGTGGGAGTCCAGACTACGTCTTCCTCATTTATGTGGGATGTGTTGGATTTAGTGTGCATTAATGATATTTAATTCATGTTGGTATCCCAAATAGATGCATAATTGATATATGTGAAAATCTTAAAGTGTAAAAAGTTTCATGTGAGAGACTTTTGCACGTGATGACGAAGAGGAGATAAAGTTTAGTCTCATATTGAAAAATGTGATAAACCCACATGTCCTTTTATACAATCGGTAACTCATGAACCTTAGTTTAAAGAGTTTGTAGAGAACATGCTAGATCACATACGCACATGCGAATGTCAGGCTAGGCTTGAGAATTATTTTTGGTTTATCTTTTCATACGGTAGTCTTTCAAGATCACGGATAAGGATAAGTGAGAATGGTTCCGATAAGGCAGAACAATTCCGAATAAGATGGATCAAGAACGATTACAGACTTAAATAGTCGTGATAAATGGATCGGATTCAAGATCCATGATCCGTTACACACACTATAAATAAGGGATTAGGGTTGTTAATCCCGTAGACTGTCTCCCTGCACTCTCTCTACTCTCTTGATTCTCTGCATGATGGTTTATAAAACCCTTGCCTTCTCCAACCATAGGTGATTGAAGCGTTGGTCGAGTTTGACTCGAAGCTAGGTACGTGTTGTTCGAGTTGTGTTTGCGTTTTATCTAGGAATGAAGGCGTAAATACCCGTACATACTCATAGTAGGGCGCTGATTTCTCGAAGTGAAGTCTGTGAGGGCGATTCACACATAAAACTTGAACACATGAAATCTCAAACAGCAGTCCAATTAGAAGTTTATTAAAATTTTCGACAGTTAATCTCTTACTTCTCCCCAAGCGGCTGGTGGCAAGCGTCTGCAGTACTAATTCATTCTTGGTTTCGCTTATCAGGTTAGATCTCTATCATCATTCTGCTATTAATTGGTTAACGTGTTCTATCATTAGTGTTAGAAGCACTCTTCAAAAATCTCTTACATCTCTGTAGTTTTGAGAACTGTGGTTAGCCTGTTCTTTTTCTGAAGTTTATACTAGTTTTCTTGCATAAATAGCGATTCATTGAAGACGGAAATATAAAATTTGTCTTTCTGGAGTAATTTCTTCTTTCTAATGAATCGACTTTTTTCTGGTTTATCATAACTTCTGGTAGATTTGCGAAATTTTTAGGGCGTATTATAATCCACAGTTAAACCTCTAGCCAACTTGGCAACCGCCTGCTAGGATTTTTCTCTTGTTCCTTTGTCCCCTGCTACTGAACAGAAGGGCCAGGACTGATGGTTGAGGTGGCGGAACGCAGCTCAACAAGGATGTGCTTCCCCTACTAAGTTTAGTAAGCATGATGCACATATAAGGGTACATATAAGGGTGTAGATCCTACTCAATTCGGTAGTTTTGCTGCTTTCTGTCGTTTCAAACATCAGCCGTCACCTTTCACCACTTTTTAATACTCTTTTCTATTATTCCTCCAGCGGTTAAAGCCGTTCTCCATTTTATTAAAATTGAACCACTTAAAAAACCAGAAAACTATTAATATATATATATATATATATATAGCCGTTCTACATTTTATTAAAATTGAACCACTTAAAAAACCAGAAAACTATATATATATATATATATATATATATATATATTAAGTTTTTTTAAATAGCTTTCGTGGTATAACGTTATAGACTATAAAGGCACCGACAAGCCTAGAAATTGGCATCAAGTAGGAACTATGTCGCATGAAATTTATTGAGATGGAGCAACCATCTATTCGACTGTCAACCTTAGTTTTTCAAATTGGTATTTCAAATTTCAGATACAACGTTTGGCCAAACTCTCGGTAGAAGGTGATTTTGACCGATAGAAGGAAGATAGCCGACGGTGATTGAAGCAACAAGAGGCATATGAACCTTCCCCCCCCCCTCTCTCTCTATGTATATATATAACCACTCATATGTAAAAAGGGTCTATCAGTGGTGTCGATGGATCTTTGAGAGATAAAGCTGCAATACCAAGTTTGCTGGCACGTGACTGGGATAGTCTGATAGAGGTGGAAAACTAAAGGGGGTTGACGGCGAGAAGCAATTCGGCCATGACTGAATCATTGAGGTTTGGCCGGTTGGGGCCTGACGGGTTGGGCCCACAACAACCTGAGATCCAGATTGTGGATCTAGTAGGTCGTGTCCCCCGACGTGTTAGGTAAAGTATCCTAATTCATTTTATACAGTGTCACTGGCACCCGAAGGTTAGGTTATCATGCAGTTATGATCATATCAACCCCAATCAGGATTGTGTCCATTTTGTATCTAGTTTCGTGTCAGGTTCGGACTTGTTCTATTTCAGGTGTAGTGTCAGGTTAGACTTGTGTAATGGATCAGTTTGGGGCCAGGTTAGGTCTAGATCCAAACCAAATAGTAATGGATCTAAGTAAATAGTTTGGATCCCGTAGAACTATTTAGGACCCTAGTTCACTTTTTGGGACTTTCGGAGTCATACATATTCCGTTTTCAATTTGGTTTGAACCATTGTGTTCCATATTGAGCGACCCATATTAATAATTCACTTTTATGATTTTATAGTAACTGAATTAAGGCCATTTAGGGGTAAAGATATTTGATTTTTAGTGGTAAGACTTGGATTTCAGAGTAATTTGAGGTATATGGGTATCTCTTTTTATCTTGGTATACTAAAACTAATTTTATATAGATTTTAAGTTGTGCATGATTGTTAATTATGGCTTCAATGACTTAATATGATATTTATTTCAGTGATTTGGTAAGTTGTTTATTATGAACATGATTTAAATGGATGGCTATGTGTGCGTGTGAAATATTTGAATTAAAATCACTTGAATATGCTGATGATGGTTTTGATTCAATATGATTACTTATTGAATTATTGAATTTAGAACTTACTTACTGACCATATTGTACTTGCTTGTTACGTGGGATCTTTTCAGACTCGGTTGAAATGTGAAACCTTTAAACGTTTGACAAAGGAAGTGAAGAGTGTGCAAGCAACCTAGCCGCATAGTCGTCACCGTGTACCCAAGGGCCCTGGTGAGATTCAGACAACCTGTTCAACCTTGGTTTCTTGTTTTTTTGCACAGTGATGACAGTAATTGTGGGAACATAAATTAAGTGTGTTGGTACGCTCAACCTATTAATTTTATCTTTTTATAGCTAAGATAGAGGTGAGTTGCTAAAGGGATCCCATAGCAGAAGAATAATAGCTGATTTTGGACTTCATAAATTAGTATTTGTTAGGAGCTTATTTACCATAACTGAGATACTTTTCTTTATTAGATACGATTGGGGCTTATCGATGGATCCTGCCACCATGATTTATATTTACTTATGGATATTATTAGACCATAACATTTAATTAAAGTTAGAATGTTGTGAACTACGTTGATTATAAATACTGCCCACCTAAAATGGGATCGCGACATGTGCTGCAACTTGATCGGCTTAACATGTTGGAATTAACAAAAAAACCAAAAATAAGCCATAGATTACGCCATCTGATTCAAAAACAACACTGTCAGGCATGCATATAGAGGAAAAGAAAAAGGATACATTCACATACACATGTATATACACATATATATACATATAATAGTATATGCTTAAACCCATTAATCCTTAAATCAACTCAAACATCTACACCGTTCAATCAATGTGATCCGTGGTGAAAATTTGAATTTAAAAACAGATTATACTGTGGTGAATTAAATGAAAAATGCCAAAAGTATAATGTTATGATTATCTTTTTAAATTAAAATCTTCATCGTTGATTGATGAGATGATCGAAAAATTTGAGTAGATTTAAGCTTGAATGGGATTGAGCACGGACCACTATCTCTCTTTCTCTCTCTCTCTCTCTCTATATATATATATATACACACACTTGAATATGAACCTCAAACCTTTTATCTATATATACTATCTATGTATGTATGTATATACTTAAACTATCGATGTGATCAACAGTAGAGTTTGAATTAAAAAAATTATTATAATGAATTAAATGCAAAATATAAAAATATAATGATAACATTGACTTTTTAGTTAAAATCTTTATGATTGGTCGTGCTCATGAAACGGTGGATACGTTTGAGTAATACCAGTATCTCTCTCTATATTTATATGTATATATGTATCTATGCTTGGATATGAACCCCAAACCTAATCTCTCTTACCCTCTCTATATATAATATAATATAATTGCATAATGTTTAAATGGTATAATCTTACGTAATCTCTGATATCAACGGTGAATATTTAAATTAAAAGAACGATTGTTTTTTATATTTTACATCATGCAAAGTAATTCAAATCTGCATTTACCACGGGGTTCATATATTTATATATATCTCCAAAGACGGTTCAATCAGGAGAAGGAACAACCGTCTTGGGAAGAGGCCACCTCTCTCAATTAGGGTTTCATTGTCTAAGTTCAAAAGGAGAACCGGGAATGTCAAGATCCTTTTAGTTTTTCTACTGACCATGTTATTCACGAACGTTTCAGTAATTAATAATAATTCAGCGGTATATTAGGCGGGGAATGTGAAGAATCTTTTAATTTTTCTATAAGTCATGTCATTCGAGAAAATTTTCAGTAGTTAATAATAATGCAGCAGTGAAATATATTGCCCTTGTTTCACTCTCTTTCTAAGACATCTGAGAGATGGTAGGTTACACGCGAAAAGCATTTATGAAAACAAATTCTAATGTATAAACAGTTCTTTTTTCGACAGATATAAAACATTATTAATAGAATGGGAGCTATTAAGCAAAAGATAGCGGCAGATGAGATATCAAGTATGATATGAAACAAAATATTGATGGCAGAGGGGTTTACATTTGGCAATGTCAACGAGATGGAGGTTACAGATTAAACAAAAAAGAACAACTTTCTTTGCTTCTTTTTCTTTTCGCTGCAGTTTGAAATCAAAAGAACAAGTTTGGGTTGAACCCTTCCAAAGGAAACAGATATAGGGAAATCTGAACTTCATTATTTCCTATTATCGATGTATTGAGAGGATCGTGAAATTAATCCTCTCTTACGGATATGGAAGGTGTTCTGCCATTAATTTGAAATTTTGCAGAACATGTATGCACTTTGAGATTACTTCATTCTAATATTGCGTTCATTTTGGGACATCCTTTTTACTATTATAAGTTGATACTGCAAAATCTCTCTCAGGACTGCTTTGCGTGCACAAGGATGGGACACAATATCCATGGCGCCCGTCCTTGTGAAAAGAACATTTCCGTGATGGTGGTATGTATCGGATGCATTAATGTAGTAATCAAACGATCATTAAACTTTTGTGACATGATTATCTAATAGCAATATGATACATATATGACATGGAAAGTGCACCCAACTGCTTTCTTTCTTCATTTCTTCAATACAATGCTTGGTACCATTATTGTGGCAAGTAGTAACCTAATATGTATTCGAATATTGATTATTCTTAATCTTTGTTTATTTGCATTACAATGATAAGCAACCGTTTTGGTGGGTGAGAAATGTAGATCTCAAGAATCAGGTCACTTCTGATGATGACCACCTTTTGCTCATCATATTATTCGCACATAGAGGGAATGCTCAAAGCATGGGTTTTGATGCTATTCATACGGAGATCTCACAAATGAAAGACGACGGTTCCAGCTCATTACTTCTCATAAACGTCACTGCAATCTATTTGTCGAGATTTCTTGGATACTTTCTTCCCAAAAGCCAGTGGACACTTTCTACTCTAGGGAATCAGGTGTTTTTCCTCTGTCATTACATATATCTTTCAAAGAACAGTCAAAATGTTTTGATCTATTCTCATGCATGTATCTTATTATCCATTCTTTTTTCCTTTCGATCTTCATTTGCTGTTTTTTAAGCAATGTTTACATCATGATCTCATCTGAATTCTAGAACCCATGGCAAAAGTTCAAAAATGTCTCATATAGGCTTTCAAAATCCTAACGTAGCCCTTCTGTTTCTCATCTGGAATTGGAACCTGCAAGGTGGATCACATGTGAGAAGATTCAAGTTTGGTTAGTCATGCATTCTACCAGTTCAGTTTCTCACGAGAAAATTAAAGCTATACTGTTTTCCTGGTCGCAACTAATCTCTTCTTATCATATTCGATTGTGCCCCACTTTTCAAAAGTTTCTTACTTTGGAGAGGATGGACTATTCTTCGCATACCAGCGTGAAGGAAACAAGACTCGTGCTTTGTTCTCCAATATAACACTCTCATCACCTCCTGCATCACCTCCTGCTAATCTAAGTCAAATACCAAAAGAATATTGTTGGTATCAGCAAGAAGTTAGTGACGCCACTGGGATTCGATATGGTGAAGCGGTTGAGAGAAAGCCCACAGAGTATTGGAATTTACCATGGTTTCTCAATGCTTTGGAGAGTGGAGATGGCGGTTGTTCATGGTTTATTAGATGGAGCGATCAACAAAATCCTCTAGTCAGTTGCATTATCCCATTAAAGTTCTCATTCCTCACAGGGGAGTTCTTTCACTTGGAGTACCCCTTATTCTGTTAGCATTAAATGAGAAGCTAGATCATGCATACATTTACTTGGTTACAGAAGACTGAGACTCCCAACTAAAGCCCAATGATTTGCCTTGTATGCACAAAGTGAACTCTACAAATGATTCAGCATTCCTTCACTTGCAGATTAAAAAAGCAAGTATGGGAACACTTCTTGGATTGTATTTGAATGTTCAACGTGCAAGATATACACTGATTTAGAGCTTCTTGGATCGCAAATGGTATGTACATGTGTTATCGATCAACTTAATTTTGCAGTTATTTAATTTTTTTCATGTTATCATCTGTTCCTTTGATTTCCTTATTGGACATCTTCAGGTATCTTTAAAGATTTATTTTCAATTGTGTAAGTGCCGATCATGACCACCGCCATAGATTGGTTAATGTAAATCACATATACATCTTTAATATACCAATCTTTTTATTCTTTTAGCTTTAGCATGCTTTCCAATTTAAGCCTTTGTGCTTCAAAAATTGTTATTGGTATAGCCTATACCTCACTTGAAAAATGCCTTTAAAGTAATGTATATTTATCTTAGGTTAATCATGTATACCTTGGATAAATTTTTCTCGACCTTTATCGTACTATGCATGATAATGAACTACTATAAGCAAAGTTTTGGATTCTAAACAAATTATACCTAACTGGTAGACTACTCTAAATATCCATTATGGTTTGGTTATCAAAAATATATTTATTTTTCTACATGTCAATTTTGGTTATATTTTTTAACTGGTGTACATGAATCTCATATAACATAGTATAACTTTCTCTAATAGTGATGTGTCAAAAGAATTATTCTTATTGTTCGTTAAGAGGCTTTTAAACATATGAAGGGTGATAAATCGGTAGGACGAAACAATATTCCTAAAGAAGTTTGGAAAATACTAAGAGAAATAGGAATCACTTAGCTCACAAGACTATTTAATGAAATATGGAGAAACCAAAAGATGCCCGAGGAATGGAGAGCGGGTACACTTATACTCATATATAAGAACAAGGGAGACATTCAAAATTGTGCGAATTATGAAGGTATCAAGTTAATGAGCCATACTATGAAATTGTGGGAAAGAACTATCGAATGTAGGTTAAGATAAGTATCAAGAACAACAGAGAACCATTTGGATTCATGCCAAGCATATCTACTATTGAAGCGATTCACCTTTTGAGACGTCTTATGAAACATTTTAGAGCAAAAAAGAAATACCTTCACATGATATTTATTGATCTAATAAAAGCTTACAATACGGTACCGAGGGAGGTTGTATAGAGAACCTTGGAAAAAAGAGGTATCTTATTGACATAACCTTATAAGAGACATGTACGATGGTGCAAAAACATGTGTGAAAACTCAATGAAGTAATGACAGACTTCTTTGAAGTTAATATTAGGTTAGATCAATGATCAACTTTAAGTCCATACTTATTTATAATGGTGATTGATGAGTTAACAAAACATATTCAAGATGAGTACCTTGGTGTATTTTATTTGCAAATGACATTGTGTTAGTGGAGGAGTCGAAGGAAAAAGTTAATAGAAAATTGGAACTATAGAGAGAAACATTAGAAAGCAAAGGCCTCCAACTTAGTAGAACAAAGAAAGAATATATAAAATATAAGTTTGATCATTTTCTTACTTCAGAGGACATAAAAATTAAAATTGGCACACATTGCATCCCCGAAAGGAAAATTTTAAGTACCTAGGGTCAATTTTTCAGAGTGATGGAATAATTGATGGAAATGTTATGCATAGAATTAATGCTGGTTGGTTAAAATGGAGAGGAGCATCAGATATTCTTTGTGATAAAAAGATATCATTAAAGTTAAAAGGTAAATATTATAGAGCAACAATTAGACCTGCCATGTTTTATGGTTTTGAGTGTTGGGCAATTAATCATCAACATGTACAAAAGATGTCTATGACGGAAATGAAGATGTTGAGATGGATTAGTGGTCATACAAGAAAAGACCATATACATAATGTGATTATTAAAAACAAATTAGGAGTGGCACCAATATAGGATAAAATGAGAGAATATCATTTAAGATGGTTTGGACATATAAAAAGAAGATCAAAAGAAGAACCTGTAAGAAGGTATGAAAAACTAAATTTTGAAAGTATTAAAAGAGGTAGAGAAAGACCACAAAAGTGTTGAAAAGAAACAATAAAGAATGATCTAGCTTATTGTGAGTTAACTGCTAACATGGCACATGATAGGGCTATGTGAAAACAAAGAATCCATCTAGCCGACCTTGTCTAGTATGGGAAAAGGCTCAGTAGTAGTAGTTGTTGTTGTTCATTTTCTAGGTGACTGCTTGCATCTGATCATAATAATGCTACACATGATAGCTTGCGACAGTTTTATTTTGGATTCTCTGTTATGATCTCTATATTTTTCGTGCTTATGGCTTTAGAGTTATGAGAAAGATAGTTCTACTTCGTGCTTCCCTTATTAGACAAACTGAGGCAACAAGACATGCAGAGAGAAAGAGCACGAATAAAACCATTGCTTTTGCTAGCACCAGTCATGATGTGAGAACTATTCTGGCAACAATACTTGGGCTTATAGATCATTGTATTGTAGACATTTCTCATGAATCTGACCTACATTCAAAACTATTGGTGATCAAATCATCTTCATTGAAGCTACTTGGTATGTTCTTTATTTATGCATAAAGTAGTATAAGTTTGTTATTGTGAAAAACATAACTATATTTAGTATGTATTTATATTCAATATATGAATGTATTAAAATTTTGCTATATTTATTTCAGATATATTGAATTATGTTCTCGACACATGCAAAATAGTTGGAAAGATGCAAGGCAGAATTTGATTTGGAGAAAGTGCTTGATGAGGCGGTCGATATGTTCCATTTTTTAGCGTTTAAGAAGGGGCATAGAAATTATATTGGATCCTTGTGATGGTTCTATACACAGATATTCCCATGTCAAAGGTGATCATAAAAGATTCCAACAAGTTGTATGCAATCTATTAAGCAATGCGATCAAGTTTACTTCAAAGGGACATTTATTAGTTCGTGCTTGGGCAAGAAAAGCAAACTGGAAAGGTTCTACGTTCTCTCTTAAGTACCAAGAACAAGATTTTAAGCTTTTGGAAGTGTCATTGTTGGGACAATAATTGTGACTTGGACTTCCAATATCTACATGAGGATTCTAATGATCAAAACTTGATCGAGGTAATAGTTGAGGTGGATGGTACTGGAAGAGGATTTCCTAAAGAGAAATGCAAGTCAGTATTTGAAAACTTTGTTCAAGTTAAGGAATTAGACTCTGATAATTGTGGTGGTGTAGGTCTCGGACTAGGCATTGTACAATCATTGGTAAGTTTTCTAACAGGTTATTTTATGTCATAAATTCTAAGAATTGTTAAGTTTTTTATTGTACTTTTAAAGAATTTTCTTTCTGTTAATTTTGTTTTTATTATTTTATTTGCTATAGAGTTGTTAAATAATCTTTTACTATTATTGGAGTTATTAGGCATGTTTTGCATGCTCCTCTAATACGATTTATTTTTGTATTAGGTTCGCTTCAGGTTTAACATATTTCTCAAAGCTTCATATAACTTACTGCAGATTACATCTGAAAAAGATGATGACATATTGCTTAATATCGTTGAAAGAGACCAGTCACATCAAGAAAGGAGCATTTTCTTTGATGGGCATTACTCGTTAAGCTCTCAGATTCTATCAAAAATTCATGAGTTGGCATATGGTGAACATGACATGGAAGGAATCCATGCTTTTATGCTAATTAAGGGTGAAACCCGAAAAGGAATTGTAAAGAAGTGGATGGAACAACACAAGTTTCAGGTACATTCATTTGATCATTGGGGAAATTTCTGTTCTACACTCAAAACAATCAAGTGTCAGACTTGCCAAGTAGATTCTTCAAGTTGTGAAGTTGCTTCTAATGTCGATGACTGCACTAGGTTTGCTGAATCTTGTTCTAAGGATCAGAGAGAAATGCTGTTATAACTCGATTAAACACTATTGATAATTATTTAAGTATTTTTGCTGCAAGCAAAGGAAATCGACAACGAGGGAGCTTTCGTGGTAGAAGTGCTTTTTGTTGATTATCATTGAAACAGTCTGTGGGCCTATTTCAGAACTTTGTAACATTTTAAGAAGTCTTAATCAAGTAGAGGAATGCAACTGCAAGGTTATTTGGTTATCTAATATAAATACATTCTCTACAGACATAGAGATTATAAAAGTTAACAAGGTACCATGTGATCTCATATTGGACAGACCTTTTCATGGTTCAAGATTGTATTCAACACTGAGCCTTGTGCATGACTGGTAGAAGAAATAAAACCTGCCAAACAGCAGAAATGTTTAAAAATATGGAGGATTCAAAACCAAAAGATAATGCTTCGACATCAAATATAGAGAAGGCAGTGAATAATTTCAAACCTTTGAATGGATTGAAGATCTTGGTTGTCGACGACAATGTCGTATTGCTTCATCTAATGACAACCACTCTTATTCGCATGGGTGCTTTTGTAGAATCCTCCAAGAATGGGCAAGTTGATGTTTCTTTAATTTGTGCGTATTTAAGTGGATTGGAGAGTCAAAGGAAGAGGTGGAATTTCCTAAGAAGAAGCTATATGGTATCATTTTGATGGATTGTGAGGTATGAACTTTCTATCTGTAGTGATAATATTCTATTTGTATTAATTTATTTATATGTATTTTTTTTATCTATTAGAGTAGACTTTGATTATATAAAATCAAAGCTTCAATGTGTGATGGAGCGAGGTTTATTTTTTGTAATGAAAAAAGAACTTTGGTTTACTTCACATTTAATTATGCATGTTATCCCATAATATTGCGATCTAATTATGAACCAATCTTTATTCTATTTAAAAGTTTTATTTGATTAAATTGTTTTAAATTAAGCAATCTTGATTTGAAAAATAGGAATAACTTTGTAAATATTGAACAATCAATTAATGGTTAATAAAGACATTGTATTAACTTTTAGTAATTACCATGTAAATTACAGATGCCCATTATGAATGGATATGAAGCAACAAGGAAGATTCGTGAAGAAGAAAAGCGCTATGGTGTTGCGCACATCCCAATTATAGCTCTTACCGATTCAAATCGGAACCGGATCAACTTTGGGATTCATCAGAATCGGAACCGAGAATCATCCGGTTCTGTTACGGTTTAACGTTTTCAAAAATCGCTCTGCAACCATTACGGTTCGGCCTGATCCCGGCCTCTCTAGGCCTCTGGTCCCTTCCAGTTCCTGCCCAAAAGCATCGGTTGTGATGCTGGCACTCTTTTATTATTATATGCGTAAAATATAGTTATATTTTTCAACATTTAAAACTTTACAATTTTATTTATTGGTTCTGAATGGTATCGGACCTGCCCCAAAGTCGATGGTTCTCAGAACCAAAACCAGCGAATTAGAACCCCGATACGTCTAAGTGCAGTAATTAACTTCGGAGTTAAGGTTGTAGTCAGTTTTAATAGCAAAGCTTTTTAACTTCTAGCTATCCAACCCACCCAATACATTTCGTGAGTTCGATACCAGAGAAGTGCAAACCAGGCTTGTGCCTCCGTGTTGCAACAAGAAAAAAAGAAAAAGAAAAAAAAAAGGGCTTGTCATACTTGCCGTATTAAGATTAACAATAAAATATAAGATTAAAATACAAAATGATACAAGTACTGAGTGGCACAGAAAAATTAAAAACCGTTTATGAAGTAAACCTCTACTAACTACTTCATGATTATCTTATGTAATAAATTTGAAAATAAATTACTGATTAACAAGCTATAGATGATATGGAATCAAGAAAATGCATAGAAATGAACAGCAAAACAACCGCCAACCAGAATCATGAAAAAACAAACAAATCCTATAGACGACTTCAAAAAATTATAAAAGAGATCCAGAAAAAAAGAGAGGACGGGACGAGATCGCGAATACGTGAGAGAAAAAAGGGAAAAGGAGAATTATTCTTGGGTGGGCAAACCCTTATTCCGGCGGTTCTACAAAAACAAATTCCAACTATACATTGAGTCTACAAACTTTGGAAACAACAATTTCCTCTGTTATATTGGTTTGTTCTGAAAAATGCCATACTTTAGACCGTCGGAAGTCAGAATTATTTTTGCCAATAAGTCTATTTTTCTAATAGTATATATATATATACACACATGCTTCTTTGTTACTGTTGTTCTTTTAGTTACATAATAATCAACGTTTGCTTTATAGTAGAAAGTTAAATTTCTAGTTTGAATTGGCTGAGTACAAAAAGGACTTCCATTATATATATATTCCAGGCTTGGATTCATCATTTGGGGCATGGTTTCTAAGGACCAAGTTTGGGTGGATGTAGAGTCCATGAGGTTTGGGTCTCAAAGTGTTTCATATATGCTTATTGAACTCGCGACGAACATCTAAAATTTGGACCTGGTCAATACTCATTGATCTACTAACTGGGTTTTGTTTATATTTAGCTAGTACCCATTAATTGCGGCTCGATGTTTTGAAAATCATAGCTTCATTTAGGGCTGAGCATTATTCGGGTATAACCGAATAATCAAACCAAACCGAAATTTCTATTTCAGTTCGGTTCTAGTGAAATTCAGTTCGGTTTTGGTTTGGCCATTCAAAAAATTTCGGTTTATCGGTTTGTTTCAGTTTTCAAGGTTTGAAAACTGAATAAAACAAATATATTAAATATGTAATATATGTATATATGCATATACATGTATGTATATAATATATATATATATATATACATAATACATAATACATATACATAGTATATATATTTATATACATACATATATAAATATACATACACATACCTATATATAAAGAGAGAGTAAGAGAGAGAATTCGAGCAAATTGAATAACCGAACCGAACGGAACTGAAATAATTCGGTTCAAGTACCTACACAAATTGGTTCGGATTCGATTTTTAAGTTTTAAAAAAATCAGTTTCGGTTATTGGACCGAACTGACTGATGCACACCCCTAGTTTCATTAGATGATATTTTCTTTTTCCTTGTTGAAAAATGAAGCTAATTTATACATGACATACTTCTACTATTTATACTAGACATGTTCGGTTCCAAACCGCTGGTTTTGGGTTGCCTGGAACTGGAAAGAGGAAAAATGTTTCCTCTGGAAGTCAAACTCCCACCAACCTTATTGATGAATTTGTGTTATTCTATGTTAAATAAATAAATAAATAAATAAATAAATATATATATATATAACCATTTTTAGCAATGGTTTGGAACCAGCTTCTCGGGTTCAAGGCCGGTTTCTGAACACCATGAACCGTAACCAAACTAGGGGAGTCTCCAGTTTCCATTAGAGTTCCACCAACAGTGCAGTTCTGGTTGAACCACTGGGCAGGTTCTGAACGGGTCATGTCTAATTTATACGTTGTAAATGTCTGGATAATGTTTACATCGTTTGATAGATTTTTGAATTTGTATACATTATTATAAGATAATTTAAGTTAAGTAAGATCAAATGGTTTAGGAATGATCGTATATAATTGTTAATGTTACTATAATGCTCAAGGTTTCATGGTTTTCCGATTTTGTATATACATTAATATAGAAGCTACGTAGTTATTCAAACTTGAATATTTACGGTCCTTTCATATATCTTATTTGTATAAGAAAGATATTGTGATTGATTAACTCGTAAATGAGCTTTCATTACTCAATGACAAATGTGAAATAAGGATTTTTCTAGTTAGGTTTTATATAATGTTGTTTGTCACCCCCATGAGCTCAAAAAAAGCCCACGGTTCAATTTTAATATGGATTAGCATTATATAAGAATATAATTTTCTTTGTATTTGATTTTGCAAAATGATTTAGAACTTAAACATGTTTTAGTTTTAATTTATGTATGAGTGAGAGACAATGGAGAATCTTAGGGTATATACTCTGACATGTAGACCTTAAATCCCCTTTGACGAGCAATTATGGTACAACAACGTGGACCGTTCAATCACTCATCATGGCTAATCCCCGATGATTGAATTAGTATTTCTTAGCATTTCTAAGGATATATATGGAGAGAGAGAAAGAAAGAAAGAGAGAACAAAGTCCATGCACACATCATTTATACTCAAGTTTCTTTAAAAAAATCTCAACTATTGATTTTACCGATGTAATGGTTGAGATGTTTTAGAATGTTTAAGTATGGAGGTGCTTATTCATGTCTATCATTATTTTTCGAGTGAATAAGTGTAATACTGTTATTTTTTATTATTTTTGAAAACTCTTAAAAGAAATTAAATTACACTCATATTAAAAAAACAGATATAAATAACTATGTCGAAAGTGGGATGGATCGAGTATATATATGTGTGTGTGTGTGTTTAATAACATATGGTTTACCCTTGACGGATGATTTGAGCGATGCTAACAGGGCGGTTCAGTGGCTAGCACTTTGGGAGTGGTACTCCAGAAGTAGGCTGACATTCGAATCAATTCCTTGAAGGCATGAACACCCCACCCAACAAAAGGAAACAGTCGGACATTTCCGTCCTGAACGTTGAACAATTCAAATGCGTATGGAAACGTTAGTTTCATATTCACGTCAACTGCAGGGCGCGAACGGTGGAGAAATGGAAAGAAAAAGAATGGAAATGGCGTCAATAAAATTTGAGGAAAGAAGGTCCCACACGCCCATGTGCGCCTCCGTCTGTCACTGCGCCTTCTTCAATGAAACGTGTAACGTCATAGTACTTCCTTCTCCTTCCACTTCGATTCCCACACAGAGGAGACGAGAACCTGCCCTAAAACAGTAGAGAGGGAGGGGGACACAGAGCATCAATGGCGTACTGCAACAGCAGAGGCGGAGGGAAGACGGCGGCGGTAGCGGTGATGACTGTGGCGTTGCTCTTAATCGCCGCCAATGCCCAGGCAAACTCCGTCGACGTTCAGGCTATGCGCGACCTAGCCAAAGCGATCGACCCGGGGGGTTCCGCCCTCGGTTGGTCCGCTTCCACCGATCCCTGCAGGTGGAAGCTGGTTTCGTGCGAGAGCGGCCGCGTGACGATGCTGAAACTTGCGAACCAAAGCCTGACGGGGACGCTTTCGCCCGCCATCCGAAACCTGACGGGGCTCAAAGTTTTGGAGCTCAAGAACAACAATCTCGTGGGCCCATTGCCGAATTTTTCGGGTATGAATGCCCTCTCTTTGGTTATACTCGACAGCAACAACTTTACGTCCATCCCACCGGATTTTTTCTCCGGGCTCACTGCCCTCCAGAAATTCTTCATCGACCACAATCCCTCTTTGGCACCCTGGACAATCCCGGAGAGCCTTAAGGATGCTTCGACGCTGACCGTTTTCTCTGCCAATGAGGCGAACGTCGCCGGCATGATCCCGGAGTTCCTGAACGCAGCCGTCTTTCCGAATCTTCAATCCCTTAATCTTGCCTTCAACATGATCACCGGAGGCTTCCCGGATTCCTTCTCCGGCCCCTCCTTGCAGGTGCTTTGGCTCAACAGCCAGAAGGAGGGAAGTCGGCTCTCTGGACGTGTGGATGCTCTCTCCAACATGACCGGTCTCACTCAGGTTTGGCTTCACTCAAACGACTTCTCCGGCCCGCTGCCGGACTTCTCCCTCCTCACATCCCTCTCGGATCTCAATCTCCGTGACAACCACTTCACCGGATTGGTGCCCGCGTCGCTCACCTCGATCCCGGCGCTTCAGACCGTCAGTCTCAGCAACAATTTGCTTCAGGGGAGTCTTCCGGTCATCCGTAGTGGGGTAAAAGCTGACAATGATCCGGCATTGAATCGATACTGCCTTTCTGTTCCGGGAAATTGCAGTCACGATGTTAATCTTCTCCTGGCGATTGCAAGTGCTTTCGGATACCCCGCGTCGCTCGCTCAAAGCTGGGCCGGTAACGACCCTTGCAATGGGTGGCAATTCATCACCTGCGATCCAAAGGGAAACATCACTACCATCAATTTCTACAGCCAGCATTTCAACGGCACGATCTCCCCCATCTTCGGAAACATCACGTCACTGCAGAAGATCATACTTTCAAACAACAATCTAACTGGTCCAATTCCACCGGAGATTGCAAAGCTGCCGCTCTTGACATATCTAGACGTTTCCAACAATTCACTTTCGGGGAAAAAGCCACAGTTCTCCGAAAATGTGAATCTCATTACGACCGGAAACCCTTTGATTGGTAAGGATATCAATCCTGGGAATTCACCGCCGGGTTGGAACCGCGAAGGAGCTGGTGGGTCGAGTTCCAGAGATAGGGATGTTGCGATACGATCGAGTAGATCGCTTGGAACTGTGATTGGTGCTGTAATTGGCGGCATATGCGGTTTATGTGTACTGGGATTGATAGTTTTCTTTGTATACAAGAGGAAGACGAAGGGCTTTGGAAGGGTTCAGAGTCCAACCACGGTGGTGATCCATCCACGGCATTCAGAGTCCGATCCTGAAACGTTGAAGATTACTGTCGCTGAAGCCGGTAGTAGCGGCGGGAATGCACTGGTAAATGATGCACAAAGCCAGGGAGTCGCTGGCCCGAGCAATATCCGGCTAATTGAGGCAGGCAACATGGTGATCGCCATTCAAGTTCTAAAGAATGTCACTGATAATTTCAGTGAGGAAAATATATTGGGGGCAAGGAGGTTTTGGAACAAGTTTATAAGAGTGGAATTGCATGATGGTACAAGAATTGCCAGTGAAAAGAATGGAATCTGGTGCAATAACTGGGGAAGGGTGCAGCTGAATTTAAGTGTGGAAATTGCTTTAATAGTGACAAAGGCTCGCCACCGGCATCTTGTTTGCACTTCTTGGTTACTGCTTGGAATCAGGAATGAGAAAGCTTCAACGTATTACCGAGTACATGCCTCAGGGGACGTTAAGCAGGCATCTTTTTTTAACTGGCTAGAAGAAGGACTGAAGCCACTGGAGTGGAGTAGAAGATTGACCATCGCCTTAGATGTGGCAAGGGCTGTTGAGTATCTTCATAGCTTGGCCCATCAAAGCTTTATACACAGGGATTTAAAGCCTTCAAACATTCTCCTTGGAGATGATATGAGAGCAAAGGTTGCAGATTTTGGTCTTGTGCGTCTTGCTCCAGAAGGAAAAGCCTCAATAGAAACAAGAATTGCAGGAACTTTTGGATATTTGGCACCAGAATATGCAGGTTTCCTTCGTGTATTTTGTTCATTTACTATAAGCATCTCAATGTCATAGTTCTGCTTTTAGTATTAGTTTGCTCTTGTATACGGATTGAGCTTCCCATGAAACATCCAAACATTATTATTGCGTATCCGGTGCTTGTGGATGACCACTGAGAAGGCCATTTAATTGATGCTCGTTGTTTATTTTTGTACTTCTATCATATTGTGATAGATTAAATTTAATGTTTATTATGCAGTTACTGGGCGTATCACAACAAAGACAGATGTATTCAGCTTCGGCGTAATTCTTATGGAGCTAGTTAGTGGTAGAAAAGCTCTCGATGCGACTCAGCATGAGGAAAGCCAGCATCTTGTTACTTGGTTCAGGAGAATGCATCTGAACAAGGATACATTCCGAACTGCTATAGATCCTACACTGGAACTGACAACCGAGACTCTTTCAAGCATCTTAACTGTTGCCGAGCTTAGTTGTCATTGCACTGCTAGGGAACCATATCAGAGACCTGACATGAGCCATGTCGTGAATGTGTTATCTCCACTAGTAGAGCAGTGGAAGCCAACAGATCCTGATGCTGATGATTGCTACAGTGTCGATCTTGACATGACTTTGCCTCAAGCAGTCAAGAAATGGCAAGCCTTTGAGGACACACAAATGGGTGACCATTCATATTCTTCCACGGCTAGCCTGGATAATACACAGACTAGCATCCCTACTCGGCCTTCGGGTTTTGCCGATTCTTTCACTTCTGCTGACGGGAGATGAGAAAGGAGAAATAGAAGGATTTAAGATAAATATCGACTCATTGTTCTTCCAAGTCCCGGTCAATATGTTTAATCTGATTGTTTTTGTGGTAGTGCTGGTTTTGGTAACTGGTTTAAATGTTGGTGCATAACTTAGGTACATACCTTGGTCGACCTTTTTCACCTTTTATTTTCTTTGACATGAAGAAATGACCAAAAGATTCATGTTTTGAAGATATGCTGGTCTTTTTGTGTGCATTTTGATATTGTAAAGTTGGGCTGTATTGGGAAGTTTACTAAGCAGGTCAGATTGGATTTTGTGCTACATAGGCCTTGGTGGATTCCAGTGGATTCATTGCATTTTATTAGTCCTTGAATTCTTATCAGTTACAGTGGATTATTTGCAGTCTATTGTGCCTTGAATTCTTGTCAGGGCTTCATTTGCAACCTGTCTACTAGTCTCTATGAAATCGACAATGCTGTATTATATGTACTTTTCTGAATCTAACGTTTCTGCTTTTTATGAATTCATGTTGGTAACGACCAATTCTACATCAAACCTGTATGAAGTCTTTGGTGAGAGAACTGAATCCTGCGATCTTTGTCCCCCATATGTAAACAATTGTGCTTGGCCACTCACTTTCTTCTTTCTTATGAATCCAAAGGGTGGAGAGTTCTATCCTGGTTCAGGTTTAACGTTATCGACAAGTCAACTCGAACCACTGACTTCTGACACGGGGTAAACCACCTTCCTAGTTTCAAGTTGCAACTGCATGATGGGTGCCAACTAATTTGAGCTATTGAGAAAAAAGAATGTCTGCTTCAGGCCTTATCTGAACTTGGCAGCGACCAGTTTCTCATTATTTGGTGCCTGGCCCGGATGTTCGATTCATTTATGTATGTATTCTTCTTTCCAGTTAGGAACTTTTAGAAGGAATCACCCTTGAATATAAGCAATTTCCAGATTTGGTTGGTGGCGTGCATATGGTGATTGCAACGGCAAAGTTGGTGAGGTTGGAGGCCAGCCTGGTTTGTGGAAGCCTGCATGTGGTGCTTTCCTTTTCAACAAAATAAAGGTTTTACGTGTTTTTCTGCAAACTGTACAGATACTCCTCTACTATGTTATATTATTTTTATAGTAAAGGTTGACTGCATATAATTGAGTCTGGTGGTTGTGATTTTGTTGGATGAGTAAGTTCATAGAATTTCATATATTGGTGCACACTTGAGCTACAGCTCTCCTGGCAAGGGACCCGAAAGAACCATGGAGTTGGATGTCCTGAGTCCTCTGTCGTGTATGGTCTGCCTAACCTGAACAGTTCCTTGCCTGGTGGAGCGGTCGTCGACTCACAAGTTGGAGGTCATGAGTTTGATGCTGGGGGTATTGGGAGGTATGCACGCCCGTGGTATTGAACTTACAACCTTCAATTGTGAGTCAGCCCTCTAGCCAGATGAGCTAACACGCTTTGAGGGCAGAACAGCTGCCAATACAACTAGGGAAAAATTACATTATGTATCAATTTATAAAAGAAAAAATGCACAAAGTTGATGTGCCTCGTGCAACCGCGATCATTAGGTCCAGTGGGATTCGATCTGGAGTCCACAAAATTTTCCTATTGCTAACCAACAGGAAAAGTGGACTGTCGTTTGAAAGAAGAAAAGGCAACAAACGGCTTTCTGAGAAAGGACAGGAGGAAAGTTCCCCGGACTGATTGAGGGCCAAGCTGGGGATGAGTAACAAGACAGCTGGAGAACGTTGGGATCCAGTTCGGCATAGTTGCTTGATTTTTTTTTTGTTACAAGAGGAGGACGCAGCCGCACAGACACTCCATGGGAGTCGAACTCCGCACCAACAACGCAGGCGTCAGTACCAATTGAGCTAACGCTCTCGGTGATTTGACATTTATGGTGGTGCCTTGTGTGGGTCCTCGTCCGGCAGTTACGGAAGGACCCTGCGGCAATTTAGACCCACACAACTGTTTCCGGTCGGGTCCTGGCTGGGGTTCTCGGTTGGCCTCAAGCTACTCGAGAAAATTTGCGTCCGATTCGGGTCAGGACACAGTTCAACAGGAACCCGACTTATATATATATATATATAGTGGTCTGTGCTTAATCTCATCCGTACTTAAATCTTTTCAAACATATATGTTGTTCGATAAACACATATTTAACTAAAAAAAACAAATTATATCATTATACTTTCAATATTAACATTTAATGCATAATGGTTCAAACTCTTTATTTTAGATTTTTATTATTAACGAGATTGAGCATGACTATATATATAGAGAGAGAGAGAGAATGTGTAAAATGTGTACACTACATGCATACTTATACATGTTAACGAGATCAACTCTTGGGATGTAATTTATAAAATTAAAAAGGTACTCACATTTACATACTTTTTACTTTTTGACTTAAATATCTACCGCCAATCTCTCAGTTAAGACCTCCATGGACTATTCCCTTAAAGACAGGAGAGAGTTGAGCGACAATCCATTGGCTTTCACAATGGAGTAGGCACTAGTGTTGGGGAGGTTTAAAATATTGTATAAATTATGTATACACAATACACATTCACTCAACATTTTAAGGGTGTGTACATAATGTGTATTTGTATGCATAGTACATAAGTATGATAGTGGAATATGTATGTGTACCATGCATGTATGTCTATATATACTGGACATATTGTATATATATGTGTATATAGGAGTCATAGCTGGATTTGGACCCGAACCCAACCAGGTCATCTGAGTGTTTTGAAAATGACCAAAAGGAAAACTTGTCGGGTTAGGGTCTACCTACTCTTGACTTGAAGCTGAAGTAACTGGACCCATGGACCCGATTTACCACCCGTAATTGTAGGGCAACAATTGAGTTGTCGCTCATCTTTGGAGGTGTCAAACGAGTCAAAGGAGCCTCCGGTTAGAAACAGCTTGTTCCAATAGGAATCGGTTGAACCTGGAACAGAGACCACCTGGTTTGCTTCTGGTATTTTACTGAAAGTTTTTTTATAAATTTTAAATTTTCTAATAAAGTTATCGGTTCCGGACTTAAATCTGAACTGTCCTAAAGCTGACCGTTGTAAAACCATAACAGGAACCAACCTTGAGTTGATTCAATTATTGTTCTTGGTTTTGGACTAATCAGAACCAAACATGTCTACCTCCGGCTGCCTGCTAACCTCATTAGATTGTACTCCTGAAGAGCAAAGCTCATATCAAGCCGAGTTGTGAGCTATAAGACAAGTGCTTTAGCGTGACAAAAAAGCAGATACCTACAAGTCTTCACCTTTGAGGTTCCCAAATCGAGCCCAAGGTGTTGAGCTCAATTCCGAATAAAGAACAAGTAACCAACTTGGTTTGGTAGTATTGTCCATTTTTTAATATTCAGCACCTGAAGCATTAGCTCAACTGGCATAGTGCTTTGACACCCTTTTGCTGGTCAGGAGTTCGAAACCCGTTGCATGTATGTTACACACTTCGGCATCCTTTGTTGCCAAAAGAAAAAGACCCTCATTTTTAAATAACTTACTAAGATTGGCACTCTGTTGCTGGTGAGGAGTTCGACTCCTAGAAGGTGTGTGTGGCTTTGGCTCCTCTTGTAACCAAAAAGAAAAAAAGGTTAATACGCATATACATGAGACTATTTGGGTGCCTATTCACATCTCTTTGTAAAGTTTCTATGGATCTACCAATTACAGATAAGAAGCTAAGAGATGAAAGAGAAGCTTTGCCTCTCAACATCATCACTGAGGGCATCTTGCCTAGAGCCTGAGCAAGAGACTTGCTGAAATTCAGATCAGTCTGCAAATCATAGAACGAGTTAACTTTAGATCCTCTTTTCATCTACAAACACCTAAAGTATCTATAGTTAATTAAATAAGAGAGGGAAAGAGAGAAAGAGAGAAAGAGTCTTTCCTTGTATAAGGCTGTGGCTGGCTACATGCATCATATGTTTACATTCGAACCTCTTTGGCTGATCAGATATCCATATATAGCACCAAGAAAGCAAGTCCATATTTATGTTTCTTCTTTCAACATTTTTTGAGAACTTCATTCTTTTACATGATATATAATATGTGCAAAAATTTCATGTGGATCCAAGTACACTACATTTAAGAACTACTTTCTTGCATTGTAAACCATAAGATGCTTATATTGGTTGGAATCCATGAAATTGACTAAATATAGTGTCATTTTTTTTCAATGGGAATTTCACATTTTATACAATTTACCAAGTTACACAAGAAAAGCATGTAAATAATAGATTCTAAGATTTTTAATTGGTACAATGGGGAGAGTGAAGCCAGATGATGCCGTTGGTATCGAACTCATGACCTTCATCATGTGAGTCAATCCCCTAGTTAGGTGGGTTATTGCTCTTAGAGTTTATTGATTCTAAGGTTTTGGTGCATAGAGGTCACCTTGGTATGCCAAGGTCACTTATAGTCGATTTTGGGTAAACCGTATTCTAAATTTTGGGTTCGGGTTCTCTTAGAACCAAAATTGAACCAGGACTATACCTGTTTTGATTCTTGATTAGGTTGTCTCAAACCTTTTAAATCGAAAAAATATAAAAAATTTAATTTTCAGAAAAAAGATGGCCAAACCGGTGGTTTTGATTCAACTCAAGGTAGATTAAGGTCTAGTTATAGTGGGGTCCATTCCGAATTGACCATGTATGAGCCAATGGAACCTTAGTTGGTGGGCTTTCGACTGTATAGCTTGGTACTAACAAGTTATGTCTTCATGAAATGGAAGGACCTTATCACCGGTTTCCTACCAGACACCTGTGAACCGATGGTTGTTTGCAGGAAATACCAGTGTTGATGTTGCAACCGACGGATGTCTACACGTATGCTTCAAAGGTTCCAGTGTTACAACAACAGTTGTATGCCTCTAAACGATATACGAAAAGAAAGAGAGAGATGAGGGACAAGGTTACCTACAGAGGATTTTCTCATAAATAAGGCAATGTGTAATAGTCATTTCTCATTTTCTGTATTTTATTGTATGTATACCTAACTTTTTTCTTCTTCCAAGTTTTTCTCTTTGGGTTTCCCATTAAAAGTCATTTCATGTTCATCTGAGAGATGCCTAAGACTCTTTTAAAAGCAAAAAACAGTTTTCGAATAAAGTTTATCTTTTTCTAAAAAGCAACTAATGAAATCTGAGAAAAGGGCCCTTCTTCCTATATTTCATGGTTGACATTAGTATTAGGGCCGATAGTGGTCACCAACAACTTACATCTCCCACTTGGCCACTTGAGTCAATCTACGATATATTGGTTTTTCCTTTTACTATTTTAGTATTTACAAAGTTGTATCATTTATCTAGTTGTAAGTAAATTGCAACTTTTATCTGTTATGCGCTTTTTCACAATCAATATGTTTTTCCTGCATAACACTCAACAAAGTGTATTTTTTACACTTAGGCATATCTCAAACCTATGTGGGTTACATGTTTAGTAAAATGTTCTTCTTAGATGCCTTTTGTTAAGGGGTCGGCCAACATCTCACCAATTTGAATATAACATATAGTTATTTAATTTCTTTTGAGTATATCATGAACATAATGATATTTAACCATTATATGATTATTTCTTGAGTTATTAACTCCACACTTAATAAGAGTAATTGCTACATTGTTGTCACTATAAATGAAAACTGACTCGTTGGTTATGTCTAGCTTTAAATCAAGTATAAGCGGCTTATCCAAACGGTACTCGTAGCAAGCATACTGCAAACAATATACTTAGCTTCTTATATATGCAATGCTACACAACTTTGTTTCTTAGAAGCCCAAAAAACCACACTACCTCCAAATAAAAATATTTCAACAGAAGTTTATTGGTTGTCATCTTTGCTTCCAGCAAAGTCAACATTTGAGTATCCTATCATTTTCAGTTCATCTACTTAGAAGCAAAGTTTCAAATCTTTTGTTTCTTTAAGATATCTTAAAATCTTTTTCACAACTATCCAATGCTATCATCCAAGATTACTTTGATATCTACTCATAAGACCAATAACAAAGTTGATATCAAGTTTTCTACAAAACATAATATATATCAAGCTACCCATAGTTTGTGCATAAGGAACATTATGTTTATCGTCTCCTTCACCGGAACAATTAGCCTTATTGATTTTGACCCATTTCGCAATAGGTGTAGATGTAGACCTGCATTCACCTATTTTAAACTTTTTGAGTATATAATCTATATCTCTCTCTTAACTTAGGCATAAGAGTGTAGTTTCTAATCTTTATACACAGGATATAGGATGCTTTCCCCATATCCTTCATTTCAAACCTTGCGTTTAACCATAACTTAGTTTTAACAATCATCTCATTCTCATTCTCAGTCAACAATATGTCATCTACGTATAACGATAAGTTGACGAAGTGACTCCCACTGTTCCAAACATATACACGATGGTTAAGTTCATTAGCAACAAACCCAAATTCAATAATGACATTTTGAAAAGTAAAATAACATCGACGAGGTGATTGTTTAAGTTCATATAAGGATTTTTTTAGCTTATACATTTTATTTACTTAGCCTTTAACAATATATCCTTTTGGTTGTTGCATATATATAATTTTTTCTAAATCTCTATTTAGAAAAGTTGCTTTTATATCTAATTGATGTAAATCTAAATCATAATATGCTGATATTGTAAGTATTATTCTTATGGATGCAAATTTTGTAATAGGAGAATATATCTCAACATAATCTATTATCTCTTTTTGCGAAAATCCATTTGCAATCAACCTCGCCTTAAACTTGTTGATAGTCTTATCGACTCTATATTTTTTTTAGAACCCATTTACAACCTATGACTTTTCTTTCTTTTGGTAAATTCGTCAATTCTCGGACTTGTTTTTCTCAATGGATTGAATTTCTCCATCCATAGTTTTTTTAAAGCTTATACATTCAAATGAGTTAATAGCCTACTGATATGTCAAGTTATCAGTCAACTCAACTAAATCTACTGAAGTACACACTTCCTCTACAAGGTAAATGTGATAATCCTTTAACTAGGATAGTGTGACTATAGGTCTTTTGTGTTCACTTAAAGTTTTGGTTTGATAAGAGAGATTATGTTTGAGTTCAAATGATAATTGATTTAAATCTATTAGATCGTCAACATATTCATCATTATTTTCAAGGATGTCATTTTTAGTATCTTCTAAGAATTAAGTATCCCTGCTCTATATCAGTCAATAGTCCTCATGATAAATCAATAGCCTTTATATCCTTTAGGATATATAATAAATATACATCTCAATGACCTACTATCAAACTTGTCTGTAGACTGATCAAGGATCTTCACATGAGCGATAAATCTCACCTCTTGAGATGATCTAGGTTTAGTTTTATTCTAAACCACATCTCATATAGTATAGAGAATATAATTTTGCATGGTACTCTATTGAGTATTTATACATATGTATTTATCGCTTCTCTCAAAATACCTTTGGTAGAGAAGCATCTATTAACATAGACCTTGTCATATTCAATAAGTTCTTTTATATCTCTTTGCTACACTATTCTGTTGAGGTGTCTTAAGCATTATATTTTGCTTTGCAATACCAAAGTCTTTACATAATTCTAAAAATTCTACAGAGGTACACTCTTCACCTCTATCCGATCTTAAGACTTTGATTGTATGCCTCAATCGGTTCTCTGCGTCTTGCTTATATTCTTTGAATGGTTCAAGTGCTTTAGATTTATGCGCTAAGAGATATATGTATGTATATATCGAATAATCATCAATACAAATTGTAAAATAAACTTTTCTTCGATGTGATCTTATTCTAAAAGGTCCTTATAAATCAATGTGAATAATCTCTAGTAGGGTTGTTGCCCTAATTATTTCTTTGAGAAGTGATTTTATAGTCATTTTCCCTTGTATACAGGTCTCACACTTATTAAAAGTGTTTTCATGAAAGCTAGGTAATAAGCTAAAGTTGATTAATTCTTTAAACTTATATGACCCAATCATTTATGCCATACATTCACATCAATCACATGAACACTATCAATATAAGCAGAAGAAAAACTTTCATTTTCATTTACATTGTGTTTGAACAATCCATGCTCAACATCAAATAAATAAAAAAAGTTATCCTACTATGATTTTCCACAGTGACTTTACTAAGGATAAACCTTACCTCAAATACTTTCTTTATCAAGATAGGGACCGATACAAGATTGTGCCTAATAATGAGTACAATTAATACACCAGTAAGTATAATCGGTATGCCTTGTACAAAACTTTTGAATGAACCAACCCGAAGAACATCAAAAAAAGTATTATTCTCGTATAAACCTGATGTTCGCTAGGTTTGTATTCCTTCATATTCATTGCTCCTTTTTTCTTTGAGATATGTCGGGTTGCTCTTGATTCGATCCACTAATCAGTCACTGGGTGATCCATGTAGAGGCATTCAAAAATGATGCAAATTATGTAATGCTTTTCTGTTGGGTCGCGTCATTGGTTATTTCCAAGATTGTTCTTGTTACGACAATCCGTTTTGTAGTGCCCCATCTTCTGATAATTGAAGCATTTTACTCGAAAAGCGGACTTCTGCGATTTCTTGAAGTTTTGACTGTCCTGCTTGTTATTTTTACCAAATTTTTTATTTGATTTTTTCTTATTCTAGTTGTTTTTGGAGTTAGACCCTAAATCATCTTGAGCAACTAAGAATATTTCCTTTTTGTTTTTACTAATATGTTCTTGTTCAATTGTTAATTTTAATGGGAGTTCCGAAAGGGTAAAATCCGATCAAAGTCTAAGCGTTGTGGTTATCATATTCAAGAAAGGGGTTGGATTGTTTAGAATCGTGGATATTTGCATTGGCTTAGGGATGACTAATTTTGCTACAACTAAGTCCCTAGTCATTACCATCATTTGGTTAACATGTTTAATTATATTATCACCTTCTTCCATTTTATAAGAATTGTATTTTTGTTGAACATGCAGCTTAGCTATAGTATTATATTTTGTAGTCAAGAATCAAATAATTCTTTAGCAGTCTCATACTCACCAAAGACCTTAATCAAATCATCTTTTATATTAACATTATGGTCCACATTATGGTATCATCTCTTATGCTTGTCTTTTTTTCCATCTGTTGCAACTGTAGTAGGGGATAAGACTGTTTTCCTATATACATAATTAACTCTCTCTAAAGTTAAGTCTAGTGAGATTCTTCTCTTCCATTTTTAGAAATTTAGGTCATTTAATTTTTCAGTCTTTGCCAATTCAGACACAAATTTTTGAAGTCATTTTTTTAATGATTTGGTAGAGACACAAGTAGAGGGTCAGTATATTTTAAAAAATATATATATAAAACATGCATCAGATTAATAGATATAAGACATTTCTTAAATAATTAATAACAAAAAATAGTCAGGCACCTAAATGCAATATCCACAAATTTTAAGTACTGAACTTTAAATATTTCCAGGCATTGTATTATAGTTTATTTAACATATAAGTACCTTTTTAGAAATATTATAAAACTAAGGACAAAACAGTAAAAAAATGCTTACAGTATTTTCTCATAAAGTATAAGGGCAAACATGTACTTTTCTTTAAGTGGCATAACGTATAATATGTCAAACTGCGAGGGTTATTCTAATAAAATCACCTAAATATAGGGTTATGTAAATATGAATATTGACAAGGGACAAAACAATAAAACTATAGACTGATATTTCTTGATTTTACAGATTGTTAGAGGGCATAAAAGACTTTTCACTTATACAAGGGTAAATCAGTCTTTTCATATCAAAATATCTAGACATTTTTGTAATTTTGTCCTGTGGTATTTCAAAATTTTGATATTTGTACATGGTAAAATGGTCATTTTATTAAAAACAACTAAGGTTTTGATGAAACTGTGGTTTTTTAATGGAGGGGAGAGAGAGAGAGAGGCTTGTGAGAGAGAGTGAGAATAAGAGAGAGAGCGGGAGATCACCAGTGGTTCCGTCGTCAATGACCTCTACTCTTCTTCTTATTCGGTTGTTACAGAGAGGGAGAGAAAAATAGTGAGAGGAGGCCGCCAAGGAGGTTCTGTCATCGCCAACCTGGCCTCCGTTCCTCCTCTTCTTCCTCTTCGACTATTACGGAGAAGGAGAGAAACAGAGAGAGAGGAGGCCGCTAGGACGGTTCTGTCACTGTCGGCTTGACCTCCATTCCTGTTCTTCGTGGTCCATGCCGCTCTCATCACCATCTTTCCTTTCCTCATCGACGTTCATGTCGTCCATGTTGTTTGAAGCCTGCAACCTACCTATGGCCACTTTCGATGGGCGGCTTTCGGTTGTCATCTGCCTCAACCCTAGAGACTGAAACCCTCCCGACACAATTTTAACACTTTCTTTTTCTACAAGGTCGGCGTACATCTAAGGAGTCGCGAACAACTTCAACAAACTTTGATACCAGTGTTGAGGTCGCATCTCTCTGGACATTTGTACTTCCGGGATCCCAGTGTTGCAACAGAAGCCCTATGCCTGTAGACAAGATAGGGAAAGAAAGAGAGAGAGGATGAATATAGTTACCCGCAGAGGGTTTTCTGAGGAAGAAGGCAATGTGTAAAAGTCACTTCTCATTTTCTGTATTTTATTGTATATATACTTGGGTTTTTCCTCTTTCGAGTTTTCCTCTATGTGCTTCCTGCTAAAAGTCATTCCATGTTGGTTTTCTGAGGAAGAAGGCAATGTGTAAAAGTCACTTCTCATTTTATGTATTTTATTGTATATATACGTGGGTTTTTTCTTCTTCCAAGTTTTGCTCTCTATGCTTCCCGTTAAAAGACATTTCATGTTCATCCGGGAGATGAACTTTTTCAAAAGCAAAAAGCGGTTTTCGAATAAAGTTTATTTTTTCGAAAAAGCAAAAATCCGAAAAGAGAGACGTTCTTCCCGCATTTCATGGTTGATGTTAGTATTAGGGCCAATAGTGGCCACCAACTACTTAAAGTATGTAACCGAGTAAGATCAAGAAGAACTTTTGCCTTCCTTGTTTTGTCTTCGACCAACTTTAGCAATTGAATATCATCTTTTGTCTTTGATTCAACATTTTTTTAGTAGCAACCAATGGCATTCACCAATCTGAAATCCAAGACAGATTTATGTGATGACTTAACAAAATCTTTACTTCCCTTATGAGCTTGAGTATCATACTTTTATTTTTATTGTTGTTGTTGTTGTTACTCTTTTTGAAATTCAACGTCATAACAATTTCCTTAGGCACCCCTTCTATCTTCTTTGATTTTGTTAAACTTGCATTTTCCGGAAAGTGTCACAAGATCCTTCAAGTAGGTAGTTTGGTAACGAGCCAAAGGGACCAAAGAAAGCCTCGTCATGTTTGGCTCATTTCCTATATGAGTTAGCTCATGGTTATATTATTTACGTGCAAATTTATGTTTGAAAATATTGACAATCTGTTTGTTATTTCATGATCAGTGGAGTATAAAAAATGGGACAGTTCAAACATTTTCAAACTCATTTATAGTCATGTCTGAACTAAGTTGAAGCTTTTGGCTTTTGTTACAAACAATATTTGGTATTGCAAAGAAGAACGCACTTCCATTGCAACTATTGAAGGGCCAATGAATGCTTGGTTGGTTCAAGCGGTTTCATACTTGTTCCCTTTAAGCTAGGTCTCGAGTTTGAGTCTTCTCAATGTCCAAAACACTGTTGGAAGAGCTTTACTTCATAGTGGGCCAAACCGACTTGAAAGGATTAGACAGGGTCCTTGCGGGCTTAGGGATACCCATGCTCTAAACCGGAAAGAAAAGGGTTTACACGAGCACTGGTTCATCCTGACACGAACAACCTGTCTTTCTCCTCGAGCTTCACAAGCAGAGATGAATGTTCATGTTCAGCTAAGTTAAGGTCACGAACCAGACATGAAAGAGTCATGAACGAGACAAACCGAATCGAATCGAACCAAAGCTGATCTACTGAGAGTTTGGTTCGTTCTTCACAGGAGGATTTGTTGATTACATTCATGCAGTAGCAATGTAAAAAGGAGCGACCACTGAATTTGCAAAAGATTGAAGGGGTAACTGGCTTAGCACTTTACACGTGGCAATGTACGATTGGGTAATAGAGTCTCAAATTGGGCAATTAGCTGCCAAATTGGTTGGTTGAAAGCCAATCATGTCGACATGCAAAATTGAATCAAGAAAAGGTATAAATAAATATTTCTTTTTCAAATCTGCTCTTTCCTTTCTAGTCATTTTCATATAAACTCCTCCTTTTACTAGTTTATTTTTTGCACATTCTTTTCGGAAGTGTTGATTCAGTTAAGGTCCAACCAAAATGTAGCAAAAGTTTGTGCAATTATGTAAATCCATTGAGTTAACGTTTAGTACTTTGTTTAAGTTTTTTTTTTGTTACAACAGAGAGTCTGAAAACAAGTGGCCCCAAGAATTGAACTCACCACCTGCAACATGTGAGTTTGGAGCCCTGCCAGGTGAGCTGATGCTCTTAGTGCTGTTTAAGTTCCTTTCTAAACTAGTTTTATTTCTTTCTTTTAAAACATAACAATAAGTTTATTTGGTTACTCTTGATTACAGGAATCTTCTTTTAAATTACTTGATTTTTTTATGGAAAAATGGAGGCTGAAGCCAAACACACACCCCAGGTATTGAATTCATTACCTTCAACTTGTGAGTTGAACCCCTAGCCTGGCAAACTATTGCTATGCACGCTAATTGCTTTATTTTCATGATGAATAATTTCACTGGAAAATTTATAAAATAACCTTAAACTATATATATATATATATATATAATATAATGCCTACACAGAGTTTTTCAAATTATCCAAACTAACCTATCAATATCAATATTTAACGTACATTATATTTTTCTACTAAAGTCTGCACATGGTAATTGTTCTTATATTCGGCATGCTGCCAGTTTAAGCTCCCTCCTAGCTGAATCCTGAATAATAACATTCATTCAATGGGAATATTGATCAACTTTAATGGTGAATATCAGTGTTGGGACAGTCGTAATTAGTTAGAGTTTTTTTTTTAAACCGCGGGTATCTGGAAGTCCACAAGGATCCAAACTGCTCATCATGTTCGAGCCATGTTGGTCCATTATGGGGGTAAGCTCTTCCGGTGCTGATTTTCTCATTCACAAGGCTTGAACTCAAGATCTTGCTTAAGGGGAACAAGTGCCAAAGCATTTGAATAAACCAAGCGTTGGTAATTAGTTAGAGTTTAACACAACCAATTAAGTGCATAAAATGGGCATATCTGGAAACCTATTTCATTTATTTAATGATCTTATAACATCATAAAATCAATGATCAAAATTATGCACTTGTTCAAAGATAATAAATGCACTTATATATCCAACTATATTGGAAAAGCTTACAAAATCGAAACTTATATATTCAGTACAATTTCTCATTAACAACGATATAAGGAAGTCATGGTAGATTTGCCATCTCAATAGAACTTCTACAATCAACATAAGCACCAAAATGCCAGATGTTTATAAAGCAAGCATGTTTTCAGAGTTACCCGAAAGGGGAGGATGGATTTGAAAACATATAGAAAAAGGAGACCTAAAGTAATGAAGACCAACATGCTGCTGAAATCAACTAACAATGTATGTGTATATATTGTTTATAAAGCAAGCTTGTTTTTAGAGTTACCCGAAAGGCGAGGATGGATTTGAAAATATACAGAAAAAGGAGACCTAAAGTAATGAAGACCAACATGCTGCTGAAATCAACTAACAATATATATATATATATATATAGAGAGAGAGAGAGAGAGAGTCAAACTTTTGGAAAGACGATCTAACTCTTGAAGCAAAATCAAGAGTTTGACACCTTCCACAGATGGGTGATATATATACATGAACGCTGCTTGTCTTCGTCTTCAAACTTGGTCTTCAGAGTTAGATAAAGCAAGCATGTTTCCAAAGTTACCCGAAAGGGGAGGATGGATTTGAATATATATAGAAAAGGGAGACCTAAAGTAATGAAGACCAACATGCTGCTGAAATCAACCAAGTTACTAACAATGTATATACATACATATATATATATATATATATATATATATATATATATATATATATATATATATATATATATATATATATATATAGAGAGAGAGAGAGAGAGAGAGAGAGAGAGAGAGAGTCAAACTTTTGGAAAGACGATCTAAAACAAAATCAAGAGTTTGACCTTCCACAGATAGGTGATATATACATGAACGCGGCAGGCATGTCTTCAAACATGGTCTTCATTTTCTTCTATTTATTGGCTATAAAAGGATGACCCCAGTGATATCACAAAGTCACCAAATACCATCCTTTGTATTTCTCAGCATTTCTCTTCCTCGTTGAATTGATGTAACGAGGAAGACAAAGCTGCCATGCCTCGCCCTTTCTCCTTCCCGTCGGTCATACTACTGTTGGTTTTATGTATCAATGCCTCGTCTGCGTCTCTGCTGCTGTGCGAGGACAGGTACTTCACACCCGTGTCTCAATTGGTCTCTGAACAACTATACAATTCACTCTTCCTCCACAAGGATGACAATGCCTGCCCTGCCAAGAACTTCTATCTTTACTCTACCTTCATTGAGGCTGCTCAATCCTTCCCCAAGTTCGGAACTGCTGACACCACCGATACCCGCAAGCGTGAAATTGCTGCTTTCCTTGCTCAGATCTCTCATGAGACTACAGGCACGCTCTCTCTCTCTCTCTCTCATAGTATCCTGATGTCTGACAAGGTGATCACTTTTAGGGGGATGGGCAACTGCACCTGATGGACCTTATGCATGGGGGCTTTGTTTTAAGGAGGAAATCAACCCACAAAGCAACTACTGTGATTCCACAAGCACTAGGTGGTGTTGCTACCCTGGCAAATCCTACTACGGCAGAGGACCCATTCAGCTATCATGGTATGTTTCTGCAAATAATCCAATTTAAGATTAGTCTTGGTGCAGTAAAATATGAAACAATTCGATAAATCCAATAATAGAATTTGAGAATACTGAGATTCAAAAGTTAACATGCAGATTTTCATGGTGTTGTGAGCAGGAACAACTATGGGCCAGCTGGAAAAGCAATAGGATTTGATGATCTGAGGAACCCTGAGATCGTATCAAACAATTCTGTAGTCGCGTTTAAAACTGCGTTGTGGTTCTGGTGACCGAGCAGAAGCCCAAACCTTCACGCCACAATGTGATGGTGGGGAGATACGAGCCGACTCTGGCAGATTTAGAAGCCAACCGGACTGCTGGCTATGGGCTGGTGACCAATATCATCAATGGCGGTTTGGAGTGTGGTAGGGGAGAAGATAGCAGAGTGAATGACAGGTTTGGCTACTTCCAGAGATATGATGCCATCTTCAATATCACTACAGGCGATGATCTAGATTGTGCCAATCAACAGCCATTCTAGGTCTGGTCTCATGACAGTCAAGAAGCTAAAGCAAAAGTCCAAAATAGATATGATACAAATAAAGGACCATGGAGAAAGCCTATTATTATTTATGCATGCGATGATGATAAACAAAATAACCAAACTCTTTTTTCACTTTTCCTCTATTCCTAGCAATGCACAAGTTGCCAATCCGTTCATCCGCTGGAGAAAACATTGCTATGGATGTGTCTACGTAGTTTATTAATAAAACATTGGAAGACATTGTTGTGATGTGTAAGAACGAAAGATGCAGAATGAGCAAAGAGACTTTGCTCGAGAAACAGAATTATAACTAAGATTATACTTTGGTTGCATAGGAAAAGGAGAAAGCAATTAATTGACCATTTGATTTATTAAAATTAGGTACATACAGAAGCGTCCATTACAAAGGATATTAGCTCACAAACATGAATGTGGTTTGCCCCTTAGTTTTCCTAAGATGGGAAATATGTTAAAATGTAATAAGGATGTGACAATAGGGCCATAAGTTTATGTTTGTAATCAAGTTCCAGTGGACCTAGGTCACTAGAGGTAGATCACCCTTGCACTAAGGCCACTAAGGCCATGGGTGGGGGGCCCAACTTCACTCTTCCCACTTTCTCCCTTTCTCTCTATAAATACTTATTTGTATTCTATAAATAATGAGCCATTTGTGTCTGTTCATTCTTCAATCAAATGAATTCAGGTAGCTTACCTGATTTTCTATCATTGGATCAGAGCGAAGCCGATCGCTGGTTGTAGTGGTTGGGTAGTGACAGTGACAGTGTCAACGGTGAAAGTAGCGATTAGTGGTGATTCAGTAATGATGGTGGTTGACGACGATAACGTCATGCAACGGTTGGTTCGACCCAAGACGGTTGAGGTGGAAGCAAGAGAGTTGTTGCAGCAAAGAATTGTTCCTTCTCTCTGACTGCACTAATATTGATGAAGATGACACGGATCGACTCTTCCTAAGATGCTTGTAGACGATACGGAGACCTGTCGGGAAGCTCCTCTGCCTCACCGGAGCTGCAGCGGGCTAGGGAGTACCTGGAGATGATCCGCTTGATGCCTTTGCATGAGGGGAGAGGGTAAGGTGATTAGAGAAGCCGACTTTATCATCGTTCCTCTTCGATACTTGTTGGTACAACGGCTTGATCGTTTTCAATTAGCATTGTGCCACAATCTTAGCCCACTTCGCATCCTTCTCTGGAAGACCATGGCCGAAAGCTCCGCGGACACTGTCGACTCCTTCACCTTGCCCCCATTCCGAGTGCCATCCTTTGTTGAAAGGGTCGAGAATGGTTTCTCTTCCACCTTGAACTTCACCATGAGAAATCAGCCATGGTTTTGTTTCATCTTGACGGGAGTTCCTGTGAGGCTTCTTTGGGACTTGGAAAATGTTTCTTTGAGCGGAGGAAGAAGACTCTGGTGGTGGATTTTAGCGATAATAGAGCGCAAGTGGATGCAAAGACGAAGGTGTCGAGGCAGGCAGCGAAAATGGAACACCGACAACAAGTTGGCTAGCAAGGCAACGAGCGGCAATAGCGAGTGTTTCACATAGCGGATGGCGGCAACCGTGGAAAGGATGGTGGCAACGATGGACGATGAGATGCCATTGGTGCTTGTTGGTGTCTTGATGGAGCTAGAGAAAGAGAGATTAGGCTCTCTGCCTTTAAATAGAGAGCGAGATAGCGAGAAAAAGAGAGAGGGCTTATCTCTCTACGTCAAGCAAAGGCTATGAGAAAAAAGAGAAAGGTTATGAGAAAAGAGAGAAGAAAAGAAACCCTCTCCATTGAACACAAACAAGAGAGAGAGAGAGAGAGGGTCGTTGTGAGGAGGATTTCGGCGCTTACCTTTCGGTCTTCTGGGTCGTCGGAGATTCAGTGAGCGCACCGGATGTTGATGTCGCGAGGTTTCCACACGAGGGTTTTCTATGTATTCTGTATATCTGTGAATCTCTATCACCTTGTAAATGGCTGTCTTTTTATAGGCACCCGCTCCCCCGTCGGATGTCTTTCTCCTCTCGTGGCTTCCCTCGTCTGAGAGAGGTAATTGATGGCCGTTACCGGATTTTCTGGTAACGATTATTCGTTACTTATCTGGCCTCTCCTTAGGTAACGACTGAATGGCCAGTCCAACCGTTACCCGAGCCGAGAACGACCATTTTATTGTAACACGTTGTCCCTCCCTCGTTGTTCATTTTGTAGGGTTTGAGTTGTCGCTGCGATCTTTGGTGGGAGAGATCTCTTAAATCGGAAGGAAAGATAGCACAACACCTCCGTGGTGCAGAGTTTTCTTTGGTAGACATGAGATATTTGTTGGACTCACATCCAGGATTTGATTTGATCCTGCTTCGTATTCAAATTGGAGTCCATCCAGGTGTGCTCTTTCTAACTTATTTATCTTTGACATTTGTTGTTGTATCTCTTTGTATGATTAAGATCTCTATATTATATCTATATATTATTTTTGTTGGCGTTTTGTTAAAAACCTTTGTGATTAAGGTGTTTCATGTTGTTAGCTATTTGTTGGAGATTAGTCAATGTTTTAAGATGCACCTATTGTTATTTGATAATTTGTGATCTTGATAACTTTGAAATTACATTTTCATGTGATTAAGATCTTCTTGTTGTGGATATATGTCACATTTGTTGGCCTTTTGTTGAATACCTTTGTGACTAAGGTGGTTCATGACGTTGACTATTGATCGGAGATGAGTCAATGTTGAAAATATACTTATTGTTATCTTCATAACTTTATGCTTTATATAAGTATTTAAAAATAATGCATAAAAGAGTTTTGCCTTGAGTATTGATTATTCATTTGGCATATTTTGTGTGAATGATAAAAATTAAATTAAAATAATTCTTGTTTTTTGAGAAACATTTTATGTTGAAAAGATTCTTTAAAAATATTAAGTTGATTATAAATCTTTTTGTATATATTTAAAATATTTTTATCATCTTAGTGGATTATCTTATTCTTAGAATCATAGAATCATGTTGGAGATTGTGAGTTATTTAAGAGCCTTATATTTGATTGATTTGCATGGTTTGAGCTTAGCCTTAAAGCTTGTTTGGGTTTGAGTTCGACCTTAAAACTCGAGTTTGAAATTAGTCTTAAAGCTTGTTTGATATATAAAGCATTTTTTTCATATCACGAGTTTGTAGTGATTCATGAAATTATTTTTTATATTTGGCAATCCTACTTAAACAATCAATATTTTCTATATTAAAGAACTTATTTAAAATCTTATCAAGTTTGTAGTTATGGGATCTTAATACTTTTATTGAAAATTAATTGTATAAGTTTTGTTGTAAGTATATTTTAAGGTAGATTGCAAGGCTAAAGTTTCGGAAAAAAAATTTGCACTTAAAACATCTTTCCAAATAGTTAGTATGGGTTCATACATATGGACTAAAACAAACTTTGAGGTAATAAGGCTCATAAGTTTCTGTTTGTAATCAGATCTCAATCGACTGACTATATCATCAGCTTTAGGACCACCTAGCACCGAGGCCAATAAGGGTTTCAATGTTGGTGGCTTTCGGTCTTCTTCTCTCTTTCTCTCTAATAAATACTTATCACGTAATATATAAATAATGAGCCTTGTGGCTGTTTGCACCACAATAGAGAGTCAATCAAGAAACAAGGTACGATGTGATATGGAACTGCTAGGACAAATGAAAGCCTCATCCAAGATCGAGCAAAAGAAAGTAGAATAAATTTCTATATCATTACTAATATCCCCTCGGTTTCCCCAAGATGGAAAATAAACCCTGCACCAGACTGGAGTCAATCGAGAAACACGTTGCCATGTGATATATGGAACTGCTAGGACAATGAAAGCTTAATCCAAGATCGAGCAAAAGATCAGTTTCCCTATCATTACAGATGTAGCAACAGATTCATATCATTACAAAAGTTTTCCCTTTAAATGTTCTTGTCTGCAAGTTTAAGCATGCTCAGAACAACCACGGAACTATTTCTATACCATCCATGTGCCGGCCATACAGGGGCTTTCTATATAATTTTAAGGATTCTGACAAAAAATATAATAAAAAACAAAAGTGACATCATACTTTTCAATCAAAAGACAGCCCAAACACTAGAGTTGTATGAGTTTCGATGATCTATGACTCCTCCTTCAGCCTCTTCTCAGCTTCTTCCATTTTTTGTATCTCCTTGTAATATTTGCAGACAGAATACATGCACCTGCACAAAGAAGTCATTGAGGTTGCTCTTAGAATACCATGCACTAAAAAAGATCGACCGTGATTGCTACCTACCAGTAAAGAAAGCACGCAGCAATGCAAAGAATAGCATTCCTTTGAGCTTTGAATATCTGCATCACAAAGAAATATGCACACAGGTTATATATCACACTCTGTCAAAGCATTAAATTTAATGAGCACAACATAGAAGGTAACCAAGTCGGTGGGCCATCAACCAGATCCTCATCAAACATGAGTTCACAGGTCATGCTCCTAATGATATTTTTGAAGCAAGAGTCACTACATTTTGCTTTTGACAGTTTAATCATCGATGTCTCAGTGGTATCATTATGACCTAAACTTTCTTTGGTTGTTACTCGGAGAAACCGCCTTCTGAGGTGTTGGAACAACCCAGCCAGAAGCCCAAAGGTTAATAGGACTGTTATGGCCCGGGCCCATGCTGGGTTTACTTAAGCAGGGACTAATACCACTGGGTTTCAAACCCTTGTCTGACAGCAGCCACAGGCTTTTCCATTATGCTAACTTCTCTTGGCCCATCTCTAAACCCCAAAAAAGTGAATGATATTTCATCTTGTAAAAAATGACATGGAAGAAATTTCTCAACAGCGAATAGCATGCAATTAAATCCATTCCATGTCCCAAAGCCTTTAAAACATGTCATATAAGAGCTTAAATGAGGAGAAAACCAAGTCCATTTTGGTCTCAACTAGAGGTTGCACAACTTCTGCACTGTATTTGACACATTTAATTGCGAGATAGTGAGCAATTTATTAATTAACAATGATGCACAAATGCTACTTTAGACTAAGAACAAAGATGATACCTTGTCATTTCCCTGCATCTTTTCCTTTTTCTGCACTTTTTTTTCTCAATAAGAACTAATTATATCTGTTACTTCCATTATATGATCTAAGTGCAGAGAAGAACCTCCTTTACCAATCCACGTGTCATGGTTATTGCAAGAACCCTAACTTACTTGAATCCCACGATAGAAGAAAAAATTATGATCTTGATAGAAGTGAAATTACTGTCTCCCCAGTGATTGCCATTCATCTTTGGTGATGTGCAGGATCATTGATCATGATCTTCCCGTATACGAAAGTCATTGCTTCCTTTGGTTGATAATATGGGTATCAAGTTTCTAAGTAGAAGAAGAGAACACCTAAAGGAGATTTCTGTTTTGCTGAAATCATTCATTTATACAGGTGTGCATATTATATTTTGGGGTGTTATGAATTAAAACACTACCCCACCTAGTGGGGAAGAGGCTTGGTTGTTGTTGTTGTTGTTGTTGGCGTCGCTGTTATTCTAGATGATGAATTAAAACACCAGGTTCGCTTTCCATTCTTTCCTTTTGGTTTGGATTATTTTCTAGATAACCACTCACTATACTGAATTAGCTTATGACATGGAACCCTTTAACGTGCTTGTTGTAGGACATGTAATCTCTAATAACTATTAGAGATGCATCACCCCACATCTCTCCTCGTCATCCACCACCTCTCACCTTGGTGCCTCTGTCTGGCTGTTTTCTGTATTTCATCTAGTTTAGGATGTGTTACTTGGTTGGTTTTATAATCATTTTAACAATCAGTTCAGTTTGTTTAAACCCTGTCAGGTGTCAATCAGCTTATACCTTATTCTGTTTTGTGTCAATCTGATGCCGCTTTGCATTAATTCAAGGAGATGTGCCTTGCTTATTCTGTGCAGGTTAGGTTTCTATATATTCTTTGTGATCAGCATTGATAATTTTGCTGTGTTTGGTTCTGCTATGAGTGCTTACCATCTGTTTATGTGCTTGCTATCCTGCTCACTCTTGCGTCAAAGATTATTTGCATCATGGTAGTTTTCTTTAGGTTAGTTTCTGAAGATCGTGTCTGCTGAGAAAAGTACACTGGAGTTAATATTATTTGCTTATTTTATTTTTTAGAATTAATTGTTAATTGTATATATATTATTTTCTTCGTGTACTGCATAATCAGCACATACCGTTCATATATGACACATATGCAGCGCATAACGCTATTGATAAAATAGCTAAGAATCCATGAGCTGCCCTACAATAACGGCTTGGTTTCTATTTCGGTTTCGAAAAACTAAAGATGTGCACTTTGTTTCCTAGTATAAACTTCTTCAATAGGATCCAATCATTATTCCAGACAAGTAAACTAGCATTGTCCAAACAGAAAATATCTTCAGCACTCAAATAAACATAATAATTGTAAGTAAGCGAACAAAACAAACTAGAAATTTACGAGAAGATTAGAAAAAATCACAAGAAGAAAGACCCACACGGTAAAGTAAACCAAACAGACCGATTACTCGTCTAAGCTCAACAACAAAGGCGAGAGAACGAAACAATACCGTTCTCTCATATCGGTCCCTCTCGGCAGCTGTGCAGATCTCCGACGTACAAGATAGGCGGTGCTCGTTCTTCCAATAGATATCTGAAAAGCAAAAAATAACACGCTCATTTTCCCCTTCACAAGCACTAAACTGGAAAAGTTCATATAATATAAACACAATAAAAAATCTGATTATGCTCATTTGCCCCAAAATCCCACTCATTCTGTATTCAAAAAATGCAATGAATTAATATACCAACATTACCATCGCAAATCACTCCCTCTTCATAAACATTGATTAAACATAAAAGAATCAATATCCCAACATCACAAAATCTCAAATTCGTTCACTAGACCAAACGTTAGAAACGAATTCGATCAAAGGGAGGAAGAGAGGGAGATAAAGGACGAAAGGGAGAGGAATAGGAAACAGAAGAAACGTACCCAGGAGTTGGAAGAGGGCAAAGGGAACAATTCCCATGAAAGGTTGGAGGAGCCATGAGGTTAAGGTGATGATCTGATTCTTGATGAGCTTGGGAGAAGGCAGAGTCAGAAGGATCGCAACCGACGCCTCCACCGCAACCACGTATGCCAGGATTACCCATTGCAAAGCCATCTCTCTCTCTCTCTCTCTCTCTCTCTCTCTCTCTCTCTCTCTCTCCTGGTTTTTCGCAGCTCTTGAGAAGAAAGCCCATGTCAGATGATTGTAAATGGGTTTCATTTATGGGTAAATTACCATAATTGCCACTATCGATTGCTTAACGTGGGCGATGTAAAATGGTTCGGTTTCAGTTCGGATAGTAGTTTGCAAATTCATCAATCCAGTTTATCTGGACAGAGTAGAAACGGTTACTGGATCGGATTCGGATATGAACATGAAATTTTGTTTAAAGACATTGAATGGTTTTCTTTCTCGTCAAAGTACAGATGTCAAGCACCCAGAGCATTGGCTCAACAGCAGGGCGCTCTAGCGCCGGTGCTGCTGACGGGGAGTTCGACTTGCAGAGAGTGTAGACTTATGTGTGTACGTTAGGCATTAGCTTGTAAGAGAAAAAAAAAAGTATAGATGTCAAAATGGGCCTTGCTTGGGGGGCAGGGGGGACGCCAGGCCCGGCCATGAAAAAATGAAGGGCCTGTCCAAAAATTTGGCCAATTTTCGGAAACACGTCGGCTGACAAAATTAAATGTTTTTAGATTGGGTCTATAAGGCTTGATCCAAATATGATTAAATGTTTTTGCTTTAGTGTTTTAAGAATTAGAGCAACCATTTCATCCTTTCCTCTACACTTGCTGCCATCTGTGATTAAGCATCGCCCTCCACCCTTCGCCACCGGGATTCTGCATCACGTCCGCCCGCTACCGCCGGTCGTGCTTTCTTGACTTGTCAATATTTTGGATAAGGGCATGGTACTTTAACACCATAGAGTAGTCTAAGGCATGGGATTAAAATGATTTTACGTATTACTGTTCTAATTGACAAGCTAAGTTTAGGTGGACCCCCAACTAGATAGTAAATATAGCACGATGCAATGAACCGATGGTTTAGCCCAGACCTCACCATCCAAGGACTGGACTGGCCCAGACTATAGATTGCTGGGCTGGCCACCCACAAGGAGCTGGGTCGGGCCGTATTGACATCTATACATCAAAGAACATAATTATCACGTAATCTAAGAAAAATGAGTACAATCCTCTGTTTCTATGTCAATAGCTCCATAGAGATCAGGCTGTTTGTTTTAACAGTTTCAATGTGATCATAAAAAAAAAAAGAGTCATTTATAGGGCGAGAAATGAGGTGCATTCGAGTTCAGATAAATGATAAATTTTGGATTATGTAAATATCCGTTGGATTTATCTACATGCAAACTTTGAAACCAGATCCAAATAGCTTCAGTGGACCATGGCTTTTCATATCGATCTGACTGATCAGATCCAATACCTGGTAGAATATTGGATTGGATATTTCGGATCTGTTGACAATGTATGGTGGTGGGAGAAAGAGTCCACCAAAACTGCAAATTGAACCAGGCACTCCCACTTTTATGGTGTGTTTGAACGGTGGGACAGCGGACAGACAATAATATTGGGTTTATAATGCGTCTCAATGGCAGGACTACGGATGGAAAGTGATAACTTGTTCCATAACGTCTCTGAATCGGGTAGAACCAAACCATAAACCGGAACCAAACCATATCCAGCCCTGGTTACAGTTCTATATCCGCCAGTCCGGTTCCGGTTCCTTTTTGAACTAAAAACCAAAAAAAGTTAAAAAGAAAAGATCGGAACTATATAACATATAAAGTGGAACTAAAATCGGTGGTTTGAACTGCCAGTTCCGGTTCCATGATGAGAGGAACAATAACCAAATTGGGTTACCTAGTTTTGTTACAATTCAGGGTCTGATTGACCGCTTCGAGCCATTTCAGTTCCAGTGGGAACTAATCAAGCAAATTCCGAACTGTCTATGTCTACATTTGCATATTGACATGGTATTTGTTATTAAGGACAAACGAATGGTGAATAGTGATACCAGCTTGGAACCGAACCGTCTCAAGAGTGGTTCCGTTTCCGGAACTGTTCTGGAACCATTTAGAAAAATTGAGAAGAGGGCAAATGCGCCCTCTAGGAGTTAAACTCCCCACCAACCTTCAAAAGGTCTGAAGTTGTAGGCATGGGTGCCCCCTATGGATGGGTTTGTATTAATTGGTGTTGAAATTTTTTATATATATATATATATATAACTTATTTAGCAGTGGTTTGGAACCCCCAGTTTCGGTTCGAACCACCAGATTGAACCGGCCATGTCTATACCAGTCATGTACATATGGAACAATGGATTCTATTGCGCCTAAAACTTGACAAATAAATAAAGAATTTATAGCCCACGGTTCAATCTAAAAGCTGTCATAGATACAACCCTAAAGAAACTATTGTTCATTTGCTCGTTCTGTAAAGGTCACAGTGTTGATGAAATTGGTGATAGTAGCTAGTGATGACAATGGGATATTGAAATAATTTGATTAATTTTTATTGAGAATTAGCATTAATTAATTATCAAATCCATTTACAGATATAATTAAGTGATCCATATGACCCGAACACCAAAACCAAACTAATAACAGATTGAGTCTAGTGTTAATTGTGGTTAATCTTTTTTTTGTTACAAGAGGAGGCCAAAGCCAAAGGCTAACACAAGCATGCACACATGCACCATTTGGGATTCGAAGTCCCCACCAGCAGAAACGGTGCTAGAGCGCCCTGCCGTTGAGCTAATGCTCCGGGTGCTAATTGTGGTTAACTTTTAATACTTTTGAAGTCGGTTACTTCCCTATCAGGTTTCTACTAGAAGAAAAGCAGTGATGTAGAGTTAATTAATAAGTTTTGGCATATGCTTTATAGTGCGCCCACATATCTTACTCTTCTCTTGTTTTCTTGTTGAAAAAAGGATGATGAGTCCATTGGTGTAGCAAGTCCGACCTTGTGCCGCCGCTCGTGGTGTCGACCTTCAGCCACACCACCAGACGACTCCAAGCCACTCAGGCGCTCTCCAAATGCAGCTGCAGCATCAAGCTTGCGGTGGACCTGCGGGAGGTTCTTCCATGCTCTCTCTCTCTCTCTCTCTCTCTCTCTCTCTCTCTCTCTCTCTCTCTCTCTCTCTCTCTCTCTCTCTCTCTCTCTCTCTCTACTTCTGTGAGGGAGGCACTCTTTATATTGTCAATCTTTAGGCCCCAAAATTTTTGGACTTAGGCACAGATTTTCGAGTCAAATATAATATTTGATTTTCACTTTAGGCCTCACTTATGTTGAGCCACTCTCACGGAGAGTCACAACTCTCATCGTGCTATCTCTTCTACACCCCTAATGAATAATAACTCTGAGAGGAGAAGCGAAGAATGATATTCTTCGACTAGAAACAAGCATATTAAAAGACAGGAGATTATTAGCAAAATTTTGCATATGCATGACTCATGTAAATGAACCACTTTTATATATATATATATATATATATATATATATATATATATATATATATATATATATATATGGCACAAAAGCTATATATTACTCTCTTTTGTTGGGGGATCAACTCAAAAGAACCTTCAAGTGAAAGGTCATGAGTTTGATATCCATGTCATGTACCTTGTTGGGGCCTGGCCAATGCAGCCTCTCAATCTACAACAACCAAGTCTTTTCCCAAACCCAATGGAGTCGGCTATTTGGATTCTTTCTTTTTATAGAATGTGATCTTGTGTCATGCTAACAACCAACTCAATGGATATTAGATATCATTCTTTATTGTTATCTTTCAATATTTTTATGGTCTTCAAATTTTTTTTATATATATTCGCTATTTAGTTTCTCGCACTTTTTTCTAAGAGTTTTTTTATTGTCTTTTTTAACATTTTTTCTAATTTTATCATGTGATCATGTCACTTTCAATTTATCTCTCTCGTAATAAGGTTGTAGCATTTTTATCATACAATGTGTGGAATTGGATCCGGATCCAAATTCAGTGATTTGCACATTTACAGTTGTTCCTTCATCGAGATTTAAAGACTAAAAAAAAGTTAAAAAATCGGCAAAGCTGAATTGTTTGGTGGCTTCTACTTTTTTATTGATTGACCCCTCTTTGTCCAGTCTTCATGAGTTTAGTGGATTATTGGATCTTTGTGGTTAATTTGATCACGTTCACGGTCAACATAGCGGGAATAAACTTGGACCTAACCAGATCAAAATCTCGGATCCAAAATTTAAATAGTAGATCCGAAATTGGTCGAGGTAGTGCCATCATAGTCACCTTACATATTTTGAAAATATTGCCAATTTAAAATTGGTCATAATGAAACTTCCCATTCAAGCAATATATATATATATATATATATATATATATATTAAGTAGTAGTAAATGCTCAAATATTGTTACTGTTCAAATCTACTCAAACATTTTTACGGTGTGATTAGCATGATTATGATTAATGGTATAGATTTGAATTAAAAGTACCATTATACTTTTGTACCTTACATTTAATACATTACATTAGATGCTTTTTACTTTATCATATCAACTCTTCGTATCAAAGATGGAGCCATTATGATGATAAAGTAGATTTGAGTATTTACTACTATATATATATATATATGTGTGTGTGTGTGTGTGTGAGCATACTTCATACATATGCCAATTCATGTTTAAATCGGTTTAAACATCTTGAACAGTGGAGATTTTTTTAATTTAAATAATTGAAGATGTTTAAATAGTTTTAAGCACAAACATGTCTACACATCTACCAAATTCTCTCTCTCTCTCTCTCTCTCTCTATATATATATATATATATATATATAATATACATATATATTCAGAATATCACAAATATAACATGATGTGATCATGATATTTTCGTTAGAAGTTTTGAATTTTGGACTACTAATTATTCTGATCCATTTTGGTTCTTTTTAACTGTAATCCTTGTAACTTTCATTATGACTAGCGAGCAGCTCATGAACACGATGCTTAACAGCTACTGTTTGTATATTGACAAGCACGAACCAGCTCCTATAGCTAGCAAACCGTGCTATGAATATTGTGTGTGTTCAATTCGTTCAGCTCGTCCGCCGGCCCTCTACGGCCGTGATAGGCTGAAACTACAACCAAGCCTTATCCCGGACTAATCCTTATTTTATTATCGAGTTATTCTTGGGAAGTCCTTACCATTAGAAAAAGGGAAAGCATAACGAAATGGGTACTTTTTGCGGAAATTGGACAAACTGGTCTTTATCATCTGCTGTTTTTCTATTCTTTAATGAATTTTTCATTATATTTTATCATTTTTTTTCTACAAAGAACAATAAGATCACCAAAATAAATTATTGCTTTATTCATTTCAAATGAATATACACAATGAAGGTCCCCAGCTAACGAGTCAAGCAAGTTACCTTCACCTTTTTCAAGAGCAAACAAGATTGACCAACCATCGCCTCAGTGGCCCATGGCGACGGCAACAATTTCCAATCCTTTTGCAGGCCAAGCAAACTCTAGATAATTGAGACACAAACACGCTCACCAAGACAAATCAATGGCTACCAAAGTTCTCCTTTCCTCCTCATCTTTTGCTCCTTGTCTCCAACACTCTCCCAAAAACAATCAAAACAGCAGATCCTCCTCTCCTTTTCTATGTTTGATTCTCCATGGCGTGTAGACCAGAAACGAGTACTCCTCTCCCCCAACGGCACCTTCGCAGCCGGCTTCCAGCCCGTCCCTTCATCCCCTCAGCTCTATGTTTTTGCAGTCTGGTATTAGAACTCTGGAGACAAGACCATAGTATGGACTGTCAATGGCTATGTTGGATGGATACGGGTATGGTACCCGGTATGAGTATGGTTACGGATACGTAATTTTAAAAAAAAACTAAAGTACGAGTACGTTACTATTAAAAAAACATAATAAAATAAATAAATTTACATAAATATATATATATATATATATACACAATTATATAGCATTCTATATTTTAAAGAACATAGTGTTTGAGAACAATTATATTCAAATTATGAGAATGTCATTTATATTCTACTTCAAAGTAAAGAACATATGCTAGTCTTTTGAAGCTCAATAGCGGTTGTTCACCAACATAAGATTTGCATTAAAACCACACTTTCCATTGCCCATAAACAATCAAACCGAGAAGCATTTCCTGTTACCAATCATGGTTCAGTAGCGGCTCCCTTTACTTAAAAACATAAGAATCACACAATCAGTACAAGATACAACAATTTAATGACAGAGATTTCACCAACACAACAATTCAACCAACAACGCATTTACTCAACATTCGTACTTAGAAGTTGGAGCCCAAAACTGCGATTTTTCATATTCCCAAATCCAGGAAACCACAACTGCGGAAGAAAACTACAAAGCCAAATGGAGATATTTCCTTCAATAGGAATTCGTAGAACGCATAAAATCACACATCAGTTTCAGATCGCTCGTGCTGAGCAAACCAACCATGTTACCATGAAATACACTTTTCATACACCCAAATAGAGAAAACTGCAAGTAGCATAAGAAAAGCATAAACTAAGCAGAACCCGCGCATTCTTCTTTACAGCAGGAACGGAAATGTTTAATTCACCTGATCGCCGACGGACCACCGTGAAACGTTCTTTCCGACGGCTTCAATGACACCGGAGCACTCAAGGCCGAGGTATTGGGGGGCTCCCTTAGGCGGAGGATAGCGACCCATCCTCTGAACTGTATCCACTCGGTTCAATGCCATCGCGGCCACTTTGATCAGAACTTCATCATCCCCGATTTTGGGCTCTTCCACTTCTTGCACCTCAAGAACTTCCGGACCTCCTGGCTTCGAGATCACCAAACATCATCGATTGGGACGCGATTGGAGCTCAACATGCTCGCACTAAGGTACGTGTACCGGTATACGTACACGTGTATCGATACACAATTCGTGTATGAGTACGTACCAATCACCATTTGTACCGATACACGTACCCATACCTAATACATACTGGATACGTCGCCCAAAAAATATACCCGTACAACATGGTCAACGGTGACGCATCGATAAACGGTTCGATGACATCTCTGGTCTTCCCCGCCACCGGAAGCCTCATCCGGTGTAACACCAGCACAGGAAAAAACCTCTGGGAAGGAGCCACAACTAAACAGCCCAATTTAACAAAGTTGGTGCTAGATGAGAGTTACAACCTCATGTTTGGTGAATGGACGATTTTCAATCATCCAAGAAATACCATCCTCCCTGTTCAAACGTTCCCACAAAGTGACGTTGCGCTCGTCTCTGGCAGAAGTCCGCGAGACTATGCTTCCGGCAACCAGTACCTTGTGAATTCCAGTGTTCTTGCGTTGAATCATTCAGATCAGTATTGGACCAATGGGAACAACCTTGTCAACCGAACATCTGAAGGGCTGTTGCTTACTCAGGGTGGCAACCCGTTGGTATCAACAGATGTCGGTACGCCGAACAGGCTTCGGAGATTGACTCTCGATGTTGATGGGAACATGAGGATCAATGTAAACCCGAGGTGGTAATTCTCGGCGGTTTATGACAAGAACGGTTGAATTCCGTAACTGACCGAATAAGATCTCTAAAAAGGAAAGCATAACCAAGAAATCCGGAAGGATGAAAGGCGTTGCTTTATAAGTACATAGCAACACACAATAAAAAATATAGCAAAAACGGTGAAAGCAAATAGAAACCCTCTCTCGTAAACCGACTGCGTGAAAACCTCAAAAACTTACCTTATCTTCTTACTCTCGAGATCAACGGTGCTGCACTTCTTACATAAGGTTACTGGGATCGCTGAAGGAAATACCGAAGGAGCCTGCTGGTAGCTTACAATGGTATGAGGGTCTTGTTTATCGTGCAAAATAGGTATGCAAATAGTGTGTCCATAAAAGGGAAAAAAATAAGAAGAGAAATCTTTAAATGAGAAGAGAACACTCTTATGTTTGCCGGAAAAATTATCAGATGGCCTTAGAAAGTCGAAAAACAAATTTTTGAGATGATCAAAGCAAATCAAAGAACACTAAACTGACAAAAGAGAAATACAGGCCAAACCAAGAACAAACCGACATACTGGAAAAATAAACAAAACATATATGGGTCATCGATCTGACAAAGGGAAAGACCCAGAGGTTAGCCGAAAGAAAGGACCCATGCCAGTCTAAGGTCAACCAAAGGAAAAGACCCAGGCCAGTCGAAGAGAAAAACCCAAGCCAGTTGGAAGCGGGAGGACAAGTGGAGGAGAGGCAAAGCACCTCCTCCCTAGCGGTTTTCTGAAACCGCACCTTGGGCAACGGACTAAAAAGTTTGTTCTTCCTATCATGTCATCTCTTAGAAATATTTTATATATTTATTTTTGTTGCTATTTGGCGTCAGGTGGTGGTAAACGCACTATTTTCTTCAGTACATACTCTATACCTTTAAGTGTAAGAGCCAACGAGATTCTTCTTTTCCACGTTTGAAAGTGTAGACCGTTTAACTTTTCTGTCTTTGCCAATTAAAATACCTATATTTTAGAATTTATTTTTATGTGTTTGACAAAATTAACAAATAGACGATCTAGTAGGAAAACATTTACCAAGCAACAAGCAATAAATAACAAAAATTTAACTAACAGAATGCATAATATCAAAATACTGAACTGTGAATAACTCATATTACTTAAAACTAGTTTTATATAAGTTTTAAGCATCATTATTGAGTTTTAATAATTTGATTCTATTATAGAATCAAACTGAGAATAAATCTATAATTTTTCTCAAAAACAAATCTACTTCCGATAATTTTTACAAAACACCAAGGATAAACCAATAATTGTATCTGTTTGTCCAATTTTGTAATTTTTCAAAAAAGACCAAGGACAAAATAATATAATTGGTGTTGGGTTTTTCTGAAAAATTCAACATTGATCGGGAGTAAATCCATAATTTTGCCCCTCCATCTTAATTTGTAATTTTTTAAAAAGACAAGAGCAACCTTGTCTTTTAACACAGTGACAAAACTGTGAACCTTTTATCGGGTAAGAGTAGGAAAGTAATTCATTGCCCTTGTATTCCATAATTTTTATAAATGGTCAGAGGGCAACTCAGTTTTTTCACCCATTAAGGGTAAAATTATCTTTTTATTCAAAAATATTTGGATATTTTCGTAATTTGACCCTATGGCTAGTTGTAATTTTAGAAGCCAGACATGGTCATGTTAACATACATTGAAGATGATCTCATTAGGGTCTTTGAATAATTTGAGACCGAAAAAGAGTTGTGTAACTCAATATCAGCTAAATATGACACTAAAGTTAAACTATATATTCAGTTACTACTACAAAAATATAACTCGTATAAAATAAAAGAAGGAGATAATGTAGTAAAACATGTGAACCATATGTTGATAATGGCAAGAGATTTAGTTGTAGTCAAATCAGTCATCTTAGAACCGATGCAGATATCTATCATACTAAACAGTCTTCCGCATCCTAGAACATTGTCATTACTGCCCTTAGACTAGGGCCTGAAATAAATCTTTTGAAATTGCTCCTCAAACTAGCAATTGAAGAAGAACATATGAACAAAAATAGAAAAAAGAAATCGCTAGTAGTGCAAGATGAGATAGGGTCCAACTCTAAACTCAACCAAAAAAAAAGTTTAGCAAAAATAACAAAAAGGGCGGTCAATCTTTTAAAAAAATGCTGGAAACCGCTTCTTAAGTCAAGTATTTCAATTATGAAAAAATAAGACACTAAAAGAGAGACTATCACAACAAGAAAAATGGTAGAAACAACCAACAATACGAACAATCAGAGAAGCAATATATAATTTGCGTAATATCAGAAGTTTATACATTGATCGCCCAATGATTAGTTGGTGATTGAGGAGTGACAAAACATATCTCAAAAAGCAATGAAGGGACAATGGATCTAAATAAATATAAACCAGGAGAACATAAGTATACATGAGAAATAATATTTTCTTAGATATTCTTAGAACCGGATCATTTAGAATTTATGTACAAGGCACACCGATTGTACTAATTGATGTATTGATTATGTCATATATAAGGCACAATCTAGTTTTGGTCCATATCTTAGTGAAAAATGATTTTGAGGTTAGGTTTGTTCGTGACAAAGTGATTGTAGGGAAGCATGGGTGAGTATTTTTCTCTAAAGAATTTGATATAAAATATGGATTGTTCAAATTGAAAGTCAATGAAATTGAAAGTTTTTATCCTTATAATGATTGTGTCTTTAATGTTGATGTGAATGTATGACATAAATGCCTAGGACATATAAGTATCAAAAAGTTGAAGAAATTATCCAACTTTGACTTACTCCTAAAAATGTGAAGCTTGTATACAAGGAAAAATGACAATATTTTTTTTCTTCCAAAGAAACAATAAGGGCAACAACCCTATTAGAAGTTCTTCACAATGATTTATGTACACCCTTTGGAGTAAGGTTATATCGATAAAAGTTATATTTACTCGAGATATACATATATCTTAGCACATAAATATGAGTCACTTGAAGTCTTTAAAGAGTATAAGGAGAAAGTTGAAAATCAAGTAGGTCATAAAATCAAAGTCTTGAGATCAGATATAGGTAGTGAATACACTTCAGAATTTTTTAAATTGTGTAAAACTTTAGTATTTTAAAGCAAAATATAATGCTCAGGACACCTCAGCAAAATAGTATAGATGAAAGATATAACATAACCTTACTAAATATGATAAGGTCAATGTTAATAGATGTCTCTCTACCAAAGATTTTTTGGGGAGTAGTAAATACATCAGTATACATAGTCAATAGAGTATCATGTAAGGTTGTATTCACTATATCATATGAGATGTAGTTTGGAAGAAAACCCAACCTAGGTCATCTCAGGATGTGGGAATCTATTACTCATGTAAATATCCTTGATTAGTTTAGAGATAAGTTAAACAAGTCCTTAAGATGTATATTCATCAAATATCCTAAAAGCTCAAAGGGATATCGATTTTATCATAAAGGTCATGAATTAATAGAGAGCAAAGATGTTGAATTCTTAAAAGATATTAATAATGATATATTTGAGAATAATTATGAGTATGTTGATGATCTAGTAAATCTAAATCAATCATCTTTTGAACCTATTGAAGATCTTCCCAAATCAACCAAACATTTTAAGTAGACATAAAAGGCTTAAGGCCACACCGTCCTACTTAAAGGATTATCATATTTATCTTGTACAAGAAGTGTATAATTCAGTATATTTAGATGAGTTAACTGATAACTTCACTTATCAATACGCTATTAACTCATATGAAGCAACAGACTGGGAGAAAGCCATGGATGAGAAAATAGAATCCATTAAAAAAAAAGTTTGGGAATTGATTGATTTACCAAAAGAAAGAAAAGTCATATGCTGCAAATGGGTTATAAGAAAGAAATATAAGGTTGATGGATTAATCGACAATTTTAAAGAGTGGTTGGTTTTAAAAGGGTTTTTCGCAAAAAGAATGGATAAATTATGTTGAGATATATTCTCCTATTGTGAAATTTGTATCCATTAAAATAATCGTAGCAATATCTCCATATTATGATTTGGATTTACATCAGTTATATAAAGACTGCTTTTTTAAATGGAGATTTAGATGAAATCATATATATGCAGCAACTTGAAGGATACACAGTTGAAGGCTAAGAAGATAAAGTATATAGGTTGAGAAAATCCTTATATGACTTGAAACAATATCCTCACCAATGGTATTTGACTTTTCAAAATGCCATTATTGAACTTGGGTTTGTAGCTAATGAGTTTGATCACAGTGTATATTTCTGGAATAATGGGAGTTACTTTGTCATCTTATCTTTATATGTAGATGACATATTGTTGACTGGGAATGACAATGAGATGATTGTCAAAACCAAGTAATGGTTAAACTCAAGGTTCAAAATGAAGGATATGGGGGAAACATCCTATATCCTTGATATAAAGATTTCTCGAGATAGAGAATTTAAACTTTTATACCTAGGTGAAGAGAGATATATTGATTATATCTTCAAGAAATTTAAAATAGGTGAATGAAAGTTTGCTTCCACACCTATTGCGAAAGGGGTCAAATTAAGCAAGTTTGATTGTCTTGATGAAGGAGACAATAAGCCTAACATTCCTTATGCATAAGTTGCGGGCAACTTGATGTATGTCATGCTATGTACAGGGCCCCTGATATAAACTTTGTTGTTAGTCTTGTGAGCAAATATCAAAGTAATCCTGGTTAACAATATTGGATAGCTCTCAAAAGGATTTTAAGATATCTCAAAGGAACAAAAGACTTGAAATTGTATTTTCAAGCGGTACTTTATTGGGAGCAAAGACGACAACAAATCAAACTCGGGTCAAATATTCGTATTTGGAGATGGAGTTGTTTTTTATGCATGTAATAAACATGATTGTGTAGCATTGCATACACAAGAAACTGAGTATGTGGCTTGTTGTATGACTACAATAAGTATCGTCTAGATAAACCGCTTCATACAAGATTTGAAACTGGAAATAACCAACGAAACAGTTGTCATTTATTAAGATAATAATACAGTAATTACTCAAATCAAGAATAGAGGTGACAACTCTAAAAGCAAGGATATAATGGTGAAATACCACTATGTTCATGATATGGTAATGACAAAGGAAATATCCATCTCATACATGCCAACTCAAGATATGTTGGCAGACCCCTTGACTAAAGGCATAATAGAGGATATTTTTTCAAAAGATGTTACGAACATGGCTAAGTGCGAGATGTAAAGCCGAAGTGGCCATTCTCGACAGTTTATCACAGAAAGGGTTGGATTGGCTATCCGGCTGTTTTGTCTGGTGACGGTTATGAAAATGATCCGTCACAAGTAGTTGGTTATACATGAGCTCCATAATCGACTAAATAAGGGCTTCGAAAAGGAAAGCCCTTATTTAGTAAAAAATATAGCAAAACGGTGAAAGCAAATTGAAATACTCTCGGGTAAACTGGCTGCGTGGAAACCTCAAAAACGTACCTGTTCTTCTTCCTCTCCATATCAACGGAGTTGTTTAACTTATAAGGCTACTGACATCGCTGGAGAGAAGACCGAAGGGGCCCGCTGGTAGCTAAGAGCATGTGGCTCTAGGAATTGGAATATTGTTTCACAAGCCATAATGGAGGTCTGCAGCTTCCATGGTACCTCCGGCCCGAACCACGTTTGCAAGAGTGACATCTTCACCAACACCCCCTCCTGCATCTGCCCTCCGGGATTCCAGGAGAACTCGCAACGAACCAGCTGTGATAGGAAAATTCCACTTTCAGCAGATCCCAGAGAAAGCAAATTCATCAGGCTGGACTTTGTGAACTACATCGGTGGTTCGAACCAAACCAACCTCGTGACGCCGGACTTTGCGACATGTAAATCAGGGTGCTTAGCCAACCCCCGCTGCGTGGGGTTCACCTATAAAATCGATGGCAGCCAGTACTGTGTCCATCAGATCGACCGTCTCCTCTTTGGATTTTGGTCTCCTTCCAGGCAAATTGGGATGTATCTTCGCGTCTCGGTAAATGAGACTGCTACTTCAAACTTCACAGGGTTGACCACCTCGATCGACGTAGCATGCCCGCATCGCATCGGCCTTCCGGATCCACCGAAGCAATCCCAAACGACGGCCAGAAACTTGACCATCATCGCTCCTTCGCCATCGAACTCGTTGGAGGCGTCGCCTTCTTCTGGACATTCCTTCGGAAGCACAGCAAATACACCAGCCTAGCTCACACGTTGGGCTTAGAACTTTTCCCAGCAGGCCGCCTGAAGCACTTCTCCTATGCCGAGCTCAAGGCTGCAACCTATAACTTCTCTAACATGATTGGGGAAGGTGGGTTCGGCACAGTGTACAAAGGCCAGCTACCAGACCAACGCACAGTGGCTGGGCAGAGGTAGCCATCATAGGCCGAATGCATCACCTCAACCTTGCTAGGCTGTGGGGGTTCTGAACTGAGAAACAGAAAATGCTGGTCTATGAGTTTGTCCCCAACGGCTCCCTCGACAAACTCATGTTCCCGGCTGGAGTCAAGCACCAAGATCAGGAAGCCGGCAGCCCGGAGAAGCTCATGCTTGACTGGAGCATACGTTACAGAATTGCACTGGGTGTAGCAAGAGCCATTGCTTACCTCCATGAAGAATGCCTTGAATGGGTGCTCCATTGTGTCATCAAGCCGGAAAACATCCTCTTAGAGAACGATTTCTGCCCGAAGGTCTCTGACTTCGGCTTGGCGAAGCTCTCCAAGAAAGAAGACATCTTAACCATGTCCAGGATCTGCGGCACGCGAGGATACATGGCTCCTGAATGGTTTGGATCAGAACCAATCACAGCAAAAGCAGACGTCTACAGCTTTGGCATGGTGCTGCTGGAGATGGTGACTGGCCGGCAACTTCGAGCATCATCGGCGTTCTGTAGCAAGTGATGACTGGTATCTCCCACAGTGGGTATTTGACAAGGTGTACAAAGAGAAGAATATCGAGGACATTGTGGATTCACAACTCTTGCAGTCATGACACCGGCAACACTAGGTGATGATTGACAAAATGGTTAAAACAGCGGTTTTGTGCCTGCAAGATCGGCCTGAATTGCGGCCATCGATGGGAAAAGTTGCCAAGATGCTTGAAGGGACTGTAGAGATCATAGAACCAGGGAGACCCACCTTTTTCTACTTAGCAGATTCAAAAGGTGAAACAGTGACTTCGTGAAGTTCTCATCTTGGGAGTGCAAATATAAGATTTCCAACAGCCTCCGACTTGCTCATCATATACCGCAAATGTATCTCTACCTTTGAAAATCATGGTACTAAAGGAAAGTACTGCAAATGTATATCTACCCGTTGAAAACCATGGTGCTGAAGGAAACAATATCATATAATAATCTAGTCAATCTTAATTGACTTGTACCTTGTATTTCAGAGTCAATACAGTGTGTGAGAGTTTAGATGGAGAAAACAGGGAAACAATTACCAAACAAAATCCAGCATAGAGGTAGCATGAGCCGGCGGCACCATTCAAAGTACGAGCAAAAGAAAAACTAATGGTCGACTGAACTCGCAGTAGAAACAAAAACAATAAGAAGATATCAAGTCTCCATGAATACAGAAAATGTGATTTTCGAATAAGTATTCATCCTTGACACTCAATCAAGAGTTCATCGATTCACAAGGAACAGTCTCAGAATCTTCTCCTAGGAGAACTCCTGGACCGATGACCTTGTGGATTCCTAAAGAGTTGAGGAAAACGTCATAACGAAGAAAAGGTACAACCAGATGAATTATAACAAGCAGCAGCAACCTTAAAAATCAGAAAACATGGTTTGGAGCAAGAACCTCCTCATGTTCCTGCGCCTGAAGGGTCCGTTGCTGAAAGCCCAATCTACCGAGATAGTTTGTATGAGAGGTTCAGTTCCATTCAGGTGCTCTATGGCAGCCGGTGCTTCCTCTATGTTCTCATACTCAATCAATGCATATCTCTGTTCCAGCAGCAATCTAAGCTTTAGACTCAAGTTCAAAGTCGAAGAATACGAAAAGCATGGGAAAATTTAAGATGCAAATTGATGCAATTACATTTCAGCCAAGTTCTCATCTTGACAGTTTTCTGTGCCCATGCTTCCTCTATATTCTTCATTTCTCATAATCAATTATGTTCAATAGATGAACTGCGTGTGCACATTTATATGATGTCCGTCAAGCATGAGCACACACACAGAATCTTGTGCTCTAAAAGCACCAATTCAGAGGCCAGCTCTAACCAGCCCTTCTGCGCTCTTCCCGAAAATTAGCCAAATAAGAAATGTAAATATCACATTACAGTTGGAATATTATGTTGAAACTTTTGATACACTGGACAAATAATCTAAATGTCAGGTTGCTTTCATTTCTTTCCCAAAACTCGTTATATTTAGTGCCCTATTCCCACAATATGGATCATGACCGTACTGGAAACCACTCCAGCTCGAATGCAAGTTCGATACTGTATTCAAAAGATGTTGGAGGCGTTTGGCTATACACATGCATACATATATAAAGTGAATATACATACATATATACATGCATACACACATAGATACATATATGTATATGTGTATGTATACATACATATGTATGTACATATATATACACGTATAGACATAGGACACGGCACAAAAAAATCTTGAAGAGAAAAGAGGATGAGTAGAAGAATCTGATGATGAGGTATTTGTTGAATGCAAAAAGTGAATGGGCCAAATGGCCTAAACTAGCACAGTGTAGTTCATCCACATGCAAAGAGCAGAGAAAAAGAAAAGAAAACCGTCAGTCACCTTAACAAAGCCAGAACAACGATCAAGATTGAGGTGCAGGTTCTTAATCTCTCCACAATCTCCAAAATTTGCATGTAAATCATCTTCTTGAGCCTCTTCATGAACCCCAGTAACCCAAAACAATCATTCACTCTACAGATACATGTGGGGCAGAACAAGATAACTTAGAATAAGATTAAGGCTAGAAGTACACAAACATCTTGAACCTCATACAGTAGTTTCTCAAACTCATCTTGATATTAAAAGACTAAGACAAATAGGATATATGTTAATGAAAAAAAAAGTGTATATTCAGTCTATGGTTATATGATTAAAATGCATGGAATAGATTCTCCGCCAAGCATCTGTCAAAGTGGCCTTCATAACTTGAATTGTTTCTTTTCCTTAGAAAATCACGACTAATGTTCAAGGCAACCAAATCATGATAAACAGGGATTCCGTAGAATAAACTTTTGAAATAAGTAGGAAAACAGAGTATCGGCAAAAAGATAAAATACCATAAGCACGGAGATTAATAAAAAAGAAATGAGCTAAGTGTTTATCTAAAGAAATCAAGAAACCATGATCAACACATTAACCTAGAGCAGATAAAGCCACTATGCATTTCCGAAATGAACTGATTGCCGAAATTATTCAAATCATTCATTCTGTCATCATGTCTTCTTAAGAATCAACATATAACAGCATAATCAATAGTAACAGAAGTAAGCAGCAAGGCGAGCTTATGAACAATGGAGAAGCAACAGTGTTGCAACGTGAGCTTCAAATCAAGCTAGGGGTTGTTCAATAGAAATGAGACTGATCAGTTTAACAACTTACATGGACGTGTGAGAAAATAAAAGTGCAGCTGGTGACACAGACACCCATTAATGAAGAAACTGGAGCAAATGTGGCATGTTAACTTGGATAGCCACGGCGTTTGAATAATTTCAGAACTTTCCAAACTCATGAAACACATAAAGACAGCTAGTCTTATCAGCAAAGTTTTCGAGGAAAAAGAAACATCGACAAATCAAAACAGTGCTGCTGAATTTAACAAAGAAGCATCAAGAACTCTTCTGTCTAAAAGGGGGGAACATTAAGGATTAAACTGCATGCCTAAGAAATCACACATATAACAGCATTGAGAAAATTCAAGAACTATTTCAACGAATTAGCAAGTATGCTCCAAATCCATCAGTTTCAGAAGGAAATTTACACAACTCTGCTGGTCGAGACATTTATGGAGCTTTAGAATATATACACCTATTTCCAGCCAGATTTGAAAGAGAACCCAGTATCAGTTCATTCACATAGTGGAGCTAAAGATTGATTGCATTAACAATTGCCAGCCATTTACAATTATGCTCCAAATCCATCAGTTTCAGAAGGAAATTTACACAACCATTCTTCGGGTCAAGACATTTACGGAGCTTTAGAGTCTTTACCGATTTCCAGCCATATTTGAAAGAGAACCCGGTGTCAGTTCATTCACATAGTGGAGCAATAGATTGATTCGAGACTTTTACGGAGCTTTAGAGTCTATCGATTTCCAGCCAGATTTGAAAGAGAACCCAGTATCAGTTCATTCACATAGTGGAGTTAAAGATTTATTGCATTAACAATCGCCAGCCATTAACAACTATGCTCCAAATCCATCAGTTTCAGAAGGAAAATTACACAACAATTCTGCCGGTCGAGACATTTACGGAGCTTCACATTCTTTACCAATTTCCAGCCAGATTTGAAAGAGAACCCGGTGTCAGTTCATTCACATAGTGGAGCTAAAGATTGATTGCATTAACAATTGCCAGCAGTTCGCATTTCACAAAGATGATAAGCTTCAAAAATATGATTGTTTCTTTGCTGGGGCAAGAGAATGAGATCGGTTGTATCTAAAGAGTCGAGAAAACTGTTAGACTAGAATGTGCTGCTTGTGAAGGAACAGAATCAGGTGATGACGTCTTGATTCTTTTGAGAGCAGCAACAGAATCAACGACTGGTATTACGATTGGTCTTGAAGAAGTAATATATGTGTTGAAATAGTGACAACAGAACAATATTGCACAGCACTGTTTAGACCAACGTTGAAGATGTTGCCGTGATGTTGAATTTCACAATCGTTGCTGATAAGACAGCTGTAAATCAAGAAGTAAGAACAATTGTGTATGTGGTGCGCAGGAACTCCAAGGCGTATCGATGCACTATTTTTTAGGCTTAATTCGCCACTGCAGAGATCAAGAAGCTCTCGACAAGTTTCCTTTGAAATGGTCGCACTCAACATGCCTTGCACAAGTGCTGTTGAGTCCTTAACGATCTGACCACCGTATGTATATTGTATGTAGTTCTTTTTTAAGTACAAAAGACCAACTTAAAAAACAGACTAGTGAAACAGAGTTTTGTATGTATATTGTATATGATTCTTTTTACACACAAAAAAGAACGAACGAACACTTTCTCAAGACTGTTAAAAGACAGACCAGTGAAACCGAGTTTTAAACAAAAACCACGGACGAATACTTTCTCAAGACTGTTAAAAGACAGGCCAGAGAAACCGAGTTTTAATTGGTGGAAAAATGAGAGAATGTTGTTTGATTCATGTGTCTTTCTTTATCGATCTCTTATAGACGATTGGAGATCAAGGTTGCACCTCAACAGACGTTTCTGTTAATCTCTACCAACTATGTACTTTCAATGTTTAATAGATTGCAGAACTTCCATATCAGAGATTGTAGTTTCTCGATAACGTTCATATGTAAACTGTTGTGTTTGTTTCTAGCCGTTTAAGATGCTTCTTCAGAAACTGCAACAACTCGGTTTAACACTCTTTAATATGCAATGAATCACTATGATCAATATTAGTCGTTAATACTGGATTTCCTTCGACGGTCACCTACCAAAAGACGCATTTGAAAGAAATGATATCACATTGGTCAAGAACAATGGAAGCATAATAAACAAAAGGGAAATGAAGAACCTAATAGACACAAATCGACCTCTCAAAAGATTGTATTTGAAAAGCGATAAGTTTTTATAACATACCTTTATTTCGAAAATACCAAAAATACCTACACAACATACTTCTTCTTTTTTTTCTCTCCTATAAATGTAACATCTTCCATATCATTCTCGACATTTTTCAAGAACTGTATGCAGTTTTCTTTGACAACTGTTTAGAGTTTTCTTTTCACACATTTCACATATTACCAATTTATATTCAACATAAAAAAGGAAAACAATCAAATTGAAGAACAAATAAAATAACAAATTCTCAAAATAATCAACAATATTTATTGCAAAAAAATCATATTTAAAGTTGTGGCTGATTAAACACAAAAAGAGAGGTACTATTAGTGTCTCATCGAATCTTATTCTTCATCATTTTTTTCGTTAGATCGTCATAGTTGAAAATAAAGATGCAACTAAACCACATTTCTCCATTTACATAGACGTGTTTGAGTTGCATCTCTCTCGTGAGTTACATCTCTTTATTAAATATGTCTCTATTCCAACTTTTGGTGACTTGTAATTATTGGGTTGATGGTATCAAAGACACTTCAAAAAGCAAAATACGGTTGAATCGACACATACATCTCTCAAAAAACTTCTCATTGAATCAAGTATTTAATTTTTTTCTTTTTCTTTTTCTTTTTTCTACAAGAAAAGATGATTTACAAGAGAAGGTAACATAGGTTTGACAGGTTCCAATTATGCATTGTCCAACTATAAACTAACACATCATTATCGAGAAAATGAAAAAGAGACCTCGCAACAAATGAGAAAGAGGAACTGCATGCAAGATTGTAGTACAAGAATTTTAGAAAAAAATTAGTGAAGGTATTTTTGAAAATCATAAAAGAAAAGGTTTGTATAGTAATTTTGGGTGTGCAAATAGTAATCTCTCAATGCTTTTTTATTTTCCATTGATAGCTATAACAAAGATAACGCGTACACCCTTTTTACTATCCAAATACTTTTTTATTGTAATTCCAATTTGCCCCTACTCAAATATGAAAACTACCCCAATCCTCCAGACCATATGGAACTCTCTCTATGCGGGTTCTCACCTTATGGTCGATCATCCCACATCGTTTCTCTCGTGACTCACGACTCAAAACTTGATATTGAACTGTCCACCTCCCATAGTGCTTCGAATCTGACCGAAAAAGAAGAAGAGTAAAAGAGAGAAGGGAGGCAATTAGAAGAGAGTTTGAGTGATTTGGTGGGGTATTTTGTTGATTTGATGTATTTTTTTATTGTTTATTTGATGTATTAATTTAGTTTTTAGTCAAAATCTAAATGAATCAAAACACCGCCTCTTTGTTTATAGGGGGCCGTGTCTCTTCTTGTTTTGCATAATTTTTGTAAAAATATAGTCATATGTTTATTGGTTTTCTTTTTTTATTCCTTTTTTTTATTGATTTCATTTTTTTGGTTTGTTTTTCTTGTTCTTCGTTCTTCATTCTTTTCTTTTTTTTCTTCTTTCTTTTTTTTCGACGAGATTTATAAGAGTATATGTTGTTAGGTTGTGAAGAAAAAAGATCCGGTAAGAGAGAAAGAGAGAGATCCTTGCTCGAATTGGATGGGAGAGGAAAGAAAGTGATGAGAGGTAATTTTAGTATTTTAGAAAAAGGTTGTGTGTGCATAGTAAAAAGGAAGTGTGAACAATAATCCCAAAGATAAGTTGTAAATTTACTCAACTAGGAGTACTAGCTTGTCTTAGCTTTAAAGGGCAAACTAATAAATTAAACCAATTTTTTTGTTCAATTGAGAGACATAAGGTATATGCATGTCTCATGTTATCGAACTCTAAGCTTTCACCTTGTGAATCGCCTCCTAGATGGGTGAGTTATTGCTCGTTGTGCAATTAACAAGATTGATATTCGCACACCCTTTTATAGAGCATTTTCCCAAATCCTCTTGGTCATTTTCAATACTTATAAAATACCCTTTTGATAAAAAACAAGACATTCTCTCTCCTCCTGTATGAAACCCTTATTTTTCAGCTATTATTACTTCCTTCTTCGTTCACCAGCTCATTTCAACCACCCATTACTCGATCTACAACCATTTCCAACAAAAGAACGGATCAAAATCCGTAAAAAAGGATCAGTCCTTTAAGGTAGAAAAATAAGATTTTTACTCGATTTATCACCAAAAAGCAGTCATCAAAAAATAGTTTTTTGGCTAGAGATGCACTCCAAGCGCATCTCTCCCATGAGGGAGACACGCTTGAGGTGCGTCTGTTGCATGTTGCGACATACCCTAGGTGTGTCTCCCTCATCCCTCATGTTTGGGATTTATTGTATATGGTAAGCTAAATTTTCTTTTTTATATGCAAATATGACTGATAGGGCACGAGTATGAGGGTATAGCATTATCTCTTAATGTAGGAGATGCAACACTATATGTTATAGAGGATGCTCCCTTAAATAATAAAGAGAAAAAAAAGTCAATCCTTTACGTTATAAGAAGGCTACATCAACCTCATATTACTAAGATCGATATTACATAAAGTGAAGATGAGGGACTCCCTAATATGATGAGATTACTCCTAAGCTTTGATGGTCACATTGATAATTTCTAATTCTAGTATAATTTTATATTCGATATCAATACTCTCTATTTTAACTGACTATGCAAATATATATTTGTAGATAATACAAAAAGTGGTAATAGCCCACATACATTATTGATAGAGCCTAGCCAATGAAGAGGATAGATGTGAGGCGTGCTAATTAGGTTGAAATTGCAGATGCCAGTGAGTTGATTAGGCTTACAAATTTGTTGTACGAGGTAATAAACCATGAGTTTATGACAGCTTTTATCGAGCATTGGCAACCATATGCAAACAACTTTTACATGTTATAAGGTAAGATAACTATTATACTTCATGATGTATACAATACTTAGTCTTCCAATAGATTGCTAACTTTTTGCTTTTACATATGAGATAATGGCTAAAAGCAAGAAAAATATCTTGACTAAAATATTGGGGATGAGCATCGATGAAATCGCATGCGAAATTAAATTAAGAGCATTAAATTTTAGGGGTTACAAACTAATTTTTTAAAAAGCGGAGTGAGTAGTAAAAATAATACTTTTGGCAAATGATATTTTGTGTTAATAATATTTTGTTGGCAAATGATATTTTGTGTTAATAACGCTCATGAATCTGTTGGCAAATGATGTTTGGAGGGTTACCAATTATGTGTGGGGTACAACAACATTAGCCTATTTGTACAAACAACTAAGGAAGACATCTCGGATAGAAGCACAATAACTTAATAGACATATTGTTTTGCTTAAGGTAAGAGTGTATACTATTATTGCTTGCTACATGTATCTTTCATATAGTTATTTATCAGAATTTAATAAGTTATATATTTTAATTATAAGCACAGATTTATCAATACTTTTTAGCTTTAGAGTTAGCGTGCAACCATAATGGCTTGCTACATGTATCTTTCATATAGTTATTTATCAGAATTTAATAAGTTATATATTTTAATTATAAGCACAAATTTATCAAGACCTTTTAGCTTTAGAGTTAGGGTGCAACCATAATGGTTGGATTGAGAACCATGAGTAGGTTGATGGATGAAAAATGTATCTCACAGGTAATTTCTTGTTGTTCGACTTACTAAATATTGTAAGCAATTGGATTTGATGACAACAAACCAAGTATTTTGTGAATTTTCAATTATGTTCTTAATCTTTTAATTAAATCCAACTTCATATGTTATACATTCTTACTAACTATTTTGTGAAATACAAACTGACTTACATCCATATAGTGTTGCAAAAAATTTGGATTGTAATGTATATAAGTTGTCTAGATATCACAGATGCATTCATTGTGTAGATGTTATGAAACCTTATATGTCAGATCATATAGTTTGTCAATTTGATTGTCATCAAAGCATTTCAATTACACTGATAAGACCCTCCTTTGCAAAGAGACCTCCAAAGTCCCATGCGTATAAAGTAAAATATGGGCTAAGTGATGTGACATGAGAGGTACAATACTTATATTGTTTTCAGCTTGAGTATTTTGAAGTCTCAATACTTTATCCTTATGTGTGTGATGAGTTGTACTTGGAGTGATATATTTAAATGATGTATCAATTTATTTTGACATATTTCAATAGTCAGTTGCATCTACTTGTCCTACTCTAGCTAGCCAACATAATACATCATCCTACATGTAGGTAAATGAATCATTATATCTATATTAGTAGCATTTCTAACTTTATTTTGCTTTAACTTTACATACTAACTTTCTTTTGCTGAATTCTTTATATGAGTGTTTTGTTATGATACGTGAGACACTTACAATGACTTCAATACATTTAGAGCATGTATCACGACTATTATCGGGTGACCTAATGTTGTTAGACTTGATAGAGACGTATGAGCAATGCTATAAACAAATTCACTGATTGACACTTTGTAACGATGATGCATGATATTTTTTGTTTTGGTTGTATGTGAGATGCTATTTAGAAATTTTCAAATATTGTATATGTAAATGACGATTATAATGAAAGAAATTTGGTTTCTTTGCTGCTCATACATGCATACATGATTGTAATAAAATCGTGCTCTCAATCAGCAAAATACATGAATGACATTCAAATCTAGAAATCTTGCAATTACATATATAATAGATAATAACACCTAGTCATCGTCTTCAATATTATATACAACATCATCTCATGGTCCTCACATTTGTACATATAAGTTAATACATTATTCAAATGAAGCTTACTAACTCCCAATAATTTTATCTCAGTAACATTACCATGTTGAGAAAATAGGAGGCATTAGAGAGCTATGAACCATGTGAATCTATGAAAAAATATAAACAAAAAAGAGTATTAATAGTTACTTCAATCTATAAAATGCCTAAATAACATAATAATATATACAAATATTATGATTATCACTAAAAAATATCATGCATAGCACATGAACCACATATCTCTTACAAGGGATTGTTGAGTGTTCGACACTCGCGACAGAAATGTTGTTGATCCTCTCGTACAGAGGAGTACTAATACTATATTCCATAGAGTAGTAATAACTGAACCCATATCGGCATAGACATCCAATAATGACTAAGGTAGGACTCATTTCTCATGTGTATAATATGTCGAATAACAAGATTAATACCACCATCATTTACGAAAACCAATGTGTATATATCATGCTATGTGCTCTCTTTCGAGCACACTCTACGAGCTTAACACCATCACTTCTCTCCTTGTCCTCAAAGTGCACCAATGACTCTTTACTCGCAATTTCTATATCCAATAACATTTAACCACACATTTACAAAGAGACCCATAAAGCATGGTATTGTTATCTCATACGTCAGTTCAAAGTCAAGCTGTTTGAAAATATTCTTCTCAATAATTAAGAGATGGTCACAACTCCCTGAAGAGAAACGGTTTATGCAAAGAGGGGTGTTGTATTCTCGACTACATATATGCCCACACCTTCCTCTGTGTGAAGTATTTATGTTTACATGCTCCCAAGCTGCCTACCTTATAGTTTAGTTAGATGGTCTTCTATTAGAATGATAAATTGGTGTTTCCTGTATGATACTATACTCAAGACTCAGTTGCTTATCCAAAATCTTAATAAATATGTATCATTGTGGATGATTTACTAACTTCTTCTAAATGGCCTTCATCATAGGTGGTCTTGCATCCTCTTCTATCTAATCGATAATATATAAGATATCCTCTTCTACGTTCAGTTTCTTTTAAAATATAACAATAATTGACAATTCTATCAAAGAACCATATTAAAGGAGAAGGTTGAGCTCATGAGCAAAGGTAGACCATGTGAAATTCATAAATTACAAAATGACTTATCTAAACATACCGTCTCCACACGATTATAGTCTTTTATAATAAGGTCAAGAGTTTGCCGTGATACTCTTCTATGAAGGTTCACACTAAGATATTCTGTCACATCAATGTAATGAATGCATAGTCATAGTTCTTGATTCTTCAATTTTGTAATCTCCAATTCTATCAATAAATATAATTGTTTCCAAATTGTATCAAATCATCCAGATTAGCTACTGATGAAACCCTTCAATCTTGTGTGTACACTTTTCACCCTAACAAATATTAATATATAATTATTATAGATTTTAAGAATAATAGATAATATGTATGCATTAAAATCAAATTTACATACTATTAGTCATATGAGTACTATAATGAATCATCCTATCTATCCATACCAAGATAATTCTCTCATTGTGCGGGTCCAATTATTGTTCTTTAACGTAAGAGAGTAGAACGAGATATTTTCTCTACTTCAATTCCATTACCTCCATTATCTCCTTGTAACTACTCTTATTTAATGAGTGAACGATCTTCCTCCAACTTACACCAAACGTACTCGTCATCTCTTCATTTTTTGTCAACTTAACAATAAATACTTAAATATTTTTTTCTATATATCATCTATACAAAAAGTGTGTTGCAATATATACATAGACATGAGGATAGAAGCATAACATACCAAACAATTGCTATTTGGTGAAAGTAAATGTGAGACAGGAGCATCTTACATATAAAGAGAAATACACCTACCCTATGTCTCTCCTTAAGTAGATACGGTTCCATCGTGTCTCCTCTTTAAGGGAGACACGAAGAAACAAACCTATATTACATTTCGACACAAAATTTCAATGGCTACCGAGATTTTACCCAAACCTACGAATCATCTTCAAATATTGAAAAAACTAGAGAAATCAGAGAAACCAATGAAAATACAATGATCTCACTAATAACCAACCTTTTAAATTAAAGAAAAATCTAAAAGTAGATCATCTCTTCGATTCGTTTGATTCCAATTAGGTCTCAAGTAACTAATATGTGACAGTTGGTTGCGAATAAGGTTATATAAACTCTCAACAATTGAAAATAAGATGAAAATCGTCTAAATAAGAAAGAAAAATGACTAAATTGGCCATGGAGAGGAGAGAGAAAATGTTGTGATAGGGGTACTTACGAAAATTAGGGTGCGTAGTTGTGTTATATGAAGTAGCTGCTGGATCCAAATTTGAGTTCAGTTACAGATTATGTCCGAATCTGCTCGATCCCAATTCGACGTGTGCTATTTCATCAGAGCGTGTGTGGTGCGCATGCGAATCGAAAGCCAGGGCGGCGGTGCAAAATCGATAAAAGGCGGGGTGAGAGAGAGAGAGAGAGAGAGAGAGAGAGAGAGAGAGAGAGAGAGAGAGAGAGACGTGAATTGTATGACGATCTGCCGGGAAATGCTTTGGTAGGGCTCCCGTTCTCCATTTGATGGCCTCTTCTAGTAAGGTCGATGAAGAAAGTGAGCCATCGATCTTCCATGAGGTACCATGAAACCATCTGCCTTTTTCGTCTCAATTCGATCAAACAATTCTCTCTCTCAATGTAATGCTTGTGTACTTTTCTTTTTCCTGATTCGCATTTGTGTAATTGGATCGTTTTAGGCGGCTTAGAACAGTCAACGTCACTAGAACTGCTAATTGTACGCGATCCGAGTTTTAGCTTGTTCCCTTATTGGTGTGGTTTTCTGTGATAGATACAATGGAAAGATGGGCGTCCATGGGGCATTGGTGGGGATTTGAGAAACCTGTAGCTAGTTCTTCGTTTCTGTTTTCGTATCTATTCTTCGTATGCATGGTGTCACTAGGTTTGATTTGTATCTGATCGTATTGTAAGTAGAGAGCAACTAAGCATAAAATGCAAAAAATCTGTAGTTCGGCAGAATTTGACTACATTTACGGGGTGAATCTGAAATGTTTTACTTTTATAGCTCAAATGAAAATCAAAAGAAAAAGATTGTGCAAGAATAGGATTGCTTCGATACATACAACCCAAACTGCAGATCATATCCTTCCAATTGCGATGGACCCTGTATATGTGTATATTCTCCATTCCCTGCTGCTAAAGTGCACTGCAAGTGATGCAGATAAGTTTTGAGTGAATGTTATTATTTTTCCATATCCTTTCGTTCGTATTTCTTGTCTCAATAAGTTAAAACCGAGTGGCAGATAAGCCACTCTCACGGTCCTTGATGGATCCCTTTCTGTAGGTTTTCTCTGTGATTGATCTCATGGATTTTCAAGAGTATGTCTCAAGAGGAATATCATGTATCACTCCGATCCCATGTAAAGTTGTCATTTGTACCAGGACATACAAATCTTCACTGAAGCCTATTTTCCTACACAATTTATTAACAAAAAGCCAGCAATCTTGGCATTTTGGTTTTATCTTTCACTGCTATACTTTTACATGAAGAAACCTTGCAGAAACCACTTTCACACTTAGAGTCTTGAATCATCCACCTAGGTCCATGTTCGGAATATGTAATACTTGATTAAAATGTGCTACGTGTTGCAATTTGATGAAGGAAGATTTTGGTGGAGTGTCCTCCTCCTCCTCTTCATCTCTCTCTCTCTCTCTCTCTCCTGCAGAGGAGAGTTTTTTTTGTTCTCCTTTTTTTGTTTGGACTTTATTCTGAGTTGTCTTCTTTCATTGGATTCAATACACAGTTTTTGATGAACAATAAGATGGTCTAATTATTTGATCAAGTATGACTTGACTTCTAGTACTATAACTGAATGCCAATCTTGATGTTATCTTCCTCTAGTTAAACTGGTTTTATAAATACCAAACAAGACAAACAAGCCTTTTCCACTCAAGTAGGATTTCATAAGTATGTTTCTTTTCACTGACCCACAGTAAGATGGTTTGATTCTGGTTCTGATTGTCCAGAAACTTACACTATTGTTGTGTTTTTCAACTATCTCTATATATGCCCAAACCATCTTAAACGTGTCTCCTTCAAATTTTCTTCTATTAGGCCTCGCCAACGTTTTTTTTAGTAGTCTCATTATCTATGATGCACGTGTATGTGCATTTGGGTCACATACCCGTATCCCGTACGTGATTGTAACACTTAATTTTAAAATCACTTACCCTTATGTATCTGGGTATGCGTACCCTAATTTAGGTACGTTAGGTACCCGTATATGGTACCATGGATATGGTCGACCCATATGGATATGGGTCAATCTGATCCTAGTTTCAAAATAAGGGTTGTAAAACCCCTAATTTCTAAACCTATTCAGTATTCAGTTCTGTGGCTAGATGATGTGTTCTCTCTCTGGCACTATGTGCTCATCACCAGCAGGCGACGTGTGACCATTCATTGTTAGGATCACTACCAAAGCAATGATCATCCAAGATTTTGCAGGTTCTGACTTCTCTCTCTCTCCCTCTCTGAGGAACCATTGATTAATCCATGAACACAATCATGCTAGATTGATCATGTTTTTCATGTGCACTCCATTGAGTTTTGCGGCCAGCCATTGATTAAACATGGTTGAATCGGAATCCCCAGTGAATAGCCGAACATTGGTCATGAATTCTCACTGGATGTCAGGGCATCCCATTCGTCACTCCCTGGGATTTTGATTTTCATGCACCGTGAGAAATTAAGAATCCATTTGATTTGAGTCAATCACAAAAGGGTTCACTTAAGTGCTAAGTTTTTCTTCTTTTTCTCTTATGTTTGTTGCATTAAAAAAATTATATTTTTTATTACTTATTAATTAGTCTCTTGAAATTTCTCAAAAAACTATTTTATACAATGGACAATATACAAGGGAGATGAAGGAAGAAGAGATGGCCTGGTGTCTATCCTAACTGCCGACACCTTCTCCCTCTTTTCACAGTCTCATCTCACGGTAACCCTAGTGGGTTACTGATTTTATATTAAAAGAACTACAACAAACAACAACAACAACAACAACTAAGCCTTTTCCCATACTAGACGGGGTCGGCTACATGGATTCTTTGTTTCCACCGATCCCTATCGTGTGCCATGTTAGCAGTTAACTCCCAATAAGCTAGATCATTCTTTATTGTTTCTTTCCAACACTTTTGTGGTCATCCTCTACCTCTTTTAATACTTTCCAAAATTAGTTTTTCTAACCTTCTTACAGGTTCTTCTTTTGATCTTCTTTCTATATGTCCAAACCATCTTAAACGATGTTCTCTCATTTTATCCTCTATTGGTGCCACTCCTAATTTGTTTCTAATAACCTCATTATGTATACGGTCTTTTCTTGTATGACCACTCATCCATCTCAACATCTTCATTTCTGTCACGGACATCTTTTGTACATGTTGATGATTAATTGCCCAACACTCAGAACCATAAAACATGGCAGGCCTAATTGCTGCTCTATAATATTTACCTTTTAATTTTAATGGTATCTTCTTATCACAAAGAATTATATTAAAAGAACTACAAAGACTAAAATACCACCCCTATACTAGACATTCTTCCTAATAGCTTCTCTTGGATCCAAACTAGAACATATCTAGATAAGTCTAGATCTAAGTTTGTTTCTTCAACAACCCTTCAAGTTGGGAGTGGGATACTAGTTACTCCCAACTCCCAAGTTGCTAAGAGCTCTCTTAAAGCTTGCTACAATCATTGGTTTGTCAATGTGTCTATTGCTTGGTCCTCTGAGCGTATATACATAAGTTTGAAGATCTCTTGAGTGATCTTCTCTTTAATGAAGTGACAGTCTATTTCAAAGTGTTTTGTCTTTCATGATATACTGGATTTGAGGTGATCTCTAAGGTTGCCTTATTAATGTGAATCGCAAGTCGAGAGGATGTTGGTTAAGCAAAAAGCATCAAATGATGCTCCAATATGCACACACTCTTGAATTTGGGCTCATCAATGCATCACACACTCGCATATGGAAGTAGCTGAACACGGTTTGAGTGGGCACACACACACACACTTGTTGGATGTGGCTCACCAATACACACTCTCACCCTCGAGTTGGATATGACTAATAACTCTCACCCACACACAATGGATATAACTCACCAAGGTGATAAAGACCGACTCACTCCCCACCGATTAAGGATAAGAGAGAGATTTGAAATAAAGAAACTTTGTAGGAAATCACCACTTCCGTTTTTATTCATATGGATGGGTTTATATAGATTAAAAGAACCCTCTAAGCATAGCACTAAAACTAAGTGCTACAATTTTCAAAACATTAAAAATTGTGTCCTAATTAATTTAAAACTACTAACTAACTATTGTTGTCTAGGAGCTACATAAAACACTTACTGACTAGCTGGAAAAAGAAAAGATCATTTAACTCTTAGGGAATCTAATGCTTCTTGGAAAGGCGGGAAATTAACTCTTGTTTTTAATGCAATAATAATTGATGCTTAGATCTCCTGGAATACTATTCTTGGTTGCTTGAGCTAGTTCCGAGTTTGGATAAATGGATCCATCTAAAGTACTGAGTTGGATCAGTTGGTGCCCAATAAATAAATCCATGTCCTATGGATTAACTGCACATCCTGATTGGCTTCGTCAGCTTGTCTCTGCATGCTCTTGGATTCTTATCACTTATTGTCGATAAAGAATTGACTAGGAGTATTCCAACACTAATTTCCTCCATGAGATGAAATCCATAGACCTTCACACATAGCTTGATATTCTACTTCTGCTCTTGATCTTGCCACCATTGACTGTTTCTTACTTTTTCAAGAGACGATATTTTTCCCTACATATACAAAGTAACCTGATGTAGATTTTCCGTCTTGAATTGATCATGCATAAACATCTGAAAAAACTTCAATATCTAGTGATTGGTTAGGTGTATATAAGATTTCATGAGTAATTATGGATTTAAGGTATCACATTATATGGAACAAATCGTTAATGTGTTGTTTTATTGGAGCATGCATCCACCTGCTAACATAAATCGCAGCAAAACTAATATCAGGCCTCGTAATGCCTCGTAATGGTGAGGACTGTGAGGTATATCAACTTACCAAAGTCTTTGATATCTACTAATATCTTCATACAGTTCTTTATCTTTATCACTTGCCCTCTTATTTGATTTAATGGGAACAACACATACCCGACATTCTAGCATCTTTGTATCTTCCAATAATTCTAAAACTTATTTCCTTTGACATGCAAATATTCCTTTATTGTAGTATACCATTTGAATTCCAAGAAAATAATGTAAATTGCTCAAATCCTTAAAGTCAAATAAGCTATATAGCCTCTTTTTAAGGAAGTCGATACCCTCTACATCATCTCCTGTAATGATAATATCATCAACATATACTATTAAAAAGATGTCTTATCACTACGTTTTATGAAGAGGGTATGATCATGGATGCTCCTCTTGAATCCCAGACTGATTACCCCTTTGTTGAAAATTTCAAACCATACTCTTGGTAATTGTTTTAGCCCATACAATAATTTCTTTAATTTACACACCTTCTATGATCCCACCTTATCATTATAACTAGGTGGTATGCCCATTTATATGTCTTCCAACCTTATCATTATAACCAGGTGGTACATCCATGTATATGTTTTCCAAAAAATCTCCTTGGAGGAAAACATTTTTTACGTCAAGTTGTCATAGTTCCCACCTTTTATTGTTGGTTACACTGAGAAGTAATCGGATAGTATTCATCTTGGCTATAGGTGCAAATGTCTCTGAGTAGTTTATCTCATATGATTGACTGTACCCTTTGTCTACTAAATGAGCTTTGAATCTTTCAATAGATCCATCTACCTTGAATTTAATGGTATAAACCCATTTAAAACACACTATTTTTTGACTTGGTAGGATTGGTTGTTCCCAAGTGTGGTACTTTTCTAGTGTTGCAATTTCATCATTCATTGCTTCACTCCATATTGGGACATACTTGACTTCTTCGAAGTTCTTTGGAACAAAATCGTCTTCTGCATACATATTGACTAATGGGATATTTAGTTGTCCCATGTTTTACTTTTCTTTGGGCAATAGGTGGATCATCAGAAGGATTAGAAAAAGGAATTTAAGGATTTACCTCAAAAGCTGGTGGAACTGAATCATGAGAATGATTCGGATCAAGTGTAGCATTAAGATCGGGCATGACAACTTGTCTGTTCCCTCTTGAGTATATCTTCAAAACTTTGTCATCATTTGGTTCTTTTTGTACAATATTATGCTCTTTGTCTTCGTCATATAGCCTTTTGTAGGTAAGATATACAAAACTATTATAGATGATATGTTTGGCAAATCACTATTCTTTGTAATATAAAAAAGAATTTCCTCATGAAACGTCAATTCCATCATGACATAAGTCCTTTTTTTCAATGGTCATAACATTTATAACCCATTTGGGCAGGTTAGTAGCCCATAAAAATAAACTTAATTGCCCTTGCATCCAATTTATCTTTAAAGTTTTCATATATATATATATATATATGAATAAAACAAGTATGCACAAATACTCTTAGGAGTATATAAAATTGTTTTTGGCTAGGACACATGGAATGAAATGGAGTGCTCCCTCCTAGCACCATACTTGTCATACGATTTATCATGTAGACTGCAGTTAGAACAACTTCTCCTCAATAGTACTTAAGACCATTATATCCTAATAACATTGTTCTTACAACTTCAAGTATATGACGATTTTCCTTTCAACAACTCCATTTTGCTGAGGAGTATTAGGGCAAGAAGTTTGATGTAGTATTCTATGTTTCAAAAAAAAATGCATGTAAGTGATGTGAAATAAAACTCCGCTCATGTAAGGGATCACCCTTGCATGGCCGGTCCCAAGCCTCGATAAAGGAGGGTTGCATTGGGCTTCCGACAGCCAACGTAAAACTTTATCAGATTTTTATACTATGGATTACACAAATTATGAGCACTGCATTGGGGTGTCCCCTCTTAGCGACGCACTGTAGATCCCGAATGCAGTGAAAAGTAAGGAAGAGGCACTACATTTTTGCCCAGATATAGTGAATCAATTGCAGAGAGGGTTTTCATATCATGGACGGGTGTGAGTAAAGAAGTTAGTCCCGCTACATTGCCGCTCGAATGTAGTGAATAAATTACAGAGAGGGTCTCTGCATTTTTAATGTGGATGGATGCAGGGGTAAGGAAGCTAGTCTTAGATAATAAGATTTGTATTGGTTCTTGGAATATAGGAACATTGTCCAATAAGCTAATGGAGGTAGTAGATACTATGATTCGTAGAAAGATTCATATTCTATCTTTATAAGAGACAAAGTGGGTTGGAGAAAAAGCAAAGAAGATTGAGGATACAAGTTTTAAATTATGGTACTTAGGTAAGGAAAAGGTTCAAAACAGAGTTGGTATTATCATAAATAAAGATTTAAAGGATAGTGTAGTAGACATACAACGATATGGTAACCGAATCATGATGTTGAAATTAGTGTTAGGAGCAGTTTTTAATATAGTTTGTGCTTACGCATCCCAAGTAGGACTAGAAGATAGTATAAAGACAACTTTTTGGGAAGAGTTAGATAAGGTGATTCAAAGAATTCCACAAAGGGAGATGATTTGTTTAGGAGGATACTTAAATAGACATGTCAAGGTATTCATGAAAACTTTGGTTTTAGGATATAAATGAGGAAGGTAGGGAGATTTTAAATTTTGCTATGGCATTTGATCTCTTTATAGTCAATACAATCCTCAAAAAACAAGCTGAACATTTAATTACTTATAAGAGTGTCTTATCACAAACACAAATTGATTTTTTTATTTATAGAAAAAAAGATAGAGCTTGTTGTAAAGATTGCAAGGTAATTTCAGGAGAAAGTTTAACCACTCAACATCGACTTTTAGTTATGGATTTACAAGTAAAAAATTGGACAAAGAAGAAAAGAGTGCATCGAGCTATTCAGACTAAATGATGAAACCTCAAAAGCGAGAAAGAAGGTATATTTAGACAGAAAGTCTTCATGGAGATGCTTGGAATCATGTTGATATACCTTGTGATATGTGGAACAATATGACTATACATATTAGAAAAGTGGTGAAAGATGTGTTAGGTGAATCTAAGGGAGGTGTACCTACACAAAAAGAAGCTTGGTGGTGGAGTGAAGTAATGCAAAATAAAATCAAGGCAAAGAGGGCATATTACAAATTACATTGTGCTAAGAAAACTAGTGAAACTTTAGTGGCTTATAAGAAAACAAAGAAGAAAGCGAAAAAGGTCGTCAGTGAAGCAAAAGCTAAAATTTGGGAGGATTTATATAAAAAAACTAAACTCAAAAAAGGGCAAAAGAGATATTTTTAGGATAGCTAGGGTTAGAGATAGGAAAACTAATGATCTTAATTCTGTTAGATGCATAAAAGACGAGGATTAGAAAATTCTAGTGACAAATGATGATATAAGAAATAAATGAAAAAACTATTTTTATAAGCTTTTTAATGAAAATAAAGATGTTAATATTAGCTTAGGAGAGTTAGCCAAATTAGAAAAGTATATAAACCACAATTTCTACCGATGTATTCAAAAGAATGAAGTAGCTCTTAAATATATGAAGGGTGGTAAATCGGTAGGACCAAACAATATTCCTATAGAAGTTTGGAAAATCTTAGGAGAAATAGGAATCACTTAGCTCATAAGACTATTTAATGAAATATGAAAAAACCAAAAGCATTTCTGCGACACTTCATGATGCTTTTGGTGATGACTCAATAAAACATATTCAAAACAAAGCATTTTGTGTATGTTATTTATTGATGACACTGTGTTAGCGGATGAGTCTAAGTAAAAAATTAATAGGAAATTGGAATTATGGACAAAAACATTAGAAAGAAACGCGTTCGACTTAGTAGAACAAAGATAAAATTTATAGAATGCAAGTTTGATCATTTGGTTACTTTATATGACATAGAAATTAAGATCGACACACATTCTATCCATTATAAAGAAAGTTTTAAATACCTAGAGTCAATTTTTTTATAGTGATGGAAAAATTAATGAAGATTAATGTAGGTTGGTTAAAATGGAGAGGTGCATCATGTAATCTATGTGATAAGAAGATACCATTAAAGTTTAAAGATAAATATTATAGAACAACAATTAGACCCTCTATATTATATAGTTACGATACGAGCATTGGGCAATTAATTATCAAAATATATAAAAGATGTCTGTGACAAAGATGAGGACGATGGGATGGATGAGTGGTCACATAAGGAAAGACCATATACATGATGAGGTTATTAAAAATAAATTGTGAGTGGCACAAATAGATGACAAAATGAGGAAAAATCGTTTAAGATGATTTGGACATATAGAAAGACGGCCAAAGGAATCTCCAGTAAGAAAGGATGAGAAACTAGATTATGAAAATGTTAAAATGGGAAGAGGCAGACCAGAAAAGAAAAGTGTTGGAAGGAAACAATAAGGAATGATCTAGCTTATGTTGAGTTAACTGTTAGCATGGTACATGAGCTAGCTTATGTTGAGGTAGACTCCATCTAGTATGAGAAAGACTTAGTTGTTGTTGTTCATGCTGCTTTTGAATTCCACAAGCCCAGTCCTTTATTTTTGCATGAACATCTTGTGTATCATTTTTTGTCGTAAATATCTTGTACATATTTAGATGATTGGTGTCCCAACATTAGGTACCAAGTAACCTTATCCTTTCAGATTTTCATGAACACCTGGTGCTTCTTCTTGGCCACCCTACTTTAATTTTATGTGCAGCATCACTGTCAATCTCCTCATGCTGTAAACCCAGACCTTGAATATTTAAAGTGGTATATAACATTTTTAAGTCTTCACCTATGTGTCATTCCTGCTACATTTTGTGCTGCTTTTGAATTCTACAAGCTCAGTCCTTGTTGTACGTGGTTGAAACTTGAAAGCCCTTGGTTACCAGGTTTTCTCTTCAAAGTTCAGGTTTCCTATTGACTGCACGGCATCTGATCCACCAACACAAGGTTGATGAAGCAAAAACAACTGTGATAATAAAATTTACAACTAAGTTGTTAGACCTTTCCCATTTTTATAAAATCTGAAGTGGTTTAAATTGCTATTTTATCTTGTCACACATGCTCTCGTCATGCATGTACAATTTTCTAGAATGGATGGCATTCCCCTTAAAGGTTGTAGTCTGGCTACATAATATAGGAGTCAAACAAGATTCCAGAAATGCATCTGACAAGAGCTTCTAGAATAAAAAAAAACAGTATAGGTATCATAACAGAAAGATCAAAGATACAAATAAGCAATGGTGGCAGCATGTACATTTGTAACCAATCAAGAAATTAAGAGGGGCAAGCTTTTGCGTCCTGAAGGAAAATATCTGGTAATTTGATGAAAGAAATCTTAATTGGTGTTGTTTCAATATCATCTTCCACAATTGCAGTTTATCACCTTATTGGAACTTCTGCTCATTTTCTTAAGGGTGCTCATGTAGACATTAGAGCCATCTCTCTCATTAATTGAGCACCATAATCCTTCTTATGAAGGGCGTATGTTTATTCCCAGACATTAGTCTGCAAGTACTTTTTGAAGTTTATTGATGACTGAGAAGTTAATATTGATGTCTAAAGAGGTCCACTAGAAAACTTACAAGTTGATGACTGAAGGGGAGGATCAAAAGAAGCTCCTTAGGATCCTTGCAATAATAGGCAGAAAAATTGTTTTAAACTTTCATAATTGCTTTTCTTGAGATCTATAAAACTACTAAAGGAATTACGAGGAGTCCAATTGGTGGAGCTCATGCAGTCAGTGCAGTGTTGTATTATTATCACAGACATATGTTCCTAAGCATTATTGGTTTTATTACTGTCATTCTTATCGCTTACCACATCTCTTGTTTTTCCTTTTTGATTATGGTGTGCTGATGATGCAAATGACTCGTTTTTTCCTTGCAGCCTGAAGGATTTGATGATTTTACTCTTGCATCTTCATGGGAGAGGTACTTCCTTTTGTCTGATGGTTGTTGGGCAAACTTGTTTATTTAGAAAATATCATTCTAATCTATGAGACTTTATGTAAGGATAATTATTCAATTCTTTAATCTTCAGATTTATATCAGAAGTAGAGGCTACCTGTCGACTGTGGCTAGCTGATGGCCCAAAGAACTTGGTGGTAATCTCTTGTTCCTCAAACTGACATTGACTTAGTGGGTCTTGAATGGGTATTACACCAAGACCATCTTTAGTGACGTCTTTGATTGTGAAAATCTGCATGTCATTATATTAGCAATTTTCTGCCATTACATCACAAGTAGAGCTCTTGGTTTCTCAATGAAGGTTCTAGTTGTCTTGTTGGTTCGTGTGCTTCAGTTTGATAAAGCCATCTGATACAGATGTTCGTGCTGCATCTGGTTTGAGCAAAATTGTGCCAGTTGGTTGCTCATTTATCTTTTGCTTTGCCAGTTCTCCAGTGCACTAGTGATCTCCGTGAAGGATTTATGGGCAATTTCTGTTGAACCTTCTGGATCATGTCTCTTATTTGACTGTGAAGTTTTCACAGCATTTTTCCTATATTATTAATTCAAACTTACTTGTTTTGGAAGTTGATCTGAAAAGTGTGGTATGATTCTTAGGGATGTAAAAGAGCCGTGGTTAATCATAAGGAATCGTATTGAATTGCTCCCAAAGAAATATGAATTCTATCTATGTTTTTTTCCTCATAATTCATGTCTTGATGTTCTTATTTCGATGAATAGGTTTCTTATCATTCTTCTTTGTTGTAGGCTAAGAATGCTGACCGTGTTGGTTCCCTTAAGAACCTGTACAAGGTTAAGTTTGATTCCAAGTACGGAATGAAGTCCTACATGCTGGAGTATTATTTCGAGCTGCAGACCACTGGTATATGCCAAGATGGTGAACTTGCAGTTACTTTCGATTGTACATGGAGAGCATTTTACATTCTATGTTTGTGACAAGATGTTAAGCATGACACTGGGTCTTTGATAATTATGCTTTGAGCAGCTAGTGTTGCTGAGTGGAAGGATGAGCTGCACAGTCTGCAACTACAATTCGGAGTAAAAGATTTTTTGGTAAATGTTTACTCATTACTGTCTAGTTAAACCTTCTCATAACATTCACCGGTTTTGTATGGTGAATTGGGCCATAATCTGTAGATCTCCATAAACATTTAAAGAAAAAGGTTGGAACTATAGTCATGATCACTTTGGAGAGATACAGATGGAAAATTTTGGCTGAAATTTCCCAGTAAAATCACTTGAAGGGTCGCTTTTTCTTTTCAGAAGTGAAGTTTTGAGATCATTTTAGTTTTTGAAAACAATCAAAATAAGTAAGAATTTTGTTCTTTAAATTTCAATACTCATATAAAATGATGGTTTAATTTATGATTGATTATATTGGAAATGAACTAGTAAATTACTTTGAATCTCTATTTCTCCATCTCTCTGTTGCCTATGTATGCAAAGATATAGGTGCGAGATATACTAGTTGACTTCTTTCCAAACAAGCATCAACGTTTTGATTTTATTTTCTCATATTTAGTTCTAAAACATGGTACTAACCACTGTATGAACAATCATGTTATTATGTATCTGCCAATAATGTCGATATAGTATGATACCCTTGCCAGAAGCTAAGCTCACCAATTTGGTCGCCTTAGTGAAAAGTGATAAAGGTACCTTTCTTTAGTTGGTGTAATCTTTATTCTTCTGCAGTGGATCTGAAGTCCATTGGACCATTATTATTTTAAGTTACTGAACTATGTAGCTTATACTTTAAAACTGTGTGTATATTTACTATTGGTAGTTATTGAAGTGTGCTCCAGCACCCGCCTATGTCCATTTAAGCTTTTCCAGAGTCCTATTTATAGACCATCCTGTTGAACAGGGCACCTTAGAGCTTCCCTTTCTTTTTGTTTAAAAGATTCTGTTTACTAATAACAATATGCATGCACCTTTCTGATTGATTATATTTATGAAATGCGAATATACGTTCCCATTCATTTTATTAGTAATTGTATCCCTTTATATTCTTTTTTTTTGGGTATTGACTAGACTGCTTGGACCTGCGCAAGCCCCACTTAAGCTTTTAGGAAGCTTTGTGCCTAGTCTCCTGGTGGTTTTGGTTACGCATATATGTAAGATTGTTTTTGGGATCCTGTTGAAAGTTTTCTTCTATGCTTTGTCATGGTAGTCAACATCCAAGAAAGTATGCAATTAGTGCCGTTCATTAGGAGTGGTTTGTGGGTAAATCTGCCTTTGTTATTCTTCAGTAATCTTGTTGCTTTTGGTACTTGCTCTGTGTTTATGTCATGGATTACAAAAGGGAACTAAATATGTTCCTTTTCATTGCGGAGGATATTGTTTATTGAGAACATGGTCATCGCCAATGCAATTTCCCAACTTACAACCTCAGATGTAGTTATTTATCTCATGAGCGTTAATACAGAACTAATTACTGTACTGTTATCTTTGCGGCTTGGACTGTTAATGCAATTCTCAAAATCCTGTGGCTCTCGTAACTCCTGTTACTTCTTTTTCTCTTTATCAGGTTTTTTCTCCAGTCAGTGCAAGTGGCGTTGTTCTTGATGCACCAGAGGCTACGAAACTTCTCAGTTCTGTTGCAATTGCTTTATCCAACTGTGGCTGGTGGGTACTTGAAGATATTGCATGATCACTCAAGTTCTATTGTCACTGCACTTTGATCATACCTGCATTCTGTCAATGGTTACATGGATTTGGTTGCTATTCAGACCTCACCATCCAGAAAAGCATTTGTATGCTGCTTCTTTGAGACAGTATTTTTCTATTTAACCCTGTGTGGTGGGCCATGAAAGAATCGTAAGTTGCCAAAGCAGAAAAGGAATGCCTGGTGAATAAAAGAACTTTAGGTTGGCATTGTGTAATTGGTTCAGGCTTGATCGCCTGTTATAAAAAATGGACATGATTGAGGAACATTCATTTTCATACAAGAATATACAATCCACATCAAAGAACTCGACCAACCACACAATCCATTTCACCTATAAAACATTGCAGTCTATGTAATGACTACTTATCAGCACACGATTATGCAATTCATGAGGCTCTGATAATTTTCTCTGGGCTCGAGAGTTACTACATTTGGAATACTTGAAGTTGAGTCAATTTGTTAACCATTGTTGTGGTCTAATTTTAGCTATGAGAGGTTGGTAGAGGAAATTTACCTTGGTACTCAGAGTCAGTGATGTTTGCTTATGTCACGGTCCCTGCATATCTTCTCTTCATGGTTGGAATATTGGGCCCTAAATTGTCCTAGATTCTAATTCAAGATCTGCCACGTCTTGCATGCAATTAGATATCTGTCATTTCTCTTATGTTGCTGTTTGTTTGTAGTTTAAGTTGTAAACAGCTAGGTAGTTTAGGATATTTTTGAAAGGCAGCTAGGTAGGTTAGGATGTGTAAACATGTTCCTAGTTGGCATAGAATACCATGCTATTCTGTATTCTGTAAGCACTTTCATTCTTCTACCTTAACTTTTGTTTAAAAAGGTAGGTTCCTTTCTTATTTTATTTGTGCCACCCTTTGTTTGGTTTAGCATGTTCATCTGTGAGGTTTTTGAGGAAACCCATGGTGACACAAGATTTTTGATAATTTACATATGCGTGCTATTGTGTTTCCTGCCCATGCCTCAAATAGTTAGAATTAATGCCTGGCCTTTTAAGAAACTATTCAGATGACTGCTTGGCTTGCTTTCGATTTTAGTTAACTCTTTGAATTTTTTTATTTAAAGTATGTGTTACTTTTCTGGTTCTGGGTTAAATAGGTAATTTGAATTGTTAAATGATTTCAGAATAGCTGCTTGGACATTCACTTTTTTAAATAATTGAAACCTGAAATGGCCTAGGCTCAAAGTTAATCTCATTTGTGGATTGTGATTTCAAATAAAATTGAAAGCTTTCTGCAAAATGCTTTGGCCATGTTTTGTAATATCTATTCTGTTGGTAACTTCATCTAGTAGTGTGTTATTACTTTTGTGATTCTCTGTAGCTACCGGTATCTGGTTCTTCTTCCAAATACCAACTACCTTTACTTTTGAACTTCTTTTACTTTGCTTGATTTTCTTGTACATGCTTTGTCTTTCAGCAATTGGCCAGCATTTGTTCGGGTGCATGACCCTTCAAGAAAGTCCCACATTGGCATTCAAAATATGGGTATGACCTTTACGAGGAGGTTTGAAGCAGATCGTATTGGAAGTCAAGTCCCAATCAAATTTATGCATTTGGAGGGGCTTTATGAATTGTTCCTATCAAAATTTGTATGTCACTGAATTGCAATTCCATCTGTTCATTTATTTATCTAAAATTTTATAATGTTTATTTCCAGCTTTGGGGATCATAAATTTTTTTAACCGTCTGTTGGATTAATTCTCTAAGATGGGCTTTTTGGAGTTAACTGCTAATATAGCACAAGATCAACCTCTATTGCATCAGAGAATCCATGTAGTTGAGGCCACCTAGTGTGGGAAAAGGCCGGGTTGTTGTTCTTGTTGTATATGTTGCCTGTACTAGAGTTGTCCATCTGGTTGCACTGAGTTATTCCTTTGTAGTTTCTTATTCTAAGGAATATGTCATTGCAGCTGGTAGCAGTTTGCCTAGTTACTTAGGGGCTTCAGCTTATTGTCCTAGCTGCTGGGCTTGGAGATGACCCACTTAATGCCATGGCAAGGCCAGTTTTGATAAACAAAAACTGTCATACTTGCCTCAGGGCCTGGCTCATCAGGCCCCTAGCGGTTGGGGGCCAACGGTCACCAGGCCCTTAACAGCTAAAAATTTTAGCCGATGGGGGCTGGCTGGGACCAACCCCCTCTTCCTCTCTCTTCCTTTCACCTTCTCTTGTTCTCTTCTATAAATACCTCACCCATGTAAATATTTTTTAAGCTTTTGAGTGATAATTCAATAATATTATTGATTTATGTTATTTTTAGTGTCTTTGTTGCACTTATGTGGTTATTGCATTTTTAAAGGCTTTGTGTTTGACGAATTGTGGTGATATTTATTCATCAATCTTTCTTTGCTACATTAAAGCATCGACTTCATTATATGGTATCAGAGTCATTTGCGATCGTAGTAACATTGTTCATCCCCTCGAGAAGCATGTCGATCGTATCTTTGGTCCCATTGTAAGGTTACCTGTTTAGATTCTTTTTCTTTTTGAAATATGGATGATAAAGGGGATTCAACTTTCGTTTAACACCCTCGAACTACAAAACATGGGCCCAATTTATGAAAAACTACCTATATTTAAAAAAATTATGGGGTTTGAAGTTAGAACCCTCTATTAATGCTACAATTGAGCAAAAAGAGGAATATGAAGGAGGTGATAGAACGGTCCTATGGGTGCTTATGAACAATGTAAATGATTATACTAGGGACACTTTGATCGATTTCACCAACGCTAGAGAAGCATATGAATACTTAAAAAAATTTCATATTCATAGCGATGTTGCTTATAGAATGACATTAAGAGACAAATTGGTCTCACTTAGACAAGAAAATAAAGGGGTAAATGAATTTTTTAGTGAATATTTCAATATTTGAAATCAATTTTATGTTTGTAAAAAGAAATATACATAATGTATTAGTGAGAGACAATTTGAGTATAATGAGGATTTTGTATATCACTTCCTAAGAAGCTTTCGAGAAGAATTTGGAGTAAGATCCTCTTATTCATCGAAAACCTTTTCCTATCAAAGAAGAGGTCCTTACCGATCTTCAAATGGCGAAAACAAGAATGAATTAAGCTAGACTTAAAAAATATACTGTCCTAGCCGCATCAAAACCCGGAGCAAATATGAATGTTTATCTCCTTCCTCATTTCAAAAGTGAAAGATCGAGTGAAGCAAGAAAAGAGGTCATTTACCAACATTACAGAGAGACTGGTCAAATAAGGCCAAATTGTCATAAATTGAAAAGGAAGATGACATTAGTAGAACAACAAACTTCATCCTCTATTCTTACACATAAGAAAAAGTGGTGATGCTCAAATGAAAGAGAAAGCAATGATAGGTGCAATTTGTTCTTCTTCAACCAATGAAGTTCAATGTATGATCTCTTGGATTCTTGATTCGAGTACTTCATTTCATATGACTTCAATGAAAAATTTTTAAACTCACGTGTTAGAAAACCTTTATCATGTATTTATATTGTTGATAGAACAAAATTAAATGGTGATAAAATTAGTGACTTTCAAAAAAAAAACTTTGAAGTTTCTAAGGTTAGTGTTGTTACAAAATTAAATTTAAACTTTCTGTATTTCAAATTTCAGATAAAAATTATGTTATAACTTTTTCATCCATGGGATATATTGTATAGGATCACCTCTCGAAGAAGGTGATTGGTCGTGGCCATAGAAAGGGTGAATTTTATATTATGGATTATTTGTATAGTATAGGATATGTTAATGTTTTGTCAAATGATGCTCTTCTATGGCATAAAAGATTAGGACATCTTAACATTCAAAAGTTGTATCAATGTCCTCTTTGAATAAATACTATTGAAAATTTTTCTTGCAAAGACTATGTATTTGGCAAACGTCCTCTTGAAATAAATGCTATTGAAATTTTTTCTTGCAAAGACTGTGTACTTGGCAAAATGCAACATGTACCCTTTTCAAACAAAATGCACATTACTATAAAACCCTTTAAAATTGTTCGTTTGGATGTATGAGGACCGACACCTATTTTGTCTAAAGGAGAGATTTCATACTATGTCATTTTCATAGATGATTTCACTAGATATACATAGGTATACCTTTTAAAAGCCAAATATGACGTTTTTCAAAATTTTGTTATATTTCATAATCTTGTCAAAAATTAATTTGATTATGAAATCAAGATTTTTAGATCGGACTCACGAGGAGAGTTTATGTCCAAAGAGTTTAAAAACATCTTGTCAAATTTTGGATTGTAGATCAAACCTCTTACACTGAAACTCCTCAACAAAATGACATTTCGGAACGTAAACATCGACATATTCTGGAAACCATAAGAACCTTTTTATTATCTAGTTGTGTTCCTAAGAATTTTTGGGTTGAAGCTATTATGACATCTGTTTACTTAATTAATTGAATGATATCTTCAGTTTTATAAAACTTGTCTATTGTAGAAAAACTTTTTAAACTCTCCCAACTATTCTAGACTATGTATTATTGGATGTAAATGTTTTGTTTATACTAAAAAAGATGAAAAACTATTGTCTCGTGCTATAAAATGTGTATTTTTAGGGTATGGGATAAATAAGAAAGGATATGGATGTTATGATTGTAAAATGACATGCTCTATGTATCAAGAGATGTCAAATTCTTTGAAAATGAATATGTATTTAATGGCATGAATGATGTTCGTGCTATTGATGATTCCTCCTATTCTTTTTTGAATGATATTCTAAGAGAAGACGTGATACAACAACTAAGCCTTTTCCCATACTAGACGGGGTCGGCTACATGGATTCTTTGTTTCCACAGATCCCTATCGTGTGCCATGTTAGCAGATAACTCACAATAAGCTAGACCATTTTTTATTGTTTCTTTCCAACACTTTTGTGGTCGTCCTCTACCTCTTTTAATACTTTCTAAATTTAGTTTTTCATACATTCTTACAGGTTCTTCTTTCTGTATGTCCAAACCATCTTAAACGATATTCTCTCATTTTATCCTCTATTGGTGCCACTCCTAATTTGTTTTTAATAACCTCATTATGTATACGGTCTTTTCTTGTATGACCACTCATCCATCTCAACATCTTCATTTCTGTCACGGACATCTTTTGTAGATGTTGATGCTTAACTGCCCAATACTCAGAACCATAAAACATGATAGGTCTAACTATTTCTCTATAATATTTACCTTTTAACTTTAATGGTATCTTCTTATCACAAAGAATACTTGATGCTCCTCTCCATTTTAACCAACCAGCATTAATTCTATGTGTAACATCTCCATCAATTGTTCCATCACTCTCAAAAAGTGACCCTAGGTATTTAAAACTTTCCTTTAGGGGGATGCAATGTGTGCCAATTTTAATTTCTATGTCATCTGAGGTAATCAAATGATCAAACTTACATTCCAAATATTATGTCTTTGTTCTACTAAGTCGGAGGCCTTTGCTTTCTAATATTTCTCCCCATAGTTCCAATTTTCTATTAACTTTTTCCTTAGACTCCTCCACTAACACAATGTCATATGCAAATAACATACACCAAGGTACTTCTTCTTTAATATGTTTTGTTAACTCATCAATCACCAAAGTTGATCCTTGATGTAACCCATTCCTTCATGAGTCCTCACACATGTTTTTGCACCATCGTACATGTTGGGATACCTCTTTTTTCCAAGGTTCTCCAAAGAACCTCCCTCGGTACCCTATCGTAAGATTTTTCTAGATCAATAAATATCATGTGAAGGTCTTTCTTTTTTGCTCTAAAATGTTCTATAAGATGTCTCAAAAGCTGAATTGCTTCAAGCCTTCAACAGTAGGTTTGTTTGGCAATAATCCAAATTGGTTCTTTGTTGTACTTAATACTTGTTTTAACCTACATTCGATAATTCTTTCCCATAATTTCATAGTATGCCTCATTAACTTAATACCTTGAAAATTTGCACAATTCTGAATGTCTCCCTTGTTCTTATATATATGGGTATAAGTGTACTCACTCTCCATTCTTCGGGCATCTTTTGGTTTCTCCATATTTCATTAAATAGTCTTGTGAGCCAAGTGATTCCTATTTCTCCTAGTATTTTTCAAACTTCTATAAGAATATTGTCTGGTCTTGTAATGAAGTCTATGCTTCAATATAGTTGCGAAAGATCAACGAGTGGACAATACCACAAAGTAGCAATCACAAGCCCTTAGAAAAGGGAATAGCCGAGAGCAACAAATGTATGCGAAAAGGAGAATAAACAAAGCACGAGCTTGAATAAATAATCGTTATTCATTAGCCATCAAAGGCTTGAATTTACAAGAGATTACAAGCGTATTTATAGAAGAAAAATGAATGAAAGAGAGTGAGGGAGTAAAGGGAGAAGAAAGAGGGAAGAGAGGGGGGCTGGCTCCCCCAACGATTACAAAACTAGCCGTTGGGGACCAGGGCCCCCAATGGCTAGTGGCCCCCCTGGCCCTGGCCCAGTGGGCCAGGGCCTGCCCGGCCCGGGCCAGAGGGGCCCAAACCCATTTTTCCTAACACCCTCCCTCAAACTGATAGCTCCATGACTTGAAGTTTGCCAATTAAAGATTGAAACCGAGGGGCAGGTAAGGACTTGGTGAACACATCTGCAAGTTGATATTTTGATTTTACAAACTGTAGTGTCAAGTTGCCTTCTAAATGCTCTTCACGAACATAGTGACAATCCATCTCTATATGCTTGTTCTAGAATGCAAAGATAGGATTCTTAGAGATATTTATTGCACTAGTATTATCACATCTTATCGACGGATGCATGATCAAGTCAAGATCGTAGTTCAAGAAGTCGTTAAGGCTTCATCCAAAGGATTTGAGCTACAAAGAACTCCCTACTGTGCCGCAACATATTCAAATTTCAGAAGAGATTAAAGCCACACTATTTTGTTTCTTACTATGCCCAAGAAACTAAAGAATTACCAAGCAAAGTTGGCAATGGGTTCCACTAGTACTTTTTCTCATTCAATTTGCACCCAAAGAAAATCGTAAAGTCGAATAACCTATTAGGCTACAAGAGGCACCCTTAGAGCACTATTAAGCCCATTTGCTCGATGTTGCCTACTAGGTATTTTATTATTCATATTAGCACGCGACTTAAGTGAGATTCCTTAGGTTTGCTTCATATCTAGCACACATGCATACACTAAACATAATATCCTGGGCTTCCATTTTAGCAAAGCTTAGATAAAGGAGTAGATCCAATCATACCTCTATATTTCGTTATTTCTACCGATTTACCTCCTTCATCTTTGTCCAAGTAGCAAGACGCGGCTACCATGAGATGGCTCATGTGTTTAGCTGCTTCCATTTCTAATCTCTTGCAATCAATTCCTTGCGCAAGATTTTACATTGACTTTTAGAAAGTCCCTTCGTCCGCTTTGTTCGATTTTGAAGTCCGAGGAAGAAATTCAATTCTCCCATCATTGACATTTCAAATTCATTCTCCGCATTGACTTAGCAAAATTCTTTGCCAAGGGATTCATTAGTAGCAATCAAGATAATATCATCCACATAAACTTGCACAAGAAGAATATCATGCTTTTATTTTTAATAAAAAAGAGAGATCAACTTTTCCTCTTGAAAATCATTTTCAAAAGTTAAACTTTACTCAACCTTCATACCAAGCTCTAGAGCTTGCTTTAAACCATATAAAGCCTTTTTAAGTTTAAAAAACATGGTCACAGCTCATGATTTTCAAACTCGAGGTTGTTCAATGATATACCTCCTCTTGAATAAAACCATTCTAAAAAGCACTTTCGACATCCATTTGATATAATTTGAAATCCATGATGCAAGCATCCAAGCAAGTAACATTCTAATAGCTTCTAATCTAGCTACAGTGCATAGGTTTCTTCATAATCTATTCCTTCTTCTTGATTATACCATTTAGCAACCAATCTAGCTGTATAACGATCTAATGAGCCATCACCATTAGTCTTGATTTTATAAACCCACCTAAAACCTATAGTCTTTTTGTTTGATGGTTTAGAGACTATATCCCAAGTTTGGGCTCTAAATAAAGCATCCAACTCTTCATTCATTGCATGAGTCCATTCTTGTGATAATTGAGCTCCTTTAAAGGTTTAGGTTTCTTTATAGCTGAAATATTTGTTACTAAAGCTCTATGTCTTGGTGAAAAACTATCATATGAGACAAATCTTTCAGGAGGTCTAGAATCACGATTTGACCGTCTAGGAATAGGCATAGATCTCCTATTGTAATGTTGATCAAAGGGTGTAATAGAATGTCTGGTAATCATAGGTTCATCAAAGCTCATTTTCTTCATGAATTACCTCTTCACCTAAAATATCATTCAAGAAGGAGTAGGAGGAGTCATTAATAGAGCTATCATCATCCATGCTTTTAAAAACATATTCATTTTCAAAAAATCTAACATCTCGAGATACATAAAGCTTATCATTTTTACAATCATAACACCTATATCCCTTTTTGGTTATTCCATATTCTAGAAAAACACATTCGATGGCCCGCGATGATAATTTATCATCTTTGTCAGTATAAACAAAGCATTTATATCCAAAAACACGCAATCTTGAATAGTTAGGAGAAACTTTAAAAAGTTTTTCTATAGGAGACATATTTTGTAAAACCGAATAGGGCATCCGATTAATTAAATAGACTGCAGTCATAATAGCTTCTGCCCAAAAATTTTTGGGAATACCACTTGACAAAAGCAAAGTTCTTGTGGTTTCCAAGATATGTCTATGCTTTCGTTCGGAAACACCATTTTGTTGAGGAGTCTTAGAACAAGAAGTTTGATGTATAATCCCAAACTTATTGAGATGGTTTTCAAAATCCTTTGACATAAACTCTCCTCCTGAATCCGATCTAAAAATTTTGATTTCTGAATCAAATTGATTCTTTACAAGATTATGAAAAATAACAAAATTTTGAAAGACATCGGATTTTGCTTTTAAAAGATATACCCATGTATACCTAGTAAAGTCATCTACAAAAATAACATAATAGGAAATGCCTCCTTTAGACAAAACAGGTGCTGGACCCCATACATCCGAATGAATTATTTCGAAGGGTCTTGTTGTAACTGTGTTTTGTTTGGAAATGGGAGATGTTGCATTTTACCAAGAACACAATCTTTGCAAGAAAAAGATTCCTTAAATTTCATTCTAAGAGGACATTGATACAATTTTTGAGCATTAAGATGTCCAAGTCTCTTGTGCCATAAAAGAGTATCATTTGTCAAAACATTAACATATCCTATACTATGCAAATAATCCATAATGTAAAGTCCGCCCTCTCTATGGCCACGTCCAATCACCTTCTTCGAGAGGCGGTCCTGTACAATACATCCGGTGGATGAAAATGTTATAACACAATTTTGATCCGAAATTTGGGATACGGAAAGTAAGTTTAAATTTAATTTTGGAACAACACTAATTTTGGAAACTTCAAAATTCTTGTTTTGCAAGTCACCAATTTTATCAACGTTTAATTGTGTACCATCCGCCGTATAAACACATGATAAGGGTTTTTGAACACATGATTTTAAGATATGTTCATTAAGTTATATGAAATGAAGCACCCGAATCAAGAATCCAAGAGATCGTACCTTGAGTTTCTTTTGTTGAAGATGAGCAAGCCACACCAACCGTTGCTTTTTCCTTCATTTGGGCTTCAAGTTGCTTTAATTTTTGTTCAAGTGCAAGAAGAGAAGAAGACGAAGCATGTTCTTCTACTACGACCACCTTTTTTTTCAATTTTGGGCAATTTGGCCTTATATGCCCGGCTTCTCTACAATGATGGCAAATGATGTCTTTTCTTCCTTCTTCACTTTTGAAATGAGGAGGTTGGTAAGCCTTCATATTTACTCCGGGTTTTGATGCGGCCAAGGCGGTGTCTTTTTGAAGTCTTGCTTTATTCATTCTTGTTTTCGCCATTTGAAGATCGGTAAGAATCTCTTTTTTTGTGAGAAAATGTTTTCTATGAGTGAGTGATGATCTTACCCCTTCAAATTCTTCCCGGAGACTTCTTAGAAATTGATATACAAAGTCCTCATTGTCTTCACATTCTCTCTCACTAAGACATTGTGTAAATTTCTTTTTATAACCATACAATTGATTCCAAACATTGGAAAATTCTCTAAAAAAATCGTTTACCCCTTTATCTCCTTGTTTAAGTGAGACCAATTTGTCTCTTAATGCCATCCTATGAGCCACATCGCTTTGAACATGAGATTTTTTTAAATATTCCCATTCTTCTTTAGCGTTAGTGAAATCGGCCAAAGTGTCCCTAGTGTGCTCGTTTACATTATTCATGAGCACCCATAGGATTGTTCTATGGCCTCCTTCATATTCTTCTTTTTGTTCGAGTGTGGCATTAATAGAGGGTTCTACCTTTAAACCACTTACATAGCCCCATAATTTTTTGAAATACAAATAGTTTTCCATAGATTGGGCCCATGTTTTATAGTTTGAAGGTGTTAGACGAAAATTGAAACCCCCTTTACCATCCATAGTTCAAGGAGAAATAAACTAAAGAGGTAAACTTATAAAATATGATCGACATGCTTTTCGAGGCAATGAACAATACAAAATACGATTGGCACGCTTCCCGAGGCAACGAGCAATACTTCCAACAACAACAACAACAACAACTAAGCCTTTTCCCATACTAGACGGGGTCGGCTACATGGATTCTTTGTTTCCATAGATCTCTATCGTGTGCCATGTTAGCAGTTAACTCCCAATAAGCTAGATCATTCTTTATTGTTTCTTTCCAACACTTTTGTGGTCGTCCTCTACCTCTTTTAATACTTTTCAAATTTAGTTTTTCTAACCTTCTTACAGGTTCTTCTTTTGATCTTCTTTCTATATGTCCAAACCATCTTAAACGATGTTCTCTTATTTTATCCTCTATTGGTGCCACTCCTAATTTGTTTCTAATAACCTCATTATGTATACGGTCTTTTCTTGTATGACCACTCATCCATCTCAACATCTTCATTTCTGTCACAGACATCTTTTGTACATGTTGATGATTAACTGCCCAACACTCACAACCATAAAACATGGCAGGCCTAACTGTTGCTCTATAATATTTACCTTTTAATTTTAATGGTATCTTCTTATCACAAAGAATACCTGATGCTCCTCTCCATTTTAACCAACCAGCATTAATTCTATGTGTAACATCTCCATCAATTCTTCCATCACTTTGAAAAATTGACCCTAGGTATTTAAAACTTTCCTTTTGGGGAATGCAATGTGTGCCAATTTTAATTTCTATGTCCTCTGAAGTAGCCAAATGATCAAACTTACATTCCATATATTCTGTCTTTGTTCTACTAAGTAGGAGGCCTTTGTTTTCTAATGTTTCTCTCCATAGTTCCAATTTTCTATTAACTTTTTCCTTAGACTCCTCCACTAATACAATGTCATCTGCAAATAACATACACCAAGGTACTTCATCTTGAATATGTTTTGTTAACTCATCCATCACCATTATAAACAAGTATGGACTTAAAGTTGATCCTTGATGTAACCCAATATTAACTTCAAAGAAGTCTGTCGTTCCTTCATGAGTCCTCACACATGTTTTTGCACCATCATACATGTCTCTTATAAGGTTAATATATGACAATGGGATACCTCTTTTTCCAAAGTTCTCCAAAGAACCTCCCTCGGTACCCTATCATAAGCTTTTTCTAGATCAATAAATATCATGTGAAGGTCTTTCTTTTTTGCTCTAAAATGTTCCATAAGACGTCTCAAAAGGTGAATCGCTTCAATAGTAGATCTACCTGGCATAAATCCAAATTGGTTCTCTGTTGTACTTGATACTTGTCTTAACCTACGTTCGATAATTCTTTCCCATAATTTCATAGTATGACTCATTAACTTGATACCTCGATAATTTGCACAATTTTGAATGTCTCCCTTGTTCTTATATACGGGTATAAGTGTACTTGCTCTCCATTCCTCGGGCATCTTTTGGTTTTTCCATATTTCATTAAATAGTCTTGTGAGCCAAGTGATTCCTATTTCTCCTAGTATTTTCCAAACTTCTATAGGAATATTATCTGGTCCTACCGACTTACCACTCTTCATATGTTTAAGAGCCTCTTTGACTTCATTCTTTTGAATACGTCGGTAGAAATTGTGGTTTATATACTTTTCTGACTTGGCTAAATCTCCTAAACTAATACTAACATCTTTATTTTCATTAAAAAGATTATAAAAATAGTTTTTCCATCTATTTCTTATATCATCATTTGCCACTAGAATTTTTTCATCCTCGTCTTTTATGCATCTAACATAATTAAGATCTTTAGTTTTCTTATCTCTAGCCCTAGCTATCCTAAAAATATCTCTTTCACCCTCTTTTGAGTTGAGTTTTTTATATAAGTCCTCCCAAATCTTAGCTTTTGCTTCATTAACGGCCTTTTTTGCTTCCTTCTTTGCTTTCTTATAAGCTTCTAAAGTTTCACTAGTTTTCTTAGCATAATGTAATTTGTAACATGCCCTCTTTGCCTTGATTTTGTTTTGTACTACTTCACTCCACCACCAAGCTTCTTTTTGTGCTGGTACACCTCCCTTAGATACCCCTAACACATCTTTCGCCACTTTCCTAATATGTATAGCCATATTGTTCCACATATCAGAGGGTGTGCCAACATAATTCCAAACATCTCCTTGAAGGACTTTTTGTTTAAATATATCTTCTTTCTCGCTTTTGAGGTTCCACCATTTAGTCCGAATAGCTCGATGCACTCTTTTCTTCTTTGTCCATTTTTTTATTTGTAAATCCATAACTAAAAGTCGATGTTGGGTGGTTAAGCTTTCTCCTGGAATTACCTTACAATCTTTACAACACGCTCTATCTTTTTTTCTACAAATAAAGTAATCAATTTGTGTTTGTGATAAGCCACTCTTATAAGTAATTAAATGTTCATCTCGTTTTTTGAAGATTGTATTGACTATAAAGAGATCAAATGACATAGCAAAATTTAAAATCTCCCTACCTTCCTCGTTTATATCCCCATAACCAAAGTTTCCATGAATCCCTTGATATCCTAATGCCTCTTTACCGACATGTCCATTTAAATCTCCTCCTAAACAAATCATCTCCCTTTGTGGAATCTTTTGAAACACCTTATCTAACTCTTCCCAAAAAACTGTCTTTATACTATCTTCTAGTCCTACTTGGGGTGCGTAAGCACAAACTATATTCAAAACCTCTGCTCCTAACACTAATTTCAACGTCATGATTCGGTCACCATATCGTTGTATGTCTACTACACTCTCCTTTAAATCTTTATTTATGATAATACCAACTCCGTTTCGGGCCTTTTCTTTACCCGAGTACCATAATTTAAAACCTGTATCCTCTATTTCCTTTGCTTTTTCTCCAACCCATTTTGTCTCTTGTAAACATAGAATATGAATCTTTCTCCGAATCATAGTATCTACCACCTCCATTAGCTTACCCGATAATGTTCCGATATTCCAAGAACCAATACGAATCTTATTATCTAGGACTAGCTTCCTTACCCCCCGCATCCGTCCATAATCAAAATGCGGAGACCCTCTCTGAAAATTTTTCACTACATTCGGGCGGCAATGTAGCGATACCACAAAGTAGCTCTGATACCCTGTAATGAAGTCTATGCTTTAATATAGTTGCGGACGATCAACGAGTGGACAATACCACAAAGTAGCAATCACAAGCCCTTAGAAAAAGGAATAGCCGAGAGCAACAAGTGTATGCGAAAAGGAGAATAAACAAAGCACGAGTTTGAATAAATAATTGTTATTCATTAGCCATCAAAGGCTTGAATTTACAAGAGATTACAAGCGTATTTATAGAAGAAAAATGAATGAAAGAGAGTGAGAGAGAGTGAGGGAGTAAAGGGAGAAGAAAGAGGGAAGAGAGGGGGCTGGCTGCAGCCAGCCCCCAATGGTTACAAAACTAGCCGTTGGGCCCAACGGCTAGTGGCCCCCTTGGCTCTGGCCCGGATGGCCCAGTGGGCCAGGGCCTGTCCCGCCCGGGCCAGAGGGGCCCAAACCCATTTTTCCTAACAGGTCCTACCGATTTACCACCCTTCATATGTTTAAGAGCCTCTTTGACTTCAATTCTTTTGAATACGTCGGTAGAAATTGTGGTTTATATACTTTTCTGATTTGGCTAACTCTCCTAAGCTAATATTAACATCTTTATTTTCATTAAAAAGCTTATAAAAATAGTTTTTCCATCTATTTCTTATATCATCATTTCCTACTAGATTTTTTTTATCCTTATCTTTGATGCATCTAGCATAATTAAGATCTTTAGTTTTCTTATCTCTAGCCCTAGCTATCCTAAAAATATCTATTTCACCCTCTTTTGAGTTGAGACTTTTTATATAAATCCTCTCGAATTTTAGCTTTTGCTTCACCGACGGCCTTTTTCGTTTCCTTATTTGCTTTCTTATAAGCCTCTAAAGTTTCACTAGTTTTCTTAGCCTAATGTAATTTGTAACATGCCCTCTTTGCCTTGATTTTATTTTGCACTACTTCACTCCACCACCAAGCTTTTTTTCTGCCGGTGCACCTCCCTTAGATTCACCTAACACATCTTTCTCCACTTTCCTAATATGTATAGCCATATTGTTCCACACATCACAAGTTGTACCAACATAATTCCCATGTCCTTGAAGGACTTTCTGTTTAAATATATCTTCTTTCTCGCTTTTAAGGTTCCACCATTTAGTTTGAATAGCTCGATGCCCGAGGAAATAGAGAGCAAGTACACTTATACCCATATATAAGAACAAGAGAGACATTCAAAATTGTGTGAATTATCGAGGTATCAAGTTAATGAGCCATACTATGAAATTGTGGAAAAAAATTATCAACCGTAGGTTAAGACAAGTATCAAGTACAACAGAGAACCAATTTGGATTCATGCCAGGCAGATCTACTAATGAAGCGATTCATCTTTTGAGACGTCTTATGGAACACTTTAGAGTAAAAAAGAAAGACCTTCACATGATATTTATTGATCTAGAAAAAGCTTATGATAGGGTACCGAGGGAGGTTCTTTGGAGAACTTTGGAAAAAATAGGTATCCCATTGACATATATTAACCTTATAAGAGACATGTATGATGGTGCAAAAACATGTGTGAGGACTCATGAAGGAACGACAGACTTCTTTGAAGTTAATATTGGGTTACATCAAGGATCAACTTTAAGTCCATACTTATTTATAATGGTGATGGATGAGTTAACAAAACATATTCAAGATGAAGTACCTTGGTGTATGTTATTTGCAGATGACATTGTATTAGTGGAGGAGTCTAAGGAAAAAGTTAATAGAAAATTGGAACTATGGAGAGAAACATTAGAAAGCAAAGGCCTCCGACTTAGTAGAACAAAGACATAATATATGGAATGTAAGTTTGATCATTTGGTTACCTCAGAGGACATAGAAATTAAAATTGGCACATATTGCATCCCCCAAAAGGAAAGTTTTAAATACCTAGGGTCATTTTTTGAGAGTGATGGAACAATTGATGGAGATGTTACGCATAGAATTAATGCTGGTTGGTTAAAATGGAGAGGAGCATCAGGTATTCTTTGTGATAAGAAGATACCATTAAAGTTAAAAGGTAAATATTATAGAGCAATAGTTAGACCTATCATGTTTTATGGTTTTGAGTATTGGGCAATCTACAAAAGATGTCCGTGACAGAAATGAAGATGTTGAGATGGATGAGTGGTCATACAAGAAAAGACCGTATACATAATGAGGTTATTAAAAACAAATTAGGAGTGGCACCAATAGAGGATAAAATGAGAGAATATCGTTTAAGATGGTTTGGACATATAGAAAGAAGATCAAAAGAAGAACCTGTAAGAATGTATGAAAAACTAAATTTGGAAAGTATTAAAAGAGGTAGAGGACGACCACAAAAGTGTTGGAAAGAAACAATAAAGAATGATCTAGCTTATTATGAGTTAACTGCTAACATGGCACACGGTAGGGATATGTGGAAACAATGAATCCATGTAGCCGACCCCATCTAGTATGGGAAAAGGCTTAGTTGTTGTTGTTAGCTCGATGCACTCTTTTCTTATTTATCCATTTTTTTATTTATAAATCAATAACTAAAAGTCGAAGGTGGGTGGTTAAACTTTCTCCTAGAATTACTTTGCAATCTTTACAATACGCTCTATCTTTTTTTCTACAAATAAAGTAATCAATTTGTGTTTGTGATAAGCCACTATTATAAGTAATTAAATGTTCATCTCGTTTTTTATAGATTGTATTGACTATAAAGAGATCAAATGCCATAGCAAAATTTAAAATCTGCCTACCTTCCTAATTTATATCCCCAAAACCAAAGTTTTGATGAATACCTTGATATCCTAATGCCTCTTTACCGACATGTCCATTTAAGTCTCATCCTAAACAAATCATCTCCCTTTATGAAATTTTTTGAATCACCTTATCTAACTCTTCCCAAAAAACCATCTTTATACTATCTTCTAGTCCTACTTGGGATGCGTAAGCACAAACTATATTCAAAATCTTTGCTCCTAACCCTAATTTCAACGTCATGATTCGGTCACCATATCGTTGTATGTCTACTATACTATCCTTTAAATCTTTATTTATGATAATACCAACTCCGTTTCTAGCCTTTTACTTACTTGAGTATCATAATTTAAAACATGTATCCTCTATCTCCTTTGCTTTTTCTCCAACCCACTTTATCTCTTATAAACATAGAATATAAATCTTTCTCCAAATCATAGTATCTACCACCTCCATTTGCTTATCGGATAATGTTCCGATATTTCAAGAACCAATACGAATCTTATTATCTAGGACTAGCTTCCTTATCCCATGCATCCGATTGATTATGAGGAGACTTTGACCTCATTGCTTGCATCACTTCGGTTAGCACTCTCCCTATCTATTACAACTACTCATAAATGGACTCTAAATCAGATGGACATGAAAAATGCATTCTTTAATAGTGACTTAGAAGAAAAAAATTATATACGCCACCTCCTAGTTATAGCTTGTCCACCAAATAAGGTTTGTTATTTTAAAAAAGCTTTATATGGCCTCAAACAAGCACCCAAGCTTGGTTTGCCAAGTTTCACAACATTATCATTTGGCTTTTCCTCAAGTGCTCGTGATTCTACTCTTTTTATTTGCAAAATTGATCGAGGTATTGTCTTGTTACTTCTTTATGTTGATGATATGATTATTATTGGTGATGATACTACTAGTGTATTACGAGCTTAAATAGTTCTTGAGTCGACATTTTGAGATGAAAGATCTTGACCTCACTTATTTTTGGGGCTTGAAATCCTTTTTCTCAGTTGATGGTATTTCTCGTCTCAAGCTAAATATGCTTCGGATCTTTCTCTTGGGTTGGTCTCTGATAGTCACAACTCTAGTCCACTCTTCTAGAACCTAATGTTTGATTTACACCACAAGATGGTACATTATACTTGATAATCCTACTCTTTATCGTCGATAGTTGGTTGGTAGCTTGATTTATCTTACAATTACTCGTCCAGGACATTTCATATATGTTTATAGTCATTTGTTTATGTCGGCTCATGGCTTACTCTCATTCACATTATCTACGTATTATTCGGTATATAAAAGGAACTTATTTCATGGACTTCATTCTCCAACTCCTCCTTGGTTCTACGGGCTTATTTACGATGCTGATTGGGGTGGAGATCCCATATGATTGTCGATCCACTATTGGTTATTGTATCTTTCTTGGTGATGCCACTTATTTCATGGAGAAGCAAGAAACAGACTTTAATCGCACGCTCCAAGTATTGAAGCAGAATATCAGGCACTAGCGACACACATATAGAGATACTTTGGTTACGTTGGCTTCTTGAAGACTTGGGTTTTTCTCAATTCCTCTCCCTGATCGCTTTTTTCATTGTGATAATAGGAGTGTTATTCAGATTGCTCACAATGATGTTTTCATGAGCAGCGCACCAAGCATATTGAGATGTGCCTTTGTTGCATTTATGTGATTATAGCCTTTTTCAAGGCTTTGTGTTTGACGAATTGTAGTGATATTTATTCATCAATCTTACGCTGCTACATTGAAACATCAACTTCATTACATCCTTTGCTTGTCTATCCTCTATCCTCTTTTAAGGACCTTTAGATTCATCTTCATGCTATTGGCTGACATAATTTGAGATGATGCTCAAAAGTACTGGGGTAGCATATGCAAGGCCATGGAGTTTGTTAAATTCTTGATATATCATTTGGCAGTGGCAAATTATTCTAATTGAACTGGTTCCCTGCAATCTTCACCAATTCCGGTTCTGTTTGTACTGGTTATTGCATAAAACTGCGCTTCTGACTCTTCCGAGTAGTGATGGTAGTTATTGTACCCTTCTCATGGATAATGGAAAGTTAATTGGCTTCTATGTTGGGTGATCTTATTAGTGTCTTGCTAAACTTTGAAGTGGTTATAATAACAAAACTCTGTGATGGTTGAAGTCTTTTGCCAGAATGGACTATGCATTTCAGCCGGCCAGGGTTCATGTTAAAATGAGACTAACCTATAGAACACCCCCATATGATGATGATAGTGAAGATATCCATGTGGTTGAAACTGGAGCTTCTGAATCTAATGGGAATCCTGATGAAGTGGTCCGTCTGAAGGCATTATGGGATGATGACTGCCCTTGGGCTGACTGGTATTCTGCTGAAGATCCAGTGAAAGGTTTGTAAATGTTTATGTTATTCAAATATCCTCTCTGCTCTTCAAAAGAAAAGTTAATTTTTCCAAAATCCACCATGGAAATTGTTAAATGTTTGGCTCTTTGTTTCCTTGGCTGTGGAGTCCTTTTTCAAATTGTGCATCTTGCAATATATTGATCACAGTCAGAAATCATGGCTTCTTATCTGTTGTTCTATTTCATGAGGTTGGCTTCTTTTTCTTTTCTTTCATAGGCAAGACGGGGTCAGGCAGACCCCTACTAGATGCATACCTGGGTATTTAACTCCTGACATTTTGTCAGAGAGGCTAACCCCTAGCGAGTGAGCTACCCCTTGGGGACCTTCTTTTTCCTAGTATGTCTAATTGCTGTTGATGTTTTCTATCCTAGTGGCTCCATTTATAGTCCTATAGTTAATCTAGAAAATGACATAAAGAGGGGCAAAGAAATATATGCATCAATTTCATGTGGTTGGTATGCTGCTTTCATTATTTGGTTTGTGCACTAATGCAGCTTGACCCAAAATAGGTATCTTGTCAGTATTAACCTACACTTTCATTTTTGCAATTACCGGCCAAACATGAACATGAAAAGTATTACCATCTCATTTGGTGTTTCAGCAATGTATGCAGTTTAAAGGCATCACGTGATAATAGTGGTCTAGGATATACTTGAGACCATGGTTTTCAACAAGCTGGACCTGCTGTCTCCTCTTTCGCTACTTTTTATCTACACCTTACTATTTGTTGTACTTGGGCAGGTTTTGAGTTGATCACTACATGGTCAAAAAGGACTATTGAGAATTCTGCAGAAATGGCTGAATTTGAGAATATTTCAGCATATGAGGCTGACCATTGGTCTCTCATCCCATTGGTGTCGTCACAATTGTAAGATACGATGCTCCCACTGGCTTGATTTCAAATTACTGTTGTCCATCTCTTTTGCCAATTTCTGTTTGATTTTCAAAGTATGCTAGAAAACTTGAAAAATCAATGCTGATAGTGTTGGTGACTTTTCCTTGCAAGACAGTTCCTTAAGACTTAAAAAACAATCGGTTTCTCTTGACACTAGAGGCAAATACAAGATTGAGAAGAGAAATATGACAGACTGTATTTTCTTGCGAGAACATTGGGCTCAGCTGCACCCTACCAGAGTTCATATATGGAACAAAAAAACCATGAAATTTGGTTAGTCGCCAAGTTCATATATGGAAGTACTGGAGATGCATTTAACCACTGGTCATGCTGACATGAATGTCTTTTAAGTGCTGAACTAAAAAATGAAAGGAAATATATCATTTTTTAGGTCTTGACATGATTACCTTTAGAATTTCTCATCAAATAGGAAAAATTTGATCGGAGAAATAGAGAGGAAGTGAGATATCTTGGCTGCTATCACAGAGTAGGCTGCATGTGGCATATGACCTAATTTTGCATATGGCCCTTGGGCCATCTAATTATCTTTTTCTTGGTTTGGTTGAGCATGGTTATATTTCCATGGTGTTTTATCTGTTAATTGTTTTGATATCCTGTCCTATTAAGTGTCTAGGGATGGGTTAAATCTTGTTGGTCATTGCTCATGACAAGTGTGATGATTTTGACCAGATATCATTTGATTCTCATAGTTATTTATAGATTTCTGTCAGGAATAGTGGTCCAAAGATCTACATGGTTGGGTTTGCATCTCAGTTGCATCTATTGGTTAATGCATGGAATACATCATTTGAGGCGAAATTTGTTGAAGATTTCACGTCAGGTTTGGATATCTTTATTTTTGATGGGCATCAGTTATCAGTGGCTGCATGCTAAACTTGATGCAATGCTACCCAAGCCTCAACCATTACCTTTTCTCCTTTGAACATGAATCTGTTCTTATTGTCTTTTTTATGTTACTGTGCAACGAACTTTGTGCACTTTTTGATTTGTGCAGTTGAGAACCAGAACTCTGATAATATGAAGTCTTCAACATCGGTACCTCCACCTACTGTTCTTGACAGAGTACTCAAGGATCTTTTTCATTCTGGTGAGTTATTGATCCTTGGCATGCATTTTGTTTGTCATACCCTTTTATACTGCATGTTCTTTTGGACAATTGGTTATTTGAATATAATCTTACCTTGTGTTGTTCTGGTGCTTTCATGTGAGGACTTCAGAAATTTCAGTTATACTTCCTGTCCATATTGTTCTAGCCAGTGTTATGTGTATCATCCTGTATCGTATCGTGGGAAACCACAATATGATACATGACCTGTATCGGAGTATGCAATATTATCGAACTGTTTCATGCGATACGCCCCTAAGAAACTGATTTTTTCTAAATTGGTGATGCTAACATAGAAACCGATGTCTAAGACAACTAATCCTATTAATGAAGAGTGGTTTCAAATTATCAACAATGCTACTACGCAAAATTAGCTTTTGCAGGAAACAAAAAAATTCAAGTGATACCAAATCGTAAAAATTGAGCATCAAGAAGGAGAAGTACTCTTAGTTATAAAAGAGTATGAAACATGCTCTCTAACTTGTATTGGGAAAGGACAGCAGAGAAGTGCCTTTGTTATCATCTTGTCTTTTTTTTAACAAAAACCTAAGAAACTATGTAGTACTTTCAATGTAAGATGTATTTTCAAAATATCATGCTCCAACATGCATATTTTATTTATAGATTCACATTCTTTATTTGATATAACCAATATTCATGAATATTGATGTAAAGCTTAGTACCCAGAGTAATCCATTTGCTGAATGTCATTACCAATGAGCACCTTAGAATTTCCCGAGCCACTCATTACCCATTTTCTCTCTAGCAGCTGGGGCAGGGCAAAAGAAATAGTAAACAATTTGGAAAATGACATATAATACTAATGTTTGGAGCTTCAAATTGTCCCCGAGGTGAGCAGTCCATAGTTAAAGTGATATGAATTAAGTGAGAAATGCATGAGGCAGAACCGAGGAAGTAAATTACTTAAAATATGTGAATGAAGGCCTGAAGGGTGAAATACAAAATATAAAATTTGTCCTTATAATTTGAATTAATGTTCAATGGATTAATGTTTACTCAAATTTTGATTTAGAAAAGTGTTTAAAATTGTTTTTGATTTTTTCTGTTTTTTTTTCTATTTTTGTGACTTTTAAAATATTTTAAAAAATATGATATACCTGTCTCATGGAGAAAAACGATACACAATACAGTACGGTGCAATCAGCACTGGTTCTAGCTGTTTGTAAGAAAAGTCGCCATGTGACATAGATATGTGTATCAGTGTTGGACATGGTGATTTTCAAAAATCACATACATAGCAACATTGTGGTGGGGTACATATATGTATCTGTAAAATACATATTTACTATATGACATATTATATTTATTGTATATAATTTGTATATTAATTATAATTCTAATAAACAACAACAATAACTAAGCATTTTCCCATACTAGATGGGGTCAGCTACATGAATTCTTTGTTTGCACAGAACTCTATCATAATTTGTAGAATCCATGGTAAATAAGTCCGACAAAGTTTTATGCCGGCTGTTGGAAGCTTAACACAACCGTCCTCCTTTGTCCCTTACATGGGCAGAGTTTAATTATAATTCTAATATATTTAAATATAAATATCTCCCTCCCCTCTAGGAAACCCATCTCTCTCTCTCTCTCAGTTAATCTGTCTTTATTAGGTTGTACTATTTCATGCCATGAAGATCCTAGCATAAATTTGTTTCTCTTCTAGAAACCAATGGAAAAAGAAATCCATTTGGCTAACTTTGATTGTTTCCTTCTTCAGGGTCATCTGTGCCTTCAGTTGGAAATACTGAACACAAGCTTTCTAAAGCTATAAAAGGTGCTCCACTTGTGTCGCTGTTTGGGCAGTTTTGCTTGCATTCCCTCTGGTTTGGGATGTGCAATATTCGTGGTATGTGTCACTGACTTACTAACGCTAGTTACTTTGCTTGCAGCCATCTGCCTTTTCTTTTTACCCTCCATTTGGCTTTCTAGTGTAACTTGAAACCACATTTAGCCTTTATATGTAAAATTTAATATGCTTTCTTGGAGTTCCTATGTTAGTGTAATAAAAGTTTTCATGCTGTTGGATGTGCCTTCTCCAAGCTAATATGCTTTTTCTCTTATTCATGCTAGCAATCTCTGTTCTCTGGATAGAATTTGTGCGTGAAGTTCGATGGTGTTGGGAAGAATCGCAACCACTACCAAGAATGTCTAGTGGAGCCATTGATCTCTCTTCATGCCTCATGCATCAAAAGTTGCAGATGGTATTTGATGTCTGTCTGTGCTTCTAATACTTTCTTGTTGTCAGGACTGTTGACTGCTGTTAACTTTGTCATTTACATTTTAATTGCAGATTACAGAATTGATTTTTTAACTGGATAAATAGTTTTTATCAAATAACATATATGTTGTTTACCTTTATAGAATTGTCTCCAAGATGTCCTCATATCTCTACTAAACGTTTTAATGGAGCCCTCCTTCATGTCTGAACTATGTATAAAAGTAATTTAACATATCATTACATCCCTCGTGTATGTGAATATCAGTACAACTCCTGAGGAGCTAGCAAGTAGCAATAACCATAATTCTGTACTATTTCTTGATAAGAATCTGCCTTTTAGCAATTACTGGTACCATGTCTTTGGCAAATGGGTTGGTGGTTATGTATCATGATGTCTCTGTGTTGTGCTTCCGAGATCCCTGGAACTCCAGATCCATAGAAAGCTTTTGTTGGAGAACAAAAATAAATTTTGGATATGTTCGTTTTAATGACATCAAACCTGTGATTTTGAATGCTGTGCTCTAGACCACACCTTTTGTGATTTGAAATGACACATATTTTGCGGGTTGAACTCTGTCAAACAAAGATGAAGAATCATAGTGTTTAACCATTTTTGTTCTCTTTTACGTGGAAAAGTAAAAGTTGTGACTGAAACTCACAGTTTGGTGTTGAAGTTTTGGGATCACAGGGTAAAGCTGAACTATCCTTTCTTTGTGTTTGCTGAAGCTGGTAGTGGATTGAGCTGAACATATTGTCTATTTCTAATATAATTCTTATTTAAGGCAAATTTTGGTATAGTATCCCATACACTCTAGCTTCTAAGTGTTGTATAACCTTTGTGACTTATTGTGTCATCGCTCATGTATTTCCTGTTAGGCTACCGTTGACAAGATGTCCTCGCTAAAGCTGCTACACCATCAATTCATTGATGTCTTTTAGTTTATCTTTCTTGGTCACTGGTTTTCCTTTTTCTTTGATCCAGTGCTTATTTCCACAGCTAGTTTTCAAACAGCAAAAGGGAAAATGGTCTTTTAAGTTTCTAACTAATTTTCTTGCTCCGAATTTTCATCTGGAAATGGTCACTTATTAATTTTCTTGGTCACTTATAAGCTTTTTATAAGAAATAGATGGAAATATTTATTGATCTAGAAAAAACTTATGATAGGGTACTGGGGGAGGTTCTTTGGAGCACATTGGAAAAAAGAGGTATCCCATTGACATACATAAACCTTGTAAGAGACATGTACGATGGTGCAAAAACATGTGTGAGGACTCATGAAGGAATGACAAACTTCTTTGAAGTTAATATTGGGTTATGTCAAGGATCAACTTTAAGTCCATACTTATTTATAATGGTGATTGATGAGTTAACAAAACATATTCAAGATGAAGTACCTTGGTGTATGTTATTTGCAGATGACATTGTGATAGTGGAGGAGTCTAAGGAAAAAGTTAATAGAAAATTGGAACTATGGAGAGAAACATTAGAAAGCAAAGGCCTCCGACTTAGTAGAACAAAGACATAATATATGGAATGTAAGTTTCATCATTTGGTTACCTCAGAGGACATAGAAATTAAAATTGGCACACATTGCATCCCCCAAAAGGAAAGTTTTAAATACCTAGGGTCACTTTTTCAGAGTGATGGAAGAATTGATGGAGATGTTACGCATAGAATTAATGCTAGTTGGTTAAAATGGAGAGGAGCATCAGGTATTCTTTGTGATAAGAAGATACCATTAAAGTTAAAAGGTAAATATTATAGTGCAGCAATTAGGCGTGCCATGTTTTATGGTTCTGAGTGTTGGGCAGTTAATTATCAACATGTACAAAAGATGTCTGTGACATAAATGAAGATGTTGAGATGGATGAGTGGTCATACAAGAAAAGACCGTATACATAATGAGGTTATTAGAAACAAATTAGGAGTGGCACCAATAGAGGATAAAATGAGAGAATATCGTTTAAGATGGTTTGGACATATAGAAAGAAGATCAAAAGAAGAACCTGTAAGAAGGTATGAAAAACTAAATTTGGAAAGTATTAAAAGAGGTAAAGAAACAATAAAGAATGATCTAGCTTATTGTGAGTTAACTGCTAACATGGCATATGATAGGGCTCTGTGGAAACAAGGAATCCTTGTAGCCGACCCCGTCTAGTATGGGAAAAGGCTTAGTTGTTGGAATTGTTGTTGTTGTTGTTTGTTTTATTGAAATCTAAGTGGAGGGATTCTGCTTGGGCAGACAAGGTCTGAAGTCCTTGCAGTCAATTTGCCGTGCTCTGTTTTTCACTTGGGGTGGGGTGTTCAACATCGTTTTGGCGCCCTTGTTGCAAAAAAAAAGAAAATGCTTTTCTCCAAGGAAAGGATCTTTTTGAATTATTTCAGCTGTTTTTTTTGTTGTTGTCTTTCAGTTGGTGCTATGCATTGAAAAGAAGAACACCATGGAAGAAAAAGCTTCTGGTGTTGAAACTGCCAAATATATTCAGGTGGGAAAGGATTTACGTTTTACTTAAATTGATAGTTAAGTTCAAACTTGTGAGGCTTTTATCACTAATGTTTATTGATATTAGTCTCGGTATTCTATTATATCAACAATTCTTTTGTTGCCTCTATATCTAGGCTTTTGCTGCTGAAAAAGGTTCCCCAGGAATGCCAAATTTTGAAGCAACTGCTGCTAATCCCGTAGCTGTTGTAAAAAAGTGAGGGCTCTCTTTCTCTACTTGTCCCAAAGCTTTTATTTTGGCACCTTCTGTTTGATTATCACATGCTGATCTTTTACCTTTTCTAAATAACTGCGGGTCATTGTGTCACTATGGCATGTCAGTTTGTACTGAAACGGGCACAGCCATGGTAGTCCAGGATGTCCAAATAAGCAAGATCGTTAGCCCTATGGGCTAGGTGAGAGAGGAAGGAAACAGAAAAGACTTGGTTATGGGGGATCTTGGTCTGGTCGCAGATATGACAGGAAGGAAATAACAAACTCTTCCAATGGTGCAAAGACAATAGATGAGTCGCCATGGAATGACGTTACCACAAATTTGGTTTATGCCATGACTAAAAGCAGATGGCTGGACTTACTCAGATTCAGAAATATCAAAGACCCCTACTCAGCTATTGTAGGGTTGTAAAATTTGCATACTCACACTGGTTTTGAAGTGGAATACAATGATGCATCATAGGTGCTGATTAATTTACTCTTTTCTCTTCTCAAACGGAACTGCAAGTTGCCAATCAAAGAAAAGAGAAGTGAAAGCTTTAAACGGGTGGAAATACCATTCTGCCTTTGTCCCTCTCTTTTGGCTTGTTCCCTTTCGTGAACCTGCATGATTTTCGGTGAAGCACTAGAAGTTGAAGCTTGTATCCTTATTCACTGGTTGAAAAAAGTATCAAGGATGCCTTGCTTTCATGCAGATATATTGATTGCCATTTCTACGCTGTGACTGTGAGCATGTGATATTGTACACAGGCAAACATCTGACTGTGGTCATGGAGTTGATGGAGATCTTGAAGCAGCATCTTCATCAAGGAGGGGATCAGCAGGTATAATAAAGAATATGATGCTTTTGAAGTCATGCCAAATGATGCACGCTCCAATTACCCAGGTATCTGTAATAGCTTTTTCTCCTTTTGCATTTCAATCATGACCCTAGAGTTAATTTCTTGTAATATTGCGTTTATTATGGTATCTTCATATAAAATAGGATCCACCTATCATGACTGAAGATATGCATGATGAAAGGTTACAAGCAATTGCTGCATTCAGCACTTCCTCTGTAAGCTCTTCTTACTCTAGAAAGGAGAAAGAATTTCCAGGCATGTGATGCGCTTTTTTTTTTGGTAAAGATGGCGTTATGTGCTGCAGCATCACTATTGCTCTAACCGCTGCTAATACCAGAGCATTTGCATACTTTATTTTGGATGACTTGCCTTTTTCTCATCAGATTTTATTAGAAGTTTTTTTTTTTGTGAACTGTACTCGGATTCTTTCCCATTCTCTAATTAATTCTCCTTTGCAAATACTTGAATGTGAGTTTCATGCTGGTGAGTCCCTTGTTTAATGCAGTTGGGAAGCTTTTCAGCACAATTGGAAAGGGATACACTATCATCTGGTATGCAGTATCCTTTTTTGTTTCTCTGTGTCTAATTTACTTCTAGAATATATCCTAATGGCCACTCCAGTCCTAGTTTTCTACATCTCCTTGATATCTTGAACTTCTAGAGCGTGAATGAATACAGACAGACACATGTTTACATGTGCACATTTAACACGCATACAGGAAGTAACTGGAGAGTCCTTCATGTAACAGAAGATCCCATGATAGATGGATCTGGAAATAAGGGAGGGCTTGTATCGTCTTCTTTTAATTTGTGGGTGTGCAGAATGGTATTAATAAATGAAAAGTTCAGGTTTTCTCTTATGCTTAGGGCATGGTTAGAAAGTACTAACGCAAATAGAATTTGCCTTCTCAATAGAAAAACATAAGGTTTTATAGATTACTGAAGCCTAAAGACTTCTGTAGAACGTGTGTCCTGTGTGATGATCTATAAAACCAATTGGAAGAATTTTACAAGAGTATCTTGTGGTTTCCGAAATTTTATGCTTTGAGACCTCAATTCTCAATATTTTAGGAGGAATACGAAGTTTTCATTATTTATCAATTAGGGACCTAAACTTTTAATCGTCAATGAAATAGAGACCTTGTAGCTAACAACATTAGTTTTTCGTACTTGTAAAAACTTTAGGTCTATATTTGGTTATTGGTAGAAACATCAGGCTTCTATTTGATTAACAAACAAAACCTCATATCCTTCCTAAAAAGTTGATAAGTTGAGGTCTCAAAATGTAAAACTTGGAAAACCACTAGGTAAATCTGTGAAATTTTTCAAAACAATTTGAGTTGAGACAAATATCTGGTATAACAAAAAACTAATTTCACTTCATGCTAAGATCTACTACTACACTACAACTACTACAACTAAGTCTTTTCCCATACTAGATGGAGTCGACTACATGGATTCTTTTTTTTTTTGTAGAATCCATGGTAAGCCCGATAAAGTTTTACGTTGGCTGTCGGAAGCCTATTGCAACCCTCCTCCTTTATTCGGGCTTGGGACCAGCCATGCAAGGGTGATCCCTTACATGGGCGGAGTTTAAGAAGATCTACTGTTGAGACTATTTATTTTGGAGATGCTTAATGGAACACTGCAAAGAAAAACTTGCATCTAGATTTCATTGCCGTAGAGAAGGCTATATAGACTGCCAAGAGATGTACTTTGGAGAGTTCTAGAGAAGAAAGGATCACCTTGTTATACATTCATGTGTGTTGGTGGAAAAACTTGTGTTAGGACTTATAAAGGGATTATCAATTTCTTTGAAGTTAATATTGAATTACATCAAGGGTCAACACTAAGTCCGTGCATGTTCACCTTGGCTATAGGTGAGCTGACGAAGCACATTCAAGGTGAAGTACCTTGGTATCTTTTACTTACAAGACATTGTATTGGTGGATGGTCAAACGAGGGAGTTAACCAGTGTTAGCCGTATCGTACGATACGGTGTGATACGTATCGTATCGTGGGACCACGATACGATACGAGCGATACGCTTAGGAACCTATATAAAAGGTTCCTAGCCGAATAGAAACAAAATGTGGGTAGAGTGGTTTAAGGCATCTTCCGGTGGTTCTCCCCCTCCTTGGTGTTCAAGACTCCCAAAAAAGTGCTCTACGGTGTCCGTGCAAGCCTCCTAAATTTTTTTCTTTATATTCGTTGTTTTTTGGTATTATTTACGTTTTCCTTTTTTTGAATGACAAAATATGAAGTTATTAAGTGTGTGGATATGATTTTTATTGCATTCATGAAGTGGGAGACACTCTATTTGAGTGTTACGTGAAGATTGGGGATTTATGAAGTGTTTTTATTTTTAGGTTTTTGATTGAATTGAAGTGCTTAATTGAGATGACAGGAAGGGGTGTTAGAGACTCCCAATCTCGGTCTAATGATTCGGCATGGCAGTGGGGTATAACAGTTGAGGGTTCCAGATTAAAGATCAAATGTTTTTTATGTGAGAAGGTAGTTAGTGGTGAAATTTCACGATTGAAGCACCACCTAGCAGGGACTAGGAAAGAAGTTGCTCATTGCACGGACAAAGTTAGAAGTTTGTCAAAAGGCATTAAATAGCAATATCTTCAGATTATTCAGAGTATACAAGATAGGAGAAAACAAAAAGATGATTTAGGGATGTTTGAGAAAGACGATGATGATGCTATTGGATTCATTGATAGTATTTCTTTAGATGCTATAACAGAGATTGGTAGTAGTAGTTCTCAACCACCAAACAGAGAAAAGAGGGTTGCTGAAGATTTTGCAAGTGAAAGTGGTAGAAGAGTAAGCTCAGGAAGGAGTAGAGGAAGAGTTGCTTCTAGCATACATTCATTTTTTCCTCTTAGAACTACACCAGGTGCGCAACCTGAAATTTGTGCTGCTATGGCTTCAGAACAACTGCATGATCAGGCAGACCTTGCAATTGGTAGATGGTTTTATGATGCATGCATTCCATTTAATGTAGCAAACAGTTTTTATTTTCAAGCAATGGTAGATTCAATTACTAATATTGGTCCAGGATACAAGATGCCCTCTTATCAGAAGTTGAGAGGAAAGATATTAGATAAGACCGTCATTGAAGTGCAAGAATATTGTTCGATCTTGAGAGAGTCATGGAAGGACACAGGATATACTATTATGGCAGACAGATGGGCAAATAGGCGAGGAAGGACCTTGTTAAACTTTCTTATCTACTATCTTAAAGGACTTATGTTTTTGAGATCTCTATACATGTCAAAGGAGAGACACTGCAGAGATCCTAAGGCAAGAGTTTGATAAGGTGATATGTGAGGTTGGGCTAGAGAATGTAGTCCAATTGATTACAGATAATGCAACTAACTATAAAGCAATTGGGAAGGAGTTAACATATACTTATGAGACTTTTTATTGGACACTATGCACAACCTATTGTTTAGATCTCATTGAGATAGATGAGATAAAAGCAACAACTGAGTGTTGCCAAAATATCACCAAATTTATCTAGAACTATGCCTTTGTATTGTGTATGATGAGGAGATATACAGATGATGCAGAGTTTCTTTATATAGGTGTAACTCTGTTTGCAACTAATTTCTTATCAATACAGAGTATTGTGAGACAGAAGCAAGCCTTGAAGAGAATGTTCTCTTCAGATGAGTGCCAACAATTTACAAAGTTGCCTCAAAATAAAAGAAACATAAAGTTGAATGAGATTTCAGAGACAGTCTTTAGGAGTACATTTTGTAATGCATATGTTAGAATGTTGATGATTACATGTCCTTTAGTAAAGGTTTTGAGATTTGCTGATAGCGAGGAGAAACCATCTATGGGCTACCTTTATGAAGCCATGGATAGAGCAAAAAAAGCTATTAGAAATAATTTTAATGGAAAAAAAAGAGATTATGTGCCCGTGTGGAAATTTATAGATAATAGATGGAACAAACAATTGCATGAGCCTATTCATGCAACAACATATTATCTAAACCCAGCATTCAGGTACTCAGCAAGCTTCAAAAGGGACAGTGAGGTTAATCGAGGCATCATTGATTATATAGATAGATTAGTCCCTGATGAGAGAAGAGTAGATGCATCGAGAGATGGAGATCTATGATAATGCTCTTCACTTAATGGGTTTGCCTGTAGCAATTCGCAACCGCACTAATATGCGCCTAGGTAAATTGTTTATCTTTGTATTTAAGTTTCTTAAATCTTATATTATTGTGGATTAAGTCTCTAATGTTTGCCTTTTTCTACAAATGTTTGGTGGAATAGGTTTGAAAGTGATTGCCCAAATCTTAGAGATTTTGCAGTAATATTTATGAGTCAAACCTGTAGTGCAACGGGTTGTAAAAGGAATTGGAGTGTCTTTGATCACATCCATACAAAAAAGCGCAAAAGGTTGGAACATAAGCGATTGAATGACTTAGTTTCCATCCATTGTAACATGCGGCTTCGCGAAAGGTAATCTTGTATTAGTTAGTAGTTTAGTACTTAAAGATTCAATTCAATATATTGTTTGACTTCAATTGTTAATGTTATGTACTAATTACTTATCTTTTTTGTTGTAGGCAATTTAAAAAGGTAAATAGGGAAGAAATCCAATTTGATCCAATAAGTTTGGATAATTTTGATATATTAGAAGATTGGATTATGAAAGATAATGAAGAAAATGCCCTCCTAACTGAAGAAGACATTGCATGGATTAATTTGGAAGGATCGCAACAACATTATCAAGGAGATAAAGATTTTGATTTTGAAGCAGAATGTGGTGAGGATCTTCAACAAGGAGAAGATGAAGATTATTTAGTTGATGATCCTGATTACAATATGTAAATGTAAATCAGAAATGTATTTCATTTTTTGCTTCAAAATATGTAATTTTTTTTATTATTCAATGGTGAATGATCAATATGTACTAAACTTTGCATTATATGAATTCTTTACAATTATCAATTTTTTTCTGATTTTTTTTTTATTTTTTAAGATTTTTACTATTTTTTAATATTAAAGTATAATATGCTACGATACGATACGCTACGCTATGATACGCCTGTATCGTGGACCAAAATGATACACGATACAATACGCGTCGAACAACACTGGAGTTAACAAGAAATTTAATATATAGAGAGAAAAATTGGAAATAAAGGGTGTATAATTAGTAGAATGATGACAAAATATATTGAATCTAAGTTTAGTGATCTTATTAAAGCAGATAAAATAGAAGTTAAAGTTGGTAGGCATTGCATCACCTAAATGGGTGTACTCTAGCCTTTCAAAGCAATAGAAAAATTGATGGAGATGTTATATATGAAATCAACACAAGTTGGCTAAAATGGAGTTGTGTCTCAGGTGTTTCAGTTAGACCCGCAATATTACATGGTGGTGAGTGTTGGCAGTCAATCTTCAACATGAACAAAAGATGTATGAGGATGAAAATGTTAAGTTGGATGTGTTACAAGAAAAGACCATATCCTTAGTGAGACATGTTTAAGTTGTGGAGACACGACCAAAAGAAGCTCCGGTAAGAAAGTGTGAGAAACTAGATGGTGACCACAAAGGCTACCATGAGGGTTGGAGAAAAACTGTTAAACTTGATATGATGTTCTTGAAGATAACTGCTAACATGATACCATAGTGTCAAAGAATCTAGTGCCATGGTTGGTTAATAGATTGTGTGACACTGTGGTACACTATCTTGTGTCATGCTAGTAGTTATCTTCAAAAAAACTATATTTCTCTCCCATCTAGTATAGGAAAAGGCTTAGTCGTTGTTGTATTGTAGCATTATGGGAGATGTATATGACTTCATTGCTTTTAATGTTGTTTTTGGCAAATCATTTTTTGTTGCTTTATTTTTTTCTGCTTTCCGGTTCTGAACAAAATCAGTTAGAACTGATATGTTCATTTGTATTTGCCAGATATGTCTGCATTTAAAGCAGCAAATCCAGATGCTGTTTTTGAGGATTTCATTAGATGGCATTCTCCTGGTGATTGGGAAAACGATGCCAAGGATGGTGTTGGATCTGTAAACCGTGGTGAAAATCCCAAACCCGAATGGCCTCCTAACGGTAGACTCTCAAAAAGGATGTCTGAATATGGAAATTCATGGCGTCAGATTTGGGAGGAAGTCCCTGCTTTGGCTGCCTCAGAACAGAAACCCATTCTAGATCCAAATCGGGAGGGAGAAAAGGTAATCTCTTAATAAATGCTGAAACTTCTCTAGAATCTTCTCGTAAATGTTATTCAGTTTGTTAGAAGTGGTCTACCGTCTAATGACTTTAATATTATAATGAGGTATCTGTCCATGCGTGGCACTGCTACTGTTAAGCAGTGATGAACCTTTTGAGAAGATATCGTCTGGCCTGTCAGTTGCACCTAGTTGATATCCAATTTTGCATGGTTAAGGATAATTGTCATTCCCTTGTCATGTGTGAAATAAGACAGTTAATTTAGTGTGCAACTCAGACGTGTAATTCAGAGGGAGGGAGGGAGATACTTGTTATTCCATTTTTCATGTTCATAACAAGCAGTAGGGTTCCTACCTAGGGCGTGCCTTTTTTCTTCAAGTCATAATGTGTTTCTTCTTTCCGTAGTCACATTGCTTTAATTGTTGCAAGTAGCGCATGGTGCATCAATGTGCTTTAGATGCAAAGGCACTTTTTGGTATTATATTCTCTTTTTTCTTGCCCGTTTTCTCTAGTAATACCCATTGGTATTGCAGGTTCTTCACTATCTCGAAACACTTAGACCACATCAGCTTCTGGAGCAAATGGTATGTACTGCTTTCAGGGCATCTGCTGACACTCTAAACCAAACCTCCTTTGGCGATATGAATCAGATGAAAATTAGAATCGAGCAGCTTTATCGCACAATAATCTCTACTTTTAAGTCACTAAAAGGTATTACTTGCTGAGATCTTAACGGTCAAGCTTCCGTTTGAAAATCATTTAGACTATTGTTTATTGTAATGGTTCTCTTTATGACACATTGATGCTCTCCTTTTGATGCCTTCTTCTTTCCTGTAGCCTTGTGGACTGACATTTTATGTAACCATTTCGCATAGATGACAGAGAGGATGTCATCAATGACCTGCAGCGCCTTTGTGATACATTCAATCAGGTGGAGCAGCTTCTTATTTTTGCTGCTTCCGTTCATCACAAGTTGCATCGTGCTCATCGTCTTTGTGAAGGAATCTTTGATGACTACTATAAATTTTGCAATGGCCGGTTAGGAACCAATGCAGCTGATATAAGTAATGATGAGGTATAAAAATCGGCATCCCATCCTTCATACTTCAGGGTCTTTTACTTGTTCTTATAGTCTCCTTGTATTTATTTTATGTAGGAATTTCAGGCTAAAAAATCTGTGAGGATGCATGAAAGAGATGCTGTAGCGGACTTGTTCAAGCAACCCACTGCCAATCAATCTTGGAGGAAGGTTTTAAGTATGGGTAACCTACTAAATGGACATGAGCCACAATTAAGAGAGATCATCTTTTCAGTTAACCAAAGCATGAGCGGTAATCATTATGGAACAATCAGTCACTCTGAAACTGATATAGAAACACATCGTATGTATGTTTGTGGAACTTCTAATGATCTTCAAGTGGCATTATCTGTCACCTCTTGTGATTGATTTATTCTAGATACAAATAATCTATCAATATATATGATCAGGCAATTGAATATCATCACTTAAATACACTTGATTGTTGTGTAGATAATTATCGAATGATTTTTTGCTTGTTACATCACGACAAGAGAGAGGAATTACGAATTCTTTTGTGAGAGAGAAAGGAGGGAGGGGGAGAACATGGTGACGTTTGAGCTTCATGCCGATAGGTTCCCGAAATTCCCTTTTTCTTCCTCTTTTTTCCTCCTCTAAGGAGTTGGAGAATGTGAGGGTAGAGATGAAAGGAGATTTTTGGTATAGAGGGAGGGGTGGTTGTTTGGCCTCATAGAACCTCTCTTTTTTTAATCTTTCTCTCGTGTTTTGTGCTCGTGAGAGTTCATTTTGGTGCTTGTTAAGGTTTTTGGGCAAGTGTTTGTGTACTGCAAAACGTTTTTTCTTACGGCCAGGTGCTATGTTTTGAGTTGGTGCTTTTGCAAGTTGATCGGTGCTCTGATGTTTTTTCTTTTTAGCATATAAGATATAATTTTTACTTTGGGAGAAACCCGTTTCTTTGTATGCGTGCTCTCCAAGTAGACGTCAGCAATACAAACCCAATTATTTGGCACCTCTATTTACTGTGGGAAATATTAAGGTTTATGACTCAAATGGTTCATTGGTAAGCTACATATCGTGATCATATTAATAACAAAATAGCTGTCAATCGACGTTGACGCCTTTTGATTTTATTTATTTGTTCTTTAGAGATCTATCACTGTTAATTATGGGATCTTTTTTTTAAAGGTTAATGTGGAGTATTTAATGTCAGTGTGGGCAGTGACCCAAGAAAACTAAAGAATCAGTTGGATACAAAAGATATTTTGTATACTCCCCACATATTTTGACAGAAAAAACTAACAAAATAAAGAGAAAAAGATTGTGGGTCGTCGAAGGAATTCGGAACAGCCGATTTTGGTCTTGTTTCACTTTGAGTTCCAAACCATTAAAAACCATAGAAAATATATAAAAACTTCAAAATTGTGTGCTGGCTCTGCTTTCATGAAAGGTGGGGCTCCCTAGTTCAGTTACGGTTCTGCCAATTTTCAAGCCCGGTTCATTTATGGTTGGAACCGTCGGTCCAATTTTAAGCCGGAGATGTCTAGATGCTCATTAGTTGTTTCTATGAAAATAAATGGCTGTGCTAGGTAGGATGTCCATATACCGAGTTTCGGTAATATGGTTCCCGTCGAGGGTCCTCAACTTAGAGCTGGGTCCTCCAGCTATGTTCCTCTCAGAGGCTGGCTTCTCCAACCTATAAATCCTCTCTCTTTTGGGGGAAATTCAAAAACCCAAAATGTAGAAACGGTATCAAAGTGGATTTGCAACTTTCTTTTTTTTAGAGCCCAACAACCTGTTTTTTGTCTAAGTATACGGTAGGACCCGAGTAATCCAGTAATTCAAGCCCAGTCGGCCCACTATCTGGTAAAGCTCTCCCAACACTGGTTTTCTCCATTAACAAGGCTCGAACTTGAGACCTTCGCTTAAGGGGTGCAAGGGCGGACCACTTAAACCAACCAAGAGTTGGTGGAGCGGCTCAAGCTTTAGTTTTGTAATGATGCACAAGAAACCCTCAACTTGAATTGAGATCCAACTTATAAGTCAACAGCGGTTGATACTCATCCTTGAATTTTCAGGTTTCTTTTAGTAATTAGATAATGGGGTCTTTTAAACTCGTCAAGTTTCTGATATGAAATTTAATTAACTTTGACAATTGCTCTGTTTATATATATATATATATATATATATATATATCGTTTTCCCGCCGTAGCGATTGATTGACAGCATTGTTGCATTATCGTGGTTCTCTTTGGACGTTTACAGAGTTGGCTTCTAGCCTTTGAAGGAAGGAAACGAACCAAAATGGATTTTGTTTGAGCAAGGGTACCAAAGTGAACTTTTTCCTGTTTTCTTTTTGGTGGATTGTTCTAGATATCTTGAAATAATTATTCAGACCCACTTTTTAGGGTATGCCATCGTTCTTAGTCTAAAATGCACAACAACAATAGGTGTCTATATGAAAATTTTATGGCTGAGAGGGGTTATAAGCGACTTCACTGTAAATCGTAAATAACAAGAACCTTGTACATGGTAGCACACTTAAGTGCTAGTAAATCCAAACAAATCTTTGATGATGATGATTAAACTTTAATATTAAAAAACCAAAAAATGCTAATGTGAATAAAGTATACTTTTAAAGAATTTGAATCATTAATCACCAAGAATGGATGATTGAGATTTGTTTGAATTTATTAGTACCTAAGTATGCCAGCATATACTAAATTCTCTACAAATAAGTATCTTTTTTATAGAGTATTTCTATTTGAGCAATGTAATATGGGCTTCAACTTGTTAAATGAGCTATTGAAGAAAAGGGACTTCCAACACACAATTTTTTTTTGCCTTGTTTGTCAAGAAAAGAATGGTGACAGGTATAATAGACAATAGAGATGTATTTGTGATTCTTTTTTTTTCAATATGTTAGTCAATGACCTTTTACCCTGCTCCAGTAGCTCATCTTTTTTCTTAATTTTCATTTCAGCGTAAATCTACTGCTAAATCAGTATATCCACAGATGATCCAATTAAAAAAAGAAATATGATTTGATAGTTTTCACATCTGATATAATTGATGTAAATCGACGTGCTCCGTAGTCGTAAAGGATGTCAAGAAAGAGTCGAACACCATAACTTTAATGCGTGCAGAGTCTGAAGCCATAGACTTGATAGCCACAATTGCCTTGCAAGTATTCCTACATCTTACTTTACTCATTGTTGTTCTTTTGGGTAGAAACAAAATAGTGCAGTTTTCATGCTTATTTGTGCTTTGGGTTCTATTTCTTTGGTTTTCGATTTATATCTTTGAAGTCCTGTCTTCTTTGTGAAAAGTTACTATTTATACACTTTTTTTATTAAACATATATCTTTTTAATTATTTTCTAAAATTGTTTATGTTCACGTTTCTAAAACTTCTATTTTCTCTTCATGCACACCATTTTCTGGAAAAAGGATACACCTACCACATGTCACATTTCAAACAGTAATCACATATCATTTTAACATAACACACTTTAAGTGTATCTCGTAATTGGTCTTAAATGTGTCTCATAATTGTTCATGAAGAGTAATGTGGTTAAGTCATGTTATCTTCAAGATGAAAATGCATCTACCTTTTATTACTTCTCAAATAGTGATACCTTGAGAACGCGTTTGTCCTTTAAATAAAATGTATCGTAGGCGTGTCTCATCGCTTATTTTTTCTCCTGCCTAAAACATTCATTGTGATCAATTCTTTAGAACTTTATTTTCTATCATTTTTATGAGATTTTTCTAGAATAATAGGGAAAGAAGTTAGAAAAAGATCGAGAGAAATTGATAAAGAGATAAAAAAAAACATTTATAATTTTTTTGAAAAGAAGAGTTGAAATAGTGAAATTTAGAGAGAAATCAAACGATTAAAAGAAAGAATGAGATTAAAAGAGATTGTCACATAGAAGATTGAAAAAGGTTCTTGGAAGGAAAAGAGAAGTTGATACCATGCAGACAAGTCATTGGACAGAGAAAAAGTCCGTGAGCAAGGAGAAGAGTTGAGAGAATGTGCACTAAGGATAGTTTGAGATTCTTTTTAAAAAATATTAATAAAATTGATGTATGAATAACAATTATGTAGATATATATGTTAATTCTCCACACAGGGTTGTGAGTACGTGCTTCTTTCTTGTTCTGAAAAGGCTCGGTAACAGACCTTTGGTCCCTCTTGTACACCTACATTACCGATTTATTTATAAGATGGTGAATGTCTGCCTACCTCCGTCTTGATAATCCAAAAAAATAAAAGTATTCCTACATCCACAGTGGAAGGGTCGGCCTAACTCGTCTTGATAATCCAATAAAAACGTATTCCTATATCCATCGTTGTAGTACAAGCATGTTCCCAATAGCCAGCTACCAATCAGGCCCCTTCTATGCATCAGTGATGCATGGAGGCCCTGCACCCTCATCTCATGGCCACACTTAGAGGGTGTTTGCATGACGGGGCTCACATGGAACTTGGTGTTCATGGCCCGTTTCAAATCAGCACAGTGGTTTCAATGAGAACCCAACTTGTGAAACTAAACATGAAACTGAGGACCACATGGTTCAGTTTCAGTTCTACCTTTCATCGAACCAGAACTCGGATGAAGCCGGAATGAGTAGTTTGAAACCATTCGTTTCATATACAAACAACAGCAACAACAAAGCCTTTTCCCATACTAGATGGGGTTGGCTACATAGATTCTTTGTTTCGGTCATGTGCCATGTTAGCAGTTAACTCACAATAAGCTATCATTCTTTATTGTTTCTTTCCAACACTTTTGTGGTCGTCCTCTACCTCTTTTAATACTTTCAAAATCTAGTTTTTTGTACCTTCTTATAAGTTCTTTTTTTTTATCTTCTTTCTATATGTCCAAACCACCTTAAACAATATTCTCTCATTTTATCTTCTATTGGTGCCACACATAAATTATTTCTAATAACCTCATTATGTATACGGTCTTTTCTTGTATGACCACTCATCCATCTCAACATCTTCATTTCTTTTACAGACATCTTTTGTACATATTGATGATTAATTGCCCAACACTTAGAACCATAAAACATTACAGGTCTAATTGCTGCTCTATAATATTTACCTTTTAACTTTAATGATATTTCTTATCATAAAGAATACTTTATGCTCCTCTTTATTTTAACCAACCAGCATAGGTATTTAAAACTTTCCTTTGGGGGGACTCAATGTATGCCAATTTTAATTTATATGTCCTCTTAAGTAACCAAATGATTAAACTTATATTTCAAATATTTTGTCTTTGTTCTACTAAGTGGGAAGCATTTACTTTCTAATGTTTCTTTGCATAGTTCCAATTTTCTATTAACTTTTTCCTTAGACTCCTCCACTAACATACACCAAGGTACTTCATCTTGAATATGTTTTGTTAACTCATCAATCACCATTATAAATAAGTATGAACTTAAAGTTGATCCTTGATGTTAACTCATCAATCACCATTGGTTTCATATATTTAAAAAAAAATTAATTACTTTTATTTTCAATTCTAAATGGTGTAGTCCTCAAACTGAAAGCAGAATTAAATGTTCTAAACCAGAATCGGCCCTATCCAGGTTCAGTTGTGGTTCCTGGTTCCAAGAAAAGTGGAACTGGCCATGTCTATCTGGTAGTGCAATGCCGAAGCCGGTGCGTCCATTCAAATGCAAACGCACTACGTAAGGTTGGTAATGCAAGACATAAGCAGACGTGATATGAGCATAACCTAAAAGTAGGTCCTCGTGTCCACCAAGTAACACGAGAAAATGGAACTATCTTGAGGTTGTCCATAACCAAAACTAAGTCTCGTCCCAGATGCATGACATATCTTATATCACAGTAGCTTTGTTAAAGAAAAGCAAGGTCGTGCACTCCATATGAGCAATGGCACATAAACACGAAATTGCTGGCAATGCAATACTCAAAATGAAAACCTAACAAGGGGTAGGGGACACAAGAAAAGTTCGTGTTACAGTGTAGCCAAAATAACACAAAGAAACGTTTTCACTCAGGATGATCTACTCCTTATACAATCATGTGAGGACACGACACAAGCACAACCCAAAGCATGAAATCACCACTCCTATACTATTCCACCTGTTTTACGGTGTACAAAGCACCAAACAAAAACATCATAATCTGGTATTGAGAAAGACCCCCACCATGATGTATGGAGACAGTATGTAGACATGTCCAGTTCCGAGTAAACAAAACGGTAATTTTATAAGAAAAGGTTTAAAAAAATATCGAAACCGATGGTTTGGAACCGTCGGTTCTGATTTGGATCCGATTCTGGTTTGATAAAAGATAATACCGGAATCGGACCGGGTGAGTCCCGGTTTTGGTTTCACCGATTCTGAGTCGAACCAGTTCTTGACCCAATTCGGTTATGGTTAGAACTGCCGGGCCACTTAAGAATCGGTCATGTCTAACAGTACTAATCTTTGTATGTGCTTGTAACTTGCTTCCTCTTACAACAGGAGGCAAAAGCTCGACCGTGCTTCACCGCTTAATCTCCACGACGAAGACTATTGGCAGGATTAACCAGGTACCGCTCGTCGAAGACACCTTGTTGCACAGGGTTGTTAAGGCTAAACGACCGCAGGAGTGTTGTCCCGTTTTTGCACATCGATTTAGCACAGTAGCAGATCTACATTGACGGGATGTGGGGCAGCCTGAAATTCAGAAAACCAATGAAAAAGTTACAGAGGATGAATAAATCCATTAGTTCGCCCCACTTCAAATGAGTGGAATTGGCACTTCGCTCTCACCCCACGAAAAATTCTAGATCCCCCACTGATCTAGCAAATGCCAACGCAAGAAAAAGAACGATCAGATTGAACTGAGTCAGGCTTTTATTTAAAAAGACAAATATAAGTAACCAAAAAGACTGCAGAATCAACTGATTTACGCCATACTTCTCATCGGAAAACATCCACCCGGAAATGGAAATCTTTTCCCAAACAATCTTATGAAACTTTTCTTCCTGGGCCCTCGAGAATTCAATGACCTCCCTTTATTCATAGAACGTACGCAGTAGTTAGGTGTTTGGCTCTTCCGTTACTATTTCAAAATTGCTTTCATTTGCAGCAACTGTCCGTAGCGTCCTTTTTCTACAGTGTCATATATTTCCAACAAATGACATACCGACAGAGTGAAAGATAGATACATCATGACCTTTATACTGCAGTAAAAGGAGTGAAAGATCCAAAATCTTTTACTTTAACGTGCTCCCACACCACAATAACCGATTGAGGCTTTACCTTCAACACGGTTTCCTTCAGCTTTCAATGTAAAAGTCGAATGCTTCCAACTCTTTCTGTTCATCTCAAGTTCCTCGTCCAGTTTTAATCTTAGAAACATCTCCCCTTTTGTATAGCCTTTTGAAGAAGTCTATGCACTTAAGTCAGTGTTCGAACATACGAGTTGTTTTTGTGCTCGTGTTAGCAGCGGTGGATCTACATGAGCCAAGGTCCGGTGTTTGCTCTACTCGAAATTTCGAAATCAACTTAAAATCTAAATCCCATGGTGGATCCATGGGCTATAATACATAGTTCCCCACTGAAAATCATTCAAGGGGCTATTCGTCCCACCCTGAAAGAGTGGTGCTCTAATTTTTTCTTTTTTGTTACAATGGGAGGCCGAAGTCACGTATGCACGTGCAGTTACCACCAAAATTCTAATCATGCTTTACCTTCTGTTACCACCAAAAACCTTTGCTTGAAAGCTCGTGTTTAGAGCAACACGGCGTGCCAGGAAACATAATTGGGTTGGTGTTTCCAACAACCTTCGATTATATTAGGAGTCAATCCTATAACGGGCTTTTGGTTCATAACTTCATTGTTCCAGTTTAATTTCGGTTTTGGGTTCAATTGGTTCCTATTCCGGTTCGGTTTGATTTAAAATCGATCATGCTAAAAATGCAAAATATAGATGATGCTGAGCAAAACAGGGGAGTTCTTGAAGAAAGGATGATATATGAAAACAAGTACAACAAAGGGATGGGCGTGGGAAAAACACAATCTTTTCAACGTTAGAAGTCAGAGAATGCGATAATATATGCCATAATATATACAAGTCAGTAAGTAAATAAAAAAGACCGTACGAGAGTTACCTGCGAAAGTGCGTCACGGACAAAGAAGAGGTGAACAGCCAATAGGCCGATTTGGCAGACCGTGCAGGCACCTCTTCCTCTTCTCCTCTCCTTGGAATCAGCATAAAAGATCAGAACGGCCATGTCTCTCTCTCAACGTTTCAAGGAACGGAGTTTTCCTTTCATCTTTGTGGTTGTCATCAGCCTACTGTCAATTGCCGCTGTTGTTGCTTTCTTACTCCTGACGACCACCAACTTCGTTTTCTTATCTCCGTCGATGGATGTCGATGACATCAGCGGACAGAAGAGACCGTAGAGACTCCGCGAAGTACGCCGGGGAACTCTTCTACTGAAGCGCCGGCATCGCCGAAGAATTCAACGGAGAAAGAAACTAACGGAATTCCGTCAAGTAGAACGGTAAATGTATCTTTGATGCCGCCGGAGACGGAAGAACTAACATTAGATGAGGATGGTGCTTTGGAATTGAAGTGGGGTGTTTGCAGTGGGAATATAGGTGCTGATTACATACCATGCCTCGATAATTTCAAGGCAATCAAGCGGCTGAAATCAAGAAAACGGATGCAGCACAGGGAGAGGCATTGCCCGGATTCCGTTCCAAGATGCTTTGTGCCTTTGCCCAATGGTTACCGGACGCCCGTTTTGTGGCCTCAAAGCAAGGACATGGTGAGCGCATTTTTTTGGTAAGCAGATCTTTAATGGTTGTTGATTATCTAGAATCTGGAAGTGATCTGTTTGTTTTAAAATGGTTTGTATTTGTTATAGATATTCTTTAGTCAAATCGTGACATAAAGAATCATTTGATCTCATTACTTCTTTATCGATGAAAGATGTTTTTGGTTGAAAAAACGAACGGAAATCACTGCATGAATAGCGGAGGTTGAAGAGGAATCAACATTTCCCAACTTCGTTTCTTCTTTCATGCTGCATGATCTAGTTTTACCAGATGTTACGTTCAGTTGGTTTGCTTAGCTCTGTAACCAGGATTCGCATTTTGCATTCCATATTTGATCCGTAAGCATAGCTTATCTTGTAAATTGCCGTGCCCTTTTATTCAACTTCTCCCATCTGGCTTGCCGCAACAATTCCTTGGTCATTCAAAGTGAAATCAAAGTTTCTAGACGACGAATTTGTGATGCCTTACTAATTGATTGCTAGTTATTTAATTTGCCGTGCCCTTTTATTCAACTTCTCCCATCTGGCTTGCCGCAACAATTCCTTGGTCATTCAAAGTGAAATCAAAGTTTCTAGACGACGAAGTTGTGATGCCTTACTAATTGATTGGAGCAGTGACATATTTCTGTGAAAACGGAATTTCGGGAAATTAATAGCAGACTATAATAAGAATGGTAAATTTAGCGGATAAAGAGGCAAATTCATGTGCGGTTTATCGTTGTTCAATTGACCAAATGAAGCGGTAGCATCAACCGTGAGGTGAACTGATAACAAAAGAAGTGGAGGAGTAGTACCAAAATTTTTGCTGAAATGGATTGTCAACTTCAATGAGATACATACCAAGAAGATACCTAACCTTAGAGATGAACTTTTCATTTATTGTACTGCAGGTTATGGTACATAGGATTTGAGGGTGGTCTAACCAGGGAAGGCCACTCATAGGACATTTTGGAAGAGAGGACTTTGGGGCCGGACTTGATATGGGAGCTTGAAAATGTCACCCATTTACAGAATACTCTTCATAAAGTTTCCATTATGAATGACATATAGTTCAGTGCTAACAGTATTATTAAGGTTTGCCCATAGCATGTTTCTTATTTCCATTCTAAAGCATATCATTTTCTCCCTCATCTATGAAGCTACGCCAGCTCACTTTTTATAGCGTCTAAGACAACCAAGCCATGAATTACCGAATAGGTTATCTTAGATTAACTGCTACAGAGCATGCAATAGATTTGTTTTTGTTTCTTGTAAGGTCCAACATGTATAACTGCATGCCAAACTAGTTCTAGCGATTTCCACAATTTATTTCTTCATAGTTAGTGGTTATTTAACTCCGCCCATGTAAGGGATCACCCTTGCATTGCCGGTCCCAAGCCCGGATAAAGGAGGAGGGTTGTGTTAGGCTTTCGACAGCCAGCATAAAACTTCGTCGGACTTTTATAACATGGATTACAAAAATTATGAGCATTGTTTTGGGGCGTCCCCGCCTAGCGACATGCTGCAGAGCCCGAATGCAGTAAGAAATAAGCAAGGGCCGCTATATTTTTGTCCGAATGTAGTGAATCAATTGCAGAGAGGGTTCCCACGTCACAGACGGGTGTGGGTAAAGAAGTTAGTCCCGCTACATTGCCGCCCGAATGTAGTGAAAAATTTTCAGAGAGGGCCTCCACATTTTGATTATGGACGGATGCGGGGGGTAAGAAAGCTAGTCCTAGATAATAAGATTCGTATTGGTTCTTGGAATATCGGAACATTATCGGGTAAGCTAATGGAGGTGGTAGATACTATGATTCGGAGAATGATTCATATTCTATGTTTACAAGAGACAAAATGGGTTGGAGAAAAAGCAAAGGAGATAGAGGATACAGGTTTTAAATTATGGTACTTAGGTAAAGAAAAGGCTCGAAACGGAGTTGGTATTATTATAAATAAAGATTTAAAGGAGAGTGTAGTAGACATACAATGATATGATGACCGAATCATGACGTTGAAATTAGTGTTAGGGGTAGAGGTTTTGAATATAGTTTGTGCTTACGCACCCCAAGTAGGACTAGAAGATAGTTTAAAGACAGTTTTTTGGGAAGAGTTAGATAAGGAGTTTCAAAAGATTCCACAAAGGGAGATGATTTGTTTAGGAGATTTAAATGGACATGTCGGTAAAGAGGTATTAAGATATCAAGGGATTCATGAAAACTTTGGTTTTGGGGATATAAACGAGGAAGGTAGGGAGATTTTAAATTTTGCTATGGCATTTGATCTCTTTATAGTCAAAATACAATCTTCAAAAAATGAGATGAACATTTAATTACTTATAAGAGTGGCTTATCACAAACACAAATTGATTACTTTATTTGTAAAAAAAAGATAGAGTGTGTTGTAAAGATTGTAAGGTAATTCCAGGAGAAAGCTTAACCACCCAATATAGACTTTTAGTTATGGATTTACAAATAAAAAAATGGACAAAGAAGAAAAGGGTGCATCAAGCTATTCAGACTAAATGGTGGAACCTCAAAAGCGAGAAAGAAGATATATTTAAACAGAAAGTCCTCCAAGGAGATGTTTGGAATTATGTTGGCACACCCTGTGATACGTGGAACAATATGGCTATACATATTAGGAAAGTGGCGAAAGATGTGTTAGGGGTATCTAAGGGAGGTGTACCAGTACAAAAAGAAGCTTGGTGGTGGAGTGAAGTAGTACAAAATAAAATCAAGGCAAAGAGGGCATGTTACAAATTACATTATGCTAAGAAAACTAGTGAAACTTTAGAAGCTTATAAGAAAGCAAAGAAGGAAGCGAAAAAAGCCGTTAGTGAAGCAAAAGCTAAGATTTGGGAGAACTTATATAAAAAACTCAACTCAAAAGAGGGTGAAAGAGATATTTTTAGGATAGCTAGGTCTAGAGATAAGAAAACTAAAGATCTTAATTATGTTAGATGTATAAAAGACGAGGATGAAAAAATTCTAGTGGCAAATGATGATATAAGAAATAGATGGAAAAACTATTTTTATAATCTTTTTAATGAAAATAAAGATGTTAGTATTAGTTTAGGAGATTTAGCCAAGTCAGAAAAGTATATAAACCACAATTTCTATCGACGTATTCAAAAGAATGAAGTCAAAGAGGCTCTTAAACATATGAAGGGTGGTAAATCGGTAGGACTAGATAATATTCCTATAGAAGTTTGGAAAATACTAGGAGAAATAGGAATCACTTGGCTCACAAGACTATTTAATGAAATATAGAAAAACTAAAAGATGTCCGAGGAATGGAGAGCAAATACACTTATACCCATATATAAGAACAAGGGAGACATTCAAAATTATGCGAATTATCAAGGTATCAAGTTAATGAGTCATACTATGAAATTATGGGAAAGAATTATCGAACGTAGGTTAAGACAAGTATCAAGTACAACAGAGAACCAATTTGGATTTATGCCAGGCAGATCTACTATTGAAGCGATTCACCTTTTGAGACGTCTTATGAAACATTTTGGAGTAAAAACGAAAGACCTTCACATGATATTTATTGATCTAGAAAAAACTTATGATAGGGTACCGAGGGAGGTTCTTTGGAGAACTTTGGAAAAAATAGGTATCCCATTGACATATATTAACCTTATAAGAGACATGTATGATGGTGCAAAAACATGTGTGAGGACTCATGAAGGAACGACAGACTTCTTTGAAGTTAATATTGGGTTACATCAAGGATTAACTTTAAGTCCATACTTATTTATAATGGCGATGGATGAGTTAACAAAACATATTCAAGATGAAGTACCTTGGTGTATGTTATTTGCAGATGACATTGTATTAGTGGAGGAGTCTAAGGAAAAAGTTAATAGAAAATTGGAACTATGGAGATAAACATTAGAAAGCAAAGGCCTCCGACTTAGTAGAACAAAGACAGAGTATATGGAATGTAAGTTTGATCATTTGGCTACTTCAGAGGACATAGAAATTAAAAGTGGCACACATTGCATTCCCCAAAAGGAAAGTTTTAAATACTTAGGGTCAATTTTTCAGAGTGATGGAATAATTCATGGAGATGTTACACATAGAATTAATGCTGGTTGGTTAAAATGGAGAGGAGCATCAGGTATTCTTTGTGATCAAAAGATACCATTAAAATTAAAAGGTAAATATTATAGAGCAGCAATTAGGCCTGCCATGTTTTATGGTTCTGAGTGTTGGGCAGTTAATCATCAACATGTACAAAAGATGTCTATGACGGAAATGAAGATGTTGAGATGGATGAGTGGTCATACAAGAAAAGACCGTATACATAATGAGGTTATTAGAAACAAATTAGGAGTGACACTAATAGAGGATAAAATGAGAGAACATCGTTTAAGATGGTTTGCACATATAGAAAGAAGATCAAAAGAAGAACCTCTAAGAAGGTTAGATAAACTAAATTTAGAAAGTATTAAAAGAGATAGAGGACGACCACAAAAGTGTTGGAAAGAAACAATAAAAAATGATCTAGCTTATTGGGAGTTAACATGACACACGATAGGAATCTGTGGAAACAAAGAATCCATGTAGCCGACCCCGTCTAGTATGGGAAAAGGCTTAGTTGTTGTTGTTGTTGTTAGTGGTTATTTACTTTTCTGAGATGCCTTTTCGACCTAGCCCTTTTTCCTGGTTGTATGTCACCACACAATCATTTTTTATTATTGATGCTGAGTATTGCCATCAAATCGGAGAGGTGTGAGGAAAGTGTATCACCTACAGATGCAAGAGTTGTAAATCAAAGGACTACATGATTCGATCTGCACAGCAATTTCTGAGTTCGTTTACCTAATTTCCTGTATGCTCCATGTATCTTGCACTATCATAGCCATGTCATAACTTTACTCGTACTAATCATTATCTCACATTAAACTGGAAGCCGGTAATCATTGTTCAGAGCTATTAGCTTCTTGTTTACAGATTCTTCACTTTTCAAGCTTCTTGGTGAAACTTAGATGATTTTGATTGTCGACTTCTTTGGTTCTTCACTTACACGAGAATCTAAAGGTGCATCTTCTCTGATTGAAATTGCAGATTTGGTATAACAACATGCCTCATCCAAAGCTTGTGGAATATAAGAAAGATCAGAATTGGGTCAAAGTCTGGTGATTATCTTGTCTTCCCAGGAGGTGGAACTCAATTCAAAAATGGAGCGGGATACTACGTTCAGTTTCTGGAGAAGGAATGCAATCATTAATTTAAGCATTCACAATGCGGTACATGCTGAAATAGCGATTGACTCTCTCTCTCTCATGCATGCACAGAACACGTCAGATTTATATTTTTGCACATGCACATGGACATCTTGAATTTGTATCTGTTGTCTATGAACAACTTGGTTGCTTTGTCATATACTAGAAGATAAACCTTCTAAGTAGTTTCAGGTCAGCGACTTCGTGGCTCAATGTGCGGGAGTCAGGATCCCCTTTTTTCTTCTTTGCTATACACAGATGTTCAAGAAGAAGCTACTAATTCTAAGTGACTGATCTTTATAATAATCCGTTAGTATATGCATAACTAGCATGGATTTCATAAGATGCTCAAGAAGATCGTTCAACCAAGATAACTCTCAGGCTTCTGCTTCTCTTCTGGATAGATTTTACCATCAATCGAATTTTGGAAGCACACACGGGTCATCATGGATGTGGGTTGTGGTGTTGCTAGTTTTGGTGGATACTTACTGGAGAGGGATGCTCTTACAATCCAAAGGACGAACATGAAGCGCAAATACAAATGGCACTTGAGCGGGGAATACCTGCTTTCCTGTCTGTTATTGGGACTCAGAGGCTAACTTTTCCAGATAATGTGTATGATATGGTGCATTGTGCAAGATGCAGGATCCACTGGTATGGAGATGGTATATTTCAATCTCTGGTACCCTTGAAAGTTTTTCTTTCTATTTATTTCTTTGTCGTAGATAGTTTTGTTGAACTAGAATATGCAATACTGGTTGCTCACCTGCTGCAGTGTCGCATGTTCATGATTCAGACTTTCAATTAATCCTCCGAATGAGTTCATAGTTTAAGTTTTAATTTGTTCAAATTTTAGGTGGGATACCCTTGCTGGAAATCAATAGGGTTCTCAGGCCAGGAGGTTTCTTCATGTGGTCTGCAGTACCAATTTATCAACGTGATCCAAGACACAAGGAGATGTTGAATGGTGTGCTCAACAACTATATTTCAAGAATTTTGAGGACATCGAACTTTACATCTTCAGTATTGTTATGTTTATTGCTTATAGATGGATTTAATTTGTATCAACCATACATATTGTCTTTGCAGGGAAGAATGTCTCTATAGATTAATGAATAGTAGGGTACACCTGTCATGGTTCTTCAAGGAGCATGTCCTACTCCCCTGATATCTTTTCTTATGTCATTCCATGAGAAGCATGTCACAATTGCAATGGTTCGTTAATTGCTTCTGACAATCAGCACTAGTTTATGGCTAAGTAAAAGTTATTAGACGATAGCTTATTATAGGCTTTGACCTTGGATGTAATATCCAGGAAAAGTGCTTTTTCCTCTTTGCTGGATCTACGTAATGCCAACTTGGGAGTGATGAAATATGTGTTGAAACTACCAAAAGGATGGACTCTTATGTGGTTAATACTATAAAAAATCATGGGGATTTGTTTTCCTTTAGGTCCCTAACTCCACTTTGTCATGATATGAGGATATGCATGTTGCTTTTAGGGTCAGTTTTAGTAAATTTGATGTTTTAAGTATTATTGTAATTGCCCGTAGTACTAAGGGTATTTTGGTCATTTTTTGTTTTACTGCCCATTATATAAGAGCTAGAAGTTTGTATTAGGGTTAAGAGGGTGTGATTAAGAAAGAGAGAAAGAGAGGGGGGTGGCCTCTATTGGAGATCCGCCCCCTCCTTCGATCTCCCATGTTTTTCCTCTTCAATGTATTGTTTTTTATCTTCCGCTACACGACTCTCGAATTCCAACACTATAAATCTTTTCATTTTGGTTCCTTGGGGAGTCCAAAGCCAGATGCACACACCAGGTGTCGAACTCATGATCTTCAACTTGTAAGCTAACCTCCTAGCATGCCAAAGCCATAAGCACACAAGAATCATTTTAACTTTAACCGTCATTCCTTGTTACTTGCGAGTATTATCCAATGGAACATGGCCAGGCCAAATGTCCACGATGTATTTCCCCATCGTAAGACACCACATGTATTTGGTCCAATGGTTGTTGAGCTTGAATTATTAGGATCACTTTTTAATGTTCATACTTTTGCCGGTAATACTTTCTCATCTTGAATTTGAAGAACACAGATCATCGTTAAGGTTCATATCACTTTTAAGGTGTATTTCTCCGGTATTGTGTTGTATAAACTTTTATAGATTTCTTTTCCTTTTCCATTTCGTTTGAAAGGTGAATAAAGTAATGTGACTTCACTTTTTCATATGCGAAGTTTTCATCTGTAATAAAAGTATTTTGAAACTAGACATCTTGACTATAAGCTTTGCACCATCATACAAGATACATGATGCACAGTTTGATATCGATCAAAGTGAAAGATGATGCACAATTTTGACCCACTTTTACCTGTAAACTCTTGTCTACAACAACTACAACTAAGCCTTTTCCCATACTAGATGGGGTTGGCTACATGGATTCTTTGCTTCCACATATCCCTATCATAATTTGTATAATCGATGATAAATAAGTCCGACAAAGTTTTACGTTGGCTGTCGGAAGCCTAAAGCAACCCTCCTCCTTTATCTGGGCTTGGGATTGGCCATGCAAGGGTGATCCAAAGTTACCTGTAAATTCTTGTCGATTTTTTATTTGAAAAATACAGAACTTTTGTTTAAATAATAACAAAATTTATTTACAGTGAGATCAATACTGTCAGCTAAGGTTTTGGACAGATTTGTCATAGTACATACCCAAATGATGATATTTTGGAGAAGACTCAAAACCTCATCTGACTTTCCTGTGGTGGTGTCGGTTCAGGAAAGTGTTCTAGCTGGTTTAGGCCTAGCTATTCAGGCAGGGAGGCCCAAAATGTAGATATTCTGCCGCGGCTCATGACAATGTAGATTAATACAAACAGAGTTTCTAGCATTTCTCCCCAGAAAAAACAAAACTAATCTCACAAATGCTTGAAATAATAATAAGATAACTTATTTGATAAACAGAAACCAACCTATAATTCAAATAGCGAGAAAGGATGGCCCTGCATGAACTCTCCCATCATGCTTGCAATGTGAACAACATCCAAACCTGATCATGTTGAAATATGTAAGCATTAGATACACAAACAAGCTTTCATCAACAACTGAAACACCTCTGTTATAAGAAATGTAAAATACCATACTGTTCTTGGAATCTTGATGTTTCTTAGTTTCTTGTTGGCCAGGCTTAAACATGAATTGAAAAAGTTTAAATTAACACAAAACATTCATTAGGTTATAGTGCTGCTGAGATTAATTTTTCTTTTGCAGCTATGATGGATTTGACAAAATCAATGTGCTGGAAGGTTGTAGCCAAGGAGATGGCATCAACTGGTATTGGAGTTGTAATATATCAGAAGCCTATCTCAAGTTCTTGCTATGCAAGTAGAGCATCAAATGATCCTCCAATATGTGATAAGAAACATATGTATAATAGTTCTTGCTACTTCCAAAATACTTTCCTTTTGATTCACCTCTCAAAATATATTCTCGTCTGGCGACATTTGATACATGCACATACTTATTCCCATGATATTTTACTGCAAGGTATACACCTCTAGAGAGATGCCTTAACCCACTTGCATCATCTGAATGAGGGGATGGTTATGGATGGCCTCAGCCATGGCCTAAAAGGCTTAAAGATAGACCTACGTGGTTACCCAAGCAATCACAGGTACATGATCTTCCAGACTTTGATGAGGACACTGAACACTGGGCAAAGACAGTGAAGAATATGTACTTGGAAGTGCTTTCTCTCAACTGGTCGAGTGTTCGAAATGTAATGGACATGAATGCAGGCTATGGAGGGTAAGTTGCATTGCAAAGACAATCCCTTTTCAACATTTTCTGCATGCTGATTGGATCTAGTAATTCTTTGTCCATTTTAACTTGGATGAGATACAAAAAACAGTTATCAATCTGGATTTGATACTGTAAACTTGGATTCCGTTCTAGAAAAGATTATTTTTGTATAATGAAGTTGAGTTGCTTCTTCCATAAAATAGTAACCTGTTTTCGATGAACTTGGTGAGGGAGTACCTGGGTTTATCATCCATCTAAAAACAACTAGGAATTTAAACTATAACAACAACTAAACAACCAACAACAACTAAGCCTTTTCCCATGCTAGACGGGGTCGGCTACATGGATTCTTTGTTTCCACAGATCCCTATCGTGTGCCATGTTCTCACAATAAGCTAGACCATTTTTTATTGTTTCTTTCCAACACTTTTGTGGTCGTCCTCTTTTAATACTTTTCAAATTTAGTTTTTCTAACCTTCTTACGGGTTCTTCTTTTGATCTTCTTTCTATATGACCAAACCATCTTAAACGATATTCTCTCATTTTATCCTCTATTGGTGCCACTCCTAATTTGTTTCTAATAACCTCATTATGTATACGGTTTTTTCTTGAATGACCACTCATCCATCTCAACATCTTCGTTTCTGTCACAGACATCTTTTGTACATGTTGATGATTAACTGCTCAACACTCAGAACCATAAAACATGGCAGGCCTAATTGTTGCTCTATAATATTTACCTTTTAACTTTAATGGTATCTTCTTATCATAAAGAATACCTGATGCTCCTCTCCATTTTAACCAACCAGCATTAATTCTATGCATAACATCTCCATCAATTCTTCCATCACTCTGAAAAATTGACCCTAGGTATTTAAAACTTTCCTTTTGGGGGATGCAATGTGTGTCAATTTTAATTTCTATGTCCTCTCAGGTAACCAAATGACCAAACTTACATTCCATATATTCTGTCTTTGTTATATTAAGTCAGAGGCCTTTGCTTTCTAATGTTTCTCTCCATAGTTCTAATTTTCTATTAACTTTTTCCTTAGACCCCTCCACTAATGCAATGTCATCTGCAAATAACATACACCAAGGTACTTCATCTTGAATATGTTTTGTTAACTCATCCATCACCATTATAAATAAGTATGGACTTAAAGTTGATCCTTGATGTAACCTAATATTAACTTCAAAGAAGTTTGTCGTACCTTCATGAGTTCTCACACATGTTTATGCACCATCATACATGTCTCTTATAAGGTTAATGTATGTCAATGAGATACCTCTTTTTTCCAAAGTTCTCTAAAGAACCTCCCTTGGTACCCTATCATAAGCTTTTTCTAGATCAATAAATATCATGTGAAGGTTTTTCTTTTTTTGCTCTAAAATGTTTCATAAGACGTCTCAAAAGGTGAATCGCTTCAATAGTAGATCTGCCTGGCATGAATCCAAATTGGTTCTCTGTTGTACTTGATACTTGTCTTAACCTACGTTCGATAATTATTTCCCACAATTTCATAGTATGGCTCATTAACTTGATACCTCGATAATTTGCATAATTTTGAATGTCTCCCTTTTTCTTATATATGGGTATAGTGTACTTGTTCTCCGTTCCTCGGGCATCTTTTGGTTTTTCCATATTTCATTAAATAGTCTTGTGAGCCAAGTGATTCCTATGTCTCCTAGTATTTTCCAAACTTCTATAGGAATATTGTCTGATCCTACCGATTTACCTCCCTTCATATGTTTAAGAGCCTCTTTGACTTCATTCTTTTGAATACGTCGGTAGAAATTATGGTTTATATACTTTTCTGATTTGGCTAACTCTCCTAAGCTAATACTAACATCTTTATTTTCATTAAAACTCTTATAAAAATAGTTTTTCCATCTATTTCTTATATCATCATTTGCCACTAGAACTTTTTCATCCTCGTCTTTGATGCATCTAACATAATTAAGTTCTTTAGTTTTCTTATCTCTAGCCCTAGCTATCCTAAAAATCTCTTTCACCCTCTTTTGAGTTGAGTTTTTTATATAAATCCTCCCAAATTTTAGCTTTTGCATGCTTCCTTCTTTGCTTTCTTATAAGCCTCTAAAGTTTCACTAGTTTTCTTAGCATAATATATTTGTAGCATGCCCTCTTTGCCTTGATTTTATTTTGCACTACTTCACTCCACCACAAGCTTCTTTTTGTGCCGGTACACCTCCTTTAGATACACCTAACACATCTTTTGCCACTTTCCTAATATGAATAGGCATATTGTTCCACATATCACACAGGTGTACCAACATAATTTCAAGCATCTCCTTGAAGGACTTTCTGTATAAATATATCTTCTTTCATGCTTTTGAGGTTCAACCATTTAGTCTGAATAGCTCGATGCACTCTTTTCTTCTTTGTCCATTTTTTTATTTGTAAATCCATAACTAAAAGTTGATGTTGGGTGGTTAAGCTTTCTCTTGGAATTACCTTGCAATCTTTACAACATGCTCTATCTTTTTTTCTACAAATAAAGTAATCAATTTGTGTTTGTGATAAGCCACTCATATAAGTAATTAAATGTTCATCTCATTTTTTGAAGATTGTATTGACTATAAAGAGATCAAATGCCATAGCAAAATTTAAAATCTCCCTACCTTCCTCATTTATAACCCCAAAACCAAAGTTTCCATGAATTCCTTGACATCCTAATGCCTCTTTACCGACATGTCCATTTAAGTCTCCTCCTAAACAAATCATCTCCCTTTGTTGAATCTTTTGAATCACCTTATCTAACTCTTCCCAAAAAGCTATACTATCTTCTAGTCCTACTTGGGGTGCGTAAGCACAGACTATATTCAAAACCTCTGCTCCTAACACTAATTTCAACGTCATGATTCGGTCACCATATTGTTGTATGTCTACTACACTATTCTTTAAATCTTTATTTATGATAATACCAACTCCGTTTCGAGCTTTTTTTTTACCTGAGTACCATAATTTAAAACATGTATCCTCTTTCTCCTTTGCTTTTTCTCCAACCCACTTTGTCTCTTTTAAACATAGAATATGAATCTTTCTTCGAATCATAGTATCTACCACCTCCATTAGCTTATCGGATAATGTTTCGATATTTCAAGAACCTATACGAATCTTATTATCTAGGACTAGCTTCCTTATCCCCCGCATCCGTTCATAATCAAAATGCAGAGACCCTCTTTGAAAATTATTCACTACATTCGGGCAGCAATGTAGCGGGACTAAATTCTTTACCCACACCCGTCCATGATTTGGGAACCCTCTCTGCAATTGATTCACTATATTCGAGTGAAAATGTAGTGACCCTTGCTTACCTATTACTGCATTCGGGCTCTGCAACACGTCGCTAGGCGGGGACGCCCCAAAGCAATGCTCATAATTTTTGTAATTCATGTTGTAAAAATCCGACGAAGTTTTATGCTGGCTGTCGGAAGCCTAACACAATCCTCCTCCTTTATCCGGGCTTGGGACCGGCAATGCAAGGGTGATCCCTTACATGGGCGGAGTTGAATTTAAACTATATCACGAAAATTCATAACTCTCTGTTGTTAACTCTTCAAGCTAAGGGATATCTTTGTTGTGATTTGACCTCATAAAATGAATTGTGAATAATTCGTAGCTGAAGAAATATTTTCTGTTGCACTTTTCTGTTATGTACTTGTGATAAGTTGTTATTTCATCATGTGCGCAGCTCATTGGCAATTGCAATGTGAGGGATTGTCACTGCATATACATAACTGAATCAACCATGTAACCTTTTTCTTTTCATTTTTTTCTTTTCTGGAGGTGAATAATGATATATTGATCTAGCTATAACTTAATTAGTATGATTTAGTTAACACTAATTAATTCACCTATAACTTCAAGATTCATAAAGTTTAAACCTCATGGTGGAGCTGTAGCTTTTATATCCCACATCATAGTTCAGAATGGAAGAAGAGAGGATCCTCTCGTAAGTGATGTGATCCCACACAGGATCTGTCCCGCCCAACTGCACATTAATCCACACAAACAGGTTTTCTTGGATGACACAGATCTTGTGTAGGCTCACATGAAGTACGAGAGAAACCGATTTCATGAAAACTCATGATGATTATCTCAATACTTGAAGTAGAATAATCAGATCAGAAAACCTGGAAATTTGCAAAGAATAGCATGATATGTCCTCCCAGAAGTTGCATCAATACGTACCTATAGTGGAACAGAAGCAAAGCTCTTGGAGTCCTTACATTTCTGTGCTGTTACTCATGCATTACAATGATCCTGTTTTGCTTGTCCTCCCAATCATTGTTCCTGATAGACCATTACATTTGTTGTAGCCTATTAAAAATTCAATTTCCAACAAATAGTACATTGATAAACTTCAACTTTTGATGTGCATTTTGTTCTTACTTTGTTTGACCAACTTCAAGTGCATATCTGGTTGGCAGTATGCTAAAGGCAGACATTGCAAAAATGTCGATAATATCTAAAAGCTGTTGCAACGTAGTTAAAAGGAAACAATGTAACACTTGGTTTTTGGAGTTAAATACTAATATGGCACAACATCGGGAGCTCAATGGCAATCAACAATCCATGTCACTGACTCCACCTAAGGTGGGAAAATGGTTCTGGTATTGGAAAGTGGTTGCAGAGATTCCATGTGACAAGAATTTGGTAATATCACTTTCTTTGAACAGTTTTGCTGCAGCACTCGTTGACAAGCCTGTGTGGGTGATGAATGTGGTGCCTATCCATGAACCAGACACATTGCCTGTTATTTTTGAAAGAGGCATGATTGGGGTTTATCACGACTGTTGTGAATCTTTCAATACTTATCCTCCAACATATGATCTTCTCCATGTACATGGTCTATTCAGAAATCTTTCTGAAAGGTAAAACGTTTTCCATATTGCATATTTTGATAATTAATTTTTTATTTCATAGTTTGAGGGTTGAGGAGCCTCTGTTCTTGCAGTTTTGGCATGGTTGATACAGTAGTGGAGATGAACAGGATACTTCGACCCGGAAGTTGGGCATTGATCAAGGATTCTGTTCCTAACATGAAGAAACTTAGAGCGCTTATGCTTTCTCTTCATTGGAAGATTACTTTTCAAAATAAAGAATTTCTGGTTGGTCAGAAAACTGACTGGCGACCTACAAGTGCTAATACCTAAGGAAATTCCTTGTTTTCTTTTTCTGGTCAGAACTGATTCAATTGTTTTCCTCATTCTTTTAAAGAAATTATTGTATTAGAGGATAAACATCATATGGTGTTTGTGTGTGCATGTGCTCACTCTGATGAAAATGGGTTGTATGGTTAAGGTTCAAATAACAGAAAAAAGGAGAAGCTTCCATGTAAATTTTGACTTGTGATAAGGTTCAGATCACAGTGATCCTTTCATTTGTGAGTTCCTTCCGCAGCACAGACATCAACACCAATTGATCTGGTGAGCTTCTTAAGCAAGGACATTGAGTTCACATCTGAACAGTTAAAGCCACAGGACACTTGACATAATTGCCCGGGTAATCTTTTCCCTTCTATGGTGGAAACTGGCTCCTGCACAAGGAGGTGTAGCTAAGTCGAAAAACTTTCAATTAAGGAAGTCATGAGTTCGATAACTGGGTAGTCACCTATTGGGGTCTGTGTACATTCTATTGGCGAGTGAGTACCTGCCACTGGGCCTTCTAACCACACTTTGTCAACTTAATAACAAGCATTGCTCATAGAGATGTCAATACGTCAATACTGGTCGGGGAAAATGTGGGCTGGCCCACATTTTATATGCGCCTCTAAGATGTTGACCCATTCTACACATATTATATACATACAACAACAGCTAAGCCTTTTCCCATACTAGATGGGGTCGGCTACATAGAGAATATCGTTTAAGATGGTTTGGACATATAAAAAGATCAAAAGAAGAACATGTAAGAAGGTATGAAAAACTAGATTTTGAAAGTATTAAAAGTAGAGGACGATCACAAAAGTGTTAGAAAGAAACAATAAAAATAATCATTCTTGTATATGAGTGTAAGTGTACACGTTCTCAATTCCTCAAACATCTTTTGGTTTCTTCATATTTCATTAAATAGCCTTCTAGGCCAAGTGATTCCGATTTCTCCTAAGATTTTCCAAACTTTTATAGGAATATTGCTTAGGTTATATTTTTAAGAGCCTCTTTGACTTCATTCTTTTGAATACGTCGGTAGAAATTGTGGTTTATATACTTTTCTAATTTTGCTAACTCTCCTAAGTTAATACTAACATCTTTATTTTCATTAAACAACTTATAAAAATAATTTTTTCATATATTTTTTATATCATCATTTGTCACTAAATTTTTTTTGTCCTCCTCTTTGATGCATCTAACAAAATTAAGATTCTTAGTTTTCTTATGTCTAACTTAGCTATCCTAAAAATATCTCTTTCACCCTCTTTTGAGTTGAGTTTTTTATATAAATCCTCCCAAATTTTAGTTTGTGCTTCACTAACGACATTTTTCTTAAAAGTTTCACTAGTCTTCTTAGCATAATGTAATTTATAAAATATCTTTTTTGCCTTTATTTTATCTTCCACCACCAAACTTCCTTTTGTGCCGTTACATCTCCCGCCACTTTCCTATTATATATAGTCCACATATCACAAGGTGTACCAACATAATTCCAAGAATCTCCTTGAAGCACTTTCTGTTTAAATATACCTTCTTTATTGCTTTTGAGCTTCCACCATTTAGTCTCAATAGCTTGATGCACTCTTTTATTCTTTGTCTACTTTTTCACCTATAATTCCATAACTAAAAGTCGATGTTAGGTGATTAAACTTTCTTCTCGAATTATCTTGCAATCTTTACAACATGTTCTATCTTTTTTTATACAAATAAAGTAATCAATTTGTGATTGTGATAAGCCACTCTTATAAGTAATTAAATGTTCATCTCGTTTTTTGAAGATTGTATTGACTATAAAGAGATCAAATGCCATAGCAAAATTTAAAATCTCCTTACCTTCCTCATTTATATCTCCAAAACCAAAGTTTTCATGAATACCTTGATATCCTAATGCCTCTTTACGGACATGTCCATTTAAGTCTCCTCCTAAACAAATCATTTTTTTTTTGTAGAATCCTTTGAATCACCTTATCTAACTCTTTCCAAAAAGTTGTCTTCATACTATCTTCTAGTCCTAGTTTGGGTGCGTAAGCACAAACTATATTCAAAACCTCTGCTTCTAGCACTAATTTCAACATCATGATTCGGTCATCATATCGTTGTATGTTTACTACACTATCCTTTAAATATTTATTTATAATAATACTAATTCTGTTTTGAGCCTTTTTCTTTCTTGAATACCATAATTTAAAACATTTATCCTCAATCTCCTTTGCTTTTTCTCCAACCCATTTTGTCTCTTGCAAACATAGGACATAAATCTTTCACTAAATTATAGTATCTACCACCTCTATTAGCTTACCGGACAATGTTCTGGTATTACAAGAACTAATATGAATCTTATTATCTAAGATTAGCTTCCTTACCCCCACATCAATCCATACTTAAAATGCGGAGACCCTCTCTGCAATTTACATTGAAACGACAATATAGCGAGACTAACTTCTTAGTCCACACCCGTCCATGATGTGAGAATGCTCTATGCAATTGATTCACTATATTCAGGTGAAAATATAGAGGCCCTTCCTTACTTTTTATTGCATTCAGACTCTGCAGTGCATCGGTAAGAGAGGATGCCCCAACGCAGTGCTCATAATTTGTATAATCCATGGACGACAAAGTTTTATGTTGGTTGTAGGAAGCCTAACACAACCCTCCTCTTTTATCGAGCTTGGGACCGGCCATGCAAGGGTGATCCCTTACATGGGCAGAGTTACACATATTTTATATATATATATATATATTTGATTACATGCATGTATATATATACTACATATGTATAGTTTTTCTATTACATGTATATATAGCTCGTATATACATATGTATATACTCATATATGTACTAAATATATATAGTTTTTTATTACATGTAGTACTTTTATATATATATATATATATATATATTCTTTTTTTATTACATGTCTATATGGCTTGTTGAAGCCTTAAATGTTTGTGGTTGGATTTGCTCTAAAATAGCCTTACATAGAGTGGATTTCAAGCATATTTGATTCGAGTCATATAAACCTTATCTACTAATGGGCCATGACCCTGCTTCAAATATGGGTGAGAATTCTCTGGCTAAGCCTAGGTTATCAATTGTGTGCTATAACGTTTTACCGCTACATAAAATGCTATAGTGGGTGACCATTAGTGGGTGACCCATCATGGCCGCTATAGCGTTGATAGCGGGCGACCCGTCATGGTGGCTATAGTGTCACTATGAGCGCTATAGCGGACCGCTATAGCGTTGGTAGTGGACATTAGTATTTGGGTCGGGTCGATTAGACTGACCCGACCCAACCTATTTAAATAAGTAAAAATTGTTGGGCCTCACCAACGTCTTCTTTTTTGCCCCTCTTTCCCACCTCTCGCCTGTCGGTTGCCTGTCTCTCCCACCAGTCATCTCTTAGTTGCCTCTCTCTCCCACCTCTTGACTGTCACCGGTTGCCTTTGCGTGATTGCATCCACCGACTTCTTCTGCGTGACTGCATCCACAAGTCCCTCTATGTGACTATGTCCATCAATTGCCTCCGTTGCCTGTATCTCCCACCTCTAAGCTGCCACCGGTCGCCTCTATGTGATTGCGTCCAACGACTGTCTCTGCGTGACTGCATCCACAACCGCCTTTGTGTGACTGCGTCCATCGGCTGCCTATACTTGTTGATAAGAGGTGGTGTTAGTGTGCCCTGAGAACCCCATTATGGCAAACACTAAAATTTTTACTTAGAAACTTTCATGTTTGTGTTAAGTACCAAGGAATTATTTCATTTCTTTGCCTTTATTTTTTCTACTTCTTTATAATTTATTTATTCTAATTTTTATTATAGTGACTATAAAATCATCAACAAATGCATTTTTGCTTGTTGTCCAAGTGGCAAAGGCAGTGGTAGTAAAAAATTAAGTGTATATTAAACAATTAAGTGTGATTGTAATTGAATTTTGATGGATGCTATGTAATTTATTATTCCATCTAATGCATCAAGGTTCAAGGATATGATTGCTTCTCTTGTCTTTGTTAATCTTTTCTATGGATTATTATGTAACTTATTCTTTCATTTAATGTACTTGTTCCTACATATGTGCTTCTACATATGTACCTTAACTTTTTCCTTTGTGACAACATGATTACTGATTAGTACATGTGTTTTTTAATGTTCATTAATGGTTGTAGACAATTCTTGAGCAAAAAGTGTAATATGCATATAGGCTTTGAAGAGTAAGAGAGGGGTCAAGCTTGGTGACACCGTATTCACTAAGTAATTATATATTTGTTTCTTTTAATTCTTTTGCTTAATACTTAGAATAACTTTATTATATTTATGTTTTTGTTTTTTAATTTAAGGTTAACAATTCAATATGCATGTGCCAAATAAAATTTATTGTTTGTTTTCTTAGAAGTTAAAGTAGAATTTGTTTATTTAGTTTGATTCATACTTATAAAAGAAGTGGTTGTGTTTCTTGATATTTCTTAGAAATTAGAAAATCCATTATATATATATATATATATATAGATATGTGTGTATACTTTTTTAATCATAAATAAAAGTATGCCTTTAAGTATGCTATATCCCCAATATTGCTATATTAGGGTCAACCACTAATAACCCGCTAACCGCTATTGATAAGATAAGGTCATACCCATTTTGATATCTCTAATTGCCCACTGTCATTAACCAGACTGAGTTTCTTCATGGAACATACTCATTAGCAACTAGCATAAATGAGCATTGAAGATTGAAACGGACCAAGTGAAACGAGTACTATATGCTTTATAAAGTCTTATTGGAGCATCCACTTGGTCATTTAAGGAGCTATTGTCAACCCATAACACGCAGATGCATTTGTTGATCACACGCCCCAGGCCTGCCGAGTGCAGGCCCAGTTCCAGCAGCCCATCCTCAGAGGTAGGCGGCTTTTTGTGTGCAAAAGCAGGGCCCACATTTGAAATGTAAGAGGAACTGGGCATGCAGTCCCCATACAGGCTCGGGGTTTGTTTCAAGCACTTCCTTGGGACTCCAGTTTGTGATGAACATCTTAAGGGGGTGAAGTCCCGAGACTGCATCCAGTTACAGTTGTAATCAAACGTGAGCCTCAATACACAGTAAAAAGCAGGGTCATACTCTATTACGAGGCCCACCTTTGGCCCACTGGGCTGCTGGAACAGGAGTTCCAATTCCTGACCTCGCAATCAAACACATCCTAAGGTGCTTTTTGGGTCATATCCTGAGTCTATTAGGATGGGTATAGTCCCAACATGAATGCATATGCAAATACCCTCCAACACAAATGCATATATAAATAGCATGATATGCTACGATATGAATTTTGTATTAGATAAAACACGATTCTATATCATATTAAGAGTTAAATCAACAAAAGCTAGATCATTCTTTATTATTTTCTTTAAATCTTCATTTGTTCTCGTGATCCAATTAGGAAAAAAATTTGTGAATGCTTGAGTATGAAAGCAAGCTAATATTGAAGTTGGTCTAAGTCAATTATTACTATTTTATGATAATCGGCGTGAACAATACATGCTTTTACGAATTTGGTGAAACAAAAAGAAAGAAGAAATAAAAGAATCAACGAAAAGCGAAACAAAACAATGAAATCAATAACAAAAAAGAACAACAATAATAATCAAGAAGAAAAGAAAGAAAAAATCAAGAAACATACAAGTATCACATTAAATAAGAAGAGACGTGACTCTTACTATAGAGACCTGCAATACAGGCATATCTCCCTCATGCCTGTACTGCATCTTGAGCAGAGAACTAAATGTTGTTTTTAGTTTTGATTTTGTCTCAAAACAAAATCAATACATCAAATAAATAAATAATAATAATACATGACATACCTTTCAAACCCTCTTTGAACGAGTCTTATTCTTTCTTTTCTCTTCTTATTCTTTTTCAATAAAATTTGAAGCACTATGAGTTGGTAGATGATTCAATATTATACATTGAATTTTGAATCGGAGTTTTGAGTTTTGAATGGCCAGACAAATAGTGCGAGGATCATACGGTGAGATGAGAACCTGCAGAAGGAGAGTTCATACGGTCGAAAGCCATCATGGTAATTTTCAAATTTGAGTAAGAACAAAATAATTACAATAAAAAAGATGTGTGGATAGCAAAAAAAGGTGTGCGTATCAATTCTGCTTTTTATTCACCTAAAAATCAAAAAGTCCATCTTCATATTCATCCCAAACAACACAAAAAGCAACTGGGTGGTTTGACCTGTTTTTTGTCAACAAAACACACACAAACCAAAGATGAAATTGCCACCCCAACCTTTAGCCCTGAGAAGTCTCTAGCAGAAAGGACCTCTTTCAATACCAGCGAGGGTGACCATTAAACTGATAATGTAATTGGCCACCTTCAATAGCTATCTAATGAAAGTAGAAATTGGGACGATGGAGATTGTGGAATGAAAGATCATCACTTGTGAGAACTTCTTTCTTGTTTTGCACGTTCAAATTACAGACTTTAATGAATGGGTTCGATTGATCACTTCCAATTAAGCCGAAATTCATATATATTAAATTTATAATGTCAGAATCCGGCCTGCATATCGTCCAAAAATTTATGAGTGAGAAATTTACCTTTAGTTTGTGATCGACTTTCAAGTTCGTGTGGCGTTTTTACATGCCAATGGAGGAGGAAGCTTTAGTTTAATAACGCGGACTTCTAGATCAAACGTTAAAAGTTCAAAGGTGAGATTCCTTCTGCAGCTGCTAATGATTCCTGTGTTCGACTTCCTCAGCATTCATTCGTATGTGTCCTGAACTAATCATGGTGAGTGAACAAGTTAGAGCTCTCATGGCGGACAAACAGGTGGCTTCGTTGAGGATATATTACCTGTTTACAACCCTTGCTGCGGCTGCCTATGTGGGCATCGTCTTCATTACAATTCTCAATGCACTGCCCTTCTTAGTTTTGTTGCTGCCAACAACGTCTACCTTTGCTCGCTGCCTCAGCAACCAGCGTTCCGCTTTGCTGCAGGTCAAACAAGGCCTTTCTGCTGTCTGGGTACAAGAACAGCCTTAGTTCATGGCGGAAGGGCACCAATTGCTGCAACTGGGAATGCGTCAGTAAAGACGAAAACCTCACCGACGGAGGTTTTGTTAATGCACTCTCTCACCAATCACAGACGAATTCGGCACCTTTATTGTCATCGCTCCTTCCCTCTTCGACCTCACTTGGCTAGTCTCATCGTCCAGTAACAAAGATGCAACAATTCCATCGCCATGGGCTTCTAAACACATTCTGTTGACTCTGCATTCGATTTGACAGTACTCATGCTGCCAATCTTCTTCGTGGAAAGTTTGGGAAACTGGTATTTGGATCGCGTTCACTGCTTGGTTCGATCACTGCTATGGTATGGCTGAATTTGAGGTTCTTTGTTCGAACAATCGGATATGGTCCTTTTGTTTCCGTCTCCCTAAAAGCTTCTTTTTAGTGTGTGTGGTTGGTGTGTTTGTTGGCTCAAAGTTACCATTACTTAAATGTGAACATAAAATAGGTTGAGAAAATTCATATCGAATTGAGACCGGTCTTGACGGAGTTTGATTTCCTAACTTTCAGGTTGGGCGGAAGCCCACCTTAGCTCAATAGATCTGCCACTGCCAAGATCCCAAGGATCATGGAATCGATCTTCTACAAGAAAACTGTATATTTCGTTCAAGAACATAGAAAAGAAAGACCACAAAAGCATACAAGATAATGCATGTGATAAGAACCTTCAGTTTAAACAGTAGTAGGTTCTTTTACAATATCATAATTAGGCTTCTAATGCATTTCATGCCATGACTCGAGCAAACTACTGAAAAAAGAACACGAAAGCATTGAAAACATATGCAGTACTAGATCTTTTACATAATTCTTCAGGATATATATCCTTTCTCTTTGAGAGTGGCAACAGAGTCCTTGATGATTTGTTCCATTGGAGTAAAGTGGAGGCCCAAGTCCATCAGCTTTTTCGCGGCATTGCTTGCTCTCAGTAAACCAGGTTGGGTTTCTTCCGTGAATCTACTCAGTGACAAGCACAAGGAGCGTTACAGACAGCAGTGGACCTTGTGACGTTAGTATTAAACCATATCTTATAAATTTTCTATGAGAGAAGGTACGTACCTAGGAAACTTATATTCAGGATAAAGTTTTGCAACCATATCCACGAAATCACTATAATGAGCTATGGCTTCAACACAGAGATGCCTTCCGGTTGCAGAAGCATTCTCATATACTAGAATGTGTGCTAGAGCCACATCCTTGACATGCACAGATCCCATATAGAAATCCTTATATGACTCATTACACCCTGAAATGAGAGCAGCTTTATATGTTATAATCTGATATATGGGCAGTCAAATGCAATGACTAAATGGACAATGGCGCACTAATCTCAAAGTCAATCATTTAACCCAGCAACTTCTAAGTCTCAAAATACCACCCGGTAAAGGAAATCAACTTATTCAAAGCACAAGGGAAAGGACATCGGTAAAAGCAGGAAGACTGCAGTTAATTGCTTTTATGTTCTACTTTTCCTTAAATGTGATTGCATTGCCACATCTCTTAATCAGCTGCAAGAAGTTTTTGTAATCAATGTTATAAAAATCCGATGAAGTTTTACGCTGGCTGTCGGAAGCCTAACACAACCCTTCTCCTTTATCTGGGCTTGGGACCGACAATGCAAGGGTGATCCCTTACATGGGCGGAGTTTACTGCAAGAAGTTTATTAGTGAAAATCTTATCCATTATCGTGCATGACACATTCAGAATTTGTATGTTCAAGCATTGTGAAGGGAGTATTAATGTATGATGCCTTCCTCGCTGTTTCAGTATGAAGATGAGTGGTGAATTTAGGAACACAGACATAAAAGGTCCGTGAAATATATCACCAGTATAGAAATTATTCAGCATTCAAGACTATCAAAGGTTGTCAACAACCAAAATAGAATAGTGGCTACACCTTCCAATGCCTTCCCATTTAGAATTTGTGCTAGTTATTCCCATTCATCAGACACACAAATGTGAAACAGGGACGCTACAGTTTGCAGGATGCAGACATTGGATAATTTTATCAATATCTTGATGATATATGCTTGTAAAAGGGCATCATATCATATGGACGTTGAACTCATGAATCCGATACATGTATGCCCAATGGGCTCAGTGTTTAGTGTTTGAGTATAATATTTTAACCCTAGCACACCCAGAGACTTTTACAAGAAAATGTAAGCTGTATTATACAACTACTTCATAAAAGCTCTTCTGCAAGAAAAATGAAACCATCACAAATCTCATTTTTACTTTTCGGAATTACATTTCAGAAAGCTAGGTTATACCACTGGTTACTAGATGCCATGAGAAAATTTGCAACATGGTCCTCTGTGTGTTTGTGTTTGTACAACACTGCTTGATGGGTGATTTTAATCCTTCCATTTGAAGTTATATACATAAATACATAAATACATATATATAACTTCAAATCACCCATCAAGCGACGTTACAACAACAACAACAACAACAACAACTAAACCTTTTCCCATACTAGATGGGGTCGGCTACATGGATTCTTTGTTTCCACATATCCCTATCATGTGTCATGTTAGCAGTTAACTCACAATAAGATAGATCATTCTTTATTGTTTCTTTCCAACACCTTTGTGGTCATCTTCTACCTCTTTTATACTTTCCAAATTTAGTTTTTCTAACCTTCTTATAGGTTCTTCTTTTGATCTTCTTTCTATATGACCAAACCATCTTAAACGATATTCTCTCATTTTATCCTCTATTGGTGCCACTCCTAATTTGTTTCTAATAACCTCATTATGTATACGGTCTTTTCTTGTATGACCACTCATCTATCTCAACATCTTCATTTATGTCACAGACATCTTTTGTACATGTTGATAATTAACTGCCCAACACTCAGAACCATAAAACATGGCACGCCTAATTGCTGCTCTATAATATTTACCTTTTAACTTTAATGGTATCTTCTTATCACAAAGAATACCTGATGCTCCTCTCCATTTTAACCAACTAGCATTAATTCTATGCGTAACATCTCCATCAATTCTTCCATCACTCTGAAAAAGTGACCCTAGATATTTAAAACTTTCCTTTTGGGGGATGCAATGTGTGCCAATTTTAAGTTCTATGTCCTCTCAGGTAACCAAATGATGAAACTTACATTCCATATATTATGTCTTTGTTCTACTAAGTCGGAGGCCTTTGCTTTCTAATGTTTCTCTCCATAGTTCCAATTTTCTATTAACTTTTTCCTTAGACTCCTCCACTAATATAATGTCATCTGCAAATAACATACACCAAGGTACTTCATCTTGAATATGTTTTGTTAACTCATCCATCGCCATTATAAATAAGTATGGACTTAAAGTTAATCCTTGATGTAACCCAATATTAACTTCAAAAAAGTTTGTCGTTCCTTCATGAGTCCTCACACATGTTTTTGCACCAACATACATGTCTCTTATAAGGTTAATATATGTCAATGAGATACCTCTCTTTTCAAAGTTCTCCAAAGAACCTCCCTCGGTACCCTATCATAAGTTTTTTCTAGATCAATAAATATCATGTGAAGGTCTTTCTTTTTTGCTCTAAAATGTTCCATAAGACGTCTCGAAAGGTGAATCACTTCAATAGTCTGCCTGGCATGAATCCAAATTGGTTCTCTGTTGTACTTGATACTTGTCTTAACCTACGTTCGACAATTCTTTCCCATAATTTCATAGTATGGCTCATTAACTTGATACCTCGATAATTCGCACAATTTTGAATGTCTCCCTTGTTCTTATATATGGGTATAAGTATACTTGCTCTCCATTCCTCAGGCATCTTTTGGTTTTTCTATATTTCATTAAATAGTCTTTTGAGCCAAGTGATTCCCGTTTCTCCTAGGATTTTCGAAACTTCTATAGGAATATTGTTTGGTCCTACCGATTTACCATCTTTCATATATTTAAGAGTCTCTTTGACTTCATTCTTTTGAATATGTCAGTAGAAATTGTGGTTTATATACTTTTTTGATTTGGCTAACTCTCCTAAGCTAATACTAACATCTTTATTTTTATTAAAAAGCTTATAAAAATAGTTTTTCCATCTATTTCTTATATCATCATTTGCCACTAGAATTTTTTCATCCTCATCTTTGATGCATCTAACATAATTAAGATCTTTAGTTTTCTTATCTCTAGACCTAGCTATCCTAAAAATATCTCTTTCACCCTTTTTTGAGTTTAGTTTTTTATATAAGTCCTCCCAAATTTTAGCTTTTGCTTCACTCACGGCCTTTTTCGCTTCCTTCTTTGCTTTCTTATAAGCCTCTAAAGTTTCATTAGTTTTCTTAGCATAATGTAATTTGTAACATGCCCTCTTTGCCTTGATTTTATTTTGTACTACTTCACTCCACCACCAAGCTTCTTTTTGTGCTGGTACACCTCCTTTAGATACTCCTAACACATCTTTCACCACTTTCCTAATACGTATAGCCATATTGTTCCACATATCACATGGTGTACCAACATAATTCCAAACATCTCCTTGAAGGACTTTCTTTTTAAATATATCTTCCTTCTCGCTTTTGAAGTTCCATCATTTAGTCCGAATAGCTCGATGCACTCTTTTCTTCTTTGCTCATTTTTTTATTTGTAAATCTATAACTAAAAGTTGATGTTGGGTGGTTAAGCTTTCTCCTCGAATTACCTAGCAATCTTTACAACACGCTCTATCTCTTTTTCTCCAAATAAAGTAATCAATTTGTGTTTGTGATATACCCATCAAGCGACGTTATTTAACAAAATTCCTTTAACAATTCTACGCAAACTCATATCATGGTAGTTTCCAAAAAATGTAATTTGTGATGGAGAGAAGAGGAATAATGAAAACTATCATGATGGGCTCCACTTAACGCATTATTCATCTGGTCATATGCCAGGAATAGCGGAATTCAGCAGTAGAGGAAAAGAAGATAACTAACGAGATAGCCAATTACCCTGGAGAAGACGAACAAGCATCAGCATACTGGCATTAATGGAGGGAGGCAAAATAGGTCCCATCACCGTCCCAGGATTAACTACAGCAACGCTCAATCCAGTCTCTTCTGCAAATCTCCATACTTCTTTCTCCGCTAGCGTTTTCGAGGCCGGATACCACAACTAAAACCACCAATATTAACCCTTTAGAAACCAAACATTTTCCGTTCATGAAAAGCAATCCTCAGAAACAAATACCGTTCCGTCATTATTGGCTCATCCATCATTAACTTTTACCTCGTTTTGCTTGCAATACTCAATGTCAGTCCAACAATCCTCTCCTTTAACGACGTCGGCCGGCCAATTAGGGCTCGGAATTATGGCCGAAATCGACGATGTAACGACGACCCTCTTGACGCCGATCGCCTTCGCCGCTTTCAGAACGTTGAGCGTTCCTTGGATCGCCGGATCAAGAAGCTCCCGCTGCCCATTATCGAAAACACAGAGACGATCAAACTCTAACCAAAAAACAAACCAAAGAGGAAGAAAGGAAGGAGAAGAATAACAACGCCAAAAGAAAACCTGCGGGTCAGTAACCCGATCAACCGTGCAGGGAGAAGCAAGGTGGAAGACACCCGCGACACCATCGATGGCGGAGAAGATGGAATCGTAGTCGAGAAGATCAATCTGGTAGAGACGCAGCCTCGATTCTGCTCCTTCTAGGCCTTGCAGATGCTTCTTCTCCCGCTCGTCCTCTGCAAAAGACGACGCATAAGAAAGAGAGAACGGGTGGCGAGTTACGAGAAGCAGCCAAGATATCCACGAAAGGCAGAAAAGTTGGGAATATACGCAATAATATCCCGAATTATCGCAGATTTATGGGATAAACGGGGGGTGAAGGAGAGCGGACCGAGATTTTGGACGGTGGCTCGGACGGTGTAGCCGCGGAGGAGGAGGAGGCGAACGAGCCAAGAGCCGATGAAACCGCTGCCTCCCGTCACGCACACCGTCTCTCCTTCCCTCTTCATCTCTTCCTCCATCTCCTTCTTTGCGTGTCACTCGCAACTGCGTCACACTCTCAGGATGGTTGGTGCTTCATGGACAGAGGCAAGGGAAAATGACGCCACCACCTTTGCTTGAGCAGCGATACGGATAAAACAACAGATTTTCTTATGACGTTCAAAAGAACGATGTTTCGTGATATTTAATTTTTACAAGGTGATATTTATTTACAGGAGTGATAAATACAATTATATATATATATATATATGGAGAGAGAGAGAGAGAGAGAGATTTGATGCTGTATATCACGACATGACACTATGTACTCACCAGCACTCTTTACTTTTAAATTTTAGAGAGCATGATTGGATGAGAACGTGGTTTTAGATATTTTTAAATACTTTTGTAACTTAATAACATTGATGTTCTCAAAAGTATATATAAAGAAAAAATAAAAAAAGTACTAATGGTCTAGTACATTTGAGGGTGTTTATGGTTCGATTGGAATCTGATCGGTGAATCAAATCATTATTCTCAGTTCTTAGTTTTTAAAGAACCAAACCACACAGTGTCATAGTCACACCAAATCAAATCGAATCAAGTTTGATTCAATTCTCAATTGCGGTTCTACTTATTTTAGAGTTTGACTAATCAAATTATTTAGATGCATGATTCAGATTTTTTATGTGCATGAAGTTATAATCTTATATATACACTTATAAACTTATTAGGGTTTGTATATGTGAGGATTTATATGTATATGATGTTATAAAACTCATATATATATATATATACTTATAAACTTATAATGTAATAGTTCGCCTAACTCCACCTATATAAGGGACCATTCTTGTATGTCCCGAGCCAAACTTAGATAAAGGAGGAGGATTGTGTTAGTGTTTTGACAGTTAGCGTAAACTTTGTCAAATTTATCTACCATATATTCTACAAATTATGAGCATTGCGTTGGAACATTCCGTCTTAGTTGATACACTGCAAAACCTCAACATAGTAAAAAGTAAGTAAGAGCCTTTGTATATTCATTCAAATGTAATGAATTAATTGGAGAGAGGGTTCCCATATCATGTATGAGTATGAGTAAAGAAGTTAGTCCTACTACAACGAGGGTCTTTGTATTTTCAGAATGGACGTATGTGAGAGTAAGGAAGATAGTACTAAATAATAAGATTCGTATTGATACTTTGAATATTGAAACATTGATTGACAAGTTAATGGAGGCGGTAGTTACTATAATTCGGAGAAAGATTCACATTTTATATTTACATAGAAAAAAACAAAAGAGATTAAGAATACTGATTTTAAATTATAGTACTCTTGAAAGGAATAATCAAAATGGAGTTGGTATTATTATAAATAACGATTTAAAAGATAGTATACTAGACATACAACGATACTGTGATCAAATTACTACGATGGTGAAATCAGTGTTAGGAGTAGAGGCTTTGAATATAGTTTATGCTTATTTACCCTAAGTAAGATAAAAAGATATTATAAGGAAGACTTTTGAAGAGGAGTTAGATAAGGCAATTTAAAAAATTCTACAAAGGGAGATGATTTGTTTACGAGGAAACTTAAATGAACATGTCGGTAAAGATGCATTAGGATATCAAGGTATTCATGAAAACTATGAATTTAGGGATATAAATGAAAAGGATAGGGATATTTTAAATTTTACTATGGCTTTTGATCTTTTTATACCTAATACAATTTTTTAAAAATGAGATTAAATTAACAAAGGCCTCCGACTTAGTAGAACAAAGACAGAATATATGGAATGTAAGTTTGATCATTTGGCTACTTCAGAGGACATAGAAATTAAAATTGGCACACATTGCATTCCCCAAAAGGAAAGTTTTAAATACCTAGGGTCAATTTTTCAAAGTGATGGAAGAATTGATGGAGATGTTACACATAGAATTAATGCTGGTTGGTTAAAATGGAGAGGAGCATCAGGTATTCTTTGTGACAAGAAGATACCATTAAAATTAAAAGGTAAATATTATAGAGCAGCAATTAGGCCTGCCATGTTTTATGGTTCTGAGTGTTGGGCAGTTAATCATCAACATGTACAAAAGATGTCTGTGACAGAAATGAAGATGTTGAGATGGATGAGTGGTCATACAAGAAAAGACCGTATACATAATGAAGTTATTAGAAACAAATTAGGAGTGGCACCAATAGAGGATAAAATGAGAGAACATCGTTTAAGATGGTTTGGACATATAGAAAGAAGATCAAAAGAAGAACTTGTAAGAAGGTTAGAAAACCTAAATTTGGAAAGTATTAAAAGAGGTAGAGGACGACCACAAAAGTGTTGGAAAGAAACAATAAAGAATGATCTAGCTTATTGGGAGTTAACTGCTAACATGGCACACGATAGAGATCTGTGGAAACAAAGAATCCATGTAGCCGACCCCGTCTAGTATGGGAAAAGGCTTAGTTGTTGTTGTTGTTGTTGTTTATAAAAGTGGCTTGTCACAAATATAAATTAATTATTTTGTTTCTAGAGAAAAAGATAGATCGTGTTATAAATATTACAAGGTAATTTAAGGAGAAAGCTTAACTATTTAACATCGACTTTTATTAATGAATTTCTTCATAAAAAAGTAGACAAAAAAAGAATAGAGTACATAGAGTTATTTAAAGTAGATTGTGAAATCTCAAATGTGAGAAAAAAAAATTTAACCAGAAAGTTCTTTAAGGAGATGCTTGGAATTATATAGCTATACATTCTTATACGTGGAACAATATGACTATACATATTAGGGAAATATCAAAAGATGTATTAGGTGAATTTAAGGAAGACATACCGATACAAAAAGAAGTTTGGTGGTGGAGTGAAGTGGTGTAAGATAAGACAAAGAAAGCTATGTTATAATTGCATTATACTAAGAAGACTAGTGAAAATTGAGAGAGTTATAAGAAAGCAAAGATAGAAGCGAAAAAAGTTGTTAGTGAAGCAAAAGCCAAATTTTGCAAATATAAAATGTTTAACTCAAAAGAAGGTAAAAGAAATATTTTTACAATAACTAAGGCTAGAGATAAGAAAACTAAGGATCTTATTTTTGTTACATGCATCAAAGATGAGGATAAGAAGATTCTAGTGACGAATAACGATGTCAAAAATAATGGAAACATTATTTGTATAAGTTTTTGAATGAAAATAGAGATATTAGTATTAGCTTAGGAGAGTTAGCCAAATTAACAACAACACAACAACTAAGCCTTTTCCCATACTAGACGGGGTCGGCTACATGGATTCTTTGTTTCCATAGATCCCTATCGTATGCCATGTTATTAGCAGTTAACTCGCAATAAGCTAGATCATTCTTTATTGTTTCTTTCCAACACTTTTGTGGTCATCCTCTACCTCTTTTAATACTTTCCAAATATAGTTTTTCTAACCTTCTTACAAGTTCTTCTTTTGATCTTCTTTCTATATGTCCAAACCATCTTAAATGATATTCTCTCATTTTATCCTCTATTGATGTCACCCCTAATTTGTTTCTAATAACCTCATTACGTATACGGTCTTTTCTTGTATAATCACTCATCCATCTCAACATCTTCATTTTTGTCACAGACATCTTTTGTACATGTTGAGAGTTAGCCAAATTAGAAAAATATATAAACTGCAATTTGTATTGGCATATTCAAAAGAATGAAGATAAAGAGGCTCTTAAATATATAAAGATTGGTAAATCTGTAAGACTAGACAATATTATTATAGAAGTATGAAAATCCTAGGAGAGATTGGGCTCACTTTACTCATAAGACTATTTAATGAAATATGAAGAACCCAAAAGATGTCCGAAAAATAAAAAGTGAATACACTTATACCTATATATAAAAACAAGAAAGACATTAAGAATTGTTCGAATTATTGAGGTATCAAGTTAATGACTCACACTATGAAATTATGAGAAATAATTATTGAATGTAGGTTAAGACAAATATTATGTACAATAGAAAACCAATTCAGATTCATGCCCGGTAGATCTACTATTTAAACAATTAACCTATTGAGACATCTTATAAAATATTTTAGAGCAAAAGAGAACCTTCATATTATATTTATTAATCTAAAAAAAGCTTACGATAGAGCGCAAAGAGATGTTTTTTGGAGAACCTTAGAAAAGACAGGTATCCTATTGATATATATATATATATATATATATATAAATCTTATAAGAGGTATGATGATACAAAAACATGTGTGAAGACTCATGAAGGAATGACAAACTCTTTTGAAGTTAATATTAGGTTATATCATAATCAACTTTAAGTCCATATTTATTTATATTGGTCATTGATGAGTTAACAAAACATATTCAAGAAGAAGTACTGTGATGTATATTATTTGCAGATAACATTGTGTTAGTGGATGAGTATAAAAAAAAGTTAATAGAAAATTAGAACTATCGAGAGAAGCATTAGAAAGTAAAGGCTTCCGACTTAGTAGAACAAAGAAATAATATATACAATGTAAGTTGATCATTTGAGTACTTTAAAATAAATAAAAATTAAGATTGGTATACATTGCATCCCTCATAATAAAAGTTTTAAATACCTAATATCAATTTGTCAGAGTGATAGAAAATTTGATGGAAATGTTACGTATAGAATTAATGCCAGTTGGTTAAAATATTAAGGGGCATCAGGTATTCTATGTGATAAGAAGTTATCCTTAAAGTTGAGAGGTAAATATTAAACAACAATAATTAGACCTGTTATATTTTATGGTTTTTAGTGTTGAGCAGTTAATCGTCAACATGTACAAAAGGAAAGGCCGTATAAATAATGAGGTTATTAGAAACAAATTGAGAGTAACACCAATAGAGGATAAAATGAGAAAAAATCGTTTAAGATGGTTTGAACATGTAGAAAGATAATCAAAGGACGTTCTCTAAGAAGATATGAAAACTAGATTGTGAAAATATTAAAAGAGGAAGAAAATGACTATAAAAGTGTTAGAAAAAAACAATAAAAAATAATATAATTTATATTGAGTTAACTGCTACCATCATAACACATGATAGGGCTATGTGAAAACAAAAACCCATGTAGTCGACCCTATCTAGTATGAAAAAAGGCTTTGTTGTTGTTGTTGTTGTTATATAATAGTTTGCCCCGATTCTGATAGATCGGTTGCAAAACAGAACCATGAATAAAACCGTCATGTTTTTGGTATTAAAATCGATCCAAGCCAAACCCATTGATATCTAGAATCAAACCAAACTAAACCGCTTGACATCTAGCGGTTCTGGTTTGGTTCGAGTGGTACTTTGAACTCCCCTAACTACATTCTTGTTTGGTCACTTAGGACAAGCCAATCTCAAAAACACAAAGGGATGAAAGCTGATACGCCTGTCTCAACACTCGGCAGGCCGAGGTGCATCTGCCTCGACAAGTAGCTTTAAGTTCTGTCTCAGTAGGCAGACGCAAACCGACGAAGGCAAGAGCATCGAGGTGAGTTTGGCTTTGGACGCACGTCATAGAAAGGACGAGAGCAAAGGGCGTTTGGTGGTTGAAGCTTGTTCAAACAAATTATATGGCCGGAGCTGTCCAAAACTTAGAAAATAGATATAACCCACAGATGAACTTATGCACTAATTAATGCAAAAATAAAGAGAAGGCAATTAGTTTGTAGATGCTTTAGTGAAATTTGCTAAGCAGGTATTTGGACTTCAATATGGCAGTCTTCGTTTTGAATCTTTGCTCGTATGAAAAAAAAGCTTTATCCCAGCATTGGCCAAGCTTTACCATTATACTGTGATGCCGATCCGGTTTGAACCTGATTAGTCGGAGTCTTCTGAGAGGCTTTTTATATTTGAACATGAATTTAACTTTTAGTGCTCATGATTTCAAGTTTTGTCATACATTAAATAATGAAAATAGTCACTCATGCATTGAGATTTTTCTTTTTCTCTTTTACTTCATCTTACACAAAAAAATCAAACTTTTAGTACTTTCTTCTCTCTCGTGTTTCTTGAAAAATGAATTAAAATTTTTATAAGAAAACTCAAGTACTTTATTCTCTCTCGTGTTGCGATCCTACTCGCTCGCGTTGCTATCCAACCGTACAAAAATCAAAACAACACTACCACTTATGAGTTGAATATGAAATCAGACGTGTCGAATATGAAAACTTGAAAACTTGACGTGAGTCAAAACAACATTTCCCGATTCGATCAACGTAACCGATTCTACATAACCATTCTTCCGATTCCCGAATCTACCCATTTTCCTTCCAACACTTCCATTGTGTCACTCCCCGCTGAGGAAGCCCAAAGCGAAGCAGCAATGGCGTCTCTCAATTTAGGCTGGTTTGGTGACACCAACTGGTTCAGCAAGCCTCCGAAACCAGTTACACCCCCTCAACTATCCGCCAACGTCTCCTCCTTCTTCTCTTCCCTCTCTCTCGGCCCAAGCAACGAATGCCCGCCTCCCAACTTCGCCCGGATAGACGGCAGCCTCTTCAAGAGGAAGAAGAAGCCGCGACCCACCAACGGAAAGTACTCGGAGTTGCTCGAGCGGTACTTCTGGGAGTGCGAGAACCTGCCGGATTACCGGCACAGGCCGGAAGTCGAAGCCATTCTCAACGAGCACCCGTTCATCGAGAAGAAGGAGAATCCAACGGCGGAGGAGATCGAGGAAAACAAGCGTTGGTGGGATGATTTGATGAGCCATCCTGTGGTTCAGTTCTGGAAGAGGGCGGAGGAGATTAATGACGCCATTAATGAGATGGAGCTCAAGGAGAATTCTGTACCGTACCGGAGGGAGGATCGGAAATTGTGGAAGAAGCTGCCATATGTGCCGGGCCTCGATGGACGGCCGATGCCGAGGAAAGCGATCAGAAGCAAGAAGGAGTCAGATGACAAGTTCTGGGACTTTGCGAAGCAGTTCTTCTTTGGACTCTGGGGGTTCCGGCAGCGGCCTTACCCGCCGGGACGGCCCATCGACGTCGCTCAGGCGATTGGATACAAGCGGCTCGAGAGACGGTACTATGATTGTGAGTGGTTTTGAGAATCTCTCTCTCTCTCTCTCTCTCTCTCTCTCTCTCTCTCTCTCCACATTGTTGTGCGTATTCTGATTCATGGTTGGTTCAATTAAGTGAATTTAGGCGTTTCGGGTAGCCTTTTCCCGGGCACGTTTGAATGGTGAATGAGGAAGTTGGTTCTTGAAATTTTGGGTATATGAAAAACCCTAGTTACGGATTGCTACAATATGATGGTTGGTTAACTCTGCAAGTTTCCGTCAGAAACTTTAGATGCCCTTTGGTTCTGAAACTTTTAAAGGGGAAACGAGGAAGTTGGGTTCCTGAATTCTTGCTGATATGATAAACAGTAGTCCTGAATCACTGCAATTTCATGTGCTTGAAGGATAAGTTTGCAGAATGATGAAAAATGGATGCGTGCAATGTGATTCAATGAGTGCTGTTTGTCTTCATTTGTATAAAGGCTTACTAATTGCTGTTTAGCACTGGAGCGATCAATACCAAGATGGAAGGAGGATTTGACATCCATTAAACATCTTGACAATGTCCCTGTCTTAGCCATGCAACTCAATGAGAGTGGTTCAACATTTTTGCTGCTCGGTCCTTCTAGTGTTGATTTATGGCGCCAAAAGTTGGGAGAGTTATCCACAGTTCTCTTGCTCTACTGACTTAAATTTCCTAGTCGTCCTCTCTGAAAAAAAAAAGATCGGAGAAGTTCGACAAGAAAATAATCAAAGTAAATGACTGTGCTGATACATATGTTTGACTTGTTAGGAAGTGATATAGAAGGAATAAGCATCATAGGAACGTGTTAGAAAATGATGTAGAAGGTGAAGGTTTGCTATTAAGATCTTTTACTTGGCTATATGCTAAACTACAAAACAAATTTCCCCTACTACACGTGCATGGGGAATTTATTGATCTAGAAAAAGCTTACGATATGGTGCAAAGAGATGTTTTTTGAGAGAACCTTAGAAAAGAGAGGTATCCCATTGTATATATATATAAATATTATAAGAGACATCTATAATTGTTCAAAAACATGTGTGAGGACTCATGAAGGAATGACAAACTCATTTGAAGTTAATATTAGGTTACATCAGGAATCAACTTTAAATCCACATTTATTTATATTGCTCATTGATGAGTTAACAAAACATATTCTAGATGAAGTACCTTGGTGTATGTTATTTGCATATGGCATTGTGTTAGTGGATGAGTCTAAGTAAAAAGTTAATAGGAAATTGGAACTATGGAGAGAAACATTAGAAAGTAAAGGCTTTCGACTTAGTAAAACAAAGACAAAATATATGGAATGTAAGTTTGATCATTTGGGTACTTCAGAGGACATAAAAATTAAGATTGGTATACATTGCATCCCTCATAAAAAAAAGTTTTAAACACTAAGGATCAATTTTTAAGAGTAATGAAAAATTGATGGAGATGTTATGCATAAAATTAATGCCGGTTGGTTAAAATGGAGAGGGGCATGAGGTATTCTATTATATGATAAAAAGTTACTATTAAAGTTGAAAGGTAAATATTATAAAGCAATAATTCGACATGTTATATTTTATAGTTCTGAGTGTTGAGCAATTAATCATCAACATGCACAAAAGGAAAGACCGTATATATAACGAGGCAAATTGGGAGTAGCACCAATAGAGGATAAAATAAGAGAAAATCGTTTAAGATGGTTTGGACACATAGAAAGACAACCAAAGGATGCTCTCTAAGAAGATATGAAAAACTAAATTGTGAAAATGTTAAAAGAGGAAGAGGATGATCACAAAAGTGTTAGAAATAAACAATAAAGAATGATTTAGTTTATATTGAGTTAACTGCGCATGGCACAATATAGGGCTATGTGGAAACAAAAATTCATGTAGCTGACCCCATCTAATATGAGAAAAGGCTTAGTTGTTGTTGTTGTTGTACACATGCACGGGGAATTTGTAGAGTCAAGGGTTCTGGAAAGGAGAGCCTATTGCTCACTACTTCAAACAATTTTCATTTTCTTATTATGAGAAAGGATGATAATTTCCATGGCAGGAATTGATAACCAGTCTTTTCTCATCATTATATGCACCTGAATATTGTCGCCATGTTCTTTGCTTGTCAGACTTTTTTTAGATAACTATGATGATGCATGAGCAACAAGTTTTTCATACCATGGAAGTGGAAACTTGTTTGACTACCTTGCATTTGCTCTGAACCAAGGATATTAATTTATGACTGAATGTCTTGAAATGCATTGGTTGCTCTATGAGAGTGTGGGGTTAAAGTGATCTATTTCAATTTTCTTGGCATCGAAGCATGTTCCTGGATGTTTCTCCATCAAATTTTAAAGTCACTGTCTGATATCCGTCCCGGAATTTATTTGTGGATCCCATTGGTGATCTTATTTGAAATAATAAGTTGTTTTTTTTTATATGCTTGAACAATATGGTCTTGTTGGAGGTTAAGTAACCATGGAACCTGCAAACAGGAGAATTTCCAAAGAATTAATAAAGAAAGGATCAGCTATTTCATCATATCATATAATTCTCCTTAGGAAAATAAATGCATCATGTAGCTATCTAGGTTTTCTTTGTATATCATGAATGATGGGTAGAAATAGATCACGGACGCACAGTCCCTTCTCTGATTTCTGCATTCTTGACAATCCTGTCATATCTAACTAACATAGGCATTGTCTTGTTCGCAATAGTTATCATGAGGAGTGGTGGATGGTATTATAAGGACCGGTTGGGACGTACCAGGGGGCCATTGGAGCTAATTACTCTCAAAACAGCTTGGGCAGGGGGAATAATTGACACAAATACGTTTATATGGGGTGAGGATATGGACGAGTGGGCACCAATCAGCATGGTATATGGGCTAGAACCAGCTATTGCTACTTGGGAAGGTTTGCTGACATATTTCCTAAACCTTTAGTTCAAGTACTTGATGTTATATCTTGTGTTTGATTCTTATTATTTTGAAGGTTTAATTGTGGATGTATTTTTCTGTGAACAAACGACCTTTGGTTCCAGTTCGCTTTGGAGCTGCTGCAACCGCCTTCCTGCACAAGCTGCAGAAAGGGATACCTCCTTGGCTTCCTCTCAAGGGTCATGAGAAGAAAACATACAAAGAACTTCAAGAAGAGGCCATTGAAAGTAAGAGACGTGATTTAGCGGTGCTTAAAGCAAACGGTGGGGTTTGGCCAGGTGTAAGAATTCCTAGTCATGCATTATTTCTTTGGGCTAGTGGTTCTGAACTTACCCCAACCTTGGAAGCGGATCACATGCCTAACAAATTTATCCCCAAAGATCTTAGGTAATCTGCTTTGCTTGTCTCCTCTATGTGAGATCTCTAGGTGTACGACTTTCTGTTTCTTATAGTCTAGTGAAAACTTCTTTTAAATACACAAAGCCAGAGATACTTGATTCCGTTTACAACAACAACAACAACAACTAAGCCTTTTCCCATACTAGACGGGGTCGGCTACATGGATTCTTTGTTTCCACAGATCCCTATCATGTGCCATGTTAGCAGTTAACTCCCAATAAGCTAGATCATTCTTTATTGTTTCTTTCCAACACTTTTGTGGTCGTCCTCTACCTCTTTTAATACTTTCCAAATTTAGTTTTTCTAACCTTCTTATAGGTTCTTTTGATCTTCTTTCTATATGTCCAAACCATCTTAAACGATGTTCTCTCATTTTATCCTCTATTGGTGCCACTCCTAATTTGTTTCTAATAACCTCATTATGTATACGGTCTTTTCTTGTATGACCACTCATCCATCTCAACATCTTCATTTCTATCACAGATATCTTTTGTACATGTTGATGATTAACAGCCCAACACTCAGAACCATAAAACATGGCAGGCCTAATTGCTGCTCTATAATATTTACCTTTTAACTTTAATGGTATCTTCTTATCACAAAAAATACCTGATGCTCATCTCCATTTTAACCAACCAGCATTAATTCTATGTGTAACATCTCCATCAATTCTTCCATCACTCTGAAAAATTGACCCTAGGTATTTAAAACTTTCCTTTTGGGGAATGCAATGTGTGCCAATTTTAATTTCCATGTCCTCTGAAGTAACCAAATGATCAAACTTACATTCCATATATTCTGTCTTTATTCTACTAAGTCGGAGGCCTTTGCTTTCTAATGTTTCTCTCCATAGTTCCAATTTTCTATTAACTTTTTCCTTAGACTCCTCCACTAATACAATGTCATCTGCAAATAACATACACCAAGGTACTTCATCTTGAATATGTTTTGTTAACTCATCCATCACCATTATAAATAAATATGGACTTAAAGTTGATCCTTGATGTAACCCAATATTAACTTCAAAGAAGTCTGTCGTTCCTTCATGAGTCCTCATACATGTTTTTGCACCATCATACATGTCTCTTATAAGGTTAATATATGTCAATGGGATACCTCTTTTTTCCAACAGTACCCTATCATAAGCTTTTTCTAGATCAATAAATATCATGTGAAGGTCTTTCTTTTTTGCTCTAAAATGTTCCATAAGACGTCTCAAAAGGTGAATCGCTTCAATAGTAGATCTACCTAGGATGAATCCAAATTGGTTCTATGTTGTACTTGATACTTGTCTTAACCTACGTTCGATAATTCTTTCCCATAATTTCATAGTATGACTCGTTAACTTGATACCTCGATAATTCACACAATTTTGAATGTCTCCCTTGTTCTTATATATGGGTATAAGTGTACTTGCTCTCCATTCCTCGGGCATCTTTTGGTTTTTCCATATTTCATTAAGTAGTCTTGTGAGCCAAGTGATTCCTATTTCTCCTAGTATTTTCCAAACTTCTATAGGAATATTATCTAGTCCTACCGATTTACCACCCTTCATATGTTTAAGAGCCTCTTTGACTTCATTCTTTTGAATACGTCGATAGAAATTGTGGTTTATATACTTTTCTACCTTGGCTAAATCTCCTAAACTAATACTAACATCTTTATTTTCATTAAAAAGATTATAAAAATAGTTTTTCCATCTATTTCTTATATCATCATTTGCCACTAGAATTTTTTCATCCTCGTCTTTTATGCATCTAACATAATTAAGATCTTTAGTTTTCTTATCTCTAGACCTAGCTATCCTAAAAATATCTCTTTCACCCTCTTTTGAGTTGAGTTTTTTATATAAGTCATCCCAAATCTTAGCTTTTGCTTCACTAACGGCCTTTTTCGCTTCCTTCTTTGCTTTCTTATAAGATTCTAATGTTTCACTAGTTTTCTTAGCATAATGTAATTTGTAACATGCCCTCTTTGCCTTGATTTTATTTTGTACTACTTCACTCCACCACCAAGCTTCTTTTTGTGCCGGTACACCTCCCTTAGATACCCCTAACACATCTTTCGCCACTTTCCTAATATGTATAGCCATATTGTTCCACATATCACAGGGTGTGCCAACATAATTCCAAACATCTCCTTGAAGGACTTTCTATTTAAATATATCTTCTTTCTCGCTTTTGAGGTTCCACCATTTAGTCTGAATAGCTCGATGCACTCTTTTCTTCTTTATCCATTTTTTTATTTGTAAATCCATAACTAAAAGTCGATGTTGGGTGGTTAAGCTTTCTCCTGGAATTACTTTACAATCTTTACAACACGCTCTATCTTTCTTTCTACAAATAAAGTAATCAATTTGTGTTTGTGATAAGCCACTCTTATAAGTAATTAAATGTTCATCTCGTTTTTTGAAGATTGTATTGACTATAAAGAGATCAAATGACATAGCAAAATTTAAAATCTCCCTACCTACCTTCCTCGTTTATATCCCCAAAACCAAAGTTTCCATGAATCCCTTGATATCCTAATGCCTCTTTACCGACATATCCATTTAAATCTCCTCCTAAACAAATCATCTCCCTTTGTGGAATCTTTTGAAACACCTTATCTAACTCTTCCCAAAAAAATGTCTTTATACGATCTTCTAGTCCTACTTGGGGTGCGTAAGCACAAACTATATTCAAAACCTCTGCTCCTAACACTAATTTCAACGTCATGATTCGGTCACCATATCGTTGTATGTCTACTACACTCTCCTTTAAATCTTTATTTATGATAATACCAACTCCGTTTCGAGCCTTTTCTTTACCTGAGTACCATAATTTAAAACCTGTATCCTCTACCTCCTTTGCTTTTTCTCCAACCCATTTTGTCTCTTGTAAACATAGAATATGAATCTTTCTCCGAATCATAGTATCTACTACCTCCATTAGCTTGCCCGATAATGTTTCGATATTCCAAGAACCAATACGAATCTTATTATCTAGGACTAGCTTCTTTACCCCCCGCATTCGTCCATAATCAAAATGCGGAGACCCTCTCTGAAAATTTTTCACTACATTCGGGCGACAATATAGCGGGACTAACTTCTTTACCCACACCCGTCCATGATGTGGGAACCCTCTCTGCAATTGATTCACTACATTCGGGCGAAAATGTAGTGGCCCTTGCTTACTTCTTACTGCATTCGGGCTCTGCAGCACGTCGCTAGGCGGGGACGTCCCAAAGCAATGCTCATAATTTTTGTAATCCATGTTGTAAAAATCCTATTCTGCCTTCACTTAGTTGTGGTTCTATTCTTTGAGAGGTCTTGCCAATAAGAAATTCAGCAAAAGTATTGATACTTAGACTTTGGGCAGAACGGTACCTGCATATGGCTTGTTTTCGTATACATTAAGTGGTGGAGTTTTGGAATTTATCGCAAAACAAAAGAGAAGCCTGATATAATATCAAGGAAACTAGTAGTCTGGAAAATTCAACTCATCTTTGCCTTCAGCATAATCATGGAGCTCAATAATTTGATTCTAGTAATGTTTGGTCAGGTAGTTCCTGTAAGACAGCATTTTTCTTAATGTCAAGGACACATTTTTTCTGGGTAGATGGTCATGTTTCGTAACATTATGCTTAATTTCTTAGTACAGAAGATAAATATACATCAGCTTTTCAGACTCCTCCATGTTCTCTCTTGTTCGGTTGGAAAGCTATTGGCTAAATGTGTTTGTCAGAGACATTCATCTCTTAAGGAACTGTCTTGGAAAAATGAAATCCAGCATTATGCATAAAAGATGTCCCGAACTTGGTAAAAACAGACAAAGATCAAGGGATTTGGTTTTGTTAGTATTAATATTTTTTATGCCAGAGCATGTCTTTCTGAAAATATGATACTTAAGTATAAATTTCTATGTTCTGCAGGAAGCGTTTGGCAACACTAATTCCTGGTTTGAGGCCTTGGGAAGTTCTAAGTATAGAGCAAGCAATGGATCAAATAACATATGATGGAGAGTGGTACCGTAAACCACTGGGAACATATACAACAGGTCCTCCTTATATTAGACATTGGAACAAAGACGTTAAGGTACATTTGCATCTTCTCATAAACTAGTTTTATTTTGTAGTTGTTCGTTAAATGTTATTTTTGTATAGCCCTTAGTAATTTTCTAGTGCTGAATTTTTTAACAAGAAATCACATACTATTGGTCTAAGCTACAAGTGGCGTCAATCACATCCTTCACTGAAATTTTCTGCTTATAGCTATTGTTAATATGAATTTTCCATTCAGAGTTACATTTGTCATAGTTTAACTGGTAAACTAAACAGTACGTAAAAATTATGGAATCAATGTATTGCGCTTCTTGAAGATATTCCTCTAAGTGTCTGAGGTCTTAACCAACTAAACAATGCACGCCATCCAACATAATATTGGACCTGAACTAACTAATATGCCTTTGATTAGCTTATTTGGGTCGATCCACGTGATTCAATTAGGTAGACCCAGTTTTATATTTGAAGCATATAATGCAGACGTTTGTCTAACCCAAGATCTGATAGCTATCTGAGAATTTACTTGCAGTTGCAGTTATTAAGCATGATTTTAGTTAAATAATCCAGATCTGGTTCACTTCATTTGGAACTGGACCAAGATTTTGTGCTGTCGCTGGGTGGTCCCCTGGCCTACCTATGCCATATCTGGTTCTACGGGAACCTCGACAAAGTACCAGCATCCCTTTAGTGAGATATCCACCACAGGATGCAAGAATCTCAAGGCAGGAGAGGAGGAAGAAACTTACATACTTTGCACAGATTAGCTGCAACGTACTGGCAGCATGTGTTGCAATAGCAAACTAGTTGCAAACAAAACCTAGTAACTCTATTATTAGCTGTTCATTGGATAACTTACAAATGCATTCGTTTATTGCTGCAGAGGATGTATCGGACCTTTAGCAAGTTGAGCTACCGTGTATGCAGAAAGCTTGAGAGAGTAATTCCTGGCTTTGATGTTATCATGGACAAAGCTTTGGCCGACACAGACGCAAGAGAGCAGCGGCAGAGGGAAAAGCGAGCTGCAAAAAAGAGGGCAGAGGCTGAAAAAATTTATGGTAAAGAAGCATGGGATTGATGATAGGTGCAGCACGCAACCAGTTCGTCTTGTTTGTAAAGATTTTTGTTCTTATGGCGTGGCTTTCCATCGATCACATCGGAGTTCTGTTGTGAATTCAAAGAGTGCAGTATTTTTCTTTATTTCTTGCAAAGTTTTGCTAAAAAGCTGATTCAGACGAACAATCGACATTTTAGGCGTGCGTTGACGAGTCTATTCTTGAGAATGAGAATCTTTTGATGCGAAGGAAAAGCATGTACCAACATCTTATCTACAGAAAGCCCAAATAAAAAGCTTGTTCTGCAACTCGGCACCATATGAAAGTAAACTCAAATCCGGTCATATGTCATGTAGCTTTGCCTATGAAGGGGCCATCTGTGGATAGTGCTTAGGTCAAGATAAATTCTCATAGGAATGCTGGTGAAACAGATAGCCAAGGAATTGGATGTAAATGGTTCTAGTTGCTTGATTGTTATAAATGCATCTGAACCGAATCCAGGAAGTTGCTTATTCAAAACTTGTCAGTAGTATTTGCATGGTGTTGCGTGTGCATTTCACCTTTTTACCTAATCATTGGAAAAGGGAGATTGCTTTTTGGAGAAGGAAAGAATTGACGACTTTAGCCATAGGGCTGCCAAATAAACCAAGTTGCTCGTGCTTTCACTCAACTGAACTGGAGTTTTTGAGAGAGAGAGAGAGCAAACTATAAAGGACGTAATACATGATTAGTTTCCTATGAAAATAGGAAAACAGAATATTCGATAGATGTCATCCAGATAACACAAAATAAGCCTGAGTATACTACTGCCTGCCCATCAAGAGGATCAGACTGGCGACGCACAAACTGCACAGTTTATCACATGTAGACAGTGGCTTGGTTGTTGATGTCCCTCTAAAATTCCACAGATATCTTGGAATCAAGTCCACAGAACTCCTCAAAGTAAGCCTTGAAGTGTTCATAGGAGTGATTCACATCATCCACAGCACACATCTCTCTTATGCTGTGCATAGAGAGCTGCGGAGCACCAACGTCCACTGTTTGAATCCCGATCCCACTTGCCAGTATGGGACCAATGGTTGAACCACATGCCATGTCGTTGCGAACAACAAAATCCTGTAGACATCCAGACCAGAGGAGAATTCATCTTCAGGCAACCGTAAGAAACCAACCAGGAAAGTACTGAAAACACAAACTTTATAAACTATTTGGGCAAATATATTATGCATATACAAAAAAAGAATATCTTAAGAAAATAACAAGTTTGTCTCTCTCGAAGCATGGTTCGTGATAATCAAAACCAAGATTCCCAGTCGTGATGGCACGACCCAAAACACACTGCCATCTTATTACTGAACGCAAGAAGGCAAATCTGTGGTAGAAAAATAATTTGGTTCCCAGTTGATCATGAATGGTAACATATAGCTGTCCTGCTGAATGGGTCATCGACGCATATTGATTACTAATACTAGTAACCTTATCTTTGGTGAAAGATATCACAACCTTGGAGAAGCTCGGCACTATATGAAGAAACCTGATTTCTCAGAATAAAGAAAAGTTGTAAAGCGTGGAATGGAACTCACTTGAACGGGAAGGTTGTGCTTCTCAGCAATCTCCCTGAATAGAAAAGATGTAACGGAATTCGTTGCATAATGCTGATTTGCGTTGTGCTTGATAACAAGGCCTCCATGAAACTTAGGTTGGTGGTTCTCTTCATGCGTGTCCTGCAACCAGATATCATAATACGATTTTATAAGCAATAATCTTGTAACTATAAATTAATCTTGTAACTATCTATATAATATTAACAAAAAATGAAGCCAAGGTTACCATATAGTTTGGATGTAATGCATGGGCCATGTCAGCAGAGACAAGAAAACTTCTCTGTATGGCTTTCTCAAGAAGCTGGAAAATTGGAAGACAAAACACTAAATTAATGAAAATAAAAAAACATATTTGAAATAGTATTATGGTAGCAGGCTAGGCAACATAAGTGTTGTCAACGTATTCTTGACCATGTTGCTGGCAGAATGAGGGGCAACTCTATATCAAGGTAATTACTTATCAGTGTTATCAGTTCAAGCTGTTGCTAAAATCAGGTAGGAGTAAATGCAGTGGTAGATTAGACCAAGTATTCTTATATACTTGAAGTTCAAGTGCAGAAAAGTTAACTACAAAAACAACAACAACAACAATAACTAAGCCTTTTCCCATACTAGACGGGGTCGGCTACATGGATTATTTGTTTCCACAGAGCCCTAACATGTGCCATGTTAGCAGTTAACTCACAATAAGCTAGATCATTCTTTATTGTTTCTTTCCAACACTTTTGTGGTCGTCCTCTACCTCTTTTAATACTTTCAAAATCTAGTTTTTCATACCTTCTTACTGGTTCTTCTTTTGATCTTCTTTCTATATGTCCAAACCACCTTAAACGATATTCTCACATTTTATCCTCTATTGGTGCCACTCTTAATTTGTTTCTAATAACCTCATTATGTATAGTCTTTTCTTATATGACCACTCATCCCTCTCAACATCTTCATTTCTGTCACAAGACATCTTTTGTACATTTTGATGATTAACTCCCCAACACTCAGAACCATAAAACAAGGCAGGCCTAATTGCTGCTCTATAATATTTATCTTTTAACTTTAATGGTATCTTCTTATCACAAAGAATACATGAAGCTCCTCTCCATTTTAACCAACCAGCATTAATTCTATGCGTAACATCTCCATCAATTCTTCCATCACTCTGAAAAATTGACCCTAGGTATTTAAAACTTTCCTTTTGGGGAATGCAATGTGTGCCAATTTTAATTTCCATGTCCTCTGAAGTAACCAAATGATCAAACTTACATTCCATATATTCTGTCTTTGTTTTACTAAATTGGAAGCCTTTACTTTCTAATGTTTTTCTCCATAGTTCCAAATTTCTATTAACTTTTTCCTTTGACTCCTCCACTAACACAATGTCATCTCAAATAACATACACCAAGGTACTTCATCTTGAATATGTTTTGTTAACTCATCCATCACCATTATAAATAAGTATGGACTTAAAGTTGATCCTTGATGTAACCCAATATTAACTTCAAAGAAGTCTGTCGTTCCTTCATGAGTCCTCACACATGTTTTTGCACCATCATACATGTCTCTTATAAGGTTAATATATATCAATGGGATACCTCTTTTTTCCAAAGTTCTCCAAAGAACCTCCCTCGGTACCCTATCATAAGTTTTTTCTAAATCAATAAATATCATGTGAAGGTCTTTCTTTTTTGCTCTAAAATGTTCTATAAGACGTCTCAAAAGGTGAATTGCTTCATAAGTCCTCACACATGTTTTTGCACCATCGTACATGTCTCTTACAACGTTTATGTATGTTAATGGGATACCTCTTTTTTCCAAGGTGCTCTAAAGAACCTCCCTCGGTACCCTACCATAAGTTTTTTCTAGATCAATAAATATCATGTGAAGGTCTTTTTTTTTTCTCTAAAATGTTCCATAAGACGTCTCAAAAGGTGAATGGCTTCAACAATAGATCTGACTGACATGAATCCAAATTCACTCTGTGTTGTACCCGATACTTGTCTTAACCTACGTTCGATAATTCTTTTCCATAATTTCATAGTATGGCTCATTAACTTGATACCTCGATAATTCGCACAATTTTGAACGTCTCCCTTTCTTATATATGGGTATAAGTGAACTCACTCTCCATTCCTTGGGCATCTTTTAGTTTCTACATATTTCATTAAATAGTCTTATGAGCCAAGTGATTCCCGTTTCTCCTAGGATTTTCGAAACTTCTATAGGAATATTGTTTGGTCCTATCGATTTACTACCTTTCATATATTTAAGAGCCTCTTTGACTTCATTCTTTTGAATATGTCACTAGAAATTGTGGTTTATATACTTTTTTGATTTGGCTAACTCTCCTAGCTAATACTAACATCTTTATTTTTATTAAAAAGCCTATAAAAGTAGTTTTTTCATCTAATTCTTATATCATCATTTGCCACTACAAATTTTTCATCCTCGTCTTTAATTCATCTAACAAAATTAAGATCTTTAGTTTTCTTATCTCTAGCCCCAGCTATCCTAAAAATATCTTTTTCATCCTCTTTTGAGTTGAGACTTTTTATATAAATCATCCCAAATTTTAGCTTTTGCTTCATTGACGGCCTTTTTCGTTTCCTTCTTTGCTTTCTTATAAGCCTCTAAAATTTCACTAGTTTTTTTAGTATAATGTAATTTGTAACATGCCCTCTTTGCCTTGATTTTATTTTGCACTACATCACTCCACCACCAAGCTTTTTTTTGTGCCAGTGCACCTCCCTTAGATTCACCTAACACATCTTTCGCCATTTTTCTAATATGTATAGCCATATTGTTCCACACATCACAAGTTGTACCAACATAATTCCAAGCATGTCCTTGAAGGACTTTCTGTTTAAATATATCTTCTTTCTCGCTTTTAAGGTTCCACCATTTAGTCCGAATAGCTCGATGCACTCTTTTCTTCTTTGTTTATTTTTTTATTTGTAAATCTATAACTAAAAGTCGATGTTGGGTGGTTAAGCTTTCTCCTGGAATTACTTTGCAATCTTTACAATGTCCACTAACACAATGTCATCTCAAATAACATACACCAAGGTACTTCATCTTGAATATGTTTTGTTAACTCATCAATCACCATTATAAATAAGTATGGACTTAAAGTTGATCCTTGATGTAACCCAATATTAACTTCAAAAAAGTTTGTCGTTCCTTCATGAGTCCTCACACATGTTTTTGCACCATCGTACATGTCTCTTATAAGGTTAATATATGTCAATGGGATACCTCTCTTTTCAAAGTTCTCCAAAGAACCTCCCTTGGTACCCTATCATAAGTTTTTTCTAGATCAATAAATATCATGTGAAGGTCTTTCTTTTTTGCTCTAAAATGTTCCATAAGACGTCTCAAAAGGTGAATCACTTCAATAGTAGATCTGCCTGGCATGAATCCAAATTGGTTCTCTGTTGTACTTGATACTTGTCTTAACCTACGTTCGATAATTCTTTCCCATAATTTCATAGTATGGCTCATTAACTTGATACCTCGATAATTCGCACAATTTTGAATGTCTCCCTTGTTCTTATATATGGGTATAAGTGTACTTGCTCTCCATTCCTCGGGCATCTTTTGGTTTTTCCATATTTCATTAAATAGTCTTGTGAGCCAAGTGATTCCTATTTCTCCTAGTATTTTCCAAACTTCTATAGGAATATTATCTAGTCCTACCGATTTACCACTCTTCATATGTTTAAGAGCCTCTTTGACTTCATTCTTTTGAATACGTCGGTAGAAATTGTGGTTTATATACTTTTCTGACTTGGCTAAATCTCCTAAACTAATACTAACATCTTTATTTTCATTAAAAAGATTATAAAAATAGTTTTTCCATCTATTTCTTATATCATCATTTGCCACTAGAATTTTTTCATCCTCGTCTTTGATGCATCTAATTTAATTAAGATCTTTAGTTTTCTTATCTCTAGCCCTAGCTATCCTAAAAATATCTCTTTCACCCTCTTTTGAGTTGAGTTTTTTATATAAGTCCTCCCAAATTTTAGCTTTTGCTTCACTCACAGCCTTTTTCGCTTCCTTCTTTGCTTTCTTATAAGCCTCTAAAATTTCATTAGTTTTCTTAGCATAATGTAATTTGTAACATGCCCTCTTTGTCTTGATTTTATTTTGTACTACTTCACTCCACCACCAAGCTTCTTTTTGTGCCGGTACACCTCCCTTAGATACCCCTAACACATCTTTCGCCACTTTCCTAATATGTATAGCCATATTGTTTCACATATCACAGGGTGTGCCAACATAATTCCAAACATCTCCTTGAAGGACTTTCTATTTAAATATATCTTCTTTCTTGCTTTTGAGGTTCCACCATTTAGTCTGAATAGCTCGATGCACTCTTTTCTTCTTTATCCATTTTTTTATTTATAAATCCATAACTAAAAGTCGATGTTGGGTGGTTAAGCTTTCTCCTGGAATTACTTTACAATCTTTACAACACGCTCTATCTTTCTTTCTACAAATAAAGTAATCAATTTGTGTTTGTGATAAGCCACTCTTATAAGTAATTAAATGTTCATCTCGTTTTTTGAAGATTGTATTGACTATAAAGAGATCAAATGCCATAGCAAAATTTAAAATATCCCTACCTTCCTAATTTATATCCCCAAAACCAAAGTTTTCATGAATACCTTGATATCCTAATACCTCTTTACCGACATGTCCATTTAAGTCTCCTCCTCAACAAATATCTCCCTTTGTGGAATTCTTTGAATCACCTTATCTAACTCTTCCCAAAAAGCCGTCTTCATACTATCTTCTAGTCCTACTTTGGGTGCATAAGCACAAACTATATTCAAAATCTTTGCTCCTAATACTAATTTCAACGTCATGATTCGGTACCATATCGTTGTATGTCTACTACACTATCCTTTAAATCTTTATTTATGATAATACCAACTCCGTTTCGAGCCTTTTCCTTACCTGAGTACCATAATTTAAAACCTATATCCTCAATCTCCTTTGCTTTTTCTCTCACCCACTTTGTCTCTTATAGAAATAAAATATGAATCTTTCTCCGAATCATAGTATCTACCACCTCCATTATCTTACCGAATAATGTTCTGATATTCCAAGAACCAATACGAATCTTATTATCTAGGACTAGCTTCCTTACCCCCCGCATCTGTCCATATTAAAAATGATGAGACCCTCTCGGTAATTTATTCACTACATTCGAGCGACAATGTAGCGAGACTAACTTCTTTACCCACACCCGTTAATGATGTGGGAACCCTTTCTACAATTGATTCACTACATCTAGGCAAAAATGTAGTGGCCCTTGCTTACTTTTCACTGTAATCGAGCTCTGTAGAGCGTCGCTAGGCGGGGACACCCCAAAGTAATGCTAATAATTTGTGTAATTCATGGTATAAAAATCCGACAAAGTTGTATGCTAGCTGTCGGAAGCCTAACACAATCCTCATCCAATGACCATGCCAGTGATGTTCCTTTCCATATGCTCTCCATGTATGCTATTATCGGAAAGTAAAGCTCAATGAACACAAATATTAGGACAACAAGAGTGTTGACAGTTAAAGCACTCTCGTTCAACTGCCTATGAGCTTCATAGGGATATATTGTTCATAATTACCTCAATTTTGCAATGTCCAAGATTCAGTAAAGTACTAATGCCAGACTATAACATGTGTAATGGAGGGGAGGACTGGTCAGTAGTTACAAGTGAAACAGATCCCTAGTCGATGCAATTCATTCCAGAAGGCAGCCATTTTGACGTAAACTGGTAGCAAGATGTAAAAAGATGCTCCCGAAAGAACACGATAGAAATACACACAGAAATTGACAAGATAGATGCCTAGGTTCATTAGCAAACGGAGAAACACTGAGAAGAGTACATAAGGAGATGATACATTTTTTAGGTGAGAAAATGAGCATGTAAGAAATAGAACTAAGCATTGCTTTGCAACAATTTTGCGTTTCCCCTAAAACAAGACGAATGAACATGTAATGAAGACGGTCCTCTATTCCTGATACCGTAAGTGAATAGGGCATATTTGGTAGCTGAAGGTAGAAAAATTAGAGACTTCAATGTAGAAATTAAAATTTCAATGACGAAGAGTGGCCATATCTTCAGAACCCTACCCCTGGATAGGATTAACTCAAGAGTCAAAGACACCAGACATGCCAGGATCCGACTTGCAAAACACATCATTGACTCAGGTTGCTAGGATTATCTCAAGAGGTGTAACATCGAATAGACATGGACCATATGAAGATGAATATGCAACAAGGGATAGGTCCTGTTTGTACAGATGCAGGACACTAATAAAAGCACCACTAACCAGGTTGATTCACATAGAAACTAAAGTTGAATCTCCATCATGCCATGCTTTCTTTCAGCTGTACAAACTCAACTGCAAACTTGGGCAACAAAGTGCTCGAGTTCTACGAAGACACTGACAAATTTTGCGGATAGAGCAAGAGTAACTAAGACTATTTTCACATTTATCTTTCTTTGTACTTGGAAACATACTAGAATCTAATTAAGAAAAGAATAGATAGAAATGAGAAATCATATTACCCATAGCAAACAAACTTTTACCTTGGATTCCAAAGAACTGAAACAGTTTGTGATTCTTCTAAAGGCATCTAACATAACAGGAGATCCAGCTCCTTGAGCTGAGTTAGATCCAACTTCTTCGTGATCAAATAGAGCGACCATCCGTATACCAGTTTCATCATCAAGAGAGTCAACAGATGATGTAGCATCTATCAATGCCTGCACTCGTGGTAAGAGATAAATAGGTCAGGACACTCGCCATTTAAATGGCGTTCAAGGTACTCTGGAACAGAACAACACCATCCCCTTGTAATCCAGTTTCATTAGCACCAGGAAAACAATTGCATACCCCCTAATTATGTGTCAGACATAAGCATGCAAAATGCTGAGCTCCGACCAGATGATTTACACAATGTAGAACAACGGTGCACTTGATAGGATAGTGAGTGGCCACATCAATTTTGTCAACGTGGTGCCTCTATGTGTGTGAGCATATGTGTGTGCATGCATGTATTTCTAAGAAAACAGCTACATCAAAAATAAATTTCAAACTACCATGGACTTCAAAACTTAAATCCAATAAATACATGCACATGTTGATCCTTATTCAACTATTATATCTCACAAATGAGACTCATTTCTCCTTTACTTGCTCTTTTGTATAAGAAAAGCAAAAGACCAGATTAAGCAACCAAACCAACTTCCTTATTAATCAATTAATGGTCAACCATTCAGAATACGTCAGACCTCCCTGTGCCGTAAACGAAATCAGCCCAAAAGAAAGATTTCAATAAAAAATATGCTTGATACAATTATCGAAAAATGTGATGAATCACAGGCATACATGCGCACAAGCATACAGACATACAAGCATGTACACCTACATACATACATAGATGTATGCAAACATACAAAATACATACATAGGTACATAGATGCATACATCATGCAATGAAAATTATACTAATGAGATGAATCTTGAGGATAGCTGAAATTTGAAAAAGTGTTTCACAATGTGCTTATTTGCCAGCAGAGTATGTCATTACTAGGACTGAGAATTTTACCTTCAAAGAGCAAAATGACATGCAAAGATTATCTAGTCTGCCTGAAAATATGAACTCATTGGCTGCACCACCAATTGTACTTGGTTGAGTATCGCAAAGTTGCAACTCAAAATCGCATATTTGATCTGGCTCACAACCCACTTGAGCTGCAAGCAACTGAAGGACAATAAATTGAAGAACCATTATAACCAATTTAATATCACACGAAATGCAAACATTCAACAAAACCAAAAGAAAAGAATCCATAACGTTTTTTTTCTCTTTAGAATTTTTTGTACAATATAAATTAATTAAGAAAATAGATGACTTCGACATAAGACTGCTGGCTCATTGTATTACCTGCAGCAGAATAGGATGATGTTTTTTGTTTTCAACAATCTTCTTTTCACTTGTTGACTTTCCATCGTGAGATTCATTTTCCAATGATCCATTTTCTGCTAATACCTTGTTCAGTTCAGCCTGAAAATTTATCCTACTCAGAAAGGAAATACTATTGGAAAGTGAGAGACGATAAAATGAAACATGTCTATGAACATAAAGATATAAATTTAACATGCCCACAAGCATCTGAAAATTTAAAATCAGTTCAAGGCAACAACAACAACAGCTAAGCCTTTTCCCATACTAGACGGGGTCGGCTACATGGATTCTTTGTTTCCACAAGAGCCCTATGATGTGCCATGTTAGCAGTTAACTCAACCCAACATAAGCTAGATAATTCTTTATTGTTTCTTTCCAACAATTTTGTTGTCATCCTCTACCTCTTTTAATACTTTCAAAATCTAGTTTTCCATACCTTCTTATAAGTTCTCCTTTTGATCTTCTTTCTATATGTCCAAACAATCTTAAACGATATTCTCTCATTTTATCCTCTATTGGTGTCACTCCTAATTTGTTTCTAATAACCTCATTATATATACGGTCTTACCTGGTATGACCACTCATCCATCACATCTTCATTTCTGTCACAAACATCTTTTCTACATGTTGATGATTAACTACCCAACACTTAGAACCATAAAACATGGCAGGTCTAATTGTTACTCTATAATATTTACCTTTTAACTTTAATGATATATTTTTGTCACAAAGAATACCTGATGCACCTCTCCATTTTAACCAACATGCATTAATTCTATACGTAACATCTCAATCAATTCTTTCATCATTCTTAAAAATTGACCTTAGGTATTTAAAACTTCCTTTTGGGAGATGTAATGCGTGTCAATCTATGTTATCAATAGCAGTTAGCGGGTTGTTAGCGGTCGACCCGGATATAGCGGTAGCGGGGATATAACGGATTTAGCAGTACACTTTTATTTACGATTAAAAAATTATATATATAATGAGTTCTCTAATTTATAAGAAATATCAAGAAACACAACCACTTCTTTCATAAATATGAACCAAACTAAATAAACAAATTCTACTTCTAACTTTTAAGAAAACACAAAGACATAAGGACGATACAACCAAAGTCAGAATTGAGTACTTTCAAGCAAACACAAAGACAATTAGTATAAGTGACATAAAAATTGGATATCTTGAAAATAAAGGATTTCAATTCCAAGAGTACAGGAGATCTCCTATTTAACATGCAAAGTAAATACCAAGTTTGTTTCCCAAGTGTACTCGGTCCTCAGTAACCCTCAATAACAAAATGCAAGCACACATGCATGAGAAAAAGAAAGCTTAAGAATACCTCTTGCCAATGCAAGATAAAGGGGTATTGTATTGTGAGCATCTCTAATGTTTACATCAGCCCTAGTGTTCAAAATTATCTATTAAAATAAGGATTCCATAAGGAGAAAAAGAAAGCTTAAGATTGTATCATACCCGTTCCAACCCATAATTCAAAGTGTTCTCTAGCCTGAACTCAGAGCATAATGTAAACAACACAATATTCTATGTCACTTCCATATTAAGAGGAATCAAATACTAATACGAAAAGTATTTTATAGGAAAAGATACTGACCTATAATTATGGGAAGCTCAGGATCAAAACAAACAACTGAGACGTTGTGTATGTGAGCTTCTATTGTTTGAACACAACTTTTTGTCTCATAGTTCCACACCTGTTTTCATAGAGTATTAGAAGAAAAGAGCATGAAAATAGACTATGGAATGGATGTAAGAAAGTCATTTGTTCACCAACACAGAAAATCATGTTTACATGCTCTAGTGGGTTCAATATGTAGTCAAGATTTAGCAAGTTCTTTTTTCCTAAAACAAGAAACTCACGGTTCTACCGTCTATGGTGTATTTATCCTTGAGAACCCGATCGAGGAGGGAGTGATCCACGAAGACGACGAAACCGAAACCTCTTAGTCGACTCGTGACCTTATCTCCCATGATGACCACTTGAGTTACCTCACATAGTTTTCAAAATGCTCCTTCACCTTGTCTTCCGTCATCTCCCATGAAACTCTGGCGATGAACATAGGAAAATATCTCAACGCGAACCTTCTTCACTTCCTTTTGTTTGGATATTCCATGCTTCCAAATCTGGCATCGACTTTGAAGTTTGGGTCTTTTTGGATAGATGGGTTCGGATCCGTGAAGATTGATTTGTGTATTGTGATGAAATTAGTAGTTGTTTACCGTTTATGTGTTTTGCTTTAATATAAAGTTGTGTACTTGCTATTGTCATATACTTATGTTAATGGATGTCTCACTTGTTCTAACTTGAATATTATATATAATATATAATATTATATACCCTAGTCGTGTCACCGCACCCAAAATTTTTGAAATTTGCAATACCCCGCACCCGCAAGCATTCAAAGTGAAATTTGGATCTTGTGAACCAAGATTCCATATTTGCAAGTAGTTTTAGGTTTTAAAGGATAATAGTCACATGAACAAAAATAAGTACGTGAAACAAAATTTTACAACACCACAATATCTACATACCTTGATTATGCAATCAAGGTGAGGCACTAGCGAAAGTGTTGGTATCTTTTGGATTAAAGGTTACTTGCACCCAAGGTCGTCCGTTATCTACTGCACGCTATAGCGGTCCGAGGTCCGCTAAAACGCTATAACGACCACTATAGCACGCTATTGATAATATAGGTGCCAATTTTAATTTCTATATCGTCTGAAGTAACCAAATGATCAAACTTATAATTCATATATTATGTCTTTGTTCTACTAAGTCAGAAGCCTTTACTTTCTAATGTTTTTCTCCATAGTTTCAATTTTCTATTAACTTTTTCCTTAGACTCCTCCACTAACACAATGTCATTTGCAAATAACATAAACCAAGGTACTTCATCTTGAATATGTTTTCTTAACTCATCAATTACCATTATAAATAAGTATGGACTTAATTTAATACCCTGATAATTCGCACAAATTTGAATATCTCCCTTGTTCTTCTATATGGGTATAAGTGTGCTCGCTCTCCATTCCTTGAACATCTTTTGGTTTATCCATATTTCATTAAATAGTCTTGTGAGCCAAGTGATTCTTGTTTCTCTTGGGATTTTCCAAACTTCTATAATAATATTGTCAGTCCTACTTATTTACAACCCTTTATATATGTTTAAGAGCCTCTTTGACTTCATTCTTTTGAATACGTAGGTAGAAATTGTGGTTTATATACTTTTCTGATTTTGCTAACTCTCCTAATCTAATACTTAACATCTTTATTTTCATTAAAAAGCTTACAAACATAATTTTTCCATCTATTTTTTATATCATCATTTGCTACTAGAATTTTTTCATCCTCATCTTTGATGTAACTACAACAACAACTAAGCCTTTTCCCATACTAGACGGGATCCGCTACATAGATTCTTTGTTTTCACAGAGCCCTATCATATGCCATGTTAGCAATTAACTCACAATAAGCTAAATCCTTCTTTATTGTTTCTATCCAACACTTTTGTGGTCGTCCTCTACCTCTTTTATTACTTTCCAAATTTAGTTTTTCATACCTTCTTATAGGTTATTCTTTTGATCTTCTTTCTATATGTCCAAACCATCTTAAATGATATTCTCTCATTTTATCCTCTATTGGTGCCACTCCTAATTTGTTTCTAATAACCTCATTATGTATACGGTCTTTTCTTGTATGACTACTCATTCATCTCAACATCTTCATTTCTATCACAAACATCTTTTGTACATGTTGATGATTAACTGCCCAACACTCAGAACCATAAAACATGGCAGGCCTAATTGCTGCTCTATAATATTTACCTTTTAACTTTAATGATATCTTCTTATCACAAAGAATACCTGATGCTCCTCTCCATTTTAACCAACCAGTATTAATTATATGCGTAACATCTCCATCAATTCTTTCATCACTCTGAGAAATTGACCCTGGTTATTTAAAACTTTCCTTTTCGAGGATGCAATGTGTCCCAATTTTAATTTTTATGTCCTCTGAAGTAACCAAATGATCAAACTTACATTCCATATATCCTCGTCTTTGATGCATCTAACAAAATTAAGATCCTTAGTTTTTTTATCTCTATCCCTAGCTATCCTAAAAATATCTCTTTTGAGTTGAGTTTTTTATATAAATCCTCCCAAATTTTATCTTTTGCTTCACTGACGACCTTTTTCGCTTTTTTCTTTGCTTTCTTATAAGTCTCTCAAGTTTCACTAGTTTTCTTAGCATAATGTAATTTGTAACATGCCCTCTTTGCCTTGATTTTATTTTGCACGACTTCACTCCACCACCAAGCTTTTTTTTGTAATGGTACACCTCCCTTAGATTCACCTAATACATCTTTCGTCACTTTCCTAATATGTATAGTAATATTGTTTTACATATCACAAAGTGTATCAACATAATTCCAAGCATCGCCTTCAAGGACTTTCTGTTTAAATATACCTTCTTTCTTGCTTTTGAGGTTCCACCATCCAGTTCGAATAGCTCGATGCACTCTTTTCTTCTTTGTCCACTTTTTCACATCTAAATCCATAACTAAAAGTCGATGTTGGGTGGTTGAACTTTCTTCTCGAATTACCTTGCAATCTTTATAGCACGATCTATCTTTTTTCCTAAAAACAAAATAATCAATTTGTGTTTATGATAATCCACTCTTATAAGTAATTAAATGTTCGTCTCATTTTTTGAAGATTGTATTGACTATAAAGAGATCAAATGTCATAGCAAAATTTAAAATCTCCATACCTTCCTTATTTATATCCCCAAAACCAAAGTTTTCATGAATATCTTGATATCCTAATGCCTCTTTATCGACATGTCCATCTAAGTCTCCTCCTAAACAAATCATCTCCCTTTGTGGAATTCTTTGAATCATCATATCTAACTTCTCCCAAAAAGTCATCTTTATTCTATCTTCTAATCATACTTGGGGTGCGTAAGTACAAACTATATTCAAAATCTCCACTCTTACCACTAATTTCAATGTCATGATTCGGTCACCATATCGTTGTATTTCTACTACACTATCCTTTAAATCTTTATTTATGATAATACAAGCTCCGTTTCAAACTTTTTCCTTTCATGAATAATAACCTGTATCCTCAATCTCCTTTGCTTTTTCTCAAACGCACTTTGTCTCTTGTAAACATAGGATATGAATATTTTTCCAAATTATAATATCTACCACCTCCATTAGCTTACCAGACAATGTTATGATATTCCAAAAACCAATACGAATCTTATTATCTAGGACTAGCTTCCTTACCCCCGCATCCGTCTATACTGAAAATGCAGAGACCCTCTCTGCAATTTATTCACTACATTCGGGCGGCAATGTAGTTCAAGGCAAAAGTTTGAAAATAATCTAAAAGAAAAGCTCTCGGTAGAGTTCCATATGTTTTAATACGCTTTCCATTCTGATATCTTACTTCTTCATTGAGACTTCAGTGACAACATCTAAATACTTTTCTGAATAGCAGGAAAAGGTCGCCAGACATGTTCATACAATTCTTTCTAGAGCAAGGATGTACCTTTTAACAACCAAATACTGAAAAATATTTTCCACATGTGCATCAATTTTTCATGGACCAAATAACTGGCTAACCTCCTGATTACATCATCAACAATTAAATTGTGTAAATAATATTGTTGAAATAACAAAACATCCAGATGATAACTTATGCACCTTACTTTTATGGGTGAAATTTTACAGAAAGAGTATTGTTGCCCAACTATACTTCTGAGCAACAATTCTCCAATTATTTATCTGAGTTGCAAACAGGTAAGCATTAAGAATAGCAGTACCACACGTTTAATAATATTCACTTAAAACTAATTGGTGGTTGGATGCATGAAAAACTGACGATGGATTTATAGGCACTCAAACTTTAAAAGACAAGATATATGAATATTTGAACTGACTAACCAAAAACAAAAAGTCTTAATACTCAAATCATCACCTTAACAGCTGTTGCCAGCACAGGAACCAAATGGTTCTGTGTGTTAACTTTAAAACCATCAGGGACGCTCCTGCCAAACAATTATCATGGAAAACATAAAAGATAATTAGAACCTGTCACATGATACCATGGAAGATGCCAAACAAGAATTGCAATCATCCATACAAGACAAAACTGCAGAAAAAGAAAACATGCACATAGCCAAATGCTCTATATCTCCACAACATCAAATAAACAAGAAACAGTAGGAAAAACTTTAACGAGCAAATAGTCAGTGCAAGTGAAACGGGAAGCAAATAAGACCATCTTTTATCATTTCTTTCATCACATGGATTTAGAGAAAATTCAAGACTGCAGCTGGGCATGCAAACTACCTATCCAAGTGAATTGCTAGAGTTGGTATCCGAAGTATAGACTCTGAAATCTTAACAAGCCTCTGCTTGTAGGAGAAGGAATCGTCTTTCTTTTCCTTGATCATCAACCGTCCCGCAACAGTCAAATCACGATCAAACCATGTATGCCACAATCCTCCTCCATAAGTTTGGACGCCAACTTCACAATACCCTCCTTTAGTTACCTGAAGATGTTGAGTTAACACTTGTCAAGAACCATTACACACTCGCCAAAACCGAAAACAGGTAAAGATACACACAGGGAGCATCATGTGAAAATGTGGATTAGTGTCTTAGGAAAAGAGTCTTATTAAACTAAAAGTCACACCAAATGCAGCCAAACAACAGCAGGTGAACCATAATGTAACAACCATTATCGTTTAAATTGTTAAAATCACATTATATTAGGTAATATCTGTTGGCAAAATCAGTAGAAATACATGCATAATAAACCAATATGCAACAAATATAAACACACCCCAATCAATAACAACCGCAGATCCAAAGGAAGCCATAAACAAACCATACAGAAAATAAAAGCAGAAGCAATAATGGCTTATCTGTGCAAGTTGCCCTAGGCCCCTTACGGACTTGCCTTAGAGAAATCAGTGCCCTGCTATAAGTATGTACGGGTATCTATGCATTCTTTCATGGATAAAACTAAAATGTAAACACAACTCGAAAGGCATGTACTCGACTTCGAGTCGACCTCAACCACGGCTCAGTCGCCTATGGCTAGAGGAAAGGACGGTTGAGAACAGTCACACTGCAGGAAATACCATAGGCAAAAGGGAGCAGAGAATGAAAGCGGGAGGAGAGAGAGTGTTACTGCAACACGTTCTAATTAGGGAGCCCTAATCACGTATTTATAGACTGCATGTTAGATCATGGATCGTGAATCCGATTCAAACGACACACCGATCCATCTCGTAACTGTTCCTACAAAAGCACTCTTCATCGTTAAATCAAAAGATTTTCGTGCAAAAAGATAGTCTGAAGACAATTCTCAAACCCAAGCCCAAGCCCAACGAACGTGTGTGGTATAACATGTCCTCCCCAAGCTATTTAAACTAAAGTTCATGAACTATCAAGGACATGTGGGTTGATGCATTTATAACCATACATTCATATCTTGTATAATGATTAACTTCATTGAACAACTCAATTCCCCTATTGCGGTCTCACAATGTTAATTATTTAGCGAAACATCTACAAGGATATACTGCTAGCATCCTTTCCTAATACTCGATCCCATTCAAAAAATAATCTCTTGCTAAACTTTAGGTTTACAGGGAGACAAACATAGAGATACTAAAAGTATCACATCATTCAAAGTATCATCCTATTCACAATAGTTTATTACTACCACATTGAACCTACTTCATGGGATCTTCACTCAGATGGGTTGGGTTGTCACTGCTTGTGAATAAATCATGGGTTTCAATTTCAACCCCAATCATGAGTTGTAATACCTTCCTTTTATGTGTATCTCTTGAAAGTAACAAAATCACTTCTAAAATCCTTTGATATCCTAAGTCGTTTCCTTCTCCTTATTTCAGTTATTTCCTCAAAGTTCTCTGATATAAAAACAACACAATCAGGGTCACCCCCATATTTGTCATCATTTTCATATGATCGAAAATGAAACCAATAGTAGGGTAAGAACATATTCTTAAAGAATGTAGCATCAAAGAACTCAATTATTTTGTTGACATCTATGCCAAAAACATCACATCTAATGATGAAGAATCTGTATGCATAGTTTGTCTCCACATAACTAGAAATATAGCATCTATTGTTTTATATCCTAATTTCTTTCTCTTATGTTTAAGGATGAGTACTTTCGTAAGACACCCTAGACTTTAAGATATTTGAGACTAACCTTTCGACAATTCCAAAGTTCAAAGGGACTACTTTTCTTATGCTTATAGGGAACTTTATTTAGAATATGACAAGAATCGTATTCAAAGCTTGCCCCACATGTAGGTAGGTAACCCAAAACTTTGAAGTAAAACATTAACCATATCACACTGGGTTCTATTCTTTCGTTCAGCTATCTCATTAGACTAAGGAGAGTACGGAGCAATAACTTTACTTGAAAAAGGTTTAAGGTATACTCTCCTCCCCTATCACACCTTAATCATTTAAGTACCTTGCCTGTTTGATTTTGTCCTTCAATTCTAAATATTTAAAACTTTTCTAAAACTTCATCTTTACTTTTAGGTAAGTAAATACAACAATATCTACCACAATCATTAATAAACGTGATAAAATATTTTTTATTATTTCTCGTAGTCATTCCATTGAATTCACAAATATCAGTGTGTATCAAATCCAAAATCTTGGATTTTCTTTCAACCGTATAGAAAGGTTTCCTAGGTTGTTTCACTTTAGTACATATACAACATTTGTGTTTTCTATCTTGACAGTCTTAGGAATAAGGTTTAAATTCATTATTATTTTCATGAAATCAAAGTTTATATGACCCAACCTAGCATGCCAAACATAAGATTCAACATTGTACAAAAAAGAAAAAAAAACAAAAGTAGAGACTTTATTATCATTAAAATTCATAGAAGAATCAATAATTGATTCTACATGAATTTTAAAAGAGATCCTCTACGACAACAACAACTACAACTAAGCCTTTTCCCATACTAGACGGGGTAAGCTACATCGATTCTTTGTTTCCACAGATCTCTATCATGTGCCATGTTAGCAAACTCACAATAAGCTAGATCATTCTTTATCGTTTATTTCCAACACTGTTATGGTCGTCCTCTAGCTCTTTTAATACTTTCTAAATCTAGTTTTTCATACCTTCTTAAAGGTTCTTCTTTGGATCTTCTTTCTATAGGTCCAAAACATCTTAAACGATATTCTCTCATTTTATCCTATATTGGTGTAACTCTTAATTTGTTTCTAATAACCTCATTATGTATACGATCTTTTCTTGTATGACCACTCATCCATCTCAACATCTTCATTTCTGTCAGAGACATCTTTTGTACATGTTGATGATTACTTGCCCAACACTCAGAACCATAAAACATGGCAGGCCTAATTGATGCTCTATAATATTTACCTTTTAACTTTAATGGTATCTTCTTATCACAAAGAATACCTTAATGCTCCTCTCCATTTTAACCAACCAACATTAATTCTATGTGTAACATCTCCATCAATTCTTCCATAATTGACCCTAGGTATTTAAAACTTTCCTTTTGGGGATGCAATGTGTGCCAATTTTAATTTTTGTGTCCTCTGCAGTAACCAAATGATCCAACTTACATTCCATATATTCTATCTTTGTTCTACTAAGTCAGAAGCCTTTACTTTCTAATGTTTTTCTCTATAGTTCCAATTTTCTATTAACTTTTTCCTTAGACTCCTCCACTAACATAATGTCATCTGCAAATAACATACACCAAGGTACTTCATCTTAAATATGTTTTGTTAACTCATCAATCACCATTATAAATAAGTATGGACTTAAAGTTGATCCTTGATGTAACCCAATATTAACTTCCAAGAAGTCTGTCATTCCTTCATGAGTCCTCACACATGTTTTTACACCATCATACATGTCTCTTTCAATGGGATACCTCTTTTTTCAAAAGTTCTCCAAAGAACCTCCCTCGGTATTCTATCATAAGCTTTTTCTAGATCAATAAATATCATGTGAAGGTCTTTCTTTTTTTCTCTAAAATGTTCCATAAGACGTCTCAAAAGGTGAATGGCTTCAACAGTAGATCAACCTGACATGAATCCAAAATCGCTCTCTGTTGTACTCGATACTTGACTTAACCTATGTTCGATAATTCTTTCCCATAATTTCATAGTATGGCTCATTAACTTGATACCTCGATAATTCGCACAATTTTGAACGTCTCCCTTGTTCTTATATATGGGTATAAGTGAACTCACTCTCCATTTCTTGGGCATCTTTTAGTTTCTACATATTTCATTAAATAGTCTTATGAGCCAAGTGATTCCCGTTTCTCCTAGGATTTTCGAAACTTCTATAGGAATATTGTTTGGTCCTATCGATTTACTACCTTTCATATATTTAAGAGCCTCTTTGACTTCATTCTTTTGAATATGTCACTAGAAATTGTGGTTTATATACTTTTTTGATTTGGCTAACTCTCCTAGCTAATACTAACATCTTTATTTTTATTAAAAAGCTTATAAAAGTAGTTTTTTCATCTATTTCTTATATCATCATTTGCCACTACAAATTTTTCATCCTCGTCTTTAATTCATCTAACAAAATTAAGATCTTTAGTTTTCTTATCTCTAGCCCTAGCTATCCTAAAAATATCTCTTTCACCCTCTTTTGAGTTGAGTTTTTTATATAAATCATCCCAAATTTTAGCTTTTGCTTCACTCATGGCCTTTTTCGCTTCCTTCTTTGCTTTCTTATAAGCCTCTAAAGTTTCACTAGTTTTTTTAGCATAATGTAATTTGTAACATGCCCTTTTTGCCTTGATTTTATTTTGCACTAGTTAACAACAACACCAAGCTTTTTTTTGTGCCGGTGCACCTCCCTTAGATTCACCTAACACATCTTTCGCACTCTTTCTTCTTGATCCATTTTTTTATTTGTAAATCCATAACTAAAAGTCGATGTTGGGTGGTTAAGCTTTCTCCTGGAATTACTTTACAATTTATACAATACGCTCTATCTTTTTTCCTAAAGTAATCAATTTGTGTTTGTGATAAGCCACTATTATAAGTAATTAAATGTTCATCTCGTTTTTTAAAGATTGTATTAACTATAAATAGATCAAATGCCATAGCAAAATTTAAAATCTCCCTACCTTCCTAGTTTATATCTCCAAAACCAAAGTTTTCATGAATACCTTGATATCCTAATACCTCCGACATATCCATTTAAGTCTCCTCCTAAACAAATCATCTCCCTTTGTGGAATTCTTTGAATCACCTTATCTAACTCTTCCCAAAAAGCCATCTTTATACTATCTTCTAGTCCTACTTGGGGTGCGTAAGTACAAACTATATTCAAAATCTTTGCTCCTAACACTAATTTCAACGTCATGATTCGGTCACCATATCGTTGTATGTCCTACTACACTATCCTTTAAATCTTTATTTACGATAATACCAACTCCGTTTCGAGCCTTTTCCTTACCTGAGTACCATAATTTAAAACCTATATCCTCAATCTCCTTTGCTTTTTCTCCAACCCACTTTGTTTCTTCTAGAAATAAAATATGAATCTTTCTCTGAATCATAGTATCTACCACCTCCATTATCCTACCGAATAATGTTCTGATATTCCAAGAACCAATACGAATCTTATTATCTAGGACTAGCTTCCTTAACCCCCGCATCCGTCCATATTAAAAATGATGAGACCCTCTCGGTAATTTATTCACTACATTCGGGCGACAATGTAGCGAGACTAACTTCTTTACCCACACTCGTTCATGACGTGGGAATCCTCTCTGCAATTAATTCACTACATCCGGGCAAAAATGTAGTGGCCCTTGCTTACTTTTCACTGCATTCGGGCTCTTTAGCGTATCGCTAGACGGGGACGCCCCAAAGCAATGCTCATAATTTGTGTAATTCATGGTATAAAAATCCGACAAAGTTTTATGCAGACTGTCAGAAGCCTAACACAACCCTCCCTTATCCGGGCTTAGGACTGGCAATGCAAGGGTGATCCCTTACATGGGCGGAGTTTAAAAGAGATCCTCTACAACACATAAATAGCCCTTCCCAAAGAAACATCTGTACTAAATCATATAACGATGACTTTATTACATTTGGAATCTCATCTTAATCCCTCCCTAACTAAAGCAGGACTACGTTGGATATTACAACGAATCATTGGAACGTATCTAACTCCCTCAAGAGTTAGAACCTTTTCCAAAAAAGCTTCAATTTCACACGCCCTTCGCCCTTGACTTCAAGGGTAAAATGATCACCTAAGGTCATTATTTTTTCATAGACGACCTGATAAGACACAAACAAAGACTGATCAACACAAACGTGTACATTAATTCCAACGTCTACAATCAAGTATTGTGATTAATAAATAGAAAGGACATAGGGTTTAAAGGATAAATACCAGACACTAGCAGGCACAATGATCACCACCATGTTGACCATAGCTCCTTCATCGACTACAGGTTTCTTGGCTTTCTTTGAGCGACAATCCCCCGCCCAATGTCAACCTGACCACAGAGCCCGCATAGTTTGTTCTTAGGTTTCTTTTGAATCTTGGCCTTTGGTTTATGTTTTGCCTGTTTTCTCTTACGATCACTGGATTGTTTCCTCCCAACCATAAGGTTAACCCTACGGGTGTTGTCTACAAGCATAATGGGTTTCTGACTGCTATGCTCTTCCTCTATTGCTATGTCTACCATTAGATCACCAAGGGTCATCTTATCCTTTTTATGCTTGAGATCTATGCCGAAACTCTCCCAAGACTTACAAAAATTCTCAATAATAGACATAATATATCTTCTCCTTACACTCGGAGATTTTATCCAAGCTTCTAGGGACTGCTAACATGGCACACGATAGGGATCTGTGGAAACAAAGAATCCATGTAGCCGACCCCGTCTAGTATGAGAAAAGGCTTCGTTGATGTTGTTGTATTGGTGTGTGCAAGCACATAACCCCTTACATCATTTATCCATCATTTGGCCATCATACCCTTCAATTAAGAGCGTGTAGTGAGTGCATTGCAATATACATTTGCTCACTTTACTTGTCTCATTCAATGAGTCTTCTATAAACCCAAAAATTGGATCATCTTCATACTCATCATCTTCATGAGCTATCATGATAACTAAGGCATTGCTTGCATTTGTGTTATTTAGTCTTGGTTGTCCCCCCTTTCATTGTGCTTGGGTGGTGATTTAAGGGTTATATATTCCCTTAATAGGTTGCTTCATACACCTACTATTTTCATCATATAATTTAGTCACTTGATAGGCTGTAAGAAATGTGGTTTGATGAAGGATAATTTTGCAGCAAAAGGATTACTTCACGTTCTCGTGAATCAAATCAACATATCATCAACTGTGGTCACAAACACAACAATTGAGTGGACTACAACCAGTCCATGCCTCACCAAGATACAACTTGAAATACTTGGATTTTGTTAAACAACTTTAACACTGAATAATTATCGATGTACGCTCAAGATGCTCTATTTGTAGAGCTCATTACAGAAGTGGAATGCTAGCAGCTACTGGCCCTGCTGGCCATTACAAACAGAAAAAGTAAAAAATAAAGTAAAAATACATTTAACTAAATTCATTTTAACGATACATCTGTTAACTATAATAGGCATCGTACGGGCCACTAGGGCCTGTGCAGTAATTAGTGCTGGCCGGTCAGAACCTTCCTTCTTCTTCCTCCTTCTTCTCTCACGTGATGTAATATATGCTCTATAAATACAGCCTTGATCATTACCAATAATAAGCTGTCTTGCGCAACCTTTTGATTTGTGATTCGTCTCCCTGTTGTCTCTTACATTCTTGTTGCTTGACTTGTGACATCCATATTTGGATGCTTTAATATCTTGACGATCTCACGGACGTATTAACGATTTGTGACTTGGCCGTCTTAACATTCGTGTTAAAGAATATGCATATCTAGTGTTGTTTGTGTTAGTTTTATAATTTATGATGTTTTTAGGTATTATTGTAATTACCCGAAATACTAAGGGTATTTTGGTAATTTTTTGTACTAGGGGTATTTTGATCATTTTATGTTTTACAACTCCTTATATAAGGGCTGATAGGTTGTATTAGGGTTTAAGGTGATTGTGATTAAGAAAGAGAGAAAGAGAGGGGAGCGGCCTCCATTGGAGGTCCGCCCCCTTCATCCTATCTCAAATATATTTTTCCTATTCATTGTTATTTATCCTTGTGGTTTAATCTTTCGCTATGAGATTCACAAATCACAACATGGTATCAGAGCACAGTAGCAGCAGACTTGCCGAAACATGGGAAAGGTTTAGCTAGCAATAGTGTTGCGGTCATTTTTTTGTTGATTATATAGAGATGTTTCATTCAATACTTTAACTCATGTTGAAGCTGGGAATCATGAAGAAGCTCGTGTTTTGTTGTATGTGATGCATCGATAAGGTGTTGGTTGTAATCACATCTCGTTCACTGGAGTATTAGGTGCGGCCAATCATGTTGTGGTTTGCAAACCGAGATCTCTTGCGAGAACATATCCATGGGTTTTTTGTGAAGTCTCAACATGAGTGTAACTTGTTTGTCAAGAACTCTTCACTCATTGTGTATCTGCGTTATGAAAGCTTGCCTTCCATAGAGATCTTTGAAAGCATTGCATTACAAAGGGATGCTGTCTCTTGGAATGCTAAGCTTACTGGATATGACAAGTTTGGGATGAATAAAGAAGCCCTTGAATTGTTTTGGAGGATGCATCAGTTTGCAGTGAAGAATTTTACTTAGTGTTTGCCTAATGGAAGCAAGGAGTCCGCAGATGGTCATACTGATGGTAACAAGAAAGATGGAAATCTGATCATTCATCAAAAACATTTTCTAACCAAATCAATGATATGGATCAATCCAAAGCTTCCACTTCTTTCACTATTTGGGAGGCTATGAATGTTTAGTAAACTCTGGTTCTGAGAGCCAAGTAACTCTCAAGTTTGATAGCATAAATCTCTTTGAAAAGGACGTAACATTCATCAATGCCATCTCTGGTGGTCTGCGCGAGTTTGGAATGTTTGGAACTTTCCTTGAAGAACTTGCTACTTGAAGGGAAGGTTTTGTGTGATTTGTTTACATCCATTCTGGACGAGGCTATTCTAGGCAACTTACCAACATCGTGGACAACAAGGGTATAGTTTTTTGGCAGGTTCAGAACATTCTCAAAGGTTAATGCCTTATGCAGTAAAAACCTGCTATTTTCAAGTTTAAGTATTTTGGCAAGTGACGAAACTTGTCGGTTGTGTTGAACCTGATCGTATATCCAAGATCTCCAGGTGATTGATTTGGTAAGTGAGTCTAAAGTCTGTGGAGTTTCCAAACTCGGGCAGGGATAGGTGGCCCTCGTTATGGAAGATAACTTTTGCGATTTTATGGAAACATATAACCAAAAAAAGGAAGAAGAAGAGGACGATTAAATAGGAAGTTGCAGGCTACCAAAAGTGACGATGGTAGCTGGCCCATTCTTTCCAAATTTTCCAAAAGAGGTAATTCCCTTTTTTTTAAATTTCAAATGATGAAAAAGGAAGTTACTGATTGTTTTCCTGAATTTGTGGAAAAGAAAACCAGAAAGGTAGATATGGAAAGTACTTTCCTAATTTTGTGAGAGAGAAAACCAGAAATAGTTATGAAAACTAATTTCCTGATTTGGTGGAAATGATAAGGAAAATAATCAAGATAAGGAGGAGTTCCACGTTTTTAGGAAAGTGACTGCATAAAGGATAATCCCCATGATTTTAGTAATTGCATCTCTTGCTGATGTAATTGTCAATTCAATAGACAACCTACTTAACCATTTTGTATGCCAAATATGGTAAGCTAGAAGAATCCGTGAAGATGTTTATCCTGATTGGAAGGACAAGTGTTACCCTGTCCCTTGGCTTAGACTGAACAGAAATCCAGAAATGGTTGCTCATGTATCATGAATGTAAATATGTGGCGTTGCCAACTCCTATTTGCAGTGAAGATTGTATTCTCGATCCACCCACAGGACCATGGAAGAGCTCGAGGAAGCCAAACTCAAGATTCAAAAGCAGAACGTGAAGGAACAAACAGAACTACTCAAACCTGGTGCCAGTACTGCACAGAGCCAGTCAAGGCTTCAGAGAAATTAGCATTGGCAGCGATGAAAACGATAAGGCCAGCAATCAGATGTCAGTGATGTCAAAATATGTTGAGAGCAGGAAGAGTAGCATGTGCAAGGGAAGCACGAGCACTGATGTCAGATGTCCGTGATGAGAGCAGCTATAGTAGAGCATGGACCCTGTTTCCAGAATGCTATCAGTGTAGTTGGCCAACAAATGTAGTGGATAGTGGCTGATCATTTTTAGTGCTTGTGCGCGTTTGAGGAACATTGAGTGCACATGCCAGAGAACACTCTAGTTCATTGGAATAGAGATGCAATTCTGCATGGTAAAAAGGTGGTTGTGAATTGGTTGTCTCTACATATCTTTAAGAAAAAGCTACTGAAATTGTGCAACTAAGCGAGTTGTTTTTGATAAGGTGAAGATTGCAGTCATTAGGATTGCTAAAACGTGTTTTGCAGCCATGAGGTTGCTGAAATTTGCAGCCAAAGAAGCTATTGAAAATATTGCAGCTTAGAAAGCGCAGAAAAATATAAAGAAGAAAGAGATGACGATGGCTCCTACGGGGGGTGCAATGCCAAATTCCATCTTCTAGATTATGTTGTGTAAACACCAACAACAACCACAAAAGTGAAAAAGTATGAAAAGAAGAAAGAGAGAAAGACAGTCCATTCCATCTTCTAATGATTGACAAGAAGAAAGTGAGAGAGGGCGGCCTAATTCCATCTTCTACCTATTTGAAGACTGAAAAAGTTTGAAAAGAAGGAAGAGAGAAAGTCAGTCTATTCCATCTTCTAATGATTGAAAAGGAGAAAGTGAGAGAGACGGCCTAATTCCATCTTCTAACTATTTGGAAACTGAAAAGTTTGAAAAGAAGAAAGAGAGAAAGACGATTTTATTCCATCTTCTAGTGATTGACAAGAAGAAAGTGAGAGACGACCTAATTCCATCTTCTATGTATTTGAAGACCATACTTTATGATTGAAAGAAGAAAGTGAGAGAGGAGCTACTGCATCAGAATAGTCAGCCTATCCAATTCCATCTTCTAAGTGGTTGGTCATCTTCTATCTATTTGGAAAACATACTTTATGAATTAAAGAAGAAAGTGAAAGAGAGGGGCGATTGCATTAGAATTGTCAGTCTATCCAATTCCATCTTCTATAAGTGTTTGGTTGGTGATTTGATCATCATAATGATCCATAAGTGTGGTGAAGTAAAAACAAGTGTTTCATCTAGTGTGTATGGTGGAGATGATACCTTCTACCATAAAAGATCAGATTTCTCAAGAATTGGAAAAACAAGACTTTTGAAGTGTAGCTGATTAAGATGGGCTAAGTTGAAGTTGTTGCAACCAAAGAAACTGTGGAAGATTAGATCAGTCATAAAAACAGATGAAGAATGTTTCAGAAAGCTATGAAGATTTTTGGCAAGTTTTTAGTTTGAAGTATCTCACTCCCAACTTGAGGGGGGTGTTAAAAAATATGCATATCTAGTGTTCTTTGTGTTAGTTTTATAATTTATGATGTTTGTAGGTATTATTGTAATTGCCCGAAACACTAGGGGCATTTTGGTAAATTTCTGTACTAGGAGTATTTTGGTCATTTTATGTTTTACAGCTCCTTATATAAGGGTTGATAGGTTGTATTAGGGTTTAAGGTGATTGTGATTAAAAAAGAGAGAAAGAGAGGGGGGCGACCTCCATTGGAGGCTATATGTCACACGGGTGCGGGTGCGGGATACGGCAAATTTCAAAAATTTTGGGTGCGGCGACACGGCTAGGGTATATAATATTATATATTATATATAATATTAAACATAAATAAATCAATCAGTATTTGCTAATTTTGGGTGCACATAGGTATCAATTAGCAAGTTCTCACATAATGATCTGAAACTTACAATGATTTTATGAGCTACAAAATATCGAAGTTATGGATTCAAAGAGTTTCAAGATCTTTAGTAGGATATAACATATACTAGTATTTGTGCTAGGATCCACTAGTGATGTCATACTCTTCTGTTCTATTGATCAGGTAATGTTCCTGGTCTTTAAATGTGTTTGGTGACAAAGATTATTCTGTGCAAAGGCATACAGTATGGAGTCAAGAATCCAATCAGATTGAGTAATAAGAAACCAATTGTTCGCACCCAAAATCATTAAAGCTAATATGATATATAACTACAATAGCAAGTACACAACTTTATAAGTTTATATTAAAGCAAAACATATAAATGGTAAACAACTACTAATTTCATCATAATACACAAATCAATCTTCATTATCCGGACCCATTTAACCGTGAGTTACAAAAAAAAAATTGCAAATTTTTTTTTTTTTGCAAATTTTTTTTTTTGCCATGCTGCACCCGACACGATGTCGGTGTCGGTGTCGCACCAGTGTCGAGGTCGACACTCCACCCCTTAGAAGTGTCTGTGTGACTTAGATTGGAGGTCTGTCCCCTTCATCCTATCTCAAATATATTTTTCCTATTCATTGTTATTTATCCTTGTGGTTTAATCTTTTGCTATGAGATTCACAAATCACAATAATTCGCACATCAACAAATATTTATATGGTATCAGAGCCTCGTTTTAAAGAATTCGAGCACATTGGGAAGCATGGCAAGATTGGAAAGTTCGTGAAATCACTCCAAACTTGAGGTAACACTAAGATCTTTAATTGTTCCTTGAAATAGATAGCAAAAATGAGTCTTTTAAATGTATTCTTGACCCAAAATGCTATCAAAGTTGTTTAAAAACTATAAAAAAGTATTTTTTGTCAAAAGACTTTTAGGATTACATTGATGGGACAATTCAAGAACCTATCTTAAATATTGAAGACCTAGATGATGATGATGCTTTAAAAGCTAAAAAAAAATACAAGCAAGATTTAAAAACTTGAGAAAAGATACGAAAAAATAACTTAGATAATTTTTCAAAATGTAAAGGAAAAACTTAGAAATAGAATTAGTGTTTTCAAAAGTGCTTTTAAAACCAGTGTTAGCCATATCGCACCGTATCGTACGATACGTAAGCTTAAGGACCTGTATAAAGGGTCTCTGGCCGAACAGAAACCCGCATTTTTGTGGGTTTTTATGGTTTTTTCAAAGCGTTTTGAGGCATCTTCCGGTGGTTTTCCCATGTTCAAGGCTCCCCAAAAAGTGCTCTACAGTATCCGTGCAAGCCTCCTAACTCGGATTGTAATATATTTTGAGTGTTTTTAAAAAAAAAATTTCTTTCTATTTATTGTTTTTTTATGTTATTTGCGTTTTTCTTTTTTTTGAATGACAAAATATGAAGTTATTAAGTGTGTGGATATGATTTTTATTGCATTTATGAAGTGGGAGACACTTTATTTGAGTATTATGTGAAGATTGAGGATTTATGAAGTGTTTTTATTTTCAGGTTTTTTATTGAATTGAAGTGCTCAATTGAGATGAAAGGAAGGGGTGTTAGAGACACCTAATCTCGGTCTGATGATCCAACATGACAGTGGGGTACAACAGTTGAGGGTTTCAGATTAAAGATTAGATGTTTATTTTGTGAGAATGTAGTTAGTGGTGGAATTTCACGATTGAAACACCACATAGCAGGAACTAGGAAAGAAGTTGCTCCTTGCACGGACAGAGTTAGAAGTTTCTCAGAAGTCATTAAATGATAATGTCTTCAAATGATTGAGAGAATACAAGAGATGAGACAATAAAAAGATGATTTAGGGATGTTTGGGGAAGATGACGATGATGTCATTGGATTCACTGATAGTATTCCTTCAGATACTAGAAGAAAGATTGGTAATGGTAGTTCTCGACCACCAAATAGGAGAAAGAGGGTTGCTGAAGATTTTGCAAGTGGAAGTGATAGAAGAGGAAGCTCAGGAATGAGTAGAGGAAGAGTTGCTTATAGCATACATTCATTTTTTCCTCTTAACACTACACCTGGTGCTCAACCTGGAATTCGTGTTGCTATGACTTCAGAACAACTGCATGATCAGGCAGACCTTGTAGTGGGCAGATGGTTTTATGATGCATGGATTCCATTTCATGAAGCAAACAATTTTCATTTTCAAGCAATGACAGATACAATTGCTAATATTGGTCCAAGATACAAGATGCTCTCTTATCAGAAGTTGAGAGGAAAGATATTAGATAAGACCGTCATTGAAGTGCAAGAATTTGTTCGACTTTGAGAGAGTCATGGAAGGAGACAAGATACACTATCATGGTAGACGGATGGACAGATGGGCGAGGAAGGACCTTGCTAAACTTTCTTATCTAGTGTTCTAAAAAGACTTATATTTTTGAGATCTCTAGACATGTCAGAAGAGAGGCATACTATAGAGATCTTAAGGCAAGAGTTTGATAAGGTGATATACGAGGTTCAGCTAGAGAATGTAGTCTAATTGATTACAGATAATACAACTAACTATAAAACATCTGGGAAGGAGTTAACAGATACTTATGGGACTTTCTATTTAACACCATGTGCAATCCATTGTTTAGATTTCATCCTTAGGATATTGGTGAGATGGATGAGATAAAGGCAACAACTGAGTGTTGCCAAGATATCATCAAATTTATCTACAACTATGCCTTTGTATTGTGTGTGATGAGGAGATATACAGATGGTGCAGAGCTTCTTCGTATAGCTGTAACTCGGTTTGCAACTAATTTCTTATTTGTACAGAGTATTGTGAGACAAAAACAAGTCTGGAAGAGAATGTTCTCCTCAGATGAGTTGCAACAATTTGCAGAGTTGCCTCAAAATAGAAGAAACAGAAAGTTAATGAGATTTCAGAGAGTACATTTTGGAATGCATGTGTTAGACTTTTGAGTATTACATGCCCTTTAGTAAAGGTTTTGAGATTGACTGATAGCGAGGAGAAACCATCTATGAGCTACCTTTATAAGGCCATGAATAGGGCAAAAGAAGCTATTAAAAGTAATTTTAATGGAAAAAATAGAGATTATGTGCCCCTGTGAAAAATTATAGATAATAAATGGAACAAACAATTGCATCAGCCTATTCATTGATAAACCTATTATTTAAACCCAACATTTAGGTACTCAACAAGCTTCAAAAGGGACGATGAGGTTAATTGAGGCATCTTTGATTGTATATATAGATTAGTCCCTGATAAGAGCACAGTAGATGCTATACATCGAGAGATAAAGATCTATCATAATGCTCTTCACTTAATGGGTTTGCCTACAGCAATTCACAACCGCACTAATATGCGCCGAGGTGAATTATTTATCTTCGTATTTAAGTTTTTTAAATCTTATATTATTGTGGATTAAGTCTCTAATGTTTGCTAGGAGAAATAGGAATCACTTTGCTCACAAGACTATTTAATGAAATATGGAAAACCAAAAGATGCCTCAGGAATGGAGAGTAAGTACACTTATACCCATATATAAGAACAAGGGAGACATTCAAAATTGTGCGAATTATCAAGGTATCAAGTTAATGAGTCATATTATAAAATTATGAGAAAGAATTATCGAACGTAGGTTAAGACAAGTATCAAGTACAACAGAGAACCAATTTGGATTCATGCCAGGCAGATCTACTATTGAAGTGATTCACCTTTTGAGACGTCTTATGGAACATTTTAGAGCAAAAAAGAAAGACCTTCACATGATATTTATTGATCTAGAAAAAGCTTATGATAAGGTACCGAGGGAGGTTCTTTGGAGAACTTTGGAAAAAAGAGGTATCCCATTGGCATGTATTAACCTTATAAGAGACATGTATGATGGTGCAAAAACATGTGTGAGGACTCATGAAGGAACGACATACTTCTTTGAATTTAATATTGGGTTACATCAAGGTTCAACTTTAAGTCCATACTTATTTATAATGGTGATGGATGAGTTAACAAAACATATTCAAGATGAAGTACCTTGGTGTATGTTATTTGCATATGACATTGTATTAGTGGAGTCTAAGGAAAAAGTTAATAGAAAATTGGAACTATGGAGAGAAACATTAGAAAGCAAAGGCCTCCGACTTAGTAGAACAAAGACAGAATATATGGAATGTAAGTTTGATCATTTGATTACATCAGAGGACATATAAATTAAAATTGGTACACATTGCATTCCCCAAAAGGAAAGTTTTAAACACCTAGGGTCAATTTTTCTAAGTGATGGAAGGATTGATGGAGATGTTACACATAGAATTAATGCTGGTTGGTTAAAATGGAGAGGAACATCAGGTATTCTTTGTGATAAGAAGATACCATTAAAATTAAAAGGTAAATATTATAGAGCGACAATTAGGCCTGCCATGTTTTATGGTTCTGAGTGTTGGGCAGTTAATCATCAACATGTACAAAAGATGTTTATGACAGAAATGAAGATGTTGAGATGGATGAGTGGTCATACAAGAAAAGACTGTATACATAATGAGGTTATTAGAAACAAATTAGGAGTGGCACCAATAGAGGATAAAATGAGAGAACATCGTTTAAGATGGTTTGGACATATAGAAAGAAGATCAAAAGAAGAACTTGTAAGAAGGTTAGAAAAACTAAATTTGGAAAGTATTAAAAGAGGTAGAGGACGACCACAAAAGTATTGGAAAGAAACAATAAAGAATGATCTAGCTTATTGGGAGTTAACTGCTAACATGGCACACGATAGGGATCTCTGAAAACAAAGAATCCATGTAGCCGACCCCGTCTAGTATGGGAAAAGGCTTAGTTGTTGTTGTTGTTGTTGTTGTTTCTAGGGACAATATCATTAAATTAGGGATAATCAGACTCAATATATAAATGCAAGCCTAACATGGTTAACCAAATTTTTATATGTTGCTGCCAACATTTAAAATGGGGACCGACAAACTTTTCCGCATCAAAGTCAAGTCAACCTTAGATCAAAAAGGTAGTAGTCGTAGACATGTTTACTACGGAAAATATTGATTTCTCTAAGATTGTTAGCAAAATCCGTAGAAATACATGCATAATAAACTAATATTCAACAAATATAAACATGTCTCAATGAACAACAACAACCGTAATCCAAAAGAAGTCATAAACAGACCATACACAATAAAAACAAAAACAATAAGAAGAAAAACTTATCTATGCGAGTCGCCATTATAGACTTAGACTTAAAGAAATCAACGCCCTGCTATGAGTACGTACGAGCATGTGTACCTTTATCAAAGGATAAAACACACACAACTCGAAAGGCACGTACCTAGCTTCGAGTCGATGTCGACAATGCCTCAGCAGCCTATGACTGGAGGGAACGACAGTTGGGAACTAGGAATATCACAAAATGTTTTGATTAGAGAGTCCTAATCATGTGTTTGTAGATTACGTGTTGTATCACGGATTGTGTATCCGATCCAAATGACGCACCACTCCGTCTCGTAAACATTCTTGCAAAAACACTCTTTAACAGTCTAGATCAAAAGATTCTCATACCAAAAGATAGACCGAAGGCAATTCCCAACCCAAAACTAGGCTTGGCATGCGTACGTGGTCTAGCATGTCCACCCCAAACTCTTTTATATAAAATCATGTCAATTTGTCTCATTCTTCACATGCAAGTCCCTCTTAGGACTGATATATACGCACAATTGAATATTTGAGAAATCAACATGAATTAAATGTTATTAATAAACATGGTTTAATAAACCCAACTTAATTAACATTAAATCCAACAATATCAATATATGAAAAATAAGGACAAGCCAATCTAATCGGATTAACGACCTTAGAGGCAGGTTTGAGTTTGAGGCATGGGCTGTCCGTGTGAGCACCAACAACGTAAAATCCATTTCCTGCAACGTACCTGAGCCAGCCAAAATTTGAACCGATGAAAGGAAGATATTTTTCCGAATGGGAGAGAAACAAGAGGATCATCAAACAAAATAAAAAAGGAATTTCTAGATTTCTCACTTCTTCCCAACGGAAAAGGCGACGATGGTTGAATGATTCCTGGTGAAGAAGTACTTGCTGCCTGTATGGAGCTCCCAATCGTCTCTCTCCAAGATATGCTCGAAACCCGCTTCCTTCAATCGCCTCTTCGCCTCATCTGCTTACAATTTTCCGATCAACTTCCTAGGAAGAATCTTGGGTTTCTCACGAAACGAATGCGGAAAAGGAATACGAATCAAAGGATACCTACGCGTTGATTGACGGACAGGAAACCCGGAACAATATGAGCGTGTGTGTGTGAGAGAGAGAGAGAGACGTACCCACGGCATGAAACGCAGTGGGAGAGGAGTTCAAGAAGTCTATCAGACCGGACACTACGGAGTTCGCCTTTTCATTCTTCGCCATCACTCTGCAATTCTCTCTCTCTCTCTCTGGGGGAGATGAACGTGTCGTTTCAACTCATGGAAACTCGTAGATAGTTGTGAGACTGTAGGGACGACAATATTGGCCCGACCTATACAATCCCGATTAGACCCGACCCGATCCGAATGAAGTGGAGAATACACGACTCGATTAGGTTGGGTTCGGATATGGGATAAGAGCCCCGACCCTATACCTGACTACATTCAAATCGATTGTTAAAATAGTAGCTTCGTATATATATCATAACTAAAAGTTAATTGAAAATAAATTAGATCATTTTTTATTAATTTTGTCAATATTTTTATAAATTTTTTTTAAACATTTTTACTGTTTAATACTTTCCTGTCTGAACTTTTTTCGATCGTTTTCTATATTTTCTAATCATTTTTAATGATTTTTAATTTTATAATCTATTAGTACCACACTCAACGTTCATGCTTTAAACATGCTATGTTACTCTTAGAACCACGAGGACACGAACACATACCTTTCCATTCAGATTGGGTCAGGAACCTGCCTCATTGCCATCCCAGATTGACAGTTCGAATCTCACCAGCTATGTTATTCCTTTTGTCGGCCTACAAGTAATACTTTTCCTGTTACGACTTGTTCAAAGAAGTTTGCTAGCAGATATTGTACTTTGCCCTTTGCTAAACAAAACTCGCCAAGCATTGATCTCAAAAAGAAAAGGAAAAGAAAGAAAGAAGAGACTTTGAAAGCATAGGGATACCCAAGGAGGTTGAGAACTTAAATATTTTTAAGCATTTAATCATCTTCGCATGAACTAATTTCTCTCTCTCTAGGCACTAGAATACGCGATTAATTGTATATATGGTAGGTTAAGAAGGGAACTCATAATGAATGTTGGGAAACTCTCACTACCAAACGAACTAGTAAGGGTGTGTTTAATTCGTGGTTTCATGAGAATCACATCTTGATTTTTGATGCTCATAGTTGTAAGTTCATTGTTGTAAACATGAAAATTTCCACTCCCAAGTTATAAAACTCGAAGTGAACCTTTTTGTGGCTACGCTTGCGCGAGTGTGCCAACTAGCTTACTCAAACTAGCGAAAATTTTTAAACGTTTTTCTGACTTTTGGTGATTGTAGGCAAGCTGACTCTTTTCGCTTTAAACCTTCTTTAACTGATGCTCAAGAGTCGGCTTAAGCACTTAGGAACTTCAATTTTCAAACAAGTTTTTACTTCAAATTTAACTAAATGATCAGTGTTTTGAATGAATTCAGTTCATGCACTTTTTCCAATTTTATTACGAGGTTGGACGACCCTAAGATTCTTGCAAGTTTTATTTATTTTGGCTTGAGGTGTGTGGAGTGTGTAGGCCCATTTTTAACATGATTTGGAGCGAGTGTTCGAGCGATTTGCCGCGATGAGCGGATGCAAAGATGCTATAAACCTTATTTTGGGGGCTTTTTGAGAACGATGATGTGAACTCACCCGAATTGAAATTTGCAACTCACTCTACATCCGAAGTAAAACTCACGTGAATTTAAAGCGTATTCACTCTACTTTCACGAAAGTGAAACTCACGCGAATTGAAAGTGCATTTACTCTACTTTCACGAAAGTTAAACTCACGCAAATTTAAAGTGCATTTACTCTACTTTTACGAAAGTAAAACTCACGCGAATTGAAATATATATATTTAGCTTAAAAGAGCGAAAATGCTCGAGTGCACATGAGTGTAAAGAGCAGAAATGCTCGAGTTCTCGTAGGTGCAATCGTGACAATCCACCAATTTAAGAGCGGAAGGCTCAAGTGCATGTGTGTGCGATCGTGTTTATCCACCAGTTAAGAGCAAAAAGACTCAAGTGCTTGTGGGTGCGATTATATTCATCCACAAGTTAAGAGCGAAAAGGCAAGTGCTTGTGGGTGTGATCGTGTTCATACACCAATATTACAACATGGGGGAGGCTTTGCTCCATTAATACAACTCATTTTCGAATTGAATTTAATAGAGAAAACGATTTAAAATCGAAGTTTAAAGAACTTACAAGTTTTCCCCGTTCGCTTTTTAGCTTTTTTAGAGCAGCCCCTTCGCTTACTTAGTCGAGTTACATGCGTCTTTAAGCTGATTCGATTCAAGCCTTGGTGTAGAGATTTGGTGCTAAGGCAGTCTACGTTTTGGGCTTGGTTCAGCCCAAGTCCACCATTTTGTACAGAGCAGCGCCCCCCTTGTGTCGAGCAGTGCCCCCTCTAGTGCAGCGCAGCGCCCCCCCTTGGTGCAACTCCAAGCTCTTCACGTGAGCTCCACCTTCTCTCCTCACTTTAAACCTCCAACCCCCTCAAGTGAACCCCTTGACTCTATTTATAGGCCAAGGGTGAATATTTTGGATCGGGTTTGGATTCTTGGGTCCAACCCGATCCAATTTCCAATGGAATATGGATCTGGATCTTTTGGTCCAGATCCAATCCATTTTTTCTTCTTATGGGTATGGATTTGGATCTTTTGGGCCAGATCCAATCCAAAATTTTTCTTTTGAGTCATCCTTTGGTGCATGAAATGGACGGTTTTTTAGCAGGCTCGGGTTCCTTGGTGACCCGATTTTAAACTGGGTTTTTCCCAACCCCTTTAACCGGCCAATGCTTCCCTTAGGACTTTTCATTTCAAGCTTGATTTGATCCATTTGACCCCGTCTTGAGCTTGTTTTTTATGAGGTCGATCCTATATTTTTAAGCGGAAACTGATTTCCATTTTAACAGGCCTGGTTCTTGATTTTTGATGGTTTCATCAGGGTCTTGGTTTCATTTAACCTTTTTGAAGTTGAACTTGCTTTGATATGAACATAGGGTTCGATCCTCAATCTGGCTTTCATCCAGACTGGCTTGACCCATCCTTCACTTTTTTTACTTACCCTCAAGTTGGCTTTTTGGATCGGGTTTCACTTGTTTGTTTCGATCTACTTTGAAATCCATGGGCTTTTAACTTGAATTTAAAACATTTATTTTGAAATATTTCCCAAAAGGTTTAAGCTTTAAAATTTTGGGGTTTTAAAGATTTAAGAAGGCTATAAGCTGGATTTTGAAACTTAGGAGTTTTGGAAAACAACATCATTTTTAGGGTGTTTACAATTGTGTATCAAATATAAAATATATAAGATTCACAAGAAAACCCAAACACCTCCATTTCTCTTGAGTTGCTACCCCACATCATATATAAGAACTGAAACGTCAATTTCACTCGCAAATCAAATAAAAAACCAGTTTCCAAGCCCATGTGAGTCTAGATCTATCGTTCCAATACCAAGAGTACAACACCACGAATTAAACGCACCTTAGTAGCAAAGAAGTGTCACACATTGGACAAGTTGTACCCAAACATAATAAGAGAATACACCAGCTTAAGTTAACCAAGAAGAGTATTGGAGTAGATAAGCAAGTGTTTTAATGTAAAGATTACTTTTCAATCTTTTTGTTTCTTTTGCAATGACATGTATTTTGTATGCAATTAACTATTAATGTCATGTAATTGACTACTATTACAAGAGTCATTACCTTCATTAGCCATGCTTGAATATTTGATTATTAAATGAGATTTCTAGCATTGAAGATGAGGAAACTGCTCTCCTCTCTTGTTGAAATTGCCTTGAAATATTTTAGAAGTGAAAGTTACGACTTCCTTTCTTTAAAGCTTTCTACATAGAACCGAGGAAGACACCTTAGTTCTCTTGGCTAACCATGGGTGGTGGAAGTCCTTCATTTGCACTTGGATCTTTCTACGATCTTCATTTTGGACCATATAAATGATTTTACTATCCTTTTCTTTGAGAGATGATATTTTATTGTTCTTAAAGTTTCCTTGTTGTTGCTTTGATTCAATCAAAGAGTGCATTAAAGACTAACATGCATGTAATTTAGGACCTTCAAGTCTTACTTTACATTCATATAAGGGTGGTATTCAAAGCAAAAGTTCCATAGTTCAGCGTTTGATCCATTTGCCCTTTCTCTTTCAGCCATCATTTTGTCCTGAATTGTACATGCTCAAGACTCCATCATCAACAACCACAACAACTAAGCCTTTTCCCATACTAGACGGGGTCGGCTACATGGATTCTTTTTTTCCACATATCCGTATCGTGTGCCATGATAGCAGATAACTCACAATAAGCTAGATCATTTTTTATTGTTTCTTTCCAATACTTTTGTGGTCGTCCTCTACCTCTTTTAATACTTTCCAAATTTAGTTTTTTTAACCTTCTTACTAGTTCTTCTTTTGATCTTCTTTCTATATGTCCAAACCATCTTAAACGATATTCTCTCATTTTATCTTCTATTGGTGTCACTCCTAATTTGTTTCTAATAACCTCATTATGTATACGATCTTTTCTTGTATGACCACTCATCCATCTCAACCTCTTCATTTCTGTCACAGACATCTTTTGTACATTTTGATGATTAACTGCCCAACACTCAGAACCATAAAACATGATAGGCCTAATTGTTGCTCTATAATATTTACCTTTTAACTTTAATGGTATCTTCTTATCACAAAGAATACCTGATTCTCCTCTCCATTTTAACCAACCAGCATTAATTCTATGCATAACATCTCCATAAATTCTTCCATCACTCTGAAAAATTGACCTTAGGTATTTAAAACTTTTCTTCTGGGGGATGCAATGTGTGCCAATTTTAATTTCTATGTCCTCCGAGGTAACCCAATGATCAAACTTACATTCCATATATTGTCTTTGTTCTACTAAGTCGGAGGCCTTTGCTTTCTAATGTTTCTCTCCATAGTCCCAATTTTCTATTAACTTTTTCCTTAGACTCCTCCACTAATATAATGTCATATGCAAATAACATACACCAAGGTACTTCATCTTGAATATGTTTTGTTAACTCATCCATCACCATTATAAATAAGTATGGACTTAAAGTTGATCCTTGATTTAACTCAATATTAACTTCAAAGAAGTCTGTGATTCCTTTATGAGTCCTCACACATGTTTTTGCACTATCATACATGTCTCTTATAAGGTTAATGTATGTCAATGGGATACCTCTTTTTTCCAAAGTTCTCCAATGAACCTCCCTCGGTACCCTATCATAAGCTTTTTATAGATCAATAAATATTTCTTTTTTGCTCTAAAATTTTTTATAAGACGTCTCAAAAGGTGAATCACTTCAATAGTAAATCAGCTTGGCATGAATCCAAATTGGTTCTCTGTTGTACTTGATACTTGTCTTAACTTATGCTCGATAATTCTTTCTCATAATTTCATAGTATGGCTCATTAACTTGATACCTCGATAATTCGCACAATTTTGAATGTCTTCCTTGTTCTTATATATGGGTATAAGTGTACCTGCTCTCCATCTCTCGGGCATCTTTTGGTTTTTCCATATTTCATTAAATAGTCTTGTGAGCCAAGTGATTCCTATGTCTCCTAGTATTTTCCAAACTTCTATAAGAATATTGTTTGGTCCTACCGATTTATCATCCTTCATATGTTTAAGATCCTCTTTGACTTCATTCTTTTGAATACGTTTGGTAGAAATTGTGGTTTATATACTTTTCTGATTTGGCTAACTCTCCTAAGCTAATACTAACATCTTTATTTTCATTAAAAAACTTATAAAAATAGTTTTTCCATCTATTTCTTATATCATCATTTGCCACTAGAATTTTTTCATCCTCATCTTTGATGCATCTAATTTAATTAAGATCTTTAGTTTTCTTATGTCCAGCCCTAGCTATCCTAAAAATATCTCTTTCACCCTCTTTTGGGTTGAGTTTTTTATATAAATCCTCTCAAATTTTAGTTTTTACTTCACTCGCGGTCTTTTTTGCTTTCTTATAAGCCTCTAAAGTTTCACTAGTTTTCTTAGCATAATGTAATTTGTAACATGCCCTCTTTGCCTTGATTTTATTTTGTACTACTTCACTCCACCACCAAGCTTCTTTTTGTGACGTTATACCTCCTTTAGATACACCTAACACATCTTTTGTCACTTTCCTAATATGTATAGCCATATTGTTTTACATATCAAAGGGTGTACTATTTAAATATATCTTCTTTCTCGCTTTTGAGGTTCCACCATTTAGTCTGAATAGCTCGATGCACTCTTTTCTTCTTTGTCCATTTTTTTATTTGTAAATCCATAACTAAAAGTCGATGTTGGGTGGTTAAGCTTTCTCTCGGAATTACCTTGCAATCTTTACAACACGCTCTATCTTTTTTTCTACAAATAAAGTAATCAATTTGTGTTTATGATAAGCCACTCTTATAAGTAATTAAATGTTCAACTCATTTTTTGAAGATTGTATTGACTATAAAGAGATCAAATGCCATAGCAAAATTTAAAATCTCCCTACCTTCCTTATTTATATCCTCAAAACCAAAGTTTCCATGAATCCCTTGATATGCTAATGCCTCTTTACCGATATGTCCATTTAAGTCTCCTCCTAAACAAATCATCTACCTTTGTAGAATCTTTTGAATCACCTTATCTAACTCTTCCCAAAAAGCTGTCTTTATACTATCTTCTAGTCCTACTTGGGGTGCATAAGCACAAACTATATTCAAAACCTCTGCTCCTAACACTAACTTCAACGTCATGATTCGGTCAGCATATCGTTGTTTGTCTACTACACTATCCTTTAAATATTTATTTATAATAATACAAACTCCGTTTTGAGCCTTTTCTTTACCTAAGTACCATAATTTAAAACCTCTATCCTCTATCTCCTTTGATTTTTCTCCAACCCATTTTGTCTCTTGTAAACATAGAATATGAATCTTTCTTTGAATCATAGTATCTACCACCTCCATTATCTTATCGGACAATGTTATGATATTCTAAGAACTAATACGAATCTTATTATCTAGGACTAGCTTCCTTACCCTCTGCATCCGTCCATAATCAAAATGCGGAGACCCTCTCTGAAAATTATTCACTACATTTTGGCGGCAATGTAGCGGGACTAACTTATTTACTTACACCCGTCCATGATGTGGGAACACTCTCTGCAATTGATTCCCTAAATTCGGGAAAAAATATAGTGGCCCTTGCTTACTTATTACTGAATTCGGGCTCTGCAGCACGTCGCTAGGCGGGAACGCCCTAAAACAATGCTCATAATTTTTGTAATCCATGTTATAAAAATCCGACGAAGTTTTACGCTGGCTGTCGGAAGCTTAACACAACCCTCCTCCTTTATCCGGGCTTGGGACCGGCAATGCAAGGGTGATCCCTTACATGGGGGGAGTTGTGCTCAAGACTGCATGTTCTTGTTTATTTGTGATTAAACAAAAACCCTTGCCTTCTTTCACATGAATCTTTTGTGAGGGCTAGAGTGAGACCCTCTCATCGAGTCTTCTCTTGATTCAACATGTTGTGAGCTACTTCAATAAAATCCAATCACAATAATGTTTTTAAAATGCTTAGGATAGTGAAGATAAGGTTTTATCACATCTTCTCCTAGAATGCTATTAAAAAAGTTATACGGAGAAACATCAATAGAACTAACATTATCCATTTCCTTAAATACATATTCATTTTTGAAAAATTTGACATCTCTTGATACATAGAGCTTGTCATTTTTATAATCATAGCACCTATATCCTTTTTATTTATCCATGTTCATATCCATGCCATTTTTTATTTCATACCCTAAAAATAAAATTCTATAGCACGAGAAGATAATTTATCCATCTTTGTTAGTATAAACAAATATGTAGTCTAGAATAGTTGGGACAGATTTTAGAAAGCTTTTCTATAAGAGACAAGTTTTGTAAAACTGAAGATGACATTCATTAATTAAGTAGACAACAGTCATAATAGCGTATGCCCAAAAATTCTTAGGAATACCATTAGATAAGAGCAATGTTCTTGTAGTTTTCAAAATATGTTGACGTTTTCGTTTCGAAATGCCATTTTTTGGAGAGTTTTAGTGCAAGAGGTTTTATGCACAATTCCGAATTTGTCTAGATGATTTTTAAACTCTTTAGACATAAACTCTCCTCTTGAGTCAGATATAAAAATCTTAATTTCGAAATCAAATTGATTTTTCACAAGATTATAAAATATAACAAAATTTTGGAAGACATCAAATTTGGCTTTTAAAAGATATACCCACGTATATATAGTGAAATCATCTATGAAAATAACATATCAGGAAATTCCTTCTTTAGACAAAACAGTTGTTGCTCCCCATATATCCAAATGAACAATTTCAAAGGGTTTTGTGGTAACGTGTGTTTTGTTTGAAAAGGATAAATATTGTATTTTGTCAAGTACACAATCTTTGTAAGAAAAAATTTCAATAATATTTATTCTAAGAGAACATTGATATAACTTTTGAACGTTAAGATATCCTAATCTTTTGTGTTATAGAAGAGCATCATTTGACAAAACATTAACATATCCTATACTATGCAAGTAATCATTATTTGACAAAACATTAACATATCCTATACTATGCAAGTAATCCATAATATAAAATTTTCCTTTTCTTTGGCCACGACCAATCACCTTCTTTGAGAGGCGGCGATAATGTACAATACATCTCGTGGATTAAAAGTCATAACACAATTCTTATCCAAAATTTGAGATATAGAAAGAAAGTTTAAATTTAATTTTGAAACACTAATCTTGAAAACTTCAAAGTTTTTGTTTTACAAATCATTAATTTTACCAATATTTAATTTTGTTTCATCCGTAGTATAAATATAAAGGCTTTTTAACACATGAGTTTAAAATTTTTCATTACAAGTCATATGAAATGAAACACCCAAATCAATAATACAAGAGGTCATACCTCGAATTTCATTGGTTTAAGAAGAGCAAACCGTACCGATCGTAGCTTTTTCCTTCATTTGAGCTTCAAGTTTCTTCACTCTCTTCAAGTTTAAGAATAAAGGAGGAAGCTTGCTCGTCTACCAAGGTTACATTCTTTTTCAATTTAGGGCAATTTGGCCTTATGTGGCCGACCTCTTTAGAATGGTGACAAATGACCTCTTTTATTTCTTCACTTAATCCTTCATTTTTGAAATGAGGAGGATGATAAGCTTTCTTATTTGCTCTAGTTTTAGATGCAGCTAGAGCGGTATCTACATCATTTGAAAATTGGTAAGAACATCTTCTTTGGTGTGAAAAGGTTTTCGATGAATAATGGATGATCTTACTCTTTCAAATTCTTCTCTAAAACTTCTTAGAAATTGATAAACAAAATCCTCATTGTCCTCACATTGCCTCTCACTAAGACATTGTATACATTTCCTTTTATGTCTATATAATTAATTCTACAAATTTGAATATTCACCAAAAAATCCGTTTACCCCTTTATCTCCTTGTCTAAGAGATATCAATTTCTCTTAATGCCATTCTATGAGCAACATTACTTTGAACATGAGATTTTTTAAAATATTTCAATGCCTCTCTATCATTAGTGAAATCGGCCAAAGTGTCTCTAGTGTGCTCAAACACCCATAGACTGTTCTAGGGACAAGAATTTTACATATTATTTTTTCTTTCTTCATGTTTGAAATTAGGATCAGCTTCAGAAGGTATTCCATGTCTGCTCAAATTCATTTAGGGCTCGCCTGTGTCGTGGAACTTCGCCACAGGAGTGGTATTTTTGGTGCCAGAATTACACAAACACGGAATCCATATTCCCAGAAAATAATTTAATTCAAACCAACTCGAATTTTCAAATAAGATGACAACAAACTTTTAATGTTGTGAAACTAGTTTGCCTGCCTTTGTTTTTTTGTTGAAGTTGTATGTCTTAGAGTTTTTGACAAAAGTTCCATGACGAGGAGGGCATTATGCATCATCATCATCTATTTGAACATCAATGTAGGTAGAAGACCAAGCTTTTTGCTCATCCAAGAAGAACCATTAGAACTACTACACTTCACATTGACATTTGATTTTTACATTCTTGGATCCGATTCAGATTTGGATGGAGAATTGGAACCACCGGAAATTCAAAATTTGGTTTCGGTATTGTGGTAGCAACAGGATCCAATCCAAATAGTATTATATAGATATTTGCACCCGCACTCTCATGAATACAATGAAATCCGTGACTTCTTGAAAGGGGAGCAGGCACAGACGATAATGCGTACGTCGATCAGATAATCCGTTTTGATGATCATGGATGGGCCACTGACCTACTAGGTGGGGTCAACTATCATCGACATGGGGATTATACATAAATGTGGATATATAGGTAAGATCCAGTTGCTCTCTTGTCAAGGGTACTAGTCACTCTTGTCTCTGGCCTGTGTAAGAGGGGTGTGTGTGTCAGTGTGCATGCTTGTGTGTCAACTTGTCATGGTCAAAGAGTTTGGCAGCCTGATCTAAGTCTAGCCATGTCCTGCGTAAGTCCACCTTCACTTTAGTTGGTTGCCTGGTGCAGAAACATGAATGTCCAAGTTTGTAAGAGTTTGTATGAGTTCTCCTGTAGACAAAAACACAAAGCAAAGATTACTTTATTGAGAATGAGAAGAAACTTATGTGTATCTCTTAAATACTGCAATTCAAGTGAGTGGGGCGGGGGGAATTTAACAAAATATTATAAGTAAAAGGTTGTCTTTATTAATTAAAAGTCACAGACTTACAATGAAAGTTATCGAATTGTCCTACGAACATTCAACCATTGTCACGTTCATGGAGGGTTACAAACTTATCTAAAAGCAAGATGCGTGATGAATCGGTCGGTCAGCTTCATAAAGGCGCTCGAAAGAGGATTCTTTGATGTGCGGACATCCTTGTGTCTTTTACTACCTCACCTGCAAGGAGGAGGAGCTGGTCCTAAACTTTAAACAAAGAAAAGAGGAAAGCAGAAGAAAAAGAATGGTCTCTTTTGTTTTTAAGGGTTCGACGGATCACAAGCTGAGGTGTTCCTCCTTTTCATGAAGACGTCACTAATTGATGCCAACTCAATCCGATCCAATTTATAAATAAAAGTAAGAGGGTCCCAAGCAAAAGTGGTCCACTTCCTCCTTGTCCAATTTTTCACCCAAAAAAAGTTGGTTTGTGTGCCATACGCGTGCATGCCTTCCATTTGTGCTCAATTAAAAATTACATTTATTTAATCAATGTTAATTAGTAAATGTATTCTCCCACAACTTTCATATTAGTTACAGACCCAGTGGGTCGCTTTCGTATATAGTCCTTCAACAGATACAACCATGCTGCTAATCAATGACAATTTTTAAGTTAACAACGATCAATCATCTTGTGTCAACAATTAAGAGTACGAAAGTCGATTGTTGTTGAAATGCGAGCTGTCCAATAGTATGCCTTTGCCCCTCCTTCATGACCTTATCTTTTTTCAGCATATATATATGAGTTTTTCTTTTCTATATAATGTTTAATCCATATGGGACTCGAAAGAAAAAAAATAAACACATCACGGCGTATGAATATTGCTGCATAGAGAGGCTAACTGCTCAGGTGGAGGCCCTCCGTGTTAAATGGCATGAGCCTTTACATATGAATTTTCTCTCTTTCTTCTTCTTTCCTCATCGTTTGACTTCATTTATTGGATTGAAGGATACAATGAGCTAGCGTTCCACCAATGAATTTTCGATTTAGCAGTTTGAAAAGATTCACGATGAAACTATTTGAAATCTATACTTTGAGTTTCCAACTAAAATATTGAGATTGTTTAGTAATGATTGTCACCAAGGGACTTCACCAAAGGTTTCTTACAAGCCCCCTTAAACTAAGGAAGCTACCTCTACTGCGGCCGACTTTGGGTTCTTTTGAATAGGAGAGCACTGTGGCATTAAATTGGGAGTGGATTACATTGTCAGGCTGCATACAGACATGTATTTTGGTACAATTTAACAACACTAACTTGATGGCCCCTTCAGCCTCTCAATTGTAAGAATTGCGGTGTAAAACCAAAGATTATATCATCATAATCACAAGAAACAAGATTTACGAAGCAATTCGAAGAAACAAAATCTTCGACTATGATCAGTCATTACCAATTACTAGAGAGAAGCCACCTTATGTAGTAGTGTAGAGCTTCCCTCACAAACAAAAACCAATTAGGGGGTTGAGCCCCCGAGCATGGTGCCTGCTACAACCCTAACGAGCTAACCGGAAAACTCAACCCGTAAAATGGGACGTCCAGTATAGAAGAGCAAAGCAGGATCCACATCTCCAACATTCAATAATATTCCAGATCAAGCACTGGTTTCTAGTGATTCCAGCAGGTTGGGTATGTTAGCAACCCGGCCCCTTGAAGAACGACACAAGCTAAGTTGCCAATGTGCATGACTGAAATACCAATTGCCTAGTCCTTCAGATGAAGTTGGGGCATCCGAATGGGCCCTCCTTTTTGTCCTCATTGTTCTCCTTTTTTTCTCCTTGCCAAAACAAGCTGCCATTTTGGTGCTTGGAATTAAAGTTTCTGAAAAGGATAAAAAGGAAAAACCCTCAACAACTTGCAGCCAGCCATATTTAATCATCATATGAAAGGGAATAAGGGGACTTTCAGCTAGCTAGCTAGCATAAAATCCTATTTGTCTGTCACCATGAAAAGATAATTAAAGTGAGTCTGATAACCGACCCAACAGCTCAACTTGTAACCATCGAACCGGGCTCAACGATCACCTCGACTGATCGAAATGAGTCAAGCCAACGCTCGGCCTGAGACATACATGCTGTGAGATTCAACTTTTTTTTTGTTATTCTATAAGTTGGACTCGGACCCGGATCAAAACCGCAAGCTACAGAACCATAACAGCAACCGGCCCAAAACCGATACAGTTTGATTATGGTTCAAGGTTCGGGGCCGGCCTTGTCTAGATGTGGCTACAAATGCGAGTGAGCTTTTGGGTGACCCCATGACCCAATCCATCCACAGGACAGACGGAAACAAAGTAAATTCGATGCTCTCCGGGTTTCTTTTCTTACTCAATGCTCAGCATGTAGCAATCATTTGCATATCATTCACAGAAAGTTAAATAAATTAAGGCACGCTGTCATAGATTTGCCTTATCTTTTATCGATCAAAACATCGCCTCTAATGTAAATAAAACGTTGAAGCTTTGATAACCAGAGTTTGATTTGCGGCGACATCATCTCTTCCAAAATGACACTGGACCAAAGATATAACTCTGAGTACTTCGGGTTGACAGCGAAAGGATAGCTTAAAGAAGGTCCCCCTGAATGTGCCGTACATGTTCATGTGTGTGTGTGTGAGAGAGAGAGAGAGAGAGAGAGAGAGAGAGAGAGAGAGAGAGAGAGAGAGTTTTTAAAGCACTAGCTGCACAAGCATCAGCATCAGCATCACCAACTACATGTTATAAAGAATTTGCACCATCTCAATTGACACCATCAATAAGTCCCACCATGTCATCTTTTTCATCAATTCATCAGCCACTCTTTCCTAATGCCATTATTATCATTTAGGACATGCGCGAACAAACATGCTGTACATACATTATTCTCTAAACCCTACACCAACATCATTAGTTTATAAGATTCTTACTTAATTAACATTGTGAGCCTATTATTGGCTTTCGACATCATCCAGCATATACCACGCACTCCTTTCTCCTTTATTCAACACAAATATTGGATTGAACAATAGGAAGTTCAATTTGAAGAGATCAGCTCGACGCACCTACTGTATCTGAATAAATCAATAGACCACGCTCAAGTAGGGTTCAAGTTACATCAAACAAGGCGAAGAACTATGTTGGTTGACCCACTTTGCTCTTGTACATTCATCATCAATAAAGACTACCCACTGGGATGGAGATGTTTAGAACCAAATACTAGAACGAACAAGCACTTGAATACACGTCATTAGTATTACAAATAAATTGTATTTAACTAACCTTTAATCTACATTTTCAATCCTGAGGTTTTAAATCTACATTAATTTCAACACAATCCCAATACAGCATTTATTGTATCACTTTATTAAATTGAACACCAATATTTATTGGTTGATTTACAGCGTCTCTTGTAGATTATATTCCTAATTCTTCTTTTCTTCGCTGTATTGCAAAATGAGGTCTTCTTTTTGGTCGAATTCCAACTTTGTGATCGTGCTATTTAAACATGTTGAATGATGATCTACTGAACACCTTTCAGTAACACGAAACACACACATACACACACAGAGGCACCTAAATATACGAGGAAGGGTCAAGAACCCAATGAGGAGGTTAATCTTTCGATTGCACACACGATCGTCAGCCTCTGCCAAGGAAAGTTCGAACGGGTGACTTAATAAAGTCTATCGCTGCTTGTGCACCAAAGAGGTTATTAAAAATCAGGACCTATTTGATCAAGAGTTTTGCTAAACCAATTCCTATACTGATCCATACTCTTGTTTCCTGAATACTCTAGAATTTAAAGTGTGTTTCAATTTTCTCTTTCATAGGTCTCTCTAAATTTTAACATTTGACAATGCTAAAACTATATTTTGACTTACTTTCTGGTAGGTTTGTATAAAAGACCACTTGCAGTCAAAACGTCTTTGTACAGAGGTGGCTTTCGTTTTGAAGCTCTGACTGACGAGAGCAATTTAGCATGTCTTTGCTTTGCAGTGCAGGAGTTCAAGATTCCAAAGATATGAACATGAGACGTACAATCTATACTTTATTCAACTGATTCTTATTGAAGAAAAAATATGCTTTTGGACGACTTCTTTTGTTGCAAATCCCCTATTTCTTTTTCATGATCTTGTTGCTTCTCATAGAAAATAATAGATAAGAATGATGTTACCATTTCTCTATTGTATCAATTACTTTTGATATTATAATTAGATTTCCCTAGCCTCTCACTGACAATGTAAACATTTAAGTGGGATGTTGACATATCCTACTCCGTTCTTGCTTGTCACGCCTATGTATTGAAAGTTGTGTATACACAGCACCACTTCCAAACTATTCCAGCTGAACCGGGGGAGACAGGGTTTGCTTGATACACTGTTGTGAAAAGTCTAGCTAATTTAGCAATCATTACTTCACATGGGGGTAGCTAACAAGCAAGGAATTGTGGGTCGTCTGGTGCTGCAGCAAGGAGACCACAAATAAATCACGAAGCAATTGAAACCATCAATAACCACTTTGCATCCTCAGCTAAAGCTGGCCGCAATTAGTGAAGCAAAGGGAGGGACTCGATGATTAGCTTGGTAAGGACACGAAAGTATCACCGGATTCATTTAAAGTCAGTATATGTTACAGTCACAACAGAAAACTGGCACACACATAATATGATAATGTTCTATGCTGTCAATAGAACCAACCCATAAGTGACATCGGGTTTTTTGGTTTACCGGTCCGAGCCTCTCAAAATCTGCAGAAGGGAGATAAACAGATTGAGGATATCCAGGTAAAGAACAACAGATGCCCATATGTGCTCGTCATAAGTGAATCGCTTAATCAAGTTGTCAGTATCGTAGACAATTGTAGATATGAAAATTTTAACTCCAAAATTTATGGGAAACTTGAAGCAAAACTTTTCTATCTACGCTTGCGTGAGCATGACAGCTAGTTTGCAAAACTAGCAAAGATTTTGAAAATTTCGACTTCTTAGGCGATTATAGGCAAGCGAGATATTTTCACTCAAACCTTCTTGAACTGATGCTCAAGGGTCAGTTTTAAGCGCTTAGAAACTTCAATTTTATAGCAAGTGTAATTCCATTCCACGTGAACAAGTGTTTTTGAAAGGATTTTGAGTTGTGCACTTTGATTCAATACTTCGAATGCACAAGTTTCTGAAAAACAGAGGATCCTGTTTTTAGAGCTTGTTTATAAAAGGGATTTGAACATGCTAAAGGTATCTAAAAATCTTCAAATTTTTACCAAACTAATCTGACAGTACGAAGAGCCTGTAGCATTTTACAAATCTGAATTTGGAGCAGTATTGAATTAGAATTTAATATTTGAAATAGACTGACTTACTGATTTCGGAAAAATTCGGTTTCAGAAATACAAAGACTCAAAGATGAGCCTGTATCTCCCTAACAAGAACTCTAATTTTAATGATTTTAATGTTGTTGGAAAGCTATGAATGTTATTTTTCCAGTACATCAAAAATCAAATAAATTAGATTCCTGTGGACAAAGATATGAGACTTTTACCCAACCTCTATTCCAAGAAATCTGACTGTGCAACAGGAGTTCAGAAAATGAGTCGGTTTTTATCCAATTTTATTACGTGTCTTCACGGTTCTAAAATTCTTGAAAATTTTATCTCTAAGACCTTGATGTGTGCATAGAGTGCTACTAAAATTTCAGCATGTTTGGATTATAGAGTAAAGAATTAAAAATACAGCAATGAGAGATGCAGATGTAAAAAACAAGTTTCAGTTTTTATAGAGAATACGTGCAAATGCAAAATTCACACCAAAACAAATTACAACAGCACTTAACTCCGAATTTAAATTACTGAAATGTAAAGGAATTGAAATTATTTTATAGCTTATGCATAGAAGGGATTAGAAGTATAGAGGGTCTATAGTATATAGGAAGGAAGAAGCATATAAACGAATATCTAGCGTGCGCATGTGTATGGTGTTTCATCCATCAAATAAAATTTGTAGCTACTCTAGATTATTACAACTTGGGGAGAGATGAAACTCCATTAATATAACCCCATTTAATGAATCAAGGGAAGAGAATCAAAATTTGGATTGAGCAAAAAGAGTCTTACACAGTTTTTGGTATGTGTAAAAACTAAACTTCAAGAGTGAAGTCGGTTAATCCTTGATCGTCTTCCTTCAAGCTCCTTCAATCTTTTCCCTAGCTTCCCTCTTCTTCTTCACCCTCTAATGGACGTCCCTTCTTGCTGGAACGCTTTGCTAACCTAGCGCACACACCCTCTTTTAGGCAGCCTCTCTTTCCTCTCCTTTCAAGATAGGATTCACGCCCCCCTTGGCCCCTTTTTATAGGCCAAGGGGGACTGGCTTCCAGCCCCTTCTATGGGGCGGGTTGGACCAGCCCACTTGTAGGTTTAGATCCACCTCGGTCCAACTTGGTGTGGTCCCCTTGGTGGTGCATTGGACCAGCCCCATGTGGGCTGGTCTTGGCTTTGACCAAGGCTCTTCCTTGGTTCTTCTTCAACCGGCTAGATCACGTGCACCCTAGCTCGATCACTTGAGGCTTGTTTGATGCCACTTGGTTCAGCTACACCTTTTTTTTTATTTTAAATGTATCTTGGACGGATGCATCGGGGCTTGACCATGTTGACCAGCCCATCATTCCACCTTGGCTCGACTTGATCATTTGGCTAGCTTGATACAAGGTACTTGGTTGGGCGTAGCTTGGTTCCTTCAAGATTCATCCAAGCTTGTGCTTGGTTCTTGAATAATTCATGTGCCATCTCGATCTTGATTTCATATGGCTTGACCTATTCTTGACGATCACGGCCTCAAGTCCAATCTCTAATTCGATCTTTTGCTTGAATTAATGAGCTTGGTTTGATCCTGGGCAAGCGTGATTTTTCCCTTGACTTCCTATGGAATTGGACTTGGTTTTGATGAGATTTGAATCTGATTTGGCTTGAGCTTGATCCCGTATCTTGATTTATGTTTTTCAACTTTATCTTCTTTTCGGGGCTCGAGGCTTGGATTAGGTCTTTGCCTGTTTCGAAACTCTTTATTTTGAAATATTTCATAAAAGATTTAAATTTTAAAATTTGGGGTTTTTGAATTTAAAGATTCATAAAGGCTTTAAATTGGTTTTCGCAATTTAGGAGTTTTTGAAAAGATTTAAAAATTAGGGTGTTTACAAATGCCCCTCTTTGGCATTAATCCAAATTTATTTGGATGATGGCAAAGAAGAAAACACCCTTTTTGAATTTACTTTCCAAATTTTCTTGAGAATATAAATCAATCCTTCATTTCGTAAACTCCTTTTCTTGGATCTTAGGAGCCAAAAGGGACTTTTTTCTATATGGGGCATGATCATGCATGAATGACTTTTGAATGCATCCATGGTATGAGTGAGGTGAGCTTTTTGAGAGAGTCAATCTTGGGGTTTTTGAGCTTGAAGGGAGCCTTTAAAGGTCGGCTATCCCAAGCAGAATTATCCCATTTCTTTTTTTTTGACATTTTGGGTTTTTTTTTTCAAAATTCTTTTTTTAAAAAAGGAACTCCTTTTATCTTCCATAAAAAAGGACTTCCAATTTTTTATACTTTCTTTTATTCGGGTTTCAACACCTACTACTTGGTAGAGGTTTTTGGTAGAAAATTTTGGAAAACATTTCAAAGTTTCATTTCCCACATAACAAAGTCTAATTTTCAAACAAGATGAAATCCAAATGAGTAGATTCTATTCATACTCTAGGATTTTCATGATTGAACATTTTTCTATTGGGATAAGCTGCGGGGACATGGGAAAGAGTTACCACGGTCCCTTCTGAAGCATCTCGTGGTTTAAGGCAAAGAGACGGAAAATCGCTCTTTTTTGAGCTTTGGCTTTTCCTTTTCTTTTTTTTTTCTTGTTCTCATTTTTCAAGAGAAGACCTCTTTTGAAGAAGTTTTTGTATTCCCTCTGTCTATTCGGGAAAGATTTCTTCTCAAAGGAGTTTTTGCATTCTCTTTTCTTTTTCCTTTAACTTTCAAAGAGAAGACTCCTTTTGAAGAAGTTTTTGTATTCCTTTTTTCTTTTCGAGAAAGGCTTCTTTTTTGAGGAGTTTTTGTATTCACTTTGTCTTTTCTTTTTCTTTTGAATATGACCAATTTTCCTTTTTGGAGAGAGAAGTAAAATGGGGAGAAAACTTATCCCTTTAGTTACTCGATTCAATCGGGATCATCTCATTTCCTAATAGCATCTACCATTCGAAAATATTTTGCTATTTTGAATAAGGCTTCATTTTTTAAGCCAGGGATTTTTGAAATGTTACCAATTTGATTTTGAAAACTCTACTTTTCGTAAAGCATCAATTCCCTCATTCGGGGTCATACAATCAATCTTGATCCTTCTTTCAAGAAGTTTCGAAAGAGCTCAATTTTAAAAATCTTTTCGAAAGAATTTATCATAGACCCTTTCAATTATTGGGCATTTTCGGGGTCTACTAAATTTCTACCCACAATATCAATCAATCAACATGTATTATCGAGGTTTGTTGCCCTTTTTATGACATGGGGATAATCCTACTTGGGCTGCCACCTTTTTGGGCTTTTTTGGGGAATGTGATGCAAAGAATGCACTCCATGTGATACAAAGGAAATACATGCTTTATGAAATGACAACAATATGAAATGTATTCCACATGATATGATGGAGATACACATTTTTATGAGCTTGAATCTCCATGAAAGTGTCCAGGGATGCATTTTCAATGCCCCTAGTTTGGTGGAGATTGAGTGATATCACACGGCCTCAAGGTGAATGGGCTATGGACTTTCTTTATGGCATATAAGATGGACGATGGGATATGAATGGCTCATGCATTTGACATTTATGATATTTCTAACATGATCATGATACTTTTTGCTTAAGGATGGACTAACAATAACCAACCCTAAGTATTTCATGGCCATCATATGGTATTGACATGACCTCCATGCTTTCCATCGAGGGACTCATGTATTTATTCTAACCTCATCAAGGTCTTCATATCAACCAAATGCTGAAAAATTTTCTTTTCAAAGTCATATGTAGGGTTAAATTTTTTTTCTAATCAAAACTTGATCTTTTTGAAGAAGCGTTCGGGAAGTCCTCCCTTTTCTAAACATGTCTTGAAACCAAAGTTTTGTAATTTTGGTCATTTTGGCAAACATTCTAAATCGTGAGTGCCAATTGTGCATTTTTTGAAAGAACCGGCCACTCTAATGGCCAATTCTTGATGAATTTTCATTCTTGACTTTAGAAATTTTCAAAACTTGATTTATAATAAGCACATAATCTCCAAAGATTTTAATGCATGAGACCCTAGATTTTTGAAATTTTTAGTTCTTGTATGAGTGCTTCATAACTCCGCCCATGTAAGGGGACACCCTTACATTGCCAGTCCCAAGCCCGGATAAAGGAGGAGGGTTGTGTTAGGCTTCTGACAGCCAGCGTAAAACTTCGTTGGATTGTTATAACATGGATTACAAAAATTATGAGTATTGCTTTGGGGCATCCCCGCCTAGCAACGTGCTGCAGAGCCCGAATGCAGTAAGAAGTAAGCAAGGGCCACTACATTTTTGCCCGAATGTAGTGAATCAATTGCAGAGAGGGTTCCCATATTATGGGCGGGTGTGGGTAAAGAAGTTAGTCCCACTACATTGCCGCCCGAATGTAGTGAAAAAAATTCAGAGAGAGTCTCCGCATTTTGATTATGGACGAATGCAGGGGGTAAGAAAGCTAGTCCTAGATAATAAGATTCGTATTGGTTTTTGGAATATCGGAACATTATTGGGTAAGCTAATGGAGGTGGTAGATACTATGATTCAGAGAAAGATTCATATTCTATGTTTACAAGAGACAAAATAGGTTGGAGAAAAAGCAGAGGAGATAGAGGATATAGGTTTTAAATTATGGTACTCAAGTAAAGAAAAGGCTCGAAACGGAGTTGGTATTATCATAAATAAAGATTTAAAGAAGAGTGTAGTAGACATACAACGATATAGTGACCGAATCATGACGTTGAAATTAGTGTTAGGAGCAGAGGTTTTGAATATAGTTTGTGCTTACTTACCCCAAGTAGGACTAGAAGATAGTATAAAGACTGTTTTTTGAGAAGAGTTAGATAAGGTGTTTCAAAAGATTCCACAAAGGGAGATGATTTGTTTAGGAGGAGATTTAAATGGACATGTCGGTAAAGAGGCATTAGGATATCAAGGGATTCATGGAAACTTTGGTTTTGGGGATATAAACGAGGAAGGTAGGGAGATTTTAAATTTTGCTATGGCATTTGATCTCTTTATAGTCAATACAATCTTCAAAAAATGAGATGAACATTTTTTATAGTCACGCGAATTTAAAGCGTATTCACTCTACTTTCAGGAAAGTAAAACTCACGTGAATTGAAAGTACATTTACTCTACTTTCACGAAAGTAAAACTCACGCGAATTGAAAGTGCATTTACTCTACTTTCACGAAAGTAAAACTCACGCGAATTTAAAGTGCATTTACTCTACTTTCACAAAAGTAAAACTCACACGAATTGAAATATATATATTTAGCTTAAGAGAGCGAAAAGGCTCGAGTGCACGTGAGTGTAAATAGCAGAAAGGCTCGAGTGCTCGTGGGTGTAATCATGACAATCCACCAATTTAAGAGTGAAAATGCTCAAGTGCATGTGGGTGCGAAAATCTCCTGGTGCAGCGCAGCGCCCCCTGGTACAGAGTAGTGCCCCCCTGGTGCAGTGCAACGTGCCCCTGGTGCAGCGCAACGCCCCCCTGGTGCAGAGCAGCGCCCCCTTGGTGCAGAGTGAGCTCCACCTTCTCTCCTCACTTCAAACCTCGAAGTTCCAACCCTTTCACGTGAACCCCTTGGCCCTATTTATAGGCAAAGGGTGGATCTTTTGGATTTGGTTTTGGATCCTTGGGTCCAACCCAATCCAATCTTTAGTGGGACATGGATCTGGATTCTTTGGTCTAGATCCAATCTAATTTTTTTCTTTTGTGTCATTTTTTGGGGCATGAAACATATGGTTTTCGAGCGGACTCCGATTCCTTGGTGACCCGATTTTCGGTTGGGTTTTTCTTGGAAAACGAAAGATGGTGCTTTTCTTTTCCTTTTGTAACAAGAGAGAAGAACTATAAGAAGAAATGCTGTATTTTGCAAACCTTATATATGACAAAACTTGTTTCAAACGTCGAAACTGGATGTAGTGCTATATTAAGCATCCAAGATGTGCTCACTTGTACAAATCCAGGACAAGTTACGTAAATTTCACCGAGTAAGTTGGTGACCACTAAAGGCCTATGGTAACACTCATGAAATCGGTAAAGAAAGGACCCTTTTCTCAATTCCATGAGATTCATTCTCATACTTAAAATAAAACTATTATGGAAATCATTTTACTTATTTACATAAGAGAGGTTTAACACAGCCTTTTACTCTTAGAACATGGAACAAAAAATCTAGAACGGTAACCATAAGGGAAGAAAAGAAATAGTTGAATACATATACGAGTAGCCTCATATGAAAAAGATATACAGAGAAAGAATAAGAATTTATTTTCTTTGCAATAATCCTTGAGGATGGAAACCGTTTTCCTCAACCAGTGCTTTCTTTGGCTCGTCTTCATCGATGCTTCCGCTCATCCGAGGGCCTCTCATTTCTTCAAGTTAGACTTGACATCCTGTTTTTTTGGTAACCATCAGCCCTGCAACACATTTACGAGAATTAGGAGCTACATTTGTGTGTGTGTGTGTGCGTGTGTGTGTGTGTGTGTGTGTGTGTGAGAGAGAGAGAGAGAGAGAGAGAGAGAGAGAGCAACATTTACGAAAATTATCAAAAATTTGGTAACCATCAGCCCTGCAACCATCAGTTACATGTTTGTCTGAGGGAAAATTATTGTGGTTCTGGACGATTATAACGTTCTAAAAAAATGTGATGTCCTACCACATAAAGGTGTTTCACATTGCACCACGAGCAACTGATCACCTGGCTAGTTGGGAGACTCACAAGTTGAAGATCTCGAATTCGATGGGGGGCATGCATCCAGCTTCAGCCTCCTCATTGTACTAAAAAGAGAAAAGGCGTTCCACATTTTTATTTAGTATGTTTGGAAGTTTATTGTGCTCCACCATATTTGATATTTAAGATGACAAATATCGATGGCTGGCTCACAACTCGCTAAGAATGATGAAAAAGGTGATCCAAACTGGCCCAAAATTTCACATTTTAATATCTTTTGCAAGTCTTAAATTTAAAATCATTATAAGCATGAGTAGAAAACTTGTACTACTACTTTGAAAGTAGAACTGTGAAAGCTCAAATTCTTATGCCAAGAGTTCTTGATTGGTCTCGTAAATGACCTTTGGCATTCCTTAATAATTAATTCAAAATAAGCAAGTTTCAAACCTTGTGAGTAGATGAAAGGGCTCAATCAGTTAAACAACTTGATCGATGTTTTTTGGAGTTAAAAGTATGGGTAGACATGGCAGGGACTGGAACTAGAACTGAACCGAGTGATCGCTGGTTCTAGGTCCGATTTCAATAGTGTTATGGTTCCTGAACTGGTTTGAAACTGACCATACTTAAAGGTAGGCATGCCCTGTTTCGAATAAACTGGAACATCCTGCGGGCCTCAAACTCCCCACCTACTGCAACAGTAAGGACCGCCTTGCCATTGAGCTAACAAGATGTTAGCAACAATTGAAAAATATATTTAAACCATTGTTAGCGGAGGTTTCGAACCACCGGTTCCAGGCCGGTTTTCAGAAACCATAAGCCGTAACCGAACCGAGGGGTCCCCGAACTGGTTCCGGTTACCTCCGTCTCCGTGAATGGTTCGGTTCATGTTCGAATCGGCAGACTGGTTCTAAACCAGCCATGTCCACTTAAGGGTAGGAACTGATTAACGATGAAGGATTTTCAATAAGCCAATTTAACCTCTCAAAGACTTATGATCTATCAGGTAGGTTAAAGCTTTGGGAAGAAAAGCACATTGTCTTACCCGCTAAGTAGTCTTATGGAAACTACCCCAGGCTAAGCATTTCTACATAAAACGTTGCTTCCCTGGAACCATTTTCTGCAAAATTCATGAAGGTGGGTTTCTTTCAACAACGAAATCGTGTTTTGATTTGGCATCATCATGTGACAAAGTGTCAAAAACCACATAAGAGTTGGTCCATGTTAAGAAGTATTTCAACTTATCCATTTGATAAACCATGAGATATCAGCCAAAATAATATAAATATATTTGTTGGTCTTTTGAGAAACCAAAAAGTAAGTTTGTAAATCATTGATCTGAATTCTCATTACGAAAATGAATTCAATCATTTTTTAAGGCTACTTCAAACATGTATTTGTCGGAAATGCACTTTTTTCGGCAGTTTCGACCTTGTGGATTATTTTTTATGGTGGTTCTCCATGTATTTCAGAGGGTTCTTCTGATTTTTTCTGACAGTCTATTCCTGACGGTCTTTTTCTAAGAATTCTAACATAAACCCGACGGTTTGAACCGCCAGAAAAATGCTTTTCAGGGAATTCTTCGAGTGCTTGACTCCTTTTGCGTCCTAATTAAATAAGGTTGTGTTTTTATATAAATAATTAAAATAACATGATTCTGGCACTATTTTGTGATTTGGAAAGCTTATTTAATGTATCTACACCTTGCTTCTTTGTGAGAAAAGAAAACCATAATGTCAAATTGCATACCATCCATCCTGCTTCAATACTATTACGATCACCAAAAGAAGGGCCACTCCCCATCCACACTAGTGCAGCACTGTACTCCTCTTGAATTTCAACTAACGGGTTCCAAACATTGATTTTCTCAAATTGTTAGCTCGACTAGAAATGGATTATCACAAAGAGAAAATAAAACATTGGGACGTCTCCAACAATGTATCATCAAGCATGAATAAATCATGAGAGTAAGTAAAATTTCAGTGTTCAATGCATATGATAAACGAAACAGGATTTGGTCTTAAATTGTCATTGACTCAAAGATGTTGCTCCATAGTTGCCTCAAGATTGACTTAAAAGTTAATTGAATGTTCGCTATCTTTTAAAAATTGTTTGGTTGAGGGAGAAATATGCCATGTTGGGGCTGGATGAGTTATTTTAATGATTGTAAATTGTACCATAACAGCAGCAGAATTTCACTATATTTTAAAAGAGATGGGAGTTTGCACCTTAATTTTGACTCTATATATTATGCTAATTTAATGGGATTGAAATAACTGAAGGTGTTTTATTTTCTCAACTAAATGAACATAACAAGAAATACAAGAATACGAAGATTCTTCATGGAAATGCAAGATTATTGTGTGTGTGTGTGAGAGAGAGAGAGATGTTTCCATATATCAGAAATCACAACAAAATTAAAAAAGAAAATGAAAAGCATTTGAACGACCATGGTTAAAATTATCAATTTGGTTTAATAATAATTCAAAAGTGAAGACTGAAAGTGGACATAAAAAGGTTGCCTTTCAATTTAATTCGTTATATGCTTTGACCACATAGAGGTCAAAGTGATCTATTTTTCTTTATTAAAGTGAATCACAAAATAAGGCTTTAACCTTTTTTGTTAAATATAATATTTTGAGTACGACAAATTAGTGTACCACATGAATCACTATACATTAAATTCAAGGAAGACGATGGTGCCCATGATATGATAATATTGTTCAAAAGTGCAGCTGTGTGTGTGTATGAACGTGCTTGTATGTATTTATGTGCATATACATATAATACACTTCTATATTTATACGTGCATTTGAATATATTTGGGAATATTATTACCTTAATAGTCTTGATATGAGGCTTTTCATGTTATGTTGCCAAATGATTCTCTTGAGGACTCTGACTTCCTTCACAAACAAATCCATGACTCGGAATTGCAAATATCACAAGCGAAATATTCACTACAGATCCCGTAGACCCCATTAACAGCTTTTCTTCAGTTGCCATAACTAAATATTTCTCTGCAAGCAATAACATTGAAATGTAGGTTACAATAAATTTAAGAGATGAATATAAATGAAAATTGCAATATGATTCCAAAGTAATGCTAACTTTAGTTGAATGTTTGCATTGCTTTCAAAGGATTAATTTCAAATATAACACAATTAAACTTAGTTATAGTGATCAAATTGCAGTAGGTTTCTCATATGAAGGGCGGATGCAAGTAAAGAAGCTAGCCTTGCTAACTTGGCACCAAGGTATGGCCCAAATGGGTTGACAGGTCCCATACTTTCAATATGGCAGATGGCGGGATAAGCAGCTTGTCTGGAAACCAAGTTTCAATTTGATACTTAAAAGAATATACTTTTTACACAGAGTACTTTTAAAGCAAGATGTTGGATTCGTCCAAGCTTTTGCCGGCAGTCTTGTGTTAGGTTGTGGCCATTCTCGGCAATCCAACCGTTACCCGTGTTCACAGTTACAGAAAAGATGGCCATAATAGCAACATAATCGTAACAGTCGGACCCTTACCGAAGATCATGGTAACTATCCAGATATAGAGGCTCCTGAAGAGGAAAGCCCAACAGGATAAACTGGGAAAGGAGGAGCATGCACCACTCTATAAATACAGAGCAGCACATACAGTTACAGACGTTGAAAAATACAGATACAGACATACTTTCCCTGGAAAAATCCACTGTGAGGAAACCTCAAACCAAAACACAATCACCCTGATCTTCCGTTGCAAGCGTACCTAGAAGTGCTCGACGGCAACAAACCTTAAGCTCGAAGAAAGCCGGAATCAAGCAAGAAAATCGAAACATCTGGTATCAAGGCCTCGTTCTTGACCTTGCAAAACATATATGCGATTAGTGTTGTGAAAAACAGAGAGCTTCTTGTTTTTCTTTGGGAGCTCTGCCTGAGTCGTGATAGGGAAGAGGGTAAACCCTACCTAAGTCAAGACAGGGCAAAGATTGGCCAAAACACACACACAAAAAAAAGGGGAAGAGAAAGGAAGAACAACTGTGGTAAAAGGCCGCGGGTGGCCAAAGGCAAAGGACACCCACAACATTTGCGGAAAAGGCCGTGGGTGGTCAGCGGCTAGAGCCGCAGATGGCCAAGGGCAGGAAGCACAGGCCGAAAGGCCAAAAGAGCCACAGACGACCGTACGCCGAAAGGCCAAAAGATTCATACACGACCGCAGGCTGAAAGACTGAAAAGAGCCACAGACGGCCGTAGGCCGAAAGGTTGAAAACAGCCACAGATGGCCATAGTCCGAAAGACAGAAAAGTGCCACATAAGGCTGTCGACCGCCACAAAAGGCCACAGGCCGAAAAACGCCACAGAAGGCCGTTGACCACCATAGAGGATCGTAGGCCAGGAGACACACCGATAATTTCTCTCTCTCTCTCTCTCCTCCAAGGTTTTATACCCACTAAAAACCGTGGCCTGAAACTAGCGGTTTTCCAAAACTGCCCCCGGTTTTGGAAATCTGTCAGCGATTTCGTAGAAACTACCTTCGGTAGCGGACTAAAAAGTCCATTCTGCCATCGGATAAAATTACAAAAATATCAAAATATTTTAGGGTAAAAAGACTATTTTACCCTTAGTGAGCAAAAGTTGGTTTTACCCTTTGGTGGTTTGTGAAAATTACGAAATAACCGGTTGTTGTTTTACATTACTATCCTTCTCGGTTCAAGATATTACAATACTGTCTCTGTATCAAAAGATAGATTTGTCCTTGTCCTTTTGAGAAAATTCTAGAGATAAAATTACATATTTACCCCCAATCAGTTACGAATTTTACAGAAATACCAAAAGTAATTTTACGGGTCTGTCCTTGGGTATTTCAGAAAATTACAAAAGCGAACAAATATTTAAAATTATAGTTTTACCCCTGGTATTTTTGGAAATTATTAAAGGCATAATTTTTTAGAAAAATTACAAATTTATCCTAAGTTGTTTATATATTAAGAAATGAGTTATGTTTAGCTCGTTTTTATGATATTCTGCATAGTTCTAATCAGATTCTTGCTATGTGTGTTTTGCTGCTTATTTATTATTTCTTTTTTAGATCGTCTAATTATTATAATTGCCAAATACATAAAAATGAACTCAAGAATATGTGTGTCAGAATTGACAAAAATCAAAAAGTTAAATGGTGTGAACTTCCAAACATGGAAGAAAAGAATTCCACTGGGTCTAACACTTGAAGGTGTTGAGTACGTATTAAAAGAAAATATGAGTCCGCCACCACCAGATGCAACTGAGCAATAGATAGAAATGTATGAAATATTTCTAAAAGATGACACAATAGCAAGAACTGTCATGTTGACATACATGGAGGATGACTTGATTAGGGTCTTTGAAGAATACGAGACAGCAAAAGAGCTGTTCGACTCAACAATAGCCAAATATGACACAACTGCCAAACTACATGTACAGTTGCTACTACAGAAATACAATTCTTTTAAAATTAAAGGAGACAACGTAGTACAACATGTAAATCACATGTTGGTAATAGCTAAAGACCTAGTTGTGGCAAAGCCAATCATCCCAAAATCGATGTAAATATCAACATTCTTGAACAATCTAGCCCCGTCATGGAAGATAGTTACCACTGTCCTAAGGTTAGGACCAAAAATTAACCTTTCTAAGTTGCCTCTGAAACTAGCCATAGAGCAAGAACACATGAACAAGATCAAGAACAAGAAAGAAAAGTTGTTAGTTGTACAAGATGAGATAAGGTCTAGCTCCAAACCCAACCAAAAGAAAAATAAACCAAACAAAAGGTTTGACAAGAATAACAAAAAGGATGGTCAATAGTTTAAGAAAACACAGAAAACCGCTTCGCGGGTTAAGTGTTTCAATTGTGGAAAGATGGAACACTAGAAGAGGGATTGCTGCAATATGAAAGGTGGAGGAAACAACCCACAACGCGGACAATCAGAGAAGCATGACATAATCTACTTGATATCAGAATGTCTGTATATGGATCGCCCAATGACAGGTTGGTGGATCGACTTTGGAACTACCAAACATATCTCAAAGCCAAGAAAGGAGCAATGGATCTAAAGGAATACAAACTAAGAGAACATCAGGTGTACATGGGAAACAACACTTTCTCACATGTTTTGGGTACTGGGTCATTTAGAATCTTTGTACATTAATTGTGCCGACTGATGTATTAATTATGGCATCAATGAGGCACAATCTGGTCTCGGTCACTACCTTAGTAAAGAAAGGTTTTGATGTCAGGTTTATTCCTGACAGGGTTACTGTGCGGAAACATGAGAGAATATTATTCTCTAGAGAGTTTGATGTAGAACATGAATTGTTTAAATTAAATGATAATGAAAATGGAAATCTTTCTACTTATATTGACTGTGCCTTTAACGTTGATGTGAATGTGTCGCATAAACACCTTGGACATATAAGTCTGGAACAGTTGATGAAATTATTTAACTTTAACTTACTTTATAGATTTATGGAAAATAATTTCAACAAGTGCGAAGCTTTTATACAAGGAAAAATGACAAGGAAAGTTTTTTCCAAAGAGTCAACAAGGGCAACAACCCTGTTGGTGGTTATTTATACGAATTTATGTGTACCATTTAAAGTAAAGACACATCATGAAAATATTTATTTTATAACATTTATCGATGATTACTCGAGATATACGTATTTATATCTTTTGGCACATAAATTTGAGGCACTAAAAGCTTTTAAAGAATATAAGCAAGAAGTGAAAAATCAAATGGGGCATTCAATTAAAGTCTTAAGATTAGATAGAAGTGGTAAATATACCTTTGCAGAATTTCTTAAATTTTGTAAAGACTTTAGTATTACAAAGCAAAATACAATGCCCAAGACACCTCAACAAAATGATGTAGCTAAAAGTTATATAACAAGGTCAATATTGATTAATGCCTCTCTACCAAGGATATTTTGGGGAGAAGCAATAAATACAGTGGTATACATACTCAACAGAGTACCATATAAAGTTATATTTACTACACCATATGAGATGTGGTTTGGAAGAAAACCCAACCTAGGTTATATCAGGAGGTGAGAATCTATTGCATATGTAAAGATCCTTGATCAGTCTAGAGATAAACTAGACAGTAGGTCCTTGAGATTTATATTCATTGGATATCCTAAAGGTTCAATCGAATATCGATTTTATCATAAGGACCATAGACTAATAGAAAGCAAAGATGTTGAATTTTTAGAAGATACTAAGAATGACATCCTCGAAAATAATGATAATCTAGTAGACCTAGATCAATCATCATTATAATGCATAGAAAATCTTTCTCAAACAACCGAAAGCTTAAGTGGACATAAAAGGCATAGGGTCACTCCGTCCTACTTAAAGGATTATCACACTTATCTTGCAGAAGAAGTGTGTAATTCGGTGGATTTAGATGAGTTGGCTGATAACTTGACTTATTAACAAGCTATGAACTCATCGGAAGTAACAAATTGGGGGAAAACTATGGATGAGGAAATTGAATTCATTGAGAAAAACCAAGTCTGGAAATTGGCTGATTTTCCAAAAGGAAGGAAAGCTATAGGCTGTAAATATGTTCTAAAAAAAAAGTACAAGGTCGATGGTTCAATCGACAAGTTTAAAGCGAGGTTGGTTGTAAAGGGTTTTTCGTAAAAAGAGAGGATAGATTATGTTGAGACATATTCTCCAATTGTGAAATTTGCATCCATAAGGATAATCCTGACAATATCTGCGTATTATGATTTTGACTTATATCAGTTAGATGTAAAGACAACTTTTCTAAACGGAGATTTAGAAGAAATCATATATATACAACAACTCGAAGGATTTATAGTTGAAGGCCAAGAAGATAAAGTATATAGGTTGAGAAAATACCTATATGGCCTGAAACAGTCACCTCGCCAATGGTATTTGTCCTTTCAAAATGCCATTATAGAACTTCGGTTTGTGGTTAATAAACTTGATCACTGTGTATATATCTGAATCAGTGGGAGCCACTTTGTCATCCTATCATTATATGTAGATGATATATTGTTGACTTGGAATGACAATGAGATGATTGTCAAAAATAAGTCATGGTTAAAGTCAAGGTTCGAAATGAAGGATATGAGGGAAGCATCCTATATCCTGGGTATAAAGATCTCTCGAGATAAAAAATCTAAACTCTTATGTCTGAGTTAGGAGAGATATATCGATTATATCCTCAAGAAGTTTAAAAGGGGTGAATGCAAGTCTGCAGTTACACTTGTTGTAAAAGGGGTTAAACTAAGTAAGGCTCATTGTCCCGGTGAAGGAGACGATAAGCCTAACATTCCTTATGCACAAGCTATGGGTAGCTTGATGTATGCTATATTGTGTAAAAGACATAATATAAGCTTTGTTGTTGGTCTTATAAGTAGATATCAAAGTAATCCTGGTTGGCAATATTGGATAGTTGTAAAAAGGATTTTAAGATATTTGAAAGGAACAAGAGACTTGAAACTATGTTTTTAAGTAGATGAACTAAAAGTTGTAGTATACTCAGATGTTGACTTTGCTGGAAGTGAAGATGGCAACAAATCTACCTTAGAACAAATATTCATATTTGGAAGTGGTGTTATTTCTTGGGCATGTAAGAAACATAGCTGTGTAGCTTTGCATACACAAGAAGTTCAGTATGTGGCTTGTTGTACGGCTACAATGAGTGTTATCTGGATAAACCGCTTCATACATGATTTGAAGTTGGATATAACCGGCGAGCCAATTTTTATTTACTGTGATAACAACGTAGCAATTACTCTTATCAAGAGTGGAGCGGATTGCTCAAAAAGCAAGTATATAATGGTTAAATACCACTATGTTAATGATATGGTTATGAGAAAGGAAATATCCATCTCATATATGCCAATAAATGATATGTTGGCAAACCCCTTGACTAAAGGCATAACAGAGGAACTTTTCTCAAAACATGTTACGAACATGGGTTTGAGGTATGTTTGATTGTTGTGTAGGAAAATAACTACACAACGGGTAGTGATTGCAGCAACAATCATGAAAAGATATTACTAGGTAAACCTTGCAAAAGTGAGAGGAAAACCAATATGTCAGTACACTTGGCTCGAATGGCCAAGTGGGAGATATTAGGTTATGGCCATTCTCGGCAACCCAACATGACGTGTTCATGGTTACAGCAAAGATGGCCATAACAACAACATAATGGTAACAGTCGAACCGTTACCGAAAATCATGGTAACTATCCGGATACAGAGGCTCCTAAAGAGGAAAGCTCAATAGGATAAACCAGGAAAGGAGGAGCATGCGCTGCTCTATAAATATAGAGCAGTGCATACAATTATAGATACTGAAAAATATAGATACAGACACACTTTCCCTGAAAAAATCTATTGTGAGGAAACCTCAAACCAAAACAGAATCACCCTGATCTTTCATTGTAGGTGTACCTTGGAAGTGCTCAATGACAACGAACCTGAAGCTCGGAGAAAGTCAGAATCAGGCAAGGAAATTGCAACATCTTCAAGATAGGATCAACCTCCACATGCTACCAATGACACAAACCACAATAGAAGTTGCGACCACTGAATTGGTAAAAGTGAGGTATTGGGTATAGGTGAAAGGATGGATTAGTGATGTTTTGAACGTGGTATTGAAGGCAGCCAACAAGGGTTGTTCAACTCAGAAAGGTTGGTGGATTTGGCTCAGATAAAAAGGTAGCTAGGCTGAGCTTTGGTTCTATGATGCTTGGCTTTAGGGAATTATTTAGGGGAAGTAGCTGACCGACTACAGGTATGGTTCAAGTTTGCGCTGTAGGTAAGGTGTTACAGCAAGAACTTGGCTTAACTCAGGTAAGAGGCTGAATGGGATCAAGATGATTGACAAAGATTGATTACTGTGCTAGTGATGGCGATTACCAAGAAGTTCTTTCGTTTCGATGAAGGCGAGGAAAGAGGCGATGTCTCATATGGTGTTAAGAGGTTGATGGAGAGGAAGAAAGGAATTAGTCTGCATGCAACAACAAAACTTCTACTACTCAGTGGTGCTAACGGATTTATAAGTAACAAAGGCTTGTAACGGAAAGCCAAGAATAAGACGATGCTGGTTTAATAGGAGTTTTTATTATAAATATTGTAGTTAATACATTGAAAAATACAAACAAAAAATGAAATACAAGAGATCTTCCCTCGTAATCCATTTGACGGTAATTGTGGATCCATTTCACCCCCTTCTTCTTCTTCCTATGTTATTGTTGTGTCAGTCTTCTTTTGGCCCTTCCACTCTCTGATGGATAACTTAGGACTCTCGCTAGTATCTTGCATGAGGTTAAGGAGTCCATCAGTAGTATCATGACAAGGTTGACCGAAATATGCAAAATAGGTACACCGTTAGTGTTTGAAAAATAAGAGAAGAGAGAAAGATGACAACTATACACACATTTGTCCTTGGTTCATAGTTAACAGAGAATAGAAAAATAAAACAAAAAACAGTGGAAGCCACCGGCATAGGCAACCTAAGACTATTGAAAAAAGGGTCAGTCAAACAATTGGAAGCCACTACGGGTGTCTTGAGACTGTCAGGAAACTAGAAAAGGAGACCCGACAAAAAAACAAAAATACAATTAGACAAAACGATAGACTCTTCAACTATCTCTCTCTTTCCCCTTCCTTGCTCTCCTAGTTTTCTCTCTCCCCGTCTCACGGTTTTCTTTAGCAACTAAAAATCGTCCAAAATTGCTGATGGTTTCTCAAAAACTGCCTCAGACAACAGACTGAAAAGTCTGTTATGTCCTCAATCATTTTCAAAAATAATGAACTGCCACGGGACAAAATTATAAAAAAGTCTAGATATTTTAAAGTCAAAAGATAATTTTGTCCTTAAATGAACAAAATGACAAGTTAATTGTAAAAATTACCAAAAATCAACTTGTTGAATTATACAATTGTCCTTGAACATATGGATATTCACAAGTTTGCCATTGTGTGAAACGATGATTATGTCCATTATGTTCAAGCATAATTACATATTCGGAATGAGGGCAAAATTATTATTCTATCCCCGATGAATTTCCAAAATCTCTGAAAAATTGAGCATAATTTTATTGTTCCGTACTTTATCTTTTCAGATAATTACCAAACCAAACATACATACAAAATTATTGATTTACCCCTTAAATTTTAGGGAGATTACAATGACAAGTAATAATAAAAAATTATAGATTTATCCCTCGATTGGAGAGGAAGAAAGAGAAAGATGAGATATGGTCAAACTCCAAACCCAAGAAGAGAAAGAATAAACCAAAGAAGAAGTTTGACAAGAATAATAAGAAAATCAATCAATCTTTTAAGAAATCGTGGGAAACCGGTTTTTCAGTCAAGTGCTTCACCTATGCAAAAAAGGGACACTATAAAAGGGATTGCCATAATAGGAAGAATAGCAGTAGAAATGCCCAACAACGCGGTCAATTGAGAAGCATAACATAATTTATATGGTTTCTCAATGTCTTTACATGGATTGATTAAGGAGCAACACGATATATCTATAAGAGTAAGAAAGGGGATATGGGCTTAAAGGAATATAAAACATAAGAACATTGGATATATATGGGAAAGAACACTTTCTTAGATATCTTTGGGGTTGGGTCCTTTACGATACATGTACAAGACACACCGATTATATTAATTGATATATTAATTTTGCCATCAATAAGGCATAATTTGGTTTTAATTTCTACCTTATTTAAGAAAGGTTTTGAAGTTAGGTTTGTCACTGTAAAAGTAACTGTGGAGAAGCATGGTAGAATAACTTTCTCTGGATTGTTTGATGTTGAACATAGATTATTCAAATTTAACATCAATAAAAATGATGGTTTTTGTGCTTATATTGATTGTGCCTTTAATGTTGATGTGAATGTATGATATAAATGCCAAGGGCATATAAGTTTCAAAAAGTTAAGAAAACTATCAAACTTAGACTTGGTGCCTGTATTTCAAGAAAACGTTTTCAATAAGTCCAAAGCCTATAATACAAGGAAAATGACAAGAAAAATATTTTCCAAATATATAACTAGGGCAACAACCTTATTGGAGATCATTCACACTGATTTATGTGGATTATTTAGACTGACATCACATTGAGGTAAAGTTTATTTTATAACCTTTATCAATGATTATTCGAGATATACACACACACATATATATATATATATATATATATATATATATATATATATATATATATATATATATATTAGCACATAAATCTAAAACACTTAAAGTATTTAAAAAATATAAGAAAGAAGTTGAGAACTAATTAGCGCATATAATGAAAGTCTTAAATTTTGATCTATATAGACATCTCTACAAAACTTTTTGAATTATGTAAAGACTTTGGTATTTCAAAATAAAATACAATGTTTAGGAAACCTCAATAGAATAATGTAGTAGAAAGATATAACACAACCTTACTAAATATGACAAGGTCTATGTTAGTAGATACTTTTCTACCAAAGATATTTTGGGGAGAAGCGGTAAGTACAATCGTCTATACACTAAATATAAAACTGTGTAAGGTTATATTCTCTATATCATATGAGATATGATTTGAAAGAAAACTAAACCTATGTCATCTCAAGAGGTGGGGAACTACCGCACATGTGAAGATCCTTGATAAGTCTAGCTAGATAATAGGTCCTTTAAATGTGTATTCATTGGATATCATAAATGTTGTAAAGGATATAAGTTTTATCATAAGGACTATGAATTAATAGAAATTAAGGTTGTTTAATTCTTAGAAGAAACTAAGAATGATATCTTTGAGAATGATAATAAATGTCTTGATAATTTAGATCCATCATCATTTGAACCCATAAATAATGATAATATTCCTAAACAAACTGAAACTTTAAGTGGATATAAAAACCTAGGATCTCACCATCTTACTTAAAAGTTTATTACAGTACCTTGTAGAGAAAGTGTGCAATTCAATAGATTTAGATGAGTTGACTTATAACTTGACATATCAATGGACTATTGATTCATCTGAATCATCAAACTGAGAAAAAGCCATTAATAAAGAAATTAAATCCATTGAGAAAAACTAAGTCTGGAAATTAGCTGATTTGCTAAAAGAAAAGAAAGTCATAGGCCTTAAATGGGTTATGAAAAGAAATATAAAGTCGATGGGTCCATCAACAAGTTTAAGGTGAGGTTGGTTATGAAAGGATTTTCTTAAAAGGCGTGGATAAATTATGTTGAAACATATTCTCTTATTATGAAATTTACATCCATAAGGATAATTCTGGCAATTTGATCATATTATTATTTGGATTTATATCAATTAGATGTAAAAATTTCTTTTTTAAGTAGAGATTTAGATAAATTATATATGCAACAACCAGAAGGATACAATGTTAAAGGCCAAGAGGATAAATTATATAGGTTGAAAAATCACTATATGACCTTAAATAATCACCTTGTCAATGGTATTTGACTTTTCAAAATGTTATTATAGAACTTAGGTTTGTGGCTAATGAACTTAACTACTGTGTGTATGTTTGGAACAATGAGAGTCACTTTGTCATTCTATCGTTATATATAAATAACATATTGTTGACTAGGAATTATAATGAAATGATTGTCAAAACCAAGTCATGGTTAAACTTAAGGTTCGAAATGAAGGATACGGGAGAGACATTCGATATTGTGTGAATAAAGATTTCTCGAGATAGAGAATGTAAACTCTTATGCCTAAGTCAAGAAAGATATATAGATGACATCCTTAAGAAATTTAAAATGAAAGAATGTAAGCATGCACCTACACCTGTTGCGAAAGAAGTCAAATTGAGCAAGTCTGGTTATTCCAATGAGGGAGATAACAAGCCTAATGTTCTTTATGCATAAGTTATTGGTAATTTGATGTATGCTATATTGTATACAATACCTAATATCAACTTTGTTGTTGGTCTTATAAGTAGATATCAAAGTAATCCTGGTTGATAGCATTTGGAAGTTGTGAAACAGATTCTAATATCTTAAAGGAACAAAAAACTTGAAATTGTGTTTTCAAACAGATGAATTGAAAGTGATAAGATACTTAGATGTTGGCTTTGCTGAGAGCAAATACGATAACAAATCAACCTTTGAACAAATATTTTTATTTGGAAGTAGAGATGTTTCTTGGGTTTATCAGGAATAGAATTGTGTAGCATTGAATACACAAGAAGCTAAATATGTTGCTTGTTGTATGATTGCAATGAGTGTCGTTTGTATAAGTTGCTTCATACGTGATTTGAAGCTGGATATACAAGTCAATTATCATTTATTATTATAATAATGCAACAATTACTCTGATTAAGAGTTGAGCTAATAGCTCTCAAAGCAAGCATATAATGGTTATGTACCACTATGTTCATGATATGGTTAAGAGAAATGAGATATTCATATCATATATGTTAACTAACGATATGCTGGTTGATCCCTTGACCAAAGGCATAACAAAGGATCCTTTCTCAAAGCATGTTGTAAATATGGGTTTGAGATTTGTTTGAAGTGTACTAAATTACATGATAACGATAATTGTATAGGAAAGAACACAACTTGTATCGATTGTAATTAAACTTACAATCATAGCTGACACAACTTGGGGAAACCCATAAAAGGCGAGAGGTAAAATCAGTGTGTCATAAAGCTTGGCTCAAATGGCAAAGTAAGAGATGTAATGTCGGATTTGGTAATTCTCGGCAATAAATTCATGAAAAATGGGAAGACATGCCATCTTCCTGAATTCCATTGTTACATTACCTAAAGATAAGATTAAAACATAATGTTATAGATAAGAACAAAGTCTTGTAACGGAAAGCCCAGAACAGGGAAGATGAAGCCGGTTTAATGAAAGTTTTTCATTATAAATACTAGTGAATACAATGAAAATACAGTCAAGAGAAAAATAAAATACAAGAGATCTTCACTAGTAATCCGTCTTAGGGTAACCATGTATCCATTTTACCCCCATGTTCTTCCTCCGTTATTGCTGTATCAGTTTTCCTTAAGCCTTTCTGAGGTTAAAGAACCCACCATCAGATCAGTAGGCTAACAATAGCAGCCGTCTAAATAAGATAGAATCAGTTTCACACAGATATCTAAGACAAATCACGCATATGAACAAAGCGAATCAGGTTGAACACGAAATGCAGACTCTGTGTAAATTAGATCAAGCATGGAATATAGAACCGGCGCAAGATGCAAAAACAGTGTAGAGCCTTTTAAGACGCAGTCATCGCCCAACTGATATTAATTTTAAAGTAAAAAAGACTGGCGCAGAGCAGGAACAGGAAACGTCAATAAGATAACAGTCCACCGAACCTTTTGATAGACTTGGCCCCAATTGATATTCTCATAGACTAAGATCATCAACTGATGGCTAGCTCCACCGTAAGTTTCTTTGATATTGAGTATATAGAAATGAAAATGCGATTCTCTAAAGAATGGGAGCGAAGACACTAAAGAAACGATGAATACCTGAAAAGGAAGTGGTGCTCTATGCTACATGGTGCTTTAAGTAACACGTATTACATTTGATGTTTAAGCTATATATTAACAGCTTTTGGTCCTATAAGATTGGTAATTGACAATTCATATTGGCACTCGAGCATACAGGGAAAAGAAAAACTTAAACAAGGCAACGTAGAAGACTTGCTTTAACAAAATGATAGAACAGGCCCCTTGTTTTGTATATTTTGAAACGGTGGGGGCAGCTAATTGCAATGTCTGCCAAGCTGCCTTTCAGTGGTGTAACTGTAATCTTCATTTTGGACAACGTAAACATTCTCTTGAGAATGTTTTTCTTCCTCTTTCGTTTTTTCAAATTCAGTCTGCTCGCTCACTCTCTCAGATCAGTAGACGAATACGTCAATGCCAGCAAAGAGGCAGTCGGGAACATCAGCAGTATTCATATAAGCGTGGTTCAGATACCGTTTAAATTAATAACTAAACGCCAGTTTTTACAATAAAACGTGGATGACAGCGTCAAAGACATCCACCTACATGTGCCTCAAGGCGTAAAGTGGTTGCCCCCAACCATTTTCATGTATCAAGAGGAAGAGAAGTATATCAAAGGATTCTGTATTTTAAAATGTTCCTGTTGAAAAGCTAACATTTTTGTTAACGATTTGTTTGTAGAAAAACCCCAAAATCTTTTTCTCTGATGGTTACGAAAGTAGGCTAGAGCCCGGTACAATACATGTGCTCACTTTGGGAATCGAACTCCCCACCAACAGCGAGGGAATCAGAAAAACTTTTAAATTTTTTTTCTGCTTTAAACATTTCCAATGAAGCAATGAATTATTCCCAAACGCGGCAAACGAACCGCTTACTGCCTAAATGGTTGCTTCTATGGTAAGAATTTGCCTAGCCTGCTGTAAAGAAGCCATTTTGTAACAAAACTAGAATGAAGAAAAAAGGCCACTCACCATAAGCGGCACAATTGGATCAAAGCTCAAGTTTAAATGCGTACAATGATTAGTCACATGAACTTGGCTCATCTTCTTGATATGTAAATGTTCCGTTCGAGCACCCACTAGTATTTTCTAATTGTTTATGCTTCTCATATATATATATATATATATATATATATATATATATATATATATATATATATATATATATATATATATATATATATATATATATATATAGAGAGAGAGAGAGAGAGAGAGAGAGAGAGAGAGATTACACTGCTAAAAAAGTCCTGTAAAGCTGTTTTCCTTGACCACGTAAATGTCAACTACATTGTTAACTTTATACACCCTTTCAAACGAAGTCCAGTACCCAAGAAAAATGAAAGGACTTCTTGTTTACCATGATATGAGTTCGAGCGGTCTCTAGCAATATGTGCAGCTAACAATGAGACCAAAAGGTCGACACAAATGAAAGAATATAGGCCTATTTGTGTGTATATACAAGTGTTTGTATAAGAAGGAACAGATCCACTATCTCATGTGATACTGTAATTGAGATGCAGTGATGCTCGGCCTATCACTGAGAGTAGTCATTCTTCTTGCCATCCAACTCCCCATCTTCCCACCGAAACAAAGGAGATAATGAACGTGGTGATTCTGAGTCCAGCCCTCCATTGATAGGCCCTCCAACGTAGTAATGCTGCCCTAGTGAGCTCACAGTGTCTCCTTCTTCCAGCTTTACAAAATCAAAGTCCCCATAGTCTAAGCCAAGAGGCTCCTCCTCCATATTGTCCAAGCTTCCCAACAGCTTTGCATCCGGATTCTGCATCTGAAACGACAAGGCGTCAGGACTGGAGAACTCAGCCGCCTTGCTCTCAAGTCTTCCCGCCAAGCCAGACTCTGTCATCAACAATGCATTACCAGCTCCCTCGCCCTGCCGCTCACTGAAGCTTTGATCTCTATCTAACACGTCTAACAGCTCACTAACATCGAACATGCTATCTTGTAGAGCCATATCCTGCAAATTCCTCATCGCTGGCAGTGGTTCATCGGCCGGCCTTGAATGAGACTCTTTATGAGTCTCATGCATATGACATGTCATTCTTTCCCTCTCCACTTCATCAACTCCGTTCCTCTCTTCATTTGCCATGCTGCTGCCTGCCACATCTGTTGGTTGAGGAAGATGGGTACCCACAATTTTCATAGACGAGTAAAACAATGAACCTAGCTTGGTGTTGATCTCTTCCCTTCTGGCCGAGGCACTGGACGATGTACTGCACTCCCCTCCTGAGCAGTTGTTCGTTTCTCCCTGTGTGTATGCTGTCAGAGATGAATCCCTCGAACCACTAGAATCCGGAAGATTGAGGCGGGCGCACGAGCCATACATAGCTTGTGCCGCTTCGTCGTAAGCACGAGCAGCGTCGATGGCCGTGGCGAATGTACCGAGCCAGAGTCGGCTACCTCTGTCTGGCTCTCTGATCTCTGCGACCCATTTCCCCCAAGTTCTCTGTCTCACTCCTCTGTAGTTGCAGTGAGGGTTCTCCGGGCCTCCTTTGCCACTCATGCAGCCTTTCTTTGAGCCCTTAGCAGGAGCTTTTCTTATTCTTTTGCCGTCTTTCAAAGCCTCGGCTAGTCTGTTTCTCTCCCTCCATTTTGCAAGAATCTCTTCTACGGGCTCGCCAGGATCGCGCCTGCTACGTACTCTCCTTTTCCTGGACAAGGGAAGAAGGTAACTCAGCAGATGCATCGAAAGAACAAGGCAAGAAACAAGTGAATGGAACCTTATCAATATAAGGGCACAGTGAGACTCGCAACTACAGATTCATATGCATAACAACATCATTATAATATACATGGAGGAATAGTTTCTAATACAGTGTGGTAAAGAACAATCATCAGAATCCAATTTTCTTTTCAAAAGAGCACACACTAGATGGTTTTACACGGACATAAGTATTTCGCCATCGAGAATCTAACCAATGTTGCTCGTCTACCGTGCTTGTTTTCATAATTCCACTTTTTTCATTCGTCTCTGCTTCCTTTCTTGCTCTCCAAGGGAGGGTAACCATTGTGGAACTCCCATCGGAATTCATCGTCGAAAATCATTAGGTACTCAAAACCCACCTCCGAGATCGAAATAAGTTCTTCATATAAAACCAACAAAACCTCAAACTTAAGCAACCTAATCGCATCCCCCACACCTTAAAACATTTTCAGCCAAAATAACAACTATAACAAGCATCACAAAGTAGAAAACCTAATCCCCAAACCCCTTTCCAATAGTCCACCTGACCATTGAAAGAAACCATTGACAACACTTATAAACCTGATTAGAAACTACAAAACAAACAGGAAACTGCATACCCATCATCTAATACTTTTACCGTCCCACATATATATATATATATATATATATATATATATATATATATATATATATATATATATATATATATATATATATATATATATATATATATATATATATATATATATATATAGATAGATAGATAGATAGATAGATAGATAGATAGATAGATCGAGATCGAGATCGAGATCGAGATCGAGATCGAGAGAGAGAGAGAGACCTATAAGGAGGCTCCATCGCGCGGGGCTTCTCATTAGAGGAAGCCACAAACAAAGATGCCATTTCAAGAACAGATTTCCTTTCGCTATCTACTTGTGGAGAAAGACTCTTATATCTCTCTAACGTATACGACCGTCTCTTCCGATGGCTCACAGACAGTTGGGTTTCTCCTCCAGCAGCCAAAGACGTCTTCAACTCTTGCTCCTCCGCAAGGAACCAAACGCACCGAAAAGGATCCTTCAGCAAAACCATCAAATTTCCCTGTTGATTCCTATTTATATTGCTTCGTCGGGATACTAATCCATATGATGACGTGGTAAATGCAAGGAACGCCGCGTCCTCATAAGCACTCTCATCATACCACGTGGCGGAGAACCTTCTGGGAGTCGGGCCAGCTTGGCGTCCCGGTTGCTTCGCCTCCAAGTATTTCCGCTCTCCTCCTTAGGTGGATGGGTCTGGGTCATCCCAAATCGACCCGACCTATATATATAAAGAGAGAGAGAGAGAGAGAGAGAGAGAGAGAGAGAGAGAGAGAGAGAGAGAGAGAGAGAGTTGGGTCTGAGTCTTGAAAATCGACGCAAACAAATGACCTGCTTGGTTTTGGGTGAACCTTCCAATAGACACGGACCCGAAGTTTAACGCGACCCGAAACCTGATTTGCCACCCCAATGCGAACTTGTTTTCTTTTATTCGTCAATAAGAACTTCTGATGTGAGCCAAATGTGCAAAATACGTTTCTTGCCCTTCCCTGTTTTCATCTGAATACACACCACAAAGGTCTTCAAATGGGCATTGGGTTACGCAGACGGTTCCCACATGTCCTGTCATAGAGTGTCGAGCACCTAACCTTCAACGTCCCAAATGCATGCATACAACACACAAATATATATATATATATAGATCTCCTGAAATTTAGAACCCCATTTAGAGTTGAAGGTCTTGAGATCCATACCCAGGTGCAGTGGTGGATGACGGCTCCACTCGAAATTTAGAACATTTTAAATTAAGTATTCAAATTTTAAAAAAAGTGATTTTTTTTAAAGCTCGTCCCACCAAAACCTGAAGTTCTCCCTACATAAAACAAATTCCTATATTCGCCACTGCCCAAATGAGTGCATATATGAAAGGATTTGCCCAACTCCGGCGTACCTAGCCCATCAAAAGAAAATCTGATTCTTATAGGGAAGTTTCGTATGGCTTATTTGGTACTAATAAGTGAAAAATAACCTTGTAAAGCTTGTGCGACATTTGTTTGTTAGTGTAAAAATTGTACTTTATTTTTGTACTCACTGTTCTAAATTTTATTATTCGACTTAAAATAATGATTATATAGACTAAATTTAAGTAAAAACTTTTGACATTAAAAGAAGGTGGGCCAAAGAAATTCGACCCAAGGATATGTTTCGCACCAAAACTTAGGATTGTTCCTTGAAACCAAGGTTACAATCGCACATGGGTCTAAGCGGATATTCTAATACCAGAGGCACCATGAATCAAACACACTCTTGAGAGTAGGTCGGATATGGCTTAAATTTGACGCAGTTGTTCTATGAGAAAGGTACTTTTTTTATCTATTGAAGTTCATTCATTCCAACTGCACTCATCAATCGTTTTCCCCAATGAGAATGCAGCTCGAGGATAAGAAGTTGCTCCTCCTGCATGATATTCACCTTCCTAACGTTCGGACTTAGAATAGTTAAGCCATCTAAGCCTGCATCCGTTGTAATCCTGCAATATAAACAAAGCAACATTGTTAACAACTGTTGGACTTAATGATTAATTAATAATGGTTGAGCTAATTAAACTCATGTGACATTAATTGTATTTAATTCATAAGTATTTTTAAATGCTTATTTGGTATATGCTTGATAAAAGTGAAAGTCTAGAAATGTGAAAGCCATGAGTGATCATTTTATCCGATGAGAAAAACATTGGTATAAGGGATCCCAAAAAGCCTTGGTATAAGGGATCCCATGTAATATAAGAAAAGGCTTAGTTGTTGTATAAAGGCATTGATATTTGTGCATACCTAAGAGTAGGTGTTGATTTCTTTAAGAAAAGTTTATAAGGACAACTCAATCGGATAAGTTTATTACTGATTTTTGTTTTGATGTGTTTGTTACACGCTTTGCTTATGGATTTCTATGGATCTACAATTTTTATTGATATTGGCATGTTATTATTTGTTGCATATTATCTATTTAAGCATGTAGCCCTACAATTTTATCGAAACAATCTTAGAGAAATCACTAATTGTAGTTAACATGTCGTCATTTGTCTCTGTCCGACCTAAGGTCGACATGACTTTGGTGTTAAAAAAGTTTGTCGGCTCTCATTTTAAATGTTAGCAAAAATTTGGTTGACAATGTTTGGGTTGTATTTATTTATTGAGTGAGATTGTCCTCAACCTAATGTTTCTGATCCTAGGAGCTCGAAAGAAATCATCGAGTGAAAGGAGAAGTATATCTTGTGCCGTTGTAACACTGTTGAATATTTTATTCGACATATATAGTTTTTCTTACTCTTCAATAGTAAAAGATTTTACCTCGATGTAGAAAAGGATTTTATAGTGAAGTTTATGAAATATTAAATGGTAGAAGAAAAATTTGTGACTTAAAAGGCACATGAGTTTCAGTTAATGGTCTTATTAGACACATGTTAGTGCTCATCCATATATTATTACTATTTTATATAGGTTGAATTGTTGACAAATACTTTGATTGATATCTTATCAGGTTTTCGTGACGATTAGATATGAAATAGAGCGAGATGGATGTATATTAGTGTCGACGATGTTCTATTAATTTGTAAATAATGTAAATCATAGAGGCATGTAGTTCTATTAGTTTGTAAATAATGTAAATCATAAAGGTAGTTTATAATCTTTTAACATTTAGATAATAATTTTTAAATATCATTAAACATTATTGATAATATAATTTTAGAAGACTTATTGTTCATAATTTCAGCATCTCACCCCTCCCGAGGTACGACATGATCATTTCCGGCATGAACAACTGCCATAGTGTGATAGCCAGTGGAAAGGGAGATGCTCAAGTTTTCGCACCCGCCTTTGATGCTGTCACGACGTCCACAAGTCTATGTATGTGGATATTCTGAATTTGAACGAATCTCGATACGAACAACGGGAATGCTACCAACTTAGCTCTATCATAGATTGTATTGAATTATTAAAGGTCAAACTATGATGCATAATGTGGCTTGAGTACCCTTCTATCAATTTTATGATTTTTTCCCTTGGGTTTAAAGACAACGTAATATTATGTCTTGTGTAATTATTAAGTCGTATAGATGATGACATTTATGATACAAGTATATACGTATTGTATGATAAGTACATCACATAAAGGACTATTGCCCATTTGCATGTACTGCTTAAACATGGTGTAATTGGCTTTATGCTTAACGTAGGCCCTACAATTTTTGAAGAAAGAGAGATGCTAATTTTTGTTGATATATGAGAGGGATGTCTAATTTTTAGTTTATTGATATGTTTTGTACTTATTGTCATCAAAATATGATGACATAATTCAGGTAACACATACACAAATCCGTTAAATATATTCCTAAGAAAAACAAAGAAGAACCACTAGATTGTAATGTGATTGATCTCATTTCTTGAACATTACAGTTGCTATTTATAAATCTTTCTCCAAGGAGTAAGAGTTCAACCCATCATTCGTACGAATGATTTCTAATAACTTCTGACTCACCTTATCGATCTGTTTATGCGCTACAATATTAGGCATAATGTAACAACTATCACCATCACACTCTCTCGTATCGTGAGCCTAAATCGACATCCCCTCATTAAACCTTGAAGAACTTGTCACGTCTTGATTTTTCGACATCAACAACACTCTAATTTGTAAGGAAAATATTGTATTCGAACACGAAAAAGCAGAAAGAGAAAGACGGGCATCATTGCTTTCCTAAAGTCGAAATGCATGATAAAGCTGTGTGTGTGTGTCACGAACAGTGGCTTATGTAGTTTGCTTGAAAGCTGTGGACGAGATGCCAACTGCAGAGAGGGGCATCTAAAAGAACCACATAATTGATTACTGGGCGTGGCATTTTGTCGACCATGAAGTTCAATCAGATTTTTAAGGCCTGATCATTAATGTCAATATCTTAAATTTGTAATGTTTTAGCAGGAGAAAATATGTTTAAATAGATTATTCTTATGTAAAACCTTATAGATTAGAGTAAAAGAAAATTAGTGCAAGTAACTCAACCAAGGAACCAAGTAGCACGTCCAAAGTACAATGTGGAAGCTCTAATATTGGTATTAGGTGGTCTCTCTTTTTTTATGTGGATATATATATATATATGAAAACTAGATCCTACCTATTTTTGACATATTCAATGTTCACTCATTGTTTTTCAGTTACACAAGTATAATTCAATTTTTTTAAAGAGTTTTGAAAATGTATTAAGGATAATGTTATTACACTCATGTGTCCAAAAAATAATAATCGGATTTGAATGAACAACGTCTACAATAAACAATATCCAATCAATCACTCTATATATGTATTCATATTTATACATTAAGAATGCTATGGTACTTGGGAGTACCTACTCTTAGTGTTGAATTGAGTCCAAATAACAATGAAAATATATGCATAAAAAACAATATACTTGTTTTTGTACTTTGGAGATATTTTTTACTTTTTCTGTGTGCATCCCAAATGTTTTTTGAGCTCAAATATCCAAAACAGATGCCAGCTCTTGGTCCCAGTTCCTGGTTATATGCGCTTATGAGAACCGGCGATTAGGAACTGCTTATGTGTGTGAGTGCATGCAGAACATGATTATGTGTGTGTGAGTGCATGCAGAACATGAAAACCTAAATGGGTAGGTAATTGAACCATTTAAATGGGATTTCATCACCAGGGTCCAACCCAACCTGATTGGCTGAATCGCTAATGACATCGACTTCCTAGAAAAGAAATGCCATTAGGATTTTTCTATCTTAAAGCTTCACAAGTATCATCACAGTATTTGAAAGTGAAATACCTCGATTTCTTCTACTCGAACAAGATAGTTCAAATAAACACTGCTGGTTCAATGATTCATTATATTATTTTCATGTCCTGATGAGATGGTGCTAGCCTCAGGATTTTAATTAATTCTTCTCCTTATTACATATAGTGCTAAATCTTGAATAACCATTTTACAGTTCGATCTTTGAGATCAAAGGTAAAGATTTGATTAAAAGTATTATTATACTTTTGCACTTTATATTTAATGCCTCATGTGCATTAAATACAAAATGTTTTATCACTTCAACCGATGATTTCAAAGATCGAACATAGGAAATGTTTGTATAAGGTTAAATACCATATATATTACTCTCTCTCTCTCTCTATATATATATATATATGTATATGTATATATATGTATGTATATATATGAGTCATTGGATCCTATCCATCACAAATGTGCTCACTTATGCTCAACCATTGCTTTTCGGTAGCATGAGTTGAATAAAGTTGTGTTTAATCATTTTTTAAATACTCTTACAACCTTCAAAATTACACTCATGCTTCCAAAAACCAATAGTAAGATATGAATGAACAACAACAATGGTGTGCATGATATGGTTTTTTGTATATATATGTATGTGTATATGTATGCATATACATATGTATAATATATTATAACAATAATATCATATCATGTACCATATATTGTACGATATAATGCGATACATATGAATCTAATAGGTAAAAATGCATGGGGACACAAGATTGCAAACTTTCAGAGGCCGCCCATGGTAGTTGGTGAAGAGATTCTGTGACAATAACCGAGTAATATCTGTGAACGTGTATAAAAAATGTTCTCCATATAATGTAGTCCCAGTTCTTAAAGCTTTATGAGATTAGCATGTTTATATATATATATATATATATATATATATAAACATGCATGCGTGCAGTATAGAAGGGTGGACATGGCCGGTTCTGCTTTTCCTGAAACCAGGAACTGAAATCAAACTGGAAATGTTTTGGTTCCAGTTTGAGGCTTTAACTGCCTGAAACTGGAAGAAAACCATTAAAAATTTTGAAATTAAAAAAGAATTTAAAAAATTATATGAACCGGCAGTTTGGAACTGCTGGTTCGGGCTTGGTTTCATCAAAGGTAGAACCAAAACTTTACTGGGTAGTCCCCAGTTCCGGTTTCAGCCAGTTTCTGGACTCGGTTGGAACCGCTGGAATAGTTTGGAACCGGCGATGTCTATGAAAGGTTCTAGATTGATAGGTTGTGGTGACGATCCCATCTTTTATTATGTCATTTCGTATTCGTATCAGAAACAAGTCAATCCGAATCTCGTTGCTATTTTCAGTAGACAGGATCACAAACTTTTCTGGCTCGTGTCTGTGTCAGCTTTCCTTCTAGGTCTTACGTCGATTACCAATTTCATTTTTAGTTTGGATCCGTGTGGAGGATCGACTTGAAGACATGATATTTTTTCCTGTGTTGCTTCGGGTTGACATGAGTTCGAACTTTATGGGTCTTATTCGTACCAGCATGAAGATTAAAATGATGGAGAGAGCTCTTGGAGTTGCGACCGACATCAACATACCTGCATCTGCTCGTGGCTCGGGCTATTAATTGAGAATAAAATTATAAACCAATTCTAGACCCGAATACCAGTCTCTTGTACCAAACTCTACTAATTAAAGTCGGGTCCAGGTTCAGTAGTGGATAGAATTGGGTTCATATTTGACGACCCTATTAGAATTTAGAAATAGAACCAAACCCCACCATCCCATAAAGTGTCCACCTCCCTACCAAAGGGACCGGGCTCTCCCCAGTGACAGCTGCAAGTACATGTAGGTTAACATACGGAAACGGGTCCTGTTCCCACTCTAGAATCTGGAATTGGTTCTACCCAAGTAAGTACCCAAAGGTACAAATTTTCAAACCCTTGAAACACGCACGCACGCACACACACACACACACACACACACACTATATATATATATATATATATATAGAAACTAGTATACGTTATTACCCTTAGGTGCTAGTAAATCTAAATAATTTTCAATTATTCATTTTTTTATGATGAATGATTGAAATTTAAATTTAAAAGTAGATGTTTATTTTACTTGATTTACATGAATACTTTTTTTAAAATTCAAATTTCAACTATTTATCATCAAATATGAATGGTTGAGATTTATTTGGATTTACTAACACTTAAGCGTGCTAGCATATACTAATTTCTCTCTCTCTCTCTCTATATATATATATATATGTATATATATAAGGTGTCTTAGATGAATAATGTCTTTGAGTGCATAATCTTATATAAACACTTTCACGCATTCGATTTTTGAGATAAATGATAAAGATTTGAATTAAAAGTATCGTTGCATTAAGTACAAAGTAATTCAAATCTCAATCATGGATATTAAAGATCGAATAGTAGAAATGTTTATGCAAGACTATCTACCAAAAGACTTTACATGTTTAGGACTCTCTCTTTCTCTTTATATATATAGTGTGGATTTAAGGAACCTAAAAAAATGCATGTAGTTCTCTATTTTTGAGGGTTGTCATATATATATATATATATATATATATATATATATATATATATAGAGAGAGAGAGAGAGAGAGAGAGAGAGGCCAATCCCAATGATAAAGAAGGGCCAAGTAATAAGGGCGTAGACCCCAACTCGAAAATCCAAATTATAAGCTAATAAAATAGTCCACCATGGTGCGAGAATAGGGGGCTTTGCCGAGCCCAGTGCAGTTAAAAAATAGTTGTTTTGTGAGGTACGATCCATGGCTGCTGCTGCATGGTCTCTCCTCTTCTGCCCCGAAAATATGACATCGAATGATATATAATTATCTTTGATCATTGAGAATAAACATTAGGCACCCTTCCTTAACTTAACACCCCTTAGTCTTGGATTCATCGGGCTGTTGCCCCTCTTTACAGATCATATATTAAGTGTGCAGGCTTTTCATCTCTCTTATTACAACACCGAGTGTCTTTTTTTTGTGTTAATTTATTGTGCATGCTATTGTCATTTAAAATTTAGATTGATTTCATGTGGGCAATCAGGATGCAAATGGAATATATGTATGAAATAATATATCACTTATGTGTGGTATGAATAAGTGGATCTCTAAATTTTAGGTATTGTTAATGCGGCTTGAATTTGTGCCCTGACCCAAATAGACCGTGTTGAAACTGAATTGGACATGAGAACTGACCCGAAACCCAATGTGGATCTCGTGTGAGGTGTGAGGGCAAAGTCTCTCAAGTAATATGAAAACTTGATGACATACAATTTTTTTTAAAAATTATCTCTTGCCAATATTTTGATAAAATGAGAAAAAATGGTTTAAGATGGTTTGGACAGGTACAAAGGTGACCAAAAGATACTATGATAAGAAGGTATTAAAACTATATTGTAAAAATATTAAAAGAAGGATAGGAAGACAAAAAAAGTGTTGAAGGAAACAATAAAGAACTTATCTAGCTTATGTTGAGTTAACTACTAGCATGACACATGATCCGACTCTACGGAGACAAAGCATTCATATAATCAACTCATTTAGTATGAGAAAAAACTTAGTTGTTGTTGTCTCTTGTCAATATTTTCGGAAAAGTGTTGAAGGAAACAATAAAGAACTTATCTAGCTTATGTTGAGTTAACTACTAGCATGACACATGAACCAACTCTACGGAGACAAAGCATTTATATAATCAACTCATTTAGTATGAGAAAAAACTTAGTTGCTGTTGTATTTCTTGTCGATATTTTTGGAAAAGTGTGTAGAAGGGAGACACACGGAGGCTAGGCCGGTTTGAGAGGTAATAACACAAGATCATTATAAGTTGCTTTTCATCATTAGTGAAAATCTTCGTAGGAATAATATCCATCTCGATCACGTAAACCTTGTGTTTCTCTTTCTTTCTTTCTCTCATTGTTGTGTTTTGTGAAAACTATTTTTTATCATTATGTGGGCCGTGAGCATCCAAAATATCTCGAGTTCGATTCCCCATGAGCATGGATATTTGGTAGGAGTCTGCCCACACCAACTTGAGAATAGAAAAACAAGAAGAAGCACTAATCTAACGAGACAATAGTCCATGAAGTAGGACTAAGTCTCGTATAAATACCACTTGAAAGATATTTATAATTTATATAAAGAGCATGAAGATAAGTGGGATTTTTCAGTAACTTCTTATTTTATTGGTGTCATGTTTGTCAATCAGCATCGATCACCACAAGCCTTCGCTGCACCTTGACCTTTGCTTGTTCGCTTTCAAATTTCAAAACTAAACTCCCACTTAATCAACTCAAAGAAGTTGTTTGATGTGTTACTTTTGCAGTATTGTTAAAAGTCACACAGTAAAAGCTTTCCCTAGGGAACTAATTCCATCGATAAGTCTTTTCAAATTCATGCGATATTTGTTATATAGTTTCAAACTATCGGCCCATGAAATATAAGTGTTGAGCATACGCCAATTTCTTTGGGCCATTTCTTCAACCCTGAAATTAAGCTTCCTTTGTTGGTCGACAGCCTAACATGTCCAACTCATTAATACTCATTAATTCATGTCAACCTAGCTGATTTCTCTCTCCCACGATTCGGTTCGGTTTGGTTCTAGCCTCAACTTCGAACCAAACTGCTAGTTTCGGTTATCAACTTTTAGATAACCAAACAAAGCTGTCAATTCTGAACCACAGTTGTATTAATTTAAGGATTTTACTAAAACCAATGTATTATGCCATAAAATTATTTGGATCTAGGTTTAAATTTTATTTGTATATGAAGTTATAAAACTCATATATATAAACTTATAAATTTGTTAAGATTTAAACCCACATAAGTATATAAACTTTATATATATATATATATATGATATGGTTCGTTTCAGTTCCAGAATCATGAACCCAACCATCCCAATTTTTCTAATTAGAATTTAACGGAACCAAACTGCAAGACATCTAGAACAGAACAGAACCGACCCCCCACCACTCTCACGCACTCTCTCACGCGCGCACGCATATAACCAGTCTACGTGGACTATATCTCTCTCTTTCTCTTTCATACACGAACGCACACACACAGGCACACTATCACACGTAAACACACATACACTATCTTTGTACGTGGAGCATCTCTCTCTCTCTCACACACAGCTTGGTTAGTATTTTGAGAATTTTGAGAATAGAGGACAATCATGGCAGGGGAAAACGAAATCAAACGAAGGAAGAAGAATGGCATGTCCGAAATATAAGGATAGAACGGGATGCGTTTGTCTAGTAGTACAGCCAGGTGCTTTCCCAATCAGTTCCCAATCTAGTAGTACAGCGAAGGAAGAGGACAATCAAACGCCATTTGTTTATTAATTCGCCAAGAGTTCCCACCGTGGTGTGTCGTTTTGTGACCGATGCCTCCCTTTTACAATTCCCCCCACACCAACCTCATGTCCCCTCACCACTTTATATATCCATCTCTCCCCCCTCAGACAGAGATTTCAAAGCAATTGAAAGAAAGAAAGAGGAAGAGAGAGATCATGGGGAATAGTCTGAGGTGTTGCATCTCTTGCATCCTCCCTTGTGGAGCCTTAGATGTGATCCGGATCGTTCACTACAACGGGCACGTCGAGGAGGTCACAGGCGACATCTCCGCCGGCGACGTCATGAAGGCGAACCCGAAGCACGTCCTCAGAAAGCACTGCTCCGAAGGCGTCCGCATCATCATCCTACCTCCAGAAGCTCAACTCAAACGAGGGCACATCTATTTTCTCAGCCCTGTAGCTTCATCTAATTCTTCTTCTCCTGAGAAGAAAGGGACGGCGAAGACCAAGAATCATAAGAAAGAGTTTCACCTCCAAACGTCTTTGGATCATAAGTCGGGAGATGATGATTCGAAGGCGTCTGCTGATGATCAGTACCTTACGGAGATACTGTCTGAGAGGAAGTGTTCGTTGAGTCGAAGTAGGAGAAGAGGGAGAGTTGGGATTTGGAGACCTCATCTTGAGAGCATATCGGAAGATTTGTGATGATGATATGTTGTATACTCCTATCCTCTCTTCTTTCATTTGAACAAAGCTATTTTTTCTCAAGAGATTATGTTGGGGATTGTGGATAAACCTTTTCCTTTCCTTATATCTGCAAATTGCAGATCGAAACAAAGGAGATTTTAGTTTAGTTTCTTTTTCAACACTGGCATGTGGTTGTGACTATTCTTTGCACGAGAGAGAGGGAGGGAGAGACGTTATAGCCTTTTCTCCTTTCCCACTCTCTCTCTCGAAGAAAGTATTGTACAACTAGTCTGAATTACTCGTCACAGAAGGAATTGGAACGTCTGAGAGGATCCGTCGATAGTGGAGGTGAAAGAATAATCATGGACTGACTGATGTGACTGATACACCTCATAAAACCATTAAAGCTGTCAGGCAATTATTGGTAAGGCCGAGTAAAAGTCCAAAAACCAGAAATCTCCATTGTCTCAAGAGGAAGTTATGGCGGTGCCTTACATGGATGATGGTTCTATAATATAAATGATTCACCTGTTTTATCTTCTATATTGAAAGTTTTAAATTTATGATTTTCTGTATTTTATGTTGGGAGATCGACTCTATGATTATATGCTGTTGTACAGACCCTTCTATACCTTCTTGTTGTTCTTGAAGTTTCTATTTCGATCACTAACTTTAGCTACCTTCATTTTAACCTCTTTATGTCATCCAATTTTTGTGGTAAAATATTCACGAACTACAAACACACAAACATACATAGATATAGAGTGACTGGATCCTACCCGACCTTGTTCACTTATGTTTACGTATTACTTTTGGATCATATGAGTATAATAATGATGTCCTTCATACTTAATTTTTTTTTTAAATTAAATTGAACTCATGTTACCCAGAAACAATGGATGAACATGTCAAAGATTAGTAGGATATGATTTTCCAATATATATATATATATATATATATATATATATATATATATATATATATACATGTATGTGCATATATATGTGCATTTATGTATATATATAATGTAATATAATATAATATTTTTGAAGGAACTTACGGTTTGAGGAACTCATTGGGCAAATATCATGTATTATTCAATAGGAACAACGCTATCATGTGAGCCACATACATAGAATTATGATGGCGCAGTGGCCCATGTTGCAGAATGTGAAGGTGCTAATTTTTCACAAGATCTCAACTGTCTATGTACAGCTTCACCTAACAAGAAATAAATAAATAATGAAAAGAAATATCTTTGCATAGACATGATAGAAGTGCTATCTTCAGAAGCATGTCATGTGGACCCTTTTGTTGAAATAAAAAATATTCATTAATAACGACTATAGACCATATTAATATTGCTCATATTTCCCGTATTTCGCCTGTAAGACAGGCACACAGAGTCTTGTCACTAACTTTGGTTTAAAAGTGGAGGAGATTGTCTGCTGCTATGATGCATGTGCCATTAAACATGATACTATTAAAAAAATAACGAATTATCACGAGCAGTTCGAAATTCAAGACTTTTGAGCTCAATTTAGTGCTGAATTACGTCCTGTTATCCCATCAACCCTTTCGTATTTTCAGTTTTTTAAATTATTTCTTGACAACTACAACTCTCTCATTCTTTTGGGAAACCTATTCAGTTGATAAACCATCGCTAGAAGACATGCATGTTCCAGCTGTTGGAGATTTGACAGGATTTGAGTTCTATAAAAATGACTTCTTGAATCATGAATCTGTCCATGTACACTAAGAGAGTTAACTCACTGGCAGAGGCCTTGACTCACCAGATAAAGGTTGTGAGCTCAATTCTTGGGGCATTGCCGTCTCCCTTTTGTAACCAGTGGCTGACCCACGTTGGACCAGGTGAGATAAATGTCTCACCGGAATTTTCTAAAAGATAAGATGTGCACCTTGCAATTTTCATTTTTTTTAAGCTTGTGAAAGTGGGTACACCTTGTGATGCGTGGAACAATATGGCTATATATATTAGAAAAATGGCGAAAGATGTGTTAAGGTGAATCTAAGGAAAGTGTACCAGCACAAAAAGAAACTTGGTGGTGGAGTGAAGTTGTGCAAAATAAAATCAAGGCAAAAAGGTATGTTACAAATTACATTATGCTAAGAAAACTAGTGAAACTTTAAAAGCTTATAAGAAAGCAAAGAAGAAAGTGAAAAAAGTTATCAGTGAAGCAAAAACTAAAATTTGAGAGGATTTATATAAAAAACTCAACTCAAAAGAGGGTAAAAAAGATACTTTTAGGATAGTTAAGGCTAGAGATAAGGAAACTAAAGATCTTAGCCAAATTATAAAAGTATATAAACCATAATTTCTAGTGACGTATTCAAAAGAATGAAATCAAAGAGGCTCTTAAACATATAAAGAGTGGTAAATCGGTAGGACCACTTTAAAAAATACTAAGAGAAATAGGAATCACTTGACTGATAAGACTATTTAATGAAATATGGAGAAACCAAAAGATGCACGGGTAATGGAGTGAAGTTGCAATGTTCTTGTTCCTAAAAAAAAGATAAAATAGAAGTGATGAACTCTCTTAAGAATCATGAATCTCACTTCACCGTGAATGGAGACACCACATTCGTGCAGCAACCGCTGTAACCTTCCGTCAAACTTCTCCGGCGAGGTAGGCAGCACAGCAGCCCGATCAGCGCAGATCAACACAAACTCAAGGATTCTAAACCCCTTCGAACCGGCCGACATTGTGTAATTTATTTTCTCTCTTATTAATCATAATCCCCATTTTAAATTTTCAAATTTCTATGCATAGCTTTGCTTAATCCTTTGGAAAGTGGGGGATCTTGTTGAGCTTGAGTTACCAATTACACGGATAAGGTATTCTAATGTTCGTATTTTCTATATTGATGGGTAGAGCTGGTATTCGTTTTGATGATTAATAAAACTAAACTTCGCACTTTTTTTGCGAGTTGTGAAGCCATGGTTTTCTCTTCTTTCGATCTTTCGAATGTTGAATAAAATTATGAGCATTTATTATCATATTTTCTGAATGAATGCCTGTATGCATCGAATTTGTTATTCGTTCTTCGTTATCTTGTAGAAGTAACAAGTTATTATGTGGTACATCCAGTGGCGGATCCAGAAATTTGTTTATGGTGGGGCGGACTCCAAGTTCGGGTGGGGCAGTCACTCCACCCACCACAGTGTGGATCCGCCACTGCTTACATCTCATTTTCTCTGTTATAAGCATGCTCAATTACGGTTTCGTTAGTTTATAGGCCTTGACATTTTCTGGCTTTTAAAATGTTGTTGTTAATATTTGTGACATTTTGTTATTTAGATTTTTTTTTTGTTTTGATGTTATCAACAACCTTTGGATTACCAAAATTAACTATAATATTGTGATATACGTAATTACATTATAAAAACAAATATTAAATAGAAAGTTTAATTCTTGGAGGCTGTTAGATGGCTCTCATCTCACTACAAAAATGAATCCTGGGTCTGCCACCAGTCGTAACCTCACCTCGCCCCACTCACCCCCCCCTTCCAAAAAAAAACAAACAAAAACAAAAGAACACTATCCATGTGCGTTTCCATTTTAAAATTGGATTAATAAAACTCCCCAGATATATTCAATTAATTAATGATTTCCTCGGTGGCCATCAATGGTAATCATGGTACTCATAAAAAATGAGCACATGTACATTTAGATTTGGCTAACCACAAACATAGATAACCACAATAACTACAAGGAAACCCATCATTTTCATTATTTGATTGACATGATCAAGAATGATGATTTAAATTAAAAAGTAAATACTTTTATATGTTATGTTTAATGCATCATGTGCCATTCATTTCAAAGATTGAACGGTCATAATGGGTTCTTTGTGTTTCTCTATTCTCGGGGTTTCCTAAATTTAGATTATATATATGTATATATGTGTTATACATATACATATATGTATGAGAGCTGCATAATTTTTAAATTATATGATTTTACTAAACATTTTTGCCTTTGATCGTTGAGCTCAACATGAAGATTGAAATTATTTTGCATTCCATACATATAATGTATTAAATGCGAAGTACAATAATTCTTTTAATTCAAATCTCTAAGGTTAATTTAATTCAAATCTCTAGTGTTGATATCAAATATAAAATCGTAGAGATGTTTATATAAGATTATGGATCGGAAGACATTATTTATTTATCACTTTTTCTGTATATATAGATATATAGAGAGAGAATAGCAGTTGTATAATGTTTAAGTTGCATGATTTTGTTAAAACATTTTCACCATTTGATCTTCGAGATCAACGGTGGATATTTGAATTACTTTGTATTTAATGCACATTATGCATTTACCACTTTTCTTATATATACACCGTACTCTATGCGCATACTCAACCATGTTTAAATCTCCTTAAAAATCTCAACTATTCAATATTTCAATCACTGGTTAAGATCTTCAAAAGAAAAAACAAAATTGTACCATGTGCAATTAATGCACTTGAAAAAATATAATAGTATCTTTCTACTTCTTTAATTTAAATCTTGACAATTGATCTCAAATATTAAACGGTTAAAATCTTTAAGAATGTTTAGACTGGTATATGTGTTTATCATAATATATATACATATATGTATGTATAGATAGATAGATAACTTGGTATATATGTTAGCATATCCAAACAAATTTTATCTTTGTTAGTTGGTTGAAATTTAAATTTAAAAGTAAAAAAATATATATTAGCTTAAATTTCAACTACCTATCAATACAATATAATTGTTATAGATTTGTTTGAATTTGCTAGTACCTAGGTATGATTATATTTATAACAAAAGAGAGTGAGAGTTGTTAGACATTCCTTGATTATCCCCATTGTTCGTGTAGTCAGACCCCGGCCTGGCATCAAGGTTTATCTATAATATCTGTTTGTGTTTGGCATTATTTTACACTGTTGTCCTTATGGCTAACCTTCATTTCCCCACAAGCGCTTCCTCCCTTCCTCACGCACGCATTATTAATCTCCCTCTCTTTCTCTCTCTCTCTCTCTCTCTCTCTGAAAATTAGTGAGTTTGTGTGAGAAAAGGAATACACAGCTGTTTGACAGCTCACAGAGTTTGCACAACGTCCGGCAGAACCAGTAACCCTCGTGCTCACTGACATGCATGGTATTCAGGAGGGTCCCTTCATAAACTCTTCTCGTTTATAATATTGCAATAAATTCTTAAATAATCGCTTGTTTAATTCTTAGAAAGGGAAAATAATATCTATTTTGTTATGCACAACTGTGATGTTGAGAGCTTCATGTGCTTGCTTTCTTGCAGCTAAAATACGTTTTAGATGTCCTTCCTTCTCTGTTTGGGGAAGAACTTCAAATCCAAATTCAGAATCCAAATCGAGTCCAACTCGTTTGTAAATTTATGTTTATCAACCAGAGTAAGTTTGAGAGGCTCGATGCTAGCCATGGGGTTGATTCGCAAGAACCTTCCTAACCGAAGCTCGTCGCCGCGAGTTGGACGGCAGGGTCATGCATATTTGGTGGGTGTGCCTAATGCCAACTTGCAGAGAAATGCACGATTCAAGCGATGGACACACATAGAAACCCAGATTCCATGGGGTTTAGACGCTGAAGAAGCACCTCACCACAATCAGAACTCCAAGTCCAGGACATTTTGTCCCACATTTGAACCGAAGGAAACAGTGAAAACTTGGATCGATCAACAGAAAGCGGCGAACGTGTGAATCCCTTGCTCAATCGGTGACGAAGCTCGAGCTGCAATATACTAGCACCCCAGGAAAACCGACAACAGAGTCCCTTTGGGAATGACCACTGGAACAACCAGGACATGCAATCCCTCACCCTTTCTGAAGTGTTTGCAATCACCGGACTTGTAATTTTCAATGTTGACAGGCCTTAACCAGGTAAGGATGGCAATATTGGCTGGACCGTGGAACCCGATCTGACCCGGCTGAACCTATGCCCTCACTAATTTGACCCAGTATAAGTCTAGTAAGGGATATATATATATATATATATATATATATATATATATATATATATATAAAGGAATGATTGGGTCATCAGGGGCATATACTAATGTTTGACTGTCTTTGAGAGATGATTAAGGATGACACTTATAAGACCTACTTTTGTTGGGTTTTCATGTGATAAAAATGATATCTTGTTGACATAGTCTCTGATCATAGACTACTGAATTGTTGTGACGAGAGAGTGTGTCCACCGAGTGGACCTTATCACTTATAATATATGTATATATATATGTATATGTATGTATATATATATATATATATGTATGTATGTATATATATATATATATGTATGTATATATATATATATATGTATGTATATATATATATGTGTGTGTGTATGTATATATATATATGTGTGTGTGTGTGTGTGTGTGTGTGTGTGTGTGTGTGTGTGTGTATATAAAGGAACCATTGGGTCATCAGGAGCATATACTAATGTTTGACTGTCTTTGAGAGATGATTAAGGATGACACTTATAAGACCTACTTTTGTTGGGTTTTCATGTGACAAAAATGATATCTTGTTGAAATAGTCTTTGATCATAGACTACTGAATTGTTGTGATGAGAGAGTGTGTCCAGCGAGTGAACCTTATCACTTATAGGACACCATTTCCTTGTTTCTGTATCCCCGAATGGAGTCTGAACCACTATGCAGGGTCACCACATTTGTTGAAGTTTTAGCTAAAGAAATGGACATCGATAAACAATCTTCATCTGTATTATAATAAATTGGCTTCTGTGCTGTCATGAATGAAAGAAGGGCGACCAACTTCATGAAGACAATTTCGTGCCGGAGTCAGGTCAGGACAATAAGCAAGGGACACGGACGATGGTCCAGACTGAAACAAAATTTCTTAACCCCTATTCTGAACAGGTTCATTGAGACATAAATTTCAAACTCCATTTGAAAAATACTTGGCTCAACATGGCAGATAATGATTTTATAGCTAAAATAATCATGCTATCAGCTAATGTTGATGCCTAAAGATACTGGGTGATTGCATTTATATATCGAAAGAACATGTTACCGTGTTCAAATGTTCGTGCGTGCATGCACACACGTTTGTGTATTGCGTGCCTTCCTCAGTCTTGAGCAGGGCTGAAACTAATCTCAGACGCAACACGAAAACTGGAGCATGGCTTCGGATATTTTGTGCTCCAAAATTACCTTGAGAAAACGGTTCGTGTTCTGAATGATTTGCTTTCTGCATGAACACGAAATGACACGACATGTACATGACAGGAAACACGAAATTAAAACCCTTATCCAGTAACCCGGAGTCCCCCCGATGCTTCCTCATTTGGAAAGATACAATAATAATGATAAGATGTCACATTTTAATAATAATTCGGTGCATATACATGTGATTACATAATAATTTGGTGCATGTATTAGGCCCAACTAATATGGTGGATACGCATGTAATTATGACCAGATGTTTCACCTTATTTTTTTGGGGGGTAAAATAGCCAGATGCACGCCATGGTTCCGATTCTGTGGAAGGTAGAAATAGAAAAGAACCAAGTGGTTCCTGGATTCATTCTGGTTCTGAGTTCAATTTCAGCGGGTTCCAGTTCCAGCCCCATTTCAGTTTCATTTGAACTGTCAGGCCGGATTGGGACCTTTTCCTTTTAACTACAACGGGGAGGCTAAAGACTGGTATGCATGCCTGCTATCAAACTCACACCCTGGGCATGGTGGAGTCTCTCACGGGCATGATTTCCATGGCGCGTGCATTCACACGCATCTTTCTACATCCTTCATCCGATTGCTTCAAAGAGCATGCGCACTGGGCGACACACAAGTGGAGGCGTGTGCACCGTGCACACATGGCTAGGCATGAAGTGGTTAAACCCCTTTGTACATACCTTTGTAATGGTGTGAGTCATGTGCATAGTCAAGTCGAGTTGGGTCCATGTATTGAGTCGAGTTGGGTCCATGTATTGGGTCGGGTTGACTATGGGCGAGGTTAGGGGCTGACCTAACTAGGATTAAGCCTAACTAGGTGCAGTTAGACTAAGAAGAATATTCCTGGAATATTCTTCCAGCCATGGGTTGGACACTAATCCCAACCGGGTCTATAAATAGGACCTTGGGGCTAAATAGGATTCATTCCTTGACATTTCATTCCTTAGTGAGTTGAGAACTAGCCTAGGTGGGAAAGACTTTCTTTGCACTTCCTAGTGAGCATCCGTAAGTCTCAAGTGTGAGATCGGATGACTAAGAGTTGTGTGAAGTGAGGTTAGCCGAGTGTGTTGTGTGTCTTATAATTCCTTGCATTGAATTGAATAAAGTGTGTTCCAGCTTCTTCATGAACCGTAAGCAGAGCTGCTGGTCCTTCGTGTGCGTGCGTAAGGATCATCGGTGAGTGAAGAGGGCTTCCGCATAGATCTAACGTGTAGTTGAGCCTTGGTTCTGTCCATATGAGCAACAACATCGCAGTATTGAAAACGGTTGAAGGAATGAGGTGCGATCCCTTGTCATTATAAGTAACTCCTCAACCGTGAGATTTTCGATTGAGAAAAATGTTCGTGACGGAGTCTAAAAGTCCAGCAAGGTGGGCAAACACCCTGACTTCATATTGGAATGGGATTTTTTTTTCAGTTAGAAGAGGAGGTTGAAACCTAACACATGCACCCAAACATGCACTGTCTGGGAGTCAAACTCCCTCCCAATAAGCAACAATGGTGGGGCGGGGCCTCTGCTATGGTTCTGGGTGTATATTGAGATTGGCATGGCCTTAATTTACACTGATGGGGTGCAATTGCAACCAGGCCTACTCTTGACTTGCGACCAGTTCCACTCCTGGGGTGTGCATACTAGGCAACCTCTCGTTGTACAACAACAACAACTAAGCCTTTTCCCATACTAGACAGGGTCGGCTACATGGATTCTTTGTTTCCACAGATCCCTATTGTGTGCCATGTTAGCAGTTAACTACCAATAAGCTAGATCATTCTTTATTGTTTCTTTCCAACACTTTTGTGGTCGTCCTCTACCTCTTTTAATACTTTCCAAATTTAGTTTTTCTAACCTTCTAAGAGGTTCTTCTTTTGATCTTCTTTTTATATGTCCAAACCATCTTAAACGATGTTCTCTCATTTTATCCTCTATTGGTGCCACTCCTAATTTGTTTCTAATAACCTCATTATGTATACGATCTTTTCTTGTATGACCACTCATTCATCTCAACATCTTCATTTCTGTCACAGACATCTTTTGTACATGTTGATGATTAACTGCCCAACACTCAGAACCATAAAACATGGCAGGCCTAATTGCTGCTCTATAATATTTACCTTTTAATTTTAATGGTATCTTCTTATCACAAAGAATACCTGATGCTCCTCTCCATTTTAACCAACCAGCATTAATTCTATGTGTAACATCTCCATCAATTCTTCCATCACTTTGAAAAATTGACCCTAGGTATTTAAAACTTTCCTTTTGGGGAATGCAATGTGTGCCAATTTTAATTTCTATGTCCTCTGAAGTAGCCAAATGTTCAAACTTACATTCCATATATTCTGTCTTTGTTCTACTAAGTCGGAGGCCTTTGTTTTCTAATCTTTCTCTCCATAGTTCCAATTTTCTATTAACTTTTTCCTTAGACTCCTCCACTAATACAATGTCATCTGCAAATAACATACACCAAGGTACTTCATCTTGAATATGTTTTGTCAACTCATCCATCACCATTATAAATAAGTATGGACTTAAAGTTGATCCTTGATATAACCCAATATTAACTTCAAAGAAGTCTGTCGTTCCTTCATGAGTCCTCACACATGTTTTTGCACCATCATACATGTCTCTTATAAGGTTAATATATGTCAATGGGATATCTCTTTTTTCCAAAGTTCTCCAAAGAACCTCCCTCGGTACCCTATCATAAGCTTTTTCTAGATCAATAAATATCATGTGAAGGTCTTTCTTTTTTGCTACTCATTAACTTGATACCTCGATAATTCGCACAATTTTGAATGTCTCCCTTGTTCTTATATACGAGTACAAGTGTACTTAATCTCCATTCCTCGGGCATCTTTTGGTTTTTCCATATTTCATTAAATAGTCTTGTGAACCAAGTGATTCCTATTTCTCCTAGTATTTTCCAAACTTCTATAGGAATATTATCTGGTCCTACCGATTTACCACTCTTCATATGTTTAAGAGCCTCTTTGACTTCATTCTTTTGAATACGTCGGTAGAAATTGTGGTTTATATACTTTTCTGACTTGGCTAAATCTCCTAAACTAATACTAACATCTTTATTTTCATTAAAAAGATTATAAAAATAGTTTTTCCATCTATTTCTTATATCATCATTTGCCACTAGAATTTTTTCATCCTCGTCTTTTATGCATCTAACATAATTAAGATCTTTAGTTTTCTTATCTCTAGTCCTAGCTATCCTAAAAATATCTCTTTCACCCTCTTTTGAGTTGAGTTTTTTATATAAGTCCTCTCAAATCTGAGCTTTTGGTTCACTAACGGTCTTTTTTGCTTCCTTCTTTGCTTTCTTATAAGCTTCTAAAGTTTCACTAGTTTTCTTAGCATAATGTAATTTGTAACATTCCTTCTTTGCCTTGATTTTATTTTGTACTACTTCACTCCACCACCAAGCTTCTTTTTGTGCCGGTACACCTCCCTTAGATACCCCTAACATATCTTTCACCACTTTCCTAATATGTATAGCCATATTGTTCCACATATCAGAGGGTGTGCCAACATAATTCCAAACATCTCCTTGAAGGACTTTCTGTTTAAATATATCTTCTTTCTCGCTTTTGAGGTTCCACCATTTAGTCCGAATAGCTCGATGCACTCTTTTCTTCTTTGTCCATTTTTTTATTTGTAAATCCATAACTAAAAGTCGATGTTGGGTGGTTAAGCTTTCTCCTGGAATTACCTTACAATCTTTACAACATGCTCTATCTTTTTTTCTACAAATAAAATAATCAATTTGTGTTTGTGATAAGCCACTCTTATAAGTAATTAAATGTTCATCTCGTTTTTTGAAGATTGTATTGACTATAAAGAGATCAAATGACATAGCAAAATTTAAAATCTCCCTACCTTCCTCGTTTATATCTCCATAACCAAAGTTTCCATGAATCCCTTGATATCCTAATGCCTCTTTACCGACATGTCCATTTAAATCTCCTCCTAAACAAATCATCTCCCTTTGTGGAATCTTTTGAAACACCTTATCTAACTCTTCCCAAAAAACTGTCTTTATACTATCTTCTAGTCCTACTTGGGGTGCGTAAGCACAAACTATATTCAAAACCTCTACTCCTAACACTAATTTCAATGTCATGATTCGGTCACCATATCGTTGTATGTCTACTACACTCTCCTTTAAATCTTTATTTATGATAATACCAACTCCGTTTTGGGCCTTTTCTTTACCTGAGTACCATTATTTAAAACCTGTATCCTCTATCTCCTTTGCTTTTTCTCCAACCCATTTTGGCTCTTGTAAACATAGAATATGAATCTTTCTCCGAATCATAGTATCTACCACCTCCATTAGCTTACCCGATAATGTTCCGATATTCCAAGAACTAATACGAATCTTATTATCTAGGACTAGCTTCCTTACCCCCTGCATCCGTCCATAATCAAAGTGTGGAGACCCTTTCTGAAAATTTTCATTACATTCGGGTGGCAATGTAGCGGGACTAACTTCTTTACCCACACCCGTCCATGATGTGGGAACCCTCTCTGCAATTTGATTCACTACATTCGAGTGAAAATGTAGTGGCCCTTGCTTACTTCTTACTGCATTCGGGCTCTGCAATACATCGCTAGGCCGGGACGCCCCAAAACAATGCTCATAATTTTTGTAATCCATGTTGTAGAAATCCGACGAAGTTTTACGCTGGCTGTCGAAAGCCTAACACAACCCTCCTCCTTTATCCGGGCTTGGGACCGGCAATGCAAGGGTGATCCCTTACAAGGCAACCTCCCGTTGTAATAAAAAAAATATGTTCAATTTGTCTAACTTGCAGTTTGATTCAGCTCACAAGAGCAAAGAAGCCAAACATGAATACAGTTACAAGTTCAAGAGATGACTGCAAACAAACCCTTTCTCGGTTATTTTACTCAGAGTGCTCATGCACAATGACAAACGGTAGATGAACCTTTGAGCTTGTAACTTGAACAAGAATTTTGCAAGGAGCACCTTTCATAATCCATGGTCTTGGTCCTTGGTCTATTTCTTCTGCCAATATGTTTTGAATTTATGATTAACACGGATTGTGACTCAATGCGCATGCAAAAGCCGAGTAGCCTCCAACATTAGCTTTTTTATTTCAGTTGTTTGTGTTCACTTTCAACCCCAATAACAACCATGAAATGTGGAAAGAAAGGCCCTCTTCTCTGATTTCATGAGTTGTTTTTATGAAAGAAAAGATTTACATGAAAAATAGTTTTTGCTTTTAAAAAAGTTACAAACATATCCTGGATAAAATGACTTTAAGAGAAGGCCAGAGAGGAAAATAAGGAAGAGGATAAAGTATTTATAGAAATACAAATAACAAAAACAAATATAGAGATATATAACAAAAACTCTCTTCCTGGGAAAACTGTCTGCAGGTAACCATGCACCTCCCTCCTCTTCTTGCTCTGCTTTTTCTTCTTCTTTCTTGTAGGGGCATGCTGACACATTATTATGAGGTCGGTTGCGACTCAGTTGTATCGTCTACACCAACATTGGTATCAAAGCTTGATTTTCTACCTCTCGACTGCTTAAGGTATGCAATTCCTATTACAAAAAGGAGATGAAAAATGATACCGAAGAACTCCTTTTCGTCGTTGACAACCGCAAGTTGCCTATGATGAGACGACCTAAGGCATGTCACGATTGGCAGTTGAAAGTCATTCCTGCTAAAATGGCATGAGGCTGACAACCGAGAGAGGAGTCAAACAGGAAGAGAGAAAAACAGAAGGATCGACTCTCTTCCTCTATCTCATCTTCTTCAGAAGCAATGGGAACGAGAATGAGAGAGACGACAGACACTCTCTCTCTTAGGGATAAAGTACAATCAATGCAAATGAGAGAGACGACATAAGGAACGAAGTAGAGACGAGAGTACAAGGAAGAAGAGAGGGAACAAAGGTGTTTTCAGAACTCTCTCTCCCTCCTCAAATTTTAATAGCCTCAATGAAACTAGTGGAGAAGAAACCGCCCTTGCTGATGGTTTTCAGAAAACCGAAACCGAAAACCACCCGATATTGAGAAATTGTTGGCTATTTCGTGAAACCATGGGGTACACACCCCCATCGCCAGCAGTTTCCAGTAAACTGCCTCGAGAACTGGTACCAAAAGATGACTATGCCTCTGACTATTAAGATATTTTAAAGTAAAATGTTTGAAATATTCTTGTATGTCTAAATGTACATATTTGCGCTTTGGCAGTTAGTTAAAATTATAAAATACCACTGTAGATTTATGATTTTATCCCTATTTAACTTGTTGATTTATGGGACCCGATATTCTGTGTGGTTTTACAGTTCTATCTATAACTTTTTGTCATATTCTCCATTACGCCACCTGATAAAAGTACTTTTTTGCCTTGAGACAGATTTATAGGTTTGCCCTTCATTGTTTATTCAAATTATTGAATAACCAAAAACTATAATTTTAATATTTTTCCCCAATTTTTAGTTTAAATTACCAAAATAGACATAAAGTTAAAATTTTAGGTTTGCCCATTACATGCAAAGAAATTATAGAAGTAGTTTGAGGGACTTTTTTTAGTGTTTTATCCTCAAACTTGTTCTGAAATTATAGAAATTGTCTAAATTTTTAGATATTTCTAATATGGTACCCATTTGTTATATAAAATTATTGTTTATTGCTTGGAAATATTTATAGTTGAGTACCTAGATATTGTGGATACTTCAATTTAGTTCCTAGCTATTTTTTATTGTTGATTTCTTAGAAAATGTCATATGGCTAATTATCTGTTGTTTGTTTTACCTTTCTCATTTAAAATATTTAGACCCTCTACTTTTTGTTTATGCCAAATTATTAAAAATGACTTTTAGAATCCATATTTTTGAATTGGCAAAAACAGAAAAATTAAATGATTTCAATTTTTAAATGTGAAAAAGAAGAATCTCGTTGTGTTGATTATATACTTAGAAAAATAATTTTACTCCTTACTCCCGTTGCAACAGACAGAAAAAAAGAAAAATATAAGATATTTCTAAAGGAGCATACTATAGTTAGGATTATAATGTTAACTTATGTGAAATATGACTTAATTAGGGTTTTTGAAGAATTCAAGACCATTAACAAGTTATTTGACTCTTTAACCACTAAATATGATATTATACATAAGTTACATGTTCAATTTCTACTTTAAAATTTTGTCTTATAAAATAAAAGAAGGTGATAATATAGTTGAACATGTTAATTAAATGTTGATAATAACTAGAGATTTAGTTGTACTAAAGTCAATCAGTCATTAATTGATGGAGATATCCACAATTCTAAACAATCTTTTCCCATCTTGGACATGGCAACCACAACCTTTAGACTTTGACCTAAATTTACATTTTCTAAACTCATATTGAAACTAGCAATTCTATAAGAACATATGAATAAAAATAAAAGAAAAAAACTGTTAATTGTTAAAGATGATTTAGGGTCAAGTTTTAAAAACAACTAAAACAAGAAGAAACCAAATAAAAAATTTGGTAATAATAACAACAAGAAGGGTGATAAGTTTTTAAAGAAATCACAAGAATCCACTTTTCAAATAAAGTGTTTCAATTGTGCCAAAATGTGGCACCACAAACAAGACATAGTTTGTGGTGATAAGTTTTTAAAGAAATCACAGGAATCCACTTTTCAAATAAAGTGTTTCAATTGTGCCAAAATGGGGCACCACAAACAAGACATAGTTTGTGTCATTTCTGAGTGTTTTTACATGGATCGCCCTATAATTGAATGGTGGATCAACTCGAGAGCAACCTGCATATCTCAAAGAGCAAAGAGGGAGCACTAGATCTAAAAGAATTCAATCCTTCGGAGCATCGAGTTTACATTAGGAAATAATACTTTTTATGATGTTCTTGAGGTTGGGTCTTTTAGAATTTTTGTACAATGCATACCAATAATATTTACTGATGTATTAATTGTGTCTTTTATTAGGTGCAATGTTATATCAGTCACTGCTTTGGTACAAAAAGGATTTGAGGTTAGGTTTGTCCTGGGTAAAGTTACTGTGAAAAAAAAGGGAGGATAACTTTTTTAGGTTTATTTGATGCTAAGCATAGTTTGTTTCAACTGAATGTAAATGAAAATAAAAGTTATGCTTATATTGATTGTACCCATATAATTTATGTGAATGTATGACATAAACGCTTAGGATATATAAGTTTTAATAAGTTAAGAAAATTAATCAACTAAACTTATTCTATGGATTTAATGAAAAATGTGAAGCTTGTATATAAGGGAAAATGACAAAAAATTATTGTTCAAAAAAATAATTAGGGCAACAACCCTTCACACCGATTTATGTGGACCCTTTAGGGTGAGATTTTATCTTGGGAAGGTATATTTTATAACCTTTATCGATAATTATTCAAGATATACATACATATATATATATATATATATATTAGCACATAAATCTAAGGCACTTGAGGTATTCAAAGAATATAAGTAAGAAGTTGAAAATCAATTAGTTAGGTCAGACCGAGATGATATACACCTCTACATAATATTGTAAAAATTTTGGTATTAAAAAAAATATCATGGCTAGAACACCTCAATAAAATGAGGTACCAAAAAGATATAATAAGACCTTGTTGAATATGATTAGATTCATGCTAATTAATGCTTCTTTTCATAAGGCGTTTTAGGGAGAAGTAATAAATGCATTCATATATATTAAAGGTTTTATTGTCTAAGTCATATGAGATGTGGTTTGGTAGAAAATCATACTTAAGTAATCTCAGGTTGTGGAGATCTATCGCATATGTGAAGATCCTTCATTAGTGTAGGGATAAACTAGACAGTAGGTACTTAAAATGTATTTTTTATTGAATATTGCAAAGGCTCTAAGGGATATCAGTTTTATTATAAAGACCATGTTTAGTAGAAAGTAGAGATGTAGAATTCTTAGAGGAGACAAAAATTGGCATTCTTAAAAATGATGATGAATACATTGATGATATAGTGGATTTAGATCCGTTGTCATTTGAATTCATGGATTTCAATCCAAATAACCTTCCTGAGATTACTAAAACTTTAAGTGAGCATAAAAGACCTATGATCACTCCATCCTACTTAAAGGATTATCATACTTACATTACAAAGGAAGTGTACAATTTGGTGTATTTAGATGAACTGACTGATAACCTAACATATTAGAAGGCAATTGACTCATCTGAAGTGTCATACCGATGAAAAAGTCATGGAAGAGAAAATTGAATCTATTGAGAAAAACCAAGTCTGGTCACTAACTGATTTGTCGAAAGGTATAGGTTGTAAATGAGTTGTGAAAAAGAAATATAAACTCAATGGGTCTATTGACAAGTTTAAGATAAGGTTGATTGCAAAGGGATTATTGTAAAAATAGGGATAAATTATGCTGAGACATATTCTTTATTTGCGAAATTTGCATCCATTAGAATTATTCTGACTATTTTAGCATATTATGATTTAGACTTATATCAATTAGATATAAAAATCGCATTAACCACTCAGTATATTGGAATAGTCATAAGAGTATATTATTAAAGGTTAGGAAGATAAAGTATATAAGTTGAAAAAATCCCTTAGCCTTAAACAGTCACCTCGTCAATTATATTTAATCTTTCAAAATATCATTTTAAAACTTGGGTTTGTTGTTAATGAACTTAACCACTCCGTATATTGGAATAGAGGGGTCACTTTGTCATTATATCGTTATAATTACTAATGATATTTAATCATTATATATTTGTTGCTAAAGAACTAATGAACTCATCCATTGGTATTCAATTAGGGTAGTTAAATATCACTATGTTCATGATATCATTAGAGTCACTTTGTATTTAAATGTCATGATATTCTTATATACGAACGGATGATATGTTGGACGACCCCTTTACTAAAGACATCTCATAAGATATTTTTACTAAACATGGTACACACATGAGTTTGAAATATGCTTAGAGTTTAAGTGTAAAAATACACTTTGTTGATTATTACGTAAGTAAAACATATTGATTGTAGAAAATTGTATAACATGTAAAAATTGAAATTTATTTACAACTAGAAAATGACACGACTTAAAAAAACTTAAAATAGTAAGAGGCAAAACAAGTTTATCATAATTTAGCTCAAGTGGCAAAGTGGGAGATGTAAGTTATTATTGGTGGCTACTTTCGGCTCCAATAACATCAACCAAAAAGAATGACCCTCTTCTCGATTCTTATGAGTTGTTTTTATAAAAGAATAAATTTATAAGAAAAACAGTTTTTGCTTTTAAAAATGTTATAAACATATCTCGAATAAAATGTTTTAATGAAAAGCCCAAACAAAAAAAACAAGAAATAGGGAAAAGCAAGTATTTATACATACAACAAAAACAAATATAGAGATATGGGAAAACCTCAGCGGTAACCGTGCGCCTCCCTCCCCTTTCTTCGTGTGCCTTTTCTTCTTCTTCTTCTTGCTTGCTTTTAGCTCGCTTGCAGGGCTTACTTCCGCATCGTTTTCCAGTCTCCTGCGACGCCAACATCTTCGTCTTCCATGTCATATCTCTTCTACCTGCGCATGCACTTTGTTGCCAGTAACAAACTCATGGTCGACCACATCGTAGAGATGCATCTGGACATCCTCTGAACACAACTCTCTTTCATGGGGTTTCTCTGAGTATCATCAAAACTCCAGCTGCAACGCATACGATTTGAGAGAAGTAAATAGACAGCACTGTGAATTTCAAGCTGTAACATTCCTTCTGCTGCAAACTCTGTAGAGAAAATGTCACCATGGTACGAAGCAGCAGTCAGCAATGCCCCCAGTCCACCTCCTCATATCCAGTTAGCCCGATTGAGCGTAACAACAAGAAGGCGCAGGAGCGCAGCTTCATCTGGTTCGAAGTCCAAAGTGTTGCGTGTAGACCTTCCTTGAAGCAATTGTTGCAAATATACTATGAAATCAAGGCATCTAATAATACCACATCTCTTTCACATATGTTTCATCAAAGATCAGATGAGCCACATCAGCATCACCTTCCTTGGTGTACCCAGAAACCATAACCATCCAGTACACCATACTTTCATTGAGGCCTTTCATCAAACGCTTAAGCAATTTTCACTCAAAAGATGCATAGGGATGAACAAGGTTTTGCAAACCTAGAAATTTGTTCACTGAAGCATTCCACTATAGATAGCCACAGCGGTGTTCATATGAGTTCATAGAGACGAGATTGATCACTGCATTGAAGAAGAGGAAGATGGTAGAATCAGCTGTGTGGTTGAAGAAATCGCATAGCCAAACAGACCAAAACTTCCTAGCCTTGATGGAACCAACTACAGACTGCGGAAATTTCAAATCTAATGCAACTGAAGCTTTCTTAAAGAATTAAGGCATCCTTATCCTGTGATCCCAGAAAAGGAAGAAGCGGATTCTGCAAGCGGAAGGATTTGATTCTATAGAGAGCAATAAGAGAAAGAATTTAGTTGGCACAGTTTTACCCAAACCCATAAAAGGACAGAGTGACAATTTTGTGAAGTAGAGATGCTAAAAAACGTCAAGATACGTTCCCAGGTGCACGTGATTCGGTCTTGGTGTTGACTGCTAAATTCGAATTGAGAGAGAGAGAGGCGGTCCAGCTGTAATGGGCTGTTCAACTTCCTAATTTAGAGACGGGATTTAATTTGATACAATTACTTCTGCTCCCTAGGAATAACAGACACCTACCAACCTCCATTGCAGCCACTAAACCCGGCGTTTCTTACCGGGAATCTCCAGTGAATAAAACGCCTTTCTTGTCCTTTGCCTTGAGCAACACACACGAATAAAAAAAGGAGATTTCAGAAGATTTGGAAAGGTAGAGAGGGAGTATACGTCAGACTCGGAATGCACCAACTTGGTCTCTCTCTCTTTCTCTCTCTCTCTCTCTCAGAATAATGTGGTTATCGGCGAAAAGTGTGTGAGAAGGAAATTTCGATATGAATGTGGGAGAGAAGCAGAGGAAGGGATGGCTGAGAGCATCAATGGTCGATCAAATGGATTAAGCGTATTAGGACGGCCAAATCTAGCACCAAGCGAAGGCCCATGGATCCCCCCGTCAACGTTTCACCGTCCATCAACAAACAACAGTAAGGAGAACAAACAATTCTTCTTTGAATTGCCATGCTTTTCTCATCAAGATTCAATCCCCCAGCATACCGGAAAACACCAAAGAACGTCTTCCTCGGTCAGTCTCGTTGCAAACGCACAGAACGCAACATGGCTCCACGAATTCACCGAGCTTCCGGCCTCAAAGCGTCCCGGAATGCACCGGAGATCCGCGAGCGACTCGTTGGCCTTCGTCGACGCCAATGCGGGGGGTTCTTCTCTCCCACATTCAGAGATTTCGGATAGAGATGCCTTCGATTGCGGAAGGAGCAGCACCACATCGATCCCCTCAAAGGATTTCGATACGTGCGATGACGAACAGCTTCTCTCTATCCTGCAAGGACAAGACTCTGTTTCATTGACGAACATAGGGTTGATAGGGTCGCGTACTCCTTTATCTTGCATACCATCTGATCAAGTTATCGAAAAGAAAACGACGTTCGAATCGCAGCCAGGAAGCCTAAAGACCGATCATGAGGCGCAGAGAGGTTGCCTATCCGATCGGCCGCAACCGCTGCACCAACAACTAGAAGAGAAACAAGAGGAAGGGGAGCAAAAACAAGCATTGGCTTCGGTTTCAAATGCAAGTGGCACCATGGATACCAATCTTGACCCTAAAAGGGTGAAACGGTATTCTATCATTATGAATCTTGTTGTGGGCAATTAAGTTCATCTTCAAAGCAATGCATCATGACAGAATTAAAGGTCTTACATCATTGTCTGCTTTACATCCAAGTGATGAAATCTTGCTCACGTAAATTTGTTCACTTCTTTGTAGGATTCTGGCTAATCGACAATCCGCACAGAGATCTCGCATTAGGAAGCTACATTACATTGCCGAGCTCGAAAGTAGTGTGAATTCTTTGCAGGTGAATTGTTTTTCTCTTGTAGCTGGTCACTTTTCTATATGGTCTTTAGGGTACATGCGCAAATGCCCACTTAGCCCGAGAGAATCTAGATGAGTTGGGATGCTGTATTATGAAGGGGGGGAAATTGATTAAATTACTGTTTTCAGGCCGAAGTATCTGCTCTTTCGCCGCAGGTTGCATACCTGGATCATCAGAGGTTAATACTTAATCTGGATAACAGTGCTTTGAAACAGAGAATTGCTGCCCTTGCACAGGATAAGCTTTTCAAAGATGGTATGAAATATGAACTAGGCAGTTGCTTTTTGTTTCTCTGAAATACGGCGATTTTGGCTCTTATTTTTTGCTGATTGCAGCACATCTTGAAATACTGAGTAAGGAGGTTCAGAGGCTAAGATACTTGTATCAACAACAGTGTTTGCAGACGGAAGAGCACCCTCAGCCGATTGGATTAGAGTCTGAGATGCAGCATGACAATGGCATTAGCGTAACTGATGAGACTGAAGCAAGCAGTAAATAAATGCAATCACAGAGAGGACAGAGGCAATTAACAGTAGCTGCAACCAGCAATTATTGAAACCAATAAGTTGTTTGAAGTGAGAGGGATCAAGCAATGTGGCTTTTCAGATATGGTTCATAATTCATAATTTCTTTTTTTTTGGGGGGGGCGGGGGGGTAACTTCATAATTCATAATTTCTGAAATACAATGTGGCATGTTCTTCAGATTACGTGTCTTCTCCTGAAACTTTTGGGTTTGGCAATATGTTTTATGTCTCTCAATTCTAGTTTCTCCTTGATTCGTTACTCTTTTGGTCATAACTTCAAGCTTGCCCTTAACAAAACATTATCTAACTTTTACAGTTGAATCCTAATACAACACAAGATCAAGTCCAATGGCAACTAAGAACCCATGTAGCCTTTCCAACATATATCAGGTTCCGTGGATATCTGGTGTTATCTGAAAGAAAATTGAGGTTTGCGAAAGGGTTGTGAAGTCTTAAAGGGTGCTGGTTTTGCTTTCAATATATCATGGAAGATTGACTGAAACAATAAAAGATGATTATTTCTTGCGCAAGCATATGTCCACGGGTTAACAGAGCATCATCTAACCTTTTTGTTAAACTAAACTGAAGTTCAGGTGGAACCTATTGCCGCTGGCAACATTATGGCTCATGCACCAGCAATTTTATAAGTTGTGTAGAGAGTCAGCCTGACAAATCCGAATCTTTTCTCAAATATTGACATTGGGAGAGCCTTTTGGAGAACCATTACTCAACTTGAACAGGTTTTGCTGTGGGAAAGTGACTGCGTCAGCTGAATAATTCATGTAGAGAAGCAGTTAAAAGAGAAAGGAGGTGTGTTGGTGGCAGCTGTCCTCCTTTGTTAGCAAAAGAGCTGCAATAAGCACTTCACTTGCTTCTGAATTGATTCTGATAAGAATGCGTTCGTATCTTGGACTTCTGCACGTAAATGTGGACGACAGTGTGTAAAGTTTCCTATACAACTATCATACGCGGAGGAACTTAGATGTACTCAAAATGGGGTGTACTATTTTCCTTTATCTTGTAACTTGTTTTTGAACCCTACGTATAATTTTATTTTTCTGTCAAAACGAAAGTACAGAGTATCTTTGTGACGGTGTCCTTTTTTCTTTTATCCCAGGTTTTCAAAACATCACCACTATGCATGGTTGAGAGCTCTTATAGGTAGACATGGCCGGGTGGTTGGCCAGAACCACACCGCCCGTAAAACCGGCTAACCAGAATTGGCCGAACTGGCCCCAAAACCGAAGCCGGCCTGAAGATGGTTCAGTTCCAGTTCCAGATTCCAGGCAAACCGGAACTGGACATTATAGTCATAATTAACAACCTGCTAACATTGAGAAAACCGATATAACAAGGGGACCAAAACTGTGGTCGTTTAACATGGTTGGATAAATTATTAACGTATGAGAGGCTAGAGCTTGTTTGGGGATTACCTGGTGTTAGTAGGCAAGTGGTTTCGGGTTAGATGTTAATCTTTCTTCTACCCTCAAGTACTTTGGCTTTGCAGCAAAGCCAAGGGAGCAAGTGTTCGAATCGGGTAGATGGAGGTGATAAGCCGTTTAATCTATTGGCAGGTGATACAGCTCCACCTTACTGATGCTGTCAGTGTGTCATCTCCACAACCCTCTATGCCCACAGGAAAACACCAAGCTTCCCCTTCGGCTGATTTTGATTTTCAAGAAAATGATCAAGGGTGGCGTTGCTTTCTCACCACCATTGATCTAGCTAGTTAGTTATATGATGGCACATGTTCCTTTCCTGATTTCTTCCTCCTAGAGACTTAAGCAGCCAAACAACTATTCAAATCTCAGATTCTCCAAATGCTGACGTCGATCTGATTCCAGACGACCGAAAGAGCACGGCAGTCCAGCGTTTGGGGTTCCAACAAGCAGATGCAGCCTCAAGCAGCGCCTTGGAATCATTATTCTCTCGTTGGTGATGCTGTCTCTTCAGAATCTGCCAGACGGCGTGCACGTCGCCACCGGACGTGCAATGCCAGAGCAAGAAGTCGCCGACGTAGACGACACGGAGTTTGACGTCGTAAGTCCGAGGTTTGCGAAGCATGAACCATTCGGAGATGGATTCGGTGCGCGAGTCCGGTGAGAACTGAGCGGCCTTGATGAGGAACCGGTCGGTGGTAGACCGGGGGAAGGTTAGAGGAAGATCGGATTGAGGTTTGAGCACAATTTGGAAGATGTAGGAGAGAGGGTTGATGAGTCCACTGGGTGGCTTTACTAGGAACTTATCCGGAGAGGAGGTTTGAACCTTGAACGCAACGGGAGACGTCCTGACGAGGGAACTTATATTGATGGTACTCTTTCATTTGCAGCCCAATTCAAACTCCACCCTTACCTCTTCCTCAGCCACTTCAATGAGATGCTGTATCTCCTCCATGTGTGTTCTTCTGTTTATGTGTGTAAGAGAGAGAGGATGAGCTCTTGTCTTAACTTTTGGTAGGGTGGAGAGCATTTTGTGGGTGTGAAGGTGAGAGAAAAGAGAAGCCACATTCAGACAAATGGAATTGTATTTGGTGCTGATTTGTCTTTTGTCATAGATGTTTGCATGTTGCTTGTGGGAGGCATCACCTTCACTTTATGGGCGATGAACTGTGCCAGCCTTTGTTTTTTCTTAATTTGTTTTGCAACAAGGGAACTGCTCCCAAGCAGTGAGATTGGCATTGAGAAAACCCTCGTTCCATGGACCTAAGCTGGGCACGAGGGGAAGGTGGCATCGATGAGAATCGAACTCCTAAGCTGGGAACGAAGAGCAATGTATACGGCTCATCTGGCTAGGATCTAGACTCGCAAGTTGAAGGTTATGAGTTCAACACTCGGGGTACACGTGGATGGCTTCGGCCTTCCATTGAAAAGGAAAAGGAGAGACACATTTATAGTGATTTGGATATTTTAAAAGCTGCCCAAATAAAACTTAAGTGACAGATGAGGTAATGAACATTTGAAAATACAATAGAACAATTACTAAGATATGATCGTGTTCTTGTTAGAGTTAGATACTATAACATAGTATGTGATATCACCTTTTTTGAGTTAAATGTTAATATGATACAGGATTTAGTACAATGGTGACAGAAGAACTCGTGCAGTATGGATGACAATTTACTGTGGGAAAAAGCTTGATGTAAGTTCTGATGATTGCTGCGTGGAACCAAAACCAGAAGTTTACTCTGTCGTTTGAAGCACGAGAATAAAAAAATAGCCTTATTTCTTCGCAAACTCCAATTCAAAGTGTGAACCTTTTCGGGTGAAGCTTGTATTTTCTACACAATAGAAAAATCAAGAATTTTTGAGATTTTGAGTGACGCGCATAGATTTTGAATGAGGTGCATGTTTCACCTCACCGTAAAATTGGTGATAGCGCGCGCATAGTGCAGTTGATGTCTTTGGGAGTTCACAGAAAAGGCCTTAGGGATGAGATGTGCTGGGTTTGATTGGAGAAGAGAACGGGCAAAGGTGCGCCAAGTTTAAAATATGCATCAAGCAACAGGTTCTTCCAATTCAAGGTTGGCAGATCTATCTATCGAGTGATTGGAAACTGGTTATTAAGTCAGAGATGCCTTACAAACATGGGAGTCCAATTGGAATGCATGAACTAACAGTGAATTTCAAATCAATAATGCCACTGCCCACGTGAAGAAGCAGTACTTGACATGAAAGAAAGGCACTGAAATGAGCCCGTGCTTGGGTTTATGATGGTTCAGAGTTACAGGCCGAACGATGACATGTAATCCCCGTCCCACATCTTCATGAAATCTGGCGTAAGGTGCCACATACTCTGAGCTCCACATGAGATGGCCGAGATCTTTTTAAAAGTGAGCTCCACACGTGCAGTTGGTTTTATGACGTGGACCTAGTATTTCAATTTAAGATATCATAACAGATGTTTCTTTTTTTTAATAAAAGTACGCTACCTGATTTCCATGCATAAATGGAAAGACTTCGATTGTTTTCAGCCAACGCGTTGTATTTATAAAGATTTGAAACTAATGGCGTTTAAGTTGACTGATAAGTTAAGGGTGTAGAAACGATAAGCAAAATAATGCACAACACAAGAACCCAACACGAACATGGCTGCTCGAAGCACGAAATGGCTGACAATATCCCAGGAGACAAGATGAATACGGCCCAGAAAATTTGGGTTCATGTCCACTCAAAGTAACAAAAAAGAAAACCAGGTTGTAGTAATTGGGCTGACATGGTTTTCGCATAAGCATGAAGAAGGTACCACCATAAGAGATAGTACTGACATATACTTCTGGCTCTCTCACACACAGAGAGAGAAGGTTCGTCTAGTCTACACACTAATTGCAAGCTTCTAGGGTAAAATTTAGCCCTTCTGATCGGTCCACTCAATCTTGACGGAGGCAAGATTGTCAGCAACCACGTTACAGTGTCAGTATGATTCAGTGCGTACTAGCTTTTTCATGTTCTTAATCCAACTCCTTGAGTTCGAGAAACTAACCAGGATCTAAAACTGAAGTTACACTCTCTGCAAGGCTTACTAAATAGAACTGTCTTCATATTACTAAATACACACTCCTTTTCTCATTTATACACACCACTCTCTCTTTTAGTTTCTCTTACTCTTTCTCTTCCTCCTGACTCTACTTATCGTGTCACTCAAACCCGCTCACTGTGTCTCTCTCTCGTACCTGCTCACCGCATCTATCTCTCTCTCGTATCGCCAGCCGAGAGCCCACTTCCTATCTTACCCACCTCCGCCAAAACAGGCTGCTACCATGACGTCATTAGCTTTGTCAAGACAGGTAGGTGCTTATGAAGTATTCTGTGCTGCAAGAAGGTGCATAAAGTATTCTGTGGTGGGAAAAGATAGAAGATTTAAAAGTAAAAGCCGTAAGATTGTTGAGTTGTCAGCCATTAAGATCATGTAAAGAGGAATTCATGACAGAAACAAGCATCACGAAGCACGTTAAGGTATGGCCGCCCAATGAAAGATCTTATTGAATCAAAGTGTATTGAAGATAAAATATTAAGAGGGACATAAATGTGAGAAATTGGACTACGATTCCTTTAGAGTTAAGTGTTATCATGGCACAAGATCAAACTCAATACGATCTAATAATCCACCTATCCCATCGGCATTGTTCACGGTTCAGTTTGATTCAGTTCTAGTTTCAACCACGAACCAAACCGTTAGTTTTGTTTCTCAACTTTGATTGAACCAAACCGAACCATACTATATTCTGATAGTTTTGATTTGGTTCGGTTCTAAACCATGGTTCTACTTATTTAAGGGTTTTGATAAGTACAATATATTATGCCATCATATTATTTAGATTTACGTTTCAAATGGTATATGTATGAGGTTATAAAATTCATATATATAAGCTTATAAACGTCTCAAGATTTAAATCCATATTAAGTATATAAACTTTATATATATTCACATTTTATACGTATATAATATTATAAAACTCATATCATAAACTTATACAGGTTATCTAAATGTCTATAACTTTATATATATTCACATTTTATATGTATATAATGTTGTAAAATGGTTATACATAAACTTTGGTTTGGTTCAATCCGGTTCTCATTCTTCGGTCCCAACACTGGAACCGGGAACCAAACCATCAAGTTTTCTTTTTGCTAGAATCAAGCTGAACCGATCCACCAAACACCTAGAACTGAACCAAACCGGTTTGGTTTGGTACGATTCTGGCGGTTCCATGAAGATCCCTAATCCCTACCACCTGGAAAAGGCTTGCTTTTGATTATTTGTAGTCCAAATAGCGGCAAGAATTGGAGGTTTATGAGATCTTTTTCTGCGACTTGGAAGGAGAAAATATACCGATACGAATTCAATTTCAGAAATGGAGATATTGAGCACCCAACCCCCATTTCTCCCTCGGGAACTTGTCCGTTCATTGGTAAAACAGCTCCATTACTAAAATATCGAAATATTATTTGCATAACATTTTCTTTCGTATTTTGTGAAGAAAGGTTCATAGCTCCATCACTAAAATGTCAAAATATTATTTGCATAACAATTTCTTTCTTATTTTGTCAAAAGAGGTTTAAAGCTCCATTACTAAAATGTCAAAATATTATTTGCATGACATTGTCTTTCTTATTTTGTGAAAAGAACTTGACCACCATACACAAAATTTCGCTTGAAAAGATTACTCCCACCCCTTCTCTCTCTCTCTCTCTCTCTCTCTCTCTCTCTCTCTCTGACGAGGAGCATACTTCACAAGGAGATTGTCATCAAACATTAGTTTGGAAGCATGCACTGTTAAAATATTTTTCAAATGTTCTGGTTGGACTGGGAAATGCCAACTATCAAAATTTACTACCATATGTTAAATTCCAAACGGCGCATGCTATTCTCCTATATATGTCAAAATCACCTATGTTCTTGCTTTAATTAACAAAGCCACTACAACAACAACTAAACCTTTTCCCGTACTAGACAGGGTTGTCTATATGGATTTTGGTTTTCACAAAGCCCTATCATGTGCCATGTTAGCAATTAAATCATCTATATAGTGCCCTATCGTACTTTTATGGTTGTCCTTCACATCTTTTAACACTTTTAAAATCTAATTTTTCATACCTTCTTACGTGCACTTCTTTTGATCTTCTTTCTATATATTCACACCATCTTAAATGATGGTCTCTCATTTTATCCTCTATTAGTGCTACTCTCAATTTGTTTCAAATAACATCATTACATATACGGTCCTCCTTGTATTACCACTCATCTATCTCAACATCTTCATTTCTACCACATACATCTTTTGTACATATTGATGATTAACTACTCAATACTCATAACTATAAAACATAACACGTCTAATTGCTGCTCTATAATATTTATCTTTTAACTTTAATTGTATTTTCTTGTCATAAAGAACACTGATGCTCCTCTCCATTTTAATCAACTTGCATTAATTTTATGTATAACATCTCTATCAATTCTTCCATCACTATAAAAAATTGACCCTATGTATTTAAAACTTTCCTTTTCGAAGATACAATGTGTGCCAATTTTAATTTTTAAGTCCTCTGAAGTAACCAAATGATCAAACTTACATTCCATATATTTTGTCTTTATTCTACTAAGTCGAAAGCCTTTACTTTCTAATGTTTCTCTCCATAGTTCCAATTTTCTATTAACTTTTTCCTTAGACTCCTCAACTAACATAATGTCATCTACAAATAACATATAACAAACTTCTTCATCTTTAATATATTTTGTTAACTCATCAATCACCATTATAAATAAGTATGGACTTAAAGTTGATCCTTGATATAACCCAATATTAACTTCAAAGAAGTCTATTATTTCTTCACGAGTCTTCACACTTGTTTTTGCACCATCGTACATATCTCTTATAAGGTTTATGTATATCAATAGGATACCTTTTTTTTTCAAGGTTCTCCAAAGAATATTTCTTGGTACCCTATCGAAAGCTTTTTCTAGATCAATAAATATCATGTGAAGGTCTTTCTTTTTTGCTCTAAAATATTTCATAGGACGTCTCAAAAGGTAAATCACTTTAATAGTAGATTTGTCTCGCATAAATCTAAATTGGTTCTCTGTTGTACTTGATACTTGTCTTAACCTACGTTCGATAATTTTTTTTCATAATTTCATAGTATGACTCATTAACTTGATACCTCGATTATTCGCACAATTCTGAATCTCTCCTTTGTTCTTGTATATAGGTATAAGTGTACTTTTTCTTCATTCCTCGAGCATCCTTTGGTTTCTCCATATTTCATTAAATACTCTTGTGAGCCAAGTTATTCCTATATCTCTTATGAGTTTTCAAAGTTCTATAGGAATATTATATGGTACTATAAATTTATCACCCTTCATATGTTTAAGAGTCTCTTTGACTTCATTCTTTTAATACGTCAGTAGAAATTATGATTTATATACTTTTCTTATTCGGCTAACTCTCTTAAGCTAATATTAACATCTTTATTTTCATAAGAAAACTTATAAAAATAGTTTTTCATCTATTTTTATATCATCATTTGCCATTAGAATTTTTTTATCTTCGTCTTTGATGCACTAACAAAATTAAGATCTTTAGTTTTCTAATCTCTAGCTCTAGTTATCCTAAAAATATATCTTTCACCCACTTTTGAGTTGAGTTTTTTATATAAATCCTCTCAAATTTTCACTTTTGCTTCACTTACGAAATTTTTTCCTTCTTTCTTTGTTTTTTCATAAGCCTCTAAAGTTTCACTAGTCTTCTTAGCATAATTTAATTTGCAACATGCCTTCTTTACTTTGATTTTATTTCGGACCACTTCACCAAGCTTCTTTTTGTATCGATACACTTCTCTTAGATTCACCTAATACATCTTTCAACACTTTCTTAATATGTACAGCTATATTGTTTCACATATCACACTATACCAACATAATTTCAAATATCTCCTTAAAGGCTTTTCTATTTAAATATATATTATTTCTCGCTTTTGAGGTTCCACTATTTAGTTTGAATAGCTCGATGAACTCTTTTCTTCTTTGTCCATCTTTTTACCTTTAAATCCATAACTAAAAGTCGATGTTGAGTGATTAAGCTTTATCTTGGAATTACCTTACAATCTTTACATCACGATCTATTTTTTTCCTACAAACAAAATAATCAATTTGTGTTTATGATAAGTCACTCTTATAAATAATTAAATGTTCATCTCATTTTTTGAAGATTGTATTGATTATAAAGAGATCAAATGCCATAGCAAAATTTAAAATCTCCCTACCTTCCTCATTTATATCCCCAAAACCAAAGTTTTTATGAATACCTTGATATCCTAATGTCTCTTTACCGACATGTCCATTTAATTCTCCTCCTAAACAAATCATCTCCCTTTGTGAAATTCTTTGAATCACCTTATCTGACTCCTCCCCAAAAGTTATCTTTATATTATCTTCTAGTCCTACTTGGTGTGCGTAAGTACAAATTATATTCAAAACCACTGCTCGTAGTACTAATTTAACCGTCGTGATTTGGTTACCATATCATTCTATGTCTACTGCACTATCTTTTAAATCTTTATTTATGATAATACCAACTTCATTTCGAGCATTTTCCTTTCTTGAATACTATAATTTAAAACCTATATCCTCAATCTCTTTTGCTTTTTCTTCCTCACTTTATCTCTTGTAAACATAGGATATGAATCTTTCTCCAAATCATAGTATCTACCACTTCCATTAGCTTACCGGACAAAGTTCCGATATTGTAAGAACCAATACGAATCTTATTATTTAGGACTAGTTTTCTAAATAAAGGACTTGAAGTACCAAAACTGGAGATCAGGTTGCCCAGGTACGATACATAACAGGGTCTTTTTCCATTCTCATCGAAGAGAGGCAGTTTTATATGCATATCTTTCGCCGCCGTGCACCTTAGATTTCTTCGCTTAAGATGACCATTTTCTTTCTGTAGTTTACAGAATACGCATATCGAAACAACGAACATTATACCGATCTCAGTTCAGTGTTGCTTCCCATTATTTTGCTAATTTACTCTAATTCTTAGTCAATTCACTCAATATTAGAGGCACGATCTTCTGTTAATTCATTTTCTATGTAAATGCATCTTACAGAATTGCTCTTCCGCAACAGCCTTTGATGATGCATCTTGCCAAACCGAAACTTTCTTTGTTGAGTCCAACAGTAAAATCCACTCATAATTCTCTAGGAATTACATGGGTTTAGAGTGTCTTCCCCGTGCGAAAGGTTTTACCCTTTTGCTGGAGGAATTGAAAGAGATGATGGTGAATCGAGTTGTGCTAGATTTATATATTCAGATAAATGAATATGCATCTCCAATTGCCAAGTATATTCATGGACTTCAATACCATACATCTCAGACATATCACGTGGCCAACATGAAAACTTGGGCTTAGATGCCATCAATGGTATTTCTTATGGGTATGCGCAACCCCGGGTAAGTATTGTTCTTTGTGGGATGCCATCGATGGTCTTGATGAATCATGATTGAGCAGGAACTTGAACTGTCCTTCATAAATTAAACAAGTGAAGATATAACAACTTGATTCTTCTATGGTATTCGTTATCATGATATGATCATGTAGAAAAAATATTAAAGTAATCGAACTTATTGCAATCAGGGATAAGGTTTGAATTGAATGTTTTGTTTTTGATATTTTGGTGATACAAAAGAGCAGGTTTAATGGAACAAGGTTGCTGGAGAGAATCAGGAGAAGAAGGTTGGTCTTTGTTGGCGACTCGTTAAATAGGGGCCAGTGGATATCAATGTTGTGCCTCTTAGAGACTTCGGGTGGCCTTACCAAAACCCCTATGCACTTCAACGGCTCTCTCACAAGTGTAAAATTCAAGGTAACGATTTGAGAGTATATCTATAAATAATTCAAAATTAAGTAGGTTTTGGGAAATAGCTCAAAATGGAGGTCGCCAAATGTATGGCGACCTAGTCCAAGACTTTGGGCGATGGCCAATGCTGTAGATATTCAAAGTTCGATTACACAAAGGAACATTTTTTCGCATTCACTCCATTTTCTTTTATAATTATGACCTTGACCCCATAACCTTAGACCCTTCCACTTGGGCCCCTTAAATTTGGTAGTTGAGGAATTATGTTTTCAATTTTTTTGTTGATGAAGAATAACTATTACATTGACCGGACCAATGAATTGACTTTTAGAAATAATAGTTCATCAAAGAAAACTTGTGTTGCACAAAAGAGTAATATCTCTCCTCGCTAGGGGGTCAGGCCATAATTTGTAGTTTATTAGCTTCGATTCCATGGCATGCAATAACTTATATGTTGTTTTAGATACATCACCAGACATCTCCTGGGTTGCCTGAAACCTGGAACCATAACTGAAAGGTAAATTTTCTTTCTAAAAGAGTTCAAATGAATCCAGGAGAACTCCCCACCAACCTCAGCAGTAGGACACTTCCTTAGAACACTTCCTGCCGTTAAGCTACTAACAAACTTGTGTTATTAGTTGTTACTGTATATATATAATGCATTTAGTAGTGGTTTGGAACCATCGATCCCGGTTCTGGGTCATTTTTTGAAAATCATGAACCCCAACCAAACCAAAAAGGTGATTCCGGTTCCGGTTACCACCGGTTCCATGACAAGTTCGGTATTGGTTCTAACCACCCAACCAGTTCTTAACCGGTCATGTCTAGGTCACCATGACCAAATTCAAAATCAAGCCTTTTACGACAATAAGTGGGTTGGCTACATGTATTTGTAACTGAAGTTGTGCTAAAACACCATTAGGAAAAATAAAAGTTTAAATGAATATGTTTTGGTTTATTGGATTCATCTGTGCGCGCAGGAATACAACACAACAGTTGATTTTTATTGGTCACCTTTGTTGGTAGAGTCCAAATCAGATCACCCAATAAACCACAGATCGCCGGAGAGAATTGTGCGACTTCACTCCATTGAGAAGCATGGACAACACTGGATAGATGCAGACATTTTGGTCTTCAATTCCTATCTTTGGTGGAGAAGAGATCCCAAAATGAAGGTCTTGTAAGTTCAATACCCACCACACAACTAATCCTTCTGAAAGCCAATAATTCATTATTTAAAACGTTTATATTTTATGAAACCCTAAGCTAGGTTCCTTTTTCTTTTCCTTAATCAGGTGGAGCCCCTTTAAGAGCAAGAATAAAGTATATGAAGACATAGAGATGCTTACCAGCTTCAAGATGGCACTGAGGACATGGGCAGACTGGTTGCAAGCACATGCAGACCCCATCAAGACCCACATTTTCTTCGTCAGCTTGTCGCCGACGCACCTACAGTGAGTTGCTTAACTTCGCTGGGTCTGCTAATTCGCGCACGGCAAGTTACATAAATACTAGCAGGACTCTTAGTCACCCTTCGGTTCATCAATTGGATACAAGTGTTTTTGCCCTAGAGTCACAAACAGTGTGACAAAAAATAACTTGTAAAGGTTCCACACCGTATTCAAATTGTCTGAAAACCTCTTCTTTCCAAAGCAAAAAATTAAATACAAAAATTTAACTTCGTATTGTTCAGAAATAGAGATAACATGAACATGCACATGATTGAAAAGTTCCTTTGATCCGGTGAATATGAGAGAATCGGATTAGATGGTTCAAAATTCAAACTCAATATCATGAATCTCTTCTTCAGAAGAAGGAATCAGGAAAGATAACTTGAACACTTTTGTTTAAGCCCCATAAGGGGCGGAGCGCACTGGCTAGGGGCTTGCACAATCTGACAAATGGTCAGGAGTTTAATAGCCGGGTGTGCATCTAATAAGGATCTGCCAAACCCCATATTCCTTTAAAAAAAATTATTTCATTTAAGCTCAAATCCACGCAAAGTTCCATGATTAGACGAATTATGAAACATAACCCTTTAATTCACAATAAATGACCAAATAAACAAGAAAGAGAGTCAATAAATGCAACCAAATCTAACCAAATTTAATGCAAACAGGGCCGACGAGTGGGACCTGCAGAGACAAGGAAACTGTCACCAAAGACGGCCATTGGGGTGCAGATTCAGACAGCCATGATGAGAACTGTGGAGGAGGCAATGAACCGACTGAGCACCCTTACCCCTCTGCTAAAAACCAGTCTGCTCAACGTGACCCAGCTCTCAGAATACAGAAAGGACGGCCACCCTTCAATCTACCGAAGGCAGTGGGAGCCACTCAAACCGGAGCAACTCTCTGACCCGACCTCATACTCCGATTGCATCCACTGGTGCCTTCCTGGCGTTCCTGACGTTTGGAATGAGTTCCTCTATGCTAACCTTTTCCCACCTCATTTCTAATCTCAGACATAATTTTGTTCTTTACCAACCCATATTGTAAGACAAGGGTTAGTTCCTAGTTCTTGTTATTTTTGCAACTTTTCTTGGTATATCAATGTATTGATGGTGTATTATTAGTTTTGAGGAAAAGAAAGACTTGAAGACGAGATTTAGCCTTGTTTTCTATTTTTATTGGTTATTTGAGAGAGAGAGTATTTGGCTTCCCCATACTCGAATCTGCATCTGCTCTGAACTCTGAATAACGTTGGGTATATCAACCTGAAGCCTGCAATAAGAGAGAGAGAGAGAGAGAGAGAGAGAGAGAGAGAGAGAGAGAGAGAGAGAGAGAGAGTATTCGGCTTCCTCCTACTCGAATCTGTATCTGCTCTGAACTCTGAATAAGATAGGGTATGTCAATCTGAACCTGCAATGTGTCCGAGCATGTCTATCTATAAACTTTAAGCATAATAAACATATCTTAAAAGCAAAGGCCCTGAGAACCAACAAAACTTACAGCAATATTTGGATCCACTGTATGTAATAATTTCTTATAGTCTTTCTATCTAACTTGATAAATCTGAAGTCCAAACAACATCGAGCAGGAACATGAAATCGTTAATCTGGGGAGTTAGATACTTCTCTTCTACGTGATTCGGTTGACTATTTGAAGAAACTCATCCTTTTGTCGGTGACATCTCTTGTTACTGTGGCATAGTCATCTCTATTGGGTAACTTTACAGGATGGGCTCGGAACTTTCATACATGAATCTAACTATGTAGCACATATTGAATTTTTCATAAAACTTTATCTTCCTAACACAACAGATAAGAACATTAATGTTATTTATCAATTACTCTGGCACTATAAACATGGAGAAACTGGTTTCGCTTAAAAGGCAAAATCCTCTCTTAGCTCATTGTTCTTTCGCCACTTCCATAATGCATGTGCAGACAAGTATCATCCCGTCCACACAAAAATTCAAAGTCGTCAATTTTGGGGGGGTCCTTACAGTATGCATAGTAGACAAAGTGGAGTATTCATGTCTTCAAGATTAATAAAAAAATTACACGAGACCGCGACGATTAGATCTGTTGGCGTAATTGAAGTTAATTACTTGGAACAGGGTTCTGTTTGTAAACATCGTTTGCAGTTTTACATTTTTACCTATTTTGCATGAAGAAAATATAATTTCATCGATAAAGGACTCAATCAACTAAATTTTTACATTTGCAGATAAGGTAAATAATACCATCATATTATTTATTAGTGAGGTAATAAATAAACCATGTATCTCTACATTGACAATCTGTGTACAAAGTGCCACCAGCATTAGCAGCAGCGCACTATTCAAAACCAAGGGACAAATAATTGTCTTAATCATCTCCTTTTTACAGATTTGTCTCCTCGTTGTTCAACATGATATAAGGTTCTCATAGAAAATATAACTCATCAAGGATCTCAATAAGAATATATAGACTGTACAATTCAATAACTTTGAAAAAATACATATGAATGTCGCAGAACAAGATTCAGCTTAAACCTGGTGTTGACGAGCGCACATGAGAAGCATATTTTTATTCAGTAGCTTGTTCATGTAACGATCAAATGGAAACAAAGAGTAATACACTCTTGTGCGTATCCCATATATCAAAGCTATCTTTATGTCATTGTTGGCAAAGCTTCTGGACCATCATATTCAGGTTCTGCCTCATTAAGAGATGCCTCCACCATTACGAAAGATGTATCTTAAGATAGAAAGCCAAATACTGCAAGAACATTAAGGAAGAACATAAATGTCTTCCAAACATAACGCCAAAATAGAGGAAACTTGAACATGCTGTTGGAATGAAATTTTTGTCAGATAAAGATGCTCAATTAACAGTCTTAGTTCATAGTGATACCATGTTCAGACTACATAGAATATGGATTTCATCCATCCTTAATGTACCCTTAGGACATGATGGAATAATTTCATCATTCACCGCACGAATGAAGAGTGTACCACCTCAAAATACTATGAGAACACATAATGAATCAGTGCATTTGTTTATCTGGGAAAGTGCCGTCAAAATTTTCTTATTGTTGTGAAGTACGTGCTGATCTATATTCTTTTATGGATTAAAATCTCAAAGTTCTCCTGCGAAACGACCATCTTATAAGTGTCAGTCTCTACATCTGATATGACATACTTTTTCGTTTTCTACGAGTGAAGAACGAGCTAGGGATGGGAAAGGACCAAGGATCCTGCAGTTAATAACCTGCAGCTGCCTCCGCCACAAAAATGATTCTAGTGAGCGATCTTAATGTTTCTGACATGTACAGCTCTCCAATCCTTTAAGCAGCATATGATATCCCATTTGTGTGACATGGAAAAGAGAGCCATATGTGTCCAAACTTAAAATGTTACATTGAACGCAGTTACCAACCTTTCCACTTTTAAGCAGCCAAAATGTCCAAAGCATTCTGCCCGTTACTTTTAGTATTTCAGGGAAGGTAAAAGAAGTTTAAAACTTATCAATAGTAATTTCATGTAATTCTCTAATGATCAAAACACAGAATTTACAAATGGATCATGTTATAAAAATAAAAATAATGACTGGAAGTTGCAGCAAAAAGCTGCTTTAGTCTGTCATTGCCATACCTCAAATAGGTTATTAACTCACACATAATCGACCATCCAGAGGTCAGGTAGGCCCATTGATTTTCTTATCACCCGAGGTTCATTATCTACAATCTCAAGTACCTGACCAATACAAAGGCAAAATTTCAAGTTTTTACTATATCACAGGATTGCACAATTGAATTCATATTCTTGTGAAAGCATGCGCATAACTTAGGAAGATTGGAATTCCAAAGCAATGAACATCTATTCAAACCAGTAAACGTGGATAATCATGTTGAAGTTGAGTCTAATATACAAGTCATTCAGTAGCGTGGTAAATGTTAAGGACATTGGCCTAAACACCTAATATTTTATTAAGATGACCTCATGATGGTTCAATAAGTCTCACTAGGGAACCATCGATTGGTCTAACCATCATCCTGTGCGAACAAGAAAAAACAGCAACCAACTTTATTCCAAAACAAATTTTACTGAAAGTTACATTTGAAGGAAATAGTAAAACTGAAATAATTTCAGAAAACTTTTGCCGAAATCTTTGATGGAGAATTATGCAAACGAAAAGAGAAACTGTTGGACACAGTGAAACTAGTTTTGCAACTATGTTTTCGGCGAGAAAGCAAAGCTCTTATAGATTTAAATACAAAACTCACATGGCGAGAATCAACTATCTTATGTATCTTGATATGATAAAGAAGGAGCAGCAAAAGAAATCATGCATATTCCTAGAAAACTAAACACGTTGGGGTGTCTTTGCGAAAATGAAAAGCATCATGATATATCCTTGTATAGGCAAGCACACGAGAGTTGGTCTTGCATCCACAAAGGTTTCTGCAACATGGTGTAGTTAGTTGGCTTCCTTATACCCTAAATTGGCAAGTGTTGGACAACCTACACCATACTAGATTTTTTTCATATCTTTTCCCCCTTAATAGCATTTACGAGTTCATGAATAGAGTGCTTGATTGATGGATGAATAAGCATTTGTGCCTCACAGCAAAAATGCTTGCTGCATCAGATGCCTAAATCTAGAGTTGCTTTATGGGATAAACTCAAGAGAGAGCAATCATGTTCCACGGCCTCTGCATAATGCTTGTTTTTGTGCATTCACATTCAAAGTTACAAAAACTACAGAATGGAGTGAAGATCGAAGATACAATACATTGGTTACACGAAGCACTTCGAAGATGTTACATCTATAATTCATCAAAGATATTTCTGGTACCTCTGGTGAATTGTTAAGGACGCCACTTGACATTCCGACATCAATTCGCCATACGCTGTTGTTATACTTACTGCACGAAAAAATTAGACATCATTTCAAGCTGAAAATGAAGTTGAGGTTCTTCTGTTGATGACGGCACTCCATCAGAAAGTCAAGGGTAACATATACCAATTGGCTCCAGACAGCTGAGGCGTATGACCAACAACTATTGCCTTTGCACCTAGAGCATGAAGTGTCTCTTGAACAGTGGCACATACCTGGCAAAAAGAAAAGGTCATTAGGGAAGAGAATATGCAAAGCTAAAGGCATCTCTTCTCCAACTTTAGGGCCCAGGTAAATGATGCAATTAGAAAAGCAATCACCTGATGACCACTATAGCCCATCTCATCACTGTCCCTTGAATATAGACGATTCCATACAACACTGTCATAACCCCTTGTAGCTATGAATGGAATTTCAGGATTCTCATGATTTACAGACAACCCTCTCATCCAATGAGATACTTCTTTGTTCATCCTTTCTATGCCATATCTAACTGCAGATGTAGAAACAGTAAAGTGTGAAACAGCAAACCTAATGACATGTGAATTTACAAGAAAACTGACAGTGAAAATTCTCAACTTTTCAGCTTCCAATTAGACGGTAGTATGATTTACAGTAAGGAATACCAGATACCACAAAAACTTTTTTGGAATATCTTCTACAATCTTTATGCTCAAGAATTTATGTTTCTGTAAGATATAATATATTATTCAACGATCTATAAGGTACAAAGTAGGCAATGTCTCCAATATCATGATGCAACAGTTAACCATTTATCTTTGCATCAGCTTATCCAACATCATCAGCTTATCCAACATCAAAAAGATTAAGTAGGCACGGATATAGTTTACATCAGTGTTCAAGTAAATGTTAGTTCAATGGAATCAAACAAATCGGGCCTTTTAACTGTGAGATACAAAATAAATCAATGTACCATGATGAGGAAGAAGGCCTCCGTGGCAGAATACCCAATCATCAACCTTGAGAACAACAGAATGGCGTGCAAGTTCACATGCTAATGGTCCTCCTGGTTTGAGAAGAAAGGATCTAGCAGTCACGGCTTTCTGTCTCTGCTCTAACAATTAAAGAAGTGTGAGGGTTGCAGTCAAAGCTTGTACATGTATCCGTTCAGCATAACTCATCAGAATGCAATACAAAGTATTACTACATAGCATGTGTCTTTACAAAAGATGTAGCAACTGTATTGAATAATTTGTTTTCTATAACTGCAAAAACAATTTACGGATGTAGAAATCTGGAAGAACTGGTCATAGAAAAGAATATAAAAGCCAACAAAATTACTGAAGGTACAAGTGAATAGCATAGCAAGTATGCTGCATGAAATTACATCTTGATACACAGTAACCAAATTAACTCAAAGTCTCAAAATACTAAAAGAATTGCAGAAGCATTACAGAGGTGTCAGAATTTCATCACTCGTGATTCATAGATATCTTCTCGTAATTCAATTCATGAACTTCTCTTTCCACTAGCTCCTAGTCATCCAAAAGAAAAAAAGCATATCTGATGTATATAAAGCCTTAGTCCCTACAGAACGTTAGTATCCTTTCATTCTGGCATCTCTTTCACAATCATGCTTCTTGACAGATACAACTGCCAGCCATATGGAAAAAAAGGACATCGGCAAGAGAAAGTTCACAGATTGTGCAGAAAAAAGCGTTTAAAAACCTTTCGTAAATGAACTTAAGTTTGCTCATTGTATGGGAAGCACAAACTGGTTTACTGAAGCCACTTTCACTCTATTTTGCCATACTTCTTTACTCAAGTTTTAATACTTAAGCAGCTTTTTCTATAATTCTAGATATGAGCTACATGGTTTAATTAACATGTTCTAAATCACCTGACTTAAATGCTATGTCACACGGGTGCGGGTGCGGGTGCGGGATACGGCAAATTTCAAAACTTCTGGGTGCGGTGACACGGCTAGGGTATATAATATTATATATTATATATAATATTCAACCTAAATAAATCAATCATAATACAACTAGTATTTGCTAATTTTGGGTGCACATAGGTATCAATTAGCAAGTTCTCACATAATGATCTGAAACTTACAATGATTTTATGAGCTACAAAATATTGAAGTTATGGATTCAAAGAGTTTCGAGATCTTTAGTAGGATATAACATATACTAGTATTTGTGCTAGGATCCACTAGTGATGTCATACTCTTCTGTTCTATTGATAAGGTAATGTTCCTGGTTTTTAAATGTGTTTGGTGACAAAGATTATTCTGTGCAAAGGCATACATTATGGAGTCAAGAATCCAATCACATTGAGTAATAAGAAACCAATTGTTCGCACCCAAAATCATTAAAGCTAATATGATATACAACTACAATAGCAAGCACACAACTTTATAAGTTTATATTAAAGCCAAACATATAAATGGTAAACAACTACTAATTTCATCATAATACACAAATCAATCTTCATTATTCGGACCCATTTAACCGTGAGTTACAAAAAAATATATATTTTGCAAAATTTTTTTTTTGCCATGCCGCACCCGACACAGTGTCGGTGTCGCACCAGTGTCGAGGTCGACACTCCACCCCTTAGAAGTGTCTGTGTGACTTAGCTTAAATGTATAAACAGTTTAGTGCAGAGTTTAAAATTAAATGGTCCATAATGAATCAAAATTTGAGGATCGATAAGATCATAATTTCTCAACCTAGAACATGGTTCCTAGTAAATTGATCATTCTAACCTACCAGTGATGTCAGATTACAACAACAACTAAGCCTTTTCCCATACTAGACGGGGTCGGCTAACCAGTGATGTCAGATTAATCAAACAAAAACTGCATTTACTGTTTTTAGATATGGAGCACCACCATGACAGACAGGACACTGAAAACAGTCTAGAGGAAGATAATATTAGAATGTTGCATTTGTATCTATTTCTCACACCCAGCATACCAGACCACCTTAGAAACAAAGCTTGTTCAAAGGTTTATGAAATTTAATTCATAAATCTTCTTCATATGGCTTCAATTAGTGGGAAGTTAGTGCTTGACCCTAATATAGTGGTAACGGGAATATAGTGGATTTAGTGGTATACTATCATTTAAAATTAAAAACTAATATATATATATATATAACTTTTTTACATATAATGGATTCTCTAATTTCCGAGAAATATCAAGAAACACATAACTAACACATTCATAAATATGAATCAAACTAAATAACAAATTCTAAGAAGACAAACAATAAATATCATGTGGAATATGCATATTGTTGAAGTGAATTTGGATTTGGAAAACGAATTTGTAAAACAAAATTTCCCATGATTTTGCTCCATTGAAGCAAACTTTTGGAAATAAATAGCGAATGGAATAAGGAAAATGAGTGATGTTATATGCATTTAATGCTATTTTCACGTACCCGAAAGAACGAAAGAGAGAATATCTTCCTTGTTCAAGTTTGCATTTAACAAATGATGCTATATATATATATAGAGAGAGAGAGAGACATATCGAGAACAGATATAGATGCATGCTTCCAAACTGTAATGTAGTGTTCTGCTGACCAACCATTTGGACCAGCAAATTGTTTATCAAATAAAACAAGAATGTGGTCATTAAACCAATATAAGCCATGACTACGTATTTCATAAAAAGGCATAACAGAAGCACAAATACAATACGCAATTTACAAATTAGGAAATTAGTGAACTACATATCAAAAGCACAAACTCCAAACTGCAAATTAAAGAAATGAAAATCGAAAATTCACATAAAGGAATAACTCAAAATATGAAGGAAGCAACTCAAAGAAATATAAACCTAATTAAAATAGAAAAAAACTCTTCATTAAAATTTAAAAACCTTGATTTTCCATTCAAATGTGCAATCATAGTCGAGAGGGAGACTTACTGTCGCAATCACCGGTGGTTGCTGCTGCTAGTACATTTTGGTTTTTATTAAACTCTTGAATTGGATCGAGTCAACCCATGTTCATATGGATCAACCCACCTTGTACGCAATTCAAGACTCAACGGTGCTATTAGCATTTTTCAGTGTCAGCCACTAAAACACTATAGCGTGCTATTAACTACATAGGTTGAAACAGGTGAGAGAATGATTCTAATATAATATGGCTTAAACAGATTGCTTTTACATTGTTCAGGTGAGTCTTTTGAGAATCAATGTAGACAAAAGGGGTAAATGGAGAGATAGTTCAAGTGATCTCACACCTGCATCAGGTTGAAAGTGCTCCAGTGGCTTTTGGACTTCCTTCTGTTCTCTTTCCACATTTCATACACCCTTATCCAACCAAGAAAAGCAGTCTCCCAGTCATTGCCACAGTCATCCAGATACTCTAAGAATTCCATACATTCATCAAAACCTTCTGGAGTAACATATCTAAAATCACCTTCAATATTCATTGATTCATGATTTCCGTTTATCTGATAAAATACGGTAAACCAAAACTCTAACGTCAATACTGGAGTAAAAGGGCAATCATAATACAAAAGGTAAAACAACATAAATGGCAAAGCGCAGAGAATGCTGAGGATACACCAGGGTCACGCTAACATACATTCTGGGACCAAAGTATCATCTATACAACTTTTGATCCAGAAGCCAAACCTGAAAGACAGCTCCTCCTTCTTCTTCCGCCTGTATACTCAAAGATCGCAGCAATGACAAGATGGCAATTTCATCTTCCCCACGGTCTAAAATATCACCAAGCTGGACAAGCACCTGAAAGTGTGAAATATGTTTTCAAGTGATCTTCAGAGGGCAATTTATGTTTCAGTTGCCTGTGCAAGATATTGCGGTTCTCAAATCAAAATCACTGGCCATATTGGAATTCTATTTCATCTTCTAGTGTTTTGTTTGGTAATATTAACGACAAAAGAGATTCCTGACAACTTAACTATTTAGCTCATCAACATAAACAAAAATCCCGCACAAGAATTCCTACAAACAAATGGAAGATCCAACAATTTTCAGATTCAGAAAAGAAAGTAAATACAAATCCAGATGCATATCCATCACATTTGGAGTCTTTATTCTTTGTATTATCTCTGAATGTCTAAGAAACTGATACTCTGATAAAATTATCAAATAATTACAAAATATAGAACTAGAAATGCTATCTTAACTTTTTATATAATGATGATCAAAGGGAAGCCGATTGATGCTAACAAGTTAGTTGACGTGTAGGCTATGGATGGTAAATTGATTTCTGTTCATTAGGACCACAATGTTCTGATAATGACATCATGCAAAGCATCCAAATCATTTAAGATGAGTGGCAGTAGTTTGTCCAACAAGAAAAAAATTTATGAAAACCGTTGCCCATAAATTGTGCCTATCAGAGTACACTGGATAAGACTGGCCTCTAACAAGCTATTGTGAATTCAGGTTAACAATGACTTCCAATTGAGAATAGCTATGTTTAACAAATATCAGAGAGAGAGAGAGAGAGAGAACATTGTTAATGTAATAAGGGCACAGGCCATTAGGGCCCGTGCAGCCCCAGTTTGAGGCAGGGCCAGGGTCAGCATGGCCCTGGCCATTACCGTTGGGAGCTCCAATGGCTAGTGCTGGCCGGCCAGCACTAGTTCATCCTCTTGCTCCTTGTGTTGTTTATTTTCACATTTGATGTACAAAGTGTAATCTCTATAAATACTCCATCAATTCATAAATAAAGTATGCAGTCTTAGCACTGCTTTTGACTTGTTTGTGTATGCTTCCGCTCTCTTGTTTGTTATACTTGAAGATCGGCATTTATACTTTAATGCCATTTGACCCTTGGTGATTTGGTAGATTTGATTCGTGAAATATCAACCTTCGATTATCGACAAATATTTACATGGTATCAGAGCCTTGGATTGAAGAAATTGAGTGCATTGGGAAGCGTGCCAACTTTAAAAAATCTACGATTCTTGTTTTTTGACATTATGAAGTTCAAGGTAACTTTAAAAAATATGTTTGTTTTGAAAAATTGAAGAAAAATAATGAAATTTTCAATTAATTACGTTGTCTTCATTGGAATTTTGTAATTTCTTAGAAATTTTGTCTTCTCTTGAATCTTGCTAGTATAACATTGTGTTTGAATGTGTTCACTTATAAATTCTCCTACACATTTCTTGACTTTGGATAATGTTGGATGTATTTGTTATGAAAATATAACTTTTATTAGTAATATGTGATTGTGGATTTTGGTGTATATGCTTGTTGTGTTTTTTGAACTTGATCTTGTGATTTTAATGAACGATTCTAAAATAAGTTTTTGACCATGTTTGATATGTTCAGAACATTTGAAAACTTAGTTGTTTTTGTTATTACTTAAAAAGATATGAGTTAGACTAGTGTGTTTGACATTTTTGTGTAGTATCATTGTTTTTAATTATTTATCCATGTCTTTTCCTTAATAAATTTGTTGGTTTATGAAGAAGATGATAGATTAGCTCACTCTCGTTGCATTGATTTTTGTAGAAATTTGCTTTATTTTGATGATTTGAATAGTTGCATTTGTATTATTTACTAAAAAACCTTACATGACATCTAAAGTACTAATTGTTCTTTGTTGGTTTCCAATGTCGGTACGGTCAATTTATGTGGTTTTGGTATCTTTTGGCATGACTTTTTATTTCAAAAATTTGCTAAACTTTTATGTGTTTAGATTTAGTGCTTAGGTTCGTCCAAATGGTCTTTCGTTTGCTAAATTTTGTCTTATTAAAACTTTGTCGGTGCTCAAATTTAAGGTTTTCTGGTTGCACCCACCGGCCTATTTCGTGTTCTTTTTCATGATTCTAAGGTGAGAATTGAAGGTCTTAATGATCTATCCTGGCTCAATTTCTCATTTTCTGGGTTTTTATTTTTGAGATGATTTACGGTTCTCTAACAATCTATTTTGTGATTATAAATGTGGAATGCATCTATATAGGTGTTGGTTTCCCTTCTGTAGTTTCGTTTGGATTTTGGCACTTAAGTGACATGATAGGGGTTGTAATAACTTTGCCTTTTTGTCCTTGAAAATTGGTTTAATAAAGATTGGGTACTTAGCTAATAGTTGCTTCTTTATATGTGGATTTTGTTTGGCTTTTTACTTATCAAGATATTGACTACCATTCTGGGTTTTCTATGTGAATTCTACGAGTCTTATACTTTTTGTGATGTTGGCTGCTTTAAGAATTTGTTGAGTTCGATTTGTTTTGGGTAGTAAAATTGATCCCAATGATGATGTTATTCTGGTATTTTAGGTATTTTAGATATTCTGCCATGATGATATTTTGAGTTAGAAACCGAGCCTCTTTTTCCGGTCGTATGTGCTGATGATAGGGATATGCAATATCCCAATAATATTAATTTGTCTTTTTGACATTTCGTTTGTGGGAACCATTTTTTCTTGATCTGGCAATATTAAGCTCTACGTGTTTTAGATAGACTTACTGGCGAGAAACATGGGTTCAGTTTGATTATTGGAACATTTTAAGTGGTTTACTGCTTTCCCTTCTCGTGGAAACATGAATTTTCTCTATTGCACTTAGTATTATTGCATGTTTGTATAGTATTTGCATTGTTGAGTTAAATGGACAGATTTGGCTATTCGACTTGATTTCGCTGTGCATGGTATTCAAACTTGAGTCCATCAAGGTGTGTTCCTTCCAACTTGGTTATATGCAATCTTGATTATGTATTTACGGAGTTAAATCAAATTGTTTGTTGGCATGTTTAGAAGAAAAATATGTCGTGACATTTGAACGATTTCAAACTTGACTATTGATAAGTGTGAAAATGCCTTTTGTTGGAAATAATAGAGATTATGTCACAAAAAATTAAGAACTTTCTTTCCATCTTCATTTTGCTACTTGAAGCTATAGTTTTCATGAACACCTTGACCCAATGTCTTTTTACCCACATGTCTATTTAAATCTCTTCCTAACCAGACAATTTCTTTTTGTTGAATTCTTTGAATCACCTTATCTAACTCTTCTTAGGATGCCCTTTTCATGCTTTCTACTAATCCCACTTGGAACGCATAAGCAAATACAATATTAAGAATCTCAACTCCTAAAACTAACTTCACCATCATAGTCCAATTACCACATCACTTTATCTCTAATATAGACTCCTTTAAATCCTTATCTGTAATATTAAATCTCTTTACCTTAATACCATAAGTCAAAACCTGTATTTTTATCTCTTTGGCTTTTTCTCCAACCCACTTCATCTCTTGTAAACATAAATCTTAAGAGTAACTTGAAGATATACTTATTGTTATTTGAGACATTTGGAAAAATGTTTGTTGATAATGAGTTGCATGTACTTGTACAACTGAGATTCATATTTTTGGCATTTAGTTGGAAATTAATTAAAAATTGAAGATGCACTTATTTGAAGATTTGTGATCTTGATAACTTTAAGGTTGCTTTTTCACGAGATTATAATCTTCGTTTTAGCCGACCCCGTCTAGTATGGGAAAAGGCTTAGTTGTAGTAGTTGTTTGTATAATCTTCGTTTGTTGGCTTTTGTTGGAAATCTTTGTGATTAAGGTGTTCCATATTGTTGGCCTTTTGGTTGGAAAGTAATCAATGATTCAATATTGAAAAAGACTTATAGTTATCTTGATTAACTTATATTTATGGTTTTAACAAACCTTGTGAGACCTTTTAAAAGGCATGAAGTTGATTCCTTTTACTTGTTTTAATCATTCAAATGGATTATCATACTTTTGGAACCATAGAATCACTTTTGAGTTTAAAAGATATTTAAAGGGCCTTGAGAATTCTATGTTTGACTTGGTGGGTTTTGAGTTTAACCTTAAAAAGCTTACTTGATTTGAAGGTTTTGAGTTTTGCCTTAAAAAGCTTGTTTGGGTTCGAGTTTATCCTCAAAACTCGGGTTTGAGCTGAGTGTTAAAGCTTCTTTGACTTGGCGGGTTTTGAGCTTAACCTTAAAAGCTTGTTTGACTTAAAAGGTTTTGAGCTTTGCCTTAAAAAGCTTGTTTGGGTTCGAGTTTGTCCTTAAAACTTGGGTTTTGAGCATAACCTTAAAATGCTTATTTGATATCCCAAGGTCCCCTACAATATCACAAGTTTGTAGTGATTTATGAATCTAGTTATTATAATAAACAATCCTATTTGAATGATATCAATGTTTTCTCTCAAATGAGTTTCTTAAATTAGAGAAAATCAACTTCAAGAACTTATTTGACTCATTTTTTTTTTACCTTCTGGATTAGATATTGTACATTGTCTTTGTGATTTCATTAAGATTAAGCAAATGTATGTATTGATACTTCATTGTTTTTCATGCAGGATGACAAATAAATTGACATATTGATTGTGGAAAGATGATTTAGAGTTGTTTATGTTATGAATAAATCTAATATTCATTGACATATAAAGTCACTTACAATAAGGGGCAGATTGGAGGCATCCCTCCAATCTGCAACATGACCAGAATCAGCCCAGGACTGTGTAGCCGTCCCCTCCTTACTGTTATTGCTCTATCTAACCCTAATCACCTATTAATACCCTATCTAACTTAATTTCCTAATCTACCCCTAATAAGTATTCACTATTTCTAAGATAACATAGGACTCAAAATAACAAAATGACATGGGACAGGACATTCTTTTTACACGACTTGACTCTCATCACATGACACGATCACTTCCCTTAACACCCCCTCAAGTTGGGTGGAAAATGTTGATTACACCCAACTTGGATAAGGTCTCCTTTAATAGTTTGCTGAATGAACATGCTCCGGCTGGAATTCTTTATTAGATATCTTCTCCCTAATGAAGTGGCAGCCAATTTTTATATGCTTGGTCCTTTCATGATATACTGGATTAGATGTCATCTGAATTGTTGCACTGCTATCACAATATAAAGGTATAGGATGGTTAAGTGAATAACCCAATTCAGTAATCAATGAAGATATCCATTTTCCTTCACACATGACTTGTGCTATAGCTCTATATTCAGCTTCTGTCGTAGATCTTGCAACCACTGTCTATTTTTTGCTTTTCCAAGATATAATATTACCCCCAAGTAAAGTAACATAGCCAGTAGTTGACTTTCTATCATCTTAAGAACCTGCATAGTCAGCATCAGAATAAAGTTCAATGTCCAAATTTGATGATTTTGAATAAAGTAAACCCATTCCTGAAGTTGATTTGAGATATCGAAGAATTCTATACACTGCATCCATCTGATTTTTAGTTGGTGAATGCATATATCTGCTCACAATCCCAACTGCATACGCAATGTCTGGTCGAGTAATGGTTAAATATATGAGCTTACCCACTAGCTTCTGATATTTATGGATATCTTTGAACTCTTCACTGTCTCCGTTAAAAAATTTCTGGTTTACCTCCACTAGAATGTCACTAAGTTTACATTCATGCATTTGAATTTCTTCAAGGAGATCCATTAGGTATTTTCGCAAAGTCAAGTAGATACCTTTATCAGAGTAAAGAACTTCTATGCCCAAGAAATACTGAAGCTTGCCCAGATCCTTAATATCAAATAATTTATGAAGGCTCTTTTTCAACTTTGATATTTCTTCAAGGTCATCTCCTGTAACAATAATGTCATCAACATAAACAGCGAGGATAGATATTTTTGTCCCTTTCTTCAAGAATATTGTATGATCATTGAGGCTTCTACAGTATCCCAAACTACACACTGCTTTGCTAAATTTATCAAACCAAGCTCTTGGAGACTGTTTCAACCCATATATTGCTTTATTGAGTTTATATACTCTATTAGAAGATGACAAATTTCTGGTCATTCCTGAAGGTAGTTCCATGTATACTTCTTCATTTAAGTCTCCCTGTAAGAACGCATTTTTAACATCCAATTGCCATAGGTCCCATCCCAAATTTGCTGCCAAACTATGAAGTATTCTGATTGATGTAAGTTTAGCCACAGTTGCAAATGTTTCTGTATAATCAATGCCATATGACTGACTGTATCCTTTAGCAACCAATCTAGCTTTATATCTCTCCACTGTTCCATCTGCCTTATATTTAATAGTAAACACCCACTTGCATCCTACAGTATTCCTATCAGAAGGCAACTATGTGATGGTCCATGTATTATTTTTGACCAGTGCATTAAATTTTTCTTCAATCGCAGCTTTCCATAAGAGACATTTAATGGCTTCTTATTTTAGGGACTGTTTCAAACCATATATGACTCTTTTTAATTTGCACACTTGGTTATTCAACCCCTTTTCTTTGAAACCTGGAGATAATTCCTTATACACTTCTTCATTGAGGTTTACCTGTAGAAAGACATTTTTTACATCTAGTTGCTACATATCCCACCTTTTATATGCAACTAGGCTTATGATAAGCCTGATAACTGTTAACTTTGCAACTGGAGCAAACATCTCATTGTAATCGATGTCATATGATTGGCTATACCTCTTCACTACTAGTCTTGCCTTATAATGTTTTAAGCTTATGTCAACCTTGAATTTAACGGTATATACCCATTTGCAACCAATTAGTTTTCTTCCTTCTTTGAGGGTTACAATCTTCCAAGTATTATTCTTTTCCAAGGCTTGTAACTTACATTCCATAGCTTCTCTCCACTTTGGAGACTTAAAGGCTTCTTCATCTCTAGGAATAGAGTGCATCTCTGCATTCTCCATATGATATATCCCTGAGGTGGTGTGATAAGATGCAAATTGAGAAATTTAATCTAAATTACAATTTCTATTACCTTTTCTAACTACAATGGGAAGATTGGGTTCACATTCTCATGATTGGCTTTGTGGCTATACGTTTGAAGTAGTTGAAGAATCATTGTTTATGTTAGCTTTAGGGTTAGGCATTACAATCTTCTCTTCTCCTCGAGTGTATATCCTTGTTTCCTTAGTAATTATGTCTGTTCTAATATCCACAATGGACTTATCCATTCCAGTATCATACATGAACTCATACTTTAGGTAGGTAGGACTAGGGTTTGTGGAGTGAAAGTGTTGAATGACTCCTCCTTGAAAGAAAAGTAGGGAGTTGATTCAAAGAAGGTAACATCTAAGGAGGCATAAGTTTTCCAATTAACGGGTTCATAACATTTATATCTCTTTTTTTACGAGTACCCCATAAAATCGAATCTGCTAGCTCTTGGATTCAGTTTATCCCTAAGATGAGAATGTATGTATACATAACAGACACAACCATATACTTAAGGTGGAATATGGAACAGTTTGTTCATATGATCTATGGCTTTATAGGGAGACTTTTCATTAAGAATGAGCTTATTTCGAGAATATGTTTATTTTTCCTTTCAGCCACACTGTTCTATTGGATAATATAAGAACATGAGGTTTTATGGAGAATGTCATATTTTTTATCGTAATCCCATAATTGACTAGACATATATTCCTCTCTATTATCACAACGGAGAATTTTTAAGGAGGAAGAAAATTAAGTTTCAATAAATTTGTGAGAATATAAGGAGGACTTATATAAAAAACTCAACTCAAAAGAGGGTGAAAGAGATATTTTTAGGATAGCTACGGCTAGAGATAAGAAAACTAAAGATCTTAATTATGTTAGATGCATAAAAGACAAGGATGAAAAAATTCTAGTGGCAAATGATGATATAAGAAATAGATGGAAAAACTATTTTTATAATCTTTTTAATGAAAATAAAGATGTTAGTATTAGTTTAGGAGATTTAGCCAACTCATAAAAGTATATAAACCATAATTTCTACCGACGTATTCAAAAGAATGAAGTCAATTGATTACGGATAATGCAACTAACTACAAAGCAGCTAGGAAGGAGTTAGCTGATATTTATGGGACTTTCTACTGGACACCATATGCAGCCTACTGTTTAGATCTCATCCTCGAGGACATTGGTGAGATAAATGAAATAAAGGCAATAACTGAGTGTTGCCAAGATATTACAAAATTCATTTACAACCATGCATTTGTTTTATGTATAATGAGGAGATACATAGAAGGTGCAGAGCTTCTTCGCACAGTTGCAACTCGGTTCATAACAAACTTCTTATCTATATAGAGTATTATGAGACAGAAGGCAGCTTTGAAGAGAATGTTCTCCTCAGATGAGTGGCAATAATTTGCAGAGTTGCCTCAAAACATAAAGAATAGAAAGTTGAATGAGATTGCAGAAAAGTTTTTAGAAGTTCATTTTAGAATGCATGTGTCATGTTATTGAAAATTACTTTTCCTTTAGTAAAAGTTTTGAGATTGACTCATGCGAGGAGAAACCATCTATGGGCTACCTTTATGAAGCCATGAACAGGGCAAAAGAAGCGATCAGAAATAACTTTAATAGAAAAAAGAGAGATTATTTGCCCGTGTGGAAAATAATTAATAGTAGATGGAATAAACAATTGCATCAGCCTATTCATGCAACAGCCTACTATCTAAACCCATTATTCAGGTACTCAGCAACCTTCAAAATGGACGGTGAGGTTAATCGAGGAATCATTCAATGTATCGACAAATTAGTCCCTGATGGGAGCATAACAGATGCGATACATCGAGAGATGGAGATATATGATAATGCTCTTCACTTGATGGATTTGTCTGTTGCAATTCGCAACTGCACTACGATGCATCCAGGTAAATTGTTTATTTTTATATTTAAGTTTCATCTTACATTACTGTGGATTATGTCTCTAATGTTTTTATTTTTCTATAGATGTTTGGTGAAACAGGTTTGGAACTGATTGTCCAAACCTTAGAGATTTTGAAGTGAGAGTCTTAAGCCAAACCTGTAGTGCAACAAGTTGTGAAAGAAATTGGAGTGTTTTTGAACACATCGATACAAAGAAGCGCAACAGGTTGGAACACAAAAGACTAAATGATTTAGTTTATATTCGTTGTAACATGCGCCTTCGTGAAAGGTAATGTTGTATTACTTTCAAATTTTTAATTCAATATAGTTTAACTTCAGTCTTCAATTGTTAATATTATTTACTAATTGTTTATCTTTGTTTGTCGTAGGCAATTAAAAAAAGTAAATAGAGAAGAAAGTCAGTTCGATCCAATAAGTTTGGATAATTTTGATATATTAGAAGATTGGGTTATGAAAGACACTGAAGAAAATGCCCTCCTAACTGAATAAGACGTTGCTTGGATTAATTTGGAAGGAGCGCAACAACATCAAGGAGACGAAGAATTTGATTTCCAAGAAGAAGGTGTCATTGATGATGATGATGAGGATCTGCAACAAGGAGAAGATGAAGATTATTTAGTTGATGATCATGATTACAATTTGTAAAATGTATTTGTGGTCATTTTTTGGATTCAAAATATGTAAATTTGTATGCAATTGTTCAATGTTGAATGCTAAATCGGTACTAAAATTATAGTATATGAATTTAAAGTAATTACTAGATTTTTCCTGATTTTTTTTGGGACTTTTTCTAATTTTTATTGATTTTTAATTAATTTCTGTATTATTTTAATATTAAAGTATGATACGATACGCCCGTATCGTGGAGCCCAGCGATACACGATATGATATGCGTCAGACAACACTGGGGAGGCCTCCATTGGAGGTCCGTCCCCTCCTCCGATCTTGCACATGTTTTTCCTCTTCAATGTTATTTTTTATCTTCCGCTATGCTACTCCCGAATTCTAACATATCCCATATAGCACGGCCAAATATTTTAATAAGGTCAATAAGTATCAATACTTATAGGAAATATCGCACCATTTTTTCAGAATAAAATTTAAAATCCTCATGGAGTCACTATTACTTCAGTATGCCATTGTTTAGCAAAGCTTATTCAACGTGAGACCCTTGTTCAGCTGACTGCATTTGACTACTCTAATTTTTTGTTTTGGTAATTGTCTGGTCCTCCTCCGCTTGATTTTTTTTCTTGTTTACTTGTCTTTTCTGTTTTATTGTTAGGGTGACTGCTTTTTCATCGTTTATATGCTTTTGCTTGATGTTTCTCTTTCTTCTAAACAAAAAATAGAAAAATATGATCTCAATCTCTATCAATTACCACATTATGTTTTATGGAGATGAGAAACTCAGTGCCAGGAGCCATGAGCATTTAACATTAATTGGTTTATCGACAAAGATAATGCAACATGATGAGTTTCTCCATACTTCTGCAGACTGAGGGATTTGATCAATAGTCCAAATGACAACATTAGCCACTTAGGACCACCGGTTGGTTGGTTCAAGCAGGATGGCACTTCTTCCCTTTAAGCAAGTTAGGAAATATAACAAAGACGAGAGGCAAATATACAAATATAACACCAGAAACATGTCAATTGGCACAATATACAAAACAGGTATACCCAAAAATACGAGGAAGTAGAGGAAAGGGCTTAGATGCAAGATTAAGACGATGGATAGGACTCTCCCCCTGACTGGTAGTATTGGGCATACGATTGATAAGATAAACAGCAGTAAGGACAGCATCTCCCCAATAGAATTTGGAAACATTACTTTAAAGGAGAAGAGTTCGAGCTACTTCCAGAATATGACGATTCTTCCGTTCAGCAATACCATTCTACTGAGGTATGTACGAACATGTGGTCTGATGAATAATACCATATACTTGTAAATAAGTGGCTAACTGAGTACCAAGGTATTCGCCCCCATTATGAGACCAAAGGATTTTCACAGTAGCATTGAATTGAGTACAAAGAAATTTATGCACAATGGGAAAAATAGAAGCAACTTCATACTTGTTTTTCATTTAAGTAAACAATTGTAAGACGAGTACAATCATCAATGAAGGAGACAAAATACTTATGACCAAACAAAGAGGTGACTGGACTTGGACCCCATACATCAGAGTGAATAAGTTCAAACGGTTGAGATTTTCGAGAATCACTCAAAGGATAAGATGCCATTTGGTGTTTTCCAAGTTGACAGACTTCACATTGAAATTGACTTTTATTGGACGGGACTCGAAAGTGAGGAATAACAGAGGGTATTTTTGACACAGGGAGATGACCAAGACGATAATGCCAAAGACGAAGATCTGCAGCTAGAACTGGTGGGATTGAAGCTCTGTACAAGGCTGAAGGTTGAGTAATATCTTCTAGAAGGTATAATCCTCTCTGCAGTTTACCATGTCCAAAGATTTTCCCCGTCTTCAGATCCTGAAAAACACAACCAGTAGGATGAAAAGTCACACAACAATTCAAGGCACGAGTTAAAGAGCTAACAGATAGAAGATTTATCGGAAAACTGGGAACATGATATACTGATGGTAAATCTGAAAGACATTTAGAGACACTCCCCTGTCCAATCATAGAAGTGAAAGAACCATCTGCTAATTTAATGGGTTCCGGAGCTGTCAGAGTCTTATAAGCGGAAAAATATGATAAGTCACCAACCATATGATCTGTAGCCCCTGAATCAATTATCCAAGTTTTAGAATGAGAAGGAGAGTAGTGGATACCCTGTACTGAATGTGTAGCCTGAGCAACTGTAGCTTGGGTGGAGGAAGCAGTGGATTTGTCAGAGAATCTCTGTTCAAGACCTTCAATTCGTTTTATAATCTCTTGAATACCATCAGTGCTGGGAGTGTACCTGAAATGCATGCTGATCTGCAGTGAGAACATGATCCTTCTCAAGATTCCTGCGATCTTCTTCTCTGATTAATAAGGAGTAAATAGTGCCCAAGGAAGGAATTTCTTCTCTGCCTAAGATATTTAGTTTGACAGATTCAAAGTCTGGATTCACACCCCACAATAAATCAAATACTTTCTTTTTTTCAATCTCAGCTTGGCGTTCAGTATAACAGGCAGAGCACTTGATATGCGTATAGTAGAGTAATTCATCCCAAAGACCACGGAGATCGACATAATAGTCACTGATAGACCTGTTGGCTTGTTTGTACTTTTTTATTCTCTCTAGAATCTCATATTCTTTGGCAACATTCTTCTTTCGAGAATAAGCCTCTGCAACGGCACACTAGATCTCATGGGCAGATTCCAAAAACATAAAAGTTTTAGCAATGGAGGGAATCATGGATTGGAGTAACCATGATGAGATTAATGCATCTTCGCATTTCCAGGAGGCATAAAGACTGTCATGAGGTTCTGGAATGGAAGAATGACCCATCAAATGATTCCATCTCCCCCTTGCGATAATGGCAAGTTCCACAGATCGAGCCCATTCCATGTAATTGCGACCATCTAATTTAGTCATGATAATCTGAAGATATTCTGATTTGTCAAACAAATTGGAAGGGTCGCCTGTAGGAGAGGAAATGTCAAGACCCTTACCCTTGCTGGCCATGGAGTAGGAAAGCGAAACAAAAAAAGAAAGGTAGGCGGAATTGGATGCTGTGGGAAGACAGAAATAAGGCTGCCATAATCTGGTTATTTGAACAACCAACTGAATCGGGATGAATGGCAAAATCTGTCCACACTAGTGAATCATGAACACCCAACTGAAGCAAGCATTACTGTATTCTACCAAAGAAACTATTTGAATCATGAACAAACAATCTGTTTGGTCCGTCAAAAACAATAGTAGGCAACAAGCAGTGAACAACGCCTTAATTAACCCCAAAAAAGGAGTGCTAGGGGATCAGTATTGGAGCAGCAGTGGCTGTTCATACAACGGCAGAAACAGGACTAGCAACTAGGGTTTCCACATAGCAGCTGCACTCGCTCTCAAGAGGAGAAGACTGGTTCAATGTAGCCATCCAGTAAGGATTCTTGACTGACTTCGCTACTTACCAGGGTTCTGGTATTAAAGAAATGGGTGGCAGTAGAAGAAAAAGAAAAAGGAACAACAGGCAAAACCCTGTTGACAAACCAGTAGGATTCAATAAGAAACCTCAAAAAACTGGCGTCGTCCTCATCCTTATCCAATGAGTAATGGGCCGAATCTACCTCATCTTTTGCGCCAACTTCGTCTTGATGTTGAACAGCAACTACGTCGGCAAGCAGCAACGAGAAAAGATGATTTCTAGGGGCACGATCTCTGAGTTGCTAACAAATGGAACCTGACATATGATACCATGTTATGAATAAATCTAATATTCATTGACATATAAAGTCACTTACAATAAAGGGCAGATTGGAGGCATCCCTCCAATCTGCAACATGACCAGAATCGGCCCAGGACTGTGCAGCCATCCCCTCCTTTTTGTTATTGCTCTATCTAACCCTAATCACCCATTAATACCCTATCTAACTTAATTTCTTAATCTACCCCTAATAAGTATTAACTATTTCTAAGATAACATAGGACTCAAAATAACAAAATGACATGGGATAAGATATTCTTTTTACACGACTTGACTCTCATCACATGACACGATAACTTCCCTTAACAGTTTCAAATGAAGCTTTGGCAACTTGGATACTAATTTTGTAGAAATTTTTTTTACAAGCAAACATGAAAATTGAGTTGTATTTGATTTATGTTCTTCTTGGACAAACTTCCGTTTATATCCCATAAGTTTGAGAGGGGGTATTAATGTAATAGGGGCACGGGCCATTAGGGCCCATGCAACCCCAGTTTGAGGCAAGGCCAGAGCCAACATGGCCCTGGCCATTACCGTTGGGAGCCCCAACGGCTAGTGCTGGCCGACCAGCACTAGTTCATCCTCTTGCTCCTTGTGTTGTTTATTTTCACATTTCATGTACAAAGTGTAATGTTTATAAATACTCCATCAATTCATAAATAAAGTATGCAGTCTTAGCATTGCTTTTGTTTGTGTATGCTTCCGCTCTCTTGTTTATTATACTTGAAGATCGGCATTAATACTTGAATGTCATTTGACTCTTAGCGATTTGGTGGATTTGATTCGTGAAGTATCAACCTTCGACTATCGACAAATATTTACAAACATATGTATAGAATGAGTGGACATGAAATTTGAAATCACTGGAAGAATTTGGATCTTGATCAACAAACCATGAAGAAAAGTAATTCCATAAAGAGAAGAATCAAGGAAAGCATCCAAGGAGATGCTAAATTTAATTTCAAATGCACCACCAGCAGAAAGTTTGAAATAATTGGCAGCAAGCACTGTGAAAGCATAATAACAATATGAAAGTTACAAGCTAGCATGAAGATCTATTTGTCATCTAAATATAAAAGAAAATAATTAAAGATCAACAAAATAACTGAAAGGCCATACCGTGTCACCACCAATCCACAAATCATTACAATCAGAATCCAAAATTCCAGCCATTTCAAGTGCGGATCTTGCCTGTGCAATGTCACCATGGATATCGCCAACTAAATTTAAGCAGCAAACATGAAGCTTAGTAGACAATACAGCCACTAGTACCGAAAGAGAAGCACACAAAAGAAACAATTGAGAAGGTAAATGTTATCGGTAGGCACTACAACAACAACTAAGCCTTTTCCCATACTAGACGGGGTCGGCTACATGGATTCTTTGTTTTCACATAGCTCTATCATGTGTCATGTTAGTAGTTAACTCAACATAAGCTAGATCATTCTTCCTTTCAACACTTTTGTGATCGTTCTCTACCTCTTTTAATACTTTCAAAATGTAGTTTTTCATACTTTCTTAAAGGAGCTTCTTTTAATCTTCTTTCTATATCTCCAAACCATCTTAAACGATATTCTCTCATTATATCCTCTATTCGCACCACTCCCAATTTGTTTCTAATAACCTCATTATGTATATGGTCTTTCCTTATATGACTACTCATCCATCTCAATATCAACATTTCTGTCATACATCTTTTGTACATGTTGATGATTAACATGACATTAGGAGGCACTGTAGGAGGAAAATTAGCATGACATTGGTCCCTTCATAGATGTGCTCTTCATTCAAAAGCAACATCAGTAGATCAAGTTTGTACCTTTTTCCATGAAATTATCTAAATGACATTGATGATAATACAACACCATCTATGCTATTTAGGAAGTAGGATCTCAATGTTATCAAAAAGACACGAACTATATATGTGCATAATAATTCAAATCAATTGCAGCATTTCAAATGGATCAGGTGGATCATGTCCATCTGTTAAGATAATGAAAAGAAAAAAAAATCAGGTTTTAACATAACTCCACTGGGTAGCCCATAGAATAGGTGTGCTAACCAGCAATGAACCTGGTCAAAAACTAGAACTGATGAAACCAGAACTGGAACCAAAGACCACTGGATTCAATTCCAGTTCTATAAAAAGTGAAACCAGAACTGTCAGTTCCATATTTTTTATTTTTATTTAAAATTTTAATTTCTTTAATGTCGCTCACACCGGAACCAGAACAAGAACCAATTCGGTCCCAATTTGGTAACTGGTTCTAGGAAAAGCAAATGCAACAATTTAGAACCATTAAAGTTCCAATTTACCTGAAACCGGTCATGTCTAACTGTTTTGTAATCATACACTTGGCAAAATTAGCTAAGCTGGTGTAGTCTTGCAAGGATTATCTTGCTTAGGCATGGCCGTTTTGAAACAGGCCATGGTTCCAACCAGAACCGAACTGAGCAAGAACCGGGACTCACTTGGTTCAGTTCCTGTTTCATGAAAGATGGAAAAAGAACAGCCGGTTCTAAACAGCCAGTTCATAATTTTTCAATTTTTAAAAATTTTTACTTTTAATGTTTTTCCCAGTTCAGCAGATTTAGAACTCAAACCAAAACTAGAACCGGCTCAATCCCCATTTGGTTCCAAGAAAACCGGAAGCGGTGATTTGGAACCACCTGTTGCTTATTGCTGACTGGTTTCCATCATCTTGATTGTAAATAAATACTTTTTTGTAATGAATATACCTGGTGGGAGTATGCCTAACCCCGCCTACCTTTCATAAGAAAAAGACAATGTTCACTGTAAAACACAAGTTGTCAAACTTCTTAATATTCTTTAAGTATACAAGTTTGCTAAACTCTCAAGGTGACAAGGTTATATTGTTACAACCAGCATCAATCAGGGCAGTATCAGGTAAAAGAATAAACAGATACAAGAAAATTCAGATGTGATCTATTCTCAATAGATAAGGTGAATAATGTTCTCAATACGTAGACCAGTGCGATAACAAATGAGCAAAGTAAAGTCCAATTTGATATATATCACATGTTTTGCAGTTGCGAGTCTCTCATAATCATTTCCCAACAGAGGTTGGACCCAAATGACTCCTCTATGATACTCTAAGTCACACAGACACTTCTAAGAGGTGGAGTGTCGACCTCGACACAGGTGCGACACCGACACCGTGTCAGTGCGGTATGGCAAAAAAAAATGTAAAAAAAAAATTTACTCACGGTTCTGCCATCTATGGTGTATTTATCCTTAAGAACCCGATCAAAGAGGGAGTAATCCGTGAAGACGATGAAACCGAAGCCTCTTAATCGACTCGTGACCTTATCTCCCATGATGACCACCTGAATTACCTCACCATAGTTTCCAAAATGCTCATTCACCTTGTCTTTCATTATCTCCCATGAAACTCCACCAATGAACGTAGAAAAAATATCTCAACGCGAACCTTCTTCACTTCATTTTATGTGGATATTCCACGCTTCAAAATCTGGTATCGATTTTGAAGTTCAGGTCTTTTAGGATAAATGGCCGAATAGTGAAGATTGGTTTGTGTATTATGATGAAATTAGTTATTGTTTACACTTTATGTGTTTTGCTTTAATATAAAATTGTGTACTTGACATACTTATGTTAATTGATGTCCCACTCGTTGTAGTTTGAATATTATATATAATATATAATATTGTATACTCTAACCGTGTTGTCGTACCCAAAAATTTTTAAATTTGCCGTATCCCGCTCCCGCACTCGCACCCGTGTCCGCATCCACATCCGCACCCGTGTGACATAGATGATACTTATTATAATCCAAACTCTCCTAGGAAAAATTCCAGTGAAGCATGATTGGTATATTCTGCACATGCCAGCATAGAGCCTTGGGGCCAATGTTCTAGGCCCCAAGTTACATACTGAGTTGTTCACACCTAGAATGGTGATCTCTTCGAGTTCAAAGAAAAATGGTAATAAGTCTAGCTACTGTTCATGGATAATTGCAGATATCTTCTGGTTGCTGAATTGAAACAAAACTCCTTTCGAGCCATTTCACGCATATGCAAAGTATATGGTCCACGCCAGACCCCAGAGATCCTCTAATAATAGTTTCGAGCATACAGACTTGCCTGTAATTTCTGAAAAGTTAACGTTTGGACCGAATAAAATCGTGTGCGGGAGAGAGAGAGGGTACCTGCTACAATTCGACGACCAGGCGCAGTTACGTTTGTTGGAGGGCACCCTTGAACCACAATTGGCCTAAGGTTCGCAACGGTATTTTTGTTTCTCCCAATGCCTCCCTCTCTCTCCGGTTGAGCAGGGAGCGATAAGGAATTGAATGACAGTAACGCCATGGTTTTGACGATAGTTATTGGCGTTGCAGGACGCAGTGAGAGGGCAAAAGGAGCAGAGTTCGACGGCAAGGGAGAGCAGCTCATCACCCTGCAATCTGTGGCCAGCAAGCAAGTACTAACAGCGTACTTAATTTTGTTACTTCTTTCTCAATCTTGAACCGAGCTCCCCACAAGCTGAACAGAATAGGAGCCGATTCCTTTCTTGGTGAAACCATTTAGTTGCTCCAAAATCTTTGCCACCCAATGAATACAACAGCTAGAGTTATCGCTTTAACCGTAAATGGGATACCACAAAACACAATCTTATCGTCCGAGCGGGAGGCTGCTATCAGATGGGGCCAAAGCGAAACTGAACCTGTGATGCATTAACACTTGGCCTCCACCAAATAGGGCAGGGCCATTGCTTTGGACGGTGCATAGTAGGAAGTCCGCCAAGACGCGCCAACTGAACAAGAAGAATCTACCAAGTCTGTCCTGGTTAATTCTGTCATGAGGTAAATTGTCTCGTTGGCGAAAGGCAGACGGTGCAAAGTTCTCTAAGTACACTTGGGGGTAATAAAATATTCCATGATGCCCATGACAATACTCATACTACTGGGTGGTTACTAGGTTCAGGCTTTCAGTTTCCTCCGGTCTTCGTTTACAGCTCGGGAGCGGGTAACGTACCTGTTAATAGTCAAACAGCATAATTCTCCGGGGATCATAAATGCTAGACTTATGGACACAATCCAAGTCCAATGATGTGTTTAGCATGGTGTATTCTTAATATCAAAAAGGCCGTTTGGGGTAGATGTAAATCATTATTTCTTCAAGTTGTGCAACGGTAATTGCAGTTTGATTTGAAGCTTATGGTTCCCTGGAAACTTGATTTAGGCTGTCCCTTTAAAAACCAAAACGTTTCTCAGATATAAAATTTCATTTTTGGGATGAATCTAATAGCCACATTATAAAGAGACCTGCTATTATAAAAGATTAACATCTAAGTCTCTAGATGGGGTTGGCTACGTGGATTCTTTGTTTTCATAAGACTTGGTCATCTGCCTTGGATAATCCTTTATTTATTATTTTCTTCCAACACTCTCATCTTCCTTATCCTCTTTAATATTTTCACCTATCTAGTTTTTAGTACCTTCTTTTATACATGTTCATGATTGACACTTTCTCATCTATTATCACACGATCTTTCCTTGTTACCAGACATCTACCTTAACATCTTCATTTTTATCGCGGACATCTTTTATATATAGTGATAATTAACTACCCAACACTCCAAACCATAAAACATAGCAAGCTTAGTTGTTGCTCTATAATATTTACCGTCCAACTTTATTGGTATCTTATTGTCACATTGAAGGCCTGATACACCTCTATTTTAACAACATTTCCATAACTGTGAAAAGATAATTTTAGGTATTTAAAACTTTTTTTTAGAGGAATAATATATGTCAATCTTAATTTCTATGTCATCTTAAGTAACCAAATTATCAAACTTGCATTACATATATTTTATCTTTGTTTTACTAAGTTGAAAGATATTTCTCTCCATAGATCTAATTTCCTATTAACTTTTGTATTAGCCTCATCTACGAATAACATGCACCAAGGTACTTCATCTTGAACATACTTTTTTAACTTGTAAATAACTAATATAAATAAAATATAAACTTAAAATTAATCTTTTATGTAATCCAATATTAATTTCTCTTTTGTAGGTTCTCATACATGTTTATGAATCATCATATATGTATCTTATAACATTGAATGTATGTCAATGGAATACCTCTCTTTTTCAAGATTCTTTAAAGAATATCTTTTCATGCTCTATCATATTCCTAAATCAATAAATATCAAACAAATATTCTTTTTTACTCTAAAATATTCTATAAGATGTATCAATAGATTAATAAACTTAATAGTAAATCTCTCTAGCACAAATCTAAATTGGTTCTCTCTTATACTCGATATTTATCTCAACCTATCAAACAACAAACAACAACAACAAGTAAGCCTTTTCCCATACTAGACGGGGTCAGCTACAAGGATTATTTGTTTCCACAGAGCCCTATTATGTGTCATGTTAGCAATTAACTTACAATAAGCTAGATCATTCTTTATTGTTTCTTTCCAACACTTTTGTGGTCGTCCTCTACCTCTTTTAATACTTTTAAAATCTAGTTTTCATACCTTCTTATAGGTTCTTCTTTTGATCTTCTTTTTATAAGTCCAAACCATCTTAAACGATATTCTCTCATTTTATCCTTTATTGGTGTCACTTCTAATTTGTTTATAATAACCTCATTATGTATACAGTCTTTTCTTAATGATTAATTGCACTTAGGTATTTAAAACCTTCTTTTTGGGGAAGCAAATTGTGCCAATTTTAATTTTTATATCCTCTTAAGTAACTTATCTCAACCTATTTTAAATAATCTTTTATCATAATTTTATAGTATGACTCATCATCTTAATAACTCGATAATTCACATAATTTTGAATATCTCTTTTGTTTTTGTATATGAGTATAATTGTGCTCTTCCTTTTTGGTAACTCCATATTTCATTATACCAACCTTCATAACTCTTTGATTTCTTTTCTTTGAGTACGTTAGTAAAAATTACAGTTTATATATTTTTGTAATTTGGTTAATTATCCTAATTTATAAAATCTATGGTAAATAAGTCCAACAAAGTTTTACGCTAGCTGTCGGAAGCCTACCACAACTTTCCTTTATCCCGGATTGGGACCGACCATGCAAGGGTGATCCCTTACATGGGCAAAGTTTAGAAAATGAGATAAACATTTAATTACTTATAAGAGTGGCTTGTTACAAACACAAATTGATTATTTTGTTTGTAGGAAAAAACATAGATCGTATTATAAAGATTGTAAGGTAATGCCAGGATAAATCTTAACCACTCAACATCGGTTTTTAGAAATGAATTCACAGGTAAAAAAGTGGAAAAAGAAGAATAGAGTGCATAGAGCTATTTGGACTAGATGGTAGAACCTCAAATATGAGAAAAAATATATTTAAACAAAAAGTTATTTAAGGAGATGGTTGGAATTACGTAAGTACACCTTCTCATATGCGAAACGATATGACTATAAATATTAGAGAAGTGGCAAAAAATGTGTAAAGCGAATTTAAGAGAGGCAAACGGGCACAAAACGAATCTTAGTGGTGGACTGAAGTGGTGCAAGATAAAATCAAGGAAAAGAATGCATGTTATAGTGAAACTTGGGAGGCTTATAAGAAAGCAAAGAAAGAAACGAAAATAGCTTTTAGTCAAACAAAAGTAAAAAATTGAGGGATTTATATAAAAAGTTTGACTCAAAAGAAGGTAAAAGAGATATTTTTAGGATAGCTAAGGCTAGAGATAAGAAAACTAAGGATCTTACTTTTGTTAGATACATTAAATATTAGGATGAGAAGATTCTAGTAGCGAATGATGATACCAAAAATTGATGAAAAAATTATTTCTATTTAATGAAAATACATATAATAGTATTAGGTTAGGAGAGTTAGCCAATTCATAAAAGTATATAAACCGCAATTTCCATTGGTGTATTCAAAAGAATGATATAAAAGAGTCTCTTAAATATATGAAGATTGGTAAATAGGACCAAATAATATTCTTATAGAAATATGAAAAATCCTAGGAGAGATGGGACTCACTTGGCTCACAAGACTATTTAATGAAATATAGAAAACCCAAAAGATACTTGAGAAATGGAGATAGTACACATATACCCATATATAAGAACAAGACAGACATTTAGAATTGTATGAATTATCGAGGTATCAAGTTAATGAGTCATACCATGAAATTATGAGAAAGAATTATCGAACTATATTAAAACAAGTATCGAGTACAACAGAGAACCAATTCGGATTCATGCCTGATAGATCTACTATTGAAGCGATTCACCTATTGAGATGTATTAAAGAACATTTTAGAGCAAAAAAGAAGAACCTTAACATGATATTTATTGATCTACAAAAAAGTTATAAGTTATAATAGGGTGCCAAGAGATGTTCTTTGGATAACCTTGGAAACAAGAGGTATATCATTCAGTATTGTCTGACGCGTATCGTATCGTGTATCGTTGGGCTCCACGATACGGGCGTATCGTATCATATCGTACTTTAATATTAAAATAATGTAAAAATTAATTAAAAATCAATAAAATTTAGTAAAAAATTGAAAAAAAATCAGGAAAAAATCAGGAAAAATCTGATAATTGCTTTAAATTCATATAATGTAAGTTTAGTACAGATTGAGCATTCAACATTGAACAATTACATCCAAATTTACATATTTTGAATCCAAAAAATAAAATACAGACATAGTTTACACTTTACAGTACACTACAGTTACATATAATGTTACATTTTACAAATTGTAATCAGGATCATCAACTAAATAATCTTCATCTTCTCCTTGTTGCAGATCCTCATCATCATCAGCCACGCCCACACCTTCTTCTTCAAAATCAAATTCTTCATCTCCATAATGTTGTTGCGCTCCTTCCAAATTAATCCAGGCAACGTCTTCTTCTGTTAGGAGGGCATTTTCTTCAGTGTCTTCCATAACCCAATCTTCTAATATATCAAAATTATCCAAACTTATTGGATCGAACTGACTTTCTTCTCTATTTACTTTTTTTAATTGCCTACGACACAAACAAAGATAAACAATTAGTAAGTAATATTAACAATTGAAAACTAAAGTTAAATAATATTGAATTGAAAATTTGAAAGTAATACAACATTACCTTTCACGAAGGCGCATGTTACAACGAATATAAACCAAATCATTAAGCCTTTTGTGTTCCAACCTGTTGCGCTTTTTTGTATGGATGTGTTCAAAAACACTCCAATTTCTTTCACAACCTGTTGCACTACAGGTTTGGCTTAAGACTCTGACTGCAAAATCTCGAAGGTTTGGACAATCACTTCCAAACCTATTCCACCAAACATCTGTAAAAAAAATACAAACATTAGAGACATAATAATCCACAGTAATGTAAGATGCAACTTAAATATGAAAATAAACAATGTACCTGGACGCATCGTAGAGCGGTTGCGAATTGCAACAGGCAAACCCATCAAGTGAAGAGCATTATCATATATCTCTATCTCTCGATGTATCGCATCTGCTATGCTCTCATCAGGGACTAATCTGTCGATACAATCAATGATTCCTCGATTAACCTCACCGTCCCTCTTGAAGGTTTTTGAGTACCTGAATGATGGGTTTAGATAATATGCTGCTGCATGAATAGACTGACGCAATTGTTTATTCCATCTCCTATCAATTATTTTCCACACGGGCACATAATCTCTCTTTTTTCCATTAAAATTATTTCTGATGGCTTCTTTTGCCCTGTCCATGGCTTCATAAAGGTAGCCCATAGATGGTTTCTCCTCGCTATCAGCCAATCTCAAAACTTTTACTAATGGACAAGTAATTTTCAATAATCTGATGCATGCATTCCAAAATGAACTTTTAAAAACTGTTTCTGCAATCTCATTCAACTTTCTATTTCTTCTGTTTTGAGGCAACTCTGCAAATTGTTGTCACTCATCTGAGGAGAACATTCTCCTCAAAGCTTGCTTCTGTCTCACAATACTTTGTACAGATAAGAAGTTTGTTGCGAACCGAGTTATAGCTGTGCGAAGAAGCTCTGCACCTTCTGTATATCTCCTCATCATACACAAAACAAATGCATGGTTGTAAATGAATTTTGTAATATCTTGGCAACACTCAGTTGCTGCCTTTATTTCATCCATCTCACCAATGTCCTCGAGGATGAGATCTATACAATGGGCTGCACATGGTGTCCAGTAGAAAGTCCCATAAATATCAGCTAACTCCTTCCCAGTTGCTTTGTAGTTAGTTGCATTATCTGTAATCAATTGGACCACATTCTGTAGCCCAACCTCCTGTATAATCTTATCAAATTCTTCTCATAGGATCTCTGCAGTGTGTCTCTCCTCTGACATGTCTAGAGATCTCAAAAACATGAATCCTTTAGGACAATATAAAAGAAAGTTTAGCAATGTCCTTCCTCGCCTATCGGTCCATCCATCTGCCATAATAGTGCATCCTGTTTCCTTCCACGACTGTCTCAAAGTCGAACAGTATTGTTGCACTTCAATTACGGTATGATCTAATATCTTCCCTCTCAACTTCTGATAAGAGGGCATCTTATATCTTGGACCAATGTTTGCAATTGCATCTGCCATTGCTTGAAAATGAAAACTATTTGTTGCATTAAATGGAATGCATGCATCATAAAACCATCTTCCCACTGCAAAGTCTGCCTGATCATGCAGTTGTTCTGAAACCATAGCAGCATGAATTCCTGGTTGAGCACCAGGTGTAGTGGAAGGAGGAAAGAACGAATGTATGCTAGAAGAAGAAGCTCTTCCTCTACTCCTTCCTGAACTTCCTCTTCTGCCACCTCCAAAGTCTTCAGCTGCAACCCTCTTTCCTCTAGTAGGTGCTCGTGAACTGCTACTACCAATCTATGTTCGAGCATCTGAAGGCAAACTATCAGTGAATCCAAATCCAGTGGCAGTAGCATCATCAGCTTCTTCATACATCTGAAAATCATCCTTTTGTTGTCTCCGTTCTTGTATGTTCTCAATCATCTGTAGGCATTGCCATTTAATACCTTCTGGTAAACTTCTAACTCTGTGAAGACTCATGAAGGAATGACATACTCCTTTGAAGTTAATATTGGGTTACATCAGGGATCAACTTTAAGTCCATATTTATTTATACTAGTCATTGATAAGTTAACAAGACATTCAAGATGAAGTACCTTGGGTGTATGTTATTTGCACATGACATTGTATTAGTAGATGAGTCTAAGAAAAAATTTAATAGGAAATTAGAACTATGGAGAAAAACGTTAGAAAGTAAAGGCCTCTGGTCTAACTTAGTAGAACAAAGACGAAATATATGGAATGTAAGTTTGATCATTAAAGTACTTTAGAGGATTTAGAGATTAAGATTGGCATATAGTGCATCCTTCACAAAGAAAGTTTTAAATACCTAGGGTTAAATTTTTAAAATGATGAAAAAATTGATAGAGATGTTACACATAGAATTAATGTTGATTGGTTAAAATGGAGAGGGGTATCACGTATTCTATGTGATAAGAAGATACCATTAAAATTTAAAGATAAATATTATAGAGCAGCAATTAGACCTACTAATATGTACAAAAGTTGTTTGTAGCATAAATGAAGATGTTAAGATGGATGGGAGTAGCACCAATAGAGGATAAAATGAACGAAAATCGTTTAAGATGGTTTGAACATATAGAAAGACAATCCCATGACACTTCCGTTAGAAAATATTAAAAACTTGAGTGTGAAAATGTTAAAAGAGGAAGAGGACGACCACAAAAATGTTGGAAAGAAATAATAAAGAATGATCGAGTTTATATTGAATTAGATGCTAGATTGACACATGATAGGGCTTTCTGTAAACAAAGAATCCATGTAGCCGACCCCATCTAGTATGGGAAAAGGTTTAGTTATTATTGTAGTTGTGGTTAGCTATCCTAAGCTTAACACTAGCACTTATACTTTCATTAAAAAGCTCATAAAAATAATTTTTTTCATCTATTTTTATATCATCACTTACCACTAGAATTTTTTAGTCATCTCCTTTGATGCAACTAACAAAACTAAGATCCTTAGTTTTCTTATCCATAGCCTTAACTATCCTAAAAATATTTATTTCACCTTTTTTTGAGTTGAGCTTTTTATATAAATCATCTAATGGACTTTTTTGCTTTTGTTTCCTTTCTTATAAGCCTCTCAAATTTAACCAGTCTTTTTGGCATAATGCAATTTGTAACGTACCCTCTTTATCACTTCACTCTACCACAAAAGATCAATAACAATGTAAAAAACCATGATCAAGGAAGAAAGTCATGGGGAAAAAATGAGGGAGACAAATGTGAGATATCACTTAAATCACCAGGTAGCTTGAACCAAGCACAATCATAGACATATCTGATCAAGTTTCGAGTAAGGCAGCAATGAATGGCTGAAATGCTAAAGAAAACATCATTATGGAAGATAGTAATAGCTGCCAAAATCACCTAAATCGCTCATTTGAGGACATGATATGGCCAATACCTATTCCTCCAAATACAAAATTCAATAATGACAGAGGAAGTGATGAAGGTATTGATGATTTCATTCATCAAATTCCATTGAAGAAGATTGAAGGAAAAATAGCAGTCAAATCACATTTGAATTCTTGCAGATTCGGCCCCTTCACTAGGCAGTCGTCTGGTTCCTTTCTTGATCTTAGTTACAACCCTAATTACAATGCCAGATTTTATACTAATCATATTCTAACTTAAAAGACATAAATACCCCTAATTATAAGACATGATTCTCAATGGATCTGATCATGTCCATTGGGTCCAAACACTTAGACATTTGAAATACTACACATTTAAAACACTAAACTAACACTCCACCTCAAGTTGGGTGAAAGATGGATGTTACACCCAACTTACTTTATAATCTCTAAAGTAGATCTCTATAGTCAACATGTCTGCACATTGATGTCATGATTGAAAATGTTCTAACTGAAATTCTTTTGCATGTACACTGTCCCGTATAAAGTGACAATCTATCTCAATATGTTTTGTTCTCTCATGATACACTGGATTTGAAGCTATTTGTATCGTTGCTTTGTTGTCACAAAATATAGGTATAGATTTTCCAGCAAATAAGTCAATTTTCATCAGTAAAGACCGCAACCATTTTTCTTTGCACATACATGATGCTATTGCTCTGTATTCTGCCTCAGCTGTCGATCTAGCTACAACAGATTGTTTCTTACTTTTTCATGATACTATATTACCTCCAATCAATATTATATATCCTCTGATTGACTTTTTATCCTCTGTAGAACCTGCCCAATCAGCATCTTTATAAATTTCAATGTTAGTATGGTCATTAGCTTTGTAGGTGATCCCATGTCCCGGAGTTATCTTCAGATATCGTAATATATGAAACACAGTATCCATGTGATGTTTTGATGGTGATTGCATAAATCTGCTTACTATACTCACTTCATAAGCTATGTCTGGGCGTGTGATGGTCAAGTATATCAGTTTTCTGACCAATTGTTGATATTTAGTTACATCAACTCTTTCAACTCCATCTTCCACATGTAACTTGTGATTTACATCTATTGGGGTATATATAGGTCTACAATTTTCCACCTTGACATCTTGCAACAGGTCCAAAGTATATTTTCTTTGTTTCATAAAGATATCCTTACCTAAGTAGGCCACCTCAATGCCTAAAAAATAATGTAATCTTCCCAGATCCTTAATATCAAATAACAGATGAAGATCCTTCTTTAATCTTTAGATTTCCTCGATGTCATCACCTGTTACAATAATGTCATCTATATATACTAATAGTAGTATTAATTTATCCCCCTTTTTAAAGAATAGTGTATGATCACTTACACTTTTTCGATATCCCAAATTTATAATACTTCTACTGAATTTCTCAAACCAAGCTCTTCGAGATTGTTTTAATCCATAGATAGCCTTTCTTAATCTGCATACCTTTCCTCTAGGATTCGGATATCCAGGTGATAACTCCATATAAACTTCTTTGAGTTCTTCTTGTAGGAAAGTATTTTTTACAACCAGTTGTCACATTACCCAATTTCTTTTAGCTGCAATACTAATAATAACTCGTATAGATATAAGCTTTGCTACTGGTGCAAATGTCTCCTCATAATCAATCTCATATGCTTGACTATATCCGCGCGCTACTAACCTTGCTTTGTACCTTTCTAATGAATCATCTGCTTTGTATTTGATTGTATACACCCACTTACATGAGACTACTTTTCTGTCTTCTGGTAAGTCACTGAGTTCCCAAGTTTGATTCTTTTCCAATGCTTGAATTTTAGACTTCATAACTTCAATCCACTGCTTGTCTTTAGACGCTTCAAAGTAGTTTCTCAGAATTTGATGCATCTTAGCCTTTAGTACAAAATTATAGTAACTTTTTGATAATCGATTATAGGAAATGAATTGAGAAATTGGATACTTACGGCATGATCTTTTTCGTTTTCTGAGTCCTATGGGAACATCTGAGTCGTCTAAGTCCTTATCTCTTGTTTCTTCTATACTTTCATTTGAATCAGATATTGTTTCTCCCCCTTGATTCATCGTATATGTTTGTCTGTTCATAAATAAATTTCTCTCCCCCTTTTTGTATATTTGCATTATGTTTTCTCCTGAGATTTGATCTGTTCTTACAAGAGAGTTTTCTTCCTCAGATTCTTCACTTACACTGATTCTTGGTAGAACAATTGTTTCTTCAAAAATAGAATTAGACAAATCATTCGAATTTTTGTATTATGGAGTAGTTTCAAAGAAGGTTACATCCATAGAAATATATCTTCTATGAGAATTAGGATCATAACAAATATATCCTTTCTTTTCACAAAAATATCCAATGAAAATACATTTTATCGTCCTTGGATCAAGCTTATCTCTGAATTGTTGAAGAACATGCACGTAACAAACACATCCAAATATTTTGGGAATGAGATGGAATGGATTATCTTCAGGTTTAATTACCTTGAATGGAGACTTTCCTACAAGAGTCACAGTCGAAATTTTATTCATGATATATAATGCTGTAAGAATTGCTTCTGGCAAGAAATATTTTGGAACATTTTGTTCAAGAAGCAAAGTTCTAGCAATTTTCAAAATATGTCGATTCTTTCATTCGGCTACTCCATTTTGTTGTGGGGTGTAAACACAAGATGTCTCATGTATAATACCGTAAGATTGAAGATATGATTCCAACTGAGTATTACAATATTCTCCACCATTATCTGATCTGAGAGTTTTAACAATATAACCAAAATGAGTCTTGATAAGATTATGAACTAGAGGAAAAATCGAAGATATTTCTGACTTGGACTTCATTAGATAAACAAAAGTAAGTCCGGAAAAATCATCAATAAAAGTAACAAAGTACTTAAAATTTTCAACAGAAGGTATCACATATGGTCCCCAAACATCATAATGTATCAACTCAAAAGGAACAACTGATCTTGATCCACTACTAGAAAAAGTAGCCCTATGATGTTTTGCTCTTTGGCATACATCACATTGAATAACCACATCACTAGGAATTGAAAAAGAGACAAACTCTCTTAATTTTGAAACAGGCAAATATCCTAATCTACTATACCGAACTTTTATTTCTTCTTTAGTAGTAATAGCTGTCGATGCTCTTTTCTACCTTAAAATATGATCTCCAGGTAGTATGTACAGTCCATTACGTAGTTCACCACGTCCAAAGATTCTTCCCATCCTCAAATCCTGAAAAACACAACCATATGGAGAGAATGTAACTTAACAATTTATATCTCTAACCAAGAAACTTACTGAAAGTAGATTTACTGGAAATTCCGAAATATATCACTGAGTTAAGTCTGAGATTATCTCTCTGAATTACTCCTTTTCCTTCCACAGGAATCAAAAAACCATTTGCTACTTTTACATAATGAGGAGTTGAAGTCACTTCATATTGAATGAGATTAAACTTGTTTCCTACCATATCATCGATAGCCCCTAAATCTATTATCCAATTAGAAGAAGATGTAGAATCTTTAAGAGAGTAGTTACCACTAATACTATAAGAAGTAGGACTTAATTATGTCTTTGATGAAGAAGTTGAAGGTTGACCCCGTAGACGTGTTTCAATTTATATAATCTGTTTCTTCAATTCTGTCATTTCCTCTATAGGATTCATTTATGCTTTCTTTTCAGATATAGTTGTCACATGACTCCCATAATCTTTATATTCTATAGGTTTTTTGTCATAATCTTTATATTGTGTAGGTTTTCCAATAATTTCTCAACAATACTCTCGTCTGTGTCTTCTTTTTCCACAATGAGTGTATTGTAGTTTGCTCTTATCATCATAATTTTGATTCCTTCCTCTTCCTCTACCTCTAATTGAGTCTCTTCCTCTCCGATAATTGTTATGTCCTCTACCAATAAATGCAGATTTTTCAGCTTGTATATGTTCTATCTTTCTAAATTCTTTCGATCTTCTTCTCTTAGTAGGAGTGAATATACTATTCCAAGTAATGGAAGTTCTTCCTTGCTTAGAATATTTAACTTGATAGATTCGTATTCTGATGAAATTCCCCAGAGTCAATCAAACACTTTTCAAATCTCTCCTTCAGGAGTTCTCTCTTTTACACAGTGACTGCACTTATTTTCCATAATATGTCTTTGTTCATTCCAAAGTTCTCGCAATTCTCCATAGTATTCACTTACTGATCTGGTCCCTTGGCAGCATTTTCTTATTCTTTTAATGATCTCATATTTTTTTGCTATATTCCTCTGTCTGGAATAAGCTTCTTCCACTACATACCAAATTTCAGCAGTTGATTCCATATACATAAAAGTCTTACTGATAAAAGGATTCATAGATTGAATTAGCTATGAACTTACAAGAGCATCATCTTTAGACCATCGTTCATAGTCTGCACTTCTTCCTTTTAGAGGGGGTGGACTCTGTCTGATAATAGAGGCTTTTTCTCTAGATCGTAACACAAGTTCAATAGACTGAGCCCATTCTCCATAATTTCTTTCATCTAACCGAATATTTGTAATTTGGAATGGTTCCAACTTTTGATCATTTCCATACGCAGCTGATAATGATTCTTCTTTCAATCTTCCTTTCATGTTGATTCACTTGTTTGAAACTGAGATTCCTTCTTTCAAATACGTCGATTGATGATAGTTGCAGCACAAATATTTCCACTAATGTCTTGTCTTCTTGGTATTGAATCAGTTTGTTTGCATATGTAATTTATTGCAAATATTTCCGTATATGCTCAAACTCCGCCATGTAAGGGATCATCCTTGCATTGTCGGTCCCAAGCCCGGATAAAGGAGGAGGGTTGTGTTAGGCTTCCGACAGCCAGCATAAAACTTTGTCGGATTTTATAACATGGATTACAAAAATTATGAGCATTGCTTTGGGGCGTCCCCGCCTAGCGACGCGCTACAAAGCTCGAATGCAATAAGAAGTAAGCAAGGGCCACTACATTTTCGCCCGAATGTAGTGAATCAATTGCAGAGAGGGTTCCCACATCATAGACGGGTGTGGGTAAAGAAGTTAGTCCCATCATATTGTCGCCCGAATGTAGCGAAAAATTTTCAGAGAGGGTCTCCGCATTTTGATTATGGACGAATGCGGGGGGTAAGGAAGCTAGTCCTAGATAATAAGATTCGTATTAGTTCTTGAAATATCATAACATTATCCGGTAAGCTAATGGAGGTGGTATATACTATGATTCGGAGAAAGATTCATATTCTATGTTTACAAGAGACAAAATGGGTTGGAGAAAAACAAAAGAGATAAAGGATATAGGTTTTAAATTATGGTACTCAGGTAAAGAAAAGGCTCGAAACGGAGTTGGTATTATCATAAATAAAGATTTAAAGGAGAGTGTAGTAGACATACAACGATATGGTGACCGAATCATGACGTTGAAATTAGTGTTAGGAGCAGAGGTTTTGAATGTAGTTTGTGCTTACGCACCCCAAGTAGGACTAGAAGATAGTATAAAGACAGTTTTTTGGGAAGAGTTAGATAAGGTGTTTCAAAAGATTCCACCAAGAGAGATGATTTGTTTAGGAGGAGATTTAAATGGATATGTCGGTAAAGAGGCATTAGGATATCAAGGGATTCATGGAAACTTTGGTTTTGGGGATATAAACGAGAAAGGTAGGGAAATTTTAGATTTTGCTATGGCATTTGATCTCTTTATAGTCAATACAATTTTCAAAAAACGAGATGAACATTTAATTACTTATAAGAGTGGCTTATCACAAACACAAATTGATTACTTTATTTGTAGAAAAAAAGATAGAGCGTGTTGTAAAGATTGTAAGGTAATTCCAAGAGAAAGCTTAACCACCCAACATCGACTTTTAGTTATGGATTTACAAATAAAAAAATGGATAAAGCAGAAAAGAGTGCATCGAGCTACTCGGACTAAATGGTGGAACCTCAAAAGCGAGAAAGAAGATATATTTAAAAAGAAAGTCCTTCAAGGAGATGTTTGGAATTATGTTGGTACACCCTGTGATATGTGGAACAATATGGCTATACATATTAGGAAAGTGGCAAAAGATGTGTTAGGGTATCTAAGGGAGGTGTACCGGCACAAAAAGAAGCTTGGTGGTGGAGTGAAGTAGTACAAAATAAAATCAAGGTAAAGAGGGCATGTTACAAATTACATTATGCTAAGAAAACTAGTGAAACTTTAGAAGCTTATAAGAAAGCAAAGAAGGAAGCGAAAAAGGCCGTTAGTGAAGCAAAAGCTAAGATTTGGGAGGATAGATATAAAAAACTCAACTCAAAAGAGGGTGAAAGAAATATTTTTAGGATAGCTAGGGCTAGAGATGAGAAAACTAAAGATCTTAATTATGTTAGATGCATAAAAGACGATGATGAAAAAATTCTAGTGGCAAATGATGATAATAGAAATAGATGGAAAAACTATTTTTATAATCTTTTTAATGAAAATAAAGATGTTAGTATTAGTTTAGGAGATTTAGCCAAGTCAGAAAAGTATATAAACCACAATTTCTATCGACGTATTCAAAAGAATGAAGTCAAAGAGGCTCTTAAACATATGAAGGGTGGTAAATCGGTAGGACCATATAATATTCCTATAGAAGTTTGGAAAATACTAGGAGAAATAGAAATCACTTGGCTCACAAGACTATTTAATAAAATATGGAAAAACCAAAAGATGCCCGAGGAATGGAGAGCAAGTACACTTATACCAATATATAAGAACAAGGGAGACGTTCAAAATTGTGTGAATTATCGAGGTATCAAGTTAATGAGTCATACTATGAAATTATGGGAAAGAATTATCGAACGTAGGTTAAGACAAGTATCAAGTACAACAGAGAACCAATTTGGATTCATGCCAGGCAAATCTACTGTTGAAGCGATTCACCTTTTAAGACGTCTTATAAAACATTTTAGAACAAAAAAGAAAGACCTTCACATGATATTTATTGATCTAGAAAAAGCTTATGATAGGGTACTGAGGGAGGTTCTTTGGAGAACTTTGGAAAAAAGAGGTATCCCATTGACATATATTAGCCTTATAAGAGACATGTATGATGGTGCAAAAACATGTGTGAGGACTCACAAAGGAACGACAGACTTCTTTGAAGTTAATATTGGGTTACATCAAGGATCAACTTTAAGTCCATACTTATTTATACTGGTGATAGATGAGTTAATAAAACATATTCAAGATGAAGTACGTTGGTGTATGTTATTTGCAGATGACATTGTATTAGTGGAGGAGTCTAAGGAAAAAGTTAATAGAAAATTGGAACTATGGAGAGAAACATTAGAAAGCAAAGGCCTTCGACTTAGTAGAACAAAGACAGAATATATGGAATGTAAGTTTGATCATTTGGTTACTTCAGAGGACATAGAAATTAAAATTGGCACACATTGCATTACCCAAAAGGAAAGTTTTAAATACCTAGGGTCAATTTTTAAGAGTGATGGAAGAATTGATGGAGATGTTACGTATAGAATTAATGCTAGTTGGTTAAAATGGAGAGGAGCATCAGGCATTCTTTGTGATAAGAAGATACCATTAAAGTTAAAAGGTACATATTATAGAGCAGCAATTAGGCCTGCCATGTTTTATGGTTATGATTGTTGGGCAGTTAATCATCAACATGTACAAAAGATGTCCATGACAGAAATGAAGATGTTAAGATGGATGAGTGGTCATACAAGAAAAGACCGTATACATAATGAGGTTATTAGAAACAAATTAGGAGTGGCACCAATAGAGGATAAAATGAGAGAACATCGTTTAAGATGGTTTGGACATATAGAAAGAAGATTAAAAGAAGAACCTATAAGAAGGTTAGAAAAACTAAATTTGGAAAGTATTAAAAGAGGTAGAGGACGACCACAAAAGTGTTGGAAAGAAACAATAAAGAATGATCTAGCTTATTGGGAGTTAACTGCCAACATGGAACATGATAGGGATATGTAGAAACAAAGAATTCATATAGTCGACCCCGTCTAGTATGGGAAAAGGCCTAGTTGTTGTTGTTGTATTTCCGTATATGCTCAAAATAATTTTAACTCGATCTATAATGCTTCCTCTTGCAGGTTACTGTTGATTATGTGATTAAGAATCAAAGACTGATTTGATTTCAGTCAACCACAGTTGTCAACAAATTTAATTTCTGTTACAAGTGATCAGCGGCAAACAACCACAACTAATTTTAATTCGACTTGATCACCAAACTGATTTCTGTCATCAGCTACAAACAACCATTCGGCAAACAACAATCTTGTTTGATTTGTTGTCGACTTGATCACCAACTGATTTCTATCATCAGCAGCAATCAACAATCTGTTTGATTGGTTATACGATCAAGTGATCTTCGTGGTCACTGATCTGATTTATTTCTGTCACCAATCGCTGCGTGATCACAGATTTGATTTCTTTCTGTCACCCGTTGTCACTGATTTATTTGTGATTCGATTCACAACTTGGCCTGCACCAAGTCTGATTCAAGAAATTCTCAAACTTACTGCAGTTTGTTCTAGACTTACACGTTGTCTCATGCAGATGATGGAATAATGCAGTCTTTTCTCATCAAATGTTCAAAAAACAGATACGTTTACTTACTTTTGTATTTTTTCAGGGACAGACGACTTCGGCTGATTGTTATATATTCGTAAAAGGCTTTGATACCATGATGATTTCATTCATCAAATTCCATTGAAGAAGATTGAAGGAAAAATAGCAGTCAAATCACATTTGAGTTCTGGCATATTCGGCCCCTTCACTGGGCAGCCATCTGGTTCCTTTCTTGATTTTAGTTACAGCCTTAATTACAATGCCAGATTTTATACTAATCCTATTCTAACTTAAAAGACACAAACACCCCTAATTACAGGACATGATTCTCAATGGATCTGATCTGATCCATTGGGTCCAAACACTTAGACATTTAAAATACTACACATTTAAAACACTACACTAACAGGTATTACTTAACTGAAAAAGTTATTTCATATTTGACATGAAAATGGCAGAATCCAGAATTTGTTCACCTCCATGAACCTTTCAAGAGAAAAAAAAGGTTCAAAATCATCTTCTTTCGGTGGTCAATAGCTCACCTATAGAGGCTAATAAACAGATCAAATATTCATAAGTCCATATCCAGAATTACTATTAACATTTACTTCTCTGAATGTCTTCCATTATGTCCCATCCGATGAGTAGGTTCCTTCTTTGCTTCACAGAGGACTGCGTACATCCTTCAGGTTTAGCTGAGCGTCTATACTCCTATGGACCAGCGTCATATTGCAATTCTCTTTTGGCACTTCATCTAACAAGGTTGCAAAATGGCTACCTTCACCCAGTCCATTTATTTCCATAAAGCTTATCTTCTGGAATACACGTGTGGAACATTCCATAATCAAAATACATGGAAAGGTAGGTGCCATGGTTAGTGCTGATCGCACCAAACCTCTCCAGTTATGATTTTGAACGTTCCAATTTAGGGACTTAAGTTGTATAGGAATCCAATTTGCTCATTTGTTGCTGGAAAGTAGACACAGAAACCAAGTGGAACTATGTGGAATTCAGGTTCCCATTTCATCAAAGTTTCCAAATTTGAACGTATCCTTATACATGTAAACCCTGGAAGCATACTCTCTTGTACACAAATATCTCCAGCTATACCCAGAGACCGTTAACTTGACCACACAAAATACAGGGAGAAAAAAAGCACCCGTGATTAGCATGGATCACCCATCAGAACTCAACGAAAGGGTCAATATGGCCATACAAGCATGAAGCAACCATACAGTATGTGGAAATCGGATGTAATCTGCAGTTCTAATCAAAATCATAATTTTCATGGTATCACCAAGTAACAAGAGCTTCATCTAGGGAGAAAATATATAGACCAGCATGCCTTTGATAATGGCATTTAAAGAGCATCTAAATAAAAAAGAACAAGCGAATATGCATCTTACAGAAGTTAGATTACTTCGTTCATGAGGATATCCCATCAAGATAAGGAGTCGCTTTCATCGCCACATTCGCCATATAGATCATTGATATCCACTGTCAACGGCACCATCACGATCATCTCTCGAAAAAAGACCCAAAGGCAAGTTTCTAGAAAGTGCGATAGCAGGAAGGACAATGAAAACATCATGAGATAACCATTAATGTGGATTTATTACCGTGAATAAGGAGGTCGGACGTGGGCGGCAGCGTGGGTTGGTCAGCCGGCGACGGAGATTCCGTTGAGGGTCAAGGGCTTGGAACGTCCAGTCTTCGCATCGAATGACCCGAGTCAGAGAGATCGACCAAGCGGCAATGCTGGAGGAGAAATCGTCACCGGCGAGGCGATGAGATTTTCGATCGCCGACATCGTTTCGCCGCCGAATGCGCTTCAAACAGAAAAAGAGCAGAAAAAAATCGAGAGAAGGAAATGACGGTGGGTTTCAAATTCTCTCCTCCCTGTGAGTGGCGGGATTGCGTGGGGAGCTAAACGGGTCGGATACAGTTAGGATCACAACAAGAACCTCACTGGCTGGGTTCGACTCAGAAGTTGAAATGTATGAATTCGATACCGAGGGCGTGCATCTGGAACCAGGAATCAGAACTGAACCAGGACGGGACCGGTTCCGGTTTGAGCCTTAAAGCATCCGAAACCAAAAAATACATTAAAATTTAAAAATTTTAAAAAAATTTATTGAGCCAGGAGTCTAGAACCCTATGTTGCACAGGTAAGAATATGGTATCAGTACCGGGTACGGGAACTGAACCAGGTCAGGAACCTGCTGAGCCGGAAACTGAGGCTCACCTGGTCCGGTTTTCACCTTTTACTAAACCAGAACCGGTGGTTCTGGTACAAAAGTTATTTTTTTATAAAATTACCAGTTCTGAATGGTTTCAGATCCAAACTAGACCGACCCGAAACCGGCGGTTCCAGGTTCCAGACTAATTGAGATTGCCGGTTTCGGTTTACCTGAAAACGGACATGTCTGTCATGTCCAATTTTTTTAGACACAAACAATGTGAGCATGAACCCTTCTTTAGCCCAACTGTTCCGAGAAAACCATGCCTTCCTGAACCAAATCTATATTTGATATAAGTCCAACCATGTCGGCTGCCTAACCCCAACTCAGAAACTAGACAAAACCTGCACCCAGAGCATAAGCTCATCTGGCTGGCCATACATAAAGGCCTGAGTTCAAGCCGGCAGTGGCGGATCCACATTGCGGTGGGGTGGCTCAACCGTTCCATCTGAAATTTGGAAATTTTTGAATCAAGTATTCAAATTTTCAAAAAAATGAAGTTTTTTAAAGCCCACCCCACTCAAACCTGAAGTTTTTCTCACCCAAAATAAATTTGTGGATTTTTGAGTCAGGGCATGAATTGTTGGCCATTGGACATGGATTCTTTTCCTTTCAATGCTTGAATAATAATTTCATTTTGCAGTCGCATTTCTTGTCAACTTGTTTGTGGTATCAAATACATGACTAACTCAAACTAGTAAGCGAGCTTGTTAATCAACGCTTTATCCAATAAATAATTGCAGGTGTTTGTGTATTTGAGTTGATTGTGGTGGAAGCAACTGCTTTTGTGACCCAAGCTGGTGCCAAAGAGGAGGAGAGGAAATTAAAGCAAGGTGATTATGTTGTAGTGAGCGGGTTTGAGTGGCAGATAATGGTGCATACCAAGTGCACATGAAACTTGGTATGCTTTTGCCACCTCCCCTATCCTCTCTCTCTCTCTCTCTCTCTCTCTCTCTCTCTCTCTCTCTCTCTCTCTCTCTCTCTCTCTCTCTCTCTCTCTTCATATAACATATATATAGGAAAACCCAATCCTGCCCACCTCTAAGATGTCCACTCATGCCCGGTCATTGCGATGCTACTCGCCCATTGTTTTTCGATAGCAAGGGTATAATTTAAAAAATTTAAAGTTTTAAAAAATGATAAAGAAAAATGTTATTACACTCACGTCTCCAAAAATCAATGATAAGGTATGAGTGGACAACATCCATGGTTGGCAAGATCCAATCACTCTATATATATATATATATATATATATATATATATATATATATATATATATATATATATATATATATATATATATATATATATATATGAAAATTGGATCATTTTACGTCTGACATGTTCATCTATTGCTTTTGGGTGGCATGAATGTAATTTCAAATTTTGTAAGAAGCTGTAAAAAGTATGAAAGATATCTTTATTATATTCATGTCACCCAAAAGCAGTAGGTAGGTAGGATTCAATCATACACTCTCTCTTATATATATATATAGGAAGAGAGAAGATAATTGATATGCACACTATACTTATTCATGCTCAAGTTTAATTTGTCATCTCAATTGTTTGATCTTTAATATGAATGATTGAAGTTATATGAATATATTAAATGCAACATACTTTAAATTTTTAATTTAAATTTTCATTGTCCATTGTTCATCACCCAATTGTGAAATAATGTGTTTTAAATAAGATAATTTACAATCTACTTATTCTCTCTATATATTATATATACACATGTGTGTGTAAAAATCATATTATATGTACCTTATAACACATGTATGTGTGTAAAAAATTATAAAAATTTTAAAGAAAACAAAAGACATTGTTATTACATTCATACTCCTAAAAAACTATGATCATGCATTTGTAAGCATGATCAGTAGTAGACATATCCAATTACTATATATATACGTGCTACACTAAAATATGTGAGACGTACCCTTTTGGATAAGGATATGATTTTTTAGTTAAACTCAAAAAGGATATCCAGCTTGGATCCATTTGGCAGCTAGACTGCAGATGTGCTATATATAGTAAAGAAACTGGACCGAATCTTGCAAGTAACTTCTTTTGCCAAGTCACGCATGGGGAACCATACGCTTTTATTCCAAAAGAAATGGACACACACACACACACACACACACACACACACACAGAGAGAGATCAGTTTACAACCCATGCATAGGCCAAACCAGTTCAAGTATTCACTAGCCTCAAATCTTATCTTGGATGATTAAATGAAAGACTTTCTCGAGTGAGTGACATACCTTTCTTTTTATCTGGTTAGATAACAACATATATGCCTGATATCAACACCTTGGTGCCAAACTCAGGACTTTGGTCTTGAAGGTTATTTCTACTCGACCTGCAGGCAGGAGAGTCGTGGTTCCTTGGGTAAATGCTTACGAATGTTATTAAGATCGTTACGCCACCAAATATGAAACAAATCAAGATTGATAATCTATGGATCATGCCGCTACTCATCAGTCAACATGATCATCTAAAAATGCACACTACAATCTATATTAATGCTCCCTTTTTTATATGTGTTTCGCCCTTACTTCCAAACAATTGTATTGGCAAAAACAAGTGAAACGGAAGGACAAGATCGGTTGGTACCTAAACAATCTACTTGTGTTCTTTATTGGTATTAGTTAATATTGTTAAGTTGTGGTCATTCTCGGCAACCCAACACAGGTAACGGCTGGACTGGCCATCCAATCAGTTACCTGATTCACGGATTGAAGATATGATGGCCATAACAGGCGAACCATTATCGGGAATTTCGGTAACAATCCGGATAAGAACGCTCCAAATGAGGGAATCCCAGTAGAATAACCGGAAAAGAAGGAGTACGCGCTGCTCTATAAATATAGAGTAACGCAAATAGAAAATACAGTGAAAAATCTTTTCCCGAAAAACTCCACTGTGTGGAAACCTTAAAAATAAAAAATCACATACCTTTGTTCCGCTGCAAGCGTACCTGGAAGGCTTGACGGAGGACAGGCACAACGTCGAATTCTGGAAACAAACATACATTAGTGGTATCAGGGGCTCGTTGTTGACCCTACAAAAAAAAGGTACGCATTACTGTTCTGAAAAAAAAAGAGGAAAGAAGGGGAAGAAAAAAGAAGAAGTGGTAGGCAGGCTAGAACGAAAGTCACATTCGGTAGGCCGGAACGAAAGCCAGGCCAGAACCAAACCGCGGTCGGCCGAAGGCCGAAACCAAGCCGCGAAGGCCGCTGGCCACCATAAAGGGCCAAGGAGCGGAGCAGGGCTCTGAAAAGCCAGAATCAAGCCGTGAAGGCCGCTCACCACCATAGAAGGCCGCTTGCCTCTCCCTCTCTCAGACTGTCTCTCCCACTCTCTCTCTCCTCAGCTTTATGCTTCGAAAACCGTTAGGCGGTTTCACAAAACTGCGGATCGGAACCAGTGGTTTTTTGAAACTGACCCCAATTTTAAAAAACCGTCGGAAACCGCCTTGGGCAACGGACTGAGAAGTTCATTCTGCCCCAACCAGTTTTCAGATATTACAACACTGACCCTGGATAAAATTACGAATATATCCAGATATTTTTAGGTAAAAAAACTGTCTTGCCTTATTAAGCGAAAAGTCGATTTTATCCTCCGATAATTTGTGAAAATTACAAAATATCAGGTTGTTGTTTTACGCTATTTCCCTTCTCGGTTTAAATTATTACATTTCTGCCATTGTGTCAAAAGAAATGTTAGTCCCTATACTTTTTAAGAAAATTACACATTCGGATTGTGGGTTAAAATTATAGATTTAACCCCTATTAGTTACGAATTTTGCAGAAATACCAAGAGTGGACATTTTGTTTATAGTTAAAAGAAAGGTTTGTCCTTGGGCATTTCAAAAGATTACAAAAGTGGACAGATAGTTAAAATTATAGTTTTACCCTTGGTATTATTTAAAAAATGCTACAGGCAGAAATCTTTGGGAAAATTACAAATTTGTCCCAAGTTGCTTATAAAATGTTTTTATTTGTTTTTATAAAATTTTGCATCGTTCTAACATGGTCCCTACTATGTGTGTTTATTGCTTATTGTTTATTTTCTTTTTACACCGTCTAATTGTTATAATTGCCAATCACATAAAAATGTGTTCAAGAATATGTGTATCTCAATTGGCAAAAACTTAAAAATTGAACGGTCTGAACTTCCAAACATAGAAGAGAAGAATCCCACTTGTTCTAACACTTGAGGGTGTTGAGTACGTATTAAAGAAAACCATGTGTCCGCCACCACCAGACGCAACTGAGGAACAAATATAAATGTATAAAATGTTTCTAAAAGATGACACAATAGTAAGGACAATCATGTTGACCTACATGGAGGATGACTTTATTAGGGTCTTCGAAGAATACGAGACCGCCAAAGAGTTGTTTAACTCAATAATAACTAAGTATGACATAACTACCAAATTACATGTGCAGTTGCTACTACAAAAGTAAAACTCCTTCAAAATTAGATAAGGAGATAATGTAGTAGAACATGTAAATCACATATTAGTAATGGGTAGGGACCTAGCTGTAGCAAAATCAGTCATCGCAGAATTGATACAAATATCAACAATCCTAAACAATCTACCCTCGTTATGGAACATGGTCACCATTGCTCTCAGATTAAGGCTTGAAATTAACCTTTCTGAATTGCCCTTAAAACTAGCAATAGAGCAAGAACATATGATAAAAAATAAGAAAGAAAAGTTGTTAGTGGTAAAAGATGAGATAGGGTCTAGCTCCAAACCCAATCAAAAGAAAAATAAACTAAACAAGAAGTTTAGCAAAAATAACAAGAAGGGCGGTTAAAATTTTAAGAAATCGCAGAAAACCGCTTATCGGGTCAAGTGATTCAACTGTGGAAAGATGGGACACTTTAAGAGGGACTGCCGCAACAAGAAAGGTGGTGGAAACAACTCACAGTACGGACAATCAGAGAAGCAGGACATAATCTGCGTGATTTCAGAATGTTTATATATGGACCGCCCGGTGACAAGTTGGTGGATAGACTTTGGAGCCAAAAGACACATCTCAAATATCAAGAAAGGGGTAATGAATTTGAAGAAATACAAACCAGGCGAACATCAAGTCTACATGGGTAACAATACCTTCTTGGATGTTTTGGGTACTGGGTCCTTTAGAATTTATGTACAAGGCAAACCAATTGTATTAACTAGTAGTGTATTAATTGTGCAATCTATAAGGCGCAATCTGGTCTTGGTCCCTACCTTAGTAAAGAAAGGTTTTAAGGTAAGGTTTATTCCTAGCAAGGTGACTGTGAGAAAACATGGGAGAATATTATTCTCTTAGGAATTCGATGTAGAGCATGGACTGTTTAAATTCTGTGATAATGAAATTGGAACTTCTTCTACTTATACTGAGTGTGCCTTTACTGTTGATGTGAATATGTGGCATAAACGTCTTGGGCATATAAGTTTGGAAAAGTTTAGGAAACTATCCAACTTTCACTTATTGCTTGGATTTGAGGAAAATACTTTCAACAAGTGTGAAGCTTGTATACAAGGAAAGATGACAAGGAAAGTTTTTCCCAAGGAATCAACAAGGGCAACAACCCTATTTGAGATTATTTACATAGATTTATGTGGACCTTTTAGAGTAAAGTCACATCGTGGAAAAGGTTATTTTATAATATTTATCGATGATTACTCTAGATATATGTATTTATATCTTTTGGGACATAAATCTGAAGCACTAGATGTTTTTTAAAGAATAGAAGCAATAAATGGAAAACCAATTAGGGCATTCAATCAAAGTCTTAAGATTAGATAGAGGTGGTGAATATACCTTGACAGAATTTCTTGAATTCTGTAAAGACTTTAGAATTGGAAAGCAAAATACAATGCCTAGGATACCTCAACAAAATGGTGTAGCTGTGAGATACAACAGAACCTTGTTAAATATGACAAGGTCAATGTTGATCGATGTCTCTCTACGAAGGATATTTTGGGGAGAAACAGTAAGTACAGTGGTTTACATACTCAATATAATACTGTGTAAAGTTGTATTCACTACACCATACGAGATGTGGTTTGAAAGAAAACCCAACCTAGGTCATCTCAAGAGGTGAGGATCTGTTGCACATTTAAAGATCCTTAATCAGTCTAGAGATAAGCTAGACAGTAGGTCCTTAAGATGTATATTCATTGGATATTCAAAAGTTTTAAAAGGATATCAGTTTTATCATAAGGACCACGGACTAATTGAAAGCAAAGATATTGAATTCTTAGAAGATACTAAGAATAACATCCTAGAAAATAATGATGAATGTGTTGATAATCTAGTAGACCTAGATCAATCATCTTTTGAGCCCATAGAAGATCTTCCAGAAACAACTGAAACCTTAAGTGGACATAAAAGGCCAAGGGTCATTCCGTCCTATTTAAAGGACTATCACACTTATCTTGAAGAAGAAGTGTGTAATTCGATGGATTTAAATGAGTTGACTGATAACTTGACTTATCAACAAGCTATGAACTCATCGGAAGCATCAAACTAGGGAAAAGCCATGGATAAGGAAATTGAATCCATTGAGAAAAACCAAGTTTAAGAATGACTGATTTGCCAAAAGAAGGAAAGTCATAGGCCGTAAATGAGTTCTAAAAAAGAAATAGAAGATCAATGGTATAATCAACAAGTTTAAAGCGAGGTTGGTTGCAAAGGGTTTTTCGTAAAAAGAGGGGATAAATTATGTTGAGACATATTCTCCAGTTGCAAAATTTGCATCCATACAAATAATCCTAGCAATATCTGCATACTATAATTTGTACTTACATCAGTTAGATGTAAAGACAATATTTCTAAATAGAGATTTAGATTAAATCATATACATGCAGCATCTCGAAGGATTTATGGTTGAAGGCCAAGAAGATAAAGTATATAGGTTGAGAAAATCCCTATATGACCTAAAACAGTCACCTCTTCAATGGTATTTGACTTTTTAAAATGTCATTATAGAACTTGCGTTTGTGGCTAATAAACTTGACCATTGTGTATATGTCTAGAATAGTGGGAGCCACTTTGTCATCCTATCATTATATGTAGATGACATATTGTTGACTGGAAATGACAACGAGATGATTGCCAAAACCAAATCATGGTTAAACTCTAAGTTTGAAATGAAGGATATGGGGGAAGCATCGAATATTCTAAGTATAAAGATCCCTTGAGATAGAGAATCTAGACTCTTATGCCTGAGTCAATAGAGATATATTGACTATATCTTCAAGAAGTTCAAAATGGGTGAATGCAAGTCTACTGATACACCTGTTACAAAAGGGGTCAAAATCAGTAAGGCTAATTGTCCCGGTGAAGGAGACGATAAGCCCAATGTTCTTTATGCACAAGTTGTGGGTAGCTTAATGTATGTTATGTTATGTAAATGACCTGATATTAGCTTTGTTGTTAGTCTTGTAAGTAGATATCAAAGTAATCCTGAATGACAACACTAGATAGTTGTAAAAAGGATTTTAAGATATCTGAAACGAATAAGAGACTTGAAACTCTGTTTTTAAGTAGATGAACTGAAAGTGATAGGATACTTAGATGCTGACTTTGTTGGGAGTAAAGATGACATCAAATCAACCTTGGGTCAAATATTCTTATTTGGAGGTGTTATTGTTTCTTGGGCGTGAAAGAAATAGGGTTATGTAGCATTGCATACAAAGGAAGCTGAGTATGTGGCTTGTTGTATGACTGCAACGAGTGTTGTCTAGATAAGCCGTTTCATACGTAATTTGAAGTTAGAAATAACCGACTAGTCGGTTATCATTTACTGTGATAACAATACAGCAATTACTCTTATCAAGAGTGGAACTGATTGCTAAAAAAGCAAACATATAATGGTGAAATACCATTATGTTCATGATATGGTTATGAGAAAGGAAATATCCATCTCATACATGCCAAGAAATGATATGTTGGCAGACTCCTTGAATAAAGTCATAAAAGAGGAACTTTGCTCAAAACATATTACAAAAATGGGTTTGAGGTATGTTTGATTGTTGTGTAGGGAAATAACCACACAATGGATAAAAATGTTATGTAGGGAAATAACCACACAATGGGTATTGATTGCAACAACAATAATGAAAGGACATTACTAAGTAAACCTTGCAAAAGTGGAAGAAAAAATCAGTATGTCAGTACACTTGGCTCGAATGGTGAAGTGGGAGATGTTAAGTTGTGGTCATTTTCGGCAACCCAGCATAGGTAACGGCTGGACTAGCCATCCAGTCCGTTACTTGAATCACGAATTGAAGATACGGTGGCCATAACAGCTAGATCGTTACCAGGAATTTCGGTAACAGTCTGGATAAGAATGCTCCGGATGAGAAAAGCCCAGTAGGATAACTAGAAAAGAAGGAGCACGCGCTTCTCTATAAATATAGAGTAGCACAAATGGGAAATGCAGTGAAAAATCTTTCCCCGAAAAACTCCACTACATGGAAACCTCAAAAATAAAAAATCACATACCTTTGTTCCGCTGTAGGCGTACCTGGAAGGCTTGACGGAGGACAGATGCAATGTCGGATTTCGACAACAAACAGACATCAAATACATATCTTCGTGTATGTACACATGTACAAGATGCTTCATTTGCCTTTTATTCTTCTTGGCAAGTTGAGGTTGAACGTACGACTCTCATCCTTCACATGGAACCTGTATTCTCGGGTCTGGGCCTCCTGCTATGGAGGGCTTCGTTATAAGAACCTAGCTCAATTGTAGAAACTTCATTTAGCCCGTGTTCTTTCTAACAAATGTAGAAACTTCATTTAACGAGAAGAAGATACAAAAGAGCTTTACAAACAATGGTGGATCTACTTTAGAGCAAGGTGAGACATGTGCCTCACTGGAAATGTGAATTTTTTTGGGTCTGCCACTTTATATAGAGAAATATAAGTGCTTTGTGGACATGAAATGCAAGTATGTCACCCAAAATACAAAGTATGCCTCAAACCTCAAAACAATTCCCAAGTCCACTACTGTCTACAAAGTATGATACAGTAAAAAATAATGACAATAAAGAGAAAGACACCTATAGTGATTGTGGTAATAACTCCAGTATCCTTCTCTACAAACAAAGCTGATGATTCTTGAAAGCAATGCTTCACCTTCATTGTTGAGCATACAAACAACTTAATCAAAATCCATCTATAAGCACTATAAGTTATTTTTTATTATTGAGTGGCCACTCTCGGCCTCCATTTTTGCATTTCCATGAAATCAGGAAAGGTAGGGTTTTTTTCCTGATTTCGTGAGATGTGATTCTCTTTTTTTTGTTTAAGAAACAAAATGATTTACAAAATTTTTGCTTTACAAAAATGTGGAAGAAAAAGCAGAGTTGTTACTTCCTTTATTGAAAACGGAAAACCAAAAATGAAAAGTGTGGGAAAGGAGAATATATATATATATATATATATAAGAGATGAAAAATTGAATGTCTTTGAAAAGAAAATTCCCTCAGTGAAATCCCTCTAGATGAAAATTGTGTTCATTATCTTCTCCTTCTTCTTCTTCTTCATGCCTTTTGTTTCAGCTATGCCATGCTTCTGCTACAAATTATAGTTTTTATAGAGCGAAGATCTCCATCACTGGTATTTGAGCGGGATGATCCTTTTTGTGATCTTTGTAATTGCATTGTAACAAGTACGTAATTTCTGTTCAAAACAAAAAGGAAGTTAGGTAAGAAGAAATATAAAAGTCGGTTGAAAAATGCTAGAAAGGTCTCATAATTTATAAAAAAGGAGAGAAGGAAAACAAAGATGGATGTCCCCTCTTCTATGTTTTGGCTTCTCTACACACAAAAAAGGACAAATAGAGAGCTCCCTCTTTTTAGTGTGACAACTGGAAGTCGACTCTTTCAAGGTAGCCTAATGCCATCAAGAAAAACATATCGCTTGAACACACGCTACCAGCAACAAGAGTAAGTTGGTTGGGCTAGGAAACAAAAGGGGTCAAAGGGTGAGTTGTCAAAGATTGGTCTCTGAGATCCTCTCTTCTCTCTTCGTACCTCTCTCTCTTTCTCTCCTTTCTTCTCTCTCATAATTCTCTTAATAGAAAGAAACTAAGTTGGTTTTTCGAGACCACAGTTTCAGAAAAACTCACCCTTGTCATGGTTTCCAAGAAACCGACAACGTTGTTTTCGAAAATTGCCTCATGCAATGAATTAAAAAGTCCATTTTGCCCCTAATAGAGGTTGAAATATCCATATGTCATTTTGTTAAATTATCATTTAGACTAGATATTTTCATGTTAAAAGACATTTGTACCCTTGAGCATGTGAAAGTTTGGTTCTACCCTTTGGTAGTTAGTTTAAATTGCTAAATACCTATTTTGTGAATTCACTTTACTATCCCTATGAGAATTATACAATCCGGTTTACAATATGTTTTACAATTTTGTCCTTCTTTGATTGTTAAATTCAAAGTACTAGCATCTGATAAAAAATGTCTTTGGCCATGGACATTTATAGAATTATATAAACGACATAGGGCATATTTATGTTTTTGTCCCTAACTATTATTCAAATCACTCAATAAGTAAAAATATAATTTTACTATTTTGTCCTTGATGTTTTGTTTGAATTACCAAAACAGACATACAAATAAAAATTACTTGTCTACACTCTAGCTACAGAGGAAACTAAAGGGTTAGACAGAAGGGCAATATTATTCTTTTATCCCCAGACTTATTAAAAAACTATTGAATCTATTTAGATCTTAATTATTTCCAAAATGGCACCTACATGTTGTTTGATATTGTTGATAGGTGCTTAGAAATATTTACATTTTAATATTTGGATATTTTGGATAATGTAGTTGAATGTCTGGCTATGTTATATTGCTTGTTTATTTGAAAATGTCTTATTGTTTCTTATTTGTTGATTGGTTATTGTTTTCTTTTTAAATTATTCAGACCCTCTTGTTATTATCTTTGCCAAATTATTGAAAATGACTTTCGTAATTTGCATTTTTGAATTTACAAAGAATAAAAATTAAATGACTTAAATTTTAAAACGTGAAAAAAAAGAATCCTGTTGACCCTAACATTAGAGGGTGTTAATTACGTGCTTACAAAAATGGTTTTACCCCTTATGCCAAATGCAATAGAAAACGAAAAAGAAAATATAAGATATTTTTAAAAGATGATACTATAGCTAGGGTTGTTATATTAACATATACGGAGGAAGACTTGATTAAGGTCTTTAAGGATTTAATTCCACTATAGAGTTATTTGACTCTTTAACAGACAAATATAATACTACAACCAAACTTCATATTCAACTACTCCTTTAAAAATATAATTCCTATAAAATGAAACAAGGGAACAATGTAGTTGAACATATAAACCAAATATTGGTAATGACTAAGGATTTAAATATAGCAAAATCAGTTATAATTAAACTAATGCGAATATTCACTATCCTTAACAGTCTTTGCCCTTCATGGACGATGGTGACCACAACTCTTAGACTTGGGTTTAACTTTATCCTTTTTGAACTCTTCATAAAACTAACAATTGGATAAGAACATATGAACAAAAATAAGAGGAAAAAATTTATGATTTAGGGTCAATATCTAGAAACAACAAGAATAAAAGAAAACTACTTAAAAGGTTTGCCAAAAATTAAAAAAAGGAAGATAATTTTTTAAAAAATCGAAGAAATTTTTTTCTCGAATCAAGTGCTTCAATTGTGACAAGATGAATTACTACAAATGAGATTGCTGCAACAAGAGGAAGAATCGTGGGAACACCTAGTGTTGCAGCCCAGTAGAGAAATAAGACATATTCTGCGTGATTTTTGAGTGCTTCTATATGAATCACCCTTTAATTGGTTGGTAAATCAACTCTAAAGCGACCCGTCATATATCAAAGAGTAAGAAGAGAGCTATGGACTTAAAGGAATATCAACCCAGAGAGCATCGTGTTTACATGAGAAATAATATTTTTTTGATGTTTTTCGGGTTGGGTTCTTTAGGATTTTTGTACAATACACACTGATTGTACTTACTAATCTATTGATTGTGCCTTTGATCAAGCGCAATATTGTGTCGGTCCATGCTTTGATAAAGAAAGGGTTTGAACTCAGGTTTGTATCTTGCAAAGACACTGTGAGAAAACATGCTAGGATAACTTGTTCAAGTTTATTTGATTATGAGCATGATTTGTTTAAACTAAATACTAGTAATAATGAAAGTTTTTCTTTTGTTTATATTGATTGCGTATTTATTATTGATGTAAATGTATGATATAAACACTTAGGACATATAAGTTTGAAAAAGTTGAAGAAATTAACTAATTTTGACTTATTGTATGGATTTCAAGAAAACACTTTTAATAAGTATGAAGCACATATACAAGGAAAAATGACTATAAAATTTTTTCTTAAAGAAATAATTAGGCCAACAACCCAATTAAAATCATTTACATAGATTTATATGGGCCCTTTAGGGTAAGATCTGATCATTGCAAGGTTTATTTTATAACCTTTATCAATGGTTATTCAAGATATATATATATATATATATATATATATATATATATATATATATATATATCGTAACACATAAATCTAAGGCACTTATATTTAAAGAATATAAGCAAAAAGTTGAAAATCAATTATGGCAGATAATTAAAGTCTTAGTCTAATCAAGGTTGTGAATACACTTATACAAAATTTCTTGAATCTTATAAAGATTTTAATATCTCTAAACAAAATATCATGTCCAAAACATCTCAACAGAATGATATAACAGAAAGATTTAATAGGATGCTATTCGTAGGGTATTTTTAGGAGAAGTATGACTACAACTATATATATATATATATATATATATATATATATATATATATATATATATATATATATATATATATATATATATATATTAAACAAAGTACCTTGTAAGGCTATATTTTCTACAACATATGAGAGGTAATTTAAAACAAAACTAAGTCTGAGTCATCTCAAGAGGTGGTGATCTATTGCGCATGTCAAGATCCTTGATTAGTCTAGAGATAAGCTAGATAGTAGGTCCTTCAGGTATATTTTTATTAGATACCCTAAATGTTCCAAAGGACATATATTTTATCAAAAGTACCATGGTTTAGTAGAGAGTAGAGATGTTGAATTCTTATAAGATATTAAGAATTACATCCTTGAGAATGATGATGAGTGAATTGATGATCTAGTGGATCTGGATCAATCATTGTTAGAACCTATGGATTTCAATCCAAATGACCTTGAACAAACTGAAACTTTAAGTGGATATAAAATACCTAGGGTCACACGGTCTTACTTAACGGATTATCACACTTATCTTATAGAGAAAGTGTATAATTCGATGGATTTAAATTAATTGACTGATAATATAACATATCAATAAGCTTACTCATCTGAATCAATAAATAAAGAAAAAGCAATGAATGAGTAAATTGAATTCATTGAGAAAAACGAAGTCTAGAATTGATAAATTTGTCAAAAGGAAGAAAAACATTGGTTGTAAATGAGTTCTTAAAAAAAATATAAAATCCATGGAATAATTGACAAATTTAAGCCGAGATTGGTTTTAAAGAGATTTTTGTAAAAGGATGAGATATATTATGTCGAGATATATTTCCTTGTTGTGAAATTTGCTTCTTAGAATTATTCTGGCTATTTCTACATATTATGATTTAAATATATATCAATTAAATATAAAAACCACTTTTCTAAATGGTGATTTAGATGAAATCATTTATGTGTAAGTTGAAAAAATTCCTATATGGCCTTAAAAAGTCATCTCCTTATTGGTATCAAACTTTCAAAAATGCTATTTTAGATTTTTGATTGTGGCTAATGAACTTAACCATTGTGTATATGTTTTGTATATCTTTTGAACATTCTCACAATTTTATAACTTTTAAATATATATCAATTAAATATAAAACCACTTTTCTAAATGGTGATTTAGATGAAATCATTTATGTGTAAGTTGAAAAAATTCCTATATGGCCTTAAAAAGTCATCTCCTTATTGGTATCAAACTTTTAAAAATGCTATTTTAGAACTTTGATTGTGGCTAATGAACTTAACCATTTTGTATATGTTTTGAACAACGAGAGAGACTTTGTTATTCTATCATTATATGTAAATGACATATCGTTGATTGGGAAAGGTAATGACATGATTGCCAAAATCAAGCCACAGTTAAACTCAAAGTTTGAAATGAAGGATATGAGAGAGGCATCTTATATTTTGGGTATAAAGATTTCTTGTGATAGAGAATTTAAACTTTTATATTTGAGTAAACAGATACATATTGATTATATCCTCAAAAAATTTAGAATGAGTGATTGCAAATATACAATTACACTCATTGCTAAAGGGGTCAAACTTAGTAAGGCTAATTGTCATAGTGAGGAAGAAAGTAAGCCTAATATTCCTTATGCATAAGTTATGGGTAGCTTGATATATACAAGTGTAACATTATTGGGAGCAAAGATAACACCAAGTCAACCTTCGATTAAATATTTTTATTTTGAGGTGGTGGCTTGTAAGAAACAGGATTGTATAGCATTGCATTAAGAAGAAGCTGAATATGTTGCTTATAGTATAATTGCAACGAAAAATGTTTGTTTGGATAAGTCGCTTTATAGATGATTTAAAGTTACATTGCCAATGAGTTAGTTGTCATTTATTGTGACAACAATATAGAAATTACTTTTATTAAGAGTGGAGCTGATAGTTTCGGAAGTAAGCATAAGTAAGCATACAATGGTTAAATACTATTATGTTCATGATATGCTTAAAAGGAACGAGATATTTATATTGTATATGCCAACAAATGACATGTTGAATGATTCCTTGACAAAAGGCATCTCAAAAGATCTTTTTACAAAGCATATTACATACATAGGTCTGAAATATATCTAAAATTTTAGTGTGAAAACACACTGTACATAAAGTTTATAAAAAATTGTATAACATGTATAAATTGTAATTCACTTGCAACTGAAAATGGTACAACTTAGGAAACCCTAATTAGTGGGAGGTAAAAACCGATGTATTGAGTGGCCAAATTAGAAAAGACGGTCACTTTCTTGTGAAAAGAAACGCTCAGTACAGTTGAATGTATGTGAAAAGAAACATTCCCTCATCTAAATCCTTGCCAACGGAAACCGTGTTCATCATCTTCTCCTTTTCCTGCGTTCTGTTTCAGTTACGCCCCGCTTCTGCTGCAACTTGAGTTTTCACATGGCAAACAAGCACAATCCCTCAATAGATTCATCTTCTTCATCGCTCTCGACCTCTCTCATTCACCCGAGAGAAAGAGAGAAAAGGAGGCAAGAAAGTTAAATAAAAAGGTAGTAGTTGGACAAAGGATCTTACTATCGGATATCTACACAGTTCTTTAAAGTTTACAATGTGCCGTCTCTTTCTAATGTGTGGAAAGAATATCGAAAACGATGGGAAGAGGACTAACTGTGATAAGTCGTCAGTCATCTCTTTAGGTGAAGGGTGCCGACTTTTCTCACTTACTACAGAAGTAGAGTAAGCCTTATATCGTTGTCATCAAAACCTAAACGTCATCCGGCTGCGATCCTTCCTTGTCGGAACAGTAACGTCAATCATTTTTGTCCGTTCATGACACCAAAATCCCGTTCTTATGCGTGGGTAGTGGCAGTAGCAGATCTAGAAATTCTTGGAGGGTGGAGCGAGGTGCCTACTCGACCATTTAAGTTGGAGTGAACTACGTATAATAGCCATGGATTCAATTATTCACTGCAAATTTTTCATTGTTTTGAAACCGGTTCGGCGGTCAAGAGGTTAGACATGGTCGGTTTGAAGGTTATGATAAGCATGAATGGGACTGAGAGCTGGTTGGAGCTGGGAGTGGTTCTAAATTGTTAGTATTTTCTATTTTCTTTAAAATTTTAATTCTGTTAATGTTTTTTGTCGATTCCAAACAGTTGAGGACTTAAACTGGAACTACTCCAGAACCGCCTCGAACTGGTTCAATTACAGTTCTGAATTTTGGGGTAACAAGAACCGGCCATGTCTAAGAGAGGCACTCCGTCTGGCAATACAAGACCCGAAAACTAAACCTTGTCACATACTCCGGCCATTCACTAGTTTAATGCAATGCAAGACGACGCAAGAACCCGAAACAAAAATGAACCTCGGTTACGGGACACTTCCACAAGAATATGACACACCTCTGTCATGCTCCGACGTTCAATAGCCGGTGTTTGCTTTAGCATTATTTATTTTAAATGAATATTTGCCAGCAAAAAAGTTTAAACTTGATGTCTATTCCAAGGGTCATGGTACAAACCAATTAGTTTTAATGGTGACTAATAACTTTTGAAAAGGGAGAATATTTTTACGGGACAATATCAATTTTATAAAATAAATTTTATAAACCGGTGGTTTGATTCGATTTTAGATGTCAAACGGTTTGATTTGGTTTGGTTCAAGGTCATAAGACTGAAACCGAACAAAGTGTATGATGGATGACTTAGTATCGTATTGAATAAGAAACATGATCAAGGATGCATTGAGCATTATAAAAACCATTGAAAAGCACCGAACAAGATACCCTTTCTCACCCTTTTGGCTAAGATCAAGCCTAGTATTTATATCGGGTCATTAACCACATGATATTAAATTAATTTCTTGGTGGAAGAGGGTGCCATTTACGATAACTTGTAACCTAGTTGTATTACAGCAATAACCGTGGCTGAGAATCGAATCTAAACTATAAGAGATTTCAGGTTCAATTATGAAAACTTCAGTCATTCACACATTGTTCGACCAAAACAAGCAGCTTGTGTTCAGTTCAGCTAACTCGAGTCATCTTCAGTTCGGCCTAAACATATTAATCACCTCAACATGAACAAGATTAACGAACCATGCACGAACATATCCTGTTCAGTTCTACCAGACCCACGAACCCTTCCTTGCCAAAATTGGACTTGGATGAAAATTATCTATAGTACGGAAGTCTAGTTGTTGAGCTCAGTCATGATACATACTTTACACCAACTTGTATTTGAATTATTTAGAGCGACAGATGATCATAAATTTCACATTTAATTGCAACTCTAATATATAAATACCCACCAAATCCAAAGCTCATTATCCATTGGACTTTATTATTATTATTATTTTGTTACAAGAAGAGACCGAAGCCTAACACACACATCCACACATAAACCTCTGGAAGTCGAACTCTCCAACAGCAGCAATAGAACACCCTGCCGTTGAGCTACCGCTCTCGCCGATTGGACCTTATTTGGTCTACCGAATTCAATAAAAAAAACTAGGATGTGGTCATATGTGCATTATTTCACTGCCTGCAACTCATTACTGTCACTCGATATGTTTAAATAAGTAGAACGACGTTTGAGAGAAAGAAAAGGTGGCCCTTTAGGCTCAATAAACAAACCTGTAAATGAGGGTACAAGAGGACATAGGCATGCAGAAAGATACGAGGCGATATACGCATCTACACAAGTGTGCACCCAGTGGTGCAAGTTGGTCTGATGCGAGATGAGCCATTTGGGCAAGTTGGCGCTTAATTTGAGGGGGGTGGCCCTTTTCTACCAAACCAGTTGTCTGTGGGGAGTTTGACTGACCAAGTTGGCTTGTCATTAACCATGGCTGCCGGAAAACTTAAGGGTGCTGTCAGTTCCAAATCTAGAGGCAACGCCAACTTGAAGTTCATACAAGAAGGTTTCTCTCTTTCTCTCTCTCTCTCTCTCTCTCACACACACACACACACACACACACACACTCAAGACTGCTGTCAAATCAAAATCTAGAGGCAACGCCAACTTGAAGTTCATACAGGAAGGCTTCAATTTCTCTCTGTACAATCTAGATTTAAGAAATAAGCTAATTAATGCCATTGTGCAAACTTCTGCTTATATTTATGTACATCGATACTTAGGTTCCTCAACTTACAGCACGAAACTTGGATAAAAGGAAACCATGCCCTCCAATGTAGACTTACTATGGCTACTTACAGGTACGTCAAAGGTAGCTTTACCAACGAAGCTCCCACCAAACGTTCACGCATGCACTTACACTTACAGGAAGCAAAACTTGACTCCCTTAAGTCTTAATTGTGTTTAAAGCCAGTCTTGGAGTGTGCTTTATAGAATAGCCTCTGCATAAGGTTATCTTGAAAAAGAATTATCCTCGACAGGAGCATGTTAGACATTGGATATAGTGAGGTTCAGTAACTTGAACCATATCCCATTACACATGATCCAAATCAATGGTAGGCATGAATTTGCAAAATGAGCAAGGGGGTCGGCTCACAAGTTGAAGGTCATGGTTTCGGTACCCCGAATGTGATGAAGGCAGGGAGATTTCTGGCAGCGGCCGATACAGTTAGGGACTAATTTGCAAATATCACTTCTCCTTTTGAATTTAAACATAGCAATTATCTCGGCGTTCACTCAGCCGGTAACAGTTTTCCGGTGGACGGATAACATTCTAAAATTAGACCGGCAACCCATTGAGAATCATTCTTATTGATGACTTTCTTATAAGTTTATTCTCAAAGGTCAATAACTGGACAATTAATTCATGTCTATACAAGGGACAACTTGGCCTTAGAGTTGCAACTACAATTCAGACGTTTCTCTAATTTCTACCCATCGATGCTTATCTTATCAGTGGGCTTAGTCTCCTTGCAAGTTGATCGGTCCAGTTGCTGGATCTGTTTGTTGTCTAGCCAGCCAGTGACCCCAATTGCTCCAAAATAAACTCTTATAAAATTTTAAAGAATTAGCTCTCTCTTGCTGGAGCCTGCCTAACATAATGAAGGCACTGCTAGAACTTTAATAATTTATATATTAGTTGCATGTCACCTAAGCATTTTAACTCATGAGGAACCCTTTTTTTAGATAAATCAAAAGGTAATTAAGATTATTTACCACTATTTATGGACATAATTTTTTTGTTGGCACATCAACAAAGACAAGAAAGCAAGCTTATCTCACGCTAAATTGGTCCCGTTATGTGGATTTCTCTTTTTTCTCTCTTTTTTTTGGTATGATGTGAAGGTCAAAGCCATGCGCACGCTCCGTATATCGAACTCATGACCTTCAACTTCCGAGTCTAATCCCTAACCAGATCTTGGAATATCGGAACATTGTCCGGTAAGCTAATGGAGGTGGTAAATACTATGATTCAGAGAAAGATTCATATTCTATGTTTACAACAGACAAAGTGGGTTGGAGAAAAGCAAAGGAGATTGAGGATACAAGTTTTAAATTACGGTCAGGTAAGGAAAAGATTCAAAACAAAGTTGGTATTGTCATAAATAAAGATTTAAAGGATAGTTTAATAGACATACAATGATATGATGACTGAATCATGACGTTGAAATTAGTGTTAGGAGCAGAGGTTTTGAATGTAGTTTGTGCTTATGCACCCCAAGTAGGACTAGAAGATAGTATAAAGATGACTTTTTGGGAAGAGTTAAATAAGGTGATTCAAAGAATTCCGCAAAGGGAGATGATTTGTTTAGGAGGAGACTTAAATGGACATGTTGGTAAAGAGGCATTAGGATATCAAGGTATTTATGAAAACTTTGGTTTTGGGGATATAAATGAGGAAGGTAAGGAGATTTTAAATTTTGATATGGCATTTGATCTTATAAGGATATCTGGTTACCTTGATATCCTAATTTTTCATTTTTACAATTGATCTTGAAAAATTGATTACATATCAATTAAGAATATCAATTAGGTTTGGGTGATTCTGAGTCCTACCTTCCTTCCTCATTATATGAAAAATAAGGTAAGGTTGATTACAATCACCTTACCTTCCTCATTATATGAAAAATAAGGTAAGGTTGATTACATATAAGAATTTCTTTAATTACTTTATTTGATATGGCATTTTATAAGAGTGGTTTTGGGGATATCAATGAGGAAGGTAAGGTGATTCTGCATCTTCTTTTCATTTTTCATATCAATTAGGATATCTAGTTATGTTTTCAGAGCTTGTTTCCCGAATTTGTTTGGGTGACTTTGAGATCTCTAAAATTCATGAACTTTTACAGGACACAGCTTGAAGTGTGGAGATTCTAAGCCACTTTTTGTTTTGAATTTTGGGACTCGGATGATGCAGAATTAAATCGGCAAAGTATCTCTGCTCAGACTCTCAGAATTATTCTGTCACAAAAATACAAAGACCCAAAGATAGGTCTATATCTTGGTGCTTAAGGATCTAATTTTAGTGCACCTGGTTTTGTTGGAAATCTATGGATATCAGCTTTCTAATGAACCAAGTTTCACCAAATTTGGACAACTATAGACAGAGTTATAGGATGATTACCCAAGCTCTATTGTAGAAAAATAATTTTTACAGAACGTTTCTGAAATTTTCTTTATCTTACACAATTTTTAATATGTGGTTGTATGACTCTAAATTTCTTGAAAATTTTTGTGTGTGTAGATACAGTGTGCCAAATTTCAGAGTGATTGGAGTAGTAGTTCAGTAATGAAAAATAAGGCAATTAACATATGCGAGAATGCTAAAATCAAATTTTCTAGTTTTTACAATATACGTGATGCAAACTCACTCGAATTCAAATTGCAACAACACAACATCCCAAAATAAATTGATGAAGGAAAAGAAATGAAAATATATAGATTATCTTAAGCATAGAAGGGATTAGAAGGTATAAGACTTGTATAACATATAGAGAGGTAGAATAAAGAACACAAACAATTAGAGTGCATAAGCAAGAAATGGAAATTTCAGCACATCTACTCCTTATTACATCATGGGAGAGACAAAGCTCCATTAATACAGTCCCTTTGGAATTGAATATGAATAAGAGATATAGATTAACAAATGAGGAGGAATACTTACATGGATTTCCCCAAGGATCGACTCCCAATGATAGTGCAAGGCCCTCACCTTCCCCTCTTTTTACTCTCTATTTTTCTCACTTCCACACTCTAACCTTTGTAGCACTTTGCCTAATTTCTACACTCTCTTCCCCTCTCTAAGACCTTCTCTAGCAACTCACGAGACTCTCAAGGTGCAACACTTCAAGGCCCCAAGCTCACAAGACTCCAAGGTGCAACCACTCTCCAAGATGCCTTTGCTGACTCCCCCCTTAGCCTCTATTTATAGGCCAAGGGGAGCCTCTTCTAGGCCCTTTCTTGGGGTGGGTCCTCCTTGATCCAAACCCAGCCCCAAGGCTTGGTTCTTCACATGGATGTGTAGTCCCTCTTAGTCAAAGATGGACCAGCTCTATGTGGGCTGGTTCTTGGTTCAAACCATGTGCACCTAGCCATGGTTAGCTAGGCCCTAGATGCCTCCCAGTGTAACCGACTAACTTAGTGTTTGCTCCCTTCATGGCTCGTCCCATTTGATCAAGACTAGGTATGGAGTTTCAATTGATGTTTAGACAAATGATGTAGGGTGGACATGGGTAGGAAAATTCGGCTTGGTCGGGTTAAGGTCATTTGATTTGAACTAGGTCATGCGTCATGTTTAGCTCAAGTGAATCAAGTTTAGGTCTTAGTCAAGTCCAACTAGGTTTAAGTTGGTGAGGCTATCCACTTGACTTGATGGAGATGTGTCTTAACTCGAGTCGATCCGTTTCCTTGCTCCACGACTTCACTTTCGCGAACTCGATCCCAGCTTAAAGTGGGCTCCAACCGTCGCCTTGATCTTCGCCAGATTTGTTCATATCCTCTACGCCTTATTTCTTCAGCTTTAACTTAAACCTCTTTATCTTTAAAAATCCTTATTTTAAAGATTTAAAATTCTCATTTTAAAGCAGAGGTTTTAAAAAAGCCAGTTTTCGAAATTGAGTATTTTCAGAAAAAATTTATTTAGGGTGTTTACAGTAAAGAGGGCATGTTACAAATTACATTATGCTAAGAAAAATAGCGAAACTTTAGAAGCTTATAAGAAAGCAAAGAAGGAAGCGAAAAAGGCCGTTAGTGAAGAAAAAGCTAAAATTTGAGAGGATTTATATAAAAAACTCAACTCAAAAGAGGGTGAAAGAGATATTTTTAGGATAGTTAGGGCTAGAGATAAGAAAACAAAGATCTTAATTTTGTTAGATGCATCAAAGACGAGGATAAAAAATTTTTAGTGGCAAATGATAATATAAGAAATAGATGAAAAAACTATTTTTATAAGCTTTTTAATAAAAATAAAGATGTTAGTATTAGCTTAGGAGAGTTAGCCAAATTAGAAAAGTATATAAACCACAATTTCTATCGACGTATTCAAAAGAATGAAGTCAAAGAGGCTCTTAAACAAATAAAGGGTGGTAAATCGGTAGAACTTGACAATATTCCTATAGAAGTTTGGAAAATTTTAGGAGAAATAGGAATCACTTAGCTCACAAGATTATTTAATGAAATATGGAGAAACCAAAAGATGTATGAAGAATGGAGAGTGAGTACACTTATACCTATATATAAGAACAAGGGATACATTCAAAATTGTGCGAATTATCGAGGTATCAAGTTAATGAGCCATAATATGAAATTGTGGGAAAGAATTATCGAACGTAGGTTAAGACAAGTATCAAGTACAACAAAGAACCAATTTGGATTCATGCTAGACAGATTTATTATTGAAGCGATTCACCTTTTGATACATCTTATGGAACATTTTAGAGCAAAAAAGAAAGACCTTTACATGATATTTATTGATCTAGAAAAAGCTTATGATATGATACCAAGGGAGGTTCTTTCGAGAACTTTGAAAAAAAGAAGTATCCCATTGACATACATAAACCTTATAAGAGACATGTACGATGGTGCAAAAATATGTGTGAGGACCCATGAAAGAATGACAAACTTCTTTGAAGTTAATATTGGGTTACATCAAGGATGAACTTTAAGTCCATACTTATTTATAATGGTGATTGATGAGTTAATAAAACATATTTAAGATGAAGTACCTTGGTGTATGTTATTTGCATATGACATTGTGTCAATGGAGGAGTTTAAGGAAAGAGTTAATAGAAAATTGGAACTATAGAGAGAAACATTAGAAAGTAAAGGCTTTCAACTTAGTATAATAAAGACGGAATATATGGAATGTATGTTTGATCATTTGGTTACTTTAGAGGATATAGAAATTAAAATTGGCATACATTGCATCCCCAAAAGGAAAGTTTTAAATACCTAGGGTCAATTTTAAGAGTGATGGAAGAATTGATGGAGATATTATGCATAGAATTAATGCTGGTTGGTTAAAATGAAGAGAAGCATCAAGTATTCTTTGTGATAAGAAGATATCATTAAAGTTAAAAGGTAAATATTATAAAGCTGCAATTAGACCTGCCATGTTTTATGGCTCTGAGTGTTGGAAAATTAATCAACAACATGTACAAAAGATGTCTCTGATAAAAATAAAGATGTTGAGATGGGTGAGTGGTCATACAAGAAAAGACCGTATACATAATTGGGTTGTTGAAATAAATTATGTGTGGCACCAATAGAGGATAAAATGAGAGAATATTGTTTAAGGTAGTTTGGATATATAGAAAGAAGATCAAAAGAAGAACCTGTAAGAAGGTATAAAAAACTAGATTTTGAAAGTATTAAAAGAGGTAGAGGATGACGACAAAAGTGTTGGAAAGAAACAATAAAGAATTATCTAGCTTATTGTGAGTTGACTACTAACATGACACATGATAGGACTATGTGGAAACAAAGAATTCATGTAGTGGACCCCGTCTAGTATGGGAAAAGGCTTAGTTGTTGTTGTTGTATAAAAATCGGAATTGATTGTAAGTCGGAATTGATACTCAAAACCACTGGAAAAGTACTTAACCATTGGCAACCATTCGTCCAACCATTAGAAATAATAGTATGACGGTTGACAAAGTTTAGTGAGATTTATTTCGGTAGTTATTTTTATATTTCTAAGAGTCTAACCCTTAAAATTGTTTTTTGATATATTTCGGCAGTCGAACCCTTGGAATTGTTCCGTTATTGATCACAAAAAGTCAATTTTGTACTAGTGATAGTTTTAGCATTTCCATCTAATAAGTTTTTGGCATTCATCTTCCTTTCTATGCATTGATGTTCACCATCTAATCTATCATATTTTGTCCTCTAATAACCTCATAATTGATTGGACCTTTTGTTGCATAATCATATTTGCTGGATTCCATGAAGAAAAACAAGGATTAAGAGTTTCTAATCCCACAACTATCAAAATGTCGGTTGTGACTATTTAAGTTCATTCTTCTTTGTACGTTTTTAAAAGAGGGTGCACCAACGAGCAATAGCTCACCTAGCTAGAGGTATGACTTACAAATTGAAGGTCATGAGTTCAATAAGCGGGGTGTGTAGCTCTGGCTTCTTGATTGGACCAAAAAGCAAAAAATGGTTGCACATTCGAAATAAATGAGATATGAATCAATTAGATTTTGTATCGAGCACTCTTGTTGATGCGATTTATTTTTTAGAATTCAAGTCTGCAATTCTTTCCCATGAGAGGGAGAGAGTCGTATGGAGACTTCTATAATCCCAAAGAGAAATACAAAAAGAAAAAAGAAAAGAAAAGATATTTGGTTCTCGAACTATAAGTTAAGGTATTTATTTTTAATTTTTAATTTTATATGGTTTGTGATGCCAAAGATGAGGTCATAACAATGCCTTCTAAATGAAAGTAGGCTAAGTAAACCATAAACAAGTTTATAGAGGAGAAGGACAAGTTGGCATTAGGAAAGTACTAAAGAAAACTGAATGATAGAATTTAATAAATAAATCATTTAATAAAACATTCAAAGAAAAAAAGGTCCATAAACTTTAGCCCTTATTTGCAAATAGAACATATATCTTCAAATGCAATGTGAACTTAAATCAGCGATGGAGTATAGTTGGGAAAAGTTTGATCTTGGAGACTCACTAATATGTGAATAGTCTCAAGAACCCAACCACACCTTCAACCTCTTAAGAAGTGTTTGATTATGAGGCCTGGAACTATAGAACTAACACTAAAAGTTTCCGTCATGATCATTAAAAAGTGGAAGGTCTCATGACTGCACTTTTATCCTATTACGAGACTCATCCACAGCCCATTCTTGAGAGTGGGCTGGTGGAACTCAAACTGCAGTTCCAGTTTCGTAGTCTTCACCTCATAATCAAACGCTCCCTTAAAGGTTTAATGGCTTAGAGAAGATTGAAGATGGTTTTATTCGGATGGTGGGAGAGAATCGTCTATCCAAGTTGGTCCCAACTATGGATGATCCTTCTCGGGTAAAAAAAAATTACAAAGAGAAGCTAAGAATTGTGGGGAGGACAGTTCTCAAGTTGACACATGGTGACGTTTTACTCGGGGCTGGTTTCTGAAATACGAAGGATGGTGGAGAATCATACTTGCACAAGAGACAAAGCTTGTCCGCAAGACGGGTGGAGGTGCAGCGAGATTTTCGATAGGGTTGCAATCCCCATGTCTTTCCGTTAATAAGTAGCTACCAAAAATTATTATACAATTACAAAAGCATAAAAGCATACTTAATCACATAATTCTAAATGCAATACACACGCATACACACGGGTGGTGGTATGGCACGAAATAAATTACTTGCACACACACGCATACAAGTGTTAATAATTCTAAATACAACAAAATAATCACACAATAAAAAAAATTTACATATTTTGAAGCAAAAAATAAAATACATTTACATTTACATATTGTAAATTTGTATCAGGATCATTAACTAAATAATCTTCATCTTCTCCTTGATGAAGATTCAAAGTTTCTCATCACCTTCTGCTTCAAAATCAAAATCTTCATCTCCTTCATGTTGTTGTTACGCTCTTTCCAAATTAATCCATGCAATGTCTTCTTCGGTTAGGAGTGTATTTTCTTCGTTATCTTCCATAATCCACTCATATAATATATCAAAATTAACAAACTGCTATCTTTGTACATGTAGTTGGCATATTTGCTAATTTTCATATGTGAGCAAAACGATGAGCTCCATTTCTTTGATTATTGAGTCTATGACACCCCACTGATGTGATATTGTTACTTGATGATATCTTCTTTTTTTCTTATCACCCTTGCATTGCCGGTCCCAAGCCCGGATAAAGGAGGAGGGTTGTGTTAGGCTTCCGACAGCCAGCGTAAAACTTCGTCGGATTTCTACAACATGGATTACAAAAATTATGAGCATTGCTTTGGGGCGTCCCCACCTAGCGACGTGCTGCAGAGCCCGAATGCAGTAAGACGTAAGCAAGGGCCACTACATTTTCGCCCGAATGTAGTGAATCAATTGCAGAGAGGGTTCCCACATCATGGACGGGTGTGGGTAAAGAAGTTAGTCCCGCTACATTGCCGCCTGAATGTAGTGAAAAATTTTCAGAGAGGGTCTCCGCATTTTGATTATGGACGGATGCGGGGGGTAAGGAAGCTAGTCCTAGATAATAAGATTCGTATTGGTTCTTGGAATATTGGAACATTATCGGGTAAGCTAATGGAGGTGGTAGATACTATGATTCGGAGAAAGATTCATATTCTATGTTTACAAGAGACAAAATGGGTTGGAGAAAAAGCAAAGGAGATAGAGGATACAGGTTTTAAATTATGGTACTCAGGTAAAGAAAAGGCCCGAAACGGAGTTGGTATTATCATAAATAAAGATTTAAAGGAGAGTGTAGTAGACATACAACGATATGGTGACCGAATCATGACATTGAAATTAGTGTTAGGAGTAGAGGTTTTGAATATAGTTTGTGCTTACGCACCCCAAGTAGGACTAGAAGATAGTATAAAGACAGTTTTTTGGGAAGAGTTAGATAAGGTGTTTCAAAAGATTCCACAAAGGGAGATGATTTGTTTAGGAGGAGATTTAAATGGACATGTCGGTAAAGAGGCATTAGGATATCAAGGGATTCATGGAAACTTTGGTTATGGGGATATAAACGAGGACGGTAGGGAGATTTTAAATTTTGCTATGTCATTTGATCTCTTTATAGTCAATACAATCTTCAAAAAATGAGATGAACATTTAATTACTTATAAGAGTGGCTTATCACAAACACAAATTGATTACTTTATTTGTAGAAAAAAAGATAGAGCGTGTTGTAAAGATTGTAAGGTAATTCCAGGAGAAAGCTTAACCACCCAACATCGACTTTTAGTTATGGATTTACAAATAAAAAAATGGACAAAGAAGAAAAGAGTGCATCGAGCTATTCGGACTAAATGGTGGAACCTTAAAAGCGAGAAAGAAGATATATTTAAACAGAAAGTCCTTCAAGGAGATGTTTGGAATTATGTTGGCACACCCTGTGATATGTGGAACAATATGGCTATACATATTAGGAAAGTGGCGAAAGATGTGTTAGGGGTATCTAAGGGAGGTGTACCGGCACAAAAAGAAGCTTGGTGGTGGAGTGAAGTAGTACAAAATAAAATCAAGGCAAAGAGGGCATGTTACAAATTACATTATGCTAAGAAAACTAGTGAAACTTTAGAAGCTTATAAGAAAGCAAAGAAGGAAGCAAAAAAGGCCGTTAGTGAAGCAAAAGCTAAGATTTGGGAGGACTTATATAAAAAACTCAACTCAAAAGAGGGTGAAAGAGATATTTTTAGGATAGCTAGGGCTAGAGATAAGAAAACTAAAGATCTTAATTATGTTAGATGCATAAAATACGAGGATGAAAAAATTCTAGTGGCAAATGATGATATAAGAAATAGATGGAAAAACTATTTTTATAATCTTTTTAATGAAAATAAGGATGTTAGTATTAGTTTAGGAGATTTAGCCAAGTCAGAAAAGTATATAAACCACAATTTCTACCGACGTATTCAAAAGAATGAAGTCAAAGAGGCTCTTAAACATATGAAGAGTGGTAAATCGGTAGGACCAGATAATATTCCTATAGAAGTTTGGAAAATACTAGGAGAAATAGGAATCACTTGGCTCACAAGACTATTTAATGAAATATGGAAAAACCAAAAGATGCCCGAGGAATGGAGAGCAAGTACACTTATACCTGTATATAAGAACAAGGGAGACATTCAAAATTGTTCAAATTATCGAGGTATCAAGTTAATGAGTCATACTATGAAATTATGGGAAAGAATTATCGAACGTAGGTTAAGACAAGTATCAAGTACAACAGAGAACCAATTTGGATTTATGCCAGGTAGATCTACTATTGAAGCGATCCAACTTTTGAGACGTCTTATGGAACATTTTAGAGCAAAAAAGAAAGACCTTCACATGATATTTATTGATCTAGAAAAAGCTTATGATAGGGTACCGAGGGAGGTTCTTTGGAGAACTTTGGAAAAAAGAGGTATCCCGTTGACATATATTAACCTTATAAGAGACATGTATGATGGTGCAAAAACATGTGTGAGGACTCATGAAGGAACGACAGACTTCTTTGAAGTTAATATTGGGTTACATCAAGGATCAACTTTAAGTCCATACTTATTTATAATGGTGATGGATGAGTTAACAAAACATATTCAAGATGAAGTACCTTGGTGTATGTTATTTGCAGATGACATTGTATTAGTGGAGGAGTCTAAGGAAAAAGTTAATAGAAAATTGGAACTATGGAGAGAAACATTAGAAAACAAAGGCCTCCGACTTAGTAGAACAAAGACAGAATATATGGAATGTAAGTTTGATCATTTGGCTACTTCAGAGGACATAGAAATTAAAATTGGCACACATTGCATTCCCCAAAAGGAAAGTTTTAAATACCTAGGGTCAATTTTTCAAAGTGATGGAAGAGTTGATGGAGATGTTACACATAGAATTAATGCTGGTTGGTTAAAATGGAGAGGAGCATCAGGTATTCTTTGTGATAAGAAGATACCATTAAAATTAAAAGGTAAATATTATAGAGCAGCAGTTAGGCCTGCCATGTTTTATGGTTCTGAGTGTTGGGCAGTTAATCATCAACATGTACAAAAGATGTTTGTGACAGAAATGAAGATGTTGAGATGGATGAGTGGTCATACAAGAAAAGACCGTATACATAATGAGGTTATTAGAAACAAATTAGGAGTGACACCAATAGAGGATAAAATGAGAGAACATCGTTTAAGATGGTTTGGATATATAGAAAGAAGATCAAAAGAAGAACCTGAAAGAAGGTTAGAAAAACTAAATTTGGAAAGTATTAAAAGAGGTAGAGGACGACCACAAAAGTGTTGGAAAGAAACAATAAAGAATGATCTAGCTTATTGGGAGTTAACTGCTAACATGGCACACGATAGAGATCTGTGGAAACAAAGAATCCATGTAGCCGTCCCCGTCTAGTATGGGAAAAGGCTTAGTTATTGTTGTTGTTGTTGTTTAGAGACTAGCTTTTTAACTAATGCTTGAAGTTTTTTGAAACTGAAGGATGATAGATGGATGTTGTGGGTTAAAATCAGGTAATCTGATTACTTCTGATCTCATTTCACAGACTGAGTTAAGCCTCACACACGCTGATCATGTTCAACTCAATGGAAGTCATGTAAAGTAAACCCTAAAATAGTGAAGTTGTGAAATGCTGACTCAATGAACCGAGACAACCAAATTGTTGTTCATTGTTTGCGATTTCATGAAATTAAAAACTGATAGCATAAATATACCTAAAAGTTGGCAACAAAAAGGAAAATGATTTTATCACAATTTTTATTTGTTCATAAATCATTCTTATTCAATAAATTTCTTATAAACTAACTTTAATTTATATGTTATATGCACGGCTTGCAATCCCAAACAAGCATACCGGAGGATGCCTTGGAGAGAAGTTAAGAGAGGCCAGAAATTTTGAATTTTTTTTGGGTGTATTGCTCGTATCATATGATATAGTATCGTATTATAGCTTCCCACGATACGGATAATACTGATATATATAACTTAATATATAAATAGTTACATACTTATACATATATTAGAGTGGCATGTTATTTATACTTCATTTTCATGCATTTTATAAAAAAAAAAACCTTTCTTATGTTCCTCACATACTCAAAAATAATTTAGTCAAGCACTTTTCCTATTTTTTTGATGCATATATATAATTCATATTTCATAAGTTTAAATAGATACCTCCTTTCATTTATATAATCTAATTCATATGTAATGTGATACATATACGTAATTCTTTTGTAAAGTCCTTCTTTGTAAACGTGCATTCTCTCTCCATATATATATATATATATATATATATGAAGTGACCCACCTTTAGCCCATATCTGTCTGACTGACAAAAAGTCCGTACGGCTTTTTAACGCTCATTTAATATAAATACAAGTCGAACAGCCACTACCATTCTATTTCTTCAAAAGCTCCTTTTTTTCCGTTGGTAACTAACAGTTATATCTGACTCTTCCCAAACGAGCAATCTGTTACGACAAAATCTCAGCAAAAATCAGAAATCATGATATGCCAAAAGCAAACCCATTTTTCATCTTCTTCTCTTCATACATGGGACAATCCTCGTCACCACCAACAAGAGAAGACGTTCTTTCTTCATCAAGATGCCAACCAACAGCTACCGCCGTTTCCGTTCCTCTCTGAAGCACTCTCAAGCTACCACAATCACGAGGTGTCGCCGGAACAGTGCAGCTCGACGGTGGTTCAGAAGATACGAGCGCCGGTGGGCATCGTGTGGTCGGTTGTCAGGCGCTTCGACAAACCCCAGGCCTACAAGCACTTCATTCGCAGCTGTTCCCTCACCTCTGGCGACGGCTACAACGTCGGCAGCCTTCGCGAGGTCCGCGTCATTTCCGGCCTTCCTGCCGCCTTCGCCATGGAGCGGCTGGAGCTTCTCGACGACGAGAAGCACATCATCAGCTTCCGGGTCGTCGGCGGCGAGCACCGGCTCGCCAACTACCGCTCCATCACGTCCCTCCACCGGTTCCCCATTGACGACGAGGACGACGGCGAAGGCTCTGGCACTGTCGTTGTGGAATCATACGTCGTGGATGTGCCCCAAGGGAACACCAAGGAAGATACTTGCGTTTTCGTCGATACCATTGTGAGATGCAACCTTCAATCTCTTGCTCATATAGCCGAAAATCTATCCAAACGATGCTGCTAGCTCTTTCTCTCATCTCTCTCTCATGTTAATTTCCACTGGTGGTAGAATTCATGTATACAAATGTTTGGTTTTCTTCTATTTCCTTCCTGACAAATGCCTGAAATGAGACCCATCTTTTGCCAAAACCAGATCGAAATTTATGTGTTCATTATGGATTTCCGCCGCCTTCTTTCTGTTCATCCGTGTGAATGTTTCTGTTTCATTCAATTCCTGCTCATGGATTGAAACCTGTACGAAGATGAAATGGCCATTAGATCACAGAGATTCGTGTTGTATAAGGATCCATAGTTTTACTTTGCCCATTGTTTTACTCAAAAGGGGATTTGATAAGCACAAGAATCCAGCCTGCATTTGGAGTAATCTATGTTGGATTCTGTAGTCGGAAACAAGTCTGTGGATTTTACGCGGTAAACATTCTCCCTTAGTGTTTCTTTCGAGTTAATTATTGTGCCATCGTACCCACCACGCCTTTCGTAGCGCGTATAGCAAACCAAGTTTGGCATTGAAAGGTTGCGAGTCTGTATTGCACGTAGACATCGCTCTCTCTTTCTCTCTCTCGTCTTTGCAGATATAGAATATCGGGCAGCCAACTTTATAAGTTGATTTTCTGCATCGTATTCCTTTTTTTTACTGTAAAAGGAATACTGCCGAAAGGAAGGTTTTGTTCGGCCTCAATTTACCATTTTATGGCTCAAGGGCGGCTGTTAGTTACACTCGATACGGTTCTTGAAGATGCATAAGCTATGGAACTCGATCCGATCTTTAACTTGAAGGTTCTTTTGAACCAGGAGAGTAATAGCTCTTCTACCACATGATTGATCTCTGCGCTTTATACAAGAAACCAGATTTATAGTATCTAAAGATCCCAATACAGGAGGTGAGCTTTTATACCATTTTAATTCGAAGAATTAAAAAATAATAATCTGATACAAAACCAATCTCTCATCACTAATCTTAGTATTGACCATTGCACCTGGAGCGTTAGCTCACCGGCAATGCGCTGTGACATCCACTCACAGGTGGCCAGTTCGATTCCTGGTGGTGCACGCATGGCGTGTGAGGCTTCGGCCTCCCATTGTAAAAAAAAGTCTTACCATTGACCATATCCTCTCTCTCTTACAGACATACGCATGTATTTAAAGAATGCATTAGCTACGTCGTGGCTGCTAGATCTGTAGAGAAAGCCTGCATTGTTCCACAGCATGATAGAAGGGGGCGCGCGTGCACACACACATGAGGTGTTCAGGGGAGGGGGTGGGGAACCACATGGTGGGTGATGCAAAGTGTCCTAATCTAACAAAGGAGGCAACTTGTCATAAGGAAATCGCAAGTTGGTGAGATGCGTAGAATGAGTGTTGCAAGTGGGGTGCTGCAACTTGCTCCTCGTCTTTAATCGTTCTGTACTCTTTTTTTAATTCCTCAGCTTTTCTCTGCTCTTTTTTTCTTCTTTCCTTCTTCACCAGCGTGGGCAGACCATCAGAATTCCAAAGTCCAGCTTTCCTCCAATTGGAATACATATAATTCCTAATTAAAGACATTCAGAGAGAGAGAGAGAAGCTTCACATGTCAGCCTCTCGCCTCGGAATTGCTTCTTTTGGGTGTCCACTACCGTGTGAACAGTTTTCTCTGCAACACTGTGAGGCATCTTGGTTTAGTTTCCTGTGGGAGAAAAGATAGGTGAAAAATTGAGTTTTTCCAGTTGGCCATACGGATTGCAGGGTCAGTTTTAGTACTCTGGAACATCTAAGCAATTGCTTTGCTTCTTCTTTTTTATCATTAATTAAGCCGTTGCCTTGCTGATAGTCTGGAAACGGCATATTTTGAAAAGAATGCTCCATAAGCACCTTATTTTATACATCCCCGTGTTGACAGAATAACTATATTCGGGCTTTATTTAATCTCTTTGTTAGGCAATGGATGATGGAATTATAAATACCAGTTTGTCAACAAGTTTCTCTGCAGGGCCATGAGGCCATCAATGGTAGTTGAGCACTGGTGCAAATATGTAATGGGGAAAATCGACTTCTTGGAAGGGGTCATAAGCAAAGGTGCTAAACTTTCAGAAATGGTAGAGAAGATCGCTTTAGCATCTTTTCGCAAACAAGCTTTTCTCCTTGTTCTTCATTTTATCTAATTTTAATTCCTTTTTTTCTCTTCCAAAATAACTTTTATGGTGAAATCATTCAAAATATTTTGATTGCGGCCGATTTGGTTCACCCGGTTCCCTAAATCCATTCGCAAAAAGATTCTATCCATAGCCATCTTCAACAGAAATTTATATATATATATATATATATATATATATATATATATATATATATATATATATATATATATATATATATATATATATTAACATTTTCATTTTCCATGTAGGTGTAAAGGGGAGGAGACTCCGTTTAGCTCCCTGAAGGCTCGAGCTTCCTCTGCCAGAGGAGCAACAATGGCGAATAGGAACCCACTCGTCGCACGAGCTTCATACTCTTCGTGTCGTTAGTGGAATCCAAGGGATTGCCTACAGTTCTTTTACTATTACAATCAAGATAAAACTAATGTCAATTCTTCGGTTAGAATAGTGTGTTTATACATTGCATTGCAATTAAGATCACAAAAATATTTAAAGCAATCAATAAAGAATGTAGCTTTTGTTGAGTTAACTGTGTGCATGTCAGAAGATCAAAGTCAATGAAAATAAAGTTGCTGATCCGATGTAGTATTAAAAAAAAAAGTTTTAATTGCAGTTGTATACAATTATGTTGTCTATAATAAACAAAACCGTCTTCAATTGCCATTTTGCTGCTGGCCTGTTTTACTTTTAGAGCATCCCAACAATTATATACTTACTAATCGCACCATGACACAAGGAAGTCAACAATAAGGCTCCGTTAATACAAGAGCAGGAATAAGCTGCGTCCTTGTGGGCTTCCTGATACCGGCGGTTGTACCGGAAAAGGTAGATTCCGGTGCCAAATCCACCATCAAGGCAACTAGGCCGTCATACTTTTGGTTTCCTAAAAGTGAAATCACAGACACCATACAAAGAACGGATTCGACTCCTCTGGTGTTCATCTTTCGAATCAATGCTGTTAGAATCAACTGGGTCGATTTGCATCGACCAACTGGGTTCGAAAGTTCATGCAGGTGGACAAGAGGGGTCAATTAAGAATCGACCAAACTTCTTCTAGTCAATTTGATTCAACCAATCTGAGTCGAATGGCCGACCCAAAAGGTTTTCAATTTAAATGATTTAATTATTTGTTAATTTCAAAAATATTGCCTATATTATAAATCATTTTGAGAAGAAGAAGATATTGGATTCAGAAACCAATGCTGACAGCAATGTTTCAGATACAAGTGGGCAATATGGCAACTGTCATTTTCCATGCTGTAGATGCTCTTGCCCTTCACATCTCAACTTTTCTCTTTAATTATCACCAACTGTTTTTGCTTGTATCTGCTTGTGAGTATATGTTGATATTATGAGCAGCAAGCCAAGCTCCTGTTGTTTTACTCTTTTGATATGTGATGGATTCGAAATGAGGCTCACCATCTTGGTTATTTTGATTTGACTTCATCCCTGCTGCCTCCATTCTGTGTCTTCCCACTTCAATTCTTTGCTTCTCTTCAAAGCTTCTCATTCAAAGGGAAGAATGAAACCAGAAGTGAAGTTTCTTTAAGCATCCCACAAGGAGGATCGAAAGAACCTTCGTGTTTGAAGGTCTCCAATTCAATACCCAGCGACACGCCTATCTCTTGGCAATTAAAAAAGTATTGTACATGAAAGCACGATTTGCATAATTGCAATTGCCAATCAAGTCCAACCAAGATACGACCATCTATGAAAAGCCAAAATTAGATCTGCCAACTCAGTCTTAATGACTTTACGTTAACTGTTCTTACAATTTTAACATGTTTTTTCTAATTAACCATTATTTGTTGAGGATACTGCTCCAAAAACCATGTGATCCACACACATACACAATATATATATATATATATATATATATATATATATATATATATATATATATATATATAGAGAGAGAGAGAGAGAGAGAGAGAGAGAGAGAGAGAGAGAGAGAGAGAGAGAGAGAGAGAGAGAATTATATGCATAATCATACTCAACAGTCACAATGCTGGCTCTCGCTGCAGTGAATGTAATGCGTCCCACCAAAAAAACTTCTCTCTATATATATGTGTGTGAAAAACTAGATCCTCCCCCTCTCTTATATGTCCACTGATTGTTTTTCCGTGGTATAAGTAATTTTAAAAATTTTAAGGATTCCTAAGATTATGAAGTGTAATGTTATTGTGCTTATGTCCTAAAAATCAATGGTTAGATAAGAGTGAACATCATCTATGATAGGCATGATCTAATCACTCATATATATATATATATATATATATATATATATATATATATATATATATATATATATATATATATATATATATATATATATATATATATATATATATATATATATATAACCTATTGAAATTCATATATTTACCTTATAATTATTGTGTCCTGTATATGGCCCTTCATGTGCATGGTAGCTAACTAATTTGTACATTCGGGTATTCAGCTTCCCGACTCTGCACTCTTTCTCTCCCTTTAGGGTGATAGAAGAGTAACTTTTTATACGTAGTGGTGGTTGTTTGGCTTCATGTCAATCAGATCCTCTCTATGTTCCTCTCCATTATCTTCCTCTTCTCTTTCTTTTTTTCCTTTGTGAGAGTCATTGAGTGATGGATGGTTCAATTTTACTCCTTGAGAGGGCTCTTTGTGTGTTAGCTGGATTGTGAAAATATTAAAAGTGGAAGTTGAAAGGAAACATGACACATGAGTTCTACAAAAACAAAGAACTCATGTAGCCAATCCTATCTAAAGTATGAAAAAAGGCTTTGTTGTTGTTGTTGATTTTCTTGTGCCTTGATGAGATTCTACTCCTTGCGGTGGTTCTTGAAAAGTTGTTCATGTGCTTAATATTAGTGGCGGAGGGATAATTTTTTTTGGTAGTGCCCTACAAGGATTACGACTGCAATTGTGTAAGTGATGTACCTTTGTTATTTTTACATAATTAAGGCTTTTAATAATTTCATATTTGGAGTTCCCTCTGGTTGACATGCTGCTCTATGGTGCCTACTTTGTATCTTATTCCTTTTGAATGAAGTCCCATGGTGAAAAAAAGTCTAATTCATGATTCACATCAACTGTTTGACTTTTCCTTAGAAACCATTAGGATATCATTGTTTGTCACAGCATTTATGATATTTGACTTTATATTAGAACCTATGAAGGACACTAAAGTGTTAAACAGGCTTTCAAAAAGGAATGCATGCGTGCACCAAGTTCATGCACCTCGCATGTGCATTTCACGTTCTTGAATATCTGGCAAATTGAAGTCTCTTCAAATTCCTGTGGTCACATGCGGTTACCAAACACCTGCATTTGTAACCTTTCAAATAATAATAACAATAACAATAATAATAATAGTAATAATAATTATTAAAGGGTCCCCGCATAGTGGTGCAAATGCATGGACTCATGCAGGTCTCGTGAACAGCTAGGGTTTCATTTGTTATCAATGACTCTTGACCATGTTCATGAGAAGTATCATGTAAACTTTGGTGTCCCATATCAGAATTCCCTGGGTGAGATTTCATTGGCCTAAAAAAATCTTGTGATCAATTAAAAATTCTACTGTATATAAACGTACACACATATCTATGTATATATTAAGCACAATAATGAAAACTTGTTTTAAAAGCATACATGATTACAACAAATGGGCAACAAGGTACAAAGGTATAGGGCATAAGGGGGGAGAAGAAATATAGTCAATAGTGGACTCACTTTAAGGCAAGGTGAGGCATGTAGCTTACTTGAAAGCTAAGAAAATTTCTAAAGAAATGCAAGTGTTTTATGAACATGAAATACAAGTGTACCTCTCTCAAAAGTAGATGGACGCACATAATTAGATTGAACCAGAGATGACACTGATCTGATTGATGTCAAAGACTTCTTCTTTGAGCATATTCGGTCGCAGAGGCTACCACCCAGTTGCCGTCCTAGCTAGCTAGCTGGTTTAAGTTCAGATTGTTGATGCACTTATTGCCATGAGAAAAATTATGAGTAAAGAATTTCTTGCGAATTGGCATTTCTCGGATCCACTTGCTTGGAGAACCTTCCAGTCTTGTATATGTCTCATTTATGGCAATTGTTAGATTGGTCGAATGATACTACGGTTCACATGGCTGTGAAATGAAAACCCTGAGCTTTTTTTTTTCTTACAAGGGGAGATCATGGCCAAATACACACCCACACATGCACCCTTTAAGAGTCGAACTCCCCACCAGCAGCAATGGAGCTAAAGCGCCATGTCATTGAGCTAACGCTCTCGATGCAAAACCCTTGCTATTCAAAGACTAGTACCATGTACATAAAGAGTAGTAGGTGAGTTTTGGTACTAACCAAGAAAATAAAGAAAAGATGGACATTATTGAATCAGGTTTAGCTAGGAATCTATAAGAATGTGAGAAAATGGACACTTCATGGCTAGACCCCTTTCGACATTAACCCTTCTTTTTTTTGTTACAAGAGGAGGTCTCAGCCTCACACACACACATACCCTTTGTACACCCCGGGAGTCGAACTCCCCACCAACAATACAAGCATCAATACACCCTACCAATTGAGCTAACGCTCTGGCTGCTTTCGACATTAACCCTTGAAGTGTGTGAAAATGACACGCACGCACACACACACACACCAATGTTTGCATGCTCGAGGAATCAAACTCACCAACAGTAAAATGAGAGTCGCTACAAGAAAACTGAGTTACAGTGATGGCCTTGACTGGTGATCTGGGCTAGAAGGAAACCAATGTAATTCAATACTACATTATATTGGTGATGTCAACCAGCTTTTCTTTGGTATACAACTGGCAATGGTGGTGCTTTCCATTATAAACTTCAGAAACGTATATGTATGTATGTATATGTGTGTGTGCGTGCGTGCGTGCATGTCTCGTTGAATCCCATAAATTGATCTCACTGCAAAGTACTAAAACCACATCTAAAAGAGAGTTACTGAATTTATGGGAATTCGTTCGTGGAAATAACTAATGTAAACCCAGTCACAGCAGGGCCCGGCCTAGAATGCATGTCCTAGGCCATCTTGGCGTTTTACCAGGCCAAGTAGGGCGTTTCACACGCCGCCTACTATGTCACAGGTTGGGTCTCGCTAGGAGTTGCGGACCCATTTGTCGAAGACAATTGATCTGTTTGCTTCATTGTTAGGGGTGGTGCAAGCCCGGTTCGTGCGACGGTTGACCACGGCTATCACTACTGAGGTCCCAATTGAGGCTGGTTCGACCCATTCGGATAGGGCGTGGGTCGTTCTATGTATAACTATCAAAAACTGTGTGACATCAACTGGATCATGTGATTTGGAAGGCATCATATAAAAATCATCAAACACTTATACAAAGTTACAAATGCATTTATTTTTCCTAAATTTTTGGAAATTAATGCGTTTAATTTGGAAGGAAAAGGGAGTCAAGAGCCAGCGTGGATTGACAAGGAAAGAAAGTGGGCCTACAGGAAAAAGGCCCAAAATGTTTGATCACACACACCTGCGTATTATATAATGTTCGTTTTGAAGGGGACAGATACACATCTTCTTCGTGGGACTCAATTGCCATATCTGGATAGCAGTTTTGTTCCAGTACGAAGAAAAGATCCTCCGAAAGAGACTCATTCGTAGCAGATTTCAGAAAATGGACCAAAAACATGTCCAAGTGCGCTACCACCCACGTTCCCTTGGGCCCAAGCCTGCGTGTATGCATGCATCCGTGCAATGCCCTAATTAATGCTTTACTGCTTGGCAGCACACACTCTCTCTCTCTCTCTCTCGCTCTCTCTCTCTATATATATATATATATATATATATATATATATAGAGAGAGAGAGAGAGAGAGAGAGAGAGAGAGAGAAATTCATCCCCCTTGTGTGCACCATGGCCCCTCGGTGCCTCCCGTCGACATCTTGAGCCCCTCATTCTACCTTTCATAAGCCCATGATAGCCGCCTAGTAGCACTACCACCTTTCGACTCTCTTTCTCATATATATATGAAAATTTCATAAAAACATTTTTTGGTTTTTATTTTGGATCTTACTTTTATTAGATACATAAAAATTGAGAATTAAAAGATTTTAGTGGTGATTGACGACATAAAAAATAGATGAAAAATTATTTATATAATTTTTTTAATGAAAATATAGATGTTAGTATTAGCTTAGGATAGTTAGCCAAATCATAAAAGTATAAACCATAATTTTTATTGGCGTCTTTAAAGAATGAAGTCAAAGAGGCTCTTAAATATATGAAGGTTGGCAAATATGTGGGACAAGACAATATTCTTATAGAAGTATGAAAAATCTTAAGAAAGATGAGGCTCACTTGGTTCACAAGACTATTTAAATGAAATATGGAGAACCCAAAAGATGCCCAAAGAATATAGAGTGAGTACACTTATACCCATATATAATAACAAGGGAGACATTAAAATTGTACGAATTATTGAAGTATAAAGTTAATGAGCCATACATTGAAATCATGAGAAAAAATTATCGAACGTAGGTTAAGACAAGTATCGAGTACAATAGAAAACTGATTTGGATTCATGCCCGATAGATCTACTATTGAAGTGATTCACCTATTGAGACGTCTTATGAAACATTGTAGAGCAAAAAAAGAAGAACCTTCGTATAATATTTATTAATCTAGAAAAAACTTACGATAGGGTACCAAGAGATGTTCTTTGAAGAACCTTATAGAAGAGAGATATCTAATTGACATAAATAAATCTTATAAGAGACATGTATGATGGTGCAAAAACATGTATGAAGACTCATAAAGGAATGATAAACTCTTTTGAAGTTAATATTGCGTTACATTAGGGATCAACTTTAAGCCCATACTTATTTATATTGGTCATTGATGAGTTATCAAGATATCTTCAAGATGAAATATCTTAGTGTATGTTATTTATAGATTACGTTGCGTAGTGGATGAGTATAAGGAGAAAGTTAGTAGGAAATTGGAACTATTAAGAAACATTAGAAAGTAAAAGCTTCCAACTTACTAGAAAAAAGACATAATATATGAAATATAAGTTTGATCATTTGGTCCTATAGAGGACATTAAAATTAGGATTGACACACATTACATCTCTCATAAGGAAAATTTTAAATACCTAGGGTCAATTTTTCATAGTGATGGAAAAATTATTAGAGATGTTACGCATAAAATTAATGCCGGTTGATTAGAATGGAGAGAAGATCAGTTATTCTATATGATAAGAAGATACCATTAAAGTTAAACAGTAAATATTATAGAGCAACAATTAAACCTGCTATGCTTTATGGTTCTGAGTGTTAGATAGTTAATCATCAATATATGCAAAAGATATCTGTAGCAGAAATAAATATGCTGAGATGGATGAGTGGCTACACAAGATAAAACCGTATATATAATGAGGTATTAGAAACAATTTGGGAGTAGCACCAATATATGACAAAATGAGAGAAAATGATTTAAAATAGTTTGAATGCGTAAAAATATGACGAAAGGACGCTCTCCTAAGAAGATATGAAAAACTAGACTGTGAAAATATAAAAAGAAGAATAAAACTACCATAAAAGTGTTGGAAAGAAAAAAAAAGAATGATCTAATTTATATTGAGTTAACTGCTGACACATGATAGGGCTATATGGAAACAAAAAAAAATCCATGTATGCAACCCATCTAATATGAGAAAAGACTTGGTTGTTATTTTTTGGTTTTCATTTTTTGCATTTTGGACCAATTTCTTGCTCAGTCAAACTGATACCATAATTTTCTGCAGTTAATAAAAAAACTCTAGCATAATAATGCTAGTTTTTGTTAATTTAACGAATATTGGTTACTAATCATTTTTATTTGGTACAGTTATGGAGCTCATGCCCTTTAACTTGTGAGTCCAACCCCTAGCCAAGACCATCTTGACCTAAGCTTACCACCTAAGTGTTTCTCTCTCTCTCTCTCTCTCTCTCTCTCTCTCTCTCTCTCTATATATATATATATATATATATATATAATGTTTATTTGGACCAGAGGTATCTCTTCTTCCTTGTACCGAGTTGCCATATATGGACGATATCTTTGTATCAGTAGTGAGAAAAGATCTTAGAAAGAGACTCATTCTGACCATATTCGAGAAAGAGACGTATAACGTGACGATGCAGCCTTGTTGCAGAACCCAAAAGATGTCCAGACAGTGAGTGCGCTTGCGCCCACATCCCCTTGCCCAAACTTGTGCGTACATGCATGCATCCGTGCGATGCCTAGTTAATGCCTTACTGCTCAACTGCAGTAGGACGTCTGTCTAGAAGGACCGTTACCCTTGAGGTTTTATCCTTCGCAGAAGGGAGTTAGGTATCTGAATGAGTTTGTCTTGAGGCAGTAGATAGCCATCGATAAGCAATGACGCTTTCTCTCGGTGGAACTGTAACTGCTGTAACTTTCCTTTTCTGTTCTTCAGTAGATTCTCTCATTGATAAGTTTTGACTTCGAGTCGAAGAAATTTACATCATTTTTTAGAAATGATTACAAGTTTATATAATTTTTTCCGATGGTTTCAGTTTCGCCCTAGCCCCAGCTTTAACTGCATTTGCAACCCCAAAAAGAAGAAGGGAGATTTGAGCTTAAAGTTTGATCCTCGGATCAAAATCCGGACTCAGATCTGTCGCCTGCTTTCCCTTGACCTCTCTCTCTCTTGATCTCCATCTCGACCTTTCTCAATATCTTTCTATTGGTTATAGTGAGCCACCGTATTCCGGCAAACCCGATCAGTAAGACGTGTTCTCTGTCTCGACCTCTTGCTCACGTGCTTTGTATGATCAAGAGACTGATAGTCGATAAGAGAAACGCGTTTAGAGGGCGTCCAAATGAGAGGAAGACGCGATGCATACATGTCTCGATTGAAAGGGAGACACAGGCGAGCAGTGGCGGATCTAGAAAATAGTGTGGAGGGGCCAGCCGTGCCGGATCTAAAAAATAGTGTGGGAAGGAGCGACCTACATATTTCATCGTGTTAAGGGGCAAAGCATAATCCTAACCATATATTCAGTAGGTTTTTATATTCATTAGGTTTTACGGTAAATTTTCGAAATTTTAGGAGAACGGCCGCCCCTCACTGCTCCATGTAGATCCGCCATTGCAGACGAGTGCACTGCATAGTGGTTGGGTCTTCTGTTTAAAAAAGTGCCAACCTGGTCGCGTCATCCCTCAACCGGTGACGGCCTGGCTACTTTTTTTTGTTGAACAGGAGGCACTAGGGATGACACGCTTCAAGAATGTCCTACACTAATATATATATATATATATATATATACTTTGCAATTGTTTGTTAAATAAGAATGCATTTTGAATCCTATAATCAAATATGTTGGTGGACACCGTCCAAAGTGCACATGCAAGATTGAGTGTTTTTCGTCAGGGAGGTTTGATACAACTTCATTTGTTGATTGAGTTGATGATTATGGAATTAAAAAAGTCATTTGATAAGCATGTACTACCTTGATTATAACTAAGGGATCGTTAGAAATATGGAGAAAAGAGGGCTGCCACATGTATTTGAGTTGATTGTAAAAGAGGTAGATCATCTTGAGATAGTAAGCACTGACTGTAACATTTGAGAGTGCATTGCAACACTAACATAGGGTTGTCATATACTCATGAGATCAACATTCTTTCAAAAAACCGTGAGTCAATAAAATTGTTAGTAATTACTTCTTTTTAAATGAAGCTTGATACTGAGGTAAAAATACCATACATATCTTACTACAATGATGACTTAAGAGAGATGAATGAGATGGTAGTTTTTAAACAATTTTAGGGAGCAACAACATAGAGCCAACTCTTACATTGTTGCATGAGTATTTCAATTCTGAGTCATCCTTTCGCTATCCTAAAATGAGACCATCTAGCAAATCCACTAAGAGGAATTTGTCTATATCATCACCTCTGCAAGTCATTCTTTATACGAAATTCTTACAATATGTGTTAATAAAAACGAGTATGAAATATATATGTATGTAAAACATCCCCGTGAGGGAATGGTAGTCCAACAACTTTTGTCAAAAGCCAAAGCATGGCCTAATTGCATCTCATTCTCGGTGCTGAGTGACTACAAATCACAAGGACAAATAGAAGAAGAAGAGAAAGAAGGACAAAAGTGAAAAGTGAGACAACTTATAGGAGAAGGGGAGAATAATTCAGTGTAGGTTGATGATGATCGTGTCAATTGCATAGGAGAGAGAGACAAAGAGAGAGAAGAATGAGATGTGTGAGAGAGAGGCAAGAGAGATCTAGAGATGTGATAGGGAGGGGCACTTCATATAATTGGAAATGGGGATGTTTGTTAAAATGTTGTGTATAAACAGCAATCTCCTAGATTTTCTATAGCTTATTTTCTTTTTCATCTATGTAAACACTTAAAATCTAAAGTAAAAGGTTCATACAAATCAGATCGACTCAAATACCAATTGCGAGTTGGATCGAATCCAAACACAAGCTTAATCATATGCAAGAACAGATTGGGTCGCATCTGATTCAAATGCCAAAGTAAGGTGGATCACATTCAAGTACAGACTGGAGCAAATACAAGCATAGACCAAATCAGATGCAAATACAAGATTCACGTACAGACTGAAGCGGATACAAGTACAAACCAAATCAAGATCCAAATACAAATTGAATCAAATATAAACATCAACTGAACCATATCCAAATACAAGGTTCAAATACATACCAGATAGATATACTGAGTTAGATCCAAATACAAACTGGATCAAATACAAGCACCCAGTGAAACAAATCCAAATACAGATACGATTGAATCAGATACAAATAAAGGACCAAATTCAAAATTTAAAAATCTACTAGAGAATCACATGTATGCAAAATCTTGCAAAAGGCAACCTTCAATCACCTATACCTAGCAGACTTACACCTGCAACAAGAAACATGCAAACAGAGAAGCAACAAAAAACATGAGAACAGAGAAACAACCATGAAAGACTTCAAGAAGGAAAGGCATGCATATTTTGATCTCTTATACAAATCAAAACCGATTTCCTACAAAGGCACCTAGAAAAAACAAAGAAGAAAGAAAAACACCACCACCAGAAATCTATCAAAGGAGGTGTGTAACCTCAATAAAAGGGCATCAATGAACCCTTTGAGAATCCGTGCAGAAACGTGGATCCACTATTGATTATGAGAAAACCTCTTTGAGTCCCCCCTTTTAAGTTTACCATGAGTTCTCTAAAAACTTGTTTTCGTTGTAAAGGTAAGAGAGTTCGTTTCATTGTGTGTGTTAGCGAGAAACGGGTGTGAGTGAGCATATGCCGACTTATAGTCTCTGAGTCTCTCTCGTACCTATGCTTCATGTAGAGGACTGAATCCCTCTCCCTCTCTTCTCACTCTACATTATGTGAAGCATACCTGAACTACCGCTCGAGGCCACCATCCTCGTCACCGTCGGACCGTTGGGCCACAACCTCACCATCACCCACGGTTGCTTTCTGCATCCTCCTCCTCTCTCTCTTTCTTCCCCTCAGCAATTTCCAACAAAATTCTAACCTTTTTATTTCAACTGGATGGGTCCAATCAATTGACTTGATCCATCGCAACCCACTTGAATTGGATCCCATCTAAGTCATTTCCAAATCCGACCCAAGGAATCTTATTTTAACTTCAATCTAACTTGGATCTGAACCTAGTTGGACCCAAAATCCAATTGATCTATTTAAATCTCACTCTTCCTTCCCAATCGACTCATTTTGAATCAGATCCATTTTTATCCAAAAATCTTATCTTCGAGTTGAATCAAACCAAACTCAATCCAAACTAATAGACCCAATCTTTCTTGGATTTGGCTCCATTCGGAATTAAATCTCATTTGTATCATTAAAAGCTTACCAAATCTCAAGTATTTCAAGAATTTAGACTTACTCAAAATAAGCAAATTTGGTAGCATGGGATATCGACCCTTGCTCGGTAGAGCAATAACAACTTTGATGAAAAGAACTCAAACAAGCCCACATCACACATAAAAAAGGAGATTATTAAGAGGTATTCCACTTTTGTAATTTGACCTCCTAATTACTTCTCATTTTCCTTACTATCAAGAGGATCATATTGTGGATCTAGATTTTATGGGACTAAAAATTTGCGTAGCGGTGAGACCATGTGTGTCTACCAAAATTTGTTTGCTAAATTTGAATTTACTTTTACATGCTAAATATCATAATTGACACTTCCATGTATTATGCATGTAGTGTAAAGCACCCTTAATTGTGCTTCACACACTCACATAAAAATGCACTTGCACACATATTTAACTCATTTATTTATTTGTGTATTAGATTGTTTGCAACACTTATACACACACTTAGATTAAGATTAGTGCAATTTCCACTTAAATCTGAAATATATTTCAACTATTATTATAATAATCAATCTAAAGGTAATGCAGAATCCTTGTCTCACAGTTTTCTAGGAGTGTGTTTGATTCACAGTACCACGTGGGATGGACCCTTACTTTTAGGAACTCCAGTACTAGATCCACATCCTGAATCAAACAAGGAACATGGGAGAACCATGACCCAGATTTCACTTAAAAAATTCACACCATGTTAAGGGGTGGGCCTCTAGAGTTGGAACTGACTCCTCTTGTCTTTGGGTACCCTAAATCCTCTCTCTGCGGACAACATTCTCTTCTCCACCCGGTGTTGCTCCACCCGGTGTTGCTCATCAATCGTGCGTGCAAGCTATGCCCTAACCCCTCTCTTTGACCACGACATTCTCTTCCTATTCTCTTATCTCATTTCTGGTCGACGACTCCTCTCTCCCTCATTTTTTGTCATCATCACAATCATTCATCTAGTTTTGTATTGATGATGCAATTTCTTATTGGTGATGTAGTTTCCATGCACTATTTTTATAGAGAAATGCACTATATTGCAATGTGTTCTGCTTTTCTATCTCATGTGTTGTGTCCAAGCTAAACCAGTTTTATCCGACACTTATAGCATTAGATTACCCAATTCAGTAAGCCTTTAATTAAGAACTCACATATCAGGTGGTCATTATGGAAGTAGTTGACTTGTCAATTTGCATATCTTTGAAGCACATGGCAGAGAGGAAGCACATACAAGAAATAGTTTCTAGCAAGTGCACGCCATTGATCTCATTCACTTATGTATAATTCTATCAGTAAAAGTGTAGATTTTCTTAGAACATATTGTAGAGATCGATAATCCTCACATTTGCTCTTACGTATACCACTAACTATTATACAATTGTTATGTGACATTTTATGTGATAGAGACTTTCAATAAGATGCACAAGAAGTATCAATAGAAGACTAAGTTTGTATGATATTATGGATATTAGGTCAATGAGTATCTAATCACAATATACAATATGTTTTTCACGGATCAAGTCAAACAATAAGCAAGTATTTTAACAAAATTATAGCAAATATGTATTATATAGCAAGGGAATACATATATCGAGACAATAAGGACACGCCTTTAAAGATTACAAACTATCCAAGATTCTTTCCCTATTTCAAGATATATTTATTTCCCCATAGTAAGTAATGAACATACATATATCATTGATAACATATGTTACAATTCCTTGAACTATCATTATTCTATAAGATTGCTTGGGGGTGATTGACGATACACATGTTCTTGCTTGTATACCAAGTGATAATCAATTGCGTTATTATAATAGAAAGCACATAATATCACAAAATATCTTAGGTGTTATTAGGTTTGATATGTGCTTTCATTATGTCTATGCGGGATGGGAAGGAAGTACAATTGATGCATGAGTACTTCAGAGTACACTTAATGATGCTATTCATTCATTAGTGGTGTTAGAAGGTAATATATTTATTAAAAATTGATACAACTAATGAAGTATACTTAAATGTATGTTAATGACATTAATTATCTTTTGTAGGAAAATATTATCTTGCTGATATAGAATACCCACTAATAACTGAATTTGTCACTCCATACCCAAAACGTAGATATCACTTGTCTAAATTTAATACTTCTAATACTAATTCTATCCGTGTGAAAGAAGAGTTGTTCAACCATAGGTACTCTTCATTACGAACTATGGTTGAACGTGTATTTGGAGTCTTCAAGGCATGATTTCCTATTTTCAAAACTCAAATTACGTACAAGTACATATTATAATAGTTGCATGTGCTTTACATAATTTTATTCTTATGCACAAGTCAAATGCTGTTCATTTTAAAGAAGAATGTGAAAGTAGTAATGGCAAAAGAAATTACGTACGAGAACCCCACAATGAAGTTACTCAAGACTAGTTGTGTGCACAACATGATAGTAATAGACAACTAAGAGACTTATTAACAAACATGATTGTGGGAAAACTATTCAAACAGTAGGTTTGCTAAAATCTTAATTATCAATTTTTATATGATCATTTTCTTTCTTATTTATATTATTGAATTAACTTTAATATCTCATATTGTTTACAAGGACCATCCAGCTCATGATGTGGTCAATTAATAGCACTTTGGATGTAGAGGTAATGTATTGTATTGGTGTACTTGAATATTGTGTTTTAATTATAATACTTCTTTTTGTTGTGCTACTTTCTTATTGTTTGATATTATTGTGACTTTTGTTTTTTATTACTAACTTTCTAATTAAATGGTTTTCTTGCAAGAAGGATATCAATAGAAATAAGGGCTTCACATGATATAATGGTTGGTACTTTTTGGAAGGACTTTGTTTTAGACTTAAAGTTGCAGTTGTAATTGATTTTATTATGGACATAAAGTTGTAATTGGTTTTATCCTCGAAGTTATTGTAGACTTAAAAGATGTTTAATGATGTTTGTTTTAATCTTCTTTAGTCTGATATTCTTATATTGTAGCTCTTTTATGAGTTGAAATTCCCTTCCAACAAGAGAAGATTTTGGCAAAATTTTTGTACAAAACATAAGCACAAACATATTGTATTTAAGATAATTGTGAATATCATTTTGGAGTGTATTACTTTTTTGTAAGGCTGATTTACTAAAATAAGTTTTGATTCTATTTTATTATGTTGAAAAAAAGTTCTTGCTTGTTATTACCCAACACACGGAATTGTCATTGGGAGAAACTTTGCCAAAAGTTCAAAGGAATGTAAAAATACAAATTCTTGACTGATTGAAGATATGAATATGATGTTTGTAATTATGAATGTTGTTTTATAGTTCTAATTGAAACAATTGATCAATCAATTTATGTCCTATGTTAAAATCTACTAATCAGGTTTGCATGGAGAAGCACAAAAGCAATATGATAGAAAATACGATTGACACTGACTGCTCTTATAAAAACTCAGGATTTCATATTTTGTCGTGTATACACTGACCGCACTTATTCATGATAGTTTAATCGATAACAATTTCTTATAAAGAATTACCGAACGTAGGTTAAGGCAATTATCGAGTACAATAGAGAACCAATTTGGATTCATTTCAGGCAGATCTACTGTTAAAATGGTTCACCTTTTGAGACATCTTATGGAATATTTTAGAGCAAAAAAGAAAGACCTTTACAAGATATTTATTAATCTAGAAAAAGCTTACGATAGGGTACCGAGGGAGGTTCTTTGAAGAACCTTGAAAAATAGAGGTATCCCATTGACATACATAAATCTTATAAGAGACATGTACGATGATGCAAAAACATGTGTGAAGACTCATGAAGGAATGACAAACTTCTTTGAAGTTAATATTGGGTTATATCAATGATTAACTTTAAGTCCATACTTATTTATAATGGTGATTGATGAGTTAACATATATTCAAGATGAAGTACCTTGGTGTATGTTATTTGCAGATGACATTGTGTTAGTAGAGGAGTCTAAGGAAAAAGTTAATAGAAAATTGGAACTATGGAGAGAAACATTAGAAAGTAAAAGCTTCCGACTTAATAGAACAAAGACAGAATATATGGAATGTAAGTTTGATTATTTGATTACTTCAGAGGACATAAAAATTAAAATTGGCATACATTGCATCCCCAAAAGAAAAGTTTTAAATACCTAGGGTCAATTTTTCAAGTGATGGAAGAATTAATGGAGATGTTACGCATAGAATTAATGATGGTTGATTAAAATGGAGAGGAGCATAAAGTATTCTTTATGATAAGAAGATACAATTAAAGTTAAAAGGTAAATATTATAGAACAACAATTAGATCTGTCATGTTTTATGTTTCTGAGTGTTGGACAGTTAATCATCAATATGTACAAAAGATGTCTATGACAAAAATGAAGATGTTGAGATGGATGAGTAGTCATAGAAGAAAAGATTGTATACATAATGAGGTTATTAGAAATAAATCATGTGTGGTACCAATAGAGGATAAAATGAGAGAATATCGTTTAAGGTGGTTTGGACATATAGAAAAAATATTATAAGAAGAACCTCTAAGAAGGTATGAAAAACTAGATTTTAAAAGTATTAAAAGAGGTAGAGGACGACCACAAAAGTGTTGGAAAGAAACAATAAAGAATGATCTAGCTTATTGTGAGTTAACTGCTAACATGACACATGATAGGGCTATGTGGAAACAAAGAATCCATGTAGCCAACCCCGTCTAGTATGAGAAAAGGCTTAGTTGTTGTTATTGTTGTTGTAGTAATTTGTAGCTCAATTAGCAAATGTATTTGGGTTCGCATTGTATCGAACTTTCAAATCAAGCTACCAATAAGTTCTTTTTTGTTTCACTTATACACTATCATAAACAATACCATTAAGATATAGAGAGAGATTGGTAAGTGTATAATGTTGTTGAGTGCATAATCTTTGTATAAACATTTTTACTGTTTGAACTTTGATATAAACAATTTAGCTCAATAACAACAAATAAGCTGATTCTTATACTAGATGTGTCGTCTACATGAATTCTTTGTTTTCACATATCCCTATCATGTGTCATGCTGGCAATTAACTCAACATGAATTCTTTGTTTATACATATCCCTATCATAGGTCGGCTACATGGATTCTTTGTGTTCACATATCCCTATCATGGGTCGGCTACATGGATTCTTTGTTTCACTTATTCTCATACTAGATGGGTCGTTGGTTTTTCTTGTTTAATATAGGTGGTTGCTATACCCTCTTTTCTTTGGAATTTGCCAAAATAATTTTAAATGATAACTACTCTATGTACATGGTTTGTGAAAGTTGAGAGATGTTAACTGGTCTTTATAGTTTCTGACTTTATATGGTTCTTGGTATTTAAACAGTGTCTAGACTCTGGTGCAAGTTGACACGTTTCCAAGAGTAAGGCTAAAGTCATTGACCTAAATGAATATACGTGTGGAGAGTTTATTGCATGATATATACGGAAATGATAGGGTCTTCGAGGAATTATACTCTTGAGGGACCACCTTCCTATCGCTCTTGATCGAAAACGCCACCACTAAAAGAACCAAATAATTGCCAGAATCAAAGTCACGCGCATAGGCGTTTCCATACCAAAGGAGATGTGCTTACCATGCATTCCCTTGTTTGTGGACAGGCCACCACGAGCTTGCGTGCTCCTGAGGGCAGACATGCCCATGGTGCCTCCTAGTCGAGGGGTTTGCACTTGTGGCACATTTGCCTTTGAGGGTGGATGAGCCAGCCTTAGGGTAAGAAATAAAGGAAGAGGGGCGAAAAAAGGGAGGGAGAGTGGGAGAGGAGAGACTTCAATACAACAAGAAACACCTCCGACGAAAATGATGTTTGAAAGAACGAGAGATGATAATGTAGCAGTGAGCAAGAAGAGAAAGAGAGAAGGGAGTGAGAGGAGTGACTGGAAGGAGAGAGAGAGAGAGAGAAAGTGGAAGAGGTTAGTTTTGGTATTATGGGTATTTGGGTGGTGCGAATACCAAATTTGGTGTATGTGAATACCATTCTTGGATTTAGAATCAACTTGGAGCAATTCTCGACTGTTACCTGCTTTCATTATACTCGCTTCCTTCTACAGCCATGGACCAGTTGATTAGTTGAGACGTCATCGGCAGGATGAGCTGCCTTTGTTGTCAACTTTGCTGGTTTTGTTTGGCCACACCAACCCTAATTTATACCAACATTAATGGAGCTTGTTTTCTAATGCAATACACCACAAATTTTTCACTTCTATTATGTCATTTTGATCTGGATTTTCGAGTTAAATGATTGCCAAATATCGTTAAAGAATCCATGTTGTCAACCCCAAAGGCTTGGTTGTGTTCCGTCGTCTTTTAGCAAAAGTTGGGTGTACATTTGGAATGGCTGCTTCAATTTCTGATTCAGGTTTTGGACCTTCTATGTATTTCGAACTTGTTAAGGGGCTCAGGGCAGTGAGCCGTGCTGACTGCTGACATTACAACAATTTGAAGGTTTCCAATACCGAATTACAGGGAAGCTCAGTTCCAGAAAGTGAAATTTCTACTACCATTCACCACCAATATATTTTGCTTCAGGCATATTAATGGTATAGCCACGTGCAACAATTTCTGCTAGCACCTTGTTCCTTCTATTCCTATGGGTATTAGTATAACCTGGTCACTTTCTATGCAGAGGTGATGCAATATCCTGATGCATCTCTCAACCTTATGACTGCACATCTCAACGTTTCTCGGATCACCACTCAGCACCCATATCCAGAGACATTGAGATAATTGGTGGTTGTTGTGCCGGGAAAGCATGCCCATCATGAATCGTGGCTGCATAGTAAATGGCCTCATTATACATGAGGGCAGCATAAACAAAGTTCCCATTGCTTCATTTTCATATTGGCTTAATCTCATGGTGTACCAAATCTTGATAGCAAAGAAGTCTCCAAATCCATAAAGCCACTAAAATCAGCATTGCCATATTTCTGTTTCAGTTTGACAGGGAAACATTTTAACAAGCTGTTTATTCTGTTAACTATGGATAGTTATTATCCTAATTCATGCTAATGTACAATGCATGAAAAGTATCAGCCAAAATTAATTTACAGAACAAATCTCAACTCTTCTTTTGCATATTCACTTGTGTCTTCAACAACTTGCTCCCATACATTAGCTATCTTCTCTGCAAGCGCAGCCTGTTGAGAAATCACAAGACTTCTTGTTAGTTGCCATCTTTGCAGCCAAGCTGGAAACATAAACCACAAAAGATGATCCTAGTAGTTAACTTCAATGTTTGCAGTTTCCAGAATCAATGGTTTGTTCACGCACAACCTTACAACCCGGCTCGAAAAATCAGTGTCCATGTCGAGATCCTGAACACTCCAGGTCAGGTTCGTGTCTACTAAACAACATGGCGAAGAGGGTCTTGTTTAGTTAGAACTCGACTGACTCCAACCATGGAGACAATCTTCCGCCTCTGGGTTTGTGAGTATCCATCATTACAACCGTGAGAATCTTCACTGAGAATAGGTGGCTACTTTTCAAACTATCATGCGTTCTAGAAGCTTAATAGCAAGATTAACAATCCATCCGATTCAAATGCATATGATTTAAGACCACATATGCCACTGAAATCATCCTGTTCTACATGAACAGTACAGGTATAGGTTTATCCTTTCAAAACATAGGACAACTAACAAGTAGATAGGGATGCTCTAGTGAGGAAGCTTATAATGCCTGGTACCTGACATGCATGTTTGAAACACAGACACCTAAGAGGCTCAGCCTCGACAAGGGGTTGAATTAAAGCACATAGTAATAATAGTTCCAGTTAGAAAATAAAGAACTCTGTTTCAACTTTAAACGTAAATCTGACATTTCTGCTTAACTCTCAGCCAGTGACTGACAGGTTAGCCTAGTAGAGAAACTAATGCATTACTAACATGTAGAGAGGCAGAAGATCGTAGCATAATGATACAACAAAGAGCAGCGTTACCAATGCTTGCAGATACAAGTTAATTCATATACGTGGAGAAGCTCCACGACAATAATGGAACTATTCAGATAACATTTACCCAGAGATCATTAAAGGAATCATAGACAAAGAAACAGTTTAGTGAAACCCATACACCACAAGTCCAGACTGCCTTTCATTGCAGACCAACATAATCCAGTCAGCATAATAGTTTTGAAACAATAAATAAGCATGATCTAACGTTACCTGATTGACTACGAATCCACTCAACATGCCAAAGAAGTCGCTGGTCCTTTCTCTCTCAAGCCTTTCAAGCTCGTTCTTGTTGTTTTCCTGCATTACCATGTGAATAAAGTCACACATTTCTCATGTATTAATACATGAAAGAGGTTTTTCAGAATGAGAAGCACGATTTATATATTCGCACATATAGGACTCAAAATAGTAAGATGGCTTTGTATTACACTCAATAGCAATCCTCACTCACTTTACAATGTTAATTATAACAAATAGTATATTAAGCATAAGCAGAGCAAAAGGAAGAATGCCTCTGTCATCCTGTTCAAAAGAGGCCAAAGCTACATTCTACCAGAATCTCTGCTAAATCCCATTATACATCTGAAGTCCCATGCATTTGTAATGAACTCCAAAAAGCCCAACGTAGTTCTTTTTTCATCAACATGAAAGTGTATCACATTGATCTAGCTTATTGTAAGTTAACTTCTAATATGGGAAAAGGCTTAGATGTTGTTGTTGTTGTTGTATGAAAGTATATCACATTCTGGGATCCATAAGACCATGCCGTGTAATGCACAAAGTAAGCCACGTTTGAATGGCTCCTTCAATATAAATTTCAGAAGTTAACAGATGCATTAGAGATGACTTTGTACTGAACTGAAGAATGCAAGATCGTGACAGATTAGTCCAGAATCCTAGATAAACGAGAGCATTAACAAAGGATCCAACAAGATCATCTTTGGTGCCTAACCAATACGCGAAGAGATCTGTCAGATTCTTCAATTTCCCTGCAATCCTCTGCTCATCAGATTGGTGCACTAACAGGTCGAAGTACTCCAATTGGGAAGAGCCCTACCCCCCCCCCCCCCCCCCCCCCCCCCCCCCCCCCACACACACACAAATAGTTTGAGATCATTAGGAAACAATTTGAGGAACTGGAGTTCTTAGCTGACAATAGGCATAAAGGTTGCAACTATAACAGCTACTTTGTCCCCATATTGAGGATTAGAGTTTACATACTCTGCAGTAAAATTGGAATGACTAGAGTGTGGTGACCAGTGTTATCCATATCGTACGATATGTAACAGAAACCTGTATCATATGATATAGGTTATTGTGTTGTATACAGGCGATACGCCAACATTTTTTTTTCAAATTTTTTTTGCAGGTTTCTGGCCTCTTTTCACTTCTCTCAAAGGCATCCTTCGATATGCTTGTTTGGGATTGCAAGCTATGTAACATGTAAATTTGGGTTAATAATTTTATTTATTGAATAAGAATAATTTATGAACAAATAAAAATTGTGACAAAATCATTTCCCTTTCTATTGCCAACTTTTAGGTATATTTCTGCTACCAGGTTCTAATTTCATGAAATCGCAAACAATGAAGAACAATTTGGTTGTCTCGGTTCATTGAATGGGCATTTCATAACTTCACTATTTTAGGGTTCATCTTACATGACTTCCATTGAGTTGAATATGACGTGTGTAAGGCTTAACTCACCCTGTGAAGTAAGAAATGGAGCTCAAGCATTAGTTAAAAAGCTAGTCTAAAAAGGGGATATCATCAAGTAACAATATCACATCACTGAGGTGTCATAGACTCAATACAAAGAAATGGAGCTCATCATTTTGCTCACATATGAAAATTAGCAAATATGACAACTACATGTACAAAGATAACAATTTGTTAATTTTGATATATTAGATGAGTGGATTATAGAAGATAACGAAGAAAATGCACTCCTAACCGAAGAAGACATTGCATGAATTAATTTGAAAGGAGTGCAACAACATCATGAAGGATATGAAGATTTTGATTTTGAAGTAGAAGGTGATGAGAACTTTTGAATCTTTATCAAGGAGAAGATGAAGATTATTTAGTTAATGATCCTCATACAAATTTACAATATGTAAAATGTAAATGTATTTCATTTTTTGCTTCAAAATATGTAAATTTGGACGCAATTATTCAATGTTGAATGCTTAATATATACTAAACTTTGCATTATATGAATTCAAAGCAATTACCAGATTTTTCCTAATTTTTTCTGATTTTTTTTATTTTTACTATTTTTTCTGATTTTTAAAATATTTTTCTATTTTTTAATATTAAAGTACGCTATGGTACGATATGATATGATACGCCCATATCGTAGAGCCCAGTGATACGTGATACGATACACATAAGACAACCCTGGTGGTGACAAGAGCCTCAATAACCATAATCGATAAAGTAAACCAAAACAACCATAACCTAACGTAACACCCATGAAATACATCAAATCAAGAAAACTTTGAACTTTACATATCAATCTAGCAAAACTCGCAAATCAAATGCAACACACAGTTTCATTAATATGAATGTGAAATTCTACCTTAATTCTCTCATATTCTTTTAAAGCAAAACTTTTTCTCTCTTCAGTAACTTTTATTGCTTCTTTCAACTCTTCCAATTTCTGGTTCCTTGCTCTGTCCCCACCAAATACATTTGAGAAAGCAGCTTCAAGCTTTTCAGCTCTTGAATTCATTGAAGATAATTCTGATGATAATGTTTGTACAGTCAATAAGGCATTGGATCGATCTGAGAATGCACTATGAACAGCTTGCATTAGTCCGAGATACTCATGAAGCTTGTCCTGGTAATGCACATATTACAAGAGTAAGCAGAAAATGATTTAGAAAGGGGGGAAGTGGGCCAGCGGAGTAACCTTTTGTCACCACAAAACCAGTCACTAGCCATAAAGGACGAAGTTCAATTTCAATGAGCAATGACTTGCATACCAAATGTTTGACTGACTGGGCATTTGAATCACGATAGAGTCTGCTAGCTTTAAGAGCAGCCGTAGCTAGTCTTCTAGAATCAGCTGCGCGTCTTCTCTGTGAACAAAGCGTACCCTTCTCTGTTTCAAATTTTGCAAGTTTGATGAATGCCAATCCTAATTCGCCCATCGTATCTCCAATATCTTGTTGAGCTTTCACGAGTCCTTCGGCCTGCATCAAAGAAGCATATATATGTAGACAGACTACTTTTGTCACGTTTTCTAAAGACAGATACACTCTTCCCGGTGAACCTTCATGAAAAAAAAGTATTCATTACACAAGCTTCTTAATATCAATTTCAATACCTCATTACTACGTTAGGACGAGCAATCAAAAGCGTAAACTTGAAGACATTACAAAAGAATGTCAACCGTATGGGGCTCAGACTTGAAAATGAGGCAAAAGTCCACATTTTCCTGGAAAGCTTTTACTTAACCTAGTTAAAAGATAACAGTATGATCTATGAAATGTAGCATACTTGTTTTAATTGGGAGCTGGTTGGAGGTCATCTAGTGTTACTTAATCGTAGGTACAAAGATTGGCTCCAAATACTGGAATACATGGATATACAGGCATCCAAACAATAGAGGAAGTTAATAAGTTGAATAATGGATTATCAACGGTTAATCCAGAGATCATATTCTGAAAGACTACACATAGAAGTAGTCTAACACCCAGGCCATAATGGGAATCTCATTCACTACTGCACAATATGGTCTACAGTATCTTTTGCCTGATTCTATCTTGATTTGGCCTAAGAAGCGTATTGTCATGAACGACGTCCACAGAAAGAAAGATCTTCCAAAAGGTAATACTAACTATAAACGCAGACAGAAACAAATTAAATTATAAACACAGAATCAGACAGTGAGAGATAGCTTCTATCACCTGTTGTGATGCATTAATGAGCTGTTGCTCAAGATCCTTCAGTTTTTCCTTCTTCTCCCAAAACTCTTTGTCCTCAACTACGGGTGGCCTCGAACCGCCCCAATCATTAACCACAGATTGCTTCAACACCTTAAATATCCTAAACAGATCCCTCCCTCCTTCAGCTAGCCCGGAGACGTCTTCAGCAGAAACTGCATGCACTGATTCACGCAATTGTCTCGGCAGCTTCTCTCCAACATCCAGCATTGTTGACGCTGAATCACTGTTTGATGCAAATGGCAGATTCCCATGGCTTTGAAGAAACAGTCTGAATTCGTCGCTCCGTCGAATGGCCGGGTGTGCGGCCAACCTACGTAGATACTTCTCCAATGCAGCTCTCCTCTGTTCTACAAATTCTAGCCTATGCATAACCTGACTCTCCATCACATTTTTGTCTGGTCGAGGGGGAATTAAAAATCCACGGTAGGATTCCGCAAGACGAACGGCAAGGGTGACTACGTCGCGGAATCTGCGCCTCACGGCGAACTCCGAATTACCAAACTCTGTCATGTTCGTCCTCGTGGTGATCAGATAAGTAATGTATGAAGAATTCACTCCCGGAACCAAAGAATTAGTCATCTCCTGCTCTTTCTGAGGATTTGAAACCGTGATTCGCAGATACTCCTCGGGCGAAGAACCTGAATTGGCTGAAGAAGAGGATGAAGAACCAAGCAACCCTGAAGAATTCCCCAATGCGGCGTGGTACCCATTGTTGGCGACATCGTGCTCATCCCCGCAAACGGCCTCGGCGTAAGATGGAGGCTCCAGAAACGCGTTGTCGGCCGAACTTCTCATATGCTTCGGCGAAGAAAGAGGATGGTGGACGTCGTTAACCGATGGGATAGAGCTTCCGTAATCGCTATAGGAAAGAAACGAAAGGGGTGGAAGAGGGTCGTCTAGAACGACGTTTTCCATCGCTTCCTTAAAACTCAATGGGTGAGTCTCCTCACCATCATGGTTCTCAGCACCCATCATGGTCTAAAGCCCACGCGAAATCAAAGAAACCAATGCTGTTCTCCAATTATGAAAGAGAACGAAACGGGTTTCAATCAATTAGATGATAACCAGCAAGAATCAAAGCTACCCATCAATCGAAACCTTGGAAAACAAGAGAGAGAAACAAAGGGAGTCTCAGTCATAATTTGGGGGGATAAACAAGCCAATAATCTGATGAATCTCGCACCTGCAAATAGTGCTATCAGCTTATACATCTCATCTCTGTTTGAACATGTTATGCCTTTCCGGATCAATCAATTCAAGCAACACCTCAGAGGATCAAGATCTTCTTAAGGTTGCCCAGAAACTGAAATTTTGCGTCACCTTTCGTATAATCGTAGAACATTCAAGCATTTGCGTTCCACGTTTAAATCGGTCGATCCTAAGACTTTGTGAGGTTTGACTTAGGGACCACGGAATTAACTGCGTTGTAGAATTACGATATTAAACAAACATAATACACGTAAAGATTCTATGGGCTCATCCCAACCCGACTCCAACTTAATCTACCAATTTATGGTTAAGCAAAAATCTACCCACTCGTGCAAACTGAGTTAACCCACCCAACTGCAACTTGGTGTGTCAACCAAATAAGGCAACCGAGCTCAAGAAATTCGTGTTCGTTCTTGACCACGTGCTCCCATATTTATTTCAACTTGGTTTAAAGAAAAAAAAATTACCAAGTAAATTGTGTTGCTACTACGCTCTGACCATTGCACGAACTCCACCATGAGTCCTTCAATTTTATAAATGCCTTCGCCTCGTTGACTCAGCGAACCTAACAACTGCCATGGATTCCCGAACCTCATCTTCAATTAGATTTCGAAACTATAATCCCATGTCAGAGGAACCCCGAAAAATAATTTCACCGGGAAAGTATATTTTCGGGGGAATAAACCATCGTATTACTCTGTCAGCTAAATCATTTGCCATTTAAATCTTTCAAATGATACTAGTATAGAGAGAGATCTAGTACACGGAAACTAGTTTTTTATATATACTTTGATATAGACCAGGTTTCAGGTTTGCCTGGAACCTGGAACCTGGAACCTGGAACCGGAACGAAATTGTTTCGGACCGATTTCAGAGTGGTTTTGGTTCCAGTTTCAGAATTGATAACGTGGTTTCAACTTTTTTAAATAAGAACAATGAACCCTCTACGAGCAATGGCTGATTTACATGGAGGAGTGGGGGCAGCCGTCCCCTCTCAAAATTTGAAAATTTACACTAAAACCTATGTTTTACAGTCAATATATATATATATGGTTGAGATTCATGTTTCACCTTCCTTACACTATGAAATATATATGTCCTCTCCCTCAACACTATTTTCTAGATCCGCCACTGTCTACGAGTCGAACTCTCCATCAACTAAATGGTAGGGAGCACCCTGTCATTGAGCTAGCAATCCATTCATGATAAAAGGTTTTAGACAATCGGCTTGAAATGGTGGTTTTGGTTATGAACCAGTTCCTGGAGACCATAAGCGAACTGGAGGCCTTTTGGTTCTAGTTCGACCGGTTTCATGGGCAGTACGGTTCTGGTTATGAACCAACCATGTATAAGATGGATAGATAGATTAAAAAAAGAAAAAAAAAGTTGGATTTATGCAAGCTATGCATCAAACTCTTTGATGAGACAGATTTAGTTCGTCTGCTTGAATAAGTTCTCTGAGTACTCAAATTGTTAACGAGTGTTCTTCATAATGACAAGAATTATCTTTCTTTTCTTGGGAATGAAATTATTAAAGATTTCACTTACATCTTACGGGTTACATTTATGTATTTTTGTGGCGTCATGTCTCAAGTTCTTGGTATGAAGGCATTGATGTAGAAATTGGTCACTTTTTTTCTGGTACAATGAGGCCGTCGAAGCCTATGCCACCCTCGGTGTCGAACTCATGACCTTTATCTTGTGAGCCGACCCCCTATTGCTTCTTACCTGAGAAGGTGGGAGAGGTACACAGGATTTCAACAATTGAGAATCCAAATCAAAGCACATTCTTGAAGTGCATGAAACCCAGATTTAATATGAAAATAGCTTAATGTTTGAATCTGAATATAGGACCGTTTACCTAGAACTTTCAATTCAAAGAAGGTAAGTTATGAAAGGAAACTAAAATCTGAGACCATTGTCCCCCTTCTCTACATGGCATTAAGCAACAGTACCAGCTCTAGTTAAGCATCGCATGTATCAATTTGTTGGCTTAGAACACCATTGACAATGTGGACCGTTGTCGGTGAGGCATGGTGGTGTTTGCCGAATTTGGTTTCCAATGATCTCCAGACGGCAAGTTTCAGAGGAAATTGAATTCCACGGCACTTCAATATGGGAGGAAAGTGGAAGAGTATGTGAAGGAAGTGGATTGCATGAAACTCTTTCTTCTAATAAAATAACTTTCTCAATAAGTCTTAAATTAGGTCACTTGACTTCAGCACTACGGTAAGATTGGAGTTGGGTTTTATTGTTTGCAACCAATATATCCTTTCTTTTTCTTTCCATGAGCTCACTGTAGATCTGTAATTTGGTAAGGGAAAACCTAACCCCATCTTCTTGTCAATCAAACAAGACATTCATCACTGGCAGATCTACATTGAGCCACCCAAAGCCCATGGTGGGATTCATATGCTATAATACATAGTTCGCCTCACCCCAAAAGAGTTTCTATATCCGCCACTGATATTCATGATGCTCACCATTAATCCCAACTAGTCCAACACTATTAGTAAACATGGCATGACCTATTCGGAAGAGGTACCAGTTTTCTGAACCAGAAACAAGCCAGGGACCCTTCTAATTAAGTCATGGTTTCTCCTCCAAAACATATTCATGATGCTCTCACCACCCGTTGTCTGGTTTGTGCTCATATTACAAGTTTATCTTTGAGGTTGAATTGTTCGTGATAGCCATGAAAGGTATTGATTTGATTCTTGTATGCAATATCTCGAATCGATTGGCCGTGTTGAGTGAGAATTCATCTCAATGCAAGCAAGTTTTAGGCACCAATCAATACCAGTGATAAATCAGAGTGTCCTTGTCTAAAATCAATAGGAATCTGAAATGCCAGCGTCCGCAATTGTTAAAATATTTTTAAGTTTTCACATTCTTCCTTCAGAAGCCATAATTTACTAAGAGATAAAATTTTATTTGTAACTTTCAGAGCTTATTTAAAATTAATGTTTTACCAAATTCATCATTGAATACAGTCTCATTTTGTCGGAAAATCGCTGGATCTAAAACTTGTTAATTAAACATCCCGAACACATCTCTAAGGTTAGGTTAGTTTTAAGATTAGCTTTTAGCTGATGGCAATATACAGTATATCATAACCATCTGTTTGCCTATTTTTGAAAATCTCAACTAAATGATAAAAAAGATGGAGGATTGAGATAAAAAAAGTAAAATGCCTGCATAAATTTTGTACATTGTACTAGATTCACTCAAGACTTTTTACTTTTTATCCTAATCATTCCATTTTTTAATGGGATGGTTAGATTTTACATGACTACTGACTTAAGTCGTGCATTTTACCTCCTCTTGCCTGATGAAAATTAAATGAAAATATTATTTGTGAGGAGCAAGAATCTCGAGGATTAGGTATGCTACCTGTTGTTACTTTTAAATAATCGAATAAGAGTTTATAAGTTTTTCTCTGTGGTAGCTTTGCGCTCCAAGTATTCGGACATTTGCCTCAACAAATAATGCTTGGATATTCTTAGTTCCTTAGGAAAGCACCCAGACACCGGCGATCCAAGTGGAAAAGAAGACGGGAAACACCGACAGGATGTAGAGGCCCCCAAAATGTATACATGGTCTCAAGTTGTGGGAGGCCAAGAGGCCACAAGGTTCAGGGTGAAGAGCGTAAGGATTATGATCAAGATGGCGGAAGGAGGCAAAACTCTCAATATCATATGGGAGACCTATTAACAATGGAAGGAACCATGAAAGTGGACATTAATAGCTGGATTCTCCGAAGAAAACAAATTTAAGAGGGCGGAGTTTGTATTCATCTTTGATAGATTAGGAAAAAGGTGAGAACACATGTCAAACCTGAAATTTTATGCAGGTAAGAATATATTGTTCCTCACACAATCGGAATCTGAAGAGGACAGTGAACATGATAATGGACAAGGGGTGTGGAAACTAGCAGGGCTCACCTTGATTGTGAATCGATGGCGTCCCAGGAAAGAATGAAAATTAGAAATAAGCTTGGTGGTCCCAATATGGATTAGAATACATTACCTAAATCCAGTGCCATGAAAAGAGGAGCTAACACACAATATCTCGGAGGAACTTTCATTGAGATGGATGAGACGACTAGAAAACAAGACAAAACTCATTATGCATGGTTTTATATTAAAGTTTCACATAATCATGAATTAGTCCACAACCTTAGAGTCAGAGGAGGAAGAAATTACATCCTTGGTAGTGGAATACAAAGCACAAGTCACCTATTGAAGTGAATGTGTGTCTACGTACCATAAGTATAAGGGTTGCAAGAGACCAACACAGGCTTCAGACTGGAACAAGATCAAACTGCACGGGCATCCTTGTTTGCATTAGAAGGGGAAGCCGTAGCAGATGCATTAACAACAAAAGACCCAAAGCAAGTTAACTGGTTTCACACAAATAAATTTGGCCGACTCACATAGCAGGAATGGAGAAGAGTAAAACTTTGTTACATCTCTGCTATGGATCCTAGAACTTTTGGTAGAGATAAACAGTTCATTGGTGTCGGATGCTCGGTGCTATTGGTAATGGTAGCTTCAGATAAGACAGCCCTATATTATTAAGAAGAATCTAATGTTGCTTTACGTATACCTGATCCTCAGAGGAATAGATTATTGCTAGATATATGAAGTATTGCAACTTGCAAGCACCACCATATGACATAAATGGTTTGCAAAGGAAATTGATGATGTTTCAGCAAGCTTTTGGAATATGGTTACATTTATTTATATGTACAAGTCCTACAACACTGAAATCTAACTTGGCAGCTGTTGGTAGAATTGAATCAAAATCGATGCAAGAACAATTTTTTCAGCTTATGGACTTGGTTTTTTTTGTTTTGATTTCATTGGCTATATGGTGCTAAGTGTTGAGGGGTTAATTATCAACATGTGCAAAAGATATCAGTGCGTCTCAATGATCACTTAAATTATAATTCTAGTTTTACCTCTTAGCTGTGCACAAATTGTACGTGATATATAGTCCCTAAAAGTCACGAACTTACCGTTGGATGTCGTTCTTTCCCTGTTTCTGTGAACTTAAGCTGCACCGAGTATCTGTGATTAGCAAATATATTCCTACATGCGGTCTGAAAGGAGATATGTGGAAAGACCTTCCCATTTGTAAACATGGAGATAAGCCCTTCCCAAGCTTCGCCGAGTACTAAACTTGGGATTGCAAAATTAAGATGACAAAGACCTAAGCTATACTGGGAACAACAGTAATTGAGGTTCAATTAGTCATGGACAATGGAGAGAAGGATCACGGCCTCGTCTGCCGCTGGAGCTGCGTCATCTGCGATGTTGTGCACATAAGAATACGGAGAGAGAGAGAGAGAAGAGAGAGTGAGAGAGAGAGAGAGAGAGAAACCGACCTGGGATTGATGGGATGTGCAAATGAGTAACGATACCATCAACGATGCTCCCACTTCCCGAGGTTTCATTTTCATCGTTCTTGTGGATTTCTTTGTTCTCTCTCTTGGGGCCTTGGGATTTTCAAGCCCGATCGTCGATATGGGCACTTTCAATATAGTCTCTGTAGCTTTGTTTCGTATCCTTAAAACGAGGGATTCATGACGGTGGATCCGACAGTGCATTCGCTTCGTATAGCGAAAGAAGTGACGCATTATGAGCAGCAGTGTTATGGAAGGGAGCGGACCAACGAATGCATTGTGCTGTTTGGGGATCCTTGTTGAACTCTTAGTCACGTGCATTTGGGCCTTTGACAAATTAGATTCGAGTTCGACTTCAACTAGTGCTAAAAGATGAAGAAAATAAGGTACCATGAAGTTCTAGAGATAACTTTGACGTAGGTACTTTGGGGTGTGTTTGACTCGTGGTTCTAGGCCTCTAACTTCAGGCTTAGAATATGAGCTTGTGATCTTCATTTGGAGGAACCACCGATTTCATATGAGACTTTTTCGTCAAAGAACAGATTACAACATAAAAGAAAATGCGTTGAAAGGTCCTAGGTCCAGTTCTTGTTGTTCACCTCTTTATTTTAAAGTTGTTTGATTCAAATTAGACTTAAGACCACATCTTCACGTTAGTGATGAGTTTCACATTTGATACCCAATAAAACTTGTAATTGTGAGCACCAAAAATCAAAGTCCACTTATATCGAACCTTGAAGTACTAGCATCTTTGTTTTGTGAGTGATAGAGCACTCGTGCAAAAACTAGAACCATTTTAGGTTTGGATTTAACAATTTCAACGGCTAAAGTTCAAAGCTTAGACTTAAAAAGTACTCTTGCTAAACTTGATTGTTTTAGATTGTGAGCCTCATAATTACAAATAAAGAACACTGGTAGCATGCATAAACGGATAGGACCGCACTTTTCGAATAGAAATTGGCTTCCCTCTTTTTCTCTTACAAAACATAATTGCCCGATGTACTTTCAGAATTCTTTCTACGATGCATTTGATAGTTCTGTGCACCTGCGTGCATGCGCACACACACACACATATATATATATATAGAGAGAGAGAGAGTGCATCTGAGTTGCATATTACATCTTGTTACATAGTCTTTTATTAATATTTTCACCGTTTTATCTTTAAGATCGATGGTAGATATTTGAATCACTTTGCATTTAATACACATGCACATAAGTGCATTAAATGCAAAGTGATTCAAATCTCCATCGTCGAACAAACGTTACAGATTTTGGCACAAGATTATATACTAACATGCATTATGCAGCTAAGACTCTATATATATTATATGTGTGAAAGAGATAAGTCCAATATGTTGGTACCAATGCTGGCCCATCCTTGCAACCCATTATAAAATAGTAACTTGTAATACACACTTTTGTTTTTTACTTATTTTAATCATCTATCGTCTTAATCAAATGAATGAGATTTATAAGGATATTATAAGTATATTAAACTTCTTCTTTTTTAATACAGATGTATAAATACATGTATGTATATATGTCTCTGTGCATGCACACGTATATGTGTGTATGGGTATAATCCAATATGATAAATGGGCATGGGTTGAGTTAAATGTTTCACCCCAAATTGTACGCATGCAAACAGATGCAGATGGGCTAACTTGGTTATCCCACCTCAATTGTATCATGATCAGTCTACGTTCAACCATCGTCCAAAACTCATTTTCGAAGCTCATGCATGAACAACTGACTGGCACACTGCATGCTAGCAAAGATACAACACAGGTTTGGGCCATGTTTAAGGATGAATGATAAAAAATGTTTTACAAATGCACGAACTCCATACAAAAATATTAAAATGTATTTCTTTTGGCCATTCGATTAGATTTTTTTTTGGGGTAGGGTGAATGGGGAGGCCTAAGCCAGATGCACACCTCGGGTATTGAACTCATCATGTTTGAACTTGTTATTCAAACCCTAGCTAGGTGAGATGTGGGTGCTGGTGCCCTTTTGGTTATGGTAGAGAGCACCAGATTGGTGTTGGTACTGGCATTCTGATTTGGTACCAAAACCTGGACCCAACCCGGCTAGATATCCGTATTTGGATTGAAGAATCTGAAAAAACAAACACGCATTTAGATATCTGATATGATTCTAAAGCCAAATATGGTGGAAGAACTAGATATGGCCCAGACTCAAAACCAGAGACCACCTGGTATAGTTTAGTTTCTACCTTTTCCGTAACTGGAATCAATGATTTCAAACAACAGGTTTCATATGTTTTTACGACAACAGCTAAGCCTTTTCCTATACTAAATAGGTTGACTACATGGATTCTTTGTTTTCGTAGAGCTCGATCATGTGTCATATTAGTAGTTAACTTAACATAAGCTAGATAATCTTTACAGTTCCTTTTTAACACTTTTGTGGCCTTCCTCTTTCCTTTTTAGCATTTTCACAATCTAATGTTTCCTAACTTTTTACCATAACTTCCTTTGGTCAACTTTTTACTTGTTGAAACCATCTTAAATGATCTTTTCATGTTTGATCATGTATTGGTACACCACTTCAAATTTATTCTAATAACCTCATTATATATACGGCCTTTTCTTATGTGACCACTATCCATCTTAACATCTTCATTTCTACCTCGGACATCTTTTAGACATATTGATAATTAATTGTCTAACACTCAAACCTATAAAATATAAAGGGTCTAATTGTTGCTCTATAATATTTGCCTTTCAACTTTAATGATATCTTCTTGTCACATAGAATACTTGATGCACCTTTCAATTTTAATCAATCTATATTAATTCTAAAAAATTGATCTTAGGTTTCATACGTTTCTCTTTTTGAAAATTTTATTTTATTTTATTTTTGTGGGTTTCAAGCAGTTTAACACACAACCCAAAACCGGAACCCATGATTCCAAACTAAGACTAAAACCCAACCCATCCCAATTATGGGAAAACTAAAACCAGTCATGTCTAGGGAGAACCATGTCCTTGACCTGCAAACCAGTAACATGTTCCAAAAGTTACAACCTTAGTGCAAAAGTTGTGAAAGTTCTCTTCTTGTGTCCCTTTTTTTTGGGATTACCAAGATCAAGGTAGGCAGAGCCCCTATCGGTACAAAAATTGTTATATACAATAGGTACAAGGAGCTTGAGAAAATCCTCCAAAAAGGGATGGGAAATTCACTTGTTGTTGTGCTTCGGTATAGCGAAAGAAGCAACAACTGCGATCTCGGATACCATGATATGTACCTGTGGAACTTGTTGCAATGATAGCAACAGAAATTCGTGGTCTTGATAACACATGTCAAAGCAGCCTAGTCATTATTCGGACGTTGTCTTTGTTGAAACAAGAGTAGTTACTTCTTGATCCAATACTTACCATCATCAATGCCTTCTATAATATATGTGCTTGCTTCGTTTGTTCTATCCTGGATAGTGGAGGATTGATATGTTAATTGGAAGCTGGGTTGAATAGTTTGAGGTGCGTCAATTAATACCAAACGTTATTTGTTTTGTGTAATTCATGCAATTGGCCTTTTGATGAATCCTTCATTGTCATAGCTTTTGTAATGGACAGCAGAGGAGAGTGCCTCACAATGATGGGTGCTAGTCCGATGGTTTGTTGTTCAATTGGAAGACCAGCCAATGGCTCCAACTCAAGCAAATGTCATAACTCGGTTGAATATAAAGACAATCTCAATTCTTGATGATTCTATAATAATATAGTATTGATCAAAATGTTGGAGGATCTGCCTCCACTATTCCCATTCCATTATATACTCCCTAGTACATCATACGAGCTATCCAACTCTGAGGAACGTACCATCATGCTCGTGGAGGGTTAATCCTACCTGCCAAAAGCAATCTTTTTTGTTGTAGACTGTAAGTTTTAGCCACCTATGCTGTAGTGGTATCCATCTTGTAGTAAATAGCCATTTAAGTGGAACTGGATGTTGGATAGAGTATATTTTCGATAGGATGTATTCTTTAATCCTATGTAGAATGACCCTTTTGATGTTCACATAATAAGGTTCCTTTTCTCTCATAAGAGACGGATGACTAATTGGAAGGTCACATATCTCTTCGGCACAATATGGACTCCTCACAAAGATCTCATTACCTTATTAATGGCATAAAGCAAATGTCATTTACACAATGGTTTTCACCATGAAATGAAATGCTTGAGGAACAAATGTAGAGTTGACTTAGGTGCTCTCTTGTAGAGTATGCAACATCCTCCCTCGTCAATACCTAATCTATGGAGTCGATCTAGCGTAAGGAGCTTCCCTTCTATTAAAAGACAGAGTGATGACTGTACGAGGAAAGTGATTGTGACAACAAATGTATTTCGCCATGAGAAAATAGTCACCCTTCCTTCTCAGCACTTCCCAAACAATCGAGGAAGAGAAAGGTTGGTTGATGTCCCAGACCAACCGATTTGCGTATGATCGATGGGTTGGATACCATTGTGTAAGGAGAGTGTCTCATAAACTGTTTAAGATGAGTCCGTGCTGCATTGTAAACCTAACTGTGAATCTTCTTAGTTCTTTGTATTGTTCAATTAGGATAGAACGTTCAATGTAACAAGCTAAAGGTTCGTCATTGAGTCAAGGATCGAACCAAAATTCTACTTTACTTTCGTCGCCAATTTCTCAAAATATCTGAGAGCTTATAACAGTACATCCGGCCAAGATTAACTTCCACCCCCAGGAGCCAAAATGTGCTTTCCAAGGAACCATAAGCTATTAACTTATAAATATTTCGAGATAACTAATTTTGTCCATGGATCTATACTTTGGAAGCAACCTTCGAATAATTTTTGGTTAATAGGGCTCTATTAACTTCCTCCACATTTCCTATGTCAAAGCATCTTCCTTTCGATGTTTGCAGACCTTCTCCCAACTCATGAGATGAATGGATCTCGTCTTACCATTTTCATTCCATAGGAACTGTTTTAAAATAACCTCCAATTGTGAACATGATGAAGATTAACAAAATCAGCAGAGTGAGGATCTTCGACGCAGAGGCTGAGGTTATGGAGACCCTCAGTGGGAGCGGAATGAGAGTGATTTTGGGCATTCCCAATGATAGATAATATATCTCATTGAGCCTTTGAGCCTCTCAAAAGCTGCTGCCGAGAGTTGGGTTCATGACAATGTCACCAGATATTCCTCTGGACCAGGTGGAGTTCTGATCGAGTGCGTCAGTCCTCTCTCTCTCTCTCATGTTTCGGCATTGGTCGTAGGCTTGTAGAATCATTTTATTTTTCTCCTTTCGGGTTTACATCCCACATTTGTTATTTTGTTTTTATTACTATGGACTGGAATATGTTGAATCAAGACTTCAATAGCTTTAACTAGTTGGGGACAGTCAGGTAGCTAGGTTGTGAAAAACATGCTTTGGTAACGCAGGAAGGTTGATCTTCTGGGTGTTTCACTTGTAATCTGTCTGTTTTGATCGGAAAAGCATTTTGGACTTTCCCATTGATAGATAATATATCTCTGTTTCTTCAGCTCCTTGGAAGATGATTTTGTTGAAGCCCTTCCATCGGAGTTGATAATGTTGTTCTCTCTCGTACTTGAAAGATTTTAGGAGGCAGACATTCGTGTTCATCTTGCCCAATATCGTTTATCAGAATCTTCCATCAAGACCATGTATTGTTTTCTCGCAGCCTAAGTCTATATCCTTGTTATATGATGAACCTTTTGGCATAATGGTAGCATGTTGATTCCACTCTTCACAGCAGCGCTCTACTTCCTAAATCTGCATTATTTTTATTCCCCTGGATGGCGATGCTGTTCGATATCCTTATAATTGGTTCTTCTGAATAACCAGCTAGCTTTACTTTTGCATACGAATATCCTTCTTACATTCATGTCTTTGATGTGTCTCCTAACAGCCATCACCTTTGACTACTCAGCGGCTGCTCTAGAGGATTGGAAATGTGAGCGCTTCTTGTGCGGTTAAAAACAACTGAAGACGTGTTCTGAACTTTATTTCTTCGATTTGCCTTAATTAGATTAAAACTTCATTATATTATGGCGAAGGCCAAGCACATGGCTTCAGACCTTCAAGAAAAGAGATTTGCAAAATGAGACATGCACAACCAGTTCAATAGAATAGTGTACATGCTTGAACCAAGTAGCTAGTATTTCCTTTATCCATGTTTTCCATTTGCAGTAACTTCATACTTGAGTTAATTCAAGCTTTATGACTAGACAAAAGAAGCTTCAAAAGACCAAGTCTATTCTAGATTGTTTCACTCTTGGAGTTTGAGATGTTGTCTGTGAACATAGATGTCATTTGGAAGATAAAAGATAATCATATTCTGGATGTCAAAGAATGAAATATTTATTATCTTAAATGGCTCTCTGCTGTTTCTTGTTAATGCTGGCAAGATTGCTCTGATTTTTAAACGTGTTTCAATTACAGAAAAAGGTCTAGGGACTCTAGAGAGTGAGGCTGATTTTGTCTGCAGTATTGTTCCATTTGATAGTTAGCGATGGGACAATCTCTTCGCTTGTAGCCTAGTAATTTCATGAGCGACTAATGATTTGCTGATTCAGGACAGGCATTCTACAAGACAGCGCTATCAGAAACCATTTTCCATTTAGAATGTACATTTGCATTTTTTTGCTTATCTTTTAAGCTTGACACATTTTATTAATGGTTGAAAAAAGTGCTAAATTATGCTGGTTAAAAGCAGTGTTCTCTCCCCCTCATTCCTTTGACCTTCTGGTTCATAACTTAGATATTGGTCATTTGATTTCTGTCATTTATCTCACAAAATGCACAGGGATCTTATTACCTGTCTGGTGATCTTGATACTCATGCTTCGTAGCTTTAGGTCTTGTCATTGACTGTCATGTTGTAATGTCTTATTCATGGTGAACTGAAGCTGAAGTTTGATCTGATCTAGAGAAATTTCAGACTTCATCTATCTTTTGTGGGAAGAACTTTGGAAAAGAAAGTTATCCCAATGACATACATCAATCATATAAGAGACATGTATGATAATGCACTAACATGTGTTAGGACCCACGAAGGAATGATAGATTTCTTTGAGGTTAATACTGGATTATATCAAGGATCAACTTTAAGTCCATATCTATTTGTATTGGTCATTGACGAGCTAACAAAACATATTCAAGATGGAGTTCCTTGGTGTATGTTATTCGCGAATGACATTGTATTAGTGGATGAGTCTAAGAAAAAGTTAATAGAAATTTGGAACTATGAAAAAAATATTATAAAGTAAGGCGTTCAACTTAATAGGACATAGACAAAATATATGGAATACAAGTTTAATCATTTGGTTATTTCAAATAACATAAAAGTTAAGATTGGCATATATTGTATCCCTTGTAAGGAAAGTTTTAAATACCTAAGATTAGTTTTTTAGAGTGATGGAAATATTGATGGAGATGTTACACATGGAATAATGGAGGTTGGTTAAAATGGAGAGATGCATTATGTATTTTATGTGACAAGAAGATATCATTAAAGTTAAAAGGTAAATATTATAGAACAACAATTCGACCCGTTATACTTTATGGTTTTGAGTGTTGAGTGGTTAATTATCAACATGTACAAAAGATGTTTGTAGTAAAAATAAAGATGATGAGGTAGATGAGTGACCACACAAGGAAAGATTGTATACATAATGAGATTATTAGAAACAAATTGGGAATGGTACCAATAGATAACAAAAAGAAAAAAAACACTTAAGATGGTTTGGACATGTAAAAAGATTACAAAGAAAGTTCTCGTAAGAAGGCATGAGAAACTAGATTGTGAAAATGTTAAAAGAGGAAGAAGAAGACTACAAAAGTATTGGAAGGAAACAACAAAAAATGATTTAGCTTATGTTGAATTAACTGTTAGTGTCGGTGTTATGCATATCGCCCTAGAAAATAATAATGAATGATTTAACTTATATTGAATTAGTTATTAGCATCAGTGTTATACGTATCACCTTATATCATACGATACGAGGTGTATCGGATCGTGAGAAATCACTTTATGATAGAAGGGACATATCATATATTGTCCATGTATCGGCATATATCGTGCGATAAAGGCCGTATAGTAGTAGGTACTATGATATGGGCAATATGCTCCTTGGCTTATAAAAACTTTTGAGTTTTTACTGCAATTTTTGTATGGTTTTGTGCTTTGTGCTTTCTATTCCTTAGAATGAGAAAGGATTAATCTTATCTTGTCCCCTTTAGCAAGAGGGACTCCTTGCCTTTAAGGGCGATTTCTCAAGAACAACAACCAAGGCCCACGAGAATAAACAATTTTCAAAGTTCTCGCCAATGGGAAAGGTGATTTACTTTAGCAACTTGACCATTATGATCCCATCTAGCTTTGATAGGTTGCTCGATTGTGTTTGCCCGAGTTTAGCAACTCCAAGAGTAGCTTAATACTTTCCCTACCGAGCTCCACCAGCCCACGAAAGGTAGCTCCTTGCTACTTGCCAATCTTATCCTCCACCTATAGCTCACGAAAATAGCAAGTGATTTACCGCCCAAGCCAACAACCTTGTGGGCGATTAGGACATGCCAAACAACATCTTCCGTTTCAACACCAAAAGGCTGAGCTAATCAATCAAGGAAAGTTCTAAACTTTCCAAGCCCAGAACATCCACTATAGATGGCATGCCATTTACAGAATATTTTCTACTAGTTGAAAGTTGTATGAATTAATGTTCAATAGACGAATGATTACCCAAATTTTGATTTATAAGAATTATTCTTGGTTCTTGGAATATCGGAACATTATCAGGTAAGCTAATGAAGGTGATAAATACTATGATTTGGAGAAAGATTCATATTCTATGTTTACAAGAGACAAAATGGGTTGAAGAAAAAGCAAAAGAGATAGAGGATACATGTTTTAAATTATGGTACTCAGGTAAAGAAAAGGCTCGAAATGGAGTTGGTATTATCATAAATAAAGATTTAAAGGAGAGTATAGTAGACATACAACGATATGGTGACCGAATCATGACATTGAAATTAGTGTTAGGAGTAGAGGTTTTGAATATAGTTTGTGCCTACGCACCCCAAGTAGGACTAGAAGATAGTATAAAGACTGTTTTTTGGGAAGAGTTAGATAAGGTGTTTCAAAAGATTCCACAAAGGGAGATGATTTGTTTAGGAGGAGATTTAAATGGACATGTCGGTAAAGAGGCACTAGGATATCAAGGGATTCATAGAAACTTTGGTTTTGGAGATATAAAGGAGGAAGGTAGGGAGATTTTAAATTTTGCTATGGTATTTGATCTCTTTATAGTCAATACAATCTTCAAAAAACGAGATGAACATTTAATTACTTATAAGAGTGGCTTTTCACAAACACAAATTGATCACTTTATTTGTAGAAAAAAAGATAGAGTGTGTTGTAAAGATTGTAAGGTAATTCCAAGAGAAAGCTTAACTACCCAACATCGACTTTTAGTTATGGATTTACAAATAAAAAAGTCGACAAAGAAGAAAAGAGTGCATCGAGCTATTCAGACTAAATGGTGGAACCTCAAAGTGAGAACTAAGATATATTTAAACAGAAAGTCCTTCAAGGAGATGTTTGGAATTATGTTGGCACACCTTATGATATGTGGAACAATATGGCTATACATATTAAGAAAGTGGCGAAAGATGTGTTAGGGGTATCTAAGGGAGGTGTACCGGCACAAAAAGAAGCTTGGTGGTGGAGTGAAGTAGTATAAAATAAAATCAAGGCAAAGAGGACATGTTACAAATTACATTATGCTAAGAAAACTAGTGAAACTTTAGAAGCTTATAAGAAAGCAAAGAAGGAAGCGAAAAAGGCCGTTAGTGAAGCAAAAACTAAGATTTGGGAGGACTTATATAAAAACTCAACTCAAAAGAGGGTGAAAGAGATATTTTTAGGATAACTAGGGTTAGAGATAAGAAAACTAAAGATCTTAATTATGTTAGATGCATAAAAGACGAGGATGAAAAAATTCTAGTGGCAAATGATGATATAAGAAATAGATGGAAAAACTATTTTTATAATCTTTTTAATGAAAATAAAGGTGTTAGTATTAGTTTAGAAGATTTAGCTAAACCACAATTTCTACCGGCGTATTCAAAAGAATGAAGTTAAAGAGGCTCTTAAACATATAAAGGGTGGTAAATCGGTAGGACCAGATAATATTCCTATAGAAGTTTGAAAAATACTAGGAGAAATAGGAATCACTTGCTCACAAGACTATTTAATGAAATATGGAAAAACCAAAAGATGCCCGAGGAATGGAGAGCAAGTACACTTATACCCATATATAAGAACAAGGGAGACATTCAAAATTGTATGAATTATCGAGGTATCAAGTTAATGAGTCATACTATGAAATTATGAGAAAGAATTATCGAACGTAGGTTAAGACAAGTATCAAGTACAACAGAGAACCAATTTGGATTCATGCTAGACAGATCTACTATTAAAGCGATTCACCTTTTGAGACGTCTTATGGAACATTTTAGAGCAAAAAAGAAAGACCTTCACATGATATTTATTGATCTAGAAAAAGCTTATGATAGAGTACCGAGGGAGGTTCTTTGGAGAACTTTGGAAAAAAGAGGTATCCCATTGACATATATTAACCTTATAAGAGATATGTATGATGGTGCAAAAACATGTGTGAGAACTCATGAAGGAATAACAAACTTCTTTGAAGTTAATATTGGGTTACATCAAGGATCAACTTTAAGTCCATACTTATTTATAATGGTGATGGATGAGTTAACAAAACATATTCAAGATGAAGTACCTTGGTGTATGTTATTTGCAGATGACATTGTATTAGTGGAGGAGTCTAAGGAAAAAGTTAATAGAAAATTAGAACTATGGAAAGAAACATTAGAAAGCAAAGGCCTCCAACTTAGTAGAACAAAGACAGAATATATGGAATGTAAGTTTGATCATTTGGTTACTTCAAAGGACAGAAATTAAAATTGGCACACATTGCATTCCCCAAAAGGAAAGTTTTAAATACCTAGGGTCAATTTTTCAGAGTGATAGAAGAATTGATGGAGATGTTACACATAGAATTAATACTGGTTGGTTAAAATAGAGAGGAGCATCATGTATTCTTGTTGATAAGAAGATACCATTAAAATTAAAAGGTTAATATTATAGAGCAGCAATTAGGCCTGTCATGTTTTATGGTTCTGAGTGTTGGGCAGTTAATCATCAACATGTACGAAAGTTGTCTGTGACAGAAATGAAGATGTTGAGATGGATGAGTGGTCATACAAGAAAAGACCGTATACATAATGAGGTTAATAGAAACAAATTAGCAGTGACACCAATAGAGGATAAAATGAGAGAACATCGTTTAAGATGGTTTGGACATATAGAAAGAAGATCAAAAGAAGAACCTGTAAGAATGTTAGAAAAACTAAATGTGGAAAGTATTAAAAGAGGTAGAGGATGACCACAAAAGTGTTGAAAGAAACAATAAAGAATGATCTAGCTTATTGAGAGTTAACTGCTAACATGGCACACGATAGGGATCTGTGGAAACAAAGAATCCATGTGGCCGACCCCGTCTAGTATGGGAAAAGGCTTAGTTGTTGTTGTTGTTGTTCTTGATTTTTATTGATTTTTTCTATTTTTAATTTTTTTAAATATTACGATATGATACACTTTTATAGTCTCATGGAGAGAAATGATACACGCTATGATACGGTACATACATCATTGGTTAGCGTGGCACATGATCGAGCTCTATGGAAACAAGGAATTCATGTAGTTGACCCCATCTAGTATGATAAAAGGCTTAGTTGTTGTTGTGACTGTCTTTTATGGGGTTCAATCTCATATTCTCCTTGATCTTATCAAAACATAGCTGACCTTTCTCGAGAATGTGACTTTAATATGGTGATTTTGAAAAAGTCCAACTTGAGTTGATCCAAATCCTTCTAGGACTCATAATATTTTGTTTATTAGCTATACTGCTGTTTGGCCTAATGTTGTTCTTCTTTATCTATCTAGTTGGCCTGCCAAAGACAACATAAGCACTTCTATTATAAGATTATGGTTGAAGGAAAGGAGTTTATATTGCTCATTAGTTTAGTCTATTATAAGGTAAGCAGTTTATATCAGTATTATCCGTATCGCACCGTATCGTATCGTATACGATACAGGTATTTATATCGCAAATTCTAATGTATCACTCCCCAAGCTCCCCTAGCATGGTTCTTGGCCTCCTTGGTGTTCAAGGCTCCATAAACGTGCTCTACGGTGTTCGTGCAAGCCTCCTAACTCGGATTTGGGTATATTTTTAGTATTTTTCTTTATTTTTTCCTTTGTATTTGTTGTTTTTTTGTTTTATTTGTATTTTTCTTTTTCTGAATGACAAAATATGAAGTTATTAAGTGTGTGGATATGATTTTTATTGCATTCATGAAGTGAGAGACACTCTATTTGAGTGTTATTTGATGATTGAGGATTTACGAAATGCTTTTATTTTCAGTCTTTTTATTGAATTAAAGTACTCAATTGAGATGGCAGAAGGGGTGATAGAGACTCCCATTATTGTTCTGATGATTCGGCATGGCAGTGGGGTACACCAGTTGAGGGTCCAGATTAAAGTTCAGATGTTTATTTTGTGAGAGGGTGGTTAGTGGTGGAATTTCAAGGTTGAAACACCACCTAGCAGGGACTAATAAAGAAGTTGCTCTTTGCACTGGCAGAGTTAGAAATTTGCCAGAAGGTATTAAATGACTATGTCTTCAGATAATTGAGAGTATACAAGAGAGGAGACAACAAAATGATAATTTGGAGATTTTTGAAGAAGAAGATGATGATATTGGATTTGGATTCACTGATAGTTTGCCTTCAGATGCTAGAACAGAGATGGGTAGTAGCAGTTCACGATCACCTAGCAAGGAAAAGAGAGTTGCTGAAGACTTTGGAGGTGGTAGAAGTAGAAGTTCAGGAAGGAATTGAGGAAGAACTGCTTGTAGCATACATTCATTTTTTCCTCCTACCACTACACATGGTGTTCAACCTGAAATTCGTGCTGCTATGGCTTCATACAACTACATGGTTAGGCAAACCTTGCAGTGGGCAGATGATTTTATGATGCATGCATTCCATTCAATGCAACAAACAATTTTCATTTTCAAGCAACGACAGATGTAATTGCTAACATTGGTCCAGGATACAAGATGCTCTCCTATCATAAGTTGAGAGGAAAGATCTTAGATAAGGTCATCATTGAAGTGCAAGAATATTATTCGACTTTGAGAGAGTCATGGAAGGAAACAGGTTGCACTATCATGGCAGATGGATGGAAAGATAGGCGAGGAAGGACCTTACTAAACTTTCTTTTCTACTGTCCTAAAGGACTTATGTTATTGAGATCCCTAGACATGTCAGAGGAGAGGCACATTGCGGAGATCCTACGGCAAGAATGATAATGCAGAACTATAAAGCAGTTGGGAAGGAGTTAGCTGATACTTATGGGACTTTCTACTCGACACCATGTGCAACCCATTGTTTATATCTCATCCTTGAGGACATTGGTGAGATAATGAAATAAAGGCAACAATTGAGTGTTGCCAAGATATCACAAAATTCATTTACAACCATGCATTTGTTTTGTGTATGATAAAGAGATATACAGAAGGTGCAGAGCTTTTTCGAACAGCTGCAACTCAGTTTGCAACAAACTTCTTATCTGTACATAGTATTGTGAGATAGAAGCAAGCATTGAAGAGAATGTTCTCCTTAGATGAGTGATAACAATTTGTAGAGTTGCCTCAGAACAGAAGAAACAGAAAGTTGAATGAGATTTCCGAGTACTCATTTTAGAATGCATATGTTAGATTGTTGAGGATTACATGTTCATTAGTGAAGGTTTTGAGATTAGCTGATAGCGAGGAGAAACCATCTATGAGAAACCATCTATGGGTTACTTTTATGAAGCCATGGATAGGGCAAAAGAAGCCATTAGAAATAATTTTAGTGAAAAAAAGAGAGATTATGTGCCCGTGTGAAAAATCATTGATAATATATGAAATAAACAATTGCATCAGCTTATTCATGCAATAGCATATTATCTAAACCCATCATTCAGGTACTCAGCAAGCTTCAAAAGGGACAATGAGGTTAATCGAGGCATCATTGATTATATATATATATATTAGTGTATGATGAGGGCATAGAGGATGCTATACATCGAGAGATAGAGATCTATGATAATGCTCTTCACTTAATGGGTTTGCCTGTAGCAATTCGCAACCGCACTACTATGCATCCAGGTAAATTGTTTATCTTCGTATTTAAGTTTCTTAAATCAACTTGTCTTATATTATTGTAGATTATGTCTCTAATATTTGCTTTTTTCTACAGATATTTGGTGGAATAGGTTTTGTATGGGAAAAGGCTTAGTTGTTATTGTTTGTTTGGTGGAATAGGTTTGGAAGTAATTGCCCAAACCTTAGGGATTTTGCAGTTAGAGTTTTGAGTCAAACCTGTCGTGCTGGTTGTGAAAGGAATTGGAGTGTCTTTGAACACATCCATACAAAAAAGGGCAACAGGTTGGAACATAAGCGACTGAATGACTTAGTTTTTATTCGTTGTAACACGTGGCTTCGCGAAAGGTAATGTTGTATTAGTTAATACTTAAAGGTTCAATTCAATATATTGTTTGACTTCAATTGTTAATATTATTTACTAATTGCTTATCTTTCTTTCTTATAGGCAATTTAAAAAAGTAAATAGACAAGAAAGCTAATTTGATCAAATAAGTTTGGATAATTTTGATATATTAGAAGACTGGATTATAGAAGATAGTGAAGAAAATGCCCTCCTAACTGAAGAAGATATTGCATGGATTAATTTGGAAGGAGCGCAACAATAGTATCAAGGAGATGAAGAATTTGATTTCCAAGCAGAAGGTGCTGCTGCTGATGATGATGAGGATCTTCAGCAAGGAGAAGATGGAGATTATTTAGTTGACGATCCTGATTATAATTTGTAAAATGTAAATGTATTTCATTTTTTTATTCAAATTATATAAATTTGGATGCAATTGTTCAATGTTAAATGCTCAATCTGTACTAAACTTTGTATTATATGAATTTAAAGCAATTATCAGATTTTTCTAGATTTTTTTGGATTTTTACTAATTTTTCTAGATTTTTTAAATATTTTTTATATTTTTTTAATATTAAAGTACGATACGGGCGATACGATATACCCGTATCATGGAGCCCAGCGATACGCGATACGATACGCGTCAGACAACACTGGTTTATATTGCTCGTGATTTTAGTTGACATCAACAACAACAATTAAGCTTTTTCCCATACTAGATGGGGTTGTCTACATGGATTATTTGTTTCCACATAGTCCTATCATAATTTGTAAAATCTATGATAGATAAGTCCGACAAAGTTTTACGCTAGCTGTCAGAAGCCTAATACAACCCTCCTTTTTTATCTGGGCTTGGGACCAGTCATGCAAGGGTGATCCCTTACATGGGCAGAGTTACTTTAGTTGACATCAACACTTGTGCAAAAATATCTATATATTAGATAAAAATAGGGACCTGATTTTCCATATAATTTCAATAACAACAATAGTGGTTCTTGGAAAAGGTTTCAACTGATATGCTGGAAATAACTAGAGGGATGCAATAAAATTGTTAGATCTATAACCGCGTTATGGACATAGGTTTGTGTTTTATCATTTTCGTATCCAATTGTTCTGTCAAGTACCTTATCAGTACTTGCTCTTGTATTTTCGTGTCAATTCTAGCAGAGTGAGGTACTCTGGTTTTTTCTTATCAGTTTATTGCACCTACGCCCTAATGCAGAAATATCTCTATCTAGTCCCAAAACAGGGCTGTGGTTTTCCATGGGAAGATGATCCAGCAACAATAGTGCTGCTTTGGGAAAGTTCAGCATGTGTCATGGATTAAAAGTTTAGAAGCATCATATTCACCAAGCTGCTGAATGATGCTTCATCAAAAGTATATTCGTATTATGCTTGGGAAAAAGCTTAAGGTGAATTTCTTCTGCTCACCGGAGAATGCTAAGAGCGATATTGATTAAAGTTTTTGGATGTGAACCATCATCAAAGATGCCTGCTTATGCCACTTCTCTAATGAGAGTGCTAACTGGAGAATTTTCTTTCAATTTTACCGGCGTGCCAGAACTGACGAGTCATTTTAGTTTTTGGAGGCTGATCTTTGTTCATGTCATAGGTATATTGTTGTTGGAAATAGGGCATTCTTGCAGAGTTATGGAGGACAATATCAGCCATTTGTTCTAGGTGCATTGAGCAATGTTCATGCAGCATTGGTCAAAGCAAATTTAGGGATCAATGTGATAGTTGTTGTTCTCTGCAGTGATGGCGTCCTAGTAGCTTCATCAGGTCTTCCATCAAAAGGTCAGTTTAGGTCTGATTTGAACAGGACCATGCTTCAGGTTCTTACATTCCTTGAGAAGAACTCGCCGTTTGTCCTTGACACGAAGCCTTTCATGAGCGTTTACGAGAACAAGAGATACCCTGCTGATTATGCTCTCTTTGCGCCAACAGCGCACCCTCTGAAGGATGGCCATAATACATATGACAATGCTTTTGATACTAGCTTGGATACCTTGGTTGCAGCCTTGTCCTTTGATAGCATGGGCATCATAGTTTGGCAGATAGGCTGGCCAAGTGAAGGAGCGATTCTTAATGCTTCGTCATCAACTGCGAGCACCTTCATGAATGCATTGCTTGATCATTTATCAGGTATGAGCAGCACCCCACTTCGTCCACATAAATCTCTGATTGAGTTATACATTTTTATCTTGTTAGATGAAGATAAACGGCGATTTGCTAGCAGAAACTTTGAGAGACGTTGGGAGAGTGTTCACGTTTGATGGTCAGGCTAAATATGTAGTGAATCTAGGCCAGGGTCCAAGAGATCTCATGAATGCACAGAATGTTGAATATCTCTCTCCTAGATGGTGCGTTGTGAATGATAACCAGGACACGTCCAATGTATCAGCGAATGTTCAGCTTGCTTCCTCAGTCGCAGATTGCACTGCCTTGTCCCCTGGAGATTCTTGTGCAGAGATTGGTTGGCCATATAATGTTTCATATGCCTTTAACAGCTACTACCAGATGCAAAACCAAGCAGTTGATAGCTGTTACTTTCGTGGGACTGGCATGATCACGGCTGTCAATCCTTCGCTCTACGACTGCAGGTTTGTGGTGGCCCTCAGCGAGTCATTGGCTCATAAGTTGCAAAGTGTAACAAATGAATGGTTAAGCTTCTTGACTGTATTCGCCTTCACTTGTCTATTTCACGAGGTAGTCTACATGTAGATAATATGTTGGTATGTTTTATACTGCTAGGCAACTCAGGGTCAGCGCGCTGCCTTACTAACTCTTACAATTCAAATTCAGTCAGCTTTCTAACCTTTCGGTTCAATAAGGGTGTTGGTTTTGGTTGTATTGTGTGGTCATCAGAAGTGCTTGATTTTAGGCGTTAATATATTGTTTGCATCCTTCCTTTCGTGTCATTCCCATGCATTTCTCCTAATTCCTTTTGTTTTGCTGTCCTTCCCATGCATTTCTTGTGCTTGGTTGATGTGTTTCCATTAGCATGAATCGATGACTAACGGCAGCCTTGATAGATCATGCCAATGATCAATATACGTACGACTTTAAAAGGTGCTGCATGTTTCTGACGGCAACAAGATCCTTAACATGTTTCCATTAATGTCTTTTTTGTAGGTGAATGTTTAATACAGAACAACCTTTGGAGCATGGGTTTCTAGTAAACGATTGGGGCGTGTTCTCCTTAATATCATTTCAGTCACATTAATATATATCCTTTAATGGAATGCTCTCTCTCTCTCTCTCTCTCTCTCTCTCTCTCTCTCTCTCTCTCTCTCTCTCTCTCTCTCTCTCTCTAGCAGGCAAGCACAATGAGATCTTACACTTTTTACCATCAAAAAGAAAGAATCCTACATTTTTCTATAAAATGAGGAGTATTTTTGCAGATAGTGATGCCTTTGAATGGGATCACCCTTGCATGGTCGGTCCCATGCCCGAATAAAAGAGGAGAGTTGTGTTGGGCTTCCGATAACCAGCATAAAACATTGTTGGATTTATTTATCATGGATTCTGTAAATTATGAGCATTGCATTTGGCGTTCCCTTTTAGTGACGAACTACAAAGCTCGAATGCACTAAAAAAGTAAGTAAAAACCTCTACATCTTCGCATAGATGTAGTGAATCAATTGCAAACATATCGTGGACGGGTGTGAGTAAAGAGATTAGTCCCGTTACATTATAGAATGAACATAGTAAACAAGTTACAGTGAGGGTCTTCACATTTTTATCATGGAAAGATATGGGGATAAGGAAGTTAGTCCTAGATAATAAAATTTGAATTGATACTTAGAATATCGAAACATTTACCGGTAAGTTAATGGAGGTGGTCAATACTATGATTCGGAGAAAGATTCATATTCTATGTTTACAAAATACAAAGTGGGTTAGAGAAAAAGTAAAGGAGATTGAGAATATATGTTTTAAATTATGATACTTAGGAAATGAAAGGCTCGAAATGTAGTTGGATTATTATAAATAAAAATTTAAATAAAAATTTAAAGGATAATGTTGTAGACATATAATGATATGATGAACAAATTATGATAGTAAAATTAGTGTTAGGAGTAGAGGCTTTGAATATAGTTTGTGCTTATTCACCCAAGTAAGATTAGAAGATAGTATAAAGAAGGTTTTTTAAGAGGAGTTAGATAAGGTAATTGAAAGAATTCTACAAAGGAAGATGATTTGTTTGCGAGGAGAGTTAAATAGAAATGTTGGTGAAGATGTATTAGGATATTAAGGTATTCATGAAAACCATGGTTTTGGAATATAAATGAGGAGGGTAGGGAGATTTTAAATTTTGCTATGATTTTTATCTCTTTATAGCCAATACAATTTTCAAAAACTGAGATTAATATTTAATTACTTATATGAGTGGCTTGTCACAAACATAAATTGATTATTTTATTGGTAGAAAAAATGATAGATCATGGTGTAAAGATTGCAAGGTAATTTTAGGAGAAAGTTAAACTACTCAACATCAACTTTTAGTAATGGATTTGCTGGTAAAAATTAAACAAAGAATAATAGAGTGCATAGAGCTAAAGGGTGAAACCTCAAATGTGAGAAAGCAGATATTTTTAAACAAAAAGTTCTTGAAGGAGATGCTTGCAATTTTGTAAGTATACCTTTTGATAAATGAAACAATATGATTATATATATTAGAGAAGTAACAAAAGATGTATTAGGTTAATCTAAGAGAGGCATACTAGCATAAAAAGAAGCTTCGTGGTGGAGTGAAGTAGTGCAAGATAAAATCAAGGCAAAGAAGGTATGTTACAAATCTTATTATGCCAAGTTGATTAGTTAAACTTGGGAGACTTGTAAGAAAACAAAGAAAGAAGCGAAAAAAGTCGTTAGTAAAGAAAAAGCAAAATTTGGAAGGATTTATATAAAAAGCTTAACTCAAAAGAAGGCGAAAGAATATTTTTAAGATAAGTAAGGTTAGAGATAAAAAAAATTAATGATCTTACTTTTATTAGATGCATCAAAGATGAGGATGAGAAGATTCTAGTAACAAATGATGAAATAAAAAATATAAAAAAAATATTTCTATAAGCTTTTTAATAAAAATACATATGGTAGTATTATCTTGGGAGACTTAGCCAAATCAGAAAAGTATATGAACCGTAATTTCTATCGGCATATTCAAAAGAATGAAGTCAAAGATACTCTTAAATATACGAATGTTGGTAAATTTGTAGGACGAAGCCATATTCCTATAGAAGTATGAAAAATCGTAGAAGAGATGGGCTCACTTGGCTCACAAGACTTTAATGAAATATGGAGAACCCAAAAGATACCGAAGGAATGGAGAGCGAGTACACTTATATATATATATATATATATATATATATATATATATATATATATATATATATATATAACAAGTAAGACATTCAAAATTGTACGAATTTTTAAGGTATCATGTTAATGAGTCACACTATGAAATTATAGAAAACAATTATCGAACGTAGGTTAAGACAAGTATCGAGTACAATAGAGAACCAATTTGGATTCATACCCGACAGATCTACTATTGAAGCGATTCACCTATTGAGACGTATTATGTAATGTTTTAGAGTAAAAAAAACTTTTACATGATATTTAGTGATCTAAAAAAAGCTTATGATAGGGTGTCAAGAGATGTTCTTGGGAGAACCTTAGAAAAAAGAGTTATCCTATTGAGATACATAAATCTTATAAGAGACATATACGATGGTACAAAAACATGTGTGAGGGCTCATGAAGGAATAACATACTCTTTTGAAATTAATATTGGGTTACATCAGGGATCAACTTTAAGTCCATATTTATTTATATTGGTCATTGATGAGTTAACAAAACATATTAAAGATGAAGTACCTTGGTATATATTATTTATAGATGACATTGTGTTAGTAGAAAAGTCTAATAAAAAAGTTAATAAGAAATTGGAACTATAGAGAGAAACATTAGAAAGTAAAGGCTTTCAATCTACTAGAATAAACACAGAATATATGAAATGTAGGTTTGATCATTTGGGTATTTCAAATGACACAAAAATTAAGATTGACACATATTTCATCCCTCATAAGAAAAGTTTTAAATACCTAGATTTAACTTTTCAAAGTGATGGAAAAATTGATGGACATGTTACGTATAGAATTAATGACGGTTGGTTAAAATGGAGGTCATTAGTTATTCTATGTGATAAGAAGATTTCATTGAAGTTGAAAGGTAAATATTATAGAACAATAATTAGACCTAGTATGTTTTATGGTTCTGAGTGTTGGGCAGTTGTAAAAATGAAGATGTTAAGATGGATGAGCAGTCACACAAGGAAAGACCGTATAAATAACGAGGTTACTAGAAACAAATTGAGAGTAGCACCAATAGATGATAAAATGAGTGAAAATTATTTAAAATGATTTGGACATATACAAAGATGATCCAAAGATGCTCTCGTAATAAAACATGAAAAACTAGATTGTGAAAATGTTAAAAGAAAAGAGGATGACCACAAAAAGTGTTAGAAAGAAATAATAAAGAATGATCTAATTTATACTTAGTTAAATGCTACATGGTACATGATAGGGCCATATGAAAACAAAAAATCAAAAGGCTTAGTTGTTGTTATAACTACGCATGTGAATGGGGAGCTTGTATCTTTCGAAATTGGAGCTGTATGATTTGCTCTTCATAAGACCAGCTTGTGAACTAACTGTAAACAAAATCTAACGCTACATATGACCCAGATAGTTGGCAGTTTTTTTTCTGTTTATTTGGGCTCGAGATCTCTTTGCCGGATCTAACCATGTATCTATTTGCATGTGCCAGGCCCTACTAGAAAGGTTCGACCGATCATATATTCGATTAAAACATGTGATGCATAATCGTGCATATACACACATTCAAATGGCATACTTTCAACTTGTGACCATTTGATCAAAGACGATCAATGTTTTAGGTCGACGAAGAGAGGTAAAAATATGTTCATCGCTTTTTCCTTTCATCAATTGCTTTTGATGGAGCAATCATTCGAGAAGACTTGGCATTATATATGAGTGTGTTTTCATACACAAGGGGAAGGTTGCTAATTTGAGCACCATCACAGGACTAAATACAAGAGTGTTAGCCAAACAGGACCCTTTGCATCCAAAATTGATGAGCCAACAAGCAAGTGGCTACACGAACTCAGCGCGGTCAACAACGATCCCCAATTAACAAACGAACATCCAAATTTGTATTCTCTCTCTCTCTCTCTCCACGCACACGCACGCATACAAAAGACAATACATACTCTTTATTTTATTTATATGAATAAGTTCTTTTATTTTTAAGTACTTATGCATGTATGTGGGTGGCAGGTGCCTCTTCCCTTTGGACCGTTTCAATTCCCTTGCATGACCCACCTTAAATCGCTCCCTCCATTTCTCATCAATATACCTCCCATTACCATTCACCTCTCTCTCTCTCTCTCTCTCTCTCTCTCTCTCTCTCTCTCTCTCTCATGGCCATCTTCCATTCGTCTTGTTTCCTAACGTAGAGACAGGAGAAGAAGCAATTCTCGATCGTTTTTCACGACCACTTCCGTCACAAATTCAAATGGAGGCGTCGGAGAACTCTTCCGTTGCTGCCCACAGCGACGATCAGGAACACCGCGATCAAGAATCTAGGCTACCCACGACTCCATCCTCGAGAATCCGATCTCTTTCCCTCAAGACCGACGGTGCGGAACATGAAGCCGAGGATTACCAACACCTAAACGACAACGAGGAGGAGAAACCCGGTGACGGTGACGTGAAGGAGCACGTAGAAGAAGATGTGTGTTTTGATCTCCTATCGGAGGAACTTGACGCGTTTCTCTCCGGCCCCCCACAGGCCGGAATCTCTGAAATCCCGGAATGCGTCGAACGATTCTTGGACAACGTCGGTGGAAAGATCACCATGTATGAGTCCCGCACGGAGAAGATCGATTGGCAGCGTGATTCCGGTGACTTACTCTCGTCCGTGGCTCGAGTGAACTCCCTTGTCCGTGCCTTCTCGTCCTTCCAAGTGAGCGAGTCGTCGACCGTCGAGAAGGCGGTTTTCGTTCTCCAACAAGCAATGATGCTCTTGGGAGAGGAATTCCGATCGATCCTCGCACAACCATCGGAATCCGGCAGTTTACGGGGCACCAAATCCCTCGACACAGCTCCAGAGGAGAATTGCCCGTCAGCCAACGAGCCGCAGTCGCCAAACGACCCTGACTCCAGCCCCTCCGAGCCGTACCCTCCCGAGATAGTCTCGATCCTTGCCGAGATATCGAAGGTAATGATCGACTCCGGCTACGAGACGGAATGCTGTCTCGCCTATAGCGTCGCCCGGAAGAGCTCCCTCGAGGAAACCGTCTCGGAAAAGATGAGTCTCGACCGCATCAGCATCGAGGAGGTGCAGAAGATGACCTGGGACGCCCTCGAATCGGAAATCGTCAAGTGGATAAAGGCCTTCCGACGCTGCCTGAGCGTCCATCTCGCCGGCGAATGCCGTCTTTGTTACTCTGTTTTCCATGACTCGACCGAGATGTCTCGTCCTGTCTTTGCAGACATTGCCCGCGGAGTCATCCTCCGGCTCCTCAACTTCGCCGAGGCCGTCGCCATGACCCGCCGCGCCACCGAACGCCTCTTCAAGTTCCTAGACATGTACGAGGCGTTCAGAGACGCCCAGCCGCTGATAGACGATCTCTTTGCAGGCGAACCGTTCCAAGAGATCCGATTTGAAATTGACTCGGCTCGCACCCAGCTCGGTGAAGCAGCTGTTGGTATCTTCTCTGAGCTTGAGAACTCTATCCGTGGCGACTCGGCGAAGACACCCGTCCCAGGGGGGGCGGTTCACCCACTAACCCGTTACGTAATGAATTACTTGAAGTTGGCCTGTGAATACAAAGCTACACTGGAGCAGGTATTCGAGGCGTGCCGACCGAGACGAGACGGAAACGGAGACGACTCGAGATCGCCATTGTCATTGCAGGTTGTGGGTGTCATGGATCTACTAGACCACAATTTGGAAATCAAATCCAAGCTCTACAAAGACCAATCACTAAGCTACATATTCTTAATGAACAATGGAAGATATATAGTGCAGAAAGTGAAGGGCTCAGAGATATATAGTCTTCTTGGTGATGATTGGTATAGGAAGAGATCATCTGATCTAAGGCAATACCACAAGAACTACCAAAGAGAGACCTGGGGAAAGGTGTTGGGATGCTTTAAAGATGAAGGGTTGCATGCAGGTGGCAGCGGCGGCGGTGGTGGTAGGGTTGGCGGTGGTGGCGGCAGCACTGTTTTGAAGCCTGTGCTTAAGGAGAGATTCAAGATGTTTAATACCATCTTTGAGGAGATACACAAGACCCAATCTTCTTGGATTGTGAGTGATGAGCAGCTGCAGTCGGAGCTCAGGGTATCGATATCGGCGGTGGTGATTCCGGCATACAGATCCTTCCTTGGGAGGTTCAGCCAGTATCTGGACGTAGGGAGGCAGACTGACAAGTACATAAAGTATGGCCCCGAGGATCTGGAGACTTTCATTGATGAGTTATTCGAAGGGACACCAGCGTCAATGATCAAAAGGAGGGCTTGATAATCATCATGATGTTTTTTTTGGGTTCTCATCATGATGGTATTTGCTGTGCATTCGAATTTCATGAGAGAGAAAGGAGAGAGAGAAATTCGGTTTTGATCTATTTCGTTTTCCGATATGTAAGTAAATGTTTTTGTATTCTATGATTCATCATTCAGCTACGTTCTTTCATTAACTATTGTCAAAGTTAGTCGCAACTGTTACTTGTTTCGTGCTTTACAGTTTAATTACGTGCATGGCTATTCCTGATCATTAAATGCAACCATGCATATGTTACGGTGCGTGATGCACATGTTTTTTTTTACCTACTAGTATGTATCTGCATGTATAATATTTTGCACCCAGAGCGTTAGCTCAACGGCAGGGCGCTCTAGCACCGTTGCTGCTGGTGAGGAGTTTGACTCGAAGAGGGTGGTGTGTGTTTGTTGTTAGGCTTCAGTCTCCTCTTGTAACCAAAAAAACAAAAAGACAAATGGTTTATGCTTGACATTAATCACTGTGAATTGTAAAGAATTGAAAACTGATATCGTAATAACTGTTTCTTGAGAAAGGATTGAAACGAGGAATTTGAGCTGCTAAATTTGTTCTCATCTCCTCTTTTATCGATGTTATTGTAAGCGTTTTGTGTTTGAGGTGAATGTTCATGTCATTTCGTATTCACGTAAAAAATAGTCGTCCAAAGACAACTCGATCTTCTTGTACTACAGCTTCGGGCGACAAGATGCAGACTTTTCAGGTTATGTTCGTGTCAGCTTTCCATTTTGTGACTAACAATGACAACCCTACATGTATTATGAAAGTAAAAAATGGAATTCAGGTTGGGTGTAGGTCAACTGAGCCTAATTAATTGGCCATGGATGAACCTGTTTCAAGGTTGGATTCTGATATGGGTTGTGGACGTCTGTTGTCGTACCCTTGAGTACAAAACATTTTTCTTTCTTCGTCTTCCATAGGCCTCTATGTAAGAGAAGAATAAGTATTCACAAATCTGTATAATGCCATCTTTCAAAGCTCTCCTTCCTCACTTGTTAATCCAAATTTCTGTCCTCCACTGCATCAACTTCACAACCATGCTGTCAATATATCAGATTTATTCATGGATTGAATTTTACCTCCCACGTAAGGGAGCACCCTTGTATTGCCAGTCCCAAGCCTCGATAAAGGAGGAGGGTTGTGTTAGGCTTCCGACAGCCAGCGTAAAACTTTGTCGGAATTTTATACCATGAATTATACAAATTATGAGCATTGTTTTGGGGCATCCTTGCCTAGCGACGCGCTGTATAGGTCGAATGCAATGATAAGTAAGTAAGGGTTACTACATTTTCGTTCGAATGTAGTAAATCAATTGCAGAGAGGGTTCCTATATCATGAATGGGTGTGGGTAAAGAAGTTAGTCCCGCTACATTATCTCTTGAATGTAGTGAATAATTTACAGAGAGCGTCTTCGCATTTTCAATATAAATGGATGCGAGGGGAAGAAAGCTAGTCTTAGATAATAAGATTCGTATTGGTTCTTGGAATATCAAAACATTATCCAGTAAGCTAATCGAGGTGGTGGATACTATGATTCAGAGAAAGATTCATATTTTATGTTTAAAAGAGACAAAGTGGGTTGGAGAAAAAGCAAAGGAGATAGAGGATACAGGTTTTAAATTATTGTACACAGGTAAGAAAAAGGCTCGAAACGGAGTTGGTATTATCATAAATAAATATTTAAAAGATAGTGTAGTAGACATACAATGATATGGTGACCAAATCATAACGTTGAAATTAGTATTAGGAACAGAAGTTTTGAATATAGTTTGTGCTTACGCACCCCAAGTAGGACTAGAAAATAGTATAAAGACAACTTTTTAGTGAGAATTAGATAAGGTGATTCAAAAGATTCCACAAAGGGAGATGATTTGTTTAGGAAGAGACTTAAATGGACATGTCGGTAAAGAGGTATTAGGATATCAAGGTATTCATGGAAACTTTGGTTTTGGGGATATAAATGAGAAAGGTAGGGAGATTTTAAATTTTGCTATGGCATTTGATCTCTTTATAGTCAATACAATCTTCAAAAAATGATATGAACATTTTATTACTTATAAGAGTGGTTTATCACAAACACAAATTGATTACTTTATTTATAGAAAAAAGATAGAGCGTATTGTAAAGATTGCAAGGTAATTCCAGGAGAAAGCTTAACCACCCAACATCGACTTTTAGTTATTCATTTACAAATAAAAAAATTGGACAAAGAAGAAAAGAGTGCATCGAGCTATTTGAACTAAACGGTGGAACCTCAAAAGCGAGAAAGAAGATATATTTAAACAGAAAGTACTTCAAGGAGATGTTTGGAATTATGTTGATACACCTTGTGATATGTGGAAGAGTATGGCTATATATATTAGAAAAGTGGCGAAAAATGTGTTAGGTATATCTAAGGGAGGTGTACCAACACAAAAGGAAGCTTGGTGGTGGAGCGAAATAGTACAAAATAAAATCAAGGCAAAGAGGGCATGTTTTAAATTACATTATGGTAAGAAAAGTGAAACTTTAGAGACTTATAAGAAAGCAAAGAAGGAAGCGAAAAAGGACGTAATTGAAGCAAAAGCTAAAATTTAGGAGGATTTATATAGAAAAAACTCAACTCAAAAGAGGGTAAAAGAGATACTTTTAGGATATCTAGGGCTAGAGATAAGAAAACTAAAGATCTTAATTAGAATAGATTCATCAAAGATGAGGATGAAAAAATTCTAGTGGCAAATAATGATATAAGAAATGGATAAAAAAATTATTTTTATAAGCTTTTTAATGAAAATAAAGATGATATTATTAGCTTATGAGAGTTAGCAAAATCAGAAAAGTATATAAACCATAATTTCTACCGACGTATTCAAAAGAATGAAGTCAAAGAGACTCTTAAACATATGAAGGGTGGTAAATCGGTAGTATCAGACAATATTCCTATTGAAGTTTGGAAAATACTACGAGAAATAGGAATCACTTGGCTCACAAGACTATTTAATGAAATATGGAGAAACCAAAAGATGCCCGAGGAATGAAGAGTGAGTACACTTATACCCATATATAAGAACAAAGGAGACATTCAGAATTGTGTGAATTATTGAGGTATCAAGTTAATGAGTCATACTATGAAATTATGGGAAATAATTATCGAACGTAGGTTAACACAAATATCAAGTACAACAGAGAACCAATTTGGGTTCATGTCGGACAGATTTATTGTTGAAGCGATTCACCTTTTGAGACACCTTACAGAACATTTTAGAGCAAAAAAGAAAGACCTTTAAATGATATTTATTGATCTAGAAAAAGCTTACGATAGGGTACCGATGGAGGTTCTTTAGAGAACCTTGGAAAAAAGAGGTATCCTTAATATTGGGTTACATTAGGGATCAATTTTAAGTTCATACTTATTTATAATGGTGATTGATGAGTTAACAAAACATATTCAAGATGAAGTACCTTGGTGTATGTTATTTGCATATGACATTGTGTTAGTGGAGGAGTCTAAGGAAAAAATTAATAGAAAATTGGAACTATGGAGAGAAACATTAGAAAGCAAAGGCCTCTGACTTAGTGGAACAAAGACGGAATATATGGAATGTAAGTTTGATCATTTGGTTACTTTAGAGGACAAAAATTAAAATTGGCACACATTGCATCCCCTAAAATGTAAGTTTTAAATACCTAGAGTCAATTTTTCAAAGTGATGGAAGAATTGATGGAGATATTATGCATAGAATTAATGTTGGTTGGTTAAAATGGAGAGGAGCATCAGGTATTCTTTATGATAAGAAGATACCATTAAAGTTAAAAAGTAAATATTATAGAGCTGCAATTAGACCTGCTATGTTTTATGGTTTTGAGTGTTGGGCAGTTAATCATCAAAATATATAAAAGATGTCTGTGACATAAATGAAGATGTTGAGATGGACGAGTGGTCATACAAGAAAAGTCCGTATATATAATTAGGTTATTAGAAACAAATGAGGAGTGACACCAATAGAGGATAAAATGAGATAATATCATTTAAGATGGTTTGAACATATAAAAAGAAAATTAAAAGAAGAACCTATAAGAAGGTATGAAAACTAAATTTGAAAAGTATTAAAAGAGGTAGAGGACAACCACAAAATTGTTGGAAAGAAATAATAAAGAAATAAAGAATGATCTAGCTTATTGTGAGATAACTGCTAATATGGCACATGATAGGGCTTTGTGGAAACAAAGAATCCATGTATAGCTTAGTTGTTGTTGTTGTTTTTTAGACTCTCGGGCTCCACTGTGTAGGTAGAAATTTTCTAAATGTATCCCCATATTGAAGCTCAATGATCATACGTGTGTAATGCATTATATTTCATAATAGGTCTCATTCTTCAACCCTTACCCGGGAGTCGATGACTATTCATGGCTACGACTTTGACACCAAAGAAGAGTTTAACCCAATGCTTTATTTGTGTCCTAGTTGATCCTGATTCGACAGTCTTTCACAATTTTTTTTTTATTTCTTGTGCCCTGTTTTCTCATAGTATAAGAGCCGCACCTAAAGCTAAGAAAATAAATTTAACTTTTCTGCCATATCCTAATGGGCTTAGGGACTCTGCACAGAGAATCAAAGCTAGAGAATTCTTGTGAACTCTAAGCAGATCCTTAGATAAACACATGGAATTGATTCCTGCGATGCATCCCATATCACTGAGATTAAAACTCATTGCTTTCCTCTTCATTCCAAATCGGGTATTATTCATGACCTGCAGGGCGTTTGCAGCTCTGTTGTGGTGCCCAATACCAATAGCTGTAAAAATCAATGACAACAAAATAAGGAACCTGAAGAGAATTCTAGACAAAGTTTACTAAACCAAAAGAGAGAATCTTAACAAGATAGGAAACCTCTTGATGCAGAAAAGTAAGACGCTCCTTCAACAATAGCGTGTAAAAGAAACCACCCTCAAGTTTCACATTCAAAGCTTACTGTTTCTTTGACGTTTGGGCTCTATTCTTCGTTCAGCTTGTCAAAGCATTTAGTGCATTTGAGGATTGTGGGTACCTGCTTTCTGCATTTCAGGTATGTTTGCAGTAGGAATCAGGATCCCTTTGTTCTCTTCAATGTCCATATTCTGTCTGGCTTTCAAATTTTGCGTTCCCTCTTAAGGAATTTCAGGTAAATGATGTATCTCACACTTGCTGCAACTACTTGATATAGCAAAGTTAGGTTTGCCAGAGAACCTTTTGTATCCGCAGTGAGTTGTAAATGTAATAGTGCTTGGTGCCATCCAGCTTGTGCTGCATGAAATGTGCTGCTCTGCAACTTTTCTAAGTGTCAACTCATTCATGTATTTGTTTATTCGTTTTTAGCATTACGCGATACGATATGCGTGAGACAACACTGGTTTATATTGCTCGTGATTTTAGTTGACATCAACAACAACAATTAAGCTTTTTCCCATACTAGATGGGGTTGTCTACATGGATTATTTGTTTCCACATAGTCCTATCATAATTTGTAAAATCTATGATAGATAAGTCCGACAATGTGGTGTGTCCATTCTTTTCTTGGTCTAAACTTCCGGTATCCCCGACTAATCAGGTTTGAGATGGCTCGGCACTGCTTTCCCTCTAATTTGATGTTGTGGGATGAAGCTCTCTGTGCACTGGTTTTCGCTATTCTCAAGATTGGAACTCAAAACCTTATGTGGTCGTTCTTTGTTATGTATGACATAATGGTGGTATGCTGCACAGAGATAATCAATGCACTTGGTATACGACAGAGATAGTGAACCTTAAAATGACAATATGTTCAGAACACGGTACCAATATGGTTGAGATTCATTTCAAAATTATAATTATATAAATTTCCCATCTTTTCTTGTGTTGATTGAATCAACAAGTGACAAAACCCACGCTTCTCTTCACTCTGATTAAAGTGAAAAGCAAAAGATAAACAGAAGCAAGAGGGGCACTGCCTACTGGTTAGAGGGTTGGCTCTTTGACACAAGGTCAGAGGTTCGATACCTAAGTGTGCATCTGGAAGGGGTCTGCCTAACCACAGGGTTGTCCAAGTTCCTTTCCGTGACCCGTTTCAGCTTGAATGAGTTGGAACTTGCTATTGACCCGTTTAATTTTCTCTCCTGGAGATCTTATTGTTGCTGAATTTGTGAGATCTTCTGTCTCTTCTTCATGTTGGTAGTGAATGTGTCGTAGATGTCTATATATTGTTGATGTACCTTGAATTCATGTTGACATGAAAGTGACCCGACCCGAGAAGCTTGTGGTGCAAAATGAACCCATGCTTGGAGGCCAACACAGATTAGATGCCGCAGTATGAACTGTTCATGTTCTTAGAAACATAGTGTTACTAGGCATACAACCTATTGTTATTAGGAGAGGAGGGAGTAAAAAGAAGGTTTCATCAGATTTAGCGTTATGAGAAAATTGAGAAAGATTAGAACAGGACACTGATGTTCTTCTTCATCATGGTGGAATATTCTTCGAGAAGAATAGGCACATCTTGGTGAACCAGTTAAAGGATTCTGTTCTTTCTTTTTTCTCCTGCTTTACATTTTCTGTAAACCAATTGTGTGACTGTGTCTGTGTTGTTTTTACATTGAATCGAGAGCTTTCCACACCACGCCCTATATATATAATAGCCGTTTTCGACCCCCAGTTTGGTTGATCTTGAATCTCCATCTTGTGCTTCTCATTAGGTTTAGATGTGGAGCATTCTTTCATAAGAACTCCGTACTGTGTTGCATAGGTATGGGTCCGGTACCGGTACTGGGTATGGATACGGATACATGGTACGATAATTTTGAAAAGTATAAGGTACGGGTAGTCAATGTATAAAAATGAAAAAATTATACATAAAATTAAAATGACATAAAATTCACTATAACAATATAATGTAAAACTTGTTAAAAGTTGAAATGTACAAATTTTGACATAACTTCAACAACAAACTTAACATCTCAAATAAGAAAATTAAATTACATAATGGTCCCAATTTTGTAGCACATAGTTTCAACGTCAAAACATAATACTCCTATCAAAAAAATCAAAACATAATACTTTTGGGTTTCGAAATGAAGTTTGACTCATGAATATTTAAACTATTTGACCTATTCATAACAAAAGTTCTAACAACTCGGATCCAAAATCCAAATTTTTTCAAAGCATGTACCCAAATACCGGTATGAGTACTTCGCCATAATGAAGTACCCATGCATCATGGACTCCGTAGCTTTCTTATGAATTAATAACTCTTTATGTGGGGTTGTGGTCACAATTGGACATATTTTTTGAAAAACCTTTGGCATAGTTATTTGCTATCTTAGTTTTTGGCCACAAACTCACAAGATTAAGACAATTTTCCCTTGATTTGTTAAGCCTCCGTGTCTACTGACTTGGCTTTGGCAGCCTTGCCCGTCTAGGTGAAAGGGCATTCTCAATGAACAATCTTTCTTTCATGTTTTTCTCCTTTTTTTTTGCAATGGGGAGGTTGAAGCCTCATGCAGGTATTGAACGCATGACCTTCAAGTTGTGAATCAACCACCTGACCACGTCCATTGCTCGTGGCAATGTACTTTATTGAAGAAAGCAGCAAACATATTTTGAGTTATCTTGCTTCACCATCAATCAAATCACCCTTCACGACTCAGGATTCCATTTGATCATCAATCTAATCATTTAAGATGTCTTGTATTTCTCTAAAAAGCGATTTCATTGATGGGAGTTGATATCAACTTATGAGAATGATGATATCAATGAAATTGATATTCAATTTTTTTCTTAAAACGTATCTATTTAACCCCATGGAACCACCACTCACTTGCATCTTGCCGCCAGATGGAGAAATCCTAGGAAATTTTTAAAGAGAAAAGATATGTGCGAAGATCAAGTTTTATTTTCGGATGAAACATATTCCAGCTTGAAGCAATCAGCTCATTTGTTTAGAATGCATTTTCTGTCATTTATTAGGTAGCCTAGATGACAATTTCATTCTCTTCACAGAACAAAGTCTTGTATTAATCAAATGAACAGTAGTGACGGCATCTTGGTAATTTATTTGAATGGGACCATGTCAACCACATTGTTTTAGGAGAAAGCGTCCTTTTACAATGATAAAATATCCAAGTAAGCGGCTAAATGTAATCACTACTGTTGTTGAAGTTATGTCATCCAAAAGCAATAAGTGAGCATGCTACATGTAAAAGGATCCAATATATATATAATATGTTTATATAGAAAAATCGGATCATGATCAAGATGGTATGATGAGTGTAATTTAAATATTTTTAAGAGATTTTGGAAAAGTGTAAAGGATAATAGTGATTATAATGGTACGACGCAAAGATGGACATAAGTTGTCAATGTCAAAGGTGGTCGTGATTTTATATATATATATATATATATATATATATATATATATATATATATATATATATACTCTCACTCTCATTGACCATCCACAAAACAATTGGATAGGAAAGACAATTATGTAAGACAAAAAAATAAAAAGTGAAAAGGATAAGTTTTTTATTTTTACTTGTTTTTTAAAAAGTAAATTTTTTATTTAAACTATTCATCAATTCTATTTAATAGTCTGAATAGGTATGAATGATGGTTTAGCATCAAGGGGAGTCTAGCAACTCTTATTATTATTATTATTATTATTATTATTATTATTATTATTATTATTATATATATATATAAGAGAGAGAGAGAGAGAGAGAGAGAGAGAGAGAGAGAATACCTTATTATCTAATTTAAGGACAAACCATGTTTGGTGTGACATATTTAGCTGCTTACCTGGATATTTTATGTTTGCAAAGAGGCACTCTCTCCTAAAGCGATGTGGTTGACATTATCCCATTCAAATAAATAAACATAATTACCAGGATACCGTCACTGCTGTTGAGGGGTGCGTGCACGCGCGCGAGAGATCATTAATGATTTCATTACCAAGAAACTTACAATCTAATTCCAGGATAAAACATGATTGGTTCCACCATATTAAGTCCCTTATATGCCCATAGGCATGTGATGCATGTATGTATACCTGTGATAATTCTAAGAAGTTTATATCTAAAACCTAGGTAGCCCATTGGCTTTGGGCCTATGGTAAGTGTTTATTGCATCTTCGACACGACCGGCCGAGGAATGGTTCGGTATCAATTTTAAGAAGGTAAACGTAAATGTACATTTTGTACGAGTAAGGCAATGTACCAAACTCGAAATGAATATGCTAGCAATCATATGTTATGTCTCTTACTCTCATAATTCATTTTTTCTTTTGGGAAAGAAATAAGTAAAATGAATGAAAGGTACAACTATGAGCGATAGTTTACCTGGTTAGGGGTGCATCTCACAGGTTGAAGTTCAATAGTTCGATTATTGGGGGTTCATTATAAGGGCTTCGCGATGCTGATACATCCACTTGACCTTTCCATAACAGACGATCAACTTACCCAAAAGACCGCTTCACCTTACCGTGGGCACAGTCCCTCCGGTGTACCAAGAAGAACATGGTTCACCCTAAGCTTGGTAGAAGGTAGACATGGTCGGTTCTAACTCGGCTCAACGGTTTTAATCAGAAAAAAATAGGATCAAGTGGAACCAGAACCCGGTGAAATCAGACCCAAAGCAGGAATCAGGAACCACTTGGTTTAGTTCAAATTCTACCATTTATGGAACCAAAACCAACCTAAAAATGGGAAGCGACATTTTCAAACCGTAAGTTTTCAAATTCTTTTAATTTTTTCTTTAAATTCTAATTTTTAATACTTTTAGTTGTGTTTAAAATTCAAACTAGAACGGGCGATTTCAAACTACTGGTCCTGATTACCTCGGAACCTCGATAGAGGCGGTTTGGAACCATCAATTCCAAACGGTTTCCACTTACCGGTTTTTTATTGGTTTTGGTGCGGTTTTTGAAAACGTCGAAGCGTAACCGAACCAGCCGATTACGCTTCTGGGGCTGGTTCAAATAGATCTGATTCTGATCGTTTTCAAAGTCGATTTGGTTCCGGTTTGAACCAGCAGGCCAGTTCCGAAATGGCCATGTCTACTTGTAGCGGCATTTCGACAACAGCTGAAAAGAATTAATGAACTAACGAAAATGGAAGCATGTTCCACTTATGGTATTTTGGATCATTTACTAAGCAAAATGCTCAAATTATTATGTAAAATATGATTAATATTAGGCAATGCTTGAATGATCCGAATAAGAGCGTATGCACTTATTGGACTCTGATATTTTTTTGGTGAAGTCTAACGCTTGTATCGGGGAGCCTGAAGGACTCCGACTAATCCAGTTTGAGCATGGAACCATAACCCAATCCAAAACCAGTAATTTTATTAAAAAATTTAAAATTATAGGAAAAATTTTAAAGAAGTTTCGGTAGGTTCCAATTCTGGTTTTATAAAAGGTGAAACTGGAACCTAACTGGTGGTTTCTCGTTATGGGCCTGATCCTGGTTTAGGTTTCATCGCTTCCGGATTCAGTCGATTCCTGACCTGGTCCGGTTCTGGTTGAAATCGTCGGACCGGTTAAGAACCGGCCATGTCTACTGTTATCTCTCGTTTTGATGATTTATTCTCCTATTATAAGTTTAGAGACACTTATGTCTAATGCCCAGTTGATACTTAACATATGTTTAGTCAAAATATTTCTCATAGTGGACAAATATTAACTTGTAAAGAAAAATGCTCGTCTATTAGTTCGATCCAACTCGCTCAGCCATCCTTTTCTCTGGTTACCATAGGACCAGGTATGCATGCCCTGGGTATTGAACACACCACCACCAATTTTTGAGTCGAGCCCCGTAGCCGAGTGAGCTATTGCTCAGAGTGCTAACTCATCCTCCTTTTAGTGTATATATTATTCAATTGTGCATTTCTTGGCATGCATCTCTAACTTCAGTCGATACTAAGAAATATTAGTAAATAGGAGGCATGCGTCGAAAACTGCATATTTCGATTATGTTATAATATACATGGTAGAATGTCATACATCTGAGTTTTAATTATTTGAACCTGTGATTGTGGCTGCCATTATTAGTTTATTAAGAAAACGAATCTTATAAAATTTGACTTTTAATTAGGAAATATGTTGTATTATGGACCATTGATTTGTGTAATTCTTTGAAAAATAATTGTAGAACGTGAAATTTTCTTAAACATGTTTCCAAAACATACATAATGCCTCCACAAAGAAAAAAAAATACATAGTGCCTGCTGGCCAAGTCTGTCACAAAATAATCTCAGAATTTACCTCGTGATAGCAAAACAACGATGCACGCTGCTCTCAACTCACGTACATGCGCAGAACTTCACCTGCTCGTGCGTTTGTCGCTCGATCAGCTGAGGTTTCTTCAGATCTGTTGCAGAAACTCTCTCCACCTCGTGACGATCTGCTTCACTCGAGAAGTGGATCGGCCTAAGAAGCTTTCACTCGGCTTTGAGACAGAAATCTTCTCACTCGGCTCATATGAAGAAGAACATCTATATTGAACTTCAAGAATCAGATTACAGGACTTCACTCGGACTGATCTGTTGACGAAGGAGGTTTACAAACCAGTAACGAACTGAAGTGGCTTCGGTTCACCTTGAACCAAGCTCACGAGTCTTCTCTCCTCTCAAGAGAAGTCTCGCACTATCGAGTAAGCACTCTACTCACCTGAACACTTCACTCTTCCTAACACTAGGATCTGGTTCACTCACTCAACCTCACTTCATAACATGATACAGCTCACCCGCCCTCTATTTATAGAGGTTGGCGGGCTGGCTAACCCAAATCCGTGTAACCCCATGGAACCATCTAGTGATTGTCCATTGGTTACCACTCTAGGTTAGACCCCACCCGATTTAGCTAGGCTAACCAAGTCTAGCCATATGACCCGACACACCTAGACTTGACACACTTGACCTTACAAGACCCGAGCACACTAACATCACTTGGTTATGTACAGGACATACAAGACACAAGCATATACAACTCATGACTCGTGCACCCGTACAAGACGCCAATCGAACCAAGGAGCAAAGGAGGTTTATGTTGCGTGTGCCTCCACACAAACGTCGCCTGGTGCACGTGCTCTCTAAAGTCCCTCGATGAAGGTTGTGGAAGGATGCGCCCGGGTGCTAGCGCCGTAGAATTGTTGCATGTCACAACTCTCTCCCGGCCAAGCATGACCTCGCCCTCGAGGTCGGGTGAGTGTGCGCCACGCCTTCACCGCTCCCCCGGCAAAGCACGACTCACTCCCTCGGTCCGCTGTGCTTTCGCTCCTACCTGCCTCCAGCTTTTTCCCAGTCTTCCTAGATCGTTTCTCCTCTGGAAAACCTCTATGGCATCGCTAGTGCTGACCACCGAACTCTCGGCAGCATTGCCCCGCCTTGGCGCGGGTCCACTATGCCCTAGCGCTGGTCTCTCACCTGTTGCGACCTGACCTCGGTGCTAGTCCTCTGCCACAGTGCGCTGGCGCCACACCGATATAGCCTGACACCTGTGAAAAACCTCCCCACCCAGGGGGTTTTCTTGGAGCGTCTGCCTCTGTATTGACCTGACCTGGCGCTCGACCCTGCCCCTACGGGACGACCCCCTGCCACTAACGAACTTCGGCCCTACCACCGACCTCTCGTCCATCAGGTAGTATGCAACACACGTCAATACTGTTGATGCCTTACCTGGATCCACACATAATACAAACCCATTTTGTCCTTTGTTCACAATGACCAAACCCTGATGGTGAGGAGCCACCATCATCTGTGCAGTTCTCAAGAAATCATACCCCAGTATCATTGGATACTCATCGATGATAACTTAGCCTCCAAAGCGGCTAACTTAGCCTTCTTGGGACAATCTCGCATGCGATGAGGCCCAGTGCAAATGTAGCATGGCCCCACTCCATTGCCTCTTGACTTGCCCTTGGAAGAGGATGCCTGTTCACTCCTCTCAGGTATTTTCCCGTTCTTACTTTTCCCACCTCCTTTCGACGGTGTTTCCCTAGGATTCTTCTCTTCCCTAGGCGTCCTTAATTCAATAAAGGACTCAACCATGGTTATGGCCTCCATGACCTCCTACGGATTTCGCCAACGCAACTCCACTTGTGGCCATGGTTGTAACCCATCCTCGAAGTGGAAAAGCTTATCTTGATTGGTCATACACTCAATCTCGAGCAATAACGAGCTAAACTCCTTCACATAATCGTGAAGACTCCCGGTTTGTTTAAGTTGCTTCAATCACTCTCTAGTTCGTCGAAATGTATTTGTCGGAGTGAATTGCTGAAAAATCTCATTTTTGAAATCATTCCAAGTATTCGGCACTCGCCTACCTCTATCTTGTGACGCTTTTACTCGAGTGTGCCACCACAACTTGGTGTCATTCGTAAGGAATAAGGTTGCCACCGTAACCTTTTCCTCATCGGGTACATGAGATGCCTCAAGATAATGTTCCAAGTCCCACAAGAAATTCTTAAGAGTCTTTCGGTCACGTCCACCCTCAAACAACTTAGGTTCCGGGATTTTTACCTTATACCAGTTCGTAGAAGACCGAACTGAACCATTGGATGTTGAGGCCGGTTGGTCATGCCCTTCCAGAGGAGAATGGGACTCCGTTTCCACTGCTACTGCAGGACGCTGACCTGCCATCAACTCCTGAAATCGTTGTTCGTAGTATTCATCCCGTTTCTGCATACGCAAATCCATTGCAGCTAACTATTACGTCAGCTGAACCAGGACAGCTTCTAAGCCAGACATGCTTGTCGAGGCTTCTCCCTCCACGTGAGCCAAGAGACTCTTCCCCATGAGAATTTTCTACATTATTACAGACAGACCACTTGGACAGCAAATACACTCATTTACAAACTTTCACAAGACCCGAACTGAAGTTGTGCAGACAAAACAGAATGTTGCACAACTGGATTTTACACTCTGTTCAACCGAATTCTGAAGCAACTGAAACAAGATCTTTACAAAACAAAAATGGAATACTGACAACCGAATAACAAACTACACGTTACTGAAATTTCGCATTTGGACCACGGCAACTCATTCAAATCAACTGAGAAAAAGCGGGAAAAACCATATTTGGTTTATCTATACGGTTCAGCGGTTTTCTACTGCAACTATTTTCCTACCGATTTCCGTTCGAAATTTCTGCTTCTCCGGCCACGATCTGCCTGAATTGAATCTGTTCTCAACCTGAACTTCACTTACAAACTCAATTGTTAGTTAGTTCAAGCCAAAATTCTCTCAGATTCAGTCGATTTATAGTAATTGTTCCTGTTCTGGATTTCTGATCAACTTTCCGTCCAACCACTTTCCGATGATAGATCCACCTCAGATCTATCAAATCCGTGAACACTTAATACCTTCTCACTCTTGATCAAGTGTTTATCAACCAATACTTGTTGATCTACCACGGATTCAGCCTGAATTCTTGAATCGTTCGTCGCAAAAAACAGTTTCCGCCTGAAACTGTTTTCCCGGCGTAGTTTGATCAAGAACTCCTCAGATCTGGAAACTCCGACCAGATCTCAAGTTGATTTGCCTACCTTAGGTATATCTACTCGTGATTAAACCTTTCCCATGGATAATTCAATCAAAATCAAAGCAGACAGTAGATCGGCGCAACTCTTGGCCGAGTACAAAAAAAGAATTCCGGCAAAAATTTTCTGCACCTTCTGTCTGATTTCCGACGTGTTTTTCCAGATGTAATCCGTTCAATTAACATTATAATTCATGAGCTTACACTCTGATACCATTTTGTCACAAAATATTTCTGAAAAAGTCAGAATTTACCTCGTGATAGCAGAAAAACGACGCACGCTGCTCTCAGCTCACGTACATGCGCAGAACTTCACCTGCTCATGCGTTTGTCGGCCGATCAACTGAGGTTTCTTCAGATCTGTTGCCGAAACTCTCTCCACCTCGTGACAATCTGCTTCACTCGAGAAGTGGATCGGCCTAAGAAGCTTTCACTCAGCTTTGAGACAGAAATCTTCTCACTCGGCTCATATGAAGAAGAACATCTTTATTGAACTTCAAGAATCAGATTACAGGACTTCACTCGGATTGATCTGCTGACGAAGGAGGTTTACAAACCAGCAACGGACTGAAGTGGCTTCGGTTCACCTTGAACCAAGCTCACGAGTCTTCTCTCCTCTCAAGAGAAGTCTCGCACTATCGAGTAAGCACTCTACTCACCTGAACACTTCACTCTTCCTAACACTAGGATCTGGTTCACTCACTCAACCTCACTTCATAACATGATACAGCTCACCCGCCCTCTATTTATAGAGGTTGGCGGGCTGGCTAACCCAAATCCGTGTAACCCCATGGAACCATCTAGTGATTGTCCATTGGTTACCACTCTAGGTTAGACCCCACCCGATTTAGCTAGGCTAACCAAGTCTAGCCATATGACCCGACTCACCTAGACTTGACACACTTGACCTTACAAGACCCGAGCACACTAACATCACTTGGTTATGTACAGGACATACAAGACACAAGCATATACAACTCATGACTCATGCACCCATACAAGATGCCAACCGAACCAAGGAGCAAAGGAGGTTTATATTGCGCGCGCCTCTGCACGGACGTCGCTTGGTGCGCGTGCTCTTTGAAGTCGCCCGATGAAGGTTGTGAAAGGATGCGCACGGGCGCTAGCGCCACAAAATTGTTGCATGTCACAAAGTCTTAGAGCCATGCATTTATTGATATTTATCTATTTGTGTAGGTTCAATGTGTTTAACCGGCCAGTAGTTGCTCAAGAATACGTTAACACCGAAAAATTGAGAGGAGTACATAGCAGACTCTCGCTTTTGGCAACAACATATTGTAATGCTGACTAGGGATGAGGACATTAACCTGACCTAGACATGGCCAGTTTGGCACTGGCATGGTGGTTTTCCTCGAAACCGAACCGACCTGGAACAAGTCAAACTAGACCCAGAACCGAAGACCACAAAGCATGGTTCTGGTTCTACCACTCTTCCATGGTAATGAAATTTGGTGAGTCAAATCATCGGTTTCAATATTTGTTTTAAATTTTTAGTGATTTTTACCGGTTTCACATCATTAAAGACTCATGATCTACCAACGATTTGAAACTAGCACCAAAACAGCCTCGATCTAGGTTTAGTTTTTGGTTCTAGAAAACTAAAACCTTCAATTTTGAACCATCAGTTCCAGTTGACCTGGAACCAGCCATGTCTTGTTTGATTCTTGGGAACTCGACCCAATCCAAAGCTAATCGCATTGGCTAAATGTTTGTATTAAACGCTCTATTCATATATGATATGAAACTCAAGTTGAGAGGATCACACACGCTTACTAATTTCCTTACACATACAGTCTGCCACACAATGAATATAACTCACTAAGATGACAAAAACCGACTCACTCACTACCGGTTAAGGATAAGAGAGAAATTTGAAGCAATGCTAGAAAACAACAAAATGAGAATTGTTTAGGCCTGATCCTATTTATACTCAGAACAACGCCTTGAACTAGGCTCAAGGCACATTAACTAGATAACCATAACTTGCTATAAAGACTCTCCTAAAAAATGAGCAACTACCTTATAAAATATTGATGTAGGCTAATCCATCTCTGACTCTTTAATTACTGTTTTAGTAAGATTACTAAATGTAATTAACTAAGAACATTAAATTCGAATTGTTTGTCGCAAAAGTTATTAATTCTGAGAGATGATGAGAATGTCCTAGCTGACTTAAATATAGGCTTCACTTTTGAGTGACCTCCTGTTGGAGTAAACAAACAACCTTGAGTTTGCTTAAGTCATTAATGTTGCATTCACCCATGAATAATTTGGGCTCAAACAGAGTTAGGACAGTGGTTCTGCCTCAACACTAGTAAGAGGTCTAAGAAAGCAACCGGTGAGCCTATCTAACCAGGTTAGATCATTAGTATTGGATCCTTCATCATCCTCTTGGGGTTGGTGAGGATTTGTACTCAAATATGAATTATATGTATCTTCCTTATAAGGAATAAGATCCTTAACATTGAAAGAACTAGAAATGTTGAACTCCTTCTGTAGATCTATTTTGTTAGCATTATCATTTATCTTCTCCAAAATCTTAAAGGGCCCATCGGCTCGGAACTTGAGTTTAGATCGATGCTTGTGTGGGAACCTAGCTTTGCTGAGATGTATCTAAACAAGATCCCCAAAGACAAAGATAACATATTTATACCTTTTGTTAGCTTTCTTGGCATAGGCCGCATTTGTTTCTCAATCTAATGCTTTACTTATTAGTGTAAAGCCTTGATGGATTCAACTCAACTTACTCCCTTAGAATTCACTTTAGTATGCTCGAGTATGAGGGTTATGGGATTAATCTCGTAGACTATTTCAAAAGAAGAACATCCCGTAGTACTGTGAACTGAGCAGTTGTAGGCGAAGTCTATCTAAGAAAGTTGTTGCTCCCAAGTTGCAGATTGTTGGAGATAAAAGCTCGTAGAAGAGTAATGAGAGTGGGATTCACCACTTCAGTTTGCTCGTCAGTTTCAGGGTGGCACGTCATACTAAAGAGAATCTTGGTTCCTAACCTCTTCCACAAAGCCTTCCAAAAGTAGCTCATAAACTTAGTATCGTGGTCAAACACACGGCTTTTTGGAATACTATGGGATGTCGTGACTTTCCTTAAAAAATGATCTACAACATGAACTGCATCGTCAGTCTTATGATAGGAAATAAAATCTAATATTTTAGAAAACCTATCTACCACAAGTAGGATAGAAGCTCGTCCCTAGTTAATTCTAGGAAGGTCCACAATGAAATCTAGGTTAACGTCAGCCTAGGGCCAAGTAGTATTAGCCAAGGCATGTAGAGTCCATGATTTGTCTCTTTCTCTTTACCTAATTTGGAGATAACACATCTTTCAACAATCCTATAAATGTCACGGTTCATTCTCTGTTAATAAAAATATTTTCTAAGCAGTTCTAGTATTTTTTTCCCAAAATGGTCTGCCAACCCACCATCAGGAGCCTCTTGAATAAAGAGTTCTCAGTGAGATTCTTTTAGAATGCAAAGCTTTCCTCGTCAAAATATGTATTCATCATTCCAATAGAATCCATCTAACTCTTTTTTGGCCAACCAAACCGAGGGGTGAGAAGTTTGGGTCCCCTACATATTATTCTTTTAAGACCTCCATTCCCAACATTCGAGCTTCAAGAACAATTATCACCAAGTATCTTCGTGAGAGAGCATTAACCACTATGTTAGATTTTCTTTTCTAATACCCATTTGGCGTATCTTCTTTTCAGTTTGTCTTGGCCCTGAAGATGGTTAAGAGATTCGTGATTGGTATCAATCACGAACTCTTTAGGTTATAGGTAATGTTGTCATGTCTGTAAGGCTCATATCAATGCAGAAAATTTCTTATCATAAGTAGAGTAGCGCAAACTGAGTCCTCTTAATTTTTTATTGAAAAATACAATGGGTCATCACTCTTGCATCAACATGGCTCTGATTCCTACCTCTTAAGCGTCACATTCAGCTTCAAAAGTTTTGTTGAAATTAGGAAGAGCTAATATTGATGCACTACTCAATTGAGCTTTGATTTCATTAAATTCATGCTTACATGATGTAGTCCATCGAAATTCTTGGTTTTCTTGATGCAATGTGTCAATGGTATGAATATCTGGTATAACAAAGCCGACCCATGGAAATTAGGCACCTCAACCATGTTGGTTGGGTTTAGCCAGTTTTGGATAACTTTCAGCTTTTGAGGATCAGCCTCAACTCCTTGCTCAGAGATAATGAAGCTTAAGAACTGCACATGTGATTGTCAAAATTGATACTTTTTAAGGTTACCATATAGCGTTGATGGCGCAAGACCTCTAGAACTCTTCGAATGCAAATAATATGTTCATCCATTTCATGACTATAAATCAAGATATCGTCAAAATATACGATGAAGAATTTACCAATAAACTCTCACAACACATGGTTTGTGAGCCGCATAAAAGTGTCGGGTGCATTTGATAGGCCAAATGGCATTACGAGTCATTTGAATAGTCCTAACTTCATTTTGAAGACCGTTTTCCATTTGTTTCCTTTCGTGATTCGAATTGGGTGGTAATCACTCTTTAGATCAATCTTTGAGAATAATCTTGATCCCTTGAGTTCGTCCAACATGTCATCCAATCAAGTTATAAGATAGCGATATCGAATAGTTATTTTGTTGATGACTCAACGATAATACATATTCATAATGATCCATGTTTCTTCGGAATAAGAAGAGTAAGTATTGCACATGGGCTCATGGACTCCCATACGAAGCCTTTAGCGACCAATTCTTCGATTTGACATTGCAACTCATTAGTCTCATTGGGGTTGTAATGATAGGCCGATTTGTTCAAAAGAGTCGCATCTGGTAAGAGATTAATGTGGTGCTCAATACCACGAATTGCAGGCAACCCATCAAGAATGTTTGTTGGGAAATATATCAATGAATTTCCTCAATAGCTTGGCGAGTAGGGGATGCTCATGCGGTGGCATACTAGTTTTTATTGCCTTGGCTACAACCTAGTATACCAAGCCAGCTTGTGTGATGGCTAGCTCAACCTCTCTTCTAGCGAGTACCAACCTTTCTTTGGCCTATAGCTCCTTGGTAGTTGATGTCGAAGACATGTGTTATGGTGCTAACAGTGCCAAAGTGATTTTCTTTCTATTCTTTGTAAATGTATATGAGTTTTTGTAGTTATCATGCAAGACACACCAGTCAAACTGTCACAATTGACCCAGTAATAGGTGACATGAATTCATTAGAACCATATCATATACACTGGAGTCTTGGTAAGTCTTACCAATGGATATTGGCACAACAACTTGTTGTTGAACTAATATTTTTTCTTGATCGTTGAGTCAACACAACTTATAAGGATATGGGTGAGTTGTAGTGGGTAAACTCAGATTCTTGATTAATTCCGTAGAGGCCACATTGGTACAATTGTTGCCATCAATGATGAGAGAGCAAACTATTGAAAATTGTGTAGCGAGAATGAAATAGGTTCTCACGTTGCTCCAGTTTAGGAGTGGCTTGAGAGCTCAAGACCCTACATATGACCAGAAGTTTCACTTCACCTGCAACTTCAATGATTTCAGTATCAACATCTTCAGAGGACTGTCAGTCCTCACTATCTAGTGACTAAGAAGGCTCGTGTAACACCATTACTCACTTGTTGGGGCATTGGGAAGCGATATGCCCATGGCCAATACATTTAAAACATTTAGGCAAAGTGAGGGTTTTTAGCCATCTCTTTTTCCTTTTGGTCGGGCACCATTGCAGTAGTAGGTCATGCTTTCCTGATTTCTTTGGAAGTACTGATTGTATTTGAGAAAACCTTGTTTTGGATGGCTTAAGAACTGAATATCTAAGGGTAGGGGCCTTCATACGTTGTCTTTTGACTTTAATAGCAAGCTAAAAAACATCCTCAACAAATGAATAAGGTTGTAATTTCACAGCATCTTCTAGTTCTTTGTTTAGTCCAATGAGAAATCGAGCAATGCTTTGCTCCTGTGGCTCCTACACTTCACAACACAACATCAAGGAATCAAACTATTTGACGTAGGCCTCCACTCTCAGCCTACCTTGTTGCAAGCTTTGCAACCGAAGGTAGAACTCTTTCCTGTAGTAGTCGAGAACAAGTCTCTTACACATGAGTCGTTTCATCAAGCTCATCATGTGACATTTCTTTTCTTCTGAATATTGATAATACTCGAAGATCATATCTACGTACCCCACCCAATCGAGAAACTCTTTAGATGAGCTTGATCCTGTGAAAGAGAGAATTTTGATTTGAACTTGGTATTCCACGTCTCTTCGATCCGTTCTCACTTCTTGATATATTCGTACAGTTGAGTCCAACTCAGGGAGTTTAGGTCCACATCATGGTGATTGGTGTTGGAGTGGTTAGTAGAAGGATCTCGTTGTCGCAACACTTCCTCAGGGCTTTGGGTCAACAGTGACATCTGGGTTGTGAGTGCCTATTGTCCACGTTGTAGTTCCATGATCTTAGTTTTGCTCGAGGGACATGCCTCATCGCACTAGGAGAATCCAAATCTTGTCTTGTCATCATCTCAATCTCAATAAAAGCACCAAATGATATGAAACTTCAGTTGAGAAAATCACACATGCTTACTGATTTCCTTACATACACGGTCCGCCATACAATGGATATGACTAGATAACCATGTATGATTCTTTAATTATTGAATTGGTAAGATTACTAAATATAATTAACTAAAAATATTTAATTCGAACTATCTATCTCAAAATTAGTCAATTGGAACTATTGATTCTAAGAGATGTTGAGAATCTCTTAGCTGACTTAAATGTAGGCTTCACTCTTAGTGACCTCGTGCTAAAGTAAATAAACAACATTGAGTTGTCATTAATACTCCATTTACGAAGCAATGATTTGGGTTCAAACAAGATTGTATACTGGTTCCGTCTCGAGCACGAGTAAGAGGTCCATGATAGTGATCAGTGTGCCCGTGTGATCAAGTTAGATCGTTAGTGCTTGGTCGTTCATCTATATCGACCCAAGTGTATAACTTTGATCTTTTACACTTTTTCATTATAGAACTGCATTTAGATTGATATGTTTAAAACTCTTCGGGTCATAAACATGGACTCAGCTTCAAATGAATCTGATCCGACCCATCCATTCTCTTCCCCAGCCCCATGAGTGGAATTCCCAAAATCTCTCAACTACTTGAGAGAGGAGGTCGTCGTAGTTCGTATTGAAAACTGAAAGGAATAAATACCTTTAGCATCATAGATTGGAAGATGAACAATTATAGTTATTGCTAAATATTTAAAGTGCTATCAAACAATTATAATTTAACAAAAATATTTAAAAAGATACGACATAGTTATTGCTATTATTTTTAAAGCTCGTTCACTCACAAGAGAACAGTCCACCATCAACAAACTTAAAAAATAAAAAGAATGACAGATTATACATCTGATACAAAATTCAATGTCAGGTATAGCATAGTATCGCAGGCTCACATGTAATATGTGAACCAATTAGTTGCAATATTTTAGATTTAAAATATAAATAAAAGAAGCTTGCATTATGAGTCAGTTTGATCTGAAATTTAATCTCGACCCAGCCGGCCAGCCTCTTCGCCGCCGCCCTAATCAAGAGACACAGAAATTTCTTCCCTGGTTCTACGGATGCCGGAAGTCTATTTGCTGGAAAAGAAAGAGCGATTCCCTAAGTTTTGGAAGAAAAGCAGCCCACTAAATCGCTCGTCTGTTCGTGAATCAGACAACTACCCGCCCTATCTTTCCTGCACTGTTGTATCAGTAGCATCAACGTCAAAACCACCGAGAGAGACAAAGGCCACCACCATCATCGCCAAGAGATCTTTCGCCATGTTTCGCTTTCCTTTTCCTTATTGGAAGAGAAGAGTTTCAGAGGTAGAAGCATTCGCTTTGAAAAGCTCTTGATTGAAACCGGTTGCTTGTTGTATCGTCATCTATCGTCCTCGGAACGGACGAATGGATGCGAAGTCACTCCCGAGATGTGCTGCTGAAACGTGAAATCAAATCCTCGGGTTGAAGTTGCTGTATGGACGCATACCCAAATCGTGTACACACTCGTTAGGGCCTTTCAGCGTGCGCATCTGAAGCCCTAAACCCAAAATCGCAACCCGCAACTTCTTGTTTCCTATGGCGGGCGCCGCCGCGATCTTCGCCGGAGACGAGGGCATGGAGGGTATCTCACACGACGGCCTGAAATTCTGGCAATTCATGGTAGCCGGCTCGATTGCCGGCTCTGTCGAACACATGGCGATGTTCCCCGTCGACACCCTCAAGACTCGGATGCAAGTATCTACATCGGGTGCCGGCGGCTCCATCAGGCCGTTGCTCCGCTCGGTCGTGAAGCTCGAAGGACTCCGCGGCCTCTACCGCGGGATTGGCGCCATGGGTCTCGGTGCCGGCCCGGCCCACGCCATCTACTTCTCCGTCTACGAGCGGTGCAAGTCGGTCCTCGGCGGAAATTTGCCCGGGCACCACCCACTCGTCCACGCTGTCTCCGGCGTTGCCGCTACGGTCGCTAGTGACGCCGTCTTTACCCCCATGGACGTAGTGAAGCAGAGGCTGCAGGTAAAGAGTAGTCCTTACAGGGGAGTAGTGGATTGCATGGGGAGGGTGATGAAGGATGAGGGTCTGAAGGGGTTCTATGCTTCGTATAGGACCACCGTTGTGATGAATGCCCCATTTACAGCTGTTCATTTTGCTACCTATGAGGCTGCGAAGAGAGTACTTATGGAGATTAATCCAGGAAGCGTAAGCGAGGAACGTCTTTCCGTTCATCTGACCGCTGGGGCGGCTGCCGGAGCACTAGCAGGTGTCGTCACAACACCGTTGGATGTGGTTAAGACGCGATTGCAATGCCAGGTATGCTTCCTGAGCTTTGGGAACTCAAATTTTCTGTCTTTGTTGGCAGTCATTTTTTGAGGTTATTGCAAATTTTTGATGCGTTTAGTGAATTCTTTTCTGAAGATCTCTTGTTGTTGAATTACAGCTGAAACTCACTTGCGTTGTTTGTGATGGACTTCTTTCTTAATTGGAGTATGTAGCTCTGTCTGTTGGTGAAGAAAGAATATGATGTATTCATATTTCTGTGTGATGATTATGGTTCTCTGATTTTCATTCGGGTTACTGATTGTGAGGTGAAGATTGTCGTGTGGACTTCATCTACTGTTTCCTCATAGATATTGTTTTGCATGTATCAGTTTGAAGCCCGGATAAAGGAGGAGGGCATAAAACTTCGTCGGATTTTTATAACATTGGATTACAAAAATTATGAGCATTGCTTTGGGGCGTCCCCGCTTAACGACGTGCTGCAGAGCCCGAATGGTGTAAGAAGTAAGCAAGAGCCACTACATTTTCGCCCGAATGTAGTGAATCAATTGCAAAGAGGGGTTCCCACATCATGGACGGGTGTGGGTAAAGAAGTTAGTCCCGCTACAATGTCACCCGAATGTAGTGAAAAATTTTGAGAGAGGGTCTACGCATTTTTATTATGGATGGATGCGGGGGGTAAGGAAGCTAGTCCTAGATAATAAGATTTGTATTGGTTCTTGGAATATCGGAACATTATCCGGTAAGCTAATGGAGGTGGTAGATACTATGATTAAGAGAAAGATTGATATTCTATGTCTACAAGAGACAAAATGGGTTAGAGAAAAAGCAAAAGAGATAGAGGATACAAGTTTTAAATTATGATACTCAGGTAAAGAAAAGGCTCGAAACAGAGTTGGTATTATCATAAATAAAGATTTAAAGGAGAGTGTAGTAGACATACAACGATATGGTGACCGAATCATGACATTGAAATTAGTGTTAGGAGCAGAGGTTTTGAATATAGTTTGTGCCTACACACCCCAATTAGGACTAGAAGATAATATAAAGACAGTTTTTTGGGAAGAGTTAGATAAAGTGTTTCAAAAGATTCCACAAAGAGAGATGATTTGTTTAGGAGGAGATTTAAATGGACATGTCAGTAAAGATGTATTAGGATATCAAGGGATTCATGGAAACTTTGGTTTTGGGGATATAAACGAGGACGGTAGGGAGATTTTAAATTTTGCCATGGCATTTGATCTCTTTATAGTCAATACAATCTTCAAAAAACGAGATGAACATTTAATTACTTATAAGAGTGGTTTATCACAAACACAAATTGATTACTTTATTTGTAGAAAAAAAGATAGAGCATGTTGTAAAGATTGTAAGGTAATTCCAGGAGAAAGCTTAACCACCCAACATCGACTTTTAGTTATGGATTTACAAATAAAAAAATGACAAAGAAGAAAAGAGTGCATCGAGCTATTCAGACTAAATGGTGGAACCTCAAAAGCGAGAAAGAAGATATATTTAAACAGAAAGTCCTTCAAGGAGATGTTTGGAATTATGTTGGCACACCCTCTGATATGTGGAACAATATGGCTATACATATTAGGAAAGTGGCGAAAGATGTGTTAGGGGTATCTAAGGGAGGTGTACCGGCACAAAAAGAAGCTTGGTGGTGGAGTGAAGTAGTGCAAAATAAAATCAAGGCAAAGAGGGCATGTTACAAATTACATTATGCCAAGAAAACTAGTGAAACTTTAGAAACTTATAAGAAAGTAAAGAAGGAAGCAAAAAAGGCCGTTAGTGAAGCAAAAGCTAAGATTTGGGAGAACTTATATAAAAAACTCAACTCAAAAGAGGGTGAAAGAGATGCTAGAGATAAGAAAACTAAAGATCTTAATTATGTTAGATGCATAAAAGACGAGAAGGAAAAAATTCTAGTGGCAAATGATGATATAAGAAATAGATGGAAAAACTATTTTATAATCTTTTTAATGAAAATAAAGATGTTAGTATTAGTTTAGGAGATTTAGCCAAGTCAGAAAAGTATATAAACCACAATTTTTACCGACGTATTCAAAAGAATGAAGTCAAAGAGGCTCTTAAACATATGAAGGGTGGTAAATCGATAGGACCAAATCATATTCCTATAGAAGTTTGGAAAATACTAGGAGAAATAGGAATCACTTGGCTCACAAGACTATTTAATGAAATATGGAAAAACCAAAAGATGCTCGAGGAATGGAGAGCAAGTACACTTATACCCATATATAAGAACAAGGGAGACATTCAAAATTATGTGAATTATCGAGGTATAAGTTAATGAGTCATACTATGAAATTATGGGAAAGAATTATCGAACGGAGGTTAAGACAAGTATCAAGTACAACAGAGAACCAATTTGGATTCATGCCAGGCAGATCTACTATTGAAGCGATTCACCTTTTGAGACGTCTTATGAAACATTTTAGAGCAAAAAAGAAAGACCTTGACATGATATTTATTGATCTAGAAATAGAGTATCAAGGGAGGTTCTTTGGAGAACTTTGGAAAAAAGAGGTATCCCATTGACGTATATTAACCTTATAAGAGACATGTATGATGGTGCAAAAACATGTGTGAGGATTCATGAAGGAACGACAGACTTCTTTGATGTTAATATTGGGTTACATCAAGGATCAACTTTAAGTCCATACTTATTTATAATGGTGATGGATGAGTTAACAAAATATATTCAAGATGAAGTACCTTGGTGTATGTTATTTGTAGATGACATTGTATTAGTGGAGGAGTCTAAGGAAAAAGTTAATAGAAAATTGGAACTATGGAGAGAAACATTAGAAAGTAAAGGCCTCTGACTTAGTAGAACAAAAACAAAATATATGGAATGTAAGTTTGATCATTTGGTTACTTCAGAGGACATGAAAATTAAAATTGGCACACATTGCATTTCCCAAAAGGAAAGTTTTAAATACCTAGGATCAAATTTTCAGAGTGATGGAAGAATTGATGGAGATGTTACACATAGAATTAATGCTGGTTGGTTAAAATGGAGAGGAGCATCATGTATTCTTTGTGATAAGAAGATACCATTAAAATTAAAAGGTAAATATTATAGAGCACCAATTAGGCCTGCCATGTTTTATGGTTCTGAGTGTTGGGCAGTTAATCATCAACATGTACAAAAGGTATCTGTGACAGAAATGAAGATGTTGAGATGGATGAGTGGTCATACAAGAAAAGACCGTATACATAATGAGGTTATTAGAAACAAATTAGGAGTGGCACCAATAGAGGATAAAATGAGAGAACATCGTTTAAGATGGTTTGGACATATAGAAAGAAGATCAAAAGAAGAATCTTTAAGAAGGTTAGAAAAACTAAATTTGGAAAGTATTAAAGGAGGTAGAGGATGACCACAAAAGTGTTGGAAGGAAACAATAAAGAATGATCTAGCTTATTGGGAGTTAACTGCTAACATGGCACATGATAGGGATCTGTGGAAACAAAGAATCCATGTAGTCGACCCCGTCTAGTATGGGAAAAGGCTTAGTTGTTGTTGATGTATCAGTTTGAAGCAGTTGAGCTCTATTTTCTGATATGTTTGAAGCTTACTTCTTAATATTCAGACTCTCAGATGATGAATGAAAATTATTCTCCGTCATGACTCACCACTGATCTTGATCTCGCTTTTCCTTAATATGTCATTTATTTCTTAAAAATAAATGCTCTGGACAATCATCTCTCCACAGTTAACAATAGGAAAAGTCTGACTAATTGAGAAACTTCTAGTGGTTCAGAAGGTGCATCTGGTTCATACTATTCTTTCTAAAATTAAAGGGCAAGGCAATGGTTTTCTGTGGATATCACAGTATCAAACAAGTAGGGGAACAGTTTGGAGCTGAAACATGAATTATGAAATTCATGTTTGTATATGTATGTATATATATATGATCAGAGATAATGGATAATTTAACAGGGATATAATTAAGGTAGTGATTATGTAAGGAGATTAATGGGCAAAAGCTTCATTATGGCATTATAGAAAACCAGTCTCCACTCTCCAGTGTATTCAGCATTATTGCAAGTTCTTTGCTGTTAACCATAAAAAGATATGCTCACGAGGGAGTGATTTCCACTTTCCACTTCAAGTGAACCTAGAATATGGAATGAGTTTTATAGCTCTTAAAACAAGCTTGAGGAGAGGAAATAGATGGTGGAAGCAGTGTTATCCGGCTAGGGACCCTTATGCGGGTTTCCTTGGTTTCTTCATAGCTCCCAAGCTCCCCTAACGTAGTTCTTGGCCTCCTTGGTGTTCAAGGCTCCACAAACGTGCTCTACGGTGTCTGTGCAAGCCTCCTAACTCGGATTTGGGTATATTTTTAGTGTTTTTCTTTATTTTTTTCTTTGTATTTGTTGTTTTTTTGTGTTATTTGTATTTTTCTTTTTTTGAATGACAAAATATGAAGTTATTAAGTGTGTGGATATGCTTTTTATTGCATTCATGAAAGTGGGAGACACTCTATTTGAGTGTTATTTGAAGATTGGGGATTTACGAAGTGCTTTTATTTTCAGGTTTTTTATTGAATTAAAGTGCTCGAAGTGAGATGGCAGGAAGGGGTGGTAGAGACTCCCATTCTAAGTCCGATGATTCGACATGGCAGCAGGGTACACCAGTTGAGGGTTCTAGATTAAAGATGAGATGTTTATTTTGTAAGAGGGTGGTTAGTGGTGGAATTTCACGATTGAAACACCACCTAGCAGGGATTAGGAAAGAAGTTGCTCCTTGCACAAGCAGAGTTAGAAGTTTGCCAGAAGACATTAAATGACAATGTCTTTAGATGATTGAGAGTATACAAGAGAAGAGACAACAAAAGGATGATTTGGAGATGTTTGAAGAAGATGATGATATTGGATTTGGATTCACTGATAGTTTGCCTTCAAATGCTAGAACAGAGATGGGTAGTAGCAGTTCACGACCACCTAGCAGGGAGCAGGGGAAAAAGGGTTGCTGAAGACTTTGGAGGTGTTAGAAGATGAAGTTCAGGAAGGAGTAGAGAAAGATCTAGTTCTAGCATACATTCATTTTTTCCTCCTTCTACTACACCTGATGCTCAACCTTTAATTCATGCTGCTATGACTTCAGAACAACTGCATGATCAGGCAGACCTTGCAGTGGAATGATGATTTTATGATGCATGCATTTCATTCAATGCAGCAAACAGTTTTCATTTTTAAGCAATGACAGATGCAATTGCAAACATTGGTCTAGGATACAAGATGCCCTCCTATCAAAAGTTGAGAGGAAAGATCTTAGATAAGTCGTTGAAGTGGAAAAAAAAATTTCGACTTTGAGAGTCATGGAAGGAGAAAGGTTGCACTATCATTGCAAATGGATGGACAAATAGGCAAGAAAGGACCTTGCTAAACTTTATTATCTACTGTCCTAAATGACTTATGCTTTTGAGATCTCTAGATATGTCAGAGGAGAGGCACACTGTGTAGATCCTACGACAAGAGTTTGATAAAGTGATATGCGAGATTGGGCTAGAGAATCTAGTCCAATTGATACAGATAATGTAGCTAACTACAAATCAACTGGGAAGGAGTTAATTGATACTTATGGGACTTTCTACTGGACACCATGTGTAATCCATTGTTTAGATCGCATCCTTGAGGATATTGGTGAGATGGATAAGATAAAGGTAGCAATTGAGTATTGCTAAGATATCACAAAATTCATTTACAACCATGCATTTGTTTTGTGTATGATGAGGAGATATACAGAAGGTGCAGAGCTTCTTCGAACAACTGCAATTCGGTTTGCAACAAACTTCTTATCTGTAAAGAGTATTATGAGTCAGAAGCAAGCATTGAAGACAATGTTCTCCTCAGATGAGTGGCAACAATTTGCAGAGTTGTCTCAGAAGAGAAGAAATAGAAAGTTGAATGAGATTTTTGAGACAATCTTCAGGAGTACATTTTGGAATGCATGTGTTAAACTATTGAGGATTACATGTACATTAGTGAAGGTTTTGAGATTGGCTAATAGCGAGGAGAAACCATCTATGGGCTATCTTTATGAAGCTATAGGGCAAAGAAGCGATTATAAATAATTTTAATAGAAAAAAGAGAGATTATGTGCTCGTGTGGAAAATTATTGATAATAGATGAAATAAACAATTGCATCAACCTATTCATGCAGCAACATATTATCTAAACCCATCATTTAGGTACTCAACAAGCTTCAAAAGGGACAATGAGGTTAATCGAGGCATCATTGATTTTATAGATAGATTAGTCTCTAATGAGAGCAGAGCAGATGTTATACATTGAGAGATGGAGATCTATGATAATGCTCTTCACTTGATGGGTTTGCCTGTAGCAATTTGCAACCGCACTACTATGCATCCAGGTAAATTGTTTATTTCATATTTAGGTTTCTTAAATCAACTTGTCTTATATTATTGTGGATTATGTCTCTAATGTTTGTCTTTTTCTATAGATGTTTGGTAGAATAGGTTCGGAATTGATTTCCCGAAACCTTAAGGATTTTGCAGTCAAAGTTTTGAGTCAAACTTGTAGTGCAACTGGTTGTGAAAGGAATTTGAGTGTTTTTGAACACATCCATACAAAAAAGCGCAACAGGTTGGAACATAAGCGACTGAATGATTTAGTTTTTATTCATTGTAACATGCGCCTTCGTGAAAGGTAATGTTGTATTACTTAGTACTTAAATGTTCAATTCAAAAAATTGTTTGACTTCAATTATTAATATTATTTACTAATTGCTTATCTTTCTTTGTTGTAGGCAATTAAAAAAAGTAAGTAGACAAGAAAGCCAATTTGATCCAATAAGTTTGGATAATTTTGATATATTAGAAGACTGATTAGAGAAGACAGTGAAGAAAATACCCTCCAAACTGAAGGAGACATTGCATGGATTAATTTGGAAGGAGCGCAACAACAGTATCAAGGAGATGAATAATTTGATTTTCAAGCGGAAGGTGCTGCTGCTGCTGATGATGAGGATCTTCGGCAAGGAGAAGATGAAGATTATTTAGTTGATGATCCTGATTATAATTTGTAAAATGTAAATGTATTTCATTTTTTTGATTCAAAATATGTAAATTTGGATGCAATTGTTCATTGTTGAATGTTCAATCTGTACTAAACTGTGCATTATATGAATTTAAAGCAACTACCAGATTTTTCTTGATTTTTTTTGGATTTTTACTAATTTTCTTGATTTTTTAAATAATTTTTGTATTTTTTTAATATTAAAGTACGACACGGGCGATACAATACGAAACGCCCGTATCGTGGAGCCCAGTGATACGATACGCATCAAACAATACTGAGTGGAAGAGATAGTAGGATGTAGATGAGTAGGAGTTCATAATGTCTTTGGTTATGGGAAATAATGTCTTTTGATTAGCAAGCTGGGATTAGGCAGAGAACCCTAGTAATAGTTATCATGGTAGTGGTATACTTATTATACCTGTTAAAGTAGGTAACGATTATGACACTGTCTTAATTTATAGTTGAGAGGAGATTGATTTTTTGTGTTGAAACGTTTTGTTCGGAGGAAACATGCAAATTTTATTCACTAGACACTAGAAACTGCACTTAATAGGGTTTAGTTCAATCAAAATGCCACACTTTACTTTCTTGGCTCATAAGACTATTTAATGAAATATGGAAAAACCAAAAGATGCTCGAGGAATGGAGAGCAAGTACATTTATACCCATATATAAGAACAAGGGAGACATTAAAAATTATGTGAATTATCGAGGTATCAAGTTAATGAGTCATACTATGAAATTATAGGAAAGAATTATCGAACGGAGGTTAAGACAAGTATCAAGTACAACAGGGAACCAATTTGGATTCATGCCAGGCAGATCTACTATTGAAGCGATTCACCTTTTGAGACGTCTTATGAAACATTTTAGAGCAAAAAAGAAAGACCTTGACATGATATTTATTGATCTAGAAATAGAGTATCAAGGGAGGTTCTTTGGAGAACTTTGGAAAAAAGAGGTATCCCATTGACATACATAAACTTTATAAGAGAGATGCACGACGTGCAAAAACATGCTCATGAAAGAATAAGAGACTCCATTAAAGTTAATATTGGGTTACATCAAGGATCAACTTTAAGTCCATACTTATTTATAATGGTGATTGATGAGTTAACAAAACATATTCAAGATGAAGTACCTTGGTGTATGTTATTTGCAGATGACATTGTCTTAGTGGAGGAGTCTAAGGAAAAAGTTAATAGAAAATTGGAACTATAGAGGGAAACATTAGAAAGTAAAGGCTTCTAACTTAGTAGATCAAAGACAAAATATATGGAATGTAAGTTTGATCATTTGGTTACTTCAGAGGACATAGAAATTAAAATTGGCACACATTGCATCCCTCAAAAGGAAAGTTTTAAATACCTATGATCAATTTTTAAGAATGATGGAAGAATTAATGGAAATGTTACACGTAGAATTAATGTTGGTATGTTAAAATGGAGAGGAGCATCAGGTATTCTTTGTGATAAGAAGATACCATTAAAGTTAAAAGGTAAATATTATAGAGCAACAATTAGACTTGCTATGTTTTATGGTGCTCGGTGTTGGGCAGTGAATCATCAACATGTACAAAAGATGTATATGACAGAAATGAAGATGTTGAGATGGATGAGTGGTCATACAAGAAAAGACCATATACATAATGAGGTTATTAGAAACAAATAAGGAGTGGTACCAATAGAAGATAAAATGAGAGAATATTGTTTAAGATGATTTAGACATATAAAAAGAAGATCAAAAGAAAAACATGTAAGAAGGTATGAAAACTAGATTTTGAAAGTATTAAAAGAGGTAGAGGACGACCAGAAAAGTGTTGGAAAGAAACAATAAAGAATGATCTAGCTTATTGTGAGTTAACTGCTAACATGGCACATGATAGGGCTCTGTGGAAACAAAGAATTCATGTAGCCAACCCCGTCTAGTATGGGAAAAGGCTTAGTTGTTGTTGTTGCCGTAGAATTGCATTCCTAGGGCATGAAGGGAAATGGTAGCTGTATTTCTTGCTTCTTAACCAAGCAACATCAGCTTCGTATGTTTAGTAGCTAATAGGAAGTTTTTCTGCAAAGTTTTTGCCTTGGAGAGCAAAAATTGGATTTGCCTAGTGTTTATATTCATTCTGGACGTTTTTGTTCCCTCTTTGCTAGAGAAGTTAGCAAGAGATTGTTTAATTTGCTCTTGTGAATAAACAATCTCACAAGAAAAAAAACTCTTAGTTGATTCTGTGGTAGGAATATTGTAATGCCTTGCCAGCGTTGAAAAGGAGCAGACACCTGGTAACAGAAGAGGTAAAAGAAATCCTGTATTTGTTGTTCACAAGGCCGTACATGAGTTGGTACTATTTCAGCATGATGGCATAGACATGCCATGAGTGTGATAGTGCTTTTACTTAAAACTTCCAATAAGTCTGTGCCACTGGAAAGAGGACGCCATAGAATGAGCTATACTGTTTCATGTTAAATATAAACAACAACAACAACAACTAAGCCTTTTCCCATACTAGACGGGGTCGGCTACATGGATTCTTTGTTTCCACAGATCCCTATCGTGTGCCATGTTAGCAGTTAACTCACAATAAGCTAGATCATTTTTTATTGTTTCTTTCCAACACTTTTGTGGTCGTCCTCTACCTCTTTTAATACTTTCCAAATTTAGTTTTTCTAACCTTCTTCAAGGTTCTTCTTTTGATCTTCTTTCTATATGTCCAAACCATCTTAAACGATGTTCTCTCATTTTATCCTCTATTGGTGCCACTCCTAATCTATTTCTAATAACCTCATTATGTATACGGTCTTTTCTCGTATGACCACTCATTCATCTCAACATCTTCATTTCTGTCACAGACATCTTTTGTACATGTTGATGATTAACTGCCCAATACTCAGAACCATAAAACATGGTAGGCCTAATTGGTGCTCTATAATATTTACCTTTTAATTTTAATGGTATCTTCTTATCACAAAGAATACCTGATGCTCCTCTCCATTTTAACCAACCAGCATTAATTCTATGTGTAACATCTCAATCAATTCTTCCATCACTTTGAAAAATTGACCCTAGGTATTTAAAACTTTTCTTTTGGGGAATGAAATGTGTGTCAATTTTAATTTCTATGTCCTCTGAAGTAACCAAATGATCAAACTTACATTCCATATATTTTGTCTTTGTTCTACTAAGTTTGAGGCCTTTGCTTTCTAATGTTTCTCTCCATAGTTCCAATTTTCTATTAACTTTTTCCTTATACTCCTCCACTAATACAATGTCATATGCAAATAACATACACCAAGGTACTTCATCTTGAATATGTTTTGTTAACTCATCCATCACCATTATAAATAAGTATAGACTTGATCCTTGATGTAACCCAATATTAACTTCAAAGAAGTCTGTCGTTCCTTCATGAGTCCTCACACATGTTTTTGCACCATCATACATGTCTCTTATAAGGTTAATATATGTAAATGGGATACCTCTTTTTTCCAAAGTTCTCCAAAGAACCTCCCTCGGTACCTTATCATAAGCTTTTTCTAGATCAATAAATATCATGTGAAGGTCTTTCTTTTTTGCTCTAAAATGATCCATAAGACGTCTCAAAAGGTGAATCGCTTCAATAGTAGATCTGTCTGGCATAAATCCAAATTGGTTCTCTTTTGTACTTGATACTTGTCTTAACCTATGTTCGATAATTCTTTCCCATAATTTCATAGTATGACTCATTAACTTGATACCTCGATAATTCGCACAATTTTGAATGTCTCCTTTGTTCTTATATATGGGTATAAGTGTACTTGCTCTCCATTCCTCGGGCATCTTTTGGTTTTTCCATATTTCATTAAATAGTCTTGTGAGCCAAGTGATTCCTATTTCTCATAGTATTTTCCAAACTTCTATAGGAATATTATCTGGTCCTACCGATTTACCACTCTTCATATGTTTAAGAGCCTCTTTGACTTCATTCTTTTGAATACGTCGGTAGAAATTGTGGTTTATATACTTTTCTGACTTAGCTAAATCTCCTAAACTAATACTACCATCTTTATTTTCATTAAAAAGATTATAAAAATAATTTCTCCATCTATTTCTTATATCATCATTTGCCATTAGAATTTTTCATCCTCGTCTTTTATGCATCTAACATAATTAAGATCTTTAGTTTTCTTATCTCTAGCCCTAGCTATCCTAAAAATATCTCTTTCACCCTCTTTTGAGTTGAGTTTTTTATATAAGTCATCCCAAATCTTAGCTTTTGCTTTACTAACGGCCTTTTTCGCTTCCTTCTTTGCTTTCTTATAAGCTTCTAAAGTTTCACTAGTTTTCTTAGCATAATGTAATTTGTAGCATGCCCTCTTTGCCTTGATTTTATTTTGTACTACTTCACTCCACCACCAAGCTTCTTTTTGTGCCGGTACACCTCCCTTAGATACCCCTAACCAGTGTTGTCCGTATCGCACCGTATACGTATCGTATCGTGGGCCACCACGATACGATACGGGGCCCCGTATCGCAGGTGCGCGCGTATCGCACGATACTGTGCGTATTTCGCGGGTTTCCTCTCTCCTCTTGGGTTCCTCAAGCTCCCTAAGAGTCGGTTTTCGCCTCCTTAGTGTTAAAAGCTCCAAAATCGTGCCCGACGATGTTCGTGCAAGCCTTCAAACTCGGATTTTGTTATATTTTTAATGTTTTTTCCATTTTTTTTCTTTATATTTATTATTTTTTGTGTTATTTTGGTTTTTTTTTTTGAATGACAAAATATGAAGTTATTAAGTGTGTGTATACGATTTTTATTGCATTCATGAAGTGGGAGACACTCGATTTGAGTGTTATTTGAAGATTGGGGGATTTACGAAGTGCTTTTATTTTCAGGTTTTTGTTTGAATTAAAGTACTCCATTGAGATGGCAAGAAGGGGTGGGAGAGACTCTCATTCAAAGTCTGATGATCCGGCATGGCAGTGGGGTATACTAGTTGAGGGTTCAAGGTTAAAAATCAGATGTTTATTTTGTGAAAAGGTGGTTAGTGGTGGAATTTCAAGGTTGAAACACCACCTAGCAGGAACCAGGAAAGAAGTTGCTCCATGCACATGCAGAGTTAGAAGTGTGCCAGAAGGTATTAAATGGCAATGCTTGCAGATGATTGAGAGTATACAGGAAAGGAGACAACAAAATGATGATTTCCAGATGTGTGAAGAAGCTGATGATGCTACTGCCACTGGAGTTGGATTCACTGATAGTTTGCCTTCAGATGCTAGAACAAAGATTGGTAGTAGCAGTGCGCGAGCACCTAGCAGGGGAAAGAGAGTTGCAGCTGAAGACTTTGGAGGTGGCAGAAGAGGAAGTTCAGGAAGGAGTAGAGGAAGAGCTTCTTCTTCTAGCATACATTTGTTCTTTCCTCCTTCCACTACACCTGGTGCTCAGCCAGGAATTCGTGCTGCTATGGCTTCAGAACAACTGCATGATCAAGCAGACCTTGCAGTGGGCAGATGGTTTTATGATGCATGCATTCCATTTAATGCAGCAAAAAGTTTTCATTTTCAAGCAATGGCAGATGCAATTGCTAACATTGGTCCAGGATACTGGATGCCCTCTTATCTGAAGTTGAGAGGGAAGATATTAGATCAGACTGTGATTGAAGTGCAGCAATATTGTTCGACTTTGAGACAATCGTGGAAGGAAACAGGATGCACTATCATGGCAGATGGATGGACCGATAGGCGAGGAAGGACATTGCTAAACTTTCTTGTATATTGTCCTAAAGGACTCATGTTTTTGAGATCTCTAGATATGTCAGAGGAGAAGCACACTGTAAAGATCCTACGAGAGGAATTTGATAAGGTTATACAGGAGGTTGGGTGGAGAATGTAGTCTAATTGATTACAGATAATGCAGCTAACTACAAAACAGCTGGAAAGGAGTTAGTTGATATTTATGGGACTTTCTACTGGACACCATGTGCAGCCCATTGTTTAGATCTCATCCTCGAGGACATTAGTGAGATGGATGAAATAAAGGCAGCAACTGAGTGTTGCCAAGATATTACAAAATTCATTTACAACCATGCATTTGTTTTGTGTATGATGAGGAGATACACAGAAGGTGCAGAGCTTCTTCGCACAGCTCCAACTCGGTTCTCAACAAACTTCTTATCTGGACAGAGTATTGTGAGACAGAAGTAAGCTTTAAAGAGAATGTTCTACTCAGATGAGTGGCAATAATTTGCAGAGTTGCCTCAAAACAGAAGGAACAGAAAGTCAAATGAGATTGCAGAAACGATTTTTAGAAGTTCATTTTGGAATGCATGTGTCAGAGTATTGAAAATTACTTGTCCTTTAGTGAAAGTTTTGAGATTGACTGACAGTGAAGAGAAACCATCTATGGGTTACCTTTATGAAGCCATGAACAGGGCAAAAGAAGCAATCAGAAATAACTTTAATGGAAAAAAAAGAGATTATGTGCCCGTGTGGAAAATAATTGATAGTAGATGGAATAAACAATTGCATCAGCTTATTCATGCAACAACCTACTATCTAAACCCATCATTGAGGTACTCAACAACCTTCAAAAGGGACGGTGAGGTTAATCGAGGAATCATTGAATGCATTGACAGATTAGTCCCTGATGAGAGCATAACAGATGCGATACATCGAGAGATGGAGATATATGATAATGCTCTTCACTTGATGGGTTTGCCTGTTGCAATTCGTAACCGCAGTACGATGCGTCTAGGTAAATTATTTATTTTCATATTTAAGTTTCATCTTACATTACTATGGATTATGTCTATAATATTTGTCTTTTTCTACTGATGTTTGGTGGAACATGTTTGAAACTGATTGTCCAAACCTTAAAGATTTTGCAGTGAGAGTCTTAAGCCAAACCTGTAGTGCAACAGGTTGTGAAAGAAATTTGAGTGTTTTTGAACACATCCATACAAAGAAGCGCAACAGGTTGGAACACAAAAGACTAAATGATTTAGTTTATATTCGTTGTAACATGCGCCTTCGTGAAAGGTAATATTGTATTACTTTCAAATTTTTAATTCAATATAGTTTAACTTCAGTCTTCAATTGTTAATATTATTTAGTTGATGATCCTGATTACAATTTATGGAAGACACTGAAGAAAATGCCCTCCTAACTGAAGAAGACGTTGCTTGGATTAATTTGGAAGGAGCGCAACAACAATATCAAGGAGATGAAGAATTTGATTTTCAAGAAGAAGGTGTTGCTGCTGATGATGATGAGGATCTGCAACAAGGAGAAGATGAAGATTATTTAGTTGATGATCCTGATTACAATTTGTAAAATGTAACTGTGTCTGTAATGTGTATTTCATTTTTTGAATTCAAAATATGTAAATTGAGATGTAATTGTTCAATGTTGAATGCTCAATCTGTACTAAACTTACAGTATATGAATTTAAAGCAATTACCAAATTTTTTCTGAATTTTTCCTGATTTGTTTCGATTTTTTTCGGATTTTTATTATTTTTTATTGATTTTTAATTAATTTTTGTATTATTTTAATATTAAAGTACGATACGATATGATACGATATGCCCGTATCGTGGAGCCCAACGATACACGATACGATACGCGTCAGACAACATTGCCCCTAACACATCTTTCGCCACTTTCCTAATATGTATAGCCATATTGTTCCACGTATCACAGGGTGTGCCAACATAATTGTAAACATCTCCTTGAAGGACTTTCTGTTTAAATATATCTTCTTTCTCACTTTTGAGGTTCCACCATTTAATCTGAATAGCTCGATGCACTCTTTTCTTCTTTGTCCATTTTTTAATGTGTAAATCCATAACTAAAAGTCGATGTTGGGTGGTTAAGATTTCTCCTGGAATTACCTTACAATCTTTACAACACGCTCTATCTTTTTTTCTATAAATAAAATAATCAATTTGTGTTTGTGATAAGCCACTCTTATAAGTAATTAAATGTTCATCTCGTTTTTTGAAGATTGTATTGACTATAAAGAGATCAAATGACATAGCAAAATTTAAAATATCCCTACCTTCCTCGTTTATATCCCCAAAACCAAAGTTTCCATGAATCCCTTGATATCCTAATGCCTCTTTACCGACATGTCTATTTAAATCTCCTCCTAAACAAATCATCTCCCTTTGTGGAATATTTTGAAACACCTTATCTAACTCTTCCCAAAATACTGTCTTTATACTATCTTCTAGTCCTACTTGGGGTGCGTAAGCACAAACTATATTCAAAACCTCTGCTTCTAATACTAATTTTAACGTCATGATTTGGTCACTATATCGTTGTATGTCTACTACACTCTCCTTTAAATCTTTATTTATGATAATACCAACTCCGTTTCGAGCCTTTTCTTTACCTGAGTATCATAATTTAAAACCTGTATCCTCTAAAACCCGTAATCTTCTAGTCCTACTATGATTCGTATTGTTTCATGTTAAATATACAAGGGGATAAATATACCAATGCAATTCTGTCTCTGGAAGCGTGTGCATTTGAGGTCCTGACTTTCATAAGCATGAACGTTGTGTGAACACAAGTGCTGGGTTTGCTTCCTTGAATGTATGTGTTACCAGAGACTAGAGTCTCAAAAAAGATCTAGAGGGAACCTTTTAGGTACCTTTGCAGCTTTAATAGCAGAGAACTGTTTTTCTGTTGCTTGGTTGGCAGATTAATGGTGATACAAGAGGTGCTGATTTTTTTCACGGTTAGGAACTTGAGAGCTTGGTTGACCGATAGAATGATACTAGAAGGTATTCTGACCTTGTCCTATATCACATGGAGATGTAGGTTGGGATTATAAATGTCCATAGACAAGTAGAGATTATAAATATATATATATAGAGAGAGAGAGATTTGAATTTCAACCGTTGATGTCGCCGATCGAACGGTTGAGATCTTTAAGAATGTTTAAGGATGGATACATCTACCGCATTCTCTCTGTATATATATACATATATGTGTATATGTATACATATTTGTGTGTATGTGTTACATTACTATATCATAATAATATCGTGGGGGGGGGGGGGGGGGGGAGTGCAACACTAAGGTGGTCCAGTAACGGTAGCTGTGTCTGTCCTCCTTATCGAACATTAAAGAATTTCTTTTCGCTCCAGGGTTTACCTGTATCAGGTAATCAAACCTAGAGTAAGAAAGTAGCATGCACGCCAGAGCTTTAGCATATATATATATATATATATATATATATATATATATATATATATATATATATATATATATATATAGAGAGAGAGAGAGAGAGAGAGAGAGAGAGAGAGAGAGAGAGAGAGCTCTTCTTGGGAACATTTGAAGCAGGGAGAGCATTTCCAACCGTGGGAGACTATGGTGTAATGGGGTAGTGGCTGGAGGTGGTAATTTTGGTGATGGTAAATGATATCCGACCTAGAATTTCCAGCATCATCATCATAAAAAGGTAATTATTAGTAAGTGTGCTCTACTACCATCCCTGTCCACAGCTATCCACACCCACCACTCAAGTGGTAGAAGCTTCACGACCATTTATAACTCACTTCCTTGTTTCAATTATCCCAGAGAGGAACTTAAGCTGTCTGGCAATCAACCAGGCAACCCTTGCTTTGCTGAACGCTTTTCTGGTCATCTGACATTCGAATCCCCCTAGAGTAGGGGTTCATCCTTAAGTTGCAACCTGAATCCTGAGCACTGAAGGAGGGTTGCATTAGTTAGCCAACTGCCAATAGGAACCTTTTTTGGATCTTTCATGAAGAGATGCAACAGAAATGTTGCATCAGATTCATCAAACTCAAAAGCTAAGTGTGCTTGGACCATAGTAGCTTTAGGACCTTCTGAAAAGCCCTTGTGTTGCATCCTCTAGCCTGTAGAAAAATGCTTGGTTTAAGGCCAAGAAGGTTTAAAGGTGACATTCTTCTTTTCTTGTACTGTATTTTCCTCTTAGAGTTATGGGTAACCTCTTATGTAAATGAAAGTAAGTTCCACTGTATGTCTCTAAGTAATACCACCTCCATTGGGACTCAAGAGCAGTCATGAAAAATCTATGTGACACCTCTGCATTCTTGCATTCCAATTTGGTTATTTTGTATCCTCTTATATGTGCCCTTTGGGAAAATCACATAAAGATAACATTTCCATGTCTTTGAAATTGATTCCCATGCTACACAGAAGCATGAAGAGTATGTTGTTTTCTGTTTCTCCCAGAAAAGCAAGCTCTTTCCTCGTTATGTATGCAGGTTTGCAGTGGGACTAGATTGTTCGATCACTGGGAGCCTGCACACCAGTGTATTTTTTTTGCCAACGTTGTTATTACCACCGATGTGGTTATTGCTACTTTTGGGAATGTTGAGAATCAAATCGAATTTGCACTTTCATTTCATGCTTCTAGATGGTTTTGATTATTGAGCCTCATTCTTAACTGTAGCACTGTATTTCGAAAATTTTGTGTCCAAGTTAGTTCTCTTTGATAATTAAACATATTTTTGCTACAGGGCGTCTGTGGCTGCAATAGATTCACCAGCAATTCAATCTTACCTGTTACACGGATGATTATTCAGAAAGAGGGTTATGCTGGCCTGATTAAGGGATGGAGACCCAGAATGCTATTCCATGCTCCTGCTGCAGCAATTTGCTGGTCGACTTACGAAGCCGTCAAGGCCTTCTTTCAGGAAACCAATGAGAACAGTACGAGATTGTCCTGAAAGTACATCTCTTAGTGTTGGTCTTTCTTGTATCATTGTATGTATCTTTCAGTTTATGGCACCAATGCTGTTACACTATTTAGCTCGACGTGAAGCCATGATTCCCATGGTTCCATAACTAGAAGACGGAGCTCATCTAGTTAGAAACAGGAGATTCAGCTGATTCCTTTTTATTGTGAGGATAATAAGGGTTGTGCTCTCATTTCACCTGAAAACTGTGATCAGCTCGATCTGGTTAGGTGGAGATTGTTGAAGGGGGAAGAGTGGGTGTCTACAATGGTTGTCTTACACACACACACACACACACATATATATATATATATATATATATGTGTGTGTGTGTGTGTGTGTACCACATATATATTAGAGAAAGAGGTTATGTTTGTGGTCGTGATGAATAAAAGATGGTATCGCTCTTCAATAGATGAGCATAGCTTTGTATACGATTTTGACCGAGTGTAAATTAGTAAAGGCTGTCTTCGCCTTTCACCTGTTCCATTTGATATTCTTTGGCAGCCAAGTGTGCTTCTGTATCTGCACGCAGATGGCGTAGCCGACAAGTCCTATTCGAACTTTCGTTAATATTAACGCACTTAGGAGATAAGCGCCATGTGTAGCTAATTTGCAGCTAGCGTGACTGAGTGGACCGATAGACCACATTCGTGCAGAGAGATAGATGAGAGAGCTTGAAGGTCAAACTCAGAGAATGTGATACGAACTCTGAAAGGATGTGTACAAAATGGAAAAATCATCATTCGAATGCTAGAATGAGCATGAGGGAAAAAAGAAGACATTTCAGAAAGCTTCATTCGTCGAGATTGTTAGCTTCACAATCTGAGGTGGAATTCAAGTTCGCAGATTCAGATGCTCAATGTAATTATCAGCAGCCATTCTCCTGGGATGGGATGTAATATGAATCAACTTAGACAACCATCAAATGAATCTGACATTTTCCTTCACCAACACAACATTTAAGTCTTTTTTTTCTTTCGTTACAAAGGGAGATCGAAACCCAACACACACGCCACTGGGAATTGAACTCCCTACCAGTTGAGGAGCTAAACACTCTAGGTATGCATTTGTATTCATTTCAGCGAACAATGAGGCAATTGAGCACTTCAACATCCAGTGTTTTATACAGGCAGGTGGATTCAGTCTACTACCAGGAGCAACCTCTGTCAAAAAAATGATCGATGTTGTAGCCGGCATTGCTTTATTGACATTATAACGGGTACAAGTGCCTGTGGTCCCATGAGCTTACCAAAAAAAATCCGTATGCATGAGAGGGTTCAACATAACCATCGCAACTTCTTTCTCCATTATAAATCTCATCTTTTTCAGTGAAGAACCTTGCATCCGATGAACTGGTCAAGTAGACAAGAAGTGATCATCTTCTTATGTATGCACATCCAATGGAAACTGCGGTGAGCTGAACGGAGTAGCTTGTTCTAATTCTTTAGTCAATCTGGGAATAGGAGCCATGACCAACCCGAGCCCCTCCCTGAAGTTTTCTTATCAAAGAGTTCAAGAGGGTCTGCAGAGTCATCCACAAGAGAATGATGAGTCGAGACATACTGAAAAATAGCAGCCACTATAACTGTTTGCAGTAAGTTGTCAGGAGTGTCTTGAACAAGGTAATGGAATCATCCTAACAGATTGCAGGAATATGGATTTTAAGGTAATGGAATCATCCTACAAATTGCACGAATATGAACTTTTTGTGATAATCAACATCCTGCAAGCTATTTACAAGTTCCTTGGGATGAAGACGAGAAGAACCATTACAAGCACAATGTCCATGGAAAAAATAAGGCAAAACTCAATTTGTTTCCCAAAATCTTCATGCTGAAACAACTTTGACAAAAGTGCAGGTTCAGATTTCACGTCAATCAATATGTTGATACAAATGATCCAGAATAACATGCTAAAGCGACATATACATTAACTGACATGAATAAATGAACCATTTCTTAGAAAGCGAATAAGTAACAAGATAAACTAAGCTATTTCATTCACTATATACGTGTTTTGCAATAATGTCTAACAATTGCTTTTGAAGAACATGGAAACAAGACATTGTATTGATGGAAAAGCAAGCGGCATGTTTCATTGGTGAGAAGTCCATCAACCAACTAACCAACCTAAGCAACAACAGAGAGAGAAGTGGAAGACATTTAGCTAAGGGGTGTTCTATTAGCAGTTATCCTTCTAAAGTTACTGTTATTTCATGAAGAGAAGATGCGTTATGTTCAATATAAATAAAAGATTCCACATAATTAGCAGTTAGCCTCCTACTACAAGAAGCTTCACGCTGAAAATAAATACAAATAGTTCTTTCATTTAAAGAAATCTTCCTTTTAGGAGTTCATTAGTTTAAAATAAATATAGTGCGATGTTAGAAAGTCAAAACATATCTAACAAGTATCACTAAGAAAACAAAGCATATAACAAATTATTCTTAAGAAAACAACCAAACTTAAACCTGAGCGTGAAGTTTTACATGTTTATTTCCTCTTTTCTTTGTTTACAAGTTGTATATTGCAAAGCATCTTTGTACTTTCTAATCTACCCTAATGTAAAAGATGGAGTATTTTGCCTTCCAATATCAGGTGAAAAAGGCTATCTCATTAAAGCTTGTTGATCATAATTGATCTTTTCTCTTTATTTTGGGGTAGAAAGCATAGCATATCTTTTCAATTACGTAAGCAGGAAAGGGGACATCTATTACAGCATCTGCTTTGTGATCTGATCCTCCACTTGCAGGAGTCAGACTAAAGATGGAGGGTTCAGAGAAAGGCACTGTTAAAGTGAAATAATCTTCCACAATATCAACACAAAAGTTAGAGGCTGCTAGAGTAAACAGTAGGTTAAACCTGAGTTCGTTGTGGTAAGCTGAGCCAGAATTCCATGTTTGGAACAACCTGCAAAGAGAGCTCAACGCATCATATGGTAGTCTTCCTTTTTATGTCGTGTACTGTAAATGATACAAATGGAAACTAAGAATTGAAAGTTCATCATTGTTCGATGACCCAACCAAGACATTCATTTGAATGAGGGAACATAAAAATCGGTTAAGATTGTAAACAAAGGAAGAGAAGAGTCATCACGTGTGAAAGACTGTACTGCATTGGAACATGACATGCTAATAACTTATTGTTTTGCGGTTGTTTGAATCTTTGCATTGTTTTGTTCCATTCTGCTTCTTAACTGTTCACAAGGCAAGAGCCATTTGGGTTGGGAACCAATTGATTGCTTGTTCATGTATTTCCTTCTCTCTGAATAACAATTTCAGCAGAACTTCAACTTGTACTATGCCATTTGTATAGGTTAACAGGAGAAGAAATGGCATCGTAATATGGAAGCATCGAAGCTTTTCACTCCCGGTGGCTAAGTTGGCAACAGAGAAACTGAAGACATGTTGAAAGGAAATTGTCTGAAAGTACCATCTGCTGTATGTTCAATTCAGCAAGAGACCAACGTTTTGGCACATGTGGCCAGTATGTACGTTTATCATGGGTCGGTGTCCTTAGAATAAAGTCCTTGGTGTCAAGCATCATTAGCTTATACTTGCACTATGAACGTAGCCCATTTTTTTCTTTTTCTTCCTGTACTTTACTAATACTTCTGATTCTGGTTCTTCCTTTGCTCAAAGATCAAAATACTTTCACCCAAAACAAAAGTTGACTTAACTTTCTAAAATCATAGACATAAAACGCCAAGCAGGGTGTGCAACTACTTCTTAGTATGCTGCCTTCAGAAATCACAGTAACCAAATGATATGCATGTGAGGACCCAGATACTCAAGCATTGAACAAATGGAAAGTCATGTCACATGGTTATGCTCTATAATCATTGTGGACACCTCACTGATTTCGCATTACAACAACAACAACTGCAACTAAGCCTTTTCCCATACTAGACGGGGTCGGCTACATGGATTCTTTGTTTCCACAGATCCCTGATTTCGCATTACAGACTTTAAAATTTGTATGCTGGAAGAAAGAAAAAAAGTTGGTATGTGCTTGCTGTCCACCACCCTTCATTTGAATCGGGGAAACACGTAAAGTTCAAGACATGTGAGGCCTGTTTCCAGTTTTATTTTTATGTTAGGGGTATGATAAAGATCTTAAAGAGTACAATAAAAGACCCTACCTTGGATTGCCTACAGATGATGCTTAAGACTTTCAGAGATTACAACACATACCACAGTTAGCTCGCAGAACGTAGTCCCCCACTCAGCTTGGTTCAATTACATTCATAAACTAGCTTTTTTATCACACTTACTAAAACAAGATCAGAGTAAAACATGCATTGAGGCTAATTAGTAGAGATGAACTAACCTTTATACCATGGATTCCAAGGAAAAGAAACCGATAAACACTACCAGCCAACAGATATCCCGCTAATAGGCAGATGAAACTGGGAAAAGACTACAACAACAACAACAACTAAGCCTTTTCCCATACTAGACGCGGTTGGCTACATGGATTATTTGTTTCCACAGATCCCTATCGTGTGCCATGTTAGCAGTTAACTTGCAATAAGCTAGTTCATTCTTTATTGTTTCTTTCCAATACTTTTGTGGTCATCCTCTAGCTCTTTTAATACTTTTCAAATTTAGTTTATCATACCTTCTTACATGTTCTTCTTTTGATCTTCTTTCTATATGTTCAAACCATCTTAAACAATATTGTCTCATTTTATCCTCTATTGGTGCCACTCCTAATTTGTTTCTAATAACCTCATTATGTATACGGTCTTTTCTTGTATGACCACTCATCCATCTCAACATCTTCATTTCTGTCACAGACATCTTTTGTACATGTTGATGATTAACTGCCCAACACTCAGAACCATAAAACATGGCAGGCCTAATTGCTGCTCTATAATATTTACCTTTTAACTTTAATGGTATCTTCTTATCACAAAGAATTCCTGATGCTCCTCTCCATTTTAACCAACCAACATTAATTCTATGCATAACATCTCCATCAATTCTTCCATCACTTTGAAAAATTGACCCTAGGTATTTAAAACTTTCCTTTTGGGGGATGCAATGTGTGCCAATTTTAATTTCTATGTCCTCAGAGGTAACCAAATGATCAAACTTATATTCCATATATTTTGTCTTTGTTCAACTAAGTCGGAGGCCTTCGCTTTCTAATGTTTCTCTCCATAGTTCCAATTTTCTATTAACTTTTTCTTTAGACTCCTCCACTAATACAATGTCATCTTTAAATAACATACACCAAGGTACTTCATCGTGAATATATTTATTTAACTCATCAATCACCATTATAAATAAGTATGGACTTAAAGTTGATCCTTGATGTAACCCAATATTAACTTCAAAGAAGTCTGTCGTTCCTTCATGAGTCCTCACACATGTTTTTGCACTATCATACATGTCTCTTATAAGGTTAATATATGTCAATGGGATACCTCTTTTTTCCAAAGTTCTCCAAAGAACCTCCCTCGGTACCCTATCATAAGGGTTTTCTAGATCAATAAATATCATGTGAAGGTCTTTCTTTTTTGCTCTAAAATGTTCCATAAGACGTCTCAAAAGGTGAATCGCTTCAATAGTAGATCTGCCTAGCATGAATCCAAATTGGTTCTCTGTTGTACTTGATACTTGTCTTAACCTCCGTTCGATAATTCTTTCCCATAATTTCATAGTATGACTCATTAACTTGATACCTCGATAATTCACATAATTTTGAATGTCTCCCTTGTTCTTATATATGGGTATAAGTGTACTTGCTCTCCATTCCTCGAGCATCTTTTGGTTTTTCCATATTTCATTAAATAGTCTTGTGAGCCAAGTGATTCCTATTTCTCCTAGTATTTTCCAAACTTCTATAGGAATATTATCTGGTCCTACCGATTTACCACCCTTCATATGTTTAATATCAGTACCGTCTAAGTTTACTAGCACAAGAACAACCGCAAAACATTGTTTCTAATGTAGTCAAAATTAGGAAATTTAAGCCTCAAATGTAAAGCAGCAATTGCATGAAATACTCACGTAATGATGAAAGTACTAAACCAACCCCATCCTTGTCCATGAATAGAAGTAACATCAGCACAAGCAGCAGGATGCCTAATTGTGGTAGCCTACAGAATATAACAATAAACAGATCCATGAAGGTCTGGAATTCACACCATCAGAGAGGCTTTCCAAGAACCAGCACCAAGACGTCCCATTTTATCAGACTCTAAAAATAGTAATGAACGCCCCCGATCAAGAAAGCCTTATCACCATATAATTCAATCAATAAAGCTTGAATGACTCTTCCAAAATAAGTCCAAAGATAAGCATTGTGCTTTGTGTACACGTCTGGAAACTAATAGATTTGAAAAGTGTACATAAACTTACGTAATTGCAGCTCCCTAAATGGTTAAATGAAGCGGGAACCTGATGAAGACAATGACACTGAGTTCGTTAATTGGAAACAGAGACAACAAGTGGGGATGGTGTTAATTAGAGGGAATACAAACCAAATCATCACGTATGCCACAAAATACGGATACAGAAAGGGAACAGTTCATTGCCACACTTCGTGATGACATCTTTACCATGACACCTATTTGTGGTTTCTTTTCGTCTGCCATATCATTAAAGCAACTAAATATTCAGCATACTTAAAACCTGTGATTACAGAAGCATTTCTAAGGTAACAAATAATGCGTCTTTACCAATGAGAGCAATATCTGAATCAGAGGCTTGCCCGATTGCAGTGCAGACATGGTATCCTGCCGCAAAATAAAAACCAAATTATTCTCAGAAGTCAGAACATTCTCACCAAGTTGAAATCCAAATGATTCATTTCAACAAACTGAAATGTGCTTGCTGCAATAAAAATGGGAAAAGAAAATCAACCCATAGTAATCAACCACTTACCTAACACAAAAAGAAGATGGCACATGAAACTAGCGTTATAAGTATTGATGCATATCCTGTTGAAGAATATGATTTTAGGGTCAATTTTAGTAAATTTGATGTTTTAGGTATTGTTGTAATTGCCCGTAGTACTAAGGGCATTTTGGTCATTTTCTATTTTACAGCCGATTATACAAGGACCACCCTTTGTATTAGGGTTAAGAGGTTGTGATTAAGAAAGAGAGAAAGAGAGGGGGCGGCCTCCATTGGAGGTCCGCCCTCTCCTCCGATCTCGCATGATTTTCTTCTTCAATGTTATGTTTGATCTTCCGCTACTCTACTCTTGAATTCCAACATGGTATTAGAGCCTTAAATCATTGGGAGCACTTTATCCGAAGATCTCAGTCACCCGGGGGAAAGGGGTAAACAACCCACTCTCTCTCCTTAGGGTTTTGCCGAGAGATTTCGATCGATCAACCACACTAGAATTTGTAGAAAATGGCGACCCAGATTAGCAAGAAGCGAAAGTTTGTTGCAGACGGTGTTTTCTACGCGAAGCTCAATGGGGTGCTCACGAGGGAACTTGTGGAGGACGGATACTCAGGTGTCAAGGTTAGGGTTATGCTTATGCATACGGACATTATGAGGGCGACTCAGATCCAGAATATTTTGGAAGAGAAGGGAAGAGAGGAGAGAGGGAGATTGAAAGCAAAAGTGAGAGAGATAGTGTGTTTGCGAGTTGTTTCTGCGTGCTTTCTCTCCCTCAGTAGTCTCGAACCACCATCTCCTTTAAAAAGAGGGGAAACGAAAAAGGAGGAAGGCAAAAAAACTGCAAAGAGGAGGAGGAAGAAAATGAAGCCAGAAGGCCTGAGCAGAGAGCAGTGCGTGTACCTAGCCAAGCTCACCGCAGGCGGAGCGATACAAGGAGATGGTGTCGGTCATGGACACCCTGGTGAAGTCGCTTGGCCAACGCAACGAGCCAACCGTCGAGGAGCGCAACCTCCTCTCTGTTGCCTACAAGAACGTGATCGGTGCGCACCGCGAGTCATGGCGGATCGTGTCGTCAATCGAGCAGGAGGATGGGCGCAAGAACGATGAACAGGCTGCTTTGATCAGGAACTACCGCTCCCGCATCGAATCCGAGCTCTCCAACGTCTGCTCCGGGATTCTGAAGCTGCTTGAGTCGAACCTCATTCCTTCCACGGCGTCCCCCGAGTCGAAGGTCTTCTTCCTAAAGATGAAGGGTGATTACCACCGGTATCTCACCGAGTTTAAGATCAAAAATGAAAGGAAAGAGGTCGTCGAGGAGATCATGGTCGCCTACAAAGCCGCTCAGGATATTGCTTTGGCGGATCTTCCTCCGATGCACCCGATTAGGTTGGGGTTGGCTTTGAATTTCTATGTGTTTTACTACGAGATTCTCAATTCATTGGAGAAGGCTTGCAGTATGGCTAAACAGGCATTTGAGGAAGCCATAGCATAGCTGGATTCATTAGGATCAACTCGACGAAGCTTAAAAGCAAAAGCTTGCAGATATGTGTGGAAGAAAAACTGAATCTAATCGTCGAGTGTCTCCCGAAGTTGAAGAGGTGGGCCGGTGCTTTGCTGAATTTGGTCGGGATTGCTGCGTCGAAGGTGTTGGAGGATTTTCTCCGTCGAATGCCGTTTGTGAGAAAGAAGAGGAAATGGCAGTGGTTAGACTGGACGCAATGTAGCGAGAAGTTTGGCATGGACATGGATGATCCTCAAACCTTGTTTAAATGGAGCAAGATGGCGAAAACAATAATTACAATAGTGGAAATCCCTCATCGCAGGAGGCTCTTGTGTACACAATGTGATGTGACGTGGCACTTGATGAAATGCTCATCAGAGATGTCTTCGCAGCATATTAACTATTTGATGAAATGTTAAAGAGAGCTTACCTGTACCTCAACTGTTCGATTAAATGCTCAAGAAGAGATGATTAACCTGCAAATCAAATGCTTGAGTAAATACTGCGCATGATGAGTTAAGCAAGAAAGAGAGGTAGCCATGTGTGGACGCCGAAATAGAGTAGTGGGCAAATTGGATGGAATGTCTCAAATCTGTTAATTCTTGTAAAGATTGCAGTGATGAGGACTGCTAAAATGTGTTTTGCAACCAAAGAAGCTACTGAAATTTACAGCCAAAGAAGCTGTTGGAAATGTTGCAGCCAAAGAAGCTGTTGAGATGACCAATCATGAAGGCTGAGTTGAAGATGTTGCAGTCAAAGAAGCTCTTGAACATGACCAACCAAGAAGGCTGAGTTGAAGATGTTGCAGCCAAACAAACTGCTGAAGATGACCATCCAGGAAGGTTGAGTTGAAGATGTCGTAACCAAAAAAGCTGCTGAAGATAACCAACAAGGAAGGCTAAGTTGAAGATGTTGCAGCTAAAGAAGCTGCTAAACATTGGTGCAACCATGAAGCTGCTGAAGAACAATCATGAAGGCTGATGAAGAATGGTGCAGTGAGAAAGGTTGCTGAAAAGCGGATAGCCAAGAGGGTGAGAAAAAAAAAATTTTGGTAAGTTTGGAGTTTGAAGTATCTCACTCCCAACTTGAGGGGGGTGAAGAATATGATTTTAGGGTCAATTTCAGTAAATTTGATGTTTTAGGTATTATTGTAATTGCCCGTAGTACTAAAGGCATTTTTATTATTTTCTGTTTTACAACTCATTATATAAGGACTGTAAGTTTGTATTAGGGTTAAGAGGTTGTGATTAAGAAAGAAAAAAAGAAAGGGGAGCGGCCCAGTGTTATCCGTATCGCACCGTATCGTAGATTTTAAATGATTATCGCACCGTCCGTATTGCACAATACGGTGCGTATCGCCCGTATCGTATATGCCCTGGGACCCTTTAAGGGTCACGGGCCGACCGAAACTCTCCTTTTGGGTTTCTCAAGCTCCCTAAGAGCCGGTTTTTACCTCCTTAGTGTTTAAAGCTCTAAAATCGTGCCCTACGGTGTCTGTGCAAGCCTCCAAACTCGGATTTAGGTATATTTTTAATGTTATTTTGTTTTGTTTCTTTTATATTTGTTGTTTTTTGTGTTATTTCGTTTATTATTTTTTAATGATAAAATATGAAGTTATTAAGTATGTATATACGATTTTTATTTCATTCATGAAGTGGGAGACACTCCATTTGAGTGTTACTTGAAGATTAGGAGATTTACGAAGTGCTTTCATTTTCAGGTTTTTTTTTGAATTAAAGTACTCCATTGATATGGCAGGAAGGGGTGGTAGAGACTCCCATTATCGGTATGATGATCCGGCATGGCAGTGGGGTATACCAGTTGAGGGTTTCAGGTTAAAGATTATATGCTTATTTTGTGAAAATGTGGTTAGTGGTGGAATTTCAAAGTTGAAACACCACCTAACAGGAACCAGGAAAGAAGTTGCTCCATACACAGGTAGAGTTAGAAGTGTGCCAGAAGGTATTAAATGGCAATGCCTGCAGATAATTGAGCGTATACAGGAAAGGAGACAACAAAAAGATGATTTTCAGATGTGTGAAGAAGTTGATGATGCTACTGCCACTGGAGTTGGATTCACTGATAGTTTGCCTTCAGATGCTAGAATAGAGATTGGTAGTAGCAGTTTAAATGACAATGCCTGCAGATGATTGAGAGCATATAGGAAAGGAGACAACAAAAAGATGATTTCCAAATGTGTGAAGAAGCTGATGATGCTACTGTCACTGGAGTTGGATTCACTGATAGTTTGCCTTCAGATGCTAGAACAGAGATTGGTAGTAGCAGTTCATAAGCACCTAATAGGGGAAAGAAGGTTGCAGCTGAAGACTTTGGAGGTGGCAGAAGAGGAAGTTCAGGAATGAGTAGAGGAAGAGCTTCTACCATACATTCGTTATTTCCTCCTTCCACTACACCTGGTGCTCAACCTAGAATTCGTGTTGCTATGGCTTCAGATCAATTGCATGATCAGGCAGACCTTGTAGTAGAAAGATGGTTTTATGATGCATGCATTCCATTTAATGCAGTAAACAGTTTTTATTTTCAAGCAATGGCAGATGCAATTGCTAACATTGGTCTAGGATAAAGGATGCCCTCTTATTAGAAGTTGAGAGAGAAGATATTAGATCAGACTGTCATTAAAGTGTAGCAATATTATTCGATTTTGAGACAGTCGTGGAAGGAAACGGGATGCACTATCATGACAGATGGATGGATCGATAAGCGAGGAAAGACATTGCTAAACTTTCTTGTATATTGTCCTAAAGGACTCATGTTTTTGAGATCTCTACATATGTCAGAGGAGAGGCACACTGCAAAGATCCTATGACAGGAATTTGATAAGGTTATACAGGAGGTTGGGGTGGAGAATGTAGTCCAATTGATTACAGATAATGCAACTAACTACAAAGCAGCTAGGAAGGAGTTAGCTGATATTTATGGGACTTTCTACTGGACACCATATGCAGCCTACTGTTTAGATCTCATCCTCGAGGACATTGGTGAGATAAATGAAATAAAGGCAATAACTGAGTGTTGCCAAGATATTACAAAATTCATTTACAACCATGCATTTGTTTTATGTATGATGAGGAGATACATAGCTTCTTCGCACAGTTGCAACTCGGTTCACAACAAACTTCTTATCTATATAGAGTATTGTGAGACAGAAGGCAGCTTTGAAGAGAATGTTCTCCTCAGATGAGTGGCAATAATTTGCAGAGTTGCCTCAAAACAGAAAGAATAGAAAGTTGAATGAGATTGCAGAAAAGTTTTTAGAAGTTCATTTTGGAATGCATGTGTCATGTTATTGAAAATTACTTTTCCTTTAGAAAGTTGAATGAGATTGCAGAAAAGTTTTTAGAAGTTCATTTTGGAATGCATGTGTCATGTTATTAAAAATTACTTTTCCTTTAGTGAAAGTTTTGAGATTGGCTGACAGCGAGGAGAAACCATCTATAGGTTACCTTTATATGAAGTCATGGACAGGGCAAAAGAAGCGATCAGAAATAACTTTAATAGAAAAAAGAGAGATTATTTGCCCGTGTGGAAAATAATTGATAGTAGATGGAATAAACAATTGTATCAGCCTATTCATGCAGCAGCCTACTATCTAAACCCATCATTCAGGTACTCAGCAACATTCAAAAGGGATGGTGAGGTTAATCGAGGAATCATTCAATGTATCGACAGATTAGTCCCTGATGAGAGCATAACAGATGCGATACATCGAGAGATGGAGATATATGATAATGCTCTTCACTTGATGGATTTGTCTGTTGCAATTCGCAACCGCACTACGATGCATCCAGGTAAATTATTTATTTTTATATTTAAGTTTTATCTTACATTACTGTGGATTATGTCTCTAATGTTTATATTTTTCTACAGATGTTTGGTGAAACAGGTTTGAAACTGATTGTCCAAACCTTAGAGATTTTGAAGTGAGAGTCTTAAGCCAAACCTCTAGTGCAACAAGTTGTGAAAGAAATTGGAGTGTTTTTGAACACATCGATACAAAGAAGCGCAACAGATTGGAACACAAAAGACTAAATGATTTACTAAATGTTGTATTACTTTCAAATTTTTAATTCAATATAGTTTAACTTCAGTCTTCAATTGTTAATATTATTTACTAATTGTTTATCTTTGTTTGTCGTAGGCAATTAAAAAAAGTAAATAGAGAAGAAAGTCAGTTCGATCCAATAAGTTTAGATAATTTTGATATATTAGAAGATTGGGTTATGGAAGACACTGAAGAAAATGCCCTCCTAACTGAATAAGACGTTGCTTGGATTAATTTGGAAGGAGCGCAATAACATCAAGGAGATGAAGAATTTGATTTCCAAGAAGAAGGTGTCGTTGATGATGATGATGAGGATCTGCAACAAGGAGAAGATGAAGATTATTTAGTTGATGATCATGATTACAATTTGTAAAATGTATCTATGGTCATTTTTTTTATTCAAAATATGTAAATTTGGATGCAATTGTTCAATGTTGAATGCTAAATCGGTACTAAACTTATAGTATATGAATTTAAAGCAATTACTAGATTTTTCCTTATTTTTTTTGGGATTTTTCCTAATTTTTATTGATTTCTAATTAATTTTTGTATTATTTTAATATTAAAGTATGATACGATATGCCCGTATCGTGGAGCCCAGCGATACACGATACGATACGCGTCAGACAACACTGGGGCGGCCTCCATTGGAGGTCCGTCCCCTCCTCTGATCTCGCACATGTTTTTCCTCTTCAATGTTATTTTTGATCTTCCGCTATGCTACTCCCGAATTCTAACATATCCCATATAGCACGGCCAAATATTTTAATAAGGTCAATAAGTATCAATACTTATAGGAAATATCGCACCTTTTTTTCAGAATAAAATTTAAAATCCTCATGGAGTCACTGTTACTTCAGTATGCCATTGTTTAGCAAAGCTTATTCAACGTGAGACCCTTGTTCAGCTGACTGCATTTGACTACTCTAATTTTTTGTTTTGGTAATTGTCTGGTCCTCCTCCGCTTGATTTTTTTTCTTGTTTACTTGTCTTTTCTGTTTTATTGTTAGGGTGACTGCTTTTTCATCGTTTATATGCTTTTGCTTGATGTTTCTCTTTCTTCTAAACAAAAAATAGAAAAATATGATCTCAATCTCTATCAATTACCACATTATGTTTTATGGAGATGAGAAACTCAGTGCCAGGAGCCATGAGCATTTAACATTAATTGGTTTATCGACAAAGATAATGCAACATGATGAGTTTCTCCATACTTCTGCAGACTGAGGGATTTGATCAATAGTCCAAATGACAACATTAGCCACTTAGGACCACCGGTTGGTTGGTTCAAGCAGTATGGCACTTCTTCCCTTTAAGCAAGTTAGGAAATATAACAAAGACGAGAGGCAAATATACAAATATAACACCAGAAACATGTCAATTGGCACAATATATCATGCTATGTTAAATTTATATCCACTCATTCAAGGCACATAATTGACTTAATTCATATGGAACCCTTATAATCATGTTGTTCATTTGAAGATATTCTTCAGGATGATACAAATGAACCAATTACAAGATAAACCTACACAATCACCTGCATTATTAACTGAAATGAGTGCACTGCATTTACTCCCACAATGAAGTGTTCCTCCACAACCCTGACACAGGAACTTATGAAAAGTGAGAAACATGAAACCTTACCAACAACAATTAGTGGGATGCACTTAGATATTGTGACAAATATATTCTTGCAAAACTTGGACCAGATATAGAGAGAAAGAGCATAACATTTCAGCCACAAATGCAGATACAGATCATTAAATACACCACAAAGGGCATATTTGAAATATTGTCGGATAACTACAACAAAGCCTTTTCCCATACTACATGGGGTCGGCTACATGGATTCTTTGTTTACATATAGCTTGATCTTATCCATGCTAACAGTTAATCCAACAAAGTCAGATTATTCTTTACTTTTTCCTTCCAACACTTTTGTGATCTCTCTTCTTCTTTTAACATTTTCACCATCTAGTTTCTAAGACCTTTTTATCGAAGCTTCCTTTGATAGCCTTTCCACATATTCAAACCATAATAAATGATTTCCCCCATTTTATCTATTGGTGCCTCAATTTGTCTGTGGTCTTTTCATGTGTGACTACACATCCATTTAAAAATCTTTATTTCTAACACGGACATTTTTTTTACATATCGATGATCAACCTGTATTAATTTTATGTGCGACATCTTCACCAAATTTTTCATCACTCTGAAAAACCTATCTTAGTACTTAAAACTTTTCTTTTAAGGAATGCCAATCTATTTTTGTATCATCTATAGTAGTCAAATGATCAAACTTGTATTCCATATATTTTGTCTTCTATACTAAGTCAAGACATTTTATTTTCCAATGTTTCTCTCTGCAATTCCAATTTCTTGTTAATTTTTTTCTTAAGCTCATCCCCACTAACACAATGTCATCTGCAAATAGCATACACCAAGGTACTTTATCTTGAATATATATTTTTAACTTATCAATAACCAAGATAAATAAATAAAAGCTTAAAGTTGATCCTTAATATAATCCAATATTAAGTTCAAAGAAATCTATCATTCCTTCACGAGTACTCAAACATGTCTGAGCACCATCATACTAAGAATATATAGAGCTTGTAAGCTTTTTCTAAATGTTGTCAGTAGAGATACCGAGAACTAAAATTGGGGGAAAGAGAAACTGTCATTTTAGGCTGGCATGGTTAAAGCTCATACTAAGAATTACGTTAGTCGCAGAGGAGACAACTACCATAATCTTGAAGAAGAATGTCCTAATGTGATCAGGTAATTGCACAATATCACGGATGCCCCCGCTTTCATTGATCATAATGCTTGATATGCTAGCACAATATTAATTACCGAGAAATCAAATTATTTCATTTGGACTTGCATATCTGATTATAATATCACCAATTTGACCTGCTTCCTGTTCATATATAACTGTTCGATGCCATAAAACATTGTATTTTACAGTCTCTTGTATAATAAATATAAAATAGCAAAAATCTTGTCAGTTACTTGACCAGACAATACAGTCTCATGTCAAAACTCAAGTGGAAGCCACCTATCAGAATAGTTTTTAAACTACCTCAAATGCAGTTGTTTGGGGTACCACCAATTTCAGAACAAATGCAAGAAAACGTAATCTGCAAACAGAATATCCTGAGCCATGATGGAAAGAGCAAACACGTTGATTCACTTACCTCACATTTGAAACATCTGGGAAAGTCATGATTGAATATCATCTGATCACAGAGCTGCACAGGTTACATAACGTTAGGTGTTAATAAACATAAATCTTCAGATAGACCAAGGACTGATCATAGAACCAGAAAAGCTGCTCAACTTTTACAACTGAAAATAGTGAAAAATGGACTCAGAAACACTTTCAGAATAAGGTGTATGCATGATGTAGCTATACTAAATCAAGAAAATGAGTGACATGGTAGCCAAACCTGAAACCATAACCAAGTATCGTTTATTGCCACTTTATAGAACCTGTACAAAAATATGTGCAAGCATTTGAATGTTAGAGGAAACAAGATGTCCCATACTAGCAAATATCTAAAATGTACAGTAAAGATGGCAAAATTTATTCCCTAATATGCCCTACATCCGAATGGGAAAGACAAACATGATGTATGAACTATTTGATCAAGTGAAAAGCAACTGGCTAACAGGTTTGTTCTTCTTGATTTCACAATAGGAAAGTTCATAGTTTCTAATGCTACATATACAGCATATGTTTAATTCTTGAACACTCAGATACAAGAACAAAGAATGAACATAGAAAATGGAGCATCCTATCATAGAAGATACCCTTAAATTGCATGAATAAAGAACCAAAAGGATGAAAAAGTTCATGGAATTGAAGCAACACGGCTTGTCAAGGTAAGAGGCCTGGAATATCCTTATGACTTACATGGAAGTGCACTTGTTTGGTACAGTCATCTACTAAAATAGCACATAAGAAGCAGTCTCCGATGTTGGAAATTAACCTTCAAGGGCATATTAACCTCCAACAGCAGAAAACAGTCTAACAACCCATTCATATGGATCAACGGCACACAATTTACTTCATTCATCTTCGAGAACTTGTCTATCCATGCTAAACAACACTTCAGAAACCGATTGTAGCACCTTAGACTCAGAAAACTGGACCATCTTGAAACAGAAACCATCTAACAGTCTGCACAGTCATTATCCATATGTCATATCAATCTACATCCTATGCTGGTGTTTATCATAGTTTCTCTTTGAGCAATCATTGGCCTTCCAACTCTCTTTTCCAGACAATGATGTGTATGCATCAAAGCAGCTACATAAGTGATTTGATTTTGATGTATCAACCAAGATTGGTAAGAATCAATGTTGTAAAAACCGTATTGGTACCCGTATTGCATGGGTACCGATATGGCTATATCATACCGTATCATATGGTATGGTATGATACGCAGTTTTTTTTTTTAAATCAAAAATTCAAAAATTAAAATTAATGAACAAAACATTTATAACACAATGAAGAAGCATTCATACTATAACAAAAACATCTCAATAACAAGGTTACAAGCATCCATATTCCATAAATAATATAATTTCATATTCCATAATCCATAGAATACATAATCATCAAGGTTACAAGTTATAACTTACAAGTACAACTTACAAATAAAAGTTAAAACAAATTACAATCATCCATAACGTGGATCATAATCAACAAAAGCATTATAATCAACGTAGTCAGGATCACCACCATCACCATCATCATCATCATCCCCTCCCTCTTCTTCCTCCATAATAAGATCTGCCTATCCAACACCTTTGGGTTCATTTTCATCATCTCCAACTCCAAGTTCTGCTTCGACTTGGAGTGTTTTCTAATTTTTATCATCTAAAATGATAGGAGGCTCCTACTCTTAGACCCAATCGTCAAGAATATCAACATTTTCGTAACTGAACAGGTCATATGACACCTTCCTTTTCCTTCTTGCATCCTTTTGCATTAAAGAAAGAATATTCAAATTATAAAGAATATCATATGTAATATAGCTACATCAAGCATTTATTATTAATAAGATTAAGAAAGAAGTCAAGAACTAGGCAACAATAAATAATATATATTTTCTAATTATAACCTTTGCCTTAACTTCATCTTATAGCAACATATACCAAATCACGCAGTCAAGCATGCTCCAGACTATTTCGCTTTTTCGTGTGAATGCATTCGAAAAAACTTCAATTCCTCTCGCACCACTCAAACTACATGTTTGGCTTAATATACGTTGAGCAAACCTTGCCAAATTTGGTGCATCTACACCAAAATGAGCCTACCATTCATCTGAAATAAAACACGATAATTATTAATAAGAAACACATAAAGTCAATCAATTAATAACTTAAATAAATATCAATAAAAATACAATACCTGGTCGCATTTGGGAGCGCAGTTAGATTGCAATTGGCCTTCCAAAATCTCCAACACTCTGTATATACTTGCTTAACTCTAAATGGATATTAAAACGAGTAGATGAATCTTCAACAAAGTCAATTGAATTTAAGATATCCTTTTTCACTTCTTCATCCTCTATAAAGTTAGGAGAAAATCGAATAAAAGGGTTGAGAAAATATACAGCAATATGCAAATCATGATGCATTTGGTGGTTCTAACGTGCATCAATTATCTTCCAAACTTTCTTTAGAAGTGACCACTTATGGTAAGGTTTGCTTGTATTTCCAATTTGACCTTATCCATAGCATTATATATATAAAAGGCATAGCAGGTCTATCTTCACTGTCTACCATCCTCATTACCTTAACTAAAGGTACATTCATTCTAAAATAATTGATGCAACTTTCTCAAAAATCAGTATTGAAAACAACATCTACCACAAAAATCTCCTCCATCTTTCTAAACCAACTAATAGAGCCCCATTGATCAAATAAAAATAATTTTTTCAATGCATTTTTATTTATGATAAGACTTTGCACAATAATGACATTTGTAGCAAATCTTGTCAATGAAGGGCTAATCAATTCCCTTCTACCTCTATGAATTCGCATCAAATGCAATACAGAAGAATGGTTGTAAATAAACTTTGTAATATTTCTGCATGCATCTATAGCCCCTCCTATTTCATCCATTGCACTCAAATCTTCAAACATTAAGTCTATGCAATGTGCAACACATGGAGTCCAAATTAAGGATGGATGGTTTGCCTCAAGCATCTTACCGGCTGCTCTAAAATTTGATATTATGAGTAATGAATTGAACAACATTTGAAACATCGACTTCCTCAACAACTTCCTCAAAAATAAGAAGTAAATTATTTGCAGATAGGACAAGTCATATGATTTAAAAAATAATGTACCTTTAGGATAATAGACTAGGAAGTTTACGAAAGACCTACACTAACCATATGTTCAACCATCAGTCATATCAGAACATCCTGTATCCTTTTACCACTCCCTAAATTCAGAACTCCATGCATTAACAATATCAACCTATTTCTGCAATAATGTGCCCCTCAAAGCATGATAAGCAAGGACTTTATACCCTGATCCCACACTGACAATAACATTCGCCATACTTTGAAAAAAAATTAGTTTGCAACATTTAAAAGGAGGCAATTTTCATAAAAAAAATCAACACACTTTAAATATACTTTCTTAATTACCTCCTTTGCAGCCATAACTGATCTAATGCCTGGATGAGCTCTAGGAGTCATACGTAGGGGAAAAAATGAAGGCATCCCACAAGGGTAACTACCTCCTCTTACTCCTCTAGTACCCCTCGTAGGCATCGGACGAGTAAGAGCTATTGTAGTGGAACAAAAGCTAACTCCACTGCTACTACCATCATAACCTACATTTTTTCACTTTTCTCGTCTTCTCCTCCCCTCTTCAGCCATCTCTTCTTTCATCTCAGTTGCACCATAGAATTCATCACCACCATGACCATAGTCACCATACATCCCCTGAGTAAGAGCATCTTCAAATGGTTGAGACATATCTCAATCACCTATTTTTTCCCCTCTCTCACCCTTAATCTCTTCTTCTCCTTCGAAGCCTCTAATATCTGCTCAATCTCATACTTCACTGTTTCGAGAACCCGAGAACATGCACTAGCATCCTTCTTGATTCCCGCAGGCTGTTGTTTCATACGAGAAATACCACCATATTTTACAACATTGCAAAACATACACTTGTTCACAAACCTATTACCTTTATAAACAAGAGTGCAATATTTTCAAGCTTAATCGACTCGATCGGAAGCCATTAAGACAAGAATGGACAATCAATAAGAACGAAAAGGCTTTTTAGAGGTTAAGAATCACGGAATATGTAAAAAACCTAAATTTTTAAGTGAAAAATCGCGTAGAATGGCAAAGGAAAGAGGTATAACATGGATTTGACAAAAACCCTAGAGATGAGAAATTGGATTAGATGAAATAATTGAGAATCTTGTAAATAAACCATGAAATCAACAAGAATAAGGTAAGAAGAAGATATGGAAGCAAGAAAACGGCATGAAAAAGGGTTTGGGAAGAAAGTTTCAAATTTTCAAAATTTACAACAAGAAAATCGACATAGACTCTTATGATATGGAGTGTATTGTACGATACGGTGCAATACACCCTGTATCGTACGATACGACACAATAAATCACAATAAGCAATACATGCCCCTGTATCGTATCGTATCTTCATACGATACGCGATAAAATCGTATCGTACGATACGATACGATTTTTATAACATTGGTAAGAACCACCTACTGAGATATGGCCATAGTGCTCACTCAGAGGAAATCCACTACATCTGCAAGCAACTAATGATTTATCCGGAACTGGTCGAGGGCTTAAAGACTACCATAATACCATGTAAGGTTTAACAAACAGAAGTAAGAATGCACAATTCTTATTTTTGGCATAATTAGGTGAAAGTTGATAGTCCTTTTCTCACTTTCTCTAAGGTGTGGATAGACATGCCTATACATGAATACGTGCTTGAACATTTTGAATATCCTTGCTGCAGCCTTTAGTAAAACATTAACAAGTTTACAACTTTACCAAAGCAGATACTCCAGGAGAACTTCAAATGCAATTATGTTTGAAAGATTTAAACAAGAGAAATCAGTCTAATGCTTTTACTTTTACAAACATAAGATGTTTACTTAGCCAACCCCGTCTAGTATGGGAAAAGGCTTAGTTGTTGTTTGTTGTAAGATGTTTACTTATAGAAGGGTGAAGAAATCTAGAAACGAAGAATAATTGTGTGGTTGATCAGTAACTGGGATTTATTTTAGCTTCTTTTCCAATAATGTATATCGGTATTAAAATTATTTGAGCAGACGATACTAAAATACATTTGGCGTGCATGCAGGCACAGCGTTATATGCATCTGTGCGCATACAAGCATCTAAACGAAAAGGTGACAGGAGGAGTCTTACTTATATGAGCACTAATATGTATTCTCATCTCGAGTCCTTTTACGCACTACTCATGGAAGTTCACCAACCCTCCGGTGTCGCATAAGCTCTTCCAATTTGACGTACGCATCCTTTCATAGCTTACAGAGTACAGATTGTACATGTGTTCTCCTCATTTGTAGATTCAAGAAGAATGGAACTAACGTACATGTTCCATATAATATATATGCGGCATAAGATCCTGAATCCTCCACCTTGATATACCAAAGCTATTCTACTCTCAAGAGCGACGAATAAAGCAACAGAGATTTCGTTGATTCAGGCAAACCTTGGGCATAACCAAAGTAAGGCTTCACTAATTCAGGATCACGTAAACAACGAATCCGTTTCCGAATACAAGATATTACATCTCAATAACGAGAAACTAATTTTGTCTATTGTAGCTGTTACATAACATCTTCAACCCCTCTTTTCAGAAAAAAAGAAAAAGAAAATCCCGAAGAACGCATCAATAAGTACAGGCAGAGAAGTTAGAACTTGGTGAAACGGGTGACTGAATGACCACTACCACAAATCATGTTCGCTCGTTTTTCATCAATCTCAGTATGAAATCCCAAAGAACATTTGTTCAAGGATGTGAAACAAACAATCGAAACAATGTCGCTCATGGAATGGGTGAAAAGGGAAGAATTGAAAGCTCACCCATCTTCACTAAGAACCCCGTGAGGGTGTCTTTGGATGGGAGAAGCCAGGTTGAATCTGTAGACTTTATCGCCATGAACAGCAGTTAACTCGCAAACGCGGGAGGCCGAAGTCACGCCCAATAACACCAAGATTGCAACGTAGGACGCTCTTAAAGCGCCGCCTAAAAATCCCATTTCTCAACGTAACGACGGATCACGTCACGCTGAGCAGGCACAATTGACCATCGCTTCCCCGATGCTGTAGAGAGAGAGAGTGGCGATGGGAACTTGTTCACGGAGCGTTTGGGTGATCCCGTGCGCAGAGAGACCGGACGAGAGAGATCGAGGAGCTGCTACGTCGCGTCCATCATGTAGTTTTTGTTGTGAACTCATGTAGGGAAAATTTACCCGATTTTTTTCAAAAGAGATATTATCAAGAAAAATATGATGCATCAAAGTATTTGAAATCGAAATACTCCAAGATGGGTTTGTGATTCATGTCATATAACCGCCAAACGGAATGAATTTTTATATAAAATACTACATGGACTAAAATAAGAAATAGCCAAAACCATAAGGTTCTTGCTTTAGACATGGTCGATTTTGAATCAGGTCAAGAACCAGAATCACTGGAACTGGATTTAAAACCAGAAAGAACCCGGTTCTGTCTCTGCTTCTGTGAAATTGGAACCGTGACGGTTTAAAACTGCCGGTTACATAATTTTTAATATTTTTTAACATTCAAACCTTTTTTGTATTTTCAGTTTTAAACGATTTAAAACCTAAACCGGAATTGATGGTTTCAAACCGTCAGAACCGGCTGGATCCCAATTCGGTTCCAGTTCATCAAAAACCGGTCATGTCTAGCTCAGTCCAAGAAGAATATGCTCTCTTATGTAGAACATCGTCTCTTGGCGAGATCTACTGTGCTGTTGCATGAAGATCAGTTGATTCGTTTGTTCCCATACAAATAGAAATATAAGTTGAAAGGAAATATTCCAAGCTCTGTTCGCGTACCAACCGGTGAACTTTTCTTCTACCCATGGAAGCAGCACACGTTGAAGTTGCTCTGTAGGCCTCCAAGATCTTGCAAATAACCAAGTCACCTCTTCCCAAACGTGAAATACAGACCGGCACTTTAAGAAAAGATATGAACTACTGCATCTTGCTCCCTTCAATGCCTTGAAATTAAAGGCTTAATGTATGTAGAAACATAAAACAGTTAAAGTAGTAGGGCCTCCTAGAACCCAGAGTATATCAGATGGTCTGTACACACAAAACAAGCGTGCAGATGGAGTGTTCGATGTCCTTTACATGAGCAGTGGTGGCGGCAGCTATTGCTGCAGTCGATGCCCTTTTCTCGGCATTAGCAAGTTCAGCACGTAGCTTTTCAACTTCACGAACCATGGATATCAATTTCTTCTCCGTTGCTTGACAATGTTCAAGATTTTCGGGGCGAACCATCTTCTCATACTGAATTGCAGCTCTGCACATAAAGTAGAGAGATGATTTTAATATTAACAGGAGAATGTTTTGAAGAACCCTGTGCTGGATTCAAGCTAAGTATCAACTAAACACGGGTTTCCCACAGAAAGGGAAAATATAAGCACATACTTCCAGTTTTTTGGCTGTCAGCAGTGATGTATCTTTGGCAATACAGCATGCGAAACAAATGAAAATATAACGTTACATGAACACAATAATAGATAAGAACATTATCATGTTATGTCAATGGGGCCTCTGTATAAAGTTCCACTTCAACTTAGTGTAGGTTCCTTTTCCATTTAACGAGTGTAGAAGTGATATAGAAGAGAAAGAAAAGGTCGGAAAATGTGTATAAATATAGATTAAATTCTAATATTTTAAATCAAGAGCCATGTTTTCTAGTTTTACGTAAAGACTCATAACCATTCTATTTCCAATGGAGCGGTGTGTCTCGTTACAAAAAGGTGCATCTTTATGCATATAAATAAATATCTATGGCCTTTTGTAGTTTATAGGAAATCATATGAAGAGAGGATCATCATATCATATAGTTATGCATAAAATTTGAGTTTATCGAATATTTTTCCTTGCATTCTTGATGGGGTATTCCTCTTTATATGCTTACCCTAAGAAGTGGCAGATCTACATTAAGGCGAGGTGGGGCAACCGGTCCCACCTGAAATTCAAAAAACTAATGAAAAAGTTACAGGGATGACGAAATCGATGACCATTGTACATAGTTTACCGTACATCTAATGAATGAATGGGTTCCACAAAAAATTCTAGATCCACCACTGATCACAAGACTTGTCATATTTGCTAAAGTGATATGCATGAAGCTAGACATGTCTGATTTCGAGTAAACCGGAAAAGGCGGTTCCAAACCACCAGTTCCAGGTTGCCAAACCACACAGAAAAGAGAAAATTTGTATCCTGTGAGAGTCAAACTCCCCGCAAACCTTAGTGACACATTTGTGTTATTAAATATTAAAACATACATATAAATTATATTTGGTGGCAGTTCGGAACTGCCGGTTCCGATTCTGGTGCCAATTTAGGTGACTGGTGGTTCTGGTTCGAACCGGCTATGTTTACATCAAGCTAATAGCTGTCTCATGAATGAGATGATGCAAATGACACTCGAGAAAATGCTTCATTGAGCATTTCAAGCAAATAATGACATGCATCTTTATTTCTTCATCATCAATTCATCAACTTTTTGAAGGCATGGTTGAAGACTAACATTGGTGGTTGTGGAGGGTCTCAATCAAAATTCTCAACAATCTAAAAGCTCCATTTCATGGAGACCATAGCTGCAAGACAAAATCTAAGGAATATACCAAAATCACGTAGTGAAATTGGTGTTAGCATATACAAGTAATAATTATTGCCCGCAATTCTATTTGGAGTGAGGAGGTTTGGGGTATGCCCCATTGATAGACTCAAGCCTGCAGAAACAACCTCTACTTCATCATATCACTATGAGCTTGATTCAAATGGACATGACAACTTTAGGCTATCCACACTAAGTGAATATGGAGGAATGCCGATAAAAAAAGCAAGACAGTGTATTTGATCATCTCAGTACCTACACATAATTATATCATTGACTCTTTCTCATTTTTAGAGGACCACAGTAAAAATGCACCCTTTCAAATGGGACATGCATTTTCATTTGGAATAGAAAAGTCATGAACCTTCATCTCAGTTTTAGAAGAGACAAATCTCATTTTAAACATTGAATTTTTATTTTTATTTAAACACAATTTTCCAACAAAAACTAAGTTTGAAAACTTGTAGCAATATAGTTTGGATCATGCGTAAAGGTGTATCAGTTCCCACATGTCATGAAATTTCAATGACTTTAGAGTATCAAGGAAGTTACACTTTGATTTATGCCTTTGCTATATCCAACTTTAGACAAAAGATTGTGAAGCAACAATCTCCTAAGAGTCGATTATCTCTTTCTTTAATAAAATCCTTCCATATGATATCTACTACAATCAAAAGAGAACCATTATCACAAGGCATAATGTTGCATAGGATCTCATGTTGTAATCATCACTACCATAGCAATAATTTAGAAAAGAAGCCTCAAAGTGCTAACTTGAAAATGCTAGCTGATGAGTGCCCTTTTTTTTTTTGGAAATCAATATCGTGTCCGGAGAGCTTAATGTGGGTACAATTTTTCCTTTGGAAATCAATATCAAGGTAGGTAAAATTCAGTGCGACAATGCATAAAACTAATGCACGTTGGTTACATGGAGAGGTGCATAAGGTATTTTATGTGATAAGAAGATACTATTAAATTTTAAAAGTAAATATTATAGAGCTCCAATTAGAACCTCTATGGTTATATGGTTCTTAATGTTTGACAGTTATTTATCATGTACAAAAGATGTTTGTAGCAGAAATGAAGATATTGATATAGATATGTAGTCACACAAGAAAAACCGTATATGTGATAGGGTTATTAGAAATAAATTCAGAATGGGCACAATTGATGAGAAAATGAGAGAATTATTTAAGATGATTTGGATACATAGAAAAACGATTAAAGGAAGCTTCAGTAAGAAGATGTGAGAAATTAGATGGTGAAAATATTAAAAGAGGAAGAGGAAGACCACAAAAGTATTGAAAGGAAACAATAAAGAACAATTTAGCTTATGTTGAGTTACCTATTAGAATGACATAAGATCGAGCTCTATGGATACAAAGAATCGACGACTCTATTAGTTATTGTTGTTGAACTTGGTAAAGTAAGAAAGGCTCATTTTAATATTTGTCCTTAGGTTCTTTTATGTAATATTAATTGATAGGACCTCATTGGTAAGTGCTACAAGATCTCGTGCATTGGAACCCAGGGTTATAGACCCAAATACATTAGGAGAAATCAATTATAGACACTAATACAATTAGATCAGCTCTTCATAGACAAACTTTGGATTTGCGATCCCAGGTTCTTTATCTTTTGAGTTGTTCGGGCCGAATCGGTTGCTCAAGACCTTTGGTCTCTACCCAAACCTAATTAAAAAAATGGGATCACTTCTTATGGACTCGTTGAGAATGATTCTAATCTAGTTCATGGCTTATTAGTAGAAGGCGCTTTGGTAGGATCTATAGGCAGAGAAAAAGATTGCAGTCATCTTGATAGTGATCAGTGATATTGCTTGTTCGACTGAACTAAGGAATTCTTAAATATGATTCAAAATGGATCTTGTTCTAAAGCAATCAATATTTCACAATCAAAGGTGTAGTACTTCTTATAGTAGCGGTCCTTATATATCGTATTAACAATCAAAATATGATTAAAAGAAAAAATCTCTATTTGATGAGGCTTCTTCCTATACCTATGAATTCCATTGGACTCAAAAATGATACATTGGAAGAATCTTTTTGGTCTCCCAAAATCAATAGGTTGATTGTTTCGCTCTTGTATCTTCCAAAAGGAAAAAAGATCTCTAAGAGCTCTTTCCTAGATCCGAAAGAGAGTACTTGGAAGTTCTCCCAATAACTAAAAAGTGTATCATGCCGAATCAAGCTTGGGTTCAAGAAGTGGTGGACTAATTAGATAAAAAAAAAAGATTCTAGTTGTAAGATATCTAATTAAACTGCCGATGGAAATGAGATTTCATTCAAAGAGAAAGATATCAAATATCTGAAATTTCTTTTGTATATTATATGAATGATCGATCCGCAATGACCATGATTGGGAATTGTTTGATCTTTTCTCCGAGGAAGAAGCTAAACATAATCAACTTGAATTGGGACAACTATTCAAAATCTTAGTGAATGACTAGATTTATTATCTCGTGTTTGCTTTTCGTGAAAAAATATCAATTGAAGTGGAAGGTTTCTTCAAATAACAAGGGGTTGGGTCAACTATTCAATCAAATGATATTGAACATGTTTCTCATCTCTTCTTGAGAAATAAGCGGGCTATTTCTTTGAAAAATTGTGCTCAATTTAATCATCTACTTCGGAAGAAATTAAAGGATTTCTTGGAATCCTACAAGAGCCAATTGGTTCTTTTTTCTCTGACAGATGGTCAGAACTTCATCTGGGTTCGAATCCTACCGAGAGGTCCACTAGAGATCAGAAATTGTTGAAGAAAGAACAAGATGTTTCTTTTGTTCTTTCCAGGCGATCGGAAAATAAAGAAATAGTTAATATATTCAAGATAATTATGTATTTACAAAAATACCGTTTCAATTCATCCTATTTCATCAGATCCGGGATGTGATATGGTTCCGAAGGATAGTTGTTAGAATCAATAGGTCTTCAAATCGTTCATTTAAAAAAATTGAAACCCTTCTTATTGGATGACCATGATATTTCCCAAAATTCAAAATTCTTGATCAATGGAGGATCAATATCACCCTTTTTTTTCAATAAGATACCAAAGTTGATGATTGACTTATTCTATACAAGAAAGAATCGCAGAAATCTTTTGATAAGATGAATTCCAATTTCTCAATGATATCCCATAATCAAGACAATTGGTTGAATCCCATGAAACCATTTCATAGAGAATTTCATTTTAGTTATCCTGCACTTGTAATATCCAACTCTCCCACAATGCAAAGGGCATCATTGGTCGCATATATTAGCTCACCTGGCTAGGAAGTGTGTTCAAGGTTGAGGTTATGACTTCGATGCCTGGGTGTCATCACCTCCCATTGTACCAAAAGATACACTCAAACAGGGAGATTCTGAAAACAAGAACACTCCAGATGATTCCATAACAAAGTTCACGAACTGCATCCGGGCTTGTGCTTGTAAGACATTGTTTGGTTGAGGCGTGCATGCAATACCATTATAATTTCTAACCCTTCTTTTTTTACCCTACAGTATCCCCAAAACGAACAATGAGACTAATGTCCAGGGTAGGTGCCAAAGGCCAAGACCCTTTTCATAACACTGCCCCAGGTTTGATCTCAGGACTAAATGCTTAGGGTGTGTTTGTTACAAGGTTTTAGGAGAGTGACCTTGATTTTTCGTATTCGCAGTCCATGTACCATTGTGGATTAAACATACAACCATCACCAGCATGGACACAAATGGTGTTTCATAGGTCTAAAATGAAAGACTTTGGCATAAGGAGGAGGTGAGTCACAATAATTAGAATCAAGGTCATTGTACAAAAACCCAAACACCTTCTTTTTCTCTCCTGCCACAAGAACCTAAGTACCAATATAACTTATAAATCATATGGAATCATGGTTCCTCAAAACCATAGTTACAAGCTCATATGTATCTAGACGTGTAGTTTTAGTAGAAAGAACTTGACAATACAAATCAAACACATCCTAAGCCTCACTATCAGTTGTTGATATGCCCTTTTAAGTTCGATAATTGTGGGTGTCTGACATTGTAAATAGATATTTAATTACAGGCAGTGGGGCGATCATCATGCTAACGATTGTACAAGTTTGACTCCAGGCCTCCCATTGTTTTCTTGAGATGCGCTAGGTGTCGGGCATGCTTACTTCATATGACGATTGGAACTGATTCGTGTCATAATACCTTTTATTTGAGGGTCAATTAATCCTGGTAAATTACCATCACGCCGTGTACTGCTTAAGAGATAACCGTGACATTATCTGGTACATCACAGAGAACGGCAATAAAATGTGAAGTCCTTGCTGAAACCCTAAGTCTACTTTTGCTGAACATTCTACCTGCAGAGGAGTGTGATGGTGCCTATACATCTGAAATTGTTCATCGAATGGAAGCATCATCTGGCGTTGATGAACATGGGGCAGGTTCTTTTACTCATTCCTTCAACCATCTATTTTTATTGTGCTTCAAAATATCGAGTTTATGATGCATGGCGCAGATTAAGATATGCTGATACCTCAAACTACAGGAAGTCCTTTATTGTTCAGAACCAGATAGATAACAAATGACAAATAACTGCTAGTTTGATATCAACCAGCCTTCTCTCAGCTAAAGAGGTCAGTCGCATGTTCATTGGTATAACTTTGATCTATTTTGCCTCATATCAGAGTATGAATCCAAAGGAGTAAGATGGTGGTTTGCCTCAAGTTTTTAGGCCTTTACAGTCTCTTTTCTGGCTCATTTCCTTCATAAAATTTCTTGTAAGATCGAGCTCGATTTGACCTATGTGTTCATTCCCTAAACCAACTAAGTGCATTCCACCAAAAAACATGCAGCTACCATCTTGTCTCTGCTACTTCATGTCATACTGTGTGTGTGCTCTTGATCCTGCTGTCAACTGGAACAAAAGTCTACACTTATGAAGACCCTCACCAATTATGTGAACGGGGAAAACAGTTCACAGTCGGTTGCTGATCATGCACGGGGTTGCTGCTTAAGTGGGAAGAAACGAATGTGCAGTTATATATATCCAAGTTCCCACACTAAAAGATGTCTGTAATTAATTGTTTTATTGGTTTGAAGGATCATGTTTTGTCATTGTGTTGTGTGTATACGTGCTTGCATAGTCTAGAAGCAATACGTATAAAATAATAATTAATTTATCCTCGCATTCTCAAGGCTTTAAATGCCTGGAACCGCATGGATCCACTAAAGACAAGTTTGTTTGTCATAGAGGATAATACTTTACATCTATCCAGATTATCACCTGGACCACCATCTCTTGTTTGTCTTTATGCACAGAGAGAGAGAAGATGATTTTCGTAAAACACATTATAAACGTTAACGAGAGGGCTGGAAGCTGATAATGCAACTCTCAGATTATCAAAAGCAAGTGATATTAATTTACAGAGAGGCAAGCGTCTCTGCATATTTGAAATAAAGGTCAACCGCCACCAAGAACCACGCTCCCACTTGCGTATGCAGAAAGTCAATAGTTTATAGGAGCATAGGTCAGTACGGCGCATCCAAGTTGCGCGTCGGACTCCTACACCCTTGTTCTGTAATGAAAAATATTTGTGCTTTCCCCTCTTTCTTTATTGCCAATTACTCATTGTGCATCCAACAACCATGTCTGCACGATGCATGCAAGCTGTGGAAAGCGCGTTTGATTCCCCATGCATCGCTCTGATTAACAAAACAATCTCATTTTTCTTAGTGAAAACGAATTCACGTTGGCTGTGCCAGAATCTCAGACTTATGCATGCTTATGCTCAATGAACAAACTAAAATGCAGTAACTATTGATCTACCTTGTCATATTGGAGAAAGAATACTCTAGTTTATTCGAGTGTAATGTCTTCTTATGCTATTTGAAATCAAAATTCGTGTGGAAAAGATCCCATCCAAAAATAAGGGAAGCCCAAAAGCTACAAACCATTGCGATTCAATGTTCTTTTGCTTATCTGTTCAAAAGTTGTGTTTGGAGCGACTACTCAAAAATCTGCAGAATATGATAGCGTAGTTTATTCATGATATATAAATAAACAATGACAAAAAATATATGAAGTTACTTACAATGATTTACAGATTTTAGACCATGGTTCTGATGGTTCTCTCTATTGTGTACAAATTCATTATCTGAAAAAAAGAAAGGCATCATGGTAACACCAGTTTTGGTGGCATTTGGCCCTGTGCCACAAGAGTGAAGGTATGACTTCGTCATATTTCATATTTGTGCCAGTACAATGGACAAATATTGCCACTACGAAGCTTGTTATGACTACAGACACAGTTTTCTGAACGTTTGATACAATGAAGAGGTGGAAGCCAGATTCACACCTCGGTATTGAACTAATGACTTCCAACTTCTAAGTCGACCCTCAAGACAGGTAAGATATTGCTCGTTGGGCAACATGTTTCATTTAAGATCTTGTGATCTGTGTGACTTATTGCAATCATGAGCTGGATGAAGATGTTTGTGTTTAGTTGGTGGCTGAGCAGCCTTAATGGTGAGCTAAAGCTAATTCATTATTAGAGCTACTTACTGTTGATAAGATTGGAAGTCTCCAATTAACCGGACTCGTTGTGATAATAAATTAAATGTCACTCCTTTGAAAAACTAAAGTCTTTGATGTTTTCCTTCACAGACAAGCATCATGTTGAAGGTTGAGACTAGAGAATCACATTTAATGCTGGGTCAGACGGCACGAGACGTGTGAGAATCCTTTCCTATTACTTTAGCTCGCCAAGGCAGGCTATATCTACGCACTAAGCATCTAATTAAACATCAGTTTGATTACAGAAGCACGCCCTTGCATGCACACACAGCACACCAACTTATTGAATCGAATATTTGGATCGAGGCAAAGGACCACGAAACCCATTAATATGTCTTAATCATTACCTTTTATTTCCTTGCATATTACTTTTGCATGCACCCCAAAACAAATGCTTGCCCACGTGAATAAGGCATCTGCAAGATACCATATGGATAATTTGAATTAGTATGTCAATTTAATGGTTCCATGAATAATGTACTATAATCCGGCAATGACCAGACAATGATAATATGAAGAGGAGGGTGGGGATGCAAACGGATCCAATTTGGGTCGGGTGGTGGTATAGCAATCCAACTCAGGCAACCGACGCTTGGTTGGTTGAAGTGGTTCCAAGCCTGTTACCCCTGAGCAAGGTCTTGAGTTCGAGTCTTGTGAATGGAGCAAACGAGCACCAGAAGAGCTTTACCCCGTAGCAGCAGACCTGGCTCGCAGGCGGTGTACTTCACCAAAACAACATTCAAACTTGAGCAAATGAATGCATAATCAGATGTTATTCAGCTATCTAAACCAAACCTGAAAAAAAATTGGATTTTATGTGAAGCCAACCTTAGTCAACACTAAGTGGGATCTACTGCATAGATTCTTATACCTTAATGTGTTCTGTCTCGTGTTACAAATGGGTGGGGTTCAGACGACAATCGGGTATGGGACACCTACGGATATATTATAAGACTCTGAATCTGATTATGGATAGATATTGAACCAGCTAATCTAATTATATATATATATATAAGGGATGGAGATAGTAGTATATGTCCAATCTAATTCATGTTTAAGCCTACTGAAACATTTTTACTATATCAAGATAGAAATTTGAAATGAAAAAGTAGATTGTACAGTTGAGCACTAAATGCAAGTACAAAAAGCACAACCATACATATTGCTTTTAAGATTCAACCTTTGGAGACTGAGCACGGACCACTATCTCTCTATATATCTAAGTGAGATCAATTGCATAGCTTTTATAATATATATATATATATATATATATATATATATATATATATATATATATATATATTTATATATATATATATATATATATATTATTGGCATCACTCGAGGATGACAAGTTGGTGGTTGTCTATGTAGTTGCTGTTTCGAGGAAGGTTGGGGAAGACGATGCCTAAGAGTTAGGAGTTGTCAAGACATATGGCGTTGGAGAGGGAAGTGAGGGTTGTGGTCTTATGAATGTCTGTTTCGAAAGACATTCACGTGGTGGGAGTGACGACCAAGCCATTTAAACTTAACCCCTTCACATGTTCCTAGCTTTCTCTTTCATTATGGGGTTAAAGCACTAATTTGCATGTGTTCTTCGAGCTCATGTGCCGCGGCGACAGCTATTCTCTAGGCTTCTCTTTGTTTTGTGAGTTATGAATTAATGGTGCCCATCAACCCAAAATCAATCAATAAATAAATAAATAAACTGGCGCTGGATTCAGCATATATCTATGGTAGTTCTTGATGATGTGGACCATGTGGCTCTTCCTGCATATGTCGGCCATCATCTTCAATCGTATAAATATAATACTTTTGGAATCTTTAGAGAACCTTGAAAGTGTGTTTTCAAAGGGTGAAACTTTCTGTTCATTCTTTCAAAACTTTCTTTGTGAAGAATTTGCTTCTAATTGCTACAAAAATGAATCACGTTCAAAGGATGTATGTATAGGGCCACCTTCGATCCTAATTTTTCATATAATAAAAGAACTGTTTATAACTGACTTGAATGGCATATACCATATAAAACTTGCAACCTTAATTAGCATATATATGGTACATTGGACCTTAAGTAGCATATGCTAGCTATATAGGTAGCTTGATAAGAAAAGAAAAAACTCTTTAAGTGGCATTTTTGCTTTTGGTGGCACAAGAGCACATTGAAGCTGGACAATAATAAAGTTCAAGCAGCTTATTGTCACACATATTGGCCAAGGACGGCGATATGCGACCTGGTATGATATGAATTATCGTAGTCTATGAGTAAACACATTTCTAGGGAAAAAAAGCACAATATCCTAAGAATTCCTTGGGGCTGTAATATATGATACGTATAATGCGTTTATGTTATGTTCGTGATTTGCTGAACCCTATCTATCATACATTTCGACCAGTATGTGTAACCTTGCTTTTGCCATGAAAGGCCTCAAATGCCCGTGAAAAGGTTGTCATGACATATGCTCAAATGATCAAATAATGTTGGAGTGTATATATATATATATATATATATATATATATATATATATATATATATATATATATATATATATATATATATATATATATATATATATATATATATATATATATATATATATATATATATATATATATATATATATATATATATATATATATATATATATATATATATATATATATATATTATATATATGAAAATCATATCTTACACCCACTACCGATACTAAATCTCATACAAAATTATTGTTTTTGTATAGCATGAATATAATTTAAAAAATTTTAAGGTTTGTATAAAAATATAAATAAATATATATATATAGAGAGAGTGATTGGATCCTACCCACCTCTTATGTTTTCCATGATTGCTTTTGGATAGCATGAATGTAATAACAATGCCCTTTAAAATTTTCAAAACCCATTAAAAAATCTAAATTACTCTTATACCTAGCCGAGGTGAGCAAGATCTAGTTTTCCTATATATGTTTATATATAGCCAAAGGTTTTGCCCTTAAACCATGGTATTTGGATTCCCTTAAAGTTGGAAATGCAGCTTATTCAAATAAGTGATATATATATATATATATATATATATATATATATATATATATATATATATATATATATATATATATATATATATATATATATATATATATATATATCGGAAAGTTTTACCTTGCAACCATGATATTTAGATTTCCTTAAAGTTGGAAATGCAGCTTATTTAATTCAGTGCTGAATGATTTATATTCTAAGGTTATGTTTTCCTGCACAAAAAGCAATAGCTCGCCTGGCTAAGGGTTGACTCACAGGTTGAAGGTCATGGGTTTGATACAGGTGGCATTCACTTGGCTTCGACCTACCCACTGTACGGGAAAAATTGTTATGTTTTCTTATAAGACCATTCTCTTTTTGTTTTGGTAAAAGGGCTTTCAGTCTAGAATGTGATGGCTAAGAGTATCATGCTGGATCCAGCACAGACTACTGTTCTCCCCTCCCCTCATGAAGACCTATATTTAACTGACAGAAGCAACCCATTTAGCATTCTTTAATCATCAATTTGTCTTTTCTTGAGTCTAAATTATAATGCCGTACACACAATTTAATAAATCAAAGTGTCCCTCACCGTCAATTTTTGAAACTTCGATGCAATCTGCACGCATTTGTTTATCTGAAGCTCTCACACACATACGCGATTAGACCAAAGATATAAAGGGAGAGCTCCTCCACCCTCTCACACGTCAATTATTTGTTCTGAAGTTCATATTGTTCCGACTACTCCACAGCTTCTACATCCTTAAGGCCATGGGTGGTGGCAACCCCCCTTGTGCTTCATGCAAACTTCTCCGAAGACGATGCGTAAAAGGCTGCATTTTTGCTCCCTTCTTTCCGGCCGATGATCCGGTTAAGTTTGCCAATGTTCATAAGGTTTTTGGTGCTAGTAACGTCAGCAAAATGCTTCAGGTAAGACATTTAAAAACCATGTAATGCTTAGTCAATTTTTTAGTAATTACTATACCACATATAGCTTGTACATCACTGCACGTATGGGATTATAATGGAAGAAGATACTGAACTATTTGTTGTAGCATTTCAAAAGCAAAGGTGTTCGATGTGGAACTCGCTGCAGTGACAGCCATTATTTCTCTTATTAGATTTTCTTAGGAATCATGTTTCTCTGTACCACTGAAAGTATGAAGCTCGGTACGTCATTTTCTACGTGAGCTAATAAGGAGCCCCATAAGTTTGTGAGGTTTTCTGACAGGGAACGAATTAAGTATCTATAGCATCATTATATATTAAACCCTACCCCAACTGCATCATTGTGTCGCCTTTGGAAGCTGTGCAGCAAGCTTTTTGTCCTTCTCTGATACTCGGACTTTCAGTACGTAACCAGCAGGTTTTAAATCAAGAGGAGCACAACTGAAGTGATCTTTGCATGTCATCCACCATATTCAGAATATTATTGAAATAATACTCCGTAAATGGTTAAAGGTATTGATGTGTTTAAACTCAATGTCTTCAGGAACTCCCAGTGCAGCAGAGAGCAGATGCAGTGAGCAGCCTAGTATATGAAGCGAATGCAAGAGTGAGAGATCCAGTTTATGGTTGCGTTGGCGCCATATCCTTCCTGCAACAACAGGTTTCTCACCTGCAGATGCAACTAGCAGTGACTCAAGCAGAGATTGTGGGCATCCAGATGCAGCAAGAATCATCTTCCCTGCCTCTTCAGGAAGACACCAATCTTTTTCCATTCATGACGTATGGATCAACAAGTCATGGATATCCAGATCCACCAAGAAGGGAATCAATGTGGACATGAAAGACTTGAAGTTATTGTTTACAAGAAAGGAGAAAAATTACATGTCAGATTCTATCTGGCGAAATGGAGTAAATTAGGGTTTTGTTTGTTACTTGTTCAGCAAAAGTTGCGCCTCGTTGAACAGTACTTGAGCAGTTGTTCATTGCTCCATGTAGTTTCACTTCTTTCTTCTGCCCTAATATAAATATGCTGATGATCTCATTCGAATTATTAATACAGCTATTGCTAAATATATTGGCACTTTTTTTTGTTTGATGGCAAGATGGATTAGGAAGACTCATAAACCAGATAGACATGCCCCTTTGTATCGAACTCATGACCTACAGTTCATGTTCGAACCACCTTGTCAGGTGAGTCAACTCATACCCATGTTTTGACACGAGTGTAGCTGCATGTCTCGGGGCATAGCGACTCAAGACCTTTTCCGTTCCGTGCTTGATTGAGTAAAACTCGGATCAAACGTGGTAGTTTAACTGATAAAATCAAGTATGCAACGGGACCTGGTCGCCAATATTAACCTATAAGCAATCTTATTTTTTTAATTCAAACATATTTGTCGTTGCATTTAAATTGTGTAGCAATCCCATTCTTCCATCTTTTTGTGAGAGTTGTTAATGACTGTTCGTGGAAACTTTCACATCGAAGAATGGCTTAATCTCATGATGTACCAACCAAGCGCACAGGCGTCTGCAACAAACAATAGTTCACTTGGCCAGGGGGTCGTCACGAGTTGTCAAGGTCATGAGTTCGACACCTGGGGGGTTTGCATTGCTTTTGGCTTCCATTTTACAAAAGAAAAAGGTACATAGGTTTCTCTTCCTAAACTTATGACATAATTCATATTTTCTCCAAAAATACCTTTTCTTATCTTGTAGTCACTAGCTTTGCGGACCCTAATTGGCTGGGAGAAGGCTTATCTTGTTGTTGGTATTAATAGTTACTGTCATGTAATCACAGTGACACCAAAGAAAGCCATGCATGATGATCATGGAGATTTGAATTAAAAATATTATTGTACTTATATCGTGTGTATTCAATGTAAAATGCTTTATTACCTCAATCATTTATCTCAAAGATTAAATGTTTGAAATGAAATAATAGATGTGGACATTGATGGAGTTTGAGTATTTATCACTATATATGTCTATGTATGTATAGAGAGCATAGTTCATGTGCACTAAAGATCTCAACTATTCAATCTTTAAGATCTACATTTGAGATCTTTAAAGAAAAAATAATACTTAACACATTTAATGTACCTACAATAATACCGAGTTATACTTTTTTGCTTTTGAAATTTGAATTTCAACGGTTGATTACACCAATCAAAGGGTTGACAGAATGTTTAAGCATGAATGGATGTGCGAATGAACTAATCTTTCTCTCTTTATATATATATACACCATGATCATTATATGTGATACTAGCTAAGCTCCTTAATGGAGTCTTGAGCTCATAGTTTACATTCCAACACGGGGTTAAACTCATGGTTTGCCTTCCAACTTGGGCTGTCTTTATGGAACCTTCTGATTCCAACAGGAATATATTGTCAGTATTAGTTTACACTGTTTTTGACTTGGAAATAGTGCAAGGGCGTGAACGGAGAGCAGAAAAATATTCGAGCCGTTTCCTGCATTTCTCTGTTGTTTATTATAAGAGTAAATGTTCGTGTTCTGTTCAAACGCAGGAAGACTGCCAACAAAGATTCTGTTTCCGGGTCCATTATGTATTTACATGAAACTAATTAGTAGGTCGACAATTACTACATACGGATTGCACTTTAAACAACAACTTTTTTATCTCTCCATTCTTGGTATGGCTTGGGATAGGAGTATAGAGAATATACAGCCTGTCATCATTAATTTGGACCCAAATTCGATATGAAAATTTGAGATGGGTTTGAACCTGAACTCAGTTTGCAATATCTGATTAAGCCAGATTAGTAAGTATATGTTTGAACTAGAGATGTTAATATTGGCAAATTTCAAATTTCAACTAAAATAAAAAAGTTTTAATTATTTGAACTAATCAAATTTACAAATGATTGAATCTTAATAAAGATACATGTAATTGTAAAGGGTCATCAGGCTCAGGATTAGGGCACAGGGACCCGCCATCCAGGAGGAAAAGAAAAGTTCGGACCCCATACCTACCCCCTCATATAATGGGGCGGGTACACGGCATTGAGGTATACCAGCCCCTACAACCTCATTGTCATCCCTAGCTCGAACACTATCTAAATCCTACGCCTTGGAGAAATTAATGTATTGGATCCTAGCATCGCAGGTTCTCAATCAATTAGATCCATAATCAAGTGTCGGATTCGGGTGGCGATCAGATTTTCACCGCGCTCCATTTAAATCTGAATAGGAAAAAAGAAGGAATTGTGCTTATTATCAATGTTAAGAAAATTTGAATAAAGGGGCCGAAGACAAACACACACACACACATACACGCATACGTGCACCACCGGGAATCGAACTCCCCACCAGGGCAAGGACGTCAAAGTGCCCTGCTCCTCTGGATTTCAAGAATCGTATATTGACGGTCCCTGTAGTCTTATGACGGCATTGGAAGTCTCATATCCAAGTACGAAGTGAAGGAGCTACAGTGCACATTGAACCCTCCTGCCCATGAATTTTTATCCTGAACCAAGGGCTTTGAGTTTGTTACAATAGGGTTGGCATATGAATCAAGCCATTGGGCCGTGATTCATGTGAGAGGAGGCTAGCCTTGCTATTTGGATCGATCCCCAGCAGTAGGGGTACTCAAAGATTCAATCGAAACTGATTAAACCAATCCACACGGGTAGTTTAGTTTGATCCACACCTTTTTCTTTTTCTTTTGTTAGAAGGAAAGGCGGAAGCCAAACACACACATGCAATACCCTGAGGTTCAAACTCCCCACCAGAAGTAGACGCCCCTGCCAGTTTTTCTTCTTTTTTTTGTTACAAGAGGAAGCTGAAGCCTAACACACCCATCAAAAGCAACGGCGATAGAGCACTCTGCCATTGAGCTAACGCTCTCGATGCAGATGCCCCTGCCAATTGAGCTAACGCTCTGGGGGCAGAGTGCAGACTTAACATAACCACTAAACTCAATACGACTTATCTCGTCTGATCATATTTCAAGTATTAATACAAACATGAAACCAAAGTTGGGCAAAGCACAGGGTCTCCAGTCATGCTTCATGCCATGAGATATGGGGAAAACGTTATTGAAAGAATGTTGAGCCATGTCATGAAATTAGTTGTTTACCTTTGCTTCGGTAACCGTCTTAGATAAATTTTAATGTTAGGGTGCTATTTTGATTCAGGAAACTGCAGGAACAAATGATATTTTACTTATAATTAGTCGTAGATCAGTTACCTTTACGGCATATCGATGGAAAGAAACTTCATTTATCATTGTCGCCAAAATAAGCCACCTTGAAATGACACAAAGATCTTGCTGTTGTGAGTGGATCGAATGCAGGGGCATGCCAAAGAATGCAGAACTCTGTTCTCCGAAGGGAACCGGCGAACTAGGGTGCCTAAGAATCTGACTAAAGTGTTTATTAACAAAGATTGGTCGTGAACGTTGTCATACCAGCTTCCTAAAGCCTTTCCAAGTCTTCTATAAGTTTTTCCGAGCTTCAGTTCTGATTCGAGTAAAAACCTAGAAAATGGTTCAAAGTTCGGGTCACCTCATGAGGAAAGTTGGATCAGGCGCAGATTGCTTGACAAGGTCTCCTCGGATGCAATTTTTAGTGTGTCGGATACTAAACACAAGGCTATCCAACAAACCAAGGTCGACTGATTACAATAAGAAATAGATTTTTTATGATCTTTACAATCTTATCAAAATTCAATCAACAACCAATTTAGAGGTTTCCTCACAAGGTCGACTGATTTTTGCTATAATTCTCTTGTTTGAATTTTAATTCTCGTGATTCTTGATTTCATGAAGAAGAAAGACAAAATAGACCTTCCGAGGGAAAAATTGATCAATTTCAGTAAGAATCAACTTAGTTATGACGTTTCTTTGTGAAAATATACTCAGATCGATTGAAACCTCGTACCTTGTATGTCGACCTTCCGAAACTAGGATCCATGTGGTTCTTGATCAATTGAAAATTGAAAGGTAAGCGAAACAAGCTTTTTTAGACATACAAGAATCGGGAAAATCTGTTGTAAGATTTTATAAAAATTTTACAACTTGAGGTAGATTTCCAGCAGACCAATGATTGTGGGTTTGATTATGCAAGAATTGGGAAAGATCAAATTCACAAAGGAAAACCAATGGAGAACGAAAATAGAAATTTTACTGACAAAAAAAAGAAGCTGCAACTATCCTAGAGGATCACAGCTAAAAAAGAAAGGAAATAAACAAGTTTATGTGATGATGGAATAGTGAGTCCTAACTCCCATGCTTAATTCCCGACACAAAGTTCTATTGTAACCCTTAATTCCAGACACAAAGTTCTATTGTAACCCCAAAATTTGGAAGGTTCCAGCTAGGCCATGCTTGGACCCATCAGCATGTTCTAACATTAACTATTATATACAGCTGATCACCCAAATTGTTAACGTAAGAATATATCCAATATGCAAAGGGCCACAAACAACTTCTGCCTTCTCCTTGTCAGCAACCTACAAAATGGCAGCTGAATGAAGGCATCTTCTTCCTATGCCTGTTGAATTTGTCATCCGCCAGCCGACCCCTTCTTTAAAACACTCGACCTACAAGGACATTATTTAGCTTTAGAACTAGATATGATATCATGAAACAAAGGAGAAGGCAAAAGCTAATAAAAAATTACAGTATCTGATATCTCTTGGCCTTCATCCTTAAACCCTCCAATGATGTACACTGAATCACCAAGGGTCGCAGCTGCGGCATATCCTCTACAAGTATTCATTGGATCGATGGTCACCCAAGAGCCCAGGCGAGGATCATACATTTCAGCACTGGATAAAAAATCTATTCCATCATAACCTCCCAGAGCATACCTGCAAAGATCAGTTACCAGCATGCTTTGAAACTAAAAAAGATCTAGTAACAATAAGTTTTCAGAATAGAAAATACTACCCTTAAAGTTAAATGACAATCCTAACTTACAGCTTTTCGTTCAACACCACTAAGGAATGGCAACCTCTTCTTGAAGACATACAGTCAAGCTTTTCCCATGAGACTTCCCTAGGATCATATCTTTCGGCTGATCTGCAACATAAATTGAAGATAAGTGCCACTTACAGAGTTCTCAGGATACTAAGACATCATGGTACAGAAAGATGTGCAACAAAATCATCTAGGGAAAATCTGCATCATTTCATATAGCAATTCAAATATATGTTCCTTTCACAAAGATTCTAAGCTAACCAAAGTATTTATTCAACCAAATGTTCAGTTATGTCAAAAACACAGAATGAATATTAAATATAATGAATATCACAAAAGTATCACACGAGCAAAATTAGAAACTAGTGTAACATAATCAGCTGGCACTTTGCAATCTTCGTCTACATGAAGGATGAAAAGAAAAATATTAATCCGAAGCTGGATGAAAGGTCTGAAGCATTTTATGGACATACTGCCATCCTTAACTAAGTGAACGTCATACAAGGTTAGATCCATAGGCGAATGAAGTAGCATAGCCATGAGCAAAATATTACATGCATAATATGAGAACTTGAAACTCCATATTAGAGATTCATCATGAATGGCAATTATGAACAACGTAAATGCTGTTTTTCAGCCCAACTATGTGGAATTAAGAAATTTAAAATTGCTCTGCAACTGAAAGCTAGAGGTACAAAAGGGTCACATTTTACTCCTGTTCCAAGAAGCATCAAGAGGACACTGCAAGTCTACAACACAGTGAATAAAGTAAATCCCCAATACAACATGCTAAAAATGATCCAAATACTCGTTTTTACTTTTGGAGACACGGGAGACACAACGGTTTAAAATTCCTCGACAGGAAGGCAAACTGTATGGTTTCAAACTCAAAAATGGATGCATTTTTTATGAAGATCTTATGAATAGCTTATTGAGAAAGAAAGCTGGGGAATAACAACCAGCATAAGTTACCAAACATAGGTTGCGTAAATAGTGTTGAATGAAGAGAAAGCCATCAGTACATATGCAAATCCGGCATATAATGGGGAGGTTGATGGCAAACAAGAGTGCCCAAGCAAAATGCCATTGCATGGTACAACTGCCAAAAGGGACAATATGATCAGATGCTAACAAAATCATGCTAGAAGTATAAGTGGCGAGAGGTAAATAATAAATGTAAAAAATGAACATCTTACCGCAAGTATTCCTTCCCATCATAGCCTCCAACAACATAGAGTGCCCCACCAAGTTCAGCAGTAGCATGAGAAAAACGCTATAAGAAAAAAGAGATGCAATTGTTATTCAATTAAATAGACTCATAAATTTAGATAAATCACAACCACAGAGGAGGCTTGGTATGGTTTTGGTTTAGGTAAAACCATAACGCATTTAACAAAAAGAACAACAAATCATTAAACAGAACTGACTCATAAATGGCAAAATTTTGTTACGAAAAGATACAGCTAGAATCCTTTCAAAGGCAAATTTTGCAACCGATCAACCATAAAATTGTAATAGTTAGACAGCCATGAATTAGACAAAACACATGTTGTGATAAAGCATGACATGCAGATCAATGTACATTAAAGGTGTACTTTTATTACGCAATGATTGAGTCCACATCCTGTTATTCATCCTTTCACCTTTCCCTTTTCTAGGCATACAAACAGTTTTAGGCCAACTGGTACACACTCCCAAGAGTGTTAGATAGGAAGGGAATCCCCTTAAAACTGAATCGAAGGCTTTTTGAATGACTTGTTCATAAAAAAGAGGAGTTTGCTATTTCAACCAAGAGAGCACCTCTCCTACAAGTTTCTTTAAGAAATAATATTTGAGGTAAAAATCCTTTTCTTTGCTTATTTTATGGAGTTAATCGCATTTTTCTCATAAATATGAGGTAACAACAAATATTATTTTAATATTTATTTTAGTTGTAAAATAACATGTCATCATTCGCTTATTAACTTCTACTAACATATAAGTTCTTTGATGTTTGATGTTCTTTGTGCAGTTACCTATCATCGTATTCATGAATTACTGTTTTGCAGGCTTTTCTTTATTTTCAAAACCTTTAGAATTTCCTTGTTTTCTGGCAAAAAAATATATATATAGTACAATACCATATATGCTAGACATTGGAATATGCACTGCACCTGTACAGCAATATGATTCTTACAACCATGGCCCACAGACTGGTACAAAATTGTGTTTCAATGTAGTTTAAAAGAGAAATGGAGAAAAAGTAAAGCAACTCAACCGCATATGAGAAATACCCATTGAGTGAAGTGACAATCTGTGGCCTCAAGATAAAAATGCAACATCAACAATATAACATGAGATATGTGATATTCCCCGCATAATAAGTAAGAGCTGAAACAGAAGACCGATGGTAAAGAAATAACATAAATTACATGGGAAACAAAGTTCACAGAAAGATTCAGCATCCAAATCTGTTCAACTATAAGGCTCACAAGAGCCAAACAGTTCTAGAATCCAATGGCCAGAATCACGTTCTTCATCAATATCAGAGCAACAAAGTGAGCATGATATAATATCAGATCAATCTGGGTCCTAGAGGCTGGATAATAGCACTTGACGGCATTAAATGTCACACATAAAAATGTCGGAGCCTGAAACAAGCACACAATTGCTGGCCTATATTTTTGCCTTTGGCCTCCTCATTCAACCACTTGAAGTGTACAACCTCTAAACCATCTCAATCTAATTCGTATGTGTAGAAAATAAAGTGAAGAAGAAGAGAGGTCACAGTAGTATGTCCTAACCTTTCAATAAGTCAAGTAACCAAGCCATATTATCTTATTCAAACTAAACGTACAGCAAAAATGGCATAATAAGATGGATAAATAAATAAACCCCTTTAACATGAAATTATGCAAAAATAGAAACACTTAAGAAAGACTAGTGTCACACTGCTAGAACAGACAGCAGTGTGACACTAGTCTTTCTTAAGTGTTTCTATTTTTGCATAATTTCATGTTAAAGGGGTTTGGATGCAGACAGCAGTGTCATGACAATGCTACTCTGTTGTAACTCCCAATGTACATGATGCATGGGTACTCCATTTGTGACGAAGTACCCATACCGGGTATATACCCAATACTGCTACTCTTGCTGGTACTCTTAGATACACTTGAGTATGCATGATACAAGTTTTTTTAAAAAAAATCAGAGTTTGGGTACATTTGAGTATGCATACTGATACTTGCACCTATATATAAATTTTTTATGGTTTTGTTATCAAAAGGTCAAGTAGGCCGATATCCATATGAATCAACTTGATCCACAAACCTAAAAGCTATGTTTTAATTAAATTATCATACCCCCATGCCTTGTTAATATACGTGTCTGGCATGCAGATGCATATTCTAGTATTTAGATTTTTTTGTATTTCATGCATTTCATTTTTCTATTTTTTGCAGCAACAACCATTGGGGATGTTCTGCATCTTTTCTTCATTCATCATGCTGCCTACATGAGGCAGCCTGTGCACTTTCTAAATAAGCTGATTAATAGCTGTTACGCAATCTGTGCTATTTTCAGTTCTTTGACTGAGTTTTCTGAGAAGTGACTGAGTTTCGTCAAGAAACTCATTGTGGTTATGTTTATGGACTGTGAAAACAGGTGGTTGATTGAAGAATGCAGCAATCTTCACATCCAAGCCTCGGGCTACAACCTGTACCAATGCCGGGTATCAGCAGCAAACCCATCGTGACAATGCACATCAGGAAGTACACCAGCGCTATTTACATTAGGCATGTATTATTATTTAATCCTATCATTGCTCTAATTTAAACTACTGCCTCTAGAGTTAATGCTTAATATAGCAGTTGCAAATATCATACCGTATTGTACAATATTGAACAGAATCGAATAAAACTGAAATTTGATTTGAGGGAATAACAATATTGTCGAGGGAGGATCGACTCTCTTGTGGGCGATGTCCACCTCTCTCTCTCTTTTCTATTATAAAACCGTAAACTTAACCTAACAGCATCTAAGCCTTTATATACAAGGAGTTTATAACTTAAAAGTCTATAATATCCCTAATAAGTAAATCTACTTCAAGTTATATTTATCATGCTGATATTTTGCTTCTTCAACACTTCTCCTCAAGTTGGGTGGAATATGTTTATGACTCCCAACTTACTCTCCAATCGGTCTAATAGGACATCACTAATTTGATTATCCGATGTCACATGGTGAACACTTAGTATCTTGTTAGACACTTTCTCACTGACAGTGACAATCCACTTCTATATGTTTCATCTTCTCATGTTGAATAGGATTTGTAGCTATTTGTATTATTGTTTGATTGTCTGTATATAGCAGTATTGGGAGATTGACTTTGACTTACAATTCAGTAATTAATGAAATCAAACATAGTCATTCACTTGTTCCCTGAGCAGTTGCCCTATACTTTGCTTCTGCACTTGATCTTTGAACTATAAATTATTTTTTACTATTCCAAGAAACTATATTTCCCCCAAATAGTGCCACATACCCTATTATAGACTTTATGTCATCAATTGATCCTGCCCAATCAGTATCTTTGTTCAATTCCAAATTATAGTGCCTATGATTTAGAGTATAAGATACCATTCCCGGGAGTATTCTTTAAATATCTCAAAATCTTGAATATTGTATCTATATATTGTTGCTTTAGAGCATGCATAAATCTACTAATAATTCCAACAACATATGTTATATCGGGTCGTGTTATAGTCAAGTAGATCAATTTTCTCACTAGTTTCTAATATCTTCTAGCATCACTTATCTCCTTACCACTATTCATTCCAAATTTGTGATTAACATCCATGGGAATATCACATGGCTTTGAACCCGTAACACCCATCTCCTTTAGTAAGTCCAATACATATTTTCGTTGAGTAAGGAAGATACCTCTCTTAGATCTCAATACTTCAATCCCTAGGAAATAATGGAGCAATCTCAAATCCTTTAAATCAAAAAGTTTATGCAATTGATCTTTCAACTTTTGAATTTCTTCTTTATCATCTCCTGTCACAACAATATCGTCCACATAAACAATTAGAAGAGAAATTATATTACCTTTTTTATGACTAGTATATGATCATTTTTACTTCGAGATTAACCGAGTCCAATAATTCCTTCACTGAAGTGTTCAAACCATGCTCTTGGTGATTGCTTCAGTCCATATAGAGCTTTCTTGAGCCGACACACTTTTTCAGATCCATATTGATGCTTCATTTCCTGCAGGATTTTCATATATACCTCTTTACTAAGATTTCCTTAAAGAAATACATTCTTTACATCAAGTTACCACAATTTCCGATCTTTGTTCGCTGCAAGGCTTATAAGAACATGTATAAATGTCATCAAATGTTTATTATAATATATCTCATGTGATTAACTATATCTCTTTGCAAAAGTCTAGCTTTCTATCTATCAATTTCTCCCAAAGCTTTTGTATTTTACTATATATACCCATTTGCATCCTAAAACTTCTCTTCCTTTTGGTAGTGATACAATTTCTAAGTGTTGTTTTTCTTTAGTGCATCAATCTCTTCTTTCATAACAAGTTGTCATTCTTTTGATAAAATTGCATCCTCCCAGTGTCTAGGAATTGTTACTTCATCAGCATTTGCCAAAAAATGCTTGGTAGTTTAGAAACACTCTCCCGTAGTCTATGAAGTTGCTGATCGGATATGTACACTTTTGTTTGCAATTGGTAGGTCTAAATCACTTGATAGAGTTATTGGTGTAGACGTCGACTTTGGTGCTCCATTGTTATTGTCTTCTTCTTATTCTCTTATATTTGTCAAGAATTTCTTTCTTGCTCCTCTTATATATACTTGATTTGGAGCAAGTGTTTTTGACTTTTCTATGCTATCATCCTTGATATGTTGATCGATAAAATCTTCTTTAATTTCTTCCGGTAATAATGGGAGAATTGGCTCCCCCTGTTTTGTAACTTGTTCTAGCTCCCCTCACTACTATAGTAACATGTATTCTCATGAAATGTAACACCTCTAGAAACAAAGAACTTATTGCACAGATTGTAACATCGATATCCTTTTTGGAAGGGAGAATTGGCTCTTATAACTAGAATGATAATTGTTAGAACACTTATAACTGTATATGCCGTTTATCATTGGAATATTTATCAGTTAGATGTTAAAAATGCTTTTTTGAATGGTTGATTGAAGGAAGAAGTATATATAGAGCCTCTTTCGGGTCTCAATCTTTTAAGAAACCAAGTCTTAAAGCTCAAAAGAGCCTTATATGATCTCAAAAAAGCTCCCAAGGCTTGGTTTGATAGAATGACTGAATTCATGACATTGCATGGCTTTACTATCTATTATATTGACACAACCCTGTTTATAAGAAAATCATCTGCGGGTATTGTTATCATTTTGCTCTACGTCGATGATATGATTATTACAGGTAGTGATAACACAAGTATCCAACAAATCAAGCAAGAACTTCGTAATGTGTTTGAAATGAAGGATCTTGATCAACTTTCCTATTTTATTGGCATTGAGGTAACTCATGATGATAGAGGTTTCTTTTTATCACAAACTAAGTTTACTAATGATGTTATTCTTAGATCAGGTATTACAGATGATAAAGTTGTTGAGACATCAGAAGTAATCAGCTAGAAGATGCGCCTAGTTGATGGTAAACTTCTGAGTGATCCCAGACCTTATAGACAGATGGTTGGAGCACTCACATATCTCACCATAACACAGCTTGATATTGTTCATGCTGTTCATACTGTAAGTCAGTTTCAACATGCACCCACCTCACATATGAGTGCTATTACGAGGATTGTTCGTTATATTCGACAAACCTCAACTAAGGGAGTATTTCTATCTTCCTCCTCGTTATTTCAGTTGCTTGCATATACTGATGTGATTGGGGTGGTGATGTGAATGACAGGCACTCTACTACTGGATATTGCATATTCCTTGGTCACTCACTCATTTCATGGAGATGCAAGAAACAACAAAAAGTGTCTCTTTCATCCACTGAAGCAGAGTATCGTGCAATGACCAACACTACTACAGAACTAACCTGGTTGCGACAACTACTTCAAGACTTGGGCATACAACTGGGAGCTTCTCCAATAATGTTCTGCGACAACAAAAGCGCTATGTATATAACCAACAACCATACCTTTCATGAGAGCACCAAGCATATAGAGATGGATTGTCACTATGTTCGTGAAGAGCATCTACAAGACAACTTACTACAGTTTGTAAAATTAGAATATCAACTTACAGATGTGTTCACCAAGTCCTTACCTGTCCCTCGGTTTCAATCTTTAATTGGCAAACTTCAAGTCATGGAGCAGTCAGTTTGACGGGGGGGGGGGGGGTTAAGAAATGGGTTTGGGCCCCTCTGGCCCTGGCCGGGCAAGCCCTGGCCCACCAGGGCTAGGGGGGCCACTAGCCGTTGGGGGCCCTGGTCCCCAATGGCTAGTATTATAGCCGTTGGGGGTTGGCTGCAGCCTGCCCCCCTCTCTTCTCTCTCCCTTCTTTCTTTACTCCCTCACTCCATTTCACTCATTTTTTCTCTATAAATATACTTGTAATCTCTTGTAAATTTAAGTCTTTGATGGCTAATGAATAACGATTATTTATTCAAGCTTGTGCTTTGTTTATTCCCCTTTTCGCATGCACTTGTTGCTCTCGGCTATTCCCTTTTCTAAGGGCTTGTGATTGTACTCGTTGATCTTCCGCAACTATATTGAAGCATAGACTTCATTACATTGTCACCATGTCTTCTACCTCTAGTTCCTCTCCTACCTCTTGTAGCTTGATTATATGTTTTTCCAACAAATGATGTTTTCTCAAAACCCTGAATGTCATTTCTTTCTAGGCTTCTTCTATCATCCTCTCTCATCAATAGTGTGTAGAGTGTTCTAAAGTAGGGATTTTTTCACTTTCAAGAATGTTGGCCTTTATATTTTCGTAGTCCGAGGATATACCACGTAGTAAGTCACATACTTTTCTTTTTTCATATTCATTTCTAAGTTCCTTAGCACACTCTTTACCACTTTACAGTTGTAAAGTATGTGAGTTCGTCTCATAGTTCTCTACAACAACATCTAAGCCTTTTCCCATACTAGATGGGGTCGGTCATTTCATAGTCCTCTAAATTCAGTTTTTTCCCTTTGCCCTAACACCAAGTTGATGTGGACCATTCCAGATAGTTTTTTCTATCAAGCTTGATGTTGGTGACGAGGAACGTATCACTCCTCTCCTATCCATTTGAGTGATTCAGTTTGCCATAACTCCTTTCTAAAATCTGTTATTTGTAATTAGGATTATAAGACAAACCTGAACTTGTTAACATCTTGAAAAAACTGCATATTGCAATCTGATTTGGAGCTGAGAAATGGCAGCTCCAAGGCAGCAATTGGGAAATGGCTCAGCAGAAACATCTGATTGTGTATATCTATGTCACACGGGTGTGGGTGAGGGTGCGGGATACGGCAAATATCAAAAATTTTGAGTGCGGCGACACGGCTAGGATATATAATATTATATATTATATATAATATTCAAGCTACAACAAGTGAGACATCAATTAACATAAGTATATACAATAGCAAGTACACATCTTTATATTAAAGCAAAACACATAAACGGTAAACAACTATTAATTTCATCATAATACACAAATCAATTCACTATCCGGACCCATTTATCCAAAAAGACCTGAACTTCAAAATCGATACCAGATTTTGAAGCGTAGAATATCAACACAAAAATAAGTGAAGAAGGTCAGCATTGAGATATTTTTCTATGTTCATCGGTAGAGTTTTATGAGAGATGATGGAAGACAAGCTAAAGGAGCATCTTTGAAACTATGGTGAGGTAACTCAGGTGGTGATCATGGGAGATAAGGTCACGAGTCGACTAAGAGGCTTCGGTTTCATTGTCTTCACAGATTATTCTCTTTGATCGGGTTCTCCAGGATAAATACACCATAGACGGCATAACCGTGAGTTACAAAAAAAAAAAAAAATTTACCATACCGCACCTATAAAGATTGATCAATGAACGAAGGTTGATATTACACGAATCTAGTTCACCAAGTCGCTAAGAGTCAAATGACATTCAATCACGAATGTCGATCTTCAAGAATAACAACCAACAGTGGAAGCATATACAAAACACGTCAAGAAGCAGTGCTAGAGTGCATGCTTTTATTAATGGAATCATCACTTATTTATAGGCTTTACATTGCTTTAGAATGGAGAGCAAAATAAAGCAAGAGGAGGGCTAGTGCTGGTCGGCACTAGCCGTTGGGGGACCCCAACAACTATAGCCAGGGCTATTCCCAACATGGCACGGGCCCTAAGGGCTCGTGCACCCTATTACATTAACACCCCCTCTCAAACTTACAGGGCATACACTGAAAGTTTGTCTAGTAAAAACTGAAATCGAGAAGCTGAAAGGGATTTAGTGAAGAAATCTACGAGCTGCATCTCGGATGTGAAATAACAACGTGAGATCTTATTCAGACACTCTTCACGAACAAAGTGGCAATCCATCTCGATATACTTTGTCCTCTCATGAAAAGTGTTGTTGGAGGCAATGTATATGGCGCTTTTGTTGTCACAATACATGATGGAAGGGCGTTTGACATTGACTCCCATGTATGCTAGAATGACTGTGATCTAAGAAATCTCCATCATAGTTGTAGCCATGGATAGATATTGAGCTTCTGTGGATCAGAGGGACACCTGTTGTTTTTTGCACTTCCACGAAATATGAGACTCACCTAAAAACACACAAAAACCAGTCGTAAAGTGTCTATCGTTGACATCTCCACCCCAATCAGCATCTGTATATACAGACAAATCAAAAGATGAAGAGGAAGTTAAGAGGACCCCCTTGTGGGCAGTATTTCTATTATATTGAATAATGTGCAAGACAACAATCATATGAACAGAAGTAGGTGCCTGTTGAAATTAACTGGATGTGTATACTGCATGAGAAATATCTGGTCTAGTAATGGTGAGATAAGTGAGTGCACCTATGAGCTGTCGATAAGGAGTAGGGTCCTCCAATTTGTCACCATCAATGGATCGTAGTTTGGTGTCTAGGACTTCCGGTGTGTCAACAACCTTAGTATCTGTAATACCAGACCTTTCAATAATATCTTTAGCAAACTTTGTTTGAGACATAAAGTATCCACAATTATTTTTGGTTATCTCAATACCTAAAAAGTAATTCAGCAAGCCCAAGTCCTTCATATCAAATTCGTGATGAAGACTAAGTTTAATTTCAGCAATGCTTGCTTCATCACTTCCTGTGATGATCATATCATCCACATACAAAAGCAAGATAACAATACCAGATTTTGTTTTTCGTACAAACAATGCAGTATCAGTATAGCAAGTTACAAAATTATGCAAATGCATGAATTTTTCAAATCGATCAAGCTAAGCTTTCGGAGCTTGTTTTAGACCATACAAAGACTTTCACAATTTAATAGCATGACCAGGAGGGAGATTGACACCAAGAGGAGGACTCATGTAGACTTTTTCATTCAAGTAACCGTTCAAGAAAGCATTCTTTACATCAAGTTGATATATTTCATTGCTTAATTGCACTAATAGTTATGAGAATTCTAATTGTGGTCATTCTAGCTACTGGAGCAAAAGTTTATAGTCAATTCCATATTCTTGGGCATAACCTTTAGCAACTAGTCTAGCCTTGTATCTCTCAATTTGGCAATTGCTATAAGTTTTGATTTTATATACCCATCGACATCCAATGACTTTCTTATCTTTTGGTATGGGTGCAACTATCCATGTCTGAGCCTTGTCTAGAGCGTTTAATTAATCTTTCATAGCATCTTCCCAATCTGGAATACCTTTAGCTTGATGATAGAACCTATCTTCCTTAACGTAACGAAGGGTAGCAATCAAATTTCTTCTTTGTGATTCAAAAGATTCATAGGACACAAATCGCTGAGGAGGTCTTGAAACCCTAGGTTCTAATCTTCCAATACCAAGTTCTATGTGGGCATCATTGGTTTCTCTAGGTCGTCTTATATAATGTGAGGGGAAGGGTTCAATAACTAATTGAGTATCAACAGTTGTGTGTGAAGTGTCATTGTTTTCAACACGATTTTCTTGAATGTCTTGATGATCTACTGAGTCACAATCATTATCTTTTTCTAGCTCAAAAAAATCTTGAGGAATGAAAGTTTCAAAATTTGTCTAAGGGTTTGGATTCATAATAAATATCATTCTCAAAAAATTTTACATCCTTGGACACATACAACTTGTCTTCTATGGGATTAAAACACCTATAACCCTTTTTGTTAATGTCATAACCAAGGAAGACACATTCAATAGCTCTAGGTGACAGTTTGTCATTCTTGTCTGTATCCACAAAACATCTACATCCAAAAACTCTAAGTCGTTCATAGTATGGAAGGATGTTGTACAATTTTTCAAAAGGTGAAGCATTTTCAAGGTTAGATGAAGGCATTCTATTTATAAGATATACTGCGGTAAAAGTAGCTTCGGCCAATAAATATTTAAGAACCCTACTAGCAATTAGCATACTTCTACAACTTTAAATAATATGTTTATGTTTTCTTTCTGTTAGACCATTTTGTTGAGGTGTTTTATTGCATGATTTTTTATGAACAATACCATTAGTTTCAATAAATTTTTGAAATTCATTAGACATGTACTCTCCTCCCGAATCGGATCTAAAGATTTTAATGGTTGCCCCAAATTGGTTTTTTATCAGATTACAAAAGACTACAAATTTTTCAAATATTTCGGATTTGTGTTTCAAGAGATATATCTATGTAAAACGAGTAAAGTCACCTACAAAAATCACATAGTATTGCACTCCTCCTTTGGAAACAATGGGTGCGAGGCCCCAAACATCCGAATGTATTAGATCAAAAGCTTTCTTTGGTACATAGTTTCTTTCTCCAAAAGAAAGATGATGCATTTTTCTAAGAATACAATCTTTACATTCAAAATCTTTCTCTCTAATGGTTTTCATCATAGGAATATTACACAATTTTTGAGAGTCCAAGTGTCTAAGTCTTTTATGCCAAAATGTAGCATCTTGGGCTACATTACAAAAATAAGAATTTGGCATAACAAGATAGTCTATTTTGTATAATCCACTTTCTCTATGGCCTTGACCAAATCACCTTCCTCGATAGGTGATCCTGCACCACACAATGTTTAGAAGAGAAAGTGATTATACAATTGTTATCACATATTTGAGCAACCGAAAGTATGTTTAAATTAAGTTTAGCTATAAGACTTACATTTTGAATTTTAAAGTTCTGTTTTTCAAGGTTTCCTATTTTTTTGATGTAGAGTTTTGTTCCATCGAACTCCGCCCATGTAAGGGATCACCCTTGCATTACCGGTCCCAAGCTCGGATAAAGGAGGAGGGTTGTGTTAGGCTTCCGACAGCCAGCGTAAAAATTCGTCGGATTTCTACAACATGGATTACAAAAATTATGAGCATTGCTTTGGGGCGTCCCCGCCTAGCAACGTGCCGCAGAGCCCGAATGCAGTAAGAAGTAAGCAAGGGCCACTACATTTTCGCCCGAATGTAGTGAATCAATTGCAGAGAGGGTTCCCACATCATGGACGGGTGTGGGTAAAGAAGTTAGTCCCGCTACATTGCCGCCCGAATGTAGTGAAAAATTTTCAGAGAGGGTCTCCACATTTTGATTATGGACGGATGCAGGGGGTAAGGAAGCTAGTCCTACATAATAAGATTCGTATTGGTTCTTGAAATATCGAAACATTATCGGGTAAGCGAATGGAGGTGGTAGATACTATGAGTCGGAGAAAGATTCATATTTTATGTTTACCAGAGACAAAATGGGTTACAGAAAAAGCAAAGGAGATAGAGGATACAGGTTTTAAATTATGGTACTCAGGTAAAGAAAAGGCTCGAAACGGAGTTGGCATTATCATAAATAAAGATTTAAAGGAGAGTGTAGTAGACATACAACGATATGGTGACCGAATCATGACATTGAAATTAGTGTTAGGAGTAGAGGTTTTGAATATAGTTTGTGCTTACGCACCCCAAGTAGGACTAGAAGATAGTATAAAGACAGTCTTTTGGGAAGAGTTAGATAAGGTGTTTCAAAAGATTCCACAAAGGGAGATGATTTGTTTAGGAGGAGATTTAAATGGACATGTCGGTAAAGAGGCATTAGGATATAAGGGATTCATGGAAACTTTGGGTATGGGGATATAAACGAGGACGGTAGGGAGATTTTAAATTTTGCCATGGCATTTGATCTCTTTATAGTCAATACAATCTTCAAAAAACGAGATGAACATTTAATTACTTATAAGAGTGGTTTATCACAAACACAAATTGATTACTTTATTTGTAGAAAAAAAGATAGAGCGTGTTGTAAAGATTGTAAGGTAATTCCAGGAGAAAGCTTAACCACCCAACATCGACTTTTAGTTATGGATTTACAAATAAAAAAATGGACAAAGAAGAAAAGAGTGCATCGAGCTATTCGGACTAAATGGTGGAACCTCAAAAGCGAGAAAGAAGATATATTTAAACAGAAAGTCCTTCAAGGAGATGTTTGGAATTATGTTGGCACACCCTCTGATATGTGGAACAATATGGCTATACATATTAGGAAAGTGGCGAAAGATGTGTTAGGGGTATCTAAGGGAGGTGTACCGGCACAAAAAGAAGCTTGGTGGTGGAGTGAAGTAGTACAAAATAAAATCAAGGCAAAGAGGGCATGTTACAAATTACATTATGCTAAGAAAACTAGTGAAACTTTAGAAGCTTATAAGAAAGCAAAGAAGGAAGCAAAAAAAGCCGTTAGTGAAGCAAAAGCTAAGATTTGGGAGGACTTATATAAAAAACTCAACTCAAAAGAGGGTGAAAGAGATATTTTTAGGATAGCTAGGGCTAGAGATAAGAAAACTAAAGATCTTAATTATGTTAGATGCATAAAAGACGAGGATGAAAAATTTCTAGTGGCAAATGATGATATAAGAAATAGATGGAAAAACTATTTTTATAATCTTTTTAATGAAAATAAAGATGTTAGTATTAGTTTAGGAGATTTAGTCAAGTCAGAAAAGTATATAAACCACAATTTCTACCGACGTATTCAAAAGAATGAAGTCAAAGAGGCTCTTAAACATATGAAGAGTGGTAAATCGGTAGGACCAGATAATATTCCTATAGAAGTTTGGAAAATACTAGGAGAAATAGGAATCACTTGGCTCACAAGACTATTTAATGAAATATGGAAAAACCAAAAGATGCCCGAGGAATGGAGAGCAAGTACACTTATACCCGTATATAAGAACAAGGGAGACATTCAAAATTGTGCGAATTATCGAGGTATCAAGTTAATGAGTCATACTATGAAATTATGGGAAAGAATTATCGAACGTAGGTTAAGACAAGTATCAAGTACAACAGAGAATCAATTTGGATTTATGCCAGGTAGATCTACTATTGAAGCGATTCACCTTTTGAGACGCCTTATGGAACATTTTAGAGCAAAAAAGAAAGACCTTCACATGATATTTATTTGATCTAGAAAAAGCTTATGATAGGGTACCGAGGGAGGTTCTTTGGAGAACTTTGGAAAAAAGAGGTATCCCTTTGACATATATTAACCTTATAAGAGACATGTATGATGGTGCAAAAACATGTGTGAGGACTCATGAAGGAACGACAGACTTCTTTGAAGTTAATATTGGGTTACATCAAGGATCAACTTTAAGTCCATACTTATTTATAATGGTGATGGATGAGTTAACAAAACATATTCAAGATGAAGTACCTTGGTGTATGTTATTTGCAGATGACATTGTATTAGTGGAGGAGTCTAAGAAAAAAGTTAATAGAAAATTGGAACTATGGAGAGAAACATTAGAAAACAAAGGCCTCCGACTTAGTAGAACAAAGACAGAATATATGGAATGTAAGTTTGATCATTTGGCTACTTCAGAGGACATAGAAATTAAAATTGGCACACATTGCATCCCCCAAAAGGAAAGTTTTAAATACCTAGGGTCAATTTTTCAAAGTGATGGAAGAATTGATGGAGATGTTACACAAAAAATTAATGCTGGTTGGTTAAAATGGAGAGGAGCATCAGGTATTCTTTGTGATAAGAAGATACCATTAAAATTAAAAGGTAAATATTATAGAGCAGCAATTAGGCCTGCCATGTTTTATGGTTCTGAGTGTTGGGCAGTTAATCATCAACATGTACAAAAGATGTCGGTGACAGAAATGAAGATGTTGAGATGGATGAGTGGTCATACAAGAAAAGACCGTATACATAATGAGGTTATTAGAAACAAATTAGGAGTGGCACCAATAGAGGATAAAATGAAAGAACATCGTTTAAGATGGTTTGGACATATAGAAAGAAGATCAAAAGAAGAACCTGTAAGAAGGTTAGAAAAACTAAATTTGGAAAGTATTAAAAGACGTAGAGGACGACCACAAAAGTGTTGGAAAGAAACAATAAAGAATGATCTAGCTTATTGGGAGTTAACTGCTAACATGGCACACGATAGGGATATGTGGAAACAAAGAATCCATGTAGCCGACCCCGTCTAGTATGGGAAAAGGCTTAGTTGTTGTTGTTGTTGTTGGAGTTTTGTTCCATCGGCCATAAATACATGTTTTCCAATGGTTTCACAAGAATTAATCAAAGAATCTTCACTATGTGTCATATGAAAAGATGCACCGGAGTCTAAAAACTAAGACATACCTTGAGAAGTGGATAGAGCATTCTCAGAGATGCTTGCTTTTTCCTTCAAGATTTCTTCTATGTATGCTTTGATATTTTTGGGCAAGACACCTCCTTCTACGGCTCCCGCATTTCCACTTCTTTTTCGAAGTAAAGGACAAGTGGTTTTGATGTGTCCACTTTCCTTGCAATAATGGCAAATAGTGTCTTTGTTGGGCCATGGTCTCATGGGCTTCTTTGACGTGCCTTCATTGTTCTTTGCATGTGGGGGCTCGTAGGTCCTCAAGTTTGCTCCCGGTTTTAATGCGACAAGCACGACTTCCTTGGCCACATTCATATTCTTCAATCTAGTTTCCTCCATAACAAGATTGGCCGAAAAGGAATTCCCTCTAGGTCTGGGTTTTCTATATAAAATTCGATCTAATATTTTCAAATTCATCTCTCAATCCACGCATAAACAAGAAGTATTGGTTGTCTAGAAATTCTTGAAATTCATCTAATTTTTGAAGATTTTCAAATTTATCAAAACTTCTTAATTGAGTCAATAACTCCGAAATTTTATTATGGTAGCCTCTAATGCTTAGGTTCCCTTGTTTAAGTGTAATCATTCTTTTCATTAGATTAATTTGAAAAACGAAGTCATCTTGAGAATGAAGTTTTTTCAAGTACTCCCAAGTTTCAAAAGCGTTTTCAAAAGTTTAAGCTTTTCATCCACATTTTGGCAAATAATCCATGTGATTTTTGCGTTCATCTTTTCCCACAGTTTTAAATCTAACTTATATTTTTCATGGGCTTTGATGATTTCGTCAATCGCCTAAACCATCAATGTTCAACATTGGTTCCTTTATGGTTCCATCGATGTAATCCCAAAAATCTTTAGACAAAAAATACTTTTTCATTATCCTAACCCAACTTTGGTAACATTTTAGGTCAAGGATACATCTAAACGACTCGTTCTTGCCTTTCATTTTGTGCAAAATAAAAAATTATGAACTAACCTCAAGTTTGGTGAAATTCTTTTACACTGGTGGAATGCTTCCCAATGCACTCGATTTCTTCAATCTGAGACTCTGATACCATGTAAAGATTCGTCAATGAACGAAGGTTGATATTGCACGAATCTAGTTCACCAAGTAGCCAAGAGTCAAATGACATTCAATCACGAATGTCGATCTTCAAGAATAACAACCAAGAGCAGAAGCATATACAAAACAAGTCAAGCAGTGCTAGACTGCATGCTTTTATTAATGGAATCATCACTTATTTATAGGCTTTACATTGCTCCTAACGGCTAGTAGCCGTTAGGAGCCCCCAACGACTATGGCCATGGCCCTGGCCCTGCTATTCCCAACATGCTCGTGCACCCTATTACATTAACAGCACCAACACGGTGTAGGTGTCAGTGTCGCACCCGTATCGAGGTCGACACTCCACCTCTTAGAAGTGTCTTTGTGACTTAGGTGTATATGTCTGTTTAGGCTCTATACCATGAACAGAATTTAATAAAACTGAAAGATGATTTAAGGGAATAAAAGTACAATCGAGGGAGGATCAACCCTTTTGTGGGTGTCGTTCATCCCTCTCTCTCTCTCTCTCTCTCTCTCTCTCTCTCTCTCTCTCTCTCTCTCTCTCTTTCTCTCTCTCTCTCTTCTATTATAAAACCCTAAACTAAACGGTAACATCATCTAAGCCTTTATATCTTTATATACAGGGACTTTATAACTTAAAAGTCTATAATACCCTTAATAAGTAAATCTATTTCAAGTTGGATTTATCGTGCTGATATTATGCTCCTTCAACAAATATCAGACCACATTGTAAAATGTCACTTGTTATTCCATATCAGACCACATTATATCTTATTTGTACCATCATCATATGTATGATACAACACTATTAAAAGGTTTCGCTACTTTTTAAAATTTTACTTGTATAACTTAAATTATATATGTTCTAACAATTCTGGGTGTGCTTCCAAGGCCAATATCGGTATACCTTTTACCCATCTTGAAACCTAGAACCTATTATTCCATTGTTTTTGCCTGTTGTTGCATTGCATCTTAGAAACGGTGATTTTCATTTACACACATGTACGTATGTGAGACAAAGTTTGTCTCTACTTCTATCAATGCTTATATATGTTCTCATCAATCATTTTGTCCAGCCTGTTAATCATTTTCACATTATTACTTGACAGAACAAATATGCGGAATAGAACATAAATCAAAATAATATATGACAAAAACAACAACAGCAATAAGATACCTCATGAAGCATAGATCCAATAATTATCCACCTCCCTAAGATTGGATCATACATCTCCACATCAGAGAAATAATCTGCCCCATTAAAGCCACCTAATATAAAAATTTTGCCATCCAAAGCAACTGCAGATAAGCATCCCTTTTCACAAGACAATGAAGGACACTGTGACCACCCTTTGCTGCACGGGTCATAATATTCAACTGGGCAGACATAAGTAAATACTCGTTAATAATTTTTTATAGGACAGGTGATATAATTGATTCCATAAGCATGTTGAAGATAAACATACTGAAAAATGGTATACCTGTATCATACCAAGAACAGCCATCACCCCCACCAATAGCATAAATGCAATTCTGCAAAGAAGCTACACCAGCATATGATCGAGGTGAACTCATAGATTGAAGAGGCAATATGCTGCCAGACTTAGGCACATACAGGTCCAACCTTGATAGCCATGAGGATCCATCAAATCCTCCAACCAAATATATTGCCTCCGTAGAATCTGATAAACACAATGATGGATTGTCCGAGGTGCTCTCATCCTCTGATGAACACGATGGTGGATTATCAACACCTTTTGATGTTGTAATCAGTTCAGAGTCTTCAGACTCCTGTTCTTTAACACGCTCAACCAAATATATTGCCAGCTTAGGATCTGATAAACACAATGATGGATCATCCAAGGTGCTATCATCCTCTGTTGAACATAATGGTGGATTATCAACACTTTTTGACATTGTTACCGGTTGAGACCCGAGTTCCTCAACTCGCTTTCTCAAATCTAGGATTTCTTTCTCTGCTTGAACCTGAATGATCAAGAGAGACATGCAAAAGACACTAGAATGAATGGCAAAAAAGGTGAAAATTAAATACATCAATTAAACTGGATCCAACTTAATGTTCAACTGGAGATGTCAAGAAAATGATTGGTTACATGCAATGTTGTAAATATTGAATCAGGCCCCACATCACTGAGAATACAAATAAGGTTGTATCGTACCATATCCTATGATATGGCAGTATTATCCGTATTGCACCGTGCAATTCGTACCGTGGAACTCCACGATACAATACAACAAATAATATCACATAAAAAGAAATATCATACTGTATCGCCCGTGTTGTACGATACAATCATATTGTATCGCCCGTGTTGTACGATACGAGCGATACAGTCAGGGATCCTTATAAAGAGTCCCTGGCCGAACAAAAAATCGTGTTTTTGTGGGTGGTGGATCCCCCCTCTTTGGTGTAAGGCTCCAAAAAATTATTCTATGATGCCCGTGCAAGGCTCTTAACCCACGTTGTAGGTATATTTTTTGAGTTCTTCGATTTTTTTATATTTTGTGTTCTTTTGTGTTATTGTGTTTGTTTAAATTAGTGTTGTCTTACGCGTATCGCTGGGCTCCACGATACGGGCGTATCGTATCGTATCCCCCGTATCGCAAAAAAACATGAAAAAAATCAAGAAAATCTGGTAATTGCTTTAAATTCATATAATGCAAAGTTTAGTACAGATTGAGCATTCAACATTGAAAAAATTGCATCCAAATTTACATATTTTGAATAAAAAAAATGAAATACATTTACATTTTACAAATTATAATCAGGATCATCAACTAAATAATCTTCATCTTCTCCTTGCTGGAGATCCTCATCATCATCAGCAGCAACACCTTCTGCATGGAAATCAAATTCTTCATCTCCTTGATATTGTTGTTGTGCACCTTCTAAATTAATATCTTCTAATATATCAAAATTATCCAAACTTATTAGATCCAAATGGCTTTCTTGTCTATTTACTTTTTTTAATTGCCTATAACAAACAAAGATAAACAATTAGTAAATAATATTAACAATTGAAGTTAAACAATTTATTGAATTGAACATTTAAGTAATTATATACAACATTACCTTTCACGAAGGCGCATGTTAAAACGAATAAAAACTAAATCATTTAGTCTTTTATGTTCCAACCTGTTGCGCTTCTTTGTATGGATGTGCTAAAAAACACTCCAATTTCTTTCACACCTGTTGCTCTATAGGTTTGGCTCAAGACTCTTACTGCGAAATCTCTAAGGTTTGGACAATCAATTTCAAACCTGTTCCACCAAACATCTATAAAAAAAGACAAACATTAAAGACATAATCCACAGTAATATAAGATGTAACTTAAATATGAAAATAAATAATTTACCTAAACGCATCGTAGTGCGGTTGCAAATTGCTACAGACAAACCCATCAAGTGAAGAGCATTATCATAAATCTCCATCTCTCGATGTATAGCATCTGTTATGCTCTCATCAGAGACTAATCTATCAATACAATCAATGATTCCTCGATTAATCTTACCGTCTCTTTTGAAGGTTGCTAAGTACCTTAATGATCGGTTTAGATAATAGGTTGTTGCATGAATAGGCTGATGCAATTGTTTATTCCATCTATTATCAATTATTTTCCACAAGGCACATAAACTCTCTTTTTTTCATTAAAATTATTTATGATGGCTTCTTTTGCCCTATCCATGGCTTCATAAAGGTAGCCCATAGATGGTTTCTCCTCGCTGTCAGTCAATCTCAAAACTTTCACTAAAGGACAAGTAATTCTCAACAATCTAAAACATGCATTCCAAAATGTACTTCTGAAAACTGTCTCTACAATCTCATTGAACTTTCTATTTCTTGTGTTCTGAGGCAATTCTACAAATTGTTGTCACTCATCTGAGGAGAACATTCTCTTCAATGCTTGCTTCTGTCTCACAATACTCTGTACAGATAAGAAGTTTGTTGCAAACCGAGTTGCAGTCGTTCGAAGAAGCTCTGCACCTTCTCTATATCTCCTCATCATACACAAAACAAATGTATGGTTGTAAATGAACTTTATAATATCTTGGTAACACTCAGTTGCTGCCTTTATTTCATCCATCTCACCAATGTCCTCAAGGACAAGATCTAAACAATGAGATGCACATGGTGTCCAGTAGAAAGTCCCATAAATATCAGCTAACTCTTTCCCAGCTGCTTTATAGTTAGTTGCATTATCTGTAATCAATTGGACTACATTCTCTAGCCCAACCTCTTGTATAATCTTATCAAATTCTTCTCGTAGAATATCCGCAGTGTGCCTCTCCTCTGACATATCTAAAGATCTCATAAACATAAGTCCTTTAAGACAATATACAAGAAAGTTTAGCAAGGTCCTTTCTCACCTATCTGTCCATCCATCTGCCATGATAGTGCAACCTGTCTCCTTCCATGACTCTCTCAATGTCGAACGGTATTCTTGCACTTCAACGACAGTCTTATCTAAGATCTTTCCTCTCAACTTCTGATAGGAAGGCATCTTGTATCCTGGACCGATATTAGCAATTGCTTGAAAATGAAAATTGTTTGCTGATTGAATGGAATGTATGCATCATAAAACCATCTGCCCACTGCAAGGTCTGCTTGATCATGCAACTGTTCTGAAGCCATAGCAACACGAATTTCAGGTTGAGTACCAGGTGTAGTAGTAGGAGGAAAAAATGAATGTATACTAGAAGAATATCTTCTTCTACTCTTTCCTCAACTTCCTCTTCTACCACCGTCAAAGTCTTCACCAACTCTCTTTCTCCTCCTAGGTGCTCGTGAACTGCTACTACCAATCTCTGTTCTACCATCTAAAGGCAAACTATTAGTGAATCCAAATCCAGTAGCATCATAATCTTCTTCAAACATTTACAAATCATCCTTTTATTGTCTCCTTTCTTATATACTTCAATCACCTATAGGCATTGCCATTTAATACCTTTTGGCAAACTTCTAACTCTACATATACATGGAGCAACTTCTTTCCTAGTCCCTGCTAGGTGGTGTTTCAACCTTGAAATTCCACCACTAACCGCCCTCTCACAAAATAAGCATATGATCTTTAACCTAGAACCCTCAACTGGTGTATCCCACTGTCATGCCGGATCATCAGACTTTGAATGGGAGTTTCTACCCCCCTTCCTGCCATCTCAATTGAATACTTTAATTCAATAAAAAACCTGAAAATAAAAGCACTTCGTAAATCCCCAATCGTCAAATAACACTCAAATAAAGTGTCTCCCACTTTCATGAATGCAATAAAAATCATATCCACACACTTAATAACTTCATATTTTGTTATTCAAAAAAAGGAAAATACAAATAAAACAACTAAAACAACAAATACAAAGGAAAAAATGAAGAAAACACTAAAAATATACCCAAACCTGCGAAAATCGTGGGTTTCGTTTCGGCCAGGGACCCTTTATCATGCGCATCGTACTGTGCGATACGGCCCATATCGCACGATACGATGCGATACTTACATATTTACGATACACGATACGGTGCGATACGGATAACATTGATTTTAATAACAAAATATAGTTATGAAGTACGTGGATATTATTTTTATTGTACTCGTGAAGCGGGAGATACTCTATTTAAGTGTTAATGTAAAGATTGAGGATTTATGAAGTGCTTCTATTTTCAAGTTTTTATTGGATTGAAGTGTTCAATTGAGATGGCAGGAAGGGGCATTAGGGACTCTCAATCTCGGTCTAATTATCCGATATGGCAACGGGGTATAGCAGTTGAGGGAAACATATTTAAGATAAATGTTTGTTTTATGAGAAAGTGGTTAGACGTGAAAATTCACGATTGAAACATCACCTAGCAGGGACTAGAAAAGAAATTACTCCTTGCATGGGTAGAGTTACGAAATCATCAAAAGTCATTAAATGGCAATGCCTACATATCAATAAGAGCATACATGGGAGGAGACAACGGAAGGATGATTTAGAGTTTATGGAGGAAGAGAATGATGATGTTGGATTGGGTGATAGTAGTCCTTCTATTCATAGAACAAAGATTGGTAGTAATAGTTCTCAACCATCGATCAGAATAAAGAGGGTTGTTGAAGATTTTATAAGTGAAAATAGTAGAAGGAGTAGAGGAAGAGTTTCCTCTCGCATACAATCATTTTTTCCTTCTAGTACTCCACATGGTGCTCAACCTGAAATTTGATGACTTTAGATCAATTGCATAAGGAGGCAAACCTTGCAGTGGGAAGATGGTTTTATAATGCATGTATTTCATTTAATACAACAAACAATTTTTACTTTCAAGCACTGACAGGTGCAATTGCTAACATTGGTCTAAAGTATAAGATGTCTTCTTATCAAAAGTTGAGAGGGAAACTATTAGATAAGACTATCTTGAAGTGCAAGAATATTGTTTGACTTTGAGAGAGTCATGGAATAAGACATGAACTATCATGGCGACGGATAGACAGATACGCGAGAAAGGACTTTGTTAAACTTTCTTTTCTATTGTCTTAAAGAACTTAAGTTTTTTATATCTCTAGACATGTTAGAGGAGAAGGATATTATAGAAGTCCTAAGACAGGAGTTTGATAAAGTGATATTCAAGGTTGAGCTAAAGAATGTAGTCCAATTCATTATAGATAATGCAACTAACAAAGCAGTTGGAACGTACAGGACTTTCTATTGGACACCATGTGCAACCCATTGTTGGGAGATGAATGAGATAAAGGCAAGAACTACTGAACTAGTGTTACAAGATATCATCAAATTTATCTACAATCATGTTTTTGTATTATGTATGATAAGGAGATATACAAATGGTATAGAGCTCCTTCGTATAACTACAACTCGATTTGCAACTAAATTCTTATATGTAAAGAACATTGTGAAACAAATGCAAGCCTTGAAAAGAATGTTCTCCTCAAATGAATGGCAATAATTTACGGAGTTGCCTAAAAATAGAAGAAACAGAAAGTTAAATGAGATTTCATAAACAGTCTTTTAGTACATTTTGGAATGCCTCTGTTAGACTATTGAGAATTACATATCCTTTAGTGAAAGTTTTGAGTTTGGCTGATAGCAATGAGAAACTATCTATGAGGTATCTTTATAAAATCATGGATATGACAAAAGAAACCATTAGAAGTAATTTCAATGGAAGAAAGAGAGATTATATGCCTTTATTAAACATTATAGATAATAGATAGAACAAACAATTGCATTAACATATTCATGCAACATCTTATTACATAAACCCAACATTCATGTACTCGGCAAGCTTTAAAAGAGATGGTGAAGTAAATCGATGTATCATTAATTGTATAGACAAATTAGTCCCTAATGAGACTAGAGCAGATGTTATACATCGAGAGATGAAAATCTATGATAATGCTCTTTACTTGATGGGCTTGCATTTAACAATTCACAACCGCACTAATATGCATCCAAGTAAACCTTTTATCTTTCATATTTAAGTTTCTTAAATATTATATTTATCATGGATTAAGTCCCTGATGTTTTGATGTTTGTTTTTTTCTATCATATGTTTGGTGGAATAGGTTTGAAAGTAATTGCGCAAACTTTAGAGATTTTGTAATAATAGTTCTGAGTCAAACTTGTAGTACAACGGGTTGTAAAAAGAATTGGAGTGTCTTTAAACACATCCACAAAAAAAAAATACAATAAGTTGGAACATAAGCAGCTCAATGACTTAGATTTTAACTATTGGAACATGCAGCTCTGATAGAGGTAATCTTGTATTAGTTACTCCTTAAAGAATCAATTTAATATTTTGTTTGACTTCAATTGTTAATGTTATTTACTAATTACTTATCTCTCTCTCTTGCAAGCATTTAAAAAAGTTAAATAGAGAAGAATACAAATTTGATCCAATAAGTTTGGATAATTTTGATATATTAGAGGAGTGGATTATGAAAGATAATGAAGCAAATGCACTCCTAACCGAAGAAGATATTGCATGGATTAATTTGAAAGGAGGGCAAAAACATCATCAAGGGGATTAAGATTTTGATTTTGAAGCAAAAGGTGATAAACATCTTCAGCAAGGAGAAGATTAAGATTATTTAGTTGATGATCCTGATCACAATGTATAAATGTATTTTTCAATTATAAAAATTATACGATTTTCTAATGATTCTACTTTAAAATATGCAATTCTTATTCTTTTTCAATTATTGAACGGTGAATGATATTCTTTGTAATTATCATATTTTTTTCTATTTTTTCTGATTTTTTCCGATTTTTACCATTTTTTTAGTAGTAAATTACAATAAGTATCGTGGACTAAAATGATTCATGATACGATACACGTCAAACAACACTGTGATACGGTATGGGTGATTTCTAAAGTTTTTTTTTATTTATGGAAAAACATAAAAAAAAATAAAGATAAAAAACTTTCTATGACATGCACCACACACCAAGAAACAATGAACTCATCGTTAAGAGAGACCAAATCACACTAAAAGCTGGCCTAGAGAGGGCTTAAACACACCCCAAGCCTTGATTTGAAAAAAAAAAGAAGCATGATGATGGAAACTTGCAACATATTATGATATGGGGGTGTATCATACGACACAATGCCCACATCGCACCATATTACACCTTGATATAGTGTGATAAATAGTATTCTGCAATATATGTACATAAATTATATCAACTTAGGTACCGATATGCTAAGTCATAGGATACATTATGATTTTTATAACATTGGTTCTAAGTACAAACTTTAGCCCAAACAATAGACTAGAAGTGTGTAGTTCATAATAAATACTACAAGAAGGTATCTTCCAAGCACAATTCTGTTTTAAAGGCTAAATATCCTATAAAGTTATACTGGAAAACATCAGGAAGCAATAAAAAAAGATGTCTCTCTGTTGTCGCAAACTTATTGCTGCTATCTTCAATCTTCAGAATGCTGATGCTTATTCGCCTGCTCTGGTTTTCCTGAACTAGGAACTAGGACCGAGCTGGCTCCAATTTCAGTCTCATTCGTGGAGAATTGGAAAAGAGTCAAAACTTTTGAAATTTTAAAAGAACAAAGAAAACATGAAACTGGCAATTTGGAACCACCGGTTCTGGTTTCAACTAAGTTCAGTTCCATGTAACATGGAGCCAGAACAGAAACAGGTATTTCCTAGTTCTGGGTTCAGTTTGGGGTCTGGTTTCATCAATTCCAGTTTCAGCTGGTTCCTGATGCACTCCGGTTTCTATTGGAACTGCAGGGCCTGTTCCAAACCAGCCATGTCTATCAAAAGGCACCTTTATGAAGTCTAGTTTTCTTGTACCATACTCTCTCACTGCTTCCATTATCCTCAAATTTCAAAATTTCCTACGTTCCATATGCAGACCTCATTCTTGATTATCACACCATCTGGAAAGGATTTAAAGATCCAATGTGTTTAATTATCTAAACAATATAACAGTTTAGGCAATCTGCATAGAAAGTTTAGATGCACCATGTCCGATGTTTCTCATTATATGTCTTCACACATTTGCAATAAGAACCTTTCTATCTGGGCCTCTAAAAGAAATCTCATAGTACACAAGAAACGATGTCTCTCATGAGAAATCTCTACTGTAGATTGGTTTACTTCACAGGAATTCACACCCCCAACAATTTACATGACAATTTAAATTCTTGAAATCATGAGACGTACATTGGCACACATTGCATCCCCCAAAAGGAAAATTTTAAATACCTAGGGTCAATTTTTTTGAGTGATGAAAGAATTGATGGAGATGTTACGCATATAATTAATGTTGGTTGGTTAAAATGAAGAGGAGCATCAGGTATTCTTTGTGATAAGAGGATACCATTAAAGTTAAAAGGTAAATATTATAGAGCATCTATTGAAAATAATATCATTAATTAAGAATAAACGACTTACAGAAATTGGTAGATTGGAGGCATTCCTCCAATCTGCCCCAAAACACAGAAGATGCCCCACACTTGCAGCCATCCAACCTCTTTCTCTTAATCCTAGACTTAACCCTAATCTAGCTATTTATAAGCCATCTAACTTGAATGACTGAACTACCCTTCATTATTCTTAACAACTACCAACTTGATATAACCTACACTAAGACTCATAATCGACATCGACATGACTTACAAATTGACTCATAACAAACAATACAAACAATAACACAATCTCCAAAAAATAACACAATCTCTAACACTCTCCCTCAAGTTGGGTAAAAGACATTAGAACACCCAACTTGGATAAAGTGTCCTTGAGTTGCTTGTTGGTAGTACCTTTAGTAAACAAATCAGCCCTCTGTTTTGCAGATTGAATATACTCCAGTTCAAATTCTTGATTAGATATCTTCTCTCTGATAAAATGTCTGTCAACCTCAATATGCTTTGTTTGATCCTCTTTGTGGCGGATTATGAGCTATCTTGGGTGCGATTGTTATCCTGATAAAGTCTCATTGGACCATCACTTGATCTTCGGATCTTGAGAATAATCTTCAACCATAGTAGTTCACACACACCTTGGGCCATAGCTCTGAATTTTGCCTCTTGCACTAGATCGTGCTACCACATTCTGTTTTTTACTTCTCCAAGTCACCAGATTTCCACCAAGAAAAGTGCAATATCATGTAGTTGATCTTAAATCACTAGTGATCTAGCATAATCACATACCGGTGTATGCCTCACCAGTACCATATCTCCATTTCTCTTAAATAGAATGCACTTTTCACTCATGTTCCGCTCCCTTTAAGGTCTTGTAATACTCGATATCTTTAACTTTCATGAAATGAGATTCTTTTGGACTTATTGCATGAATTGGCTAATCACACTAACTCACATATACTATATCCCAGGCTATGTGTGGGATAGATAAATAAGCTTCCACTAGACGTTGATACATTTCTCTATCAACTACATGCAACATCTTCCTCTGCCTGTCCAAGTTTCATATTGGAGATCTATAGGAGTACTTGCGGGTTTACATGTTGTATGACACCTGTTTAAGGAGATCCATAACATACTTTTGTTGAAAGATGAATATACCCTTTTCCAGAATGAGCAACAGCCTCAATTCCAAAGAAAGTATTTACTGCACTCCCTAACGCTTTAATTTCCAAACGCCTCCTTAGCTAAGCACTGGACGGTTCAGAATATGTTTCTCCTTAAGCATCATCTCCTACGTTACTATTATGTCATCAACATACACCAAGAAAGCTGTGACTTCCCATGAAGGAGAGTGTTTAACAAATAGTGTGTGATCACCCTTGGCTTTGTTTGTACCCCATAGCCAACATATTCTAGCAAACCTTCCAAACTACGTCGCGGTGATTGTTTGGCGAGGCCATATAAGGCATTTTTCTAACTTACACACAATATTAGCATGCAAATTCCTCCCATATCTGGTGGGACCTCCATGTAGACTTCTTCTTTGAGATCTCCATGTAAGAAAGCACTACAGGCATCAAACTGCTGTAAATCCCAACCATAATTGGCTGCCAATGCCAATAATATCTGAACTCAGTGTTTATCTTTGCAACTGGTGCAAGAAGTCTCCCCGGTAATCAATTCCATAAGTTTGGGGTATACCCTTTAGCAACTAATCTTGCTTTATATCTTTCGATGGTTCTATCTACCTTGTATTTGATAGTGAATACCCACTTGCATCCTCTAACATTCCTATCAGAAAGTAGTTTTGTGATGGTCCAAGTATTGTTTTTCGCAAGAACATCCAATTCCTCCTCTATGGCAGCTTTCCATAAGAGGCATTTGTTTGCTTCTTCAAAATTCGTATGAATTTTGTGTTTCTCAGCATTCATAACAAAATGTTGATATTCCTTAGAAGTATTAGCATATGAAATACAATCATAAATAGGATACCGTGCACAAATACGTTTACCTTTACGAATGGCAATAGGAATCTCCAGGTCTTCTCCTACTTACAATTGAGGATCTGAGTTAAGAGAAATATCTTTGGTAGTTAGATATGGAGCTTCTTCTTCTTGAGATTAAATAATATTTCTCGATCATTTCTTCTACATTAAGATCTCCTTTTGTTAATCATCTATATTATTTTCTGCCTCACTAGGAACTAGTGGTATGACATAAGGAAAATTCAGCTCAGATATAGTTGACTCCTCCTGAGAGTATAATAAGGAGTAGATTCTAAAAAGATAACATCCATAGATACATATAGTTTCTTAACAAGGAGATGATAGCATTTATATCCCTTTTGAGAGTTTGAATAGCCAAGAAAAGATCAAGTTTATCACGATTAGGTAGATGAACATGCACAAAATAAGTACAGCCAAAGATACGATGAACTATATGAAAAGGTTTTGATTCCTTATCGAGACACTTCATTAGACTTTCATCCTTGAGAACAATACTAGGCATTCTATTGATTAGATGAATAAGAGTAAGAACAGAAGAACAGCTTCTCCCCAATAGAATTTAGGAACATTGTTTTGGAGTAACAGAGTTCTAGCTACCTCTAGAATATGCCAATTTTTCCTTTCAGCAATACCATTTTGTTGAGAAGTATAAGAGCAAGATGTCTAATGAACAATACCATGTGTATGCAGATATTCTTGTAACTGCTTACTAATATACTTTCTCCCATTGTTTGAACGAAGAATTTTCACTCAGATTTTGATTTCATTAAATAAATAATTATAAGACACGTACAATCATCAATAAAAGAGACAAAATATCTATGACCAAATAATGAAGTAACTCGATTGGGACCCCATATATCAGAATGAAGGAGTTCGAAAGGTTGAGATCGCCTAGAGTCACTTAAAGGATAAGTGGCTCTTTAGTGTTTTCCAAGTTGACATATTTCACATTCAAACTGAGGTTTATTGAACTTGACTCTAAGATGAGGTATAACATAGTGAAGTTTCGACACAGATAAATGACCAAAGCGACAATGCCAAAGACGAATTTATGTATCTTGAATTGTTGTTGCGGCCCTCTGTAGTCTACCATGACCAAAGATTTTTCCCGTCTTCATATCCTGAAACACACAACCAAGAGTAAAGGTTACACTACAGTTTACAGTATGAGTCAATGAACTGACTCAAAGTAGATTTATTAGAAAACTGGGAACATGATAGACTGATTTTAAGTCTGAAAAATATGTGGGTACACTTCCCTATCCAACCATATAAGGGTAAGAACCATATGTTAACTTAATGGGCTCCTGTTTTTGAAAAAGTCTGTATTCTGAAAAATATGATGATTCTCCTACCATGTAATCTATAGCACCTGAATCAATAATCCAAGTCTTTGAATTAGAATAAGAAAAGTTGTTACCCTTCACAATATGAGTCGCTTGTGCTACTATAGCCTGAGAGAAAGATGGTTGAGATTGTTCAGATAGTCTTATTTGTAGGCCTCCTATCCGCTTAATAATCTCTTGGATTCCATCTTTATTGGGAGTCATATTCTCGACAACATGAGCAGAGTAGTTTCGATTTCTATAATAACCAGGTTTGTCGTATAATTCCCAACAATATTCTTTGGAATGCCTTGCTTTTCCATAATGAGAACATACAAGTTTTTGCTTCTCATCAGAATGAAATTTTCCACGACCACGACCTTGTTGTCCTCCTCTTCCACGATAGTGTGCATTTCTACTCTAGTTTGAAGTGCATGTTGATATGTAACAGGAATGTTGTTTTTCTCAAAGTTTTTGCGATCTTCTTCCCTGATTAATAATGAATAGACTTTTCCAGTGAAGGAAGTTATCTCTTCCCAAAATATTTAATTTTATTGATTTAAATTCTGAATTTACACCTCACAATAGGTCAAATACCTTTTTCTTTTCAATATCAGCATTTCTTTCAGTGTAACACGATGAACACTTCATACTAGTATCATAAAGAAGTTCATCCTAAAGTCCTCTAAGATCTACATAGTATTCACTGAGAGAACGAATTCCTTTTTTACAGTTTATAATCCTTTCCAAAATCTTTTACTCTTTTACCACATTCTTTTTCCTAAAATAGGCTTCAGAAAATGCACACCAAATTTCATGAGCGATGAAATTAATGCATCGTCTCTTCTCCAAATAGGACATTGTGCATCATTTGTATTTGGGATTGGTGTTTGACCCATTAGGTGAGCCTATCTCCCCCTTGGTATAATAGTCAATTCTACTGACCTAGACCATTCCAAGAAGTTTCTACCATCTAACTTTGTTATTGTAATATGAAAATTCTCTACTTTTTAATTTCTGATATTTTCAGGTGTCAAGAAAGGGTTTTCAACCCCTTTTCCTTTGCTTGCCATTTATATAGAACTTCAAATAAAAATGCCTCAAGCAATTAATTTTTCGTAAACTTATTCTAATATTTAACCCAAAGAGAAGTCAGATTTGATATAAGATGTATTCAAATCCAATCCGGTCTAAATGGCAGTGTGAACTGTATACCATGGCTATGTGAGAATGCCAAAATAATGCCCCAAATAATGTTGTCTTCTTCTCTTCTAGACAGCTTTCCAAGATCGACTGAATATGCCTACCTTATATACTCTATTTTATTTCAGACACCAATCTAATAAAGGACATCAATCTGATCAACACGAAGTGAAGGTGAAAAGTGTTGCCGATGGTGCCTAATAACACGAATGCAACAATGAAGGAAACTTTCGTACCAAACAATACTTATTACTCTACAAATTCTGCCCTTATCCTTGAATAATACCAATTCCTTTCAAGATAAAATACACAGATTTTCCAGCCTTATAAGCTCTGATACCATATTGAAAATAATATCATTAATTAAGAATAAACGACTTACAGAAATTGGCAGATTTGAGGCATTCCTCCAATCTGCCCCAAAACACAGAAGACGCCATACTTACAACATCCAGCCTCTTTCTCTTAACCCTAAACTTAACCCTAATCTACCTATTTATAAGGTATCTAACTTCAATGACTGAACTACTCTCAATTATTCTTAACAACTACCAACTTGACATAACCTACACTAAGACTCATAATCGACATCGACATGACTTACAAATTGACTCATAACAAACAGTACAAATAATAACACAATCTCTAATAAATAACACAATCTCTAACAACATCAATTAGGCATGACATTTTTTATGGTTCTGAGTGTTGGGCAGTTAATCATCAATATGTACAAAAGATGTCTGTGACAGAAATGAAGATGTTGAGATGGATGTATAATGAGGTTAATTTTAGAAAGAAGATCAAAAGAAGAACATGTAAGAATGTATGAAAAACTAAATTTGAAAAGTATTCAAAGAAACTTTGCTCATGTAAGGGATCACCCTTGCATTGTCGGTCCCACGCAGGGATAAAAGAGGACAATTGTGTAAGGCTTCCGACAGCCAGCGTAAAACTCTGTCGGATTTTTATAACATAGATTACAAAAACTATGAGCATTGTTGTGGAGCGTCCCCGCCTAGCAACGCGCTGCAAAGCCCGAATGCAGAGATAAGTAAGCAAGAACTACACAATTTCTTACCTATTCCTAAAAGACAAAATAAGAGACAGCGCAAAAAACTGCATCCATGTCATATATGGTGCATCCAAACCCATGGTTGGGCATCGATGAGGTTCAGTATCACACACTAGAAACGTTTCTCCTATTCTTAGTAAAGAACTATGGCACACATAGGACGACTTAATTTCTTAAGAAATATAAGTATGTCCCATGCATTATTAATGACCTTTTAGCAAAATATCAGGTCCAGCAAACCAACACTCTGTAAATAATGAAATGCCAATGTCAAAAGTGAAAGTATAATGCACAATAGACATAAAATCCTTTTTCATTTCTACAAGTTCATATACAATTTTTTAGTTAGAACGATTAGAACAAAGATCTAAATAACCTAATTGATGCATTCCATCTTCTTCTAAACAATATGAGAATATATGAACAACTAAGTCACACTGACACTTCTAAGGGGTGGAGTGTCGACCTCGACACTGGTGCGACACCGACACCGACACCGTGTCGGTGCGGCATGGCAAAAAAAATGCAAAAAAAAAATAAAAATTGTAACTCATAGATAAATGGGTCCAGATAACAAAGATTGATTTGTGTATTATGATGAAATTAGTAGTTGTTTACCATTTATGTGTTTTGCTTTAATATAAAGTTGTGTACTTGCTATTGTAGGCTTGTAGCTGTATACAATATTAGCTTGAATGATTTTGGGTGTGGACAATTGGTTTCTTATTTCTCAATCATATTGGATTATTGACTCAATATTGTATGCCCTTGCACAGAATAATCTCTATCACCAAACACATTTGAAAACCAGGAACGTTGCCAGATCAATAGAACAGAAGAGTATGACATCACTAGTGGATCCTAGCAAAAATACTAGTATATGTTATATCCTACAAAAGATCTGAAAACTCTTTGAATCCATAACTTGGATATTTTGCAGCTCGTAAAATCATTCTAAGTTTCAGATCATTATGAGGGAACTTGTTAATTGATACCTACGTACCCAAAATTAGCAAATACTAGTTGTATTATGATTGATTTATGTAGCTTGAATATTATATATAATATATAATATTATATACCCTAGCCGTGTCGCCGCACCCAAAATTTTTGAAATTTGCCCTATCCCGCACCCAAAATTTTTGAAATTTGCCCTATCCCGCACCCGTGTGACATAGATGAACAATAACTTTCCTTTTACTAATGGATATAAAAGTAAGAAGCGAACACTTTGTATCACGGTGACATATTACTTTTATAGCACCTTGTTCCCTGATCTTCATTTGTTTTAACTTATAAAGCAAAAGAAACACATGGTGTGGCGACCATCACAAGACATTTGTCACATATTTCATCCAAAAATGGTACAGGACCTGCAGTGCAGCATTAGGATGTTGTATGATGACATCTGAGTAGTAAGGAGACGAGAATAAAATTCATAATGCATCTTATAGAAGTGCTTGGCAGTAAAAACTGAAGGTAACTCATAATGGAACTGCATGCAAGGCTTCATTATAGATATCCTTGATGAACAGGACCTCTACCTCATATCGTTCCTTTCTCCATTTCACATTATTGTCAACATAAGACACCACCAAATATGAAAGTACATTCTGATTTTTAAAATGTCAGCACTAACTTTACCAATAAAATTTTTTCAGCAATACCTGCTTCTGCTCCAAGATACTTATTTGATGCCCTTGATCCAATACAAAATGCCTCAACTTTTCAAAGTTTTCCTTTATCTACAACATACAGGTAATGGAAGAGTAATCAGGGAACTGATACACAGTGCTGGCAATAATATTGGTACAATCAAGTAGAATGGATAGAACTGGAGTAGGTAACCATATTGCTGGTTGCCACTTGCCACTTGCCACTTGCCACTCATCTAACCCATAAAAGGCATGTTTCATCTGGATCATCTTATATATTTTTGTCAAAAAGCAGAACCATGGAATAGTTGCCAATTAGGGAAAGGTAACAACTACATGATGAGACCATTTACTAAAAGAATTTCTTTACACCTTATAATGCAGCAACTTTGGAAAGTACTATCTTCAGAACTCGGATCTCTCATCACTTTCTTTTTCTTTTCTTCTCCCATACTTTTGATTTTTATACATTTGATTGACTTATATTCCATTTTATCCATTTCAGTTCTGTGGCTATGACTAGTCATTAAGAGTATTATGTCTATTAGAGAGCTTTTAAATTTTAACCACTAATAAGCTAGTAATCATAAGCTTATAAGAGCTGAGTCTCGTTGTGTAGGAAGGCTTTCAATAAATTTACATCTCATGGATTGTGCTATGCAATAATGTGGGTTAATACATTTTATTTATTAAATATCTGTTTTGGTATATTGGAATCTGGCGTTTTTTTAATGTTCACTATACTTGTTATCACATCTTCACAATCTTTCTTTGAAAGAAAAGAACCACAAAATAGGATGCTAGTATTAGCTCCTCTTTGGAGGCGGTCATGGATTAGTTAATTTTATTTATACCATTTACAAATCATTTTTGTGTTGTTTGGAAGCTTGTTTTTCTTTTTCATATAGAAAGTTAAGAAGTTTCTTGATTCAATATGCAAATAAAAGATAAGGGAAGGCCTACTTTGTGATCCTCCCAGTTTCCTAGATATGTACATCATCCTCCCAGTTTCCTAGACATGTACATCCACACTGCATCTCCTTGTGCATATCAGGGACACCTCATCCCATGGTTGGCAGATATTCCACCTCATTTCCTAGACATCCTACTCTGTCTTTTTTTCTTTTTCTTGTAGCTTTTAGAAGTTACAGATTATGTTGCTTAATAGGTTTTGACATCCTTGAACATGGCAACATGCCACATCATATTTATTTCAATTCCAGCAAATCAACACTTTATATGTGAGGTTTTTCAATGAAAGGCAGTATCCTAACGGTTGCATAAAATATTCACAGTTCAGATTTCTTTGTAAAGTTATTATAAAGTATGATAAATTTTCACAAATACTGAAATTAGGGTTCAAATTTCACTAAAACCCTAATTTTTCATAGTGATTTTTTGGTAGAAAAAAAAGTTTGGACATGGCTTAAAACCGTTCAGTAAATGGATGAGCTCAGCTTTCATGAAATCCTTGAACTTCTATTATGATTTTTCGTACAACATCAAAAGAATAATAGTCTATAGCCGACCCCGTCTAGTATGGGAAAAGGCTTAGTTGTTGTTGTATCAAAAGAATAATAGTCTAAGTTTTGACTGGGGGTCCCCTTGTACAGAGTTTTGAAGGTGAGTTCATGAGATAACCGTAATAAATGAGACTGGAAAAAGGTTGGGTGACAAAGAGGGTTCAAAAATAATAGCCATCTCTCATAAAATACAGCATGACACATGGCAAAGAATGATAAATAATAAAGCTAATGGCTGTAAATGGATTACCTAATCCAGGTAAGGGTACATGACAAATTATCATAACGTATGTAGGGCTCTCACAACATTGGAGGCTGGATTAAACAACCCATCCATGAAATTGCAACATACCAAGGTCGAACCCTTCCAAGAAGAAGAGCACCGTACAAAGTATTTCAACGAGAAATTACACACAGCTTCAAGAACAAAGTTCAAACGCCAATTGACTCAAAATTCAAAAGAATTCAATATGAAGGAGGTCATCATCCCTGCATCAGGCACTGCCTGACCCTAGCTTGCCAGCCAAGAAACGAAAGAATCTCAGTGAGAAACAAAGCATACTTAAGCACAAAACTTAATTTTCAATATGCGACAACGAGGCATATAAATGGATGAACATATAAATTCATGTTACTGTCACGTGCAGAAACTGAAAGAGAAAACATGAGGTTGGAGGAGATGAATTTATAGCATTGAAGTTTCAGAACCTGACTCATAAACTGATTAAACTCTGATCTTGGTAAAGCCTTTTCAGATTCCACTTCAGACTGTTCTGTTGCAGGAGCACGTTAGTCATGCATCGAAACAACGTTTCTAGATAAAACTGTACCACCACAACTATTTAAATTACCTGAAGTAAGTGGATGGTGATTTCTAACCAACTGTTGCAATTTATTCAAGATAACATCCGATTCTTTTGTGTTGCTGCCGGAGTTATCATCAACAACTTCATTTCCTTCATTTAAAAGTTCTGAGTTTACGGAATTAGATTCAATACAGACATTGTCATCAGCGGGAACGTCATACCCTGAAACGTGGATTAATTCACGGCCATATAAAGTATTTGATGGAACAGCAGAGGAGAGCCATTCATTCTCAGAATAGTTTTTTGACTCCAAACTTGTGTCATCAATCTTAGAAGATGACGACAATCGCACTTTGTTAGTTGCAGGTAATTCAGGACTAGATTGATCACCATGACCGATTTTGCATTTCACACCATTTGTCTTCTGAGACGCACTTGTAGGCAAAATAACAGGAAGAACGCTCTTTGTTGCATATTTCATGAATAACAAAATCAAACCATCAACCTGAACATGGTCCAGTTCAAAACAGAATCTTGTGGGGGCATAATAATTTTTCTCCAAGATGTTCCTGAATTGATATTCTGAAATTGGATGACATTCCAGCCGTACACGTACGTGAACCTTGTAATTGAGCAGAAGGGCAGTATCAGAGAAGAGCAGCTCATCACTATCAATGGGATATTCTGAGACAAAAAAGCCAAAAATCAAACTGCCCAGGACAAGAGAGCACCATATTATACCTGGGCCGGGTACTTTGTCCTCTGTAAACCACCGTTAGTCCAAGCATATGGGTCTATGCTCATCTGCCCTGGGCCGGCAGCCTCATAAACGCCTTGCAATTTCCTACTGTCATAATTGAATAAGAACAAAGGGAGACCCTGCTGAATGTTCTTCACGTAGGAAAAGTGGGATGCTGGTAAACCTGAAGAAAAAAGATCTCGCTCCTTTGTAATTATGCAACCATACACCTCTAATGATAATGAAAATATTCCATGATCTAGTGAGGCAGTCTAGAGTAAAACTCGCGTCCTTACTCTAATATTATCCTTTGAAACCACATAAATGTCTTAGTAAAATCGAACAGAATTGCTCATGAATAAAGTCAATAAACCAAAGGACAAAACACACGACGCCACATGCACGCACACAGAGAGTCAAACAATCAAACAGGAAACAAACGCCCACGAACTTCCGCCTGCTTATTTTGAGTGAATACCAACTAAGAATATAAACAAATGTAGCACAAAGAAGCCCATATTCTCTTAGAAATGAGAACTTACTGTAAATTCATGCCAACTAGGATTACTACGCAAAACTAGCGCTCACACACGCCCGCCCAGACAACTGCAGGGCGAGAGAGAGAGAGAGAGAGAGAGAGAGAGAGAGAGAGAGAGAGAGTGAGAGAGAGAGAGAGAAGAGAGACCAAAAAGCTGCTTAGTGAGACACTCTTTGATCGCATGGTTCTTGCAAGCAAATATAACTCCTCCAAGATCTCCTTTCTTGAGGTTCCTTGCAGAAGATTCAGGATCCATTCGTTTCACAAAGCGGAACAGCTACTTTCTCTCTCTCTCTCCCAATGCAGGTCACTCTAACGCTGTAACAATGATCAAAAGAAAACAATGTAGAGTTAACTGCAATCGGAACTAGAAATCCGATAGAAAATCCTAAAAGGGTGATCAATACACGTTCTTCCGAGAAATGCAGAACAAATCCTCCAACTACACAATTGCTAAAAATGGGTAACTAGGGTTTCTCTCTCACACACACACAGCCCGGGGCGCGGGAAGAAGAACGCATGAAGCAAACACCACCGGGACTGAATGAAAGACAGAACCCCCCCCCCCCCCCCCTAACCGACTTCCAGATTTGCCGGTGCTCTACCTCTACAGTGCCGACGGAGCTCAAAAGCAGAGCGGTGAGAATCCAAGGGAGACGGAAGGAAGGAACAAATGAGATTGACCAAGACAACCTAAACCCAAAGTCCAGAAACCAATCAGACTTGATACCTTACTTTCATAGGCATGTCGACTCACAAGGAAAAGGTCATGAGTTCTATACGCGCCGCGTGCATGAGGCTTACGCCTGTTCATTATATTCGAGAATTAGTGATTTTGCTCCTACAATCCGAAAATTATCCGGATATGTGTATAAAACAATCAGGTTCTCTTCTTACCATCGACATCGACTGTAGGTGACCTACTATTTAAAACTCGATCTAATATAAGATACTGAATCATCTACTACCACATATTCGATTGAAAAGAGAAAGAAAGAGGAGGAAAAAAGGTTATTAAAACAAGGTTTGAATGATTTGATGGATATTTTATTGATTTAATGTATTTTTTATTGTTTATTTGATGCATGGATTTCATTTTTGGTTAGAATCAAAACAAGAAAACAATGTCAACATCTTCAATGTTCATCATTTGTATCTTCCCAAGCACACAAATGTGATTGATTTTCTTTTTTTTTGTATGTTTTTTTATTTTTAATATTTTTTTCTTGATTCTTATTGTTCTTTTTTTTTCCTTGTTGATTTTATTTTTTCCGTTTTTATTATTCTTGATTATTCTTTCTTTCTTTTTTATTTTTTTTATGAGAAAGTATGCGTTATTAAACCATAAGAGAAGGAGATCCTTGCTGAAATTGGGTGAAAGAGAAGAGGAGATAATTTCAGTATTTTAAAAAAAAGATATATGAATAGTAATAAAAATGTGCAAACAATAATCTTTTATATTTGTACCAAAACCTGATTCTTTCTCTTTTTAAATGTGTCCTGTTATATTAGAGCGGCTGCACTCAACACAATAACTCACCTGGTGGGCCGACCTCAAAGCTACAGGTCATGAGTTCAATGCCCCATGCGTGCATACTAGCATCTGCCTCCCTACGATAACCAAAAATAATTACTTTTTTTATTATCCAATATGGTATTCACATGCACACAAGGCCCTAGTTCAACGACAGTGCTCTAACACCGATGCTACTGGGAGGGAGTTCGACTCCTAAAAGGTGCATTGTGAGTGGGTGTTGGGCTTCCAACTCCTCTTCTAACAAAAAAAACAAATGTAGTAATCACATTAGTTTTATGCTTAATAACATTATATGAATTACTTGTAACTAATATACTTAATTTTAGAATAATTCACTCGTGCCCAGGCTTGCTTGTAAACCTGGATTTTGTTATTGAATAAAACGAGCTTGCGCTACCTGCTCGAGACATCCGTGAAACGAATCGAGAAGCCCAAACCTAAAAGGCCTCGACCCAAAATTGTGACTCCAAGAAGCAAAACATAAATTCGATAAGCCCAAATAGAGATGTTAACATATCCATGACCTATGAGACCCCAACCTGAAAGACCTGAGGTTTGTATAGGACAAGATGTCGCAACCCGTAAACCCTATATATATAGAGAGAGAATACATGATAATATATATATACCTCAACACTTTCTCTCTCCCTTTCCCACCCAATTCTAGTAAGTCTCTTTTTCTCTCACCGAATCCCTTTATTCTAGCAACCTTCATTTCATTTGCTTTAGCGTTGTTGTCTTCCTCACAATTAAACAATGCATGTCAAAAAAGAAAAAAATAAAGACTAATCAAGAATAAGAAAAACAGAAAAAAATGAAATCAATAACAAGAAAATGAATGACAATAAGAATAAAAAAATTACAAAAAGAAATCAAAGAAACATATAAAAAAATCAGCCATGTCTCTTTCATTTGGAAGACACGATTGAAACGCGTCTCGAGTTGAGAATTAATTTTTTTATTTTGATTTCAATCTAAAATCAAATCAATACATCAAATAAACGATAAAAAATATATCAAATCAATAAAATACCCACAAAATCAATCAAACCATCTTTGAATCTCCTCTTATTCTCTTTGTTTGCCTTTTCTTCTTTCTTTCTTTTTTTCTTTTTCTTTTCTTTTCGATCATATTTACATGATATTTATTGTTCTAAAAAAAACTTAATATGATAGTGAGGAAGGTTCTTTAGAGAACCTTGGGAAAAAGAGGTATCCTATTGACATATATTAACCTTATAAAAGACATGTTTGATGGTGCAAAAACATGTGTAAGTACTCATGAAGGAATGACATACTTCTTTGAAGTTAATATTGGGTTACATTAAGGATCAACTTTAAGTCCATACTTATTTATAACGGTGATTGATGAGTTAACAAAATATATTCAAGATGAAGTACTTTGATGTATGTTATTTGCAGATGACATTGTATTAGTGGAAGAGTCTAAGAAAAAAGTTAATCGAAAATTGAAACTATAGAGGGAAACATTAGAAAATAAAGGCTTCCGACTTAGTAGAACAAAGACAAAATATATGGAATGTAAGTTTGATCGTTTGGTTACTTCAGAGGACATAGAAATTAAAATTGGCACACGTTGCATCCCTCAAAAGGAAAGTTTTAAATACCTAGGGTCAATTTTTCAGAGTGATGAAAGAATTAACGGAGATGTTACACGTAGAATTAATGCTGGTTGGTTAAAATGGAGAGGAGCATCAAGTATTTTTTGTGATAAGAAGATACCATTAAAGTTAAAAGGTAAATATTATAAAAAAGCAATTAGACCTGTCATGTTTTATGATTCTGAGTGTTGGGCAATTAATCATCAACATGTACAAAAGATGTCTCTGACATAAATGAAAATGTTTGATAAATGAAGATGTTGAGATGGATAAGTAGTCGTCCAAGAAAAAACTATTTAAACATATGAAGGGTGGTAAATCGGTAGGACCAAACAATATTCCTATAGAAGTTTGGAAAATACTAGGAGAAATAAGAATCACTTGGTTCACAAAACTATTTAATGAAATATGAAAAAACCAAAAGATGTTCGAGAAATGAAGAGCGAGTACACTTATACCCATATATAAGAACAAGAGAGACATTTAGAATTGTGTGAATTATCAAGGTATTAAGTTAATGAGTCATACTATGAAATTATGGGAAAGAATTATCGAAAGTAGGTTAATACAAGTATCAAGTACAACAAAGAACCAATTTTGATTCATGTCAGGTAGATCTATTGTTAAAGCGATTCACCTTTTAAGACGTCTTATGGAACATTTTAGAGGAAAAAAGGAAACACCTTCACGTCATATTTATTAATCTAGAAAAAACTTACGATATGATACCGAGGAAGGTTCTTTGGAGAACCTTGAAAAAAAGAGGTATCCCATTAACATACATTAACCTTATAAAAGACATGTATGATGGTGCAAAAACATGTGTGAGGACTCATGAAAAAATGACAAACTTCTTTAAAGTTAATATTGGGTTACATCAAGGATCAACTTTAAGTCCATACTTATTTATAATGGTGATTGATGAGTTAACAAAATATATTCAAGACGAAGTGCCTTGGTGAATGTTATTTGCAGATGACATTGTGTTAGTAGAAGAGTCTAAGGAAAAAATTAATAGAAAATTAGAACTATGGAGAGAAACCTTAGAAAGCAAAGGCCACCGACTTAGTAGAACAAAGACAAAATATATGGAATGTAAGTTTAATCATTTAGTTATTTTAGAGGACATAGAAATTAAAATTGACACACATTGCATCCCCAAACTGAAACGGTTGGTTCTAGAACCATTCTAGATTCCAAACAACGGCAACCGCCACGGAACCCAACATGTCTGCCAACTTGTCTATCCTTAAATGACTTGTCACCAAACAGAGCACTCGACTATGGTTACAACAGCCACCTGCTAAAAAGACAAGGAGAGAAAAGGAAAACCCAAAAACTTGTGATCTAAAGAATTTTGTGGTGAGTTCATGGGGAAAATTCTCACGAACCTTCTCCAGCAACTGATGGGATCAAGAGTGATGTACTGTACTGCCTGAGAACGTAGAGACACTCGAGAATGCCTCGGAGTTTGTGATGTGTAGAGAAACTTTTTCATCACATGTTAGAAACAGTAAAATTCTCACCCTTGGCCTTTACCCTCTCTGACTCAACAAGGCCTTATTATTTCTTTTCCCTCACCCTATGATGATATGGACATTAACAAGATAACTGTTCCGTACTTTAGAGTTCCTTTCTCTAGGTAGTTTGGATGCTTTTTGTTCAACAGAAAGCATGCAAACTCACTTTATCAAGCTCTTCTAGATGCTTGCTCTATGCTTGATGCTTACTCAACCGTGCTGTGAAAACATAAGGCAACTTCTTTACCTTATGGTAGTGGGTGATATTTTAATGTACCTATATTGCAAAGGTGATGCAAGTGCTATTGTCACTACCTCAAAGCCAATACTTAATTATTGAAAATTCATTACCACGGCACTACCCTAGCATGTAGGATTTGATTCGTTGAGATCAAAGGGCTCAAGAGAAGGAATATGAGTTTGTTGTTTTGCGAAAGGTCAGAAAACTCGGACCAGTTCTCATCTCAAATGGAGTTTTCAATTGCCTGGCACCAGGCAGGGGAATCTCGATGGATCTTCTCTTACGCAACCTGGTTCCTACTGCTTCGCCAACCAACTACCTTCTTTGATCTCAAAAAAGAGTTTGGAAATCAGAGAAAAGATGGGAACCATTGCTATTCCTAAGAGGCACTATTGCTTACACCAACCCAATCTTGTGGAAACTTCAATGCAAACATCTTATATCTGCAACTACTACTTGAAGTGAATTAAGGAAATTATTTTCATAAATACATTATCTGGAGAAAGAATACTTTTGGTATGACTGGAATCCACCATGTATGATCAAACAATTCTGTTTCCTGTCTCAACTGGAAGGAATCAAAATCTGACCTCATTGCATGCAGAGGAAGCTTTGGATAGCTCTAGGATCCTTTACAACAACAACTAAGCCTTTTCCCATACTAGACGGGGTCGGCTACAGGGATTCTTTGTTTTCACAGATCCCTATCATGTGTCATGTTAGCAGTTAACTCACAATAAGCTAGATCATTCTTTATTATTTCTTTCCAACACTTTTGTGGTCGTACTCTAGCTCTTTTAATACTTTCCAAATTTAGTTTTTCATACCTTCTTAAAGGTTCTTCTTTTGATCCTCTTTCTATATGTTCAAACCATCTTAAACGATATTCTCTCATTTTATCCTCTATTGGTGCCACTCCTAATTTGTTTCTAATAACCTCGTTATGTATACCGTCTTTTCTTGTATGACCACTCATCCATCTCAACATCTTCATTTCTGTCATTCATATCTTTTGTACATGTTGATGATTAACTGCCCAACACTCAAAACCATAAAACATGGCAGACCTAATTGCTGCTCTATAATATTTACCTTTTAGCTCTAGGATCCTTTGATAAAAATAATTATGCATGGTACTACAGCATATGATTATCCATCTATCCAGATATGAGAATCAAGATACACCTTCGTTACAATTCACACCTCAACGAGTTAGAAGATGGGCATACGAACCTCTCGAAGGACTTGGCCCTGTTACAACCTATTGGCCCTCTTCCATCAGAAAAAAGGATTCTATATTACTCAGGCTAAACAGTATATTGAAGACCCATAAACCATAAAGTAGGAGACGAAGGAAACCCTTAAATTCCTATCTGAGCACACAAATGCATGAAGTTTTCCACGAGAATCAAATACATTGTTAATGGTGTTGAAGAAACAGGCACGTGGTTAATGCAAATGCTGGAAAAGGGCTTGTGCATATTGGCAGCGGCAGTGGTGGTAGTAGAGTATGCACGGAGCCCCACCAAACACTGGTCAGAGACTCAGAAGACCGCAAGGTCTATGCAATTATACCAGCATCGTCAAACTTGAAAGTTAAAATGTTACATTTTGCATGACAATGCTGAATAATAAATATGCATAAAAAGATGTGTGGAAACTGGAAAGAATGAAAAAGAAGAATGCAGCTGACACACACACACACACACACATATATATATAGAGAGAGAGAGAGAGAACAATGTAGCAAATGGTTACCATGTGGTTTTGTTAACTATGAAGTTTTGCAAAATTATTACACAAAACCAATGTTTTTGAATCAAGGCAAAGCAAATCGATAGACTAGGAGGAAGCAGAAGAGAATGCCAAGGTTAGAATGCACTGCAGAGCATGAAATCAGTCAGCTGCAGCATAATGGAAAAAGTCATGCAGAAGACGGCATGCCAACCATTTTCAACATAGAGGTAAAGGGATCTTGGAGCATCTGAACAACTGCATAACACTATCACAGTGGTACATTATTCTAATTGTGGTAGTCATAAGTCAAAATACCTTAAGAAGTTGAGGCACTAGAAGCAAACATTCTCGTAGACATCTTCCCAGAAAATTATCATGGCAAAGCATAACCTGTAATGTAGAATACTCAAATAAACTTCAAAATGAACTTGCTTTAGTGATGAGCTTCTTTTCACACTATACACCTTCCAGTGGCAATAACAAACCTCATCTATGCTCTTCACTGTTTCAAGCCTATCATGCATTTCATGCCAATTTGGCTCAAGAACCTAAAAGCAGTACATTCAGAGATTTACTTTAACAGGATGGTTACCACTTTTTTTTTACGGAAATTAAGAAAACAAATTTATTGGTTGGTATGGTGGCACTAGTAAGCAATCTTGCCTCAAACGTCAAATAATGCAAAAGACTGTTCATAAATTTCAGCATGCTTCGACAGAGCAATGCAGACCTTCCAAGAGTTGTCCCCAGCATGTTAAGAGCACGAACACCCTATCAAGTTCCACGAGTTTTATTTGAACAAAATACAAATCAGATAAGGAAAAAAGTGAAAGCAAGTCGTACACATACTTGACGCACTTGCCATGCCCTACACAGTTGGCGGTGGACATGTTTACAGTGGAAGAGGAACCGGAAAATCAATTCATATTTCATCAATGCTTTCAGTGAAATAACAAGTGCCAATGGCCACTACACCTGAACAACCATGTATATGCCACAATCACAAGAATTCATAGTAGATGACCACAAGAAGAGAAGAATAAAAGGGATGATGAAGTACCTTATAGTTAAGGGTAAATATTTCAAGACCAGTGAGGCTTACTGTCTCTGTCTGATCACTAGTCTTAACTGCAGAACCTTTGTCTGGAGAATTTAATGGCATAAGTAAATTATTTGTCATCCCTTCTAGATCTTTTAATGTCCAGGTCCCCAATGTAGTCAGCAAATATTTTCTTTCCGGAAGATAAACAAAATAAAAATTATAAAAGGCAATAAGAGCCAGATATGTTTGATAATGAGTCATTTATTCAAAGCCTAACCACGTGTTATTACCATATAACAGGTCAGATACTCATGACATGGATCAGCTGCAGCAACTGATGTGCGCAAAGCAAGATCAAGTAAGGACTGCCAATCAGTCTGCCATGACATAAAAAAACAAAACAGTACCAATTTTGACTTAGCAGCAAGACTTTCAGGAGGAAATATCAAAGGAATCTAGTCAGAATGGAGACCTTACCTGCAACTTCTCTATGGATATTTCATGCACTTTCTTCGCAAGTTCTTCATGAGCCATATCCATAAAATGAACTAAAAAATCACCCTGTGAGACTTAAGATATTAGCTTTAACATATATTTAGTGATCAAGCCATGCTGTTTGTTGGCATAACAGATGATAATACAATGATGGAAAATATAAAGTTAATAGCACGTCAAAGCAGAAAATAAAATATGTAGGATGGTGATATTGTCTCCTCAGGTCAAATGAAGTTGAAAATTTATCTGATGACAAAAGCAGAATTGTGTCCATAGATTCCAACAGTTTCATATACATAGCTTAGTCACAACATTAAATATAATGTCATAGACAAAGATTCGATGCACCATTTCTTAAAAACAAATAAGGCTACGTCATGTAAGTGCAGGGGCAGGTGTGGGTGCATCATTCATTTAGAGCTATGTAAGTATATAGATAGCGTTGAGATTTTGGAAGAACATTTTCAATACAACTCCACTCCCATATGCTACCATGTATGATTTGGTTTTTTGATAAATTATTATTACCTCTTCATTCTTATGACTTGTGTTGCTTCTTAAGACTTAATCCTTCCATTTATATTGTTTTATTTTAGATAGACGGTGGACTCGATTTGGTGTAGGTGCACCGAATTTGTCGAGGTTTACTCAACGCATATTAAGTTAAACATATAGTTTGAGTGGATGCGAGAGGAATTGAAGTTTTTTTTAACGCATTCACACAAAAAAAAACAACATATTGAAGCATGATCGTCTTCATGATTTGGTATATATTGCATACAATATGATGTTAAGGCAAAGGTAAAAGATATTTTTATTATATGTTTGTTGTTCCTTATACTTGTAAGTTGTAATGGATATTTTCTAACTTCTAAGTAAAATGTATTCTTTCTTTTGTTTTCTTTATAGACAAATATAAAGAGATGCAAGAAAGGCAAGGAAGGTACCATATGACCCACTTAGTTACGAAAATATTGATATTCTTGATGATTGGGTCGAAGAAGAAGAGCCTTCCATGTCCAAGGTGAAGGATTGGATCATCCAATTTTGGATGAAGAGGAGGGAGATGATGGTGGCGATAATGAAGATGGCCATTGTTAGAGATGTTAGAGGTTGATAAATAATAATTGTTATGGGTTTTAGTCTCGTTATGGGTCTTAGTATAGATTAGGTCCACTTAGTAGTAGTTAGGTATGATTAGGGGCAGTACTGTCATTCAAGTTAGATAAGGTATAAATAAGCATTAGGGTTAAGTCGTGTGATTAAGAAAACGTCTGGCAGCAACCATAGGAGCAGTCGTCTTTCTTCCTATTTGGGACAGATTGGAGGAATGTCAAAATCTGTAAGTATATCATATTTTTCAGTCAATGAAATTATCGGATTTGTAATATGGTATCAAAGCACTTTATATTAGTAAAATAAAGAAGTTCATCCCAAAGTCCTCGTAGATCTGCATAGTGCTCACTGATAGAACGTGTTCCTTGTTTCCATTTTATAATCTTTTCCAGTATCTTGTATTCCGTTGTAACATTTTTCTTTCTCGAATAAACTTCAGATACTGCATACCAAATTTCATGAGTAGATTGAAGAAACATAAAAGTTTTTGCAATTGATAGGATCATTGACTGAAGCAACCAAGATGATATTAGTGCATCTTGTCTTCTCTAAACAGAATATTGTGTATTATGCCATCATGTGTATGTGGGCTCAAAATTTGACTCATTAGGTGATCTCATCTCCCCTTGCTATAACAGTCAGTTCCATAGGCCTAAACCACTTCAAGTAGTTTCTGTCATCTAACTTAGTAGTTATAATCTGAAAATTTTCTATTTTGTCAACTGAAGGATGTTCAGATGTATGGATAGGAATTTCAACTCCTTTTTCTTTGCCAGCCATTTATAAATGAACAAATAAACTGACTTATAATGAAAAATAAGAATATATTTCTAACTGATAAATCTTTGTGAGTCCAAATCCAAGGTTGTTGCAGTTCAGGCTCCACTAAAGACTTCTTTTCTTGATTCAGGGGAACTTGTAAACAAGTACTGGTGAGTTCCTCACGTTATGATTTGCAAATTTATTCCACCCCTTCTAGAGAGCAATTTCAATTACTGGCTGACTGTGCACACGTTCATGCGCAAGTCTAGTATGTATTTTTTCGCAGTTACCATCAATTCCTTTACTTCATCAACTTTTCGTGATGGCACACAATCACGAAGATGAGGGAATGAACGCAGCAAATGGTGAATAGAATGGAAACCCTGAATAGGTAGGCCACGTACACATTTTTGTCTTAAAACAGTCTTGATTTACACGCTTTTTCAAGACTGTTTCCCTTTTATCACTTCTCAGAACTGACTCTCACACTTCACAGGATGGAGATTGATTTCTTCACACATAAAAAACACGATTCACGTGCCTTATAGGCTCTGATACCATATTAAGTGTCCTTTATGAAAAGTTGCAATTAAAGAGGAACTAAATGATCTTGTAAAGAATAATATATGAATTGTCACACAGCTACCTCCTGACAGGAATATTGTAGGATGCAAGTGGGTATTCACTATTAAATATATGGCAGATGGAACCATTAAAAGATATAAAGCAAGATTAGTTGCTAAAGGATATAGTGAGTCATATAGTATTGATTATACTGAAACATTCGCACATGTGGCTAAACTTACTTCGATACGAATACCTCTTAGTAAGGCATAGAACTTGAGATGGGATCTATGACAATTAGATGTGAAAAATGCTTTTTTACAAGGAGATTTAAATGAAGAGGTCTACATGGAACTACCTCTAGGAATAAATATCAAAACATCTGATAATAGAGTGTGCAAACTAAATAAAGCTATTTATGGGTTGAAACAATCTCCAAGAACTTGGTTTGAGAAATTCAGTAAGCCAGTTTACAATTTAGGATACCGCAGAAGTCTCAATGATCATACAATTTTCTTCAAGAAATGAACAAAATTATCTATTCTTGTTGTATATGTTAATGACATCATTGTTACAGGCTATGTTGCACAGGTATGCCAATATTGGTGTCGTACCCATATCCGGTAGGTACCGGGTATGGGTATGGGTACGTCTGATATGTACCCATATGCCAAATAGCGTACTCATACATGTATTTAAATACGGGTACACGTACCCAGATTTGGGTATGCCACGTACCCGTACCCAGTACTTCTTGGATGGGATTGACCCATTCGGATATGGGTCAACCTGATTCATGACAACATAAAAAGCCCTCGGCCCCTAATTCGTTCGACGTTCGTGAATCCTCTTCGAAGGGCCTCCATCTCCGCCACCACCATCTGCGCCTTCCTAGCCGCCCCCGCAACTGTAGCGGCGGTCCTCTCTCTCTCTCTCTCTACCCCAAGGCCCTATTCTTCACCCACATCTTCTGCTCCCCCTTCTTCTTATCTCCAGCATCCTCTGCTCCACTTTCAAGCTATCTTGAATCCCGTGGCATCCAATCCACAACAAGGCAGAGCACGGATCCATCATTCAGCATGTTGGATAGGACGTGGCGATTCTGTTAAGGCGAAATGGAAATGAAACGGTGGTTAGTTGAAGAAGATCTTACATAATCGCCACGTGGGTCACTCCATGTGTCCCTAGCAAACGCTAGGAATTCGTTGTGTAGAAGCCAACAGGAACCGGAATTCTGCCTCTCAACTCCTTCGGCATCTTCGACACGAAGAGTCTGAGAATGCTCAGAGCTTCTGTTTTCCTTTTGATGGAAAGATAACTTCCCTTCGCTCATTTCTATAAGAAATGATGTTTGATACGTATGGATATCTCTTGGTTTCTTCATTATTGTTGAACGGTTTTCTGTATTAGTCTATTAGAGTTTCATTGCAAGGTTGTAGCTTATTGGCCATTCATATTAAACAGAGATGGGTTCATGTGAGTGAACATCAAATGATTCAAATAAAACAAATGGTTTCACTTTCATCATTCAGCCTTTTAATAGCTTGGTATTATATTCGCTCTGGACATGTTCTATGTTTTAAGTATACATTGAAAAGTTCTGTAGTGTTGTCACGTTCTCCTTGTTAGTGAGAGCATTGATGGATATATTCTTGTACGTGGTGCTTCCCTTTTCAATCTGTGCTATAATTCCAGCACATTAAGTGTTTTTGTACCGACTTTTTGATTCACTAGGATTATGCATAGTCTGTCTAATAGATCAAACTCCAAAATTGCAAATGTTTTAAGATGTTATGTTTTATATGTTAAAGTTATATATATGAAACTAAAACTGTTATGTGCTGAACTTGCTATGTATTGATCTTAATTCTTATTTGTATTGGAGTTTGATCTATTAGACTAGGTACAATATCATGACTGCAGCAACGACAAGCCAAGATCCTTTGTTGGTTGTTTCTATTGAATTCCACATTTTCAATACTTGTATGTGTTGAGCTTGTTATGTGTTTTGCTATGTATTGATCTTATTTGGGCATTTAGGAATAATGCAATCTTTTTTTGAATCCACCTAGTTAGGAATGCATACAATATTTTTTTGCTTCATAGTTAATACTTATGAATCTATTTTTGTTTATTGATAGTTAAATTGTTTATTTTCAGATGTCTAATATGTCTGCTACGGGTAGTACTTCATCTGCTTCAATCAATTTGATTGTTTGCCTGTTTGTTCATGAACTATGTAATACGAGTTTGTTGTGAGTTTATGTAATACGTAGGAAGACTGCACTTCGAAGTATGTATTGGTCAACTATGTAATACGAGTTTAAAACAGGTGCATATCATAATCACTTTCATTTTATTACACCTTTTTCATTAATTTTGAGCTAACTTCATGAAAATTGTTCAAATATTATTATTAAGATGGATGTTCGAGATATGCATAGCTTTAAATCTAGTTTATTTGATGTTGTGATTGACAAAGGTCTCTCTATCTCTTCATTAATTCTTTTTACATATGTTGGTCTTCCTTATATGTTGTTGACTTCATTATTCTGATTTATGATATTCTTGAAATGATGCTTCTCCAGGAACTCTTGATTCTCTTATGGTAAGCATTGCAATGATGGGGATCGCCTTTTATGCTGGTTTCATATCTTTCCTTGCAAATTCAATTGACGACTTCTGGCATGTGTTTGTTGTTTAATTGTTCTTACTTTGATGAAAAATATAAATGGCATTCTCATAGTCATAGTTAGAATACAATTATTCTCAAACACTAGAATGCTCTTTAAAATATAGAATGCTCTATATAATTGTGTGTGTATATATATACAAGTTTTTTAATTGTTTAATAGTGACATACTCGTACCTTAGTTTTTATAAAATTGCGTACCCCGTACCCGTACCCATACCGGGTACCGTACCCGTATCCATGCAACATAGGTTAAAGGAGATGATCTTGAAGAAATATCCAAGTTAAAAATGAATCTTCATAGATTATTTGACCTTAAAGATTTGGGTCAGCTCCACTATTTTTTGGGCACAGAAGTGTTGTATTCCACCCGAGGTATCTTCCTAACTCATCAAAAATATATAATGAATCTCCTTGAAGAAACGCATATGCTAGAATGTAAACTAAGTGACACTCCTATCAAAGTAAATCAGAAATTGTTCATTGGTGATAGTGAAGGGTTCAGAGACATTCACAAATATCATAAGTTAGTTGGCAAGCTTATATACTTACTATTACTCGTCCAAATATTGGCATTGTTAGCAGATATATGCATTCTCCTAAATCAGAAATTGTTCATTGGTGATAGTGAAGAGTTCAGAGACATTCACAAATATCATAAGTTAGTTGGCAAGCTTATATACTTGACTATTACTCGTCCAAATATTACTTATGCAGTTGGCATTGTTAGCAGATATATGCATTCTCCTACCAAGAATCATATGGATGCAGTGTATAGAATTCTTAGATATTTTAAATCAACATCTGGTATGGGTCTACTTTATTCTAAATCCTCCAATCTTGCTATTGAACTTTATTCCGATGCAGACTGGGCTGGATCTCAATATGACCGCAAATTAACTACAGGTTATGTTACATTACTTGGTGGGAATATTATATCGTGAAAAAGCAAAAAAAGACAGGTGTTCCAGATCTACAATTGAAGCAAAATACAGAGCGATAGCTCAAGCCATGTGTGAAGGAAAATGAGTATCTTCATTAATCAGTGAACTTGGATTTACTTCTATTCATCTTATACCACTATATTGTAACAGCAGTACAACAATTCAAATAGCTTCCAACCCTGTATATCATGAAAGAACCAAACACATAGAAATTGGTTGTCACTTAATCAGAGAGAAGATAACTCATCAAGAGTTCAAATTGGAGTACGTTAAATCAGCAAATCAGAGGGTTGATTTCTTGACTAAAGCTACTGCTAGCAGACAACTCAAAGACACGTTATCCAAGTTGGGTGTTCTCAATATCTTTCACCCAACTTGAGGAGAGTGTTAGAAGAGTTAGAGGTTGATAAATAATAATTGTTATGGGTTTTAGTCTCGTTATGGGTCTTAGTATAGATTAGGTCCACTTAGTAGTAGTTAGGTATGATTAGGGGCAGTATTGTCATTCAAGTTAGATAAGGTATAAATAGGCATTAGGGTTAAGTCATGTGATTAAGAAAATATCTGGCATTAGCTAAGTTATCAATAGCGCGCTATAGCGGCCGCTATAGCGCGCTATAGCGGTTTAGCGGACCCGCAATCGCTATAGCGGGTCGTCCTTAGCGAGCGACCCGCCATGGTGGAGTTAGCGCCGCTTACAGCGCTATAGCGGGCCGCAATAGCGGCCCGCTATAGCTCTGTAAGCGGTCGGATCCGCTTTGGATCGGGTCGATCCAGATCGACCCGACCCAACGTATATAAAGGGTTTCACGGAACCCTAATCCAGCCCGCGTCTGTCGCTCTCCCTCTCTCTTGTCGTCCGTGGCGCTCCCGCCTCTCGCCGCCTCCAGCCGCACCCGCCTCTCGCCGCCACCATCTCCAGCCGCTCCCGCCTCCAGCCCGCGTCTGTCGCTCTCCCTCTCTCTTGTCGTTCGTGGCGCTCCCGCCTCTCGCCGCCTCCGGCCGCGCCCGCCTCTCGCCGCCACCATCTCCAGCTGCTCCTGCCTCTCGCCACCTCCAGCCCGCGTTTGTCGCTCTCCCTCTCCCTTGTCGTCCGTGGCGCTCCCGCCTCTCTCCGCCTCCGGCCGCTCCCACCTCTCGCCGCCACCATCTCCAGCCGCTCCCGCCTCCAGCCCGCGTCTGTCGCTCTCCCTCTCTCTTGTCGTCCGTGGCGCTCCCGCCTCTCGCCGCCTCCAGTCGCGCCCGCCTCTCGCCGCCACCATCTCCAGCCGCTCTCGCCTCTCGCCGCCTCCAGCCCGCGTCTGTCGCTCTCCCTCTCTCTTGTCGTCCGTGGCGCTCCCGCCTCTCACCGCCTCCAGCCGTGCCCGCCTCTCGCCTCCACCATCTCCAGCCGCTCCCGCCTCTCGCCGCCACCATCTCCAGGTATGCGCATAAAAAAATCTGCAACTATTTAACCGTTTCTTTTTCTTCTCTTCCCATCTATTCAGTGGGAGCTACTTCTCGATTTCAAGTTCATTATTAACTTGTATTGTTAGGGATTCCATCCACAGCAACTTCATGCCTATAATCTTGAAATTTGTTAGTTGTTAACTTGTATTGTTACTTATTTCATTGTTCATACAGGGCATATAGCTCCACTCACACAATGATCCGTATGGAAATCTCCCTTGAAATCAAATGCAATTTATCTCAACTTAAAAGACCTTGAGTACAGCTAAGTTCTATGGGGTATGCACATGTGTATGTGCCTCCGTACAATGCTCTCGCTATGCCTATATGATGCATCCACTCTCCAACCATTCATTTAAAGACATTAAGTGCTGAATACTGTTTTCCAAACTACTGGCAATTCTCTCAAATGTGTATCTTCAACATGAAGAGTACTAACGATACATTTCATTGCACCTACCCATTCAAGACGATGCATTATCATATTATCCACAACAAAATCATGTGTACCTAGAGAAGATTATGTAGGATGAAAAGCTGCAACCAATCAATAATCTATGGCTGCTTCCTTATCATCGTGTTTCTTTTGATGATTATTCTGGTCTAACTTGTTCATTAGTAATTGCTTCATGATCCATGCAACGATTCATCTTCTTCCGTTCTTCTGTTTTTATTGTTCATTGTTATGTGATGGTTATCTGTTAACATCACATACCAATGAATGTTAATTATTTAATGTTCTATTTCTTGTATAAGGTTGGAAAACTGAAGCTGAGTCGTTATTCTTTTTTTGTTGTAGTGAGTATGGAATCATCAACAAGTGCAAGTGCTTGTTCTCAAAGTGCCAGTGGCAGTGGTAGTTGTGGCACAGAGACTAGTAAAACAACTGGTATTAGGTTTTCAAATCCAGCATACAACTATAGACCCCCAGGTTCGAAGGATCCAGGATGGAATTGGGGTTTGACAAAATGTAAGACGGATAATATGTCAGTATTTTGTACACTATGTGGTCATATTTCTACCAGTGGAATAACGAGGTACAAGGACCATTTAATGGGAAGAAGCGGAAATGTGGCAGCTTGCAAGAATGCAACTGAAGAAATAAAGAAAACAATTTATGATTACGTGCACGGTACATCTAAGAAGAAGGCCGAAAAGATTTCATTTCCATATCAAAGAGAACTTTCTAGTATGGAAGGTAACATAGTGACAAGCACCCAATGTTCATCATCTTCATCGTTATTTGGCTCACGACCACTGCTTTCGAAGGGACCCATGGATTCATTTGTGCGTTCATCGCCAGACTCACTACGACAAGCTACATTGGAAAATCGATATAAGAAAGAAGAAAGAGAACGAGTATGCATATCCATTAGCAGGTGGATGTATCAAAATGGAATTCCTTTTAATGCTGTGAGATCCCCTAGCTTTCAAGCGATGGTAAATGATATAGGGCAGTTTGGACCTGGAATGAAGGCTCCATCATATCATGAAGTAAGGGAAACATTCTTAGAGAAGGAAGTGGGAAGAGTAAGAGAGTTTACAAATGGATTTAGAAAGCATTGGGTTACTTATGAATGTTCTATTATGTCAGATGGATGGACAGATAGAAAACAGAGAACATTAATAAATTTTTTAGTACATTGTCCTCAAGGTACAGTTTTTCTTAAGTCCATTGATGCATCCCATGAAGTAAAGGATGCAAATAAATTGTATACATTGTTAAAAGAAGTAATCTTAGAGGTTGGAGAGAAGAATGTTGTGCAGGTGGTTACAGATAATGCAGCAAATTATGTTGCAGCTGGTAGAATGTTGATGGCTGAATTTAATCATTTGTTTTGGACACCATGTGCTGCACACTGTATAGATTTGATGCTTGAAGATATTGGAGAGACAAAAAGACTAAAAGGCATCTTCAGCAGGGCAAAGAAGCTAGTGATATTTATGTATGCTCATGGTCAGATATTGCATATGATGAGACATTTTACAGGAGGAAAAGACATACATAGACCGGCTGTGACCCGTTTTGCTACTAGATTCTTAACTCTGGACAGCTTGTGGCAGTCAAAAGAAGCTCTAAGATCGATGGTTATTTCTGAACAATGGGAAAAATGTCTTTTATCAGATAGTATTGAAGGAAAACAATCTAAGGCAATAATTTTGCAACTTAGATTTTGGAAGGGCATTAGTTTTTCACTTAGAGCAATGGGTCCTTTGGTAGATGTTTTACGTATGGTCGACAGTGATGAGAAACCAGCCATGGGCTACATCTACGAGAAGATGGATCGTGTAAAGGAACAAATAAAGGTGCGTAAATATTTCAATTTTATGTGTTATTTATTAATCTTTACTTACTTATTAATCTTATAAATTAATAACATTTAACTTCTTGTTTTATAGGTTAATATGAAAAACAAAGAAGAGCAATATGCTTTTATTTGGGAGATCATAGACAAAAGATGGGACAGGCAAATGCATAAGCCATTACATGCTGCTGCATTGTATCTGAATCTAGGGTTGTATTATGATTATGATGGGATAGAATCTAATGTTGAGATTAAAGGTGGTTTGTTTCAAGTTATAGCTATACTTGTACGAAGTAAGGAAGAACAACAACAAATCAGTCATCAACTTATAAGTTATCGAAGTGCAGCAAGTGGTTTTGGATTAGAATTAGCTATAAGTTCGAGGAAAACATGTGCACCAGGTAATTAATTCAAGAAACTTTGCTTTCTTTTAATTATTTCATTATTAAGATATGATTTAAGGTTTTTGAATATGATTAACTTATTGTTTCCACATGATTTTTAACATTTTATAATAGCTGAATGGTGGATGACCTTTGGTTATGGATGCCCTGAATTGCAAAGTTTTGCTATACGGGTTTTGAGCCTTACTTGTAGTGCTACCCCATGTGAGCGCAATTGGAGTACTTTTGAAATGGTAAGAAATTAAGAATTATGCTTTTTATTTACACTATAAATAAATGAAAGTTCTTTTATTGAGTTAACAACTTACCTAAATTCTTTCTCTTATCTTAGATTCATACGAAGAAAAGGAATAGATTATTGCATCAAAAGCTTAACGATTTAGCTTTTGTGCAATATAACGAAAAGCTCAGAAGAAGGTACGAAGAAAGGAAATCTAATGGAGCAAATTTTGACCCCATCATGTTGGCATCGGTTGAAGATCACGATGAATATCCTACTGATGATGAGTTTGTTGGTGACGATGATTCCCTTACTTGGCGAAATATCGATATGGCATCTGAAGCATCAAGAGCGGGTGCTACTGCTGTTTATACAAGGTCGAGGATACGAAAGCGACAAAAAAGGCAAAGCAAAGGGAAGGATAAGATGCCTATGGAAGATGAAGAAGAATTTAATTTTGAAGAAACAGATGAAGAGGAAGAGGAAATAGAAGAATACGGATCTTTTTCTGAAAATGAATGACCATGACCTAAACAATTAAGTGTGATACTGATTGTAAATTTGTAATTGAATTTTGATGGATGTTATGTACTTTTTGAATTAGCTTAGCATTTATGTACTTTTAATGGATGCATAAGCATAACATGTACAATCTTTAAAGATGCTTTCTAAGGCTACTTTCGATGCTTTATTGCAAATTATTGTTCAATGAAATTGTCATTGTCTTTGATTAGTGGGTAAGTATGATCAAAATAATGTAATATGTTATCTGTAGTTGCAACTTGCAAGTGATCGTGTTTTTTATAGTTTGTTATTCGACTTGTATTAAGCATTGAAAGTGATGGCACATTCGTTATCTTCTGTTGTAGGTGATCATCGAGTGGATATGGTGCATGAAAGTTCGGACATTAAAGCAAAAATGAAAGGCAAAAGAAGATTAGAAACTCCTATCACCAACATGTTCAACAGTTGAAATAATGAGAGATTAAGACAATAGCACCTGCACAGACATATCAAATCCACACGAGATTCCCAGATGTTCCTGAATTTGCTGGATAGCATATGGAATGCACCGTTCTGGGATAATAACTTGAGTGTTATTAACCCAGAACGGTGCATTCCATATGCTATCCAGCAAATTCAGGAACATCTGGGAATCTCGTGTGGATTTGATATGTCTGTGCAGGTGCTATTGCCTTCATCTCTCATTATTTCAACTGTTGAACATGTTGGTGATAGGAGTTTCTAATCTTCTTTTGCCTTTCATTTTTGTTTTAATGTCCGAACTTTCATGCACCTGGGTTGGAGATGAGGCATACTACAAATAATATGGGCTAAAAGGTATGTGGCATTCCTCCTTTACTAGTTTTTCCTGTTCATTAGTGAGTGTTTTGCTCATTCATTTATTAAAGAACTGGTTATGTTTCTTGATATTTCTTAGAAGTTAGAAAACCTATTATATATATATATATATATAATTTTTTAATCATAAATAAAAGTGTACCGCTAAATCCGCTATATCCCCGCTATATCCCCGCTACCGCTATATTAGGGTCAACCGCTAACAACCCGCTAACCGCTATTGACAACATAGGGCATTAGCCATAGGAACAGTCATCTTTCTTCCTTTTTGGGGCAGATTAGAGGAATGCCTCTAATCTGCCAAAATCTAATAAGTATATCATATTTTTCAGTCAATAAAATTATGGGATTTTGTAATAGCCATGACCCTGGTTATAAATCTTATGATGTATTTGTTGATTATGATCTACATTTTCTGTAATGAAACAATGAAATTAGATTGTTGTAGTTTATAACTTTGTATTTGTGTTATGTAATAAATTATAATCTTAACTGTGTAAACTTTCGTAAGCTTGTTGGTATATTGTTAACTTGCAGTTTAACTTTCTTACTCTCGTAGGCTTCTACACTCATGGTATTAGTTTATTTATCGTGAAAATGTCATTTTTAGTTGCATTACGATTGTGTTCTCTATCACTTGATTACCTTCTATTTTTTAATTACAATTTTTCATACTTCTTGGATTTTTTTATTTTTTCAAAATTTATAAAATAATATAATTTTTAATATATAGTATTGTACCATATCATACGATAGGGCACGATTATCAAGTATCAGTGTCTTGTACGATACGGGCACAGATACGCTAATTACAACATTGGTGTGGCTAAACTTCTACTCCACCTTAACTATGAGGGAGCATCTCCAAGGACTTGTCTTCTTGTAAAGTCATTGCAATGTTTCCTCCGATTAGCAAATCTCACGGAAACCATCACAATTAAGACCAATCATGAAAGCTTATCCAACTTATGTAAGAGGGAAAACCACCAAGGGCCTGAAATTAGACTTGCTGCAGTGATTTTTGAAGACATTGAATTATTCAAGTCACCGTAACTACAAGCAGAGGAATCCTCGAACAACATAATGCACCTCGTTCGGAACATGACCATTGTTTTTGTTTTGTTAGAAAAGAACCTAGGAATTCGTGATATAAGTGTGCAACAACAACCCAAACTTTCAAACAGTTAGGAACCATACCTGAATTGACGTAGCATATGATCCAATATCATCATCAGAACAATCATCCCTGTAATTCAGAAGAATCAGGTGAAAGGGTCATTCGTACCAAAGGGATACAATACATTTCAATTTGCACCGATATTTGAAGAAACCAAACAGCAGGCAAGCCTACGTCGAAAAGTGAGAACTAAAGAGCCAGCAAGTATTGGAACAGCGAGAGAGACTACTATACGGCGGCTGAAGTTTTCGATAGCGACGATTAGACAGAATAAGAGGTTCAATTTTACCTGAAAGACTCGAATTCCCCGCTGAGATTGCCAGATCTGAGTTTCGTTTCCTGAAACAGGAAGAAACAAAGAGGATCAGTGCAACGAAAGGTCGATCCATGAAATAGAAATCGAAGAGAGCGAGTGAAATCGTCCATAGCCGAAGAAAACGTTACCTGATAAATCCGTCCGGTAAGAAACGGACGCTCGAGATTCCATCTTGGACAAGCAGGGCAAGCACCGCCGCCTTCATAAGATCCACGAAGAGCCTCTGCAGGACGAAACCTAGTTCCGTCACTCCGGAGAGAGAGAGTGAGAGAGAGAGGTGACGATTTGAAAATGAAAAGAAAGAGGGAGAGTATCACTGAAAAGGGAAGCGTTGGGAACTTGGCGGGAGGACGCAGGACAGAATCGGTTCATCCAATCTAACCATGTGGGCATTCAACAGGATTCGTTCGTACCTGTATCGGAACAATCGGGTTTTGATTAGGGAGCTTGTGCTTGATGGAGCTATGATCTTGCGGCTCGAGCTCAGCCGTTAGGAAAGAAAGGGGAATCTAAGGGATGTGAATGTTAACCTGACCCGACCAAATCCAAATGGGACGGGAATACCCAACATAATCAAATTCTGGTTCAGGTACAGGGATAAGATGCCTTGATCTATGGGCAACCTGATACTCACCTTGACTTAGTATCAGACATATTTTATATTTATATATATATATATGTGTGTGTGTGTGTGTGTGTGTGTGTGAGCCCTTGCCACGAACCTACCAGAGAAAAGAGAACCCAAACCCGTAACCGTCCTGTTGCCATCCTAAAAGAGAACTGGTTAGGAGAGGGAAGGGGGTGAGAAAGACAGTGAATGAAAGAGAAGGATTTGCACAAGATACCAGCTTCGGATATATGGGACTTGAAGAAATCAAGGGGGTGGAATAGTGAAAATTGAGAGAGCGAGAGGGGTGGAGGGAAGCTATTTAAAATATATTAAAGATTAAAAAACCCGATTAGTCTCGCAAACAACTTGAGTTGAATGAAAACTAACAAAAGCCTAGATAGCAATGAATGATTTATATCATGATTTGTGAAAACGGATTGACTAGTACATTGGACCGTGATCCTCCACGCATTAGACTGGCGTAGAAAATCACCTTCTAAGGACCGATGTTCAAAAAGTAGAGAGAGGGAGAGAGGGAGAGAGAGAGAGAGAGAGAGAGAGTTGAGCTTGTGCCTCATAGCTGGTTGGAAAGTGACAACTGTCAATGTGCCTGCATCCATGATTATGATGTGCTCCACAATATGATGGCTCGTGGTTACTTGCAAGTTGCACAGCACAAACTACACATAAGGACGCCAACTCGGTGGATGCAGAAGGCTATATTGACTCGATGAAGAAGCTATTGGACCTGAGGCAACTCTATAACTTTTCTTCTCCTTCTGTATATTTTCTCATGCGAGATTAACCATTTTTCTTCCATTCATTCAGACTTTTAACTAGACTTAAATTGAATCCCCACTCGCCCAGGAGAGCTTCAAGAAGCTCGAAGATTCTATTGGACGAGCTGCCGATGAAACATTATTTTAGTCCAGGTAGGAGAAACTTTCATGGTAATCCCGCAAGCATTACGTTGTGATCTTTGCTGGAAAAAGGGAGTACAAGTTAAACATGAGAACGAATATAAGGTCAATGTCATACATTTTGCATGAGTAGCTTCAAACCTTCAGCCAATTTCAAGTGCAATAAGTCAGCAAAAAGAATTAGCCTTAATGACCCAAATCAGGAATATTCTTCTCATTTAAAAAGAGGTGATGTCCGCCAAAGAGCACAAAACTTTCATTCTTCTAACTTCATGTATCCGTAAGTATTTTATTAGGTAATCTACCAAAAAATAATAAGAAAGTGAAAAAGAACGGGTGGGAATGATGGGGAGCAGCTGCCCTTTTCGTGTTCTAATTTGCTTTTAGCTTTTACATTTTACAATGTTCTCAGGTACAATGTACATCATAGTGTGGAACTATCACTGGGTTGATTGTTGGAACCATCCACGTTATTTCCCGAAGAGGCCTCGTTCTCAACAGTTGCATGCACAGGGATTTCTTGAGCGGAGCTTGAAAGAGATTTAATTCTGCTTGTCTGCAATCCAGTGAATCTTGCAAGATCGACCCATTGCTGTCAAAGGGGTTTGAGTTAAAATTAGTTTGGAGAAGCAGAAAGGACAGACTGCAACTTTCGAAGAGACAATGAATCGAGCAATTTATTCAGAATTCCAAGTAAACTTTCGAAAATTGAACTGATCATCGCAAAAAAGAATTACAAACACCTGATCAAGCCAAAGAAAAATTTTATTGGATCCTATCAGATCTACCACAAAGCTGGTCTGAGAGCTTTTGACATGCAAAATATATACATATATATTGTATATATTATATATACACATGGTATATAGAAGCAACTTTACATGCTATCATATCCAAAGAAATCTTAATCATTCAATGTTAAAGTTGAATGACTGAAATTTGAATTCACAAAGCAAAAAGCTGTTGAATGAAGTTTGACTTACAACTTTATTTTTTGTTTTTTAAATTCAAATATCTTGAGATTTGTTTGGATATATGTTATGTTGCTAACGTATACCAAATAATATATATATATATATATATATATATATATATATATATATATATATATATATATATATATATATATATATATATATATAACCATCACAATGGTTATAGGTTTCTTCCCCTACTAGATGCACCCTGACGTAGCAAACTTATTTATCTTCAACTTTAACCGTGCTCCTTCATTACGATCATACAAGCACCAACCAAAGAAAAATGTTACATTAATCTTTGCTTGAAATTCATTAACATTTCATTCACAATATACTGTGTGATCGCTCCTTGATTATAATTGTAAAGTATCAAACTTGCTCTTAGAGTCTCTTGATCGTTTGAAGCATCAGGTAAGGTCTTAAAAGGATCTGGTTTAGTACTTTGACACAACTGTTGGGTCTACGTCATCTCTAACCAGGTCGATTCAATGTTAAAGGCACCAGAAAGTGCACTTCGCTAGAGGGTGATCCTTATGGTTGGAGCTACTGTTATTTAAGCATTAAAACAATACAACAACAACAACAACAACTAAGCCTTTTCCCATACTAGACGGGGTCGGCTACATGGATTCTTTGTTTCCACAGATCCCTATCATTTGCCATGTTAGCAGTTAACTCCCAATAAGCTAGATCATTCTTTATTGTTTCTTTCCAACACTTTTGTGGTCGTCCTCTACCTCTTTTAATACTTTTCAAATTTAGTTTTTCTAACCTTCTTACACGTTCTTCTTTTGATCTTCTTTCTATATGTCCAAACCATCTTAAACGATGTTCTTTCATTTTATCCTCTATTTGTGCCATTCCTAATTTGTTTCTAATAACCTCATTATGTATACGGTCTTTTCTTGTATGACCACTCATCCATCTCAACATCTTCATTTCTGTCACAGACATCTTTTGTACATGTTGATGATTAACTGCCCAACACTCAGAACCATAAAACATGGCAGGCCTAATTGCTGCTCTATAATATTTACCTTTTAATTTTAATGGTATCTTCTTATCACAAAGAATACCTGATGCTCCTCTCCATTTTAACCAACCAGCATTAATTCTATGTGTAACATCTCCATCAATTCTTCCATCACTTTGAAAAATTGACCCTAGGTATTTAAAACTTTCCTTTTGGGGAATGCAATGTGTGCCAATTTTAATTTCTATGTCCTCTGAAGTAGACAAATGATCAAACTTACATTCCATATATTCTGTCTTTGTTCTACTAAGTCGGAGGCCTTTGTTTTCTAATGTTTCTCTCCATAGTTCCAATTTTCTATTAACTTTTTCCTTAGACTCCTTCACTAATACAATGTCATCTGCAAATAGCATACACCAAGGTACTTCATCTTGAATATGTTTTGTTAACTCATCCATTACCATTATAAATAAGTATGGACTTAAAGTTGATCCTTGATGTAACCCAATATTAACTTTAACGAAGTCTGTCGTTCCATAATGAGTCCTCACACATGTTTTTGCACCATCATACATGTCTCTTATAAGGTTAATATATGTCAATGGGATATCTCTTTTTTCCAAAGTTCTCCAAAGAACCTCCCTCGGTACCCTTTCATAAGCTTTTTCTAGATCAATAAAGATCATGTGAAGGTCTTTCTTTTTTGCTCTAAAATGTTCCATAAGACGTCTCAAAAGGTGAATCGCTTCAATAGTAGATCTACCTGGCATAAATCCAAATTGGTTCTCTGTTGTACTTGATACTTATCTTAACCTACGTTCGATAATTCTTTCCCATAATTTCATAGTATGACTCATTAACTTGATACCTCGATAATTCGCACAATTTTGAATGTCTCCCTTGTTCTTATATACGGGTATAAGTGTACTTGCTCTCCATTCCTCGGGCATCTTTTGGTTTTTCCATATTTCATTAAATAATCTTGTGAGCCAAGTGATTCCAATTTCTCCTAGTATTTTCCAAACTTCTATAGGAATATTATCTGGTCCTACCGATTTACCACTCTTCATATGTTTAAGAGCCTCTTTGACTTCATTCTTTTGAATACGTCGGTAGAAATTGTGGTTTATATACTTTTGTGACTTGGCTAAATCTCTTAAACTAATACTAACATCTTTATTTTCATTAAAAAGATTATAAAAATAGTTTTTCCATCTATTTCTTATATCATCATTTGCCACTAGAATTTTTTCATCCTCGTCTTTTAACCATTAAAACAATGTGAATATAAAATTAGACTAGCCAACTAGGTTCACCAAACCTATCTTTGCTTCTGATATTTGATCTTGATATGCGCTTTGACTTTTGAAAGGTCAGTCAGGCCAACCTCATGGCACAAGTTAATTCGAGAGATATTGCCTTCTCTGTTATGAATCCAGATATTTAGAGCAAATCAGCTTTATGATTACGAAGGAAAATCCCCCTTGCCCGTAGATAGCTTCTGTAGTTGGTGATATAGAGTTGAAGAAGTTGCATATTCACCAAAAATAATGAGGACAAGGAAGGAGGGTAATAGACCTAAGATTTCTCTCAGACTCACACTTGTAAGATCTAAAGCCCCTTCTGAAAGGCAGACCTTCAATACTTTTCTTTTCAGGGATTTGACATACCACCTAAAGCAAAACCTGAATCTCAGTAGGGTAGAGTCCAGTGAAATATCTTCTCTACCTAGGGTCCTAAGGTATTCACATAATGAAAGTATCTCTGCAGATTCTCAATAGAGATATACACCTTTCATCAAACCTCACAATGGGAGACATCAGAGATGCACAATTAAAAACAGCACCTATCTGAAAAGGAAATGAAAGGTATAGTAACGTAAAACAGAAGCCTGGCAACTCTGCATATTGCAGTACACTATTACATGATTCTTTTTTCACAAACTAGTTAATTTCATCATTCTAACCAAATAATTCTCTGTATCTATTATGATGCTGCAACTCATGCATTGACATAGCTTGAAAAATAGTGGAAAACTTTGTCAGAACAGAAGTGCAGACACATGATGTTTGGCTTACAGGCTTACAGCAAAGTGCATTCAAGCCACATTTACTTTCCATTATGTTTAGCTTACAGCTTTCAAACACGTCACTCATACGAAAACACTCAAGTACTTAACAGAACTGCTTGGAAAGGCTGAAAGAGGTCTAACCTGCGTTCCCCAGTATGAATTGACTGTTCGAGCAACAAAGGACAGTGCGTTCACAAGAATTGGATCTGAAGCCAAAAACTCATTTGAAATGCGGTGCTCCACTACCCCAGCTATAATCTGCAAAAGAATTCATAAAACAACGTCATGGCAAGGATCTAAAGTGGTCCTATAAAAAAAAGAGTACCTAAAGCGACCAAAAAGTAGAGATGCAGACCAAGAAAACTAGCATTTCTTCCAATGCTTTGACATCTCAAGCATTTCATATCCAATGTGAATTTTGCAGGAGGAAAATGAACTAAATCATAACTACATTTCAGACACAACAAAATGAGTATTGAACATGGAAATCCTTAATGTTAAGAGTGACAAACCTGATACCGAATGTTTGCTGAGGTCCCGAGAAAACATCCATAAACAAGTGCTGTCTTCAGTATTGGAGATCTTTTTTGTTTCTTACTTCCTATTGCGACTGGGTTAAGGTATCTCCTTAAAGCATATAACATGTTAGAGGATGCAACAGCCCCTATGCTGGATATAATTCCAACCCCAAAGAGTTTTGCGCCTCCTACAAGCACAGATGCGACTCTATGATTCAAGTTCCAGTCTTTCCCAGGAATACTTGTCTGGAAAGCATTATCAGGGATTGATCCAAGGAATCCTTTTAACATCGACAGCTTCTCTGAGTCAACAAGACTATCATCATATGGCAAAAAGGAAAGGGTTGGAGCAGGAAGCCACACAGTAAAGAAATCAACGACTGAACCCCTGATTGTATCAGTCAGAACATAGTCAATCTCTTCAAAGAAATGCTCCTTCCGTCTTTCATATTGTGCCAAGAGAGTTGTAGTTATAGAAATGGCCTCTTCTATAGCCAGTCTGTGTAAGAATTTGGGGTCAGCCAATAATCTTTCACGGAAACCCTGCAATATGAAGAGAATCAAGTTCGTATAGATATGAATGACCTTGTATTCTTTTAGTTATCAAATGCAAGTCCATGTGTTGAAGTTACGGAATAACTACTTTCAAGTAAAAAAATCTAGTAATTAATGAGGAAAAAAAGTCCATGAATTGCCAAAGAAAGCCCATATTCTATGTTACACAGGTACGTCAATTTGGTTGACGTACCCATATCCAGTACGTACCTGATACGGGTACGCGTATCGGTACATGTGGTTCATACCGATACGTGTGCTACATACTGATATGTGTGCTTCACCAAGTTGTGGCTCTTGTTTGAGTTGTTCCAGCCGCTTCATGCTTAAAAAGCATGTATACGTGAATTTCTAAGAATGACAATGGAGTGATTCATAGAGTGCATCCATCAGCACGCTGATCTCCAACAGTGTAAGGGATCTTAAACTGAGTGTCGTGGTACGTATGCGGTATGCAGCCACAGTGGCAGATGATGAACTGCAACCATTTCATGCTTAAAAAACATGTATACATGAATTTGTAAGAATGACAATGGAGTGATTGACAGAGTGTGTCCATCAGCGCTACGATCTCCAACAGTGTAAGAGATCTGAAACTGAGTATGTGCCATGGTACCTATGCGGTATACAATCGCAGTGGCAGATGATAAACTGCAACAAAGCCACAAGCATGACTTTTTCATGATCTCTCTCTCTCTCTCTCTCTCTCTCTCTCTCTCTCTCTCTCTATATATATATATATATATATATATATATATATATATATATATATATATATATATATATATATATATATATATATATATATATATATATATATATATATATGCCACTGGTCTTTAAGGAAGCAGTTGGATTATCAATCTTGGATGGGAGTTCTTTGGGCTTATCTAATGCATGTGACTAAAATCTTTTCAGATGATATCTTTACGTAATCAAATCATAAGGGTGGAAACTTTGCTTAAGACATAAAAAAGGACAGTCCCAGGCCATAAAATTTGGTTGCAATCTCTCCGAATACAAAGTTGTAACCCTCGGTATGGATTAATGGTCAAGCACAGATTCAAATAGAATATTCATCTGAAAAGATTCAAACACTTTAAAAAATTGCGTACCCCATACCTGTACCTTAGTTTTCTAAAAACATTGCGTACCCCATACCCGTACGAGGTACGGGTAGTGTACCCGTATCCATGCAACATAAATTTAAATTGATAAAAGGACAAATAAAGAGTTGTAACTACACAAAGTGAGAAAACAACATAAACCATTTAAAATTAAAGCAAGAATGTGAGTTATCTAGATGCCAAACCTGAAATTGTTTCGTCAGTTCTGCAATAAATGGATACTGCTCCAGATCAAAGAAGTTCTGTAGCACTTCTGGAGACACCAATCCAAGGTCCAGTCCTCTCTGCAGGTCCTGAAGAAATAGGTTCGAAAGGGCGCATCATGCATATGCGTATACATGATAGACTTGTGAAAAACCCCAAATTTTATACAGATTAACATTGAACACGCTGGTCTCAAGGATTCAGGACTAACATTAAGTTTTAATGATGGTGCAACAATACCATTGCAGAAATCAAGTATCAACTAGTTATGAAGATCCCCTTGGATCATTACATGTTACGTAAACTCTATTGCTCCATAAATGGGCCTGAAATGTCTGCCCCCCTCCCCCCCCCCCCCGGGACAGGCCCATTTTGACATCTCTAATGAATAGCAACATCTAAGGTACACTCTGTCGCTGAAGTGAATGAAGCCATGAGCGCATCATTAACCTAGACCCTAGGCGACCCAAGTATTTATGAAGATCCCCTTGGCCCAGTAGAGTTTACCAAACCAAATTAAAATCACGATTGACGTACCAGGTTTTCTTGTTATTTTCAGTTTTCTCTGTACATGATAGTATAGTTCATAAACTCTGACAATCGTCTGCATCAACTGGTTAAAGTTTCAGAGTATATTTAGCTTCGTACCTCACAAGTGACCTCAAGATAACCTTTACTGGTTTGAAATAAAAAGAGACCGAGAACAGAATTTGCACTGGGAAACATAACTATCCTAAGGAACTGAATGAAGATTGCATGCTTTACATCAAAGCAGCAGATGGCACACGTGAATCAAGCACGGACTAACAAGAAGGTTGTGAGAGTGGCATAGTCACACAGATAACACAAATGAAACTAGTGCAAGATTTCTCTGAAAGACCATGAATAATTACCACTAACCTGGGGTAGAGCATCTCGTCTTCTGCTGGCCGCGTTCATCACCCGTGCAATTTCAGCACGATCGAAACAATTCCTACTGCATGGTCTAGCAGCAGAGTACCACAAGAAATCAGCAATAGGAACCTCTCCTTCTTTACGTAACTCTTGCCTTTCTGGATTAAGCAATATGACAACTTGATTTTTCTTTTGCAACTTCTTCGAAATTCTTGCAGGCAACCCAACACCTCTAGATCCATGTACCACATGGCTGGCACCTGTTACAACCACTAACATGCCAACAGATCCTCCATCTTGCAAAGCTTGCAACACAATCTGAGACATTGTGTATTCTTCAACAACTCTTGACTGCGCAGATAAATAAGAACTTGGACCAAACGGAACAGACAGATTTGAGGAGGAATTAATATCTATTGATGTCCTTCGTGAAAATCCACTAACAAACCCACTACCAGCTGGAGGGGCATATGTTCTACGCTCTGCAGAAGTAAGGCCTCTTATACCTTCAGCTTGGACTTTCCTCAAGACCTAATAATTTCAAGTTAATAAAAGCAATTGTCAACAGATCTCCTGAATTTGGATAAACAAAGATAAATGTTAGACGGTTTAAAAAGAATTATCACTACCAGAACACCAAGAGAATGGAACTATTCAAGTAAATACAACCACAGCCGCAGCAATGATTAACAACACCAAAGTACACAAATGACCAACATCCATTCCTCCTTCATTCTTAAACTGCCAGGTCATGCTAATTAATAATCTCTTGGAGTAACTGAGGAACATCAGTTTGACATCTTTAGACCAGACAACCATACAAAGGGAGCATGGTTATTTATACAAGATCCAGGATATCCAAAATGAAAAACAGTGAAGAAATACCCGGCTTGGACCCAAAGAGAGATTCTTCAAAGTCCTCCTCCTTCTTAAATAAGCTAACTTCATAGATATGGTTATACTTATCTGCAACTTGTAAAATGGATTCAAAGAAAGGAAAACAACATTTCTCTCTTTCAAGTAAAAAGAAGAAACGCAACATATGTTTTTGTGTCAGACAACTCATTAACTCATTGGCTAACTTGACATAAGAAAAACACCAAGTTTAGGTAATGCGAGCTTCAGGCCCACTTTTAAGGCCTTCAGCAAACAAACAAACAAACGTATTTGTTTCTTCTACGGATCAGGTGCTTTTTTTTTCCTGACATGGCAATTACCCAGAGCATTAGCTCAACTGGCAGGACTCTCTGACTCCTCCGCTGTAGGTGGGGAGTTTGACTCGTGAGGGAGTGGATGCATATGCATTGTTAGGCTTTGGCCTCCCTTTGTAAGAAAAAAATATCGTTATTTTATCCTTTATGGATAACAAACGTATAAAATTTGCCCTATTTTCTCTCATTGACACAGTGGAATTGACTTTTCAAAAGTTTTTCATAAGCTTCTCAACCGGACCAGGTAGGAATGCTTCATTGATACTTCGAAGTTGAAGATTAGACAACTACTATATCATTCTTAGTATCTGAAGGCAATTGACGTGAATTCAGAAGCAAATCAAAGATTAGTTTACATTTGATGTTTCCTTTAGCACATGGAAGAGAGAAAATGGTTAACCAAACATGAATTTATCAGCATACAAGCAAGAATATGAACATGTTCCAACAGATGTACCTCAAGAGGTGTCCCACAAGCTATCAGGTGCACTCCATTATCACGGCAATAATTCAGGAGAGGTTCATACTCCAACCAACGATCTGGTGGCCAGTGTGATACAAAAGATCTTAAGCTTTCCCCGTCAATCCTGCTGATCAAAATTCACCTTAGCTTTCGAGGTCATATTTTAGAAGCTTTTAAGATCTGCAACAAACTTTCATAATGCTCCCTATGTGATGAAGAACATGAAAGCGAGGAGGTATGCTACAAGGAAGAAGTTGGCTTCTTGCAAAACATACAAACAGAACTATTGAAATTTTGAAAAGAGAAGGACACTAACATCTACTCCCGAATAATAATTCAGTGAATTCATCAAGAGGAAGGAAAGGAACAGCATCCTGGTCGAGCCCAATTTTGCCTTACCTGACTCACTATATAAAGTATGAACTGTGGGAAAAAATTATAATTTGCCTAGGACTAAGAATCCAGGCAAATCCCCTAAATTATACTGGTATTCAGCTATATTGAGATGAAGGAATCCAACCACAAAAACGCTTGGTCCACATAATGTTTAGGTGGGAGATCTATTGCTCTAGACCAGTTCTACATGATTGAAGACCCAACTTGCCGCTTTAGCCTTCTTGACTCAAAATCACGGAATGCTCATATACCTTCCACACATATCCTGAAAGACATCATCATGCGATTGTTCTGCTGCTAACATTTCAGATGTAAACATGGATTTGAAGTGTTCACATTCAAATGTCTGCATGCTGAAGCAGATGATCACAGCAGAAGGTGAGACCAAGTTCACCAAGTTTGATTTTTGAAATATTATAAAAACATTGATTAGATGATTCAAGATACGGAAAGTAACTATAAAGTTTTAGGAGGCCATAAAATTGTTCTTTTCTGATAGACGAAAATGGCCCCAACATCACAGTTACAGCTCGACACATAGAATCAATTATGACAGTTCTGTCATCCAAGAAAGATAGTTAAGTTCAAAGCACCATCAACTTTGATCTTGAAATTTGAAAGAAGTAAAAATGACCTTTTGCTCGTGTATTCGTTTAGCTGCTCCTGCAAATTGCAGGGGAAAGCTTCAACAGCTAGAGAAATAGACCGACTCTGGTCAAAGCACTTATTTCTTAGATTTCTCACTATCTCAAGCTCAAGGTCCTGCATGAACGAAAAAGAACAATAAAATCAAACTAAGAGCTCCACCCATCAAATTCACCACAAGAAAGGGGATTTTAGATAAATTTAAGACATGAAATAGCATGCTTAAATGCAAACCTTCAATAATTTGTGTGTGTGCAATCGCAAAAATCATTTTAACTATGATAGCATCTGCCAAGACTAAATTAAATTAAACCCAAGTTCAGAAAATGTTCAGTATCAATTTTTTCTGGAAAGAAGAATGGCCAGCTAGTTGATATCAAGGATCAAATTAGGTCCTTCATTACCATCCAATTTTTCGTCTAACTGTTTCAATAACGAGAACGTTATTTTCATGATTCCTACGCACTCACTCCAAGTTGAGGAACAGCAGCCTCCGTATCAAGGAGTTTTTGGCCATCACTTCTCATCATTCTTTAATTTTCAAATTCGTCGCACACGATCCTATGCATTTCGATTAATTTCAGCCAAACTATGAGTTCAATGAAGTTCATTCACATATTCTACGCAATAACATTCGAATTATAGTCCATATTTAAACGAAGAAATCAAGCAAAAACATCGAAGGAAGAAGCTGGACGGCAAATAAATAACAGAAATGCCAGAAAAATGTTCAAAATATGATTCAGAGATCGAAAAACCAGGAAAAGGCAGACCTTATCATCGCGGACGGGAACGTGCTCTGCCTCGCCCAAGTAAACGACCCTAGCGTTCAACAACTTCTCCCAAATCCGACTCTTGTCCTTCCCTAGCGCCAACGGTTCTCCGATTACCGTCGCATCGTATACCCTAGAAACGATAATATCCTCCTTCTTCGGGGTAGCCGCAACACTAGCGGCACCCGCTGCTGGACTCGAGCTAGATCCCGCCGGCGACGCATCACCGGCGGCGGCTGCCAACGCTGGACCCGAAGCTAACCACGCCCCTCCGATCGCCAGGAGCGGCTTCAACAAGAACTCCCTCCTGTTTCCACTATTCACAGAAGCCTCCTCCTCGTCTCTCGCCGGATCGATTTCCGGGCATCTCGGTTCGCGTCCAGGCATCTGAGAGAGAGAGCGAACGATCCGACGGGGACGGCGGCATCTCTCCGGCGATATAGTGACCGGCAAACGGTTCAATGAAGGTTTCCGGAGACCGGCATTAGGGTAGGTGAGTGGCGGTAACGGGCCGTTAGCGGCCGCTGCCATCGTGGGAAATCCAACAGAGGAAAGCGGCGCAGCTTCTCCAGTTTATACTTCTCCGCCGTTGCTTCATAGTTTCGTGTGGTGCTCTGATGGATGAGCATACGTGTCACGATATGGATGACATCATTTACGAGGCTTCGTTCACGAAACGAGAGGCTGCGAAATGACGGAAGGGAAATTCAAACACTCATTGTTTCGGGTGACCGGTCCCTCCATAAATATTACGATATTACGCAGGCGAAACCGGGCTTGGGGAGCCGGGTGATACTTAGCTTCGATATAAGTAGATAGAAATGGCCGGTTCGGAACGGACTCAACGATTCGATTCGAAAGAGAACCGGGCCGCAACCGACTGACCCGAAATCCGCCGAACTGTGACTTGAACCAGAACTTCGGTTACGGTTCCGAAAGTTAGTAAACCCAACTGGAACCGAGACCCCAACTCCGGAGGAACCCGGCAATTCTTGTCCGTTCAAATCGATTTATGTCAATAACTCCAGTTTTATAAGTCAGCTTCTCTTAATTAACTAAACTTACTTTAAATTTAAAACTGTAATATATATTATATATAATATATATTTAAACCGAGATCAACCATGGAAGGGTTCCGGTTACCTATGTTTATATGCAGACATGTTCGGTTTAGAACCGGATTGGCAGTTTTATCGGAAACCAAACCAGGTTGAACTAGTCAAAGCGAACCTCAAACTAGAATTGAACCTTGGTTCCATTTTAGTTTCACCTTTTGTGGAACCGTAACCAGGCTAGAATTGGAACTGAGGAACAACCATTGTAGTGATGACATGTCAAGCATTTACTATCGAGAGCTTTAAAACCAATAAATATTTAATAGTAATATTAAAATAATCTATGGTTCTGGAACCGTCACTTTTGGGGTCGTTCTAGTTCTCATTGAAGAGCTAGTTTCAAACCCGATTTGATTTATTATGTGGACTTTATATTATTAATAAGTATTTTTATTTTAAAACATTAATAATAACTGATTGATATTGCTTATTGACATAAACCTTACACATGAAATGACGAGTTTCGGAACCATAGCCATGTCTACCTAAGCAAACATAAAATCATAATTAAAACATAACTACTTGATAATAAAACCAACGGTTCAACTTACATGTGAATCGAGGACCAAATGACTCTTTTACGAGCAAAATTTCATGATTATATCCTAAATAAAGACCTTATATCCATATTTTTCTTATGTAAAATTACTATATTAATAAACTAAATTCAATTACAATTCTGATGGTTCAAACCATGTTGAAAACGGATTCTGGGCAGTCCCAAAATGACCCGAAACATTATATGGGTCCTTATAAAATATGTTTAGACTCATTTAAGAGATTTGAATCCATTTACTAATAACCTTTCCTCAACCTCTACGGTATTCGACACTGATCCAAGCTTGTGTCACCGTCAAGACACGATTACCCATACACACCCGTATATGACATGACCATGACACATCTTACAGGCCGATACGACATTGCCCAATCAATCGCCTTTTGCTATTGTTCTCGGTCAAAAAATACCATTTCTGGTGGTTTTCTTGTCCAATACCAGGGTTTGCCCCTCATTGCACAGTAGTGGTTTGGTTGTTTTTTCAAAGAGAAATGAGGAAAACCGAGATTCCAAACAAATCGGCTCGTTAACTCAAATTTTATGGCCATAACCGAGCTTGATGATGCTTGAAGTTTCACCCAATCCCGTCGTTCACCTTTCCTCCTCCTTCCTTGACTCGATTGATGATTTAGCACTGGCGTTTTTTTGTCGAAAAAAGAAATGAATGAAAAGGAGCATTTTACCTTAGGAATCTGGCAGTTCTTCACGATTTCCGGCGTCCTTGACGGAGAATCTCTCTCTTTATATGTGGTTTTGCTGCATTCTCCAAACTACCGAAAAGGCCTACTTGTGCCCTTTCATGGCAACCAAGCAGGAGGGCAGTGGCTCTCCTGTCGTGCAGGTCCGGGCTGAATCAGACCCAATTCCGACCGATCCAACCTAGAACTAAATATGGCCCTTTGAAAACTGGCCTGAGTTTGAATTTGAACAAAAACATGCTGCAAAAAGGACCCCAAGGGTTCTCGGCTTGGTTACGGTTCCTTCCTACCGCAAAACCAAAACCAGATCAAAACTGACACTTTAAATTGTGGTTCTGGTCCAATTTTACAAGGATCGCCGATCTACATTTTAAACGCTAGCAACAATGTATGAAATTTTGGTTAATCATATTAGGGTTACGTCTGTACATCGAGTCAGATAAAATCGCCTAGTGAAAGGAGAATGATACTCTGTATCACTGTTGTATTTTATCAACACTGTCAAAAGTTTTATTTGATGTATATAGTTTTTTTCCTTCCACGATAGCAAAAGATCTGTGAACTACCTTGGATTGAAAATATAATAGTGAAGACTTTGGTGTTGAAAAGTATTTCGTGGTCAAGTTCTTTAGGTATCAAATGATAGAGGAGAAATATGTAATTGAACAGACTCACGAGTTTCATTTTTTATGCCATGGTCTGAAGGAAGCCGAAATGGAGCTTCTTAACAAGTTTATTGTTATGTCTATTTTAGAGAAATTTCCTAAGTCTTTGGAGGGTTTTAGCCTATATCTCAAGCACAAGAAGGGTAAGATCACCCTTGATGATCTTTTGGTAGACATACAATAGAGAAATAACATAGAAGTCAGAAACCCATTATGTCTCTAGACAACAACCCTAGAGTTAATCTAACAGTCGGAAAGAAACAACCTAGTAATCCTAAGGGAAAACAGGCAAAACATAAACCAAAAGAAAGATCCAAAAGAAACCCAAAAATAAATCGTGCTGACCTTGTGGTAAATGTTGAACATTGGGAGAAGGATTATCTCTCTAAGAAGCCAAGAAGCTTGCAACCGTTGAACGAACTATGATCAATATGGTGGTAACCACTACACCTACTAGTGTCAGGTATCTATCCCTCAAACCCCATCTTCTTTCAGAAACTTGCAACGGTTGAACGAGCTATGGTCAATATGGTGGTGACCACTACACCTACTAGTGATAGGTATCTATCCCTTAAACCCCATGTTCTTTCTATTTATAAGTCACAATATTTGATAGTAAACACTGGGGCTAATGTGCATGTCTGTGTTGACCAATCTCTGTTTGTTTTTTATCAGGTTGTCTATGGGCGAAGAATGACCTTAGGAGATTATTTGATTGCTAAAGTCAAGGACGAAGTATGTGTGGACTAAAAGTTTCTTTCGGAAAAGGTTCTAACTCTTGAGGGAGTTAGATACATTCCAACAATTCCCCAAAATATCCTTAGTGGTCATGCTTTAGTTAAGGAGGGATTAAGGTTAGATTGCAAGTGTAATAAAGTCGTTATTACATGACTCAATACTTGGTGTTTCTTTGGGAATGGCTATTTGTGTAATGTAGAGGATCTGTTTAAAATTCATGTACAACCAATTGTTAATTCTTATATGAATTTTAATGATAATAAAGTCACTACTTCTGTTTCATCTTTTTCTTTAGTGTATAATGTTGAATCATTTGATGTATGATATGCTAGGTTGGGTCATGTAAACCTTAATTTAATGAAAGAATGATGAATTTAAATCTTATCTCTAAAATTGTCATAAATAAAAAACACAAATATGATATATGTGTGCAAGCGAAGCAACCTAAGAAACATTTATATACGGTTGAAAAGAAATCCGAGATTTTGGATTTGGTGCACACTAATGTTTGTGAATTCAATGGGATGACTACAAGGGTTAACAAAAGATATTTTTTAACGTTTATTGACGATTGAAATAAATATTATTATATTTACTTACTTAAAAGTAAAGATAAAATTTTAGAAAAAAATCAAATATTTAGAAATGAAGTACAAACTCAAACAGGCAATGTACTTAAACGATTAAGGTCTGATAGGGGAAGAGAGTATACATTAAATCTTTTCCAAGTATATTGTCAAAACAACAATATTGTTCATGATGTTATTGTTGTACTCTCCTCAGTATAAAGGATAGTTGAACGAAAGAATAAAACCATGTGTGATAATTAATATTTTTCTTCAAAGTTTTGGGTTACCTACCTACATGTGGGGGAAGCTTTGAATATGGTTTGTCATGTTCTGAATATAGTTTCCCATAAGCATTAGGAAAATAGTCCCTTTGAGTTTTGGAATGGTTGAAAGAATAGTATCAAATATCTCAAAAGTATAGATGTGTCTTTCGAAAGTACTCATCCCTAAATACAAGAGAAAGAAATTGGGACATAAAACAGTGGATGCTATATTTCTAGGTTACGTGGAGACAAGCTATGCGTACAGATTCTTAATCATTAGATCTGATGCTTTTAGCATAAACATTAACACAATTATTGAGCTCTGTTATGCTATATTATTTGAGAATGTGTTTCCCATGAATACTGGAGATCCCCAAAGTGTATCTTCTCGATCATATAGAAAAGATGACAAATGTGGAAGGTGACCCTGATTGTGTTGTTTTCAGATCAGATGACTGAGAAAATAATTGAAATAATGAGTAGTAAACGACCTACGATATCAAAGGACTTTGGAAAGTGACTTTGTTACTTTCAATGTTGAGGATGGTCCTATCACCTTGCAGCAAGCTATTACCTCACCCAAGGTTAAGTCTTTGAAGGAAACTGTTAATGATGAAATCCAATCAATTCTTTCCAATGGTACATGAGAATTAGTGGTTTTGCCTCGTGACTGTTCTATTGTGAGTTACAAGTGGATTTTTAAGAAAAAATTGAATGCAAATGGAACAATCAATAAGTAAAAGGCTAGATTAGTTGTTAAAAGATACACACAAAAGGAAGAAATAAATTACTTTGATACCTATTCTCTAGTTTCCCGAATAACATCCGAGTATTTATAGCACTGACCTTCGTATATGATCTCATAATCCATCAGATAGATGTGAAGACTGTTTTCCTACATAATGACCTTCATGAAAAGTTTTATATGGATTAGATAGAGGGATTTGTGGCTCATGGGGATGAGTCTAAGGTGTGTAAGCTTGTTAAATAATTATATGGTTTGAAACAAGCCCTTAAACAATAATATGAAAAGTTTGATTATGTGATATCATCTTTTGGCTTCGTTTCTAATGATTATGATAAGTGTGTATACTGCAAGTCGATCAATAATGCTTTCATCATTCTTTGCCTATACGTAAATGATATATTGTTGTTTGGTTGCGATATGACAATAGTCAATGAGATTATGTCATTCTTATGTAGTAAATTTGAGATAAAGGATATGGGTGTGGCTGATGTGATTTTATGGTTTAAAATTATAAGGTCTACTGATGATATAATAATATCTCAATCTCACTACGTTGAGAAATTTTAGAGAGATTTAAATATACAAACTGTAGACCCCATATGATTCATGAAAGTGGTATTCCTGCGTCTCAACTATGATATTCTCAGATTATCGGTAGTTTGATGTATCTAACTAACTATACACGACTAGATATTGCATTTGCTGTGTATAAGTTGAGTAAATACACTAGTTGTCTAGATATAACTCATTGGGAAACTCTACACATAGTGTTTCGCTATGTGAAGGGAACAATTTCCCTTAGACTACGTTATGGTAGACATTCTTTGGTTCTTGAAGGATTTAGTGATACTAGTTGAATAACAAAAGTTTTAGGAGTAATGGGGTCACTGAATGTGTGTTTCTTATGGGTGGTGGCTTGGTTACCTGAAAATCCAAGAAACAAACTATTTTGGCTCATTCTAACTTTGAGGCAGAACTATGTGCCTTGGATGAGACTAGATTGAAAGTTGAATCACTTAAGGGATGTACGCCCCGACAATTTGAACTCAAGCCTTGCCTCACATGGGTCGATTAATCATCTTTGATACCAAGATCATAACGAGAGAGAGAAACACACGCACACATAGAGCAATATTAAGTCATTTATTTATTAATCACCATTGATAACCATTGTTGTAACGAAGATCTCCAAGGGATTTAATCCTGGTCCTCCTACTAGCAAAGCAAGGTTTGTACATGACACCACCCAAATTACCGACATCTTTGATATCATAACAAGCCCAGAGAATTAATGTGAAGAAAATGTCACTTCACATTAATTCATAACAAAACCCTTAAGGTAAAAAGTTTTAATAAATATTCACCAAAATCACACATCATGATAATTTGTTAAGAAAACCCTATGACTAAAAGTTTACATGGTTGTATATAGTGGAATGTAAAAATATTAAAAAAAGAAGAAGACTACAAAGTGTTGAAATGAAACAATAAAGAATGATCTAGCTTATATTGAATTAACTGTCAACATGACCCATGATCAAGCTCTATAAAAACAAAGAATCAACACTAGCTGACATCACTTAGTATGAGAAAAGATTTAGTTTTATTGTCATTATTGTATTGATTTTCCAAACATGATCTCGTAGGTTCACCATGACACTAAGGCATTACTTTTAGTGAAATGTTCGGTGGTGCACCTCCTTCCATCGAGGAGGGCTTAGTGCTTTAAATGAATGCTGGAACAAGGGTCTCCGAAAGATTATTTGTCAAAGTAGATCTCCAATGTCCTACTAACTTTCGAATGGTGATCAGTCGAACGGCATCATCAATCCCATATTGAAGTGCATTGAAATGCCAAGAAATAGGGAGGGGGTGGTGCAGTTCTCGCACTATCTAGACGATGGCAATCGGGTGAGGGTGCAACCCATAGTGCTACTATTGGTGGATCAAATTGGCATAAGCTACACACACACTATGAGAAAGTACCTCATCCTTTTCCCTTTCGGAGAACTAGCTAGGTTGCCATTGTGATCTCTGATTCATTATTATGCAATCTCTGCATTCGGCCATCAATGCCATGCAGACAAGGATTTGGTAATGGTTTCACAGATTATTGATTCACGCAGACATTCTTTTCACCGAATCCTTGACTTCGGCTTTCATTGCATATCTCTCGCTCCCAAGGGAACCTTTTATGTTCGTCTTGATGTTGAAAATTGTCCTTAGAAACTGTGATTCCTTGGGTGCTCCAAGCACTTCCAAATTGGTTCTACGCAGTCTGATATTTTCCAAATTAACAATATACAGAGAGCAAAACTTGGATCCTGGAGAAGGGAAGCTTTCCTTATGCTATAAATGAGAAATCAACTAATGATGAAACAAAATCAAGGTTCAAGTTAAAGAAATTACGGGATTTTTCATTCTTTTGGATTTTTTGTATTTATTTTAATCTTAAGTTGACTGACTCCATTACTCAACCAAAACTTAACCCGGTGATTTTTCAATTATACATAACTAGTAAATATATTCAGAAATAAGAAAATCTATTTAATATGATAAATGCATTCTATTTCGCAGGAAAATATCATAAGAAAATGATAAACCAATTCTTGAGCTCGAATCACATAAATGTGAAGAAAATTACATGAAGATTTTGGAAATGCTGTAAAACCAAAAGTTTTTCAAATTGAAAATATAAGTATCTAACTGGGAAGACAGCTGAATTAATCGACTGGTCCTGCAATTTGAACTTCAAATATCTCAATCTCTAACTAATGCAGTAATACATACATCAACCATCATCATCGACACTCACTCGCACACACACATGCAGGGAGAGAGAGAGGAACCCGCTTTTGCTTAAGAAGAAAATAGTTTTTCCCTGATGCTGTTGACCGAGTAAATTTTCATGTAATTGTCTTATGAGTATCAAGGCCAACATTAGATTTATTTCATACAGAAGCCTGAAAGCTTCGAGGTGCCTGTTAGCATACATTACACACACGACACATCCAAAAACATTGAAGACCATGAAAGCAACTGCAGATTATTACAAAAGGAAACCATATTCATAGCAGGCAACTTCTTAATCTTAGCTCTACATGGATTACCAAGCCAGATGCATGCCCCCTGGCCAGCTGAGCTGTCTGCTCATTGTGCAAGAAGCAGGCGAATAAATTGCCTTATTCTGAACCACCTTCAATGATTAAGCAAATATCGTAAGAGTATTTTGTCATTGCCAACCTTCAAATTGGATCATTATCAACCTGACAAAAATATCACCATCTTTACCACCGACTTATAATAGAATATTGCTCGTCATATTATAAGCGTAATGCTTGAAAAACCATGAAAATCATATCACCCACCTCACCAAATCACTGTGACAGTTTCAGGGTTAGGAAGTGTATCTTTAGCAAGCACCCTTAACGGCGAGGCCTGAGAGGGAAGGGAAAGGAGTAACTTTGTTTTTCCTTTTTTTTGGGTATAACGTGGCGGCCAAATCCGTCAACGCCCACCCCCAGTATCAAGCTCATACTTCTGTCAATGGACCCCCTAGCCAGGTGAGCAATTGCTCATTGTGCAGCGAGCAACCTTTCTTTTACTAACCTAGGTTGATCGACATACCTCAATTACTTGCTCCAAGACATCATTTTCACAGATCTCCCTTGTAGATATATCAATCCTAAGTTCGGTAGTTCTGTAAGGTAGTGATGTATGTAAACCTCAAAATATTTTCACAGAGAAAACAAGACCAATAATTCTTTCCTTTCCCCCACTTTAAGTGGCCGACAAATAGAATTGCCAAATTCTATCGCACCAAACTGATGTTATGAAAATGAACTAGAGGTCCCATGCTTGGCTTGGGACTTCGTATAAAAGGCAACAGTGAAACAAAATCCTAAAACCAGTGGTTGGTCAAGCAATCCTCAATGCCACCATGGTCAATCCCAACTAGAATTTCCAAGAAAGAAAATATCCTACTCAGCATCGTTCACAATGCATTATCTATGAAGCAAGAACCAAATGCAATGTGCAACATGGACCTCCCACAAGCCATCAGGAATTCCCGCTGAAGGCCATCTAAATTTACATTCCTTAATCCGCTTGAGGAGGATAAGATGATATATATTAAAAAATCATTGATCTAAAATGATATACAAATTTGATGAAGTAAGAAAAGACAGCAGGTAACTAATAGTTAATACATTAATGAGCTTTCCCTACTAGTCTAAAACAAATCAATATGGGACGATGAACACAGTGACAAGGAACCTGCTAAACCAAAAGCAATAGGAGCCGATGAAGTTCACAGTGAATGAATTGTTTCCGCTACAGAATACATAAATCAAGGCCAAGCAAAACATCGCCAATAGGTTCGCTGTCAATGTCGTAACCATAGCACACCAAACGTATTAAGAGGAACTTATGCAATAGATAAAAGAAACCATTGTAAAGATTCAAACAATACCAGGCCCTATGGCTCAAGAAACAAATCATTTCCCAGATATACCTCATTCACTTTTTCGTTACACAAGAAAAGCAGCCATTACAAACATTCACCCTGAACGGCATTACATGATGAATGTTTCGGAACTTGGCCAAGTCCACCAATTTCAGAGGTATCAGATATGCATCCTTTAAATTCAAAATTCAACAATCATCATTTTCCGTGCACTCATCGCCAGCTTGTGAATCACCATGTACAAAAATCCATAACAGTGAGCAAAAACTTTCAATTGAATGTAAAAGCTAAGTTTGACATAAACACATTTATCTGTGGTCGAAGAAAGAAAAAAAAGGAATACATGAAGATACAACTAACGAGCCATCTACACAAGAATATAGAAGTACCTATTCGTGGTTGAAGAAGGCGGCATGATCGGGATCCTTTTCACCCACGCTTTCACCACCACTGATGAACCAAAACACCGTTCTCTCTTAAAGAAGTAAATATTTCCAAGCATTCATCATATGTTTTTTGATACTTCTTAGTCCTCTCAGAGCTGGTCCTCTGCCAACGATTATAATGGCACTCCAGGAAAACCTCATCGATCAAGCATATTGCTCCCGTCTCAATCAACCTCGGCATGAGATCGAATTCCGTTCCTTCGACATCCATCTTCATCACCACGAAATCCCTTCGGCTCACCGTCCCTATCAACCATTCTGCAAAATCGAACCCCTGAACCTTCATTACTTCCTTTGACTTCTCTTCCTCTGGCTGATCCCCGCTGGGCCTAATCCTACCCATTCCCCTCCCTTTCTCCCCATCATCATCACCACCACCATTGATCTCAAACAACAGAGTCTCGTTTCTCAACCACGCCGCATACGGCAGTAGCTGCACCCCTTTCTTATTCCCATATTCTTCATGGAACGCATGGTCGGCTTCAATTGCAAAGATCTCAAACGTCCGATTTTGCTTGGGGTACTGCTTCTTGAACCACCCTACGATGCTCGAACCATATGATCTCGCACCTACGTCTATGTATATGTATCTTCTTCTGTAGGCGATCTGAACCATCGTTGAGAGGTATCTGATGTTCTTGATGTTTCTCTTGAGTGCGATCCACGGTTTCAGTGGCTCTTCCATGAGCAAGGGCTCTGCTCTCTTGACGAGTTCCTTCTTCCATTGAGTAACTGAGCAAATGTTGCTCTTATTAGTCGAATCGCCGTCGCTGGGGGCCGATTTTCCAGCCCCACCGCCGCGATTGGCACGAATGGGATACTTCTTCAAAACTAATTCCGTGAAAGAAGCAGATTTCCTACTCTTCAAAGATCTACAACAATTGAACAAATCTACCAAAGAATTGAGACTATACATATCCTTTGCCGCGAGGGCGTGGATCACGGCGACGCCGCCGGGCCTGAGCATCCGTCCTATCTCTGACGCGAACACCTCGGCCTTCTTCGGCACCCAATCGATTGCGCCCTCCCCGGCGAACACGATATCGAATGTGCCATCCTCAAACGGCAGTTTCCGGAAAGGATCGCCGGAGACGACAAGCGGGCGGCGCGGTTTCTTCCCGACGCCAATTGCATCAGTGACACCGATCTCTTTGAGGGAGAGAACCTGCTGCACGGCGGCTTCCTCCCGGTTTCCGGCCGGAATCACGAGGGTTTTCGAGAGTCGCAAAAGGTATCCACGCTGCGTGAGGTTCTGAAAAACCGCAGAGTAGCCGTCGATCTTGAGACGCCACTCCTTGCTAGTGTAGAGCTTCCGAATCGCTGGATCGACGACTAATTGTTCGGAGGCCGATGAATGCGACCGGCGATCGCCACCGACTCCGGCGAAGTTAAGCATCGGGGAGGCAGAGAAGAGGCAGAAATCGGCGGAATCACAAGAAAGGCCAACAACTTCCTGAAATGACGCCGACGTCGAGACGACGTAAACAAACCGAAGCAGAAGCATGGCAACGCCGAAGATGAGCGCCCGGACGACGACATTCCGGAGAGTCACCTTGTGAGAACCCAACAGCTCCATTTCTCAGAATCAGCAAAACAAAACCAAAACGAACAAAAAAATAGGGACTTCTCTTCTCTCTTTCTCGGAAATCTTTTCTCTATCACACCGTACGAAAATTCACAAGATTGGGAAAACGAAAAAAAATTAAGGTAAGGGTTTTGGAGCAGGGAGGTTTATCGACAGCAGAAGCGAGCAGAAGTGTGGTTGCCGCCGATTAGGAAAGAAGGAACCAGGAGAACAGAAGCGACGCGATTCCACAGGATGGATTGCAGGGAAAAGGGATCCATGGTTTTGCACCTCTACCTCTCACCTCTCCATGCTTCCTTTCTCTCTCTCTCTCTCGATTACGAGGAATTTGTTCGCTTGTTGAGTGATGATGATCTATCAAATACGACATTCTTAATAAGTTAAATTATTTGCTTTATATTGGTAAGCACAGTTACTCTTGTATTAACGCTTGGTTGGTTCACGCGGTTGGGTGTTTGCTTCCCTTAAGCAAAGGTCTTGAGTTCAAGGCTTGTCAATACAGAAAAGCCAGGGCAGGGAGCGAAATTTACCACCTTAGTGAGCCGACCTACTTACCCGATTATGAAACCGATCTCTTATAAGAGTGAGCGCTAGAACTGAAACTGTAGTTCCAGTTTTTTTTTTTACTTGTAATAAAGAACCTCGTTGCATTCCAAGAATCGAACTCATCACCTGCGACTGGGACTCAAGTGGTGACGGTAGTATTGTGATTATCAGTTTTTAAAATTTGGTTTGAAAGAATATGGCTCGTTAATGGTACTTATTATAGAAGTGGCAACTCTGCAATTGGTGTGTATTATTATTTTATTATTTATTCATTTTTAGTAATTTGGAATATTAATTGAAGGAAGATGAAGAGGTTAGTCGTGGTCCAGCATATGCAGGGGCAAACAAAATCCGCTTGGTGGCGCGGAATGGCCATTTATTTTGTTTAGACAACGGGGGGACCGAAGCCAGCCCGGCAGATTCCATCGCTTTCGCACGTACCTTTCTCCCTCTACAGCTGGTGACCGGTATGTATCGTTTCTGATTAAGATCCATTCTTGATCAAACTGGCACAATGGCCGTCAGAATTTTAGGTAGCCAACCACACTTAGTGAGTATTGTGATAGGGATGACAATATTGACCCAACCTTCACGTGACTTGATCGGATTCGGGTCTGAGAATAAGATACCTCATTCATACCTGACACCATACTTGACCTCTTTCTCATTCTTTTTTTCTATATATATATATATATATATATAGCCAGAGAGAGAAAAAGATTGGATCATGAGAAAAAGATTGGATCATGTCCATCACTAATGTTCAACTATTATTTTTTAAGAATATAAGTGTAATAGTAGAAAGGCCGATCCAAGCTCCACATGCACCTTTTTGGAATCAAGCTCTCCACCCGCAATGACCCAAAGATGACTAAATTATTAAACAAATCATTGAGAAATTTGTGGTTCGGTATATCTGATTTTAAACGGTGTCATATTTTGAGTATAAAACCGGATCCGATCCAAGCTCCAAAGTCGAGATGCTTGGGTAAGAATAGGTGTCTTCTGGGAAAAGAATGAGTTAAGTATTGAGAAGCAAAATGAATTTGAGAAAGAAAGAAAAAAAGAAAAGGCATACGTGGAAAATCCGTCCTAGAGCTGCAGTCAAAAGGATAAAACGGGGAAAAGGCTTACATTTTCGTGAAGAGTACGGGTATACGGTAAAACGGTCTGAAATTTCTCTGCTTTATCTTACCCCTATGACAGGGGAATAAATTTACCACTTTCTCCTTAAACGTTAGCTGCAGCCATCATTCCCACCGCGTAAAAGTACAAAAAGAACCAACAAAACGGTCAAAGACGTGGCGGAAAAGATACAATAATTTATTCCGTGTTCACCAACGGGTAGAGGTCGGTCGCCGGTTTAAATCGGGCGCGGGTTGAACCGGGACCGAACCGTTTCCACAACCGAAAACGAGACGCCCTGCTGTTCGATACACTTCTACTTGTTTAAGAATTGAATCGGAACCGGCGGTCTGGGCCTGACGACTTGAAGTCCTTTTTTCAGGTTTTCAGATTCAACTTTTGTTTGATGAGATTTTCAAATGAAAACAGAACGATATCGAAATCATTATACAATCCAGACAGAACCCAAGATCAACAGAATCGGAACTAGATCCGAACTTGAAAGGGAGCTAGTTTGGATTCTAATTCCAGGTTCTACATTGGGAGATGAACAGCGGACCTTTTAGCTTTTTAAATTTAAATATTTAAAATTAGATAGTTGAGATTTATTTAAATGTGCTACAGCCTAAGCGTTTAATGTGCGTGTCTCTATATAGAGAGAGAAATAGATAGATAGAAAGAGACTGCTATACACTAGTAGTTTTATCTACAAACATATCTAAGTACTTCCACACCCTTCTATCAAGGGAAATAGAGGGTTGGAATTTAAATGCAGAAAAAGTAAAAATTACCTACAAAATGGCAGGCATTGTACTTTTGTAAGTTATACTCGACCAAAAGTATTTTTTCTTCTTGTTTAATTACGTTCATTGATCTCTCTTAATACAAAGGCTCAAAAGTGTTTAGAGATTGAGCGAGAGATCCCGTTTTGCCATGGTCTCTATCCTTAGAATCTTCTGCGATCAAATCTTTGGTATCAATCCTCAGAATCTCTTGCGATCAAATCTGTGGTTTTGACAACCTTGAATGTATTTGGTACAAGATATGATAAAATCACACCTTATAATTTAGAGGCTAGTTTTTCAGTTACTTTAAATGGATTACATCAAAATTCAATTTTAAGTTCATATTTATTTATATTGGTCAATAACAAGTTAACAAAACATATTCAAGATGAAGTACCTTGATGTATATTATTTACATATGACATTGTGTTAATCGATGAGTTTAAGAAAAAATTAATAGGAAAGTTGAACTACGGAGAGAAACATTAGAAAAAAAAATCTTTTGACTTAATAGAGAAAAGATAATATATGGAATGTAAGTTTGTTTATTTGGTTACTACAAATGATATAAAAAATAAGATTGACACATATTACATCTCTTATAAGGAAAGTTTTAAATGTGAAGGGTTAATTTTTCAAAGCAATTGAAAATTTTATAGGAATGTTATGCATAGAATTTGATGGAGGTTGGTTAAAATGAAAAGGTGTTAATTTTTCAAAGCAATGAAAAAATTGATAGGAATGTTATGCATAGAATTTAATAGAGGTTGGTTAAAATGAAAATGTGCATAAGGTATTCTATGTGACAAGAAGATACCATTAAAGTTGAAAAGTAAATATTACAAACAATAATTAGATCCGCTACATTTTATAGTTTTGAGTGTTGGGCAATTAGTTATCGACGTATACAAAAGATGTACATGGAATATGCTATAAATTTGGAGTTTATACCTACAATAGATGATAAAATGAGGAAAAATTGTTTAAGATGGTTCGATATGAGGAAAAATCAATTAAGATGGTTTGATATGTGAAAAATGATCAAAGGAAACTTCGGAGAGAAGGTATGAGAAACTAGCTTGTGAAAATATTAAAAGAGGAAGAGAAAGATCATAAAGTATTGGAAGAAAAAATAAATAATAATCTAACTTATGTTGAGTTAACTATTAACATGATACATAGTTGAGTTATATGAAAACAAAGAATTTACATAACCAACACAATCTAGTATGAGAAAAGGCTTAATTATTGTTATACCCTAAATGGAGTTCAAAAAAAAAATTAATACAAAACGAAAATAGTAAACATGATACTGAGTTCTATGAAAACAAAAAAATTATGTAACCAATACCATCTAGTATGAGAAAAGGCTTAATTATTATTATACTCTAAATGAAGTTCAAAAAGAAAATTAATACAAAACGAAAATAGTAAACATGATACTGAGTTCTATGAAAACAAAAAATTTAAAAATTATGTAACCAACACCGTCTATTATGAGAAAAGGCTTGATTATTATTATACTCTAAATGAAGTTCAAAAAGAAAATTAACGCAAAACAAAAATAGTAAATACGATACTGAGTTCTATGAAAATAAAGAATTTATGTAATCAACACCATCTAATATGAGAAAAGGCTTAATTATTGTTATACTCTAAATAGAGTTCAAAAAAGAAAATTAATGCAAAACGAAAATAGTAAACATGAAAGGAATAAAGAGGGGAAGAAATCGTGTATTACATGCCCTCGGATCTCCCACTCTCACTCACTTCTTCCATGTAAGCCCAGGCAAGACCCATATGGTTCTTTGGATGAGACCTTACCAAGCATTCATGCCAATCTCTATTTGATAAAGTCAATCAGCCTGCATGCGATCCACAATTTGAGTCCTAGCAAAATGGGTTCCGAAATTTGGAGCCTTTATGATTCTTGTTGACTCGCTTAGAAGTGATTATTTAGTTTTAACCATTAACGTTCTAAACCCGCATGTTAGGATCGAGAATTTTAAATCAAGGTTTCATAATAACATCATATATTCTTTTTTTTTTCGAGGAAGCAGGATTATCAAGGTGGGGTCAGACAGAACCTTACCATAAAGATCAATATTTATTCCATAAAGCAATTTGTTTTGAATAGACCAACAAAAATAACAACCACCAACTCTTTCCAACTAGATGGAGTCGACTACGTGGATTTCTTTATGGTACAAAACTTGATAATATACAAATTAGTAGTAAAATCTATAAAAGCAATTTAATATTCAATTGTTTCTTTGAACATTTTTGAGGTCTTTTTGTCCTTCTTTTAAAGGAGCTTCCTATATTTACACCCTTTTTACTGTTCACACACCTCTTTTCCACTAAATATTAAAATTATCTTCCATATAAATACTTTTTCTCTCACATTCCATCCCAATATTTCTCTCCTCTCACCCAATCTCTCCTCTCCCACTCAATCTCATCAAAAGTATATTTGGCCGAATCTTTTTGCTTCAATTGTCTTCTTCATAGCTCAATGCATATTCTTATGAATTTCACCGAAAAAAAGATAGAACAAAGAATGGAAAAAAACTAAAAAAATGAAACTAAAAACAAAATCAATAAAAAAAAGAAACACAACTTAATAATTCGAAAAAAACAACGGTAAGTATCAAGAACAAAAAAAGAAAATCAAGAAACATAGACAAAAAATTGAAAATAAAAAACTATGACATCCCGATGGAAGAAACACGCCCTACACGCATCTCTCCCAATTGGAGAGATGCGGGGTCATGCATGTCTCTTCCATCGGGATGTCTTAGTTTTTGATTTTCAATTTCAACCTAAAAATCAATCAAAATAACTAAAAAATATAAAAATCAAAACCAAATCAATAGTATAAATTGATAAATCGATGAATCCTCATTTGAATCGGTCTTTTTATCTTTTCTTCTTCGTTTCTCTCTTTTTTTTTATTGTTCATTTTTCATTTTTTGACGGATTTAGATCCATTCTTTTACTTAAAATAGTTGTAGATCGACTAACAGATGGTTGAAATGAGCTGAGGAGAGAATCGCTGAAAACGAGGGCTGGAAGCAGATTCACACATGAGGAGAGAGGAGGTCCCGTTTTATGGCTGAAGAATATTTTCGTATTTGCTGAAAATAACTTAAGGGTATTTTGAGAAAAGTGATAAAAAAAGTGTGTATTTAAAAATGTTTACTATATAGTCCTTCGGTATTGTAACCAAGTTTGTCAAATAAGTCGAGGCCTGGATCGGAAGCCAATTGTTCAAGAGCATCACAGGTCGAGTTTGGATCCGGATTCTCTCTCACTCATACACTATCCTGGTTTCCTAGCAGATTTCATATCTGATTATAATCGGGTCTGGGTTCCTTTTGGAACTTGATTTGATTTACAAATCTCTAATCCACTTTGTCTCTTGTTTATGAACCTACAACAAGAATGATTTGGGTCTCAGCGGGACCAGGTCGATTTATGTGGTTCATTACCGAAAATGAACTAGGTTGGGTCCGAACGCTCAATAAAGTCTGCTTTAGGTTTGGGTCCGCAAGTCAATTCTGGAATTGGATCAATCGTTCTGATTAATATTTTCATGACTCAATTAATGCAATTCGTTCACAACGTCATAAAATGCAAAATAAAACTCGTTGTTTCAACCACATAAAGTCAGCTCTGCTACAATGAGTAAGGTGACCAAGAAAGAGATGATCATTAGGGACCGTATTAATGTGATGAGAGTGGCTAGACAGGCCTTAATCTTGTGACATCAGTGAGAGGCATGGTTAATGCAGATTTAATTTTAAAATACATCTAATTAAAGAAATAACAAACTTGTGCAATCGCGATTTGGCTTCCTTGATGACAATGAACCCACGATCCTCTATTATATGATTGCAAGAGGTTAATGATCTTTAGGTTTTTCAAAACATGAGTTCTTAATCAACTTGGATTTGTCATCATTTAATTCATAATATTGCTTTTACGTAGACATTTGTGTCTGAAAAATCAATGTATATGCATATACAAAGCAAATTAGTTAGCTGAACTTAGACCAAATATTAATATAAAGTTCTTTACTGGAACCAATTTTAAATGCTTCAAATGATTGCTGATCTCAATAATGGAATTGATTTAATTTTCAAAATTTACTGCCATCATACACAAGAAACTCAATATAATCCCCAAAATTTTAGAAGCACGTTTTTCTTCTTCCCTCTAATCAGTCGTGGATCCACTTAGGGCAAGGTAAGGCATGCACCTCACCCAAAATCTGAAAAATTGTTAGGTTTATCACCGTATATAGGAAAATACAAGTGTTTTATGAATGTAAAATATAAGTGGACCTCACCTGAAATACAAGTGTACCCACCCCAAGGGAATACCAAAGTCCGACGCTAGGGAGAAGACTTACGTAAAATGCGAACCGTTTTGTTTAAATTTGTATTTGCCCATCAATTTTTCTATTTATGGTTTTCATAGTGTTATTTCAATAAAACCAAACAGGCAGACAAATCGTGTTTCCTATATATTTAAAATGATTTTTTTCACACAAATTGCTCGTTTAAGTTTAGATTTGGTGGCATTGATATAATATCAAATGCAATTGGGTCAGCTGATTTAGGTCTGGATGCAGATATGGCTATTCTGGTTAGGGCTTCTTTAACTAGGGTTTATGGCTAGCTTGTTCGCGTTCAAATTGCGGTTTAGTATACCAAACACGAGCTGGACTGGGCTATACGCATTCAAAGTCGACTGGAACCGAAATCTGTCAAACCAAATCCAGAATCAGGAATCATTTGGTTTCGTTCCTGTTCCACCATTCATGGAACTGGAATCGACAGTTTCATATTTTCCCCAAGTTTATTTTAGATTTCAAACTTTTCAATCAACATTTTCAGTTCCAACGGCTTAAGACTCGAACTGGAACTGGAACCAGCTTGGTCTCGGTCTCGGTTCACGTTCTTGGTTTAAGGAAAATCGGAATCGGTCATGAGGTCTGATTAAACCCAACTTGTCAATAACAAAAAAAACCCAACAAATTCATGAACCATTCCTTATAACCTTTCAAAATATGAAAACAAATATCAACGAGAAAAATGGATGAAGGTTGCTAGATCCCACCCTCATCGTTGATTCTCGAACTTCTTTTTTTCATTCAGTTGCGTTCTTGTCCCACGCTAACTCCGCCCATGTAAGGGATCACCCTTGCATTGCCGGTCCCAAGCCCGGATAAAGGAGGAGGGTTGTGTTAGGCTTCCGACAGCCAGCGTAAAACTTCGTCGAATTTCTACAACATGGATTACAAAAATTATGAGCATTGCTTTGGGGCATCCCCGCCTAGCGACGTGTTGCAGAGCCCGAATGCAGTAAGAAGTAAGCAAGGGCCACTACATTTTCGCTCGAATGTAGTGAATCAATTACAGAGAGGGTTCCCACATCATGGACGGGTGTGGGTAAAGAAGTTAGTCCCGCTACATTGCCGCCCGAATGTAGTGAAAAATTTTCAAAGAGGGTCTCCGCATTTTGATTATGGACGAATGCAGGGGGTAAGGAAGCTAGTCCTAAATAATAAGATTCGTATTGGTTCTTGGAATATCGGAACATTATCGGGTAAGCTAATGGAGGTGGTAGATACTATGATTCGGAGAAAGATTCATATTCTATGTTTACAAGAGACAAAATGGGTTGGAGAAAAAGCAAAGGAGATAGAGGATATAGGTTTTAAATTATGGTACTCAGGTAAAGAAAAGGCCCGAAATGGAGTTGGTATTATCATAAATAAAGATTTAAAGGAGAGTGTAGTAGACATACAACGATATGGTGACCGAATCATGACATTGAAATTAGTGTTAGGAGTAGAGGTTTTGAATATAGTTTGTACTTACGCACCCCAAGTAGGACTAGAAGATAGTATAAAGACAGTTTTTTGGGAAGAGTTAGATAAGGTGTTTCAAAAGATTCCACAAAGGGAGATGATTTGTTTAGGAGGAGATTTAAATGGACATGTCGGTAAAGAGGCATTAGGATATCAAGGGATTCATGGAAACTTTGGTTATGGGGATATAAACGAGGAAGGTAGGGAGATTTTAAATTTTGCTATGTCATTTGATCTCTTTATAGTCAATACAATCTTCAAAAAACGAGATGAACATTTAATTACTTATAAGAGTGGCTTATCACAAACACAAATTGATTACTTTATTTGTAGAGAAAAAGATAGAGCGTGTTGTAAAGATTGTAAGGTAATTCCAGGAGAAAGCTTAACCACCCAACATCGACTTTTAGTTATGAATTTACAAATAAAAAAATGGACAAAGAAGAAAAGAGTGCATCGAGCTATTCGGACTAAATGGTGGAACCTCAAAAGCGAGAAAGAAGATATATTTAAACAGAAAGTCCTTCAAGGAGATGTTTGGAATTATGTTGGCACACCCTCTGATATGTGGAACAATATGGCTATACATATTAGGAAAGTGGCGAAAGATGTGTTAGGGGTATCTAAGGGAGGTGTACCGGCACAAAAAAAGCTTGGTGGTGGAGTGAAGTAGTATAAAATAAAATCAAGTCAAAGAGGACATGTTACAAATTACATTATGCTAAGAAAACTAGTGAAACTTTAGAAGCTTATAAGAAAGCAAAGAAGGAAGCAAAAAAGGCCGTTAGTGAAGCAAAAGCTAAGATTTGGGAGGACTTATATAAAAAACTCAACTCAAAAGAGGGTGAAAGAGATATTTTTAGGATAGCTAGGGCTAGAGATAAGAAAACTAAAGATCTTAATTATGTTAGATGCATAAAAGACGAGGATGAAAAAATTCTAGTGGCAAATGATGATATAAGAAATAGATGGAAAAACTATTTTTATAATCTTTTTAATGAAAATAAAGATGTTAGTATTAGTTTAGGAGATTTAGCCAAGTCAGAAAAGTATATAAACCACAATTTCTACCGACGTATTCAAAAGAATGAAGTCAAAGAGGCTCTTAAACATATGAAGAGTGGTAAATCGATAGGACCACATAATATTCCTATAGAAGTTTGGAAAATACTAGGAGAAATAGGAATCACTTGGCTCACAAGACTATTTAATGAAATATGGAAAAACCAAAAGATGCCCGAGGAATGGAGAGCAAGTACACTTATACCCGTATATAAGAACAAGGGAGACATTCAAAATTGTGCGAATTATCGAGGTATCAAGTTAATGAGTCATACTATGAAATTATGGGAAAGAATTATCGAACGTAGGTTAAGACAAGTATCAAGTACAACAGAGAACCAATTTGGATTTATGCCAGGTAGATCTACTATTGAAGCGATTCACCTTTTGAGACGTCTTATGGAACATTTTAGAGTAAAAAAGAAAGACCTTCACATGATATTTATTAATCTAGAAAAAGCTTATGATAGGGTACAGAGGGAGGTTCTTTGGAGAACTTTGGAAAAAAGAGGTATCCCATTGACATCTTATAAGAGACATGTATGATGGTGCAAAAACATGTGTGAGGACTCATGAAGGAACGACAGACTTCTTTGAAGTTAATATTGGGTTATATCAAGGATCAACTTTAAGTCCATACTTATTTATAATGGTGATGGATGAGTTAACAAAACATATTCAAGATGAAGTACCTTGGTGTACGTTATTTGCAGATGACATTGTATTAGTGGAGTCTAAGGAAAAAGTTAATAGAAAATTGGAACTATGGAGAGAAACATTAGAAAACAAAGGCCTCCGACTTAGTAGAACAAAGACAGAATATATGGAATGTAAGTTTGATCATTTGGCTACTTCAGAGGACATAAAAATTAAAATTGGCACACATTGCATTCCCCAAAAGGAAAGTTTTAAATACCTAGGGTCAATTTTTCAAAGTGATGGAAGAATTGATGGAGATGTTACACATAGAATTAATGCTGGTTGGTTAAAATGGAGAGGAGCATCAGGTATTCTTTGTGATAAGAAGATACCATTAAAATTAAAAGGTAAATATTATAGAGCAGCAATTAGGCCTGCCATGTTTTATGGTTTTGAGTGTTGGGCAGTTAATCATCAACATGTACAAAAGATGTGTGTGACAGAAATGAAGATGTTGAGATGGATGAGTGGTCATACAAGAAAAGACCGTATACATAATGAGGTTATTAGAAACAAATTAGGAGTGGCACCAATAGAGGATAAAATGAGAGAACATCGTTTTAGATGGTTTGGACATATAGAAAGAAGATCAAAAGAAGAACCTGTAACAAGGTTAGAAAAACTAAATTTGAAAAGTATTAAAAGAGGTAGAGGACGACCACAAAAGTGTTCTAGCTTATTGGGAGTTAACTGCTAACATGGCACGATAGGGATCTGTGGAAACAAAGAATCCATGTAGCCGACCCCGTTAGTATGGGAAAAGGCTTAGTTGTTGTTGTTGTTGTGCGTTCTTGTCCCACGCTCATCAAACGTCTCATCCGGAAAAACGAACTGATTCTCTGTTGGAAAAGATAATTAGTTGGTCACGCATCAAATTCTTCTAAAACTCTCCTAAGTTTAGTAAAATTCCAGCTCCTTTCCTCTATTTGCTAACTAATTTGTGATGAATTTGTAATTCTACAATGCGAAGTATCTTCGCTATTTTCTTTATTGTACAAGAAATTGAGAATCCACGCATTGTTCCGTCCCCCACCAACAACGAATCGGTTTCATTCTCATCTAATTCCCACAATTCATTCATGGGCGACTCTACTCCGGCTGCCACCGCCACTGCCGCCGCCGCCGTGGATGAGGAACAGAGATCGGGGCCGATGCCACAGGCGGCAGCGCCGACGACGAATCATGTAGAACCCCAGAAAGTATCTGAGTCGATCTCGTCGATCATGCGGAGATGGAAGTTGGAGGAAATGAAGAAGAAAAGCGGCTTGATTCTGAGGGCCGTGGCTTTCGCCTTCTCGTTCCTCTGTTTTGTGATTATGGCGTCCAATAAGCACGGTGGGTGGATGGATTTCAACCACTATGAAGAGTACAGGTTTAGAATCCTCTCCTCGATCATGTTTTTCCATTCTCTTTGCATGAAATTGAACCTTTTGGAGACGAGGCTATCGGAATCTTATATTGACTTTTTCCGACTTCTCCCTCCAAAGGCGACATCTGCGAGTTATCAATAAAAAGATAGAAATTAAACCATTTGACGAAAGAATTCATAATTGCGGTGCTAAAAAATTTCTGTTGTTGTGTGCACTTTTCGATTGATTGGAAAAGGTACTGCTTAAGCATAGCCCTCCTTGCATGCTTCTACACGATAAGCCAAGTTGCTCGCCAAATTCACCAGATTCTCACCGGAAAAGAGATAATTCCCCGCCCCAACATCTTTTACGTCGACTTTGCAGGAGATCAGGCAAGTTTGCTTCTTCTTTATGATGTAATTCCTTACACCACACATAATTGGTTTGCATTGGATTGAGTTTGGGAAACAAGTCACGGTGTTCTATGCCGTTAAGTTCTTATGTAGCTCGCAACCTGCCACGAATGGTGAAAATCGCAATTCTCTTATGCAATGTTAGGAAATCAAATGAATTAGTAACAATGGATTCCTCCTCTCCCCGTCGATTGTAGCTTGTATCCTATAATCTGCAGGAACGGTACAGCATATTCAAAAGGAGAAGAGCAGATAGTTCTAACCCGGTGTTTGGTCACGAGGAAGAGAAGAAATCTCCTACCAACATTTAGCGACGTTTAGCAAAATTGGCAGCAGAAATGATTTGTCGCCACTCTTGATTTTCTTTTCTATTTAACTTTTAAATCGCATTGATAACAAAGACTTGAAGGAATTAAAAATTACAAGTGGCAGAACTTGTTGTCGACGATTGAGGTTAGGAATAAAAAATTACAAGTGGCAGCACTTGTTGTCGACGATTGATGTTAAACTTTGACGTAATTTAGTAGTGAACATGTGATTAGAATCATTAATGAGAATGAGGGATTTATTAATTGTTTGTGAGGGCGATGGGTATGTGCAGATAACGGCGTATTTGCTGCTATCGGCGTCTTCAGCAGCGGTTCCGTCGACGGACAGGATGAGGGAGAACAATGACAATGCCTTCACGGACATGACGTCGGCTTCCATAAGCATGGCTTTCTTCGCCTTCGCTTCTCTCGCCGCTTCCTCTCTCGTTTCCGGCTTCAAACTGGCCAGGCACACCTACATCTGATTCTCTCTCTCCTTAGCTCTTAGCTTGTCATCTAGCCTCTCTGTATTATTGTTGTGCGTATTGCTTCGGATTGGTTTTTATTGGTGGATCATTCATTCATTTGTTTGTACATGGCAATGTGCAATTGTAACTATCTGTTGTCAAGATCTTTAGTTGCTGAAGTATATGCTATATACCCGTGTCATACTTTACTGATCGATTCTATTTGTAAAATAGGTAGAACCTTACTCGATTTAGTAAAATGATGAAAGAAGAAACGAGTGGCGCCATCTACTACTTTCGAAGAGCGTTTCTTTACGAGTCCTTAGCCTACGAAACTTAAATTCTAGACGAACTCGTGCACACTAACAAAAGGTCCGTTAGAACAAGCCTACAGTAGGCTTGGCCTTACAATCAAACACCCCCGCGAGGGAATGACAGTGGTAGAAGTTGCCGGTGAGGTGGTGCCTTCGGTGCACTTCATGAATGAATGGTTCAGAGATTCAAAGCACACTGCTAAAAGATTTTCAGTGAGGAGATGAAGAGTTGCAAGTTAATGTGGTAACAACACTTAGCTTGAGCGAGTACTGGTGAGTAAAAGTCAGACTCGAACTCGTGCTCGGGTATGGCCAAGCTCAACTGAACCTGCTCAAGAAATGCTTTGCTCGAACCTGAACTTGAGAATGGGCTATGTTCTGGAACTTGGCTCATTGTGCCTCCCTTTAGTTAGCTTGAGACAATCATGAACAAGCTCAAATTTGAGCACACCGATTAGTAGGATAAGGACACTTATAAATTAAAAAAGAAAAAGTGAACATCAATACTAAACTTGATGAAGATACAATACTTGTTCTTATGAGCAAGGAGAAGGTAAGCTTTACTGTGGCCTTCTTTTCCCTTTATAGTGCTTTGATCCCTTCTTTTCTTCCATCAATACAGAAACCACACTACATTTATAGAGCTCAATTGAGCTCTGAAACAACTCATGTCTTATAGTGGGGAGCTAGATCTTGGCTCAAGCTTAACAAGAACAAATCGAGTTTGAGTAGAACAGATTATAGAGCTCATCATTCGAAAACTAACATGCATTGAAACCAGATTATGGATTCAGATCTAAATTCTTGATCCAATTTCATCAGCTTTGTTTATAAATAGTCATTGTTTACTCAAAACCCCAGTCCGTTCATCACTTAAACTCAACCTTTTATTGATTTCTGTCATCTTATTCAGATTTTGGGATTGAATTCAATTACATAGCTTTCATCGTGCTGTCTTCCTTGATTGAGTCGGCTCAAAAAGAAGCTCTTCTCCTTCTTTCTCTCTCTCTCTGACAGACACATCGAGCTCCTTAAAAGAAATGCCAAGCACGGCCTAAGAAAGGATAGTGACGAGCCCGTGAAACTCGAGTGAAATAAAGCGTGACTCCCGTCGGACGTCACGCTTGTCAGGCTGACAGGGTACCTACCAAACGAAGTGTTGAGAGAGGGACATATCCTCAGTGTACCTTATACTTAACCTCAACTCTAGGGATGACAATTGGAGTAATTCTCAAGCATAAAAAGACTCCTCCTCGGGAGGGCAAAAGAGAAAAGATCCGCAACAGGGACGGGGTGGATAGGGTAGGGTATAAGGTGAACTCGTTCCAATCCGAGAAACTCGTATACGATTAAAACACTTAACTAGCAAATCTAAATAAATTTTGATCATTCATTTTAGATGATGAATAATTAAGATTTAAAATTTAAAAAGAAAAAATATTCATGTAAATAACGTATACCTGTAAAAGTATATATATATATATATTGTAATTTCAAATCTCAACTATTTATGATTAGAGACACACATGATTGAGATTTGTTTCGATTTGCTATCACTAAAGTCTCTTTCAGAAACATTGATATATGATAATGCACTTAGGTGCTAATAAATCCAAACAAATCTCATTTATCCATTTTTATTGATAGATAATTGAGATTTTAAATTATAAAATAAAAAGTATATATATACTTTTTATAAGTACACTTTATTCACATAAGTACTTTTGTTTTTAAATTTCAAGTTTCAACTATCTATCATAAAAAAAATGAATTGTTGAAATTTGTTTGTGTTTACTAGAACCTAAGTGTACTAGTTTTTCTTCTCTCTCTCTCTCTCTATATATATATATAATATTTATCTGTTATATGAAATATACATATATCATGTATCTATATATTTTTATGAGTATTTTATATGCAAAAAGAGTCTTAATTATTTAATGTTGTTTGGTGCATAATCTTACACAAATATCTCTACAATCTTTGAGATTAATCATGAAAATTTAAATCAAATATACTATTATATTTTTGTACTTTTGTGCCTTGATATAAAAAGATTTGAAAATGTTTAAACAAGATTATTTATCAAAAGACATTATATAGTTAAGTCACCTTCTTTATTTGTGTGTATATATTATATACATATAAAGGTATACATGTTCATATAATAAATTTTAATTTAATAATATAAAATACCATAAAAATATTATATGTTTAATTATATAATATTAAATTTAAAAAAATCCTAAAAAACACTTGTGTAGGTTGAAGCAAGGTGGGGCGGGATAGGATCAGGTTGTAACATAGAGGGTGCAGGACCAATACGGGGTTTGATCTTCAAGACATACGGATGGGGCCAAGTGAGATGTATAAAAAAGTTTGTAGTACATGATGGGGTGTGGGTAGAATTCAAACCCGTCCCATTGTCATCCCTACTCTTTTCTACATTCCATATATAAGTTAAATACTAAAAATAATTTAAACATGTATCCTCAGCAGTTTGCCACACCTACTCTCAACTTGCTGTTGTAGGCCACAAGTTCGGCCTCCTGTTGTAAAAGAAAAAAAATCCCTTTTTTGTTACGGTAAAACCTCCAGTTTAGCTTAACGGCAGGATGCTCTAGGGTCGTTGTTTTTGGTGGGGAGTTCGACTCCCAAAAGGTGCGTGTGTGAGTGGATGTGATAGGCTTCAGTCTCCTCTTGTAAGCTTACACTTTACGTTCTTAGGTCGACTCAAGAAAAACAAATTTACGGCACAGGCACAAAAATGGTACAGCATGAACACACCCTCCGACACCAAGTACCACTGGGATCACAACATAACGCATGACACAAAAACTTGAAATGAACACGACCCGAAAAGCACTGTTCTCAAGTATGTGCCACTAATATAGCAGCTTGTAGAGCATTTGACAGTCGATATTTATGCATCGTGTTCATGTCAACTCAAACTAACGTGAGAAAAATAGGTACACTTGGGTTGATCTGTTTATCACTTGCACGTGAACACCATCCGGAACACGAAAGTACTACGCGGTGCAGTCTCAGGTCTTCAAGTCGGATCATGGATCCAGAATAAATCCGGTGCAGATCCAATAAAAAATCAACGGCATGAGTCGTCTCAGAATCGCTGACCCGAGTCAAACCTAGTTGCCGCGAAGGTCCGGGCGGGCGGGCCCAGTTACGGTAAGTATTGATATGATTGCCTGGACACATGTCCAAGAAAATGAAGATAATGACGATGACGTGTTGATTGTTGATACGTGGAATTAAAAGCTCCGGTCTTAAAACGTGGGATCCCTAATCTTTCACTTTTACCCTCACGCCCTGCGGTTAGAAAACCCAACCGCCATACCACAATGACAGTTATACCCTCTACTTAGGTACGAAAAGACAATCACTTTTTACTACTAAAGGATGACAACTTATGGGTGATTATGTCAAAATGTCTAATAGGTGATACGTAAAACCGCTTCCGGTTTCCGTAAAGAAAACAAAAATGGAAACCACGTTAGTTTCCGAACCGCGTCACGGTGGGGTCCCGCTGACCGAATCTTTATCCTCTGTGACGTGCTCTGCTCACACTTTCAACCCATTCTTTTGTCGATATTTCTCGTATGCCATCGACTACACCAACTCGGATAACCCTGTCTATTTACTCGGATCGTGTATAGTTAATTATTTGGTTACTATCAACCATGGATGGTTCATGAATGCCACTAAGACTATCATCTCAGGGCCCTGAATTTTGAACTCGGCATAGTATTTAGGTTTCAAACCTTTCTAATTTATCCCACACTTGCACTGTAATATGCTTTAGGAATTTCGCTTAGGCCTTGACTTGTGTTGATGCGTAGCTGCAAACGATCAATGTTTAGACCAATCAAAAAATCAAAACCAAGTTTTGTGCCACATTGAGGTCTTCTACATATGTAACCATTGAACTGGCACCAAATCTGTTCGGACCACTTACGGTGACGACCAAAAGGGTAATATTGTTATTGTCTGAGGTCAATTGTGGTCGACGCAGCAGAAGGGGCCATTTCTTCGCCTTCTGTCCCCCCGCCGTTCTATAAATATCTGCCCCCACTAAAGGCGACAGAGCATCTTATTGAGTGCGTTGCCTTTCGTTCTTTGCTTCACTGTTTGCTGCTTGTCTGTGGGTGATTGGAGATGGAGGTGGTTTCCCGGCCGTTGTCATCGTCGCTGAATCCGAACGCGCCTTTGTTCGTGCCGTGGGCGTTCCGATCGGTGGAGGACTTCTCTAAGGAATGGTGGGAACTCATCCAGTCCACCGCCTGGTTCCGCGACTACTGGCTTGAGGAAAGGTTTGATGAAGACGCCGAAGAGGAGTTGGAGGAAGGGTCCGACGTCGAAGGCGATCTCAACGACGATTTCGGCATCGACGGCGAGTGCGATGTGTTTCTGCCGGAGATCCCAGTGGAGTTCCATGACCATAAGAGTAAGGCTAAAATTTCTTCCTTTTCCCCTGTTCATCTGATCTCTTTTTTTTTTCGTAGTCATTTATTGGAAACAAACGCCAACGGAAGTGTGTTGATGATGGGTTTCTTCTTCCTCCTTCGTGTTGGTGTTGCAGAGAATGGATGCAAGGACATGGTGTCCTTGGGTGGATTGAAGTAGAGGGAGAATCGGGGGTTGGAGAAGCCTAAGAAGGTGGTGGTGGACAAGGCCCCCAAGATCTTCAACGTCAAGCCAAGCAGTCGAGTTATCCAGCAGCCGCGGTGAAGATTGGGCGCAGACCTCTTAATGGGTCTTGTGTTCCTCTTCGATCTCTGCGATGGAGGGTTTCCTTAAAATTACTGTGTATATTTTTGCTTCTGTTTGTTAATGTTCTATCCTGCTGCGTTTCGGTTTTCAGCAACCAAACCGCATTGTAATCACAAAAGGGGAACAAAAAACAAAAGAATGTTGTTTATTTAGAGGCTCACAGAGCCCTTTAATTAGTCTCTCTCTCTCTCCTTTTCTTGTGTTCCTCTTCGATCGCTGCGATGGAGAGTTTCCTTAAATTACTGTGTATATTTTTGCTTCTGTTTGTTTAATGTTCTATCACAGAGCCGTTTAATTAGTCTCTCTCTCCATGTTTATATATATATATATATATCATGATGGAGGGTTGGTGAATAATGATAAGAACCGAGTGTGTATGGTGTGCCAAAAGGGTAGTTTGGATTCCTTTTCAAGGTGGGAGTCTGAAAATCATGAAATTATGGACTATACAGCCTCGAAGTTGGGATTACGGTGTTCCTTTGAAGGCGGTGGTTAAGGGTTTTACAAGAGAGCCACCGATTGGTTGGTATGGCTGTTCAACAGTCAGGACGTAAGGGTACGATGTGAGAGAATCGCAATGGCCGAAGGTGAACGAGATACGAAGAATTTGTGGGTCTGTGCACTAATGTCAACAAAATTGTTGCCGATTGAGACTGTATAGTTGGAAAAACGAATCCGTTCAGGCTGATTTTAACTTGTTATCCCTTATTTTGCGAGGGGATTAATAAAAACGCACCTTTCTTAGTGAGAGAAGGCTCCTTACAGATAACAATTCTCATATTGCTCTTGCTATTTAAGATGCACTTATGCTCTTTCCATTGCTCTCACCTAAGGTATGCCTCGTGCGTTGCGTCTCCGAAGTGTCTGTCATCTCTTTTCTGTTTCTGTTTCTTTTTCATAGCGAAGGAAGGGGGTAGCAGGAGGTGGTAGATATGCATTTAGTAATTATGATTTAGTAATTAATATTAAATTGGTATTATGGTTTTAAGAAAAATTAAATATTTGATTTAAACAGTTAGAATAAACAATCTTTAAGCTGTAAAACGATTATTTGCAAGAGATGAAGAAATCTAAGCGTGCTTAATGTGACACGCTTCAATGTCAGCTCTCGTGTTGCTGTGTTCTGTTGTGGAGAATGCTTTGAGCTGATCCAGGCCTCTACGTCTTCGAGACGGGGAGTGGCTACTTCCTCATCTTTTGCCTCATAGACAGACATGTCTAGTTTGAAACTTGAACCGGCTGGTGGCGAACCGGGTTGAAAATCAATTGACACCAGTAGAAACAGAAACTGACAGATCAATCTGGAACTGGAACCAGAATCCACTGTTCTGGTTCTATCTTACAAGTTTTTTCTTATTCATTTTCTAATAGAAACAGAAACTGACAGATCAACCTGGAACTGGAACCAGAATCCACTGTTCTGGTTCTATCTTACAAGTTTTTTCTTATTCATTTTCTAAAGTTCTGGATTTTTCAGTTTAGACCAGAAACAAAATCAGAACCGCTTCATGCAAACGATAACTGGAGTTTAGTTTGGTTATGGTTCATGTTTTTTATGGTTGGTTGGTAATGGTAATGTACAATTAGCGGATATGCAGATTTAGAAGTAGAACCAAACCGTTCACATGCAAATGTTTACGCTCTTCCAATACTCAAACAATTCGAACACACACCGAGAGCGTTATCTCAATGGTAGGGCGTGTTGCTGCTGCTGTTTAGGCTTTTCTCATACTGAAACAAGCCGAACACACACCCAGAGAGTTATCTGTGGGGAGTTCGGGGTGCATGTGTGGGTGCGTGTTAAGCTTCGGCCTCCTCTTGTAACAAAAAAAAAATCAAGCTGAGCACGGCCGTAACCTCCGACATATTTTGTTAAGAAAAGATCATGATCTTCATGTGCAACTTTCTTTGTGAAAAATGAACTTATGAACATGAACTTGCTGGTTTAAGTCAAAAGGTGGCATTTTATTCAAGTTTGGTCGTAAAGGGAAAAGCTAAGGATGAGTTGATCTGAGCCAAGACTTAATCATGAGATCTGCCCTGCAAAAGCTGGAATAACCTTCAATTTTCAAATTTGTATTTGGGGGTGTTCGAACCGCTGCACGAGAGCTGCTTTTAAAGGGTCATACTTTTAAGAGAAATAAAGAGAAAGAGAAATTTTAAGAGAGAGAAAGAGAAATGATTCTATAGTCTCCCACATGATGACAGCCATCGTATAATGGGGCCCTTACATGGTGCCCACGGGACACAAATATCGGGCTCATCACGACCCATGGTTTCTTTTTTAAATTACTAATTCAGGCATTAAAAATGGCATCTTATATATATAATTATAAAAAATAAAAGACAATGTTATTATATTTACACTCTTACAATCAATTGTTGAATATGAGTAAATCGGCATCAATGATAAGTAGTATTCAATCACTCGGTATATAAATAGTGCTAAATGAGTAATATCTTTTAGTGCATAATAGTACATAAACATTTCCATTATTTGATGTTTGAAATCAAAAGTGAATATTTGAATTAAAAGTATGGTTGTACATGTATACTTTGATTTAAGATGGAGCGCTAGAAATGTTTATGCAAGATTATGCATACTCTCTCTCTCTCTCTCTCTCTCTATATATCTATATATATATATATATATATATATATATATATATATATATATAACATTGTTGCCCCCAATGAAACCCGTTAGTTTCTTTTCGCTACTAAACTTGTTGTAAATTATCAGATTGTTTATATAATCTTACTGGAAATTGCAAGCCATGCGCCCATATAAAGAATTCAGCCGTGCGTCAAAGCCAAATACCCTCAGCAAACCAAGCGAAATCATTTTGTTCGGTTCAATTGGATTACCAATACAACTGAGTTCACTTTCGTTTCCAAATTTAGACATTAAAGTTTTTGGTTAATTCGGTTTGACTCAGATATTGAACCTATCCGACCGAATGTACAACCCTAGAACCCTAGATTGAAGTTTCCATTTCAATATAGTTTTTGGTTTTCGTTTCCGAATTCAAGAGAAGTCCATTCATTTCAGTTTTTGAAACCCAAAATTGAAAAAAGAAGGGACAGACAGAATTACCCAGAATCCATAAACTTGACCCAAGTCGAACCTCTTACACAACAAAACTTTCCTCGCCGCCATCAAACTTAAGCAATAAATTTGCCTCATTTATCATGTCATTCACGAACATTTCAGCAACGTCTATCTTTTGTAACAACTGATGAGACTCAACAGGTAATAAAACCAACAGTTAAAAGCCTTATTTCACCAAGAGAGCCCAAACTCAATAAATGTATCAAAATGTTTTGGTACTTACTGATTCTCCCCAAAATATCCTTGGCAGAGAGGCATCGATCAACATTGACCTTGTTATATTCAACAAGGTTCTATTGTATCTCTCAGCTACACCATTTTGTTGAGGTGTCCTAGGCATTGTATTTTGCTTTGTAATACCAAAGTCTTTACAAAATTCAAGAAATTATGCCGAAGTATATTCACCACCTCTATCTGATCTTAAAACTTTGATTGAATGCTCTAATTGGTTTTCCACTTCTTCCTTATATTCTTTAAAAACATCCAGTGTCTCAGATTTATGTGCCAAAAAATATAAATACATATATCTAGAGTAATCATCGATAAAGGTTATAAAATAAATCTTTCCATGATATGACTTTATTTTAAAAGGTCCACATAAATCCATGTAAATAACTTCCAACAGGGTTATTGCTCTTATTGATTCATTCGAAAAAACTTTCTTTGTCATCTTTTCCTGTATAAAAGCTTCGCACTTGTTGAAAGTATTTTCTTGAAATCCAAGCAGTAAGTCAAAGTTGGATAATTTCCTCAACTTTTCCAGACTTATATGCCCAAAGTTTTTATGCCACATATTTACATCAACATTAAAGGCACACTGAATATAAGTAGAAGAAGTACAAATTTCATTATCATAGAATTTAAACAGTCCATGCTCTACATCGAATTCCCTAGAGAATAATATTCTCCCATGCCTTCCCATAATTACCTTGCGAGGAATAAACCTAACCTCAAAACCTTTCTTTACTAAGGCAAGGATCGAGACCATATTGTGCCTTATAGATGGCACAATTAATACATTAGTTAATACAATCAGTTTGCCTTGTACATAAATTATAAAGGACCTAGTACCCAAAACATTCGAGAATGTATTGTTACCCATGTAGACTCGATATTCGCCTAGTTTGTATTCCTTCATATCCATTGCCCCTTCCTTAGTCTTTGAGATGTGTTTTGTGGCTCCAGAGTCTATCCACCAACCTGTCATCGGGCGGTCCATGCATAAACACTCTAAAATCACGCAAATTATGTCTTCCTTCTCTAACTGTTCGTGCTATGAGTTCTTTCCTCCACCTCTCTTGTTGCGGCAATCACTCTTGAAGTGTCCCATATTTCTGTAGTTGAAACACTTCACCCGAGAAGCGCTTTCTTAAAATTTTGACCGCATTTCTTGTTATTCTTGTCAAACTTCTTGTTTGGTTCATTTTTCTTCTGGTTGGGTTTTGAGCTATACCCTATCTCATCTTGTACCATTAGCAACTTTTCTTTCTTGTTTTTGACCATATATTCTTGCTCTATTGCTAGTTTCAGAGGCAACTAAAAAAGGTTTAATCTCAAGCCCTAATCTAAGGGCAGTGGTGACCATGTTCCATGAAGGGGGTAGACTATTTAATATCGTTGATATCTACATCAGTTTCGGTATGACTGATTTTACCACGGCTAAGTCCCTAGCCATTACTAACATGTGGTTTACATATTCTACTACATTATCTCATTCTTTCATTTTGAAGGAGTTGTACTTTTGCAGTAGAAACTGTACTTGTAATTTGACAGTTGTGTCATACTTAGCTGTTATTAAGTCAAACAACTCTTTGGCGGTCTCGTATTCTTTGAAGACCTAATCAAGTCATCCTCCATGTAGGTCAACATGATTGTCCTTGCTATAGTGTCATCCTTTAGAAATGTTTTATACATTTCTACTTGTTGCTCAGTTGCGTCTGGAGGTGGCGGACGAACAGTTTCCTTCCACACATACTCAACACCTTCAAGTGTAAGAGCTAGTGGGATTCTCCTCTTCCATGTTTGGAAGTTAAGACTATTCAACTTCTCAATTTTTGCCAACTTAGATACACATATTCTAGAGCTCATTTTTATGTGTTTGACAATAATAACAATTAAATGGTCTAAAAAAGAAACAAACATAAAACAAAAAGTACACATATCAAGGATCATGTTAGAACGATGCATAATATCATGAAAACAAACTAACAACAATTTCATAAGCATCTTGGGACAAACTTGAAATTTTCCCAAAGAATTTCTGCCTTTGAATTTATTTATTTATTTATTTCAAATAATACTAGGGGTAAAACCATAATTTTAACTATAAGTCCTCTTTTGAAATTTACTAAAAAACTTAAGGACAGACTCGTAAAATTACACTTTCGTATTTTTGTAAAATTCAGAACTATTTAGGATTAAAATTGTAATTTTTAACCCCAACCTGAATATGTAATTCTTTCAAAAGTATAGGGCCAAACCTGTCTTTTGACTGAATAGTAGAACTTTAATAGTTTAAACTGGGAAGGGCATTAAAGTAAAACAACAACCCCAGTATTTTGTAATTTTTACAAACCGCCAGAGGGTAAAACTGACTTTTGCACAATAAGTGCAAAATAGTCTTTTTACCCAAAAATATCTGGATATTTTTGTAATTTTCTAATGGCAAACTGTAAAATTTGAAAAATGATCGAGGTAGAATGGACTTTTCAGTCCGCTGCCCCAGGCGATTTTGCAAAAACCACCTGTTTCGGCTAGCGGTTTTCTGAAAATCCGGTAACGGTCTGGCAGTTACATTCCTAGCCCTATCTATAACTCCTACCTCCGATAACGGTTTGGATGGCCAGTCCAACCGTTACCGGACTGAGTTGCCAAGAATGGCCACCATAACTCTTGTAATAGAGGAGTAAGGAAATCCATCTCAAAAGAGGTCGAGTTTTTGAAGAGAGGAGAAGAAGGCGAGGGAGCAAAACTGTTCACCCATTCATTCCAAGGTACATCTACAACTTTCATTTTGTATCTTCTTACCCTTCTCGTGTTCTTCTTGAAGGATCAACCATGATGCAAACATGGTCTCAAACTACCCTATCATCCAAAGATGACAAACATCCGATGATCCCATGACAATGTTTGAGGCCAAAATTTGGCGACTCCAAAGGGAGCTCGACGCATCATGGACCAACAATTCCACCGCCAATGCAACACCACCCTAGGTCGTTTTGATAGCCAAAGCCTTACAAAACCTACTTTGTCCATCCATGAAAGCTTTGGCCGAACAACAACCTCCCATTTCATCACAACGACTGAAATCACCTGAGCCATAGAACTATGCTGGAGCTCAGAACAACATGGTGCTGGAAAACTGGATTTACAAAGTAAATACCTACTTTGAAGTTGTGAAGATGCCGGTGAAAGATCAACTCATTCAAGCAGTGTGTATCTTGAAAGCGATGTGAAACTTTGGTGGTGCATCAAGCAAAGAATGATGAATGATCAAGGACAATCGTTGGTGTCAAGTTGGTCGGAATTGAAGATAGAACTCTGACGATAATTCGTGCCATCCTTCATGGAGTGAAAAACACGAAACTCTACTTCAACCAAAGTATACGGGCAAGTTAAGAGAGTATGTAAAAAAAATTAGAACTTCATTACTAGAAGTATAATACATGCACAAGAAAGAAACGATCGCTATTGTTGAAGGACTTGTTGATTTGCAATGGGCTCAAATCGAGCTCAAGTGACAAAACCTCACGGATGTGTATGCTACAATCGCTATTGTTGAAGGACTTGGTGATTTGCAATAAAAACGACATGTAAAGAAGGAAGGAAACAGAGACAAACGCTACAAGTAAAAGAAAAAAGGAGTTGGTCAAGCATAAGAAAGCAAACCTCAACATGGAGGACACAGTGCACTCAATGATACATAGCCACCAGTCGAAGGAGCTCTGGCATGGCAACAGTTGGCCAGAGGTGCAGGTGTGCGAAAAAGAGGACAACAAGGTGTTGCCGGCCGCGAACAAGGTACTGATTGCTTCAAAGGTTTATGCCACTCCCTTCTAACTCCTCAATGCCATGACCATGGTCGAAGGACTAGGCTTATGTACATGGAAGCCTACATCAGAAGGCATTCCTTAAGAGCCATAGTGTCACGAGGAAACCGTCGCCAAGCGCATTGACGGGCTCTCCCGGGACCGATGCTCGGCCTCGGGGCCAAGCAAGCCTTAGCAGATTTCACCTAAGTGTAGGAATTTGGCCAACGACTCCCAAAACAACACGTGAGAGTCCCTCCACCGAGTGTCAAGCTTGTCGAAGTCTTGGGTACTCATAGACTCACTCACTTGAACGACAAAGGCAAAGAGGCAATGTGATAGCAAATGCACGGATACTTGAAGGCAATGTGAGTTTTTTATAGTAGATGAGAGTGCGTGCTCCCAACACACGATATTTACTTCAGGAGTTTTCCCTAAAAAAAATAGAGTTTGTACAAGGGGGCAAAAGGCTATTTACAATTCACGGTTTAAAGGGTCACATTCTCCCACTCGAATCGTTGCCGCCCTCGGCAACATCTTGGCCATCTCCCGCTTCAATGGTTACTTGATCGTGCCTGTTTCACTTTGAGGCCTGTCATGTTCTGCATCAATGCATCGCGGTAACCTTGCACCTTTGGTGGGGCTTGAGTCGATGTCCATCCTTGGGGAGTTCCCTTTATGCAAGTTGATGGGACAATCACAATGAATGTTGTCTCTTTGGTGCCTTTAAGGTCAGATGATCATGAGACCAGAGAGTCGTATCTCCTTTTACTCGTCTGACGATGAAGATGTGGTGTTGTCCCGGTCACTGCCACCTTCGAAGTAGAAACATTGTTTCTTAAGGTTGGGGCGAGCATCTTCTGCATGAAGGAATGTTGAACCCAAGACCATGGGATACTCATCGTCTGCCACATAGAAATATGCCCGTATGCGCCGGTCTTCGATCAAGAGGATGACATTGTTTCCCTCGCCCTTTACTTGATTCACCTTGCCCAACACGTCTTTAATATATGCATCAGTCCCGAAGGTGTAAAGTCCTAGTCAGCATGCTTCTGTTCCGAAAAAGAAGTTATACGTAGCTCCCGAGTCAATCATGGCCCTCGCCTCTGTCCCCCTCAGCCGCACCCTAACATAGAACAACCCATCTCGTTCCCTCAGCATAGGTACCCAGTGATGATGGTGGTTTCCTTTAAACACTTGGAGTGCACTGCAATAATGCACCAGTTCCTCACCCCTATTTTCCACCTTCGGAGGTTCCGCCACAGTCATTGCATTCACCTGTTGGGTGGATGGTCCCGTGGGGTAGTCCCACGAATAGTGGTTCCCTTGGTAATGGTAGCACTTGAGGATAGTCTTGCCTTTGTCTTTATATAGCCGACCTCCAACATGTTCATTTTGGAGCAACCTGCATTCATCCCCTCCTTTATGCACACTCTCCCTTTGTACATAATTGAATGGTGCAGTGTCGTTATTGTAGTTTACAGGCTTCTTTGGACTCCATGGTCGACGGGGCCAGTCATCCTTCCGCGATTGATCATCAACTAGGCGCTCAACCGCACTGATGGTCGAGGCAAAGTCTTTCACTCGCATCTACCACAGCTCACGCTTTGCCTCATGCTGTAACCCATTCATGAAGAAGAAGAAATGATTTGCTTCTGCCATGCTCGTGATGTTCAACATGAAGGAGGTGAAACAGTTGATGTACTCGCAGATGGATCTCTCGTGTGTCAGTTGCATGAGTTATTTTCGAGCAGAGTACTCCGAGTCCTCAGGAAGGAACTAGCTCTGTATCTCCTGTTTGAGGTCGTCAAAAGTGTTGATGGTGCAGAGTCCCCGATCAACATCCGTGGAGAGTTGTCTCCACCATAGGAAATTTTTTAAGTCCTTGGCACTTCGGTTCCCTGAGTAAGCATCAGGCTTCAGGATACTATCATCTCGAGAGGGGGTGGTTGTGATCCCGCTAACGATAGCTTGGTCAAGTGTCCCGTAGTGTGCCTCGAGGGTTTGCAACCTTTGTTCAATGATCGTGTTGTTCTTGTCACGGTTGGCACAGCAGACAGTCAGGTCCTCCACCCGTTCTTCCAAATTTGTTAAAGTTTCACCTCAATTTTCGTTAAAGATGGAGATGGCACAACGCATCAACTCAAACTCTTGCGTTACGAAGTTTCTTATGTGGTGAACATCATCCCTTAAGCTCTCGATGCTAGTTTCGCAATTGCCTACGTCTACTTCCACTTTACGTAGCCGACTTTCGATTGAGGCCTTTTCGGTCGAACGGTTCCTCCTACGTTCTTTATCCGTTTCATGATCCAATGATGAGACGGGGCTCTTAGCAGACTTCGAATCCATCGCAGCTAAGTTTGATGACATTAAGACAAGATCGAACCTAGTTCTGATACCACTTTTGTCACGGGAAAACCGTCGTCAGGCGCATTGACGAGCTCTCTCAGGATCGATGCTCGGCCTCGGGGCCAAGCAAGCCTTAGCGGATTTCACCTAAGCGTTGGAATTTGGCCACCGACTCCCAAAATGACACGTGAGAGTCTCTCTCCTGAGTGTCAAGCTTGTCAAAGTCTTGGGTACTCAGAGACTAACTCACTCGAACAGCAAAGAGAAAGAGGCAATGTGATAGCAAATGCACGGATACTTGAAGGCAATGTGAGTTTTTTATAGCAGACGAGAGTGTGTGCTTCCAACACACAATATTTACTTCGAGAGTCTTCCCTAAAAAAATGAGAGTTCCAAAAGGCTATTTACAATTCACGGTTTAAAGGGTCACACATAGTCTATAGTGGAGCTACGCATTTCATTTGATTAATTGCCCCACCTGAGTAATAGGGTTGAGGTTAGTAGCTTTTGATAAAATGGTGAAAATTGTTAATGCGATTGCATAAAACATCGAGGCATGACCTTTGTAAATATGACGATAGAAAGCTAGTCGGGAACCATGGACCTACTCATCACAATCCTAGATGATTTCTCACTTATCTTGAGAATCAACTTCTTATGGAGAGGAAGAGTAATCATGGCCCCTCATCTTCGAGGATTGGTGATAACAAATGAGACTCAATCGGGTTTCATTCCTCAATGCGACCCGAACAAAGCCCTTGTCGAGCTGTCAGCACCTACCATCAAGTACCCCTACACCACCATAGAAGCCACCATAGCCACTTGACATACCACACACTATGTAGCCTGGGTACCATGCAACAATAACCAAGACACTAGTTGCACATCCTGCACCAACCACACACCTAGCATTGATGGCACATGAGTGCCCTGTCACTGCATCCTGCTACCAGTGTCCTGCCTTTACACTATGCATCTAGCGCACCCCTTGTACACCAAACGACTCTCCTGGTGCCAGTGCCAACACTAGTTTTAGCCACACTGAATGCTCAAAAAATTCTCTTTCTTTCTTGTTGGCATTGTAGGTATAAAGCGGATTGAAGAAGAGACAGCCCACATTGCTTGTTGTCCACTTAGAGGAGGAGCCGAAAGTCGATGTTAATCCCATACTTACGGTGGTAAACAAGGTCTTGGAGGCTTACAAAGATATGATACCTAAAAAGCTACCGAAATAGCTACCTCCAAAATGAAGGACAGATCATAACATCATCCTAATGCCTATAATCAAATCACCATGCAAAGCGGCATACCAAATGGGACCAACAAAGTTGACGGAATTACGAAAGCAACTATGCAAGTTGCTTGATGCGGGCATGATACAACCATCAAAGAGCTCATACGGTTCTCCAATTTTATTTCGGAGAAAGCAAGATGATTCACTAAGAATGTGTGTAGACTATAGTATATTGAATAAACTAATCATGAGGGATCAACATCCCTTACCCTTGATTGCTATTTTGATTGAAAGGTTAAGTGGTGCTTGATGGTTCACAAAATTGGATTTGAGATCTGAATATTATCAAGTGAGGATAGCATCAAAGATGAGAAGAAGACAACAATAATGATAAGATATAGTTCTTTTGAATTCCTCGTTATGCCATTTGACCTCACCAATGCCCCTGCAACATTTAGTAGCTTGATGTATGAAGTCTTCTACGGTCTTCTTGATGAGTTTGTAATGGTTTACCTAGACGACATTGTTGTATATAGCAAAACTCTAGAAGATCATTTAGAACACCTTGAGAAAGTGTTCAAATTGTATGTGAAGAGAGAAAAGTGTGAGTTTGTTAGAAAAAAATTATTTTTAGGTCATATTATAGGATACAGACTTATGAAGACACACTCAAGGAAAATATGGGTCATCATAGAGTGGGAAGCACCGAAAAGTATAACTAAACTTATAAGCTTTTAGGGTTTGGCTAATTACTATCGTAGGTTTATTCGAATCTTTTTTTGACTAGTTGCTCCACTTATGGAGATGTTGAAGAAGGAGGTCCTTTGGAGTTGGGATGCATCACACATCCAAGCCTTCGAGAGCCTTAAAAAGATCATATCCAACAAGTATGTCCTAAGACTACCAAATTTCTCAAAGCCTTTGAGCTTCACACAAATGCAAGCAACATAGTAGTGGTTGATATCCTTGTCCAAGAGGGACACCCAATGGCTTTTGAAAGCCGAAAATTTAAAGGAGCAAACCCTCATTATCATGCTTATGAGAAAGAGTTACTTGTTATTATTCATTGTTTATAAGTTTGGAGAGTGTACCTTTTAGGAGTAACCTTCACGATGGTCACAAACAATGTGATCAACATCTTCCTCAAAACTCTGAAAAAGCTAACAACTAGCAAATTTGATGGTTGGAGCTTATAGAAGAGTAAATTTCAATGGCACTATTGATCAAAAAAACACAATATTGTGACAATGCAACCGAAAGAAGGTCTCCAAGATTATAATGTGATACGACTAGAAGGTGACCTAACAATAAATAAGAATGCATGCACCCAATGACCCAACATACGAGCAACTAAGGAGGCAAGCAAGAGAGAGCAGCACCAAGAAGTTTGTTGAAGAAGATGGACTTCTATGAACATTAGAGCATCAATTGGTAGTGTCAAACACCGATAAGTTGTGACAACTTATCATGGGAGAGTTACACAAAACTCCCTTTGCCAGAAGTAAAGAAAAGAAGAGAACTATAGCCCTCATCCAACTAGGCTACTAGTGGTCATGAATGACATGAGTCACAGAAGTCTACATCTAGTTGTGTCCCGTATGTCAACAAGACAAAATGAAAAGGATCCATATAGCATGATTATTGCAACCTCTACCCATGGTGAGCCTACCGTGGTCCTCAATCATTATAGATGGATATGAACCAGTTTTTGTTAATAAGTTTTCGAAATATGTCGTATTCATGGCCACTTCTAGAGTGTACACAGCCAAGGAGATAGCCCACTTATTAATGAAGAACGTTACAAAGCATTTTGACATATTGGAGGAGATCATCTCGGATCGAGATACCTGCCTTACAAGCAATTTTTGGAAAGACTTCTTCCATCAAGTCATAAAACCATTTACCCATGGTGAGCCTACCGTGGTCCTCAATCAATTTTTACCTCCAATCATCCCCAAATAGATGGACAAATTGAGTGCTTCAATGCTTTATCTAAAGAATATTTTCGACACTATATAACAAGTCATAAAAATTGGATGAGTTTAATAGAGATGGCACAGTTTGCTCATAATGCACACCGGAGCTCGTCCCTTCGAGCTCACCATAGGGAGGCAACCCCTACCCCCACTTGACCTAGTACAAGACAGATCCGACCAAAGTTATCAAGATGCAGTCCAAAAGCTTTGGAAGAGGCACACGATACTTGAGAAAACTCGTGTCACTAGAACGCACCCGTGCAAGGATGACTACCTTCACCAACCGAAAAAGGGAAAAACGACAATTTAACATTGACGATCGGATATGATTTAGAATTCTCGATTATACATGAAAATAAATGTATAAAAGAATTCACCTAAATATCAAAGCCAAGTTCGATAGACCATTCAAAATCATAAAAGATTAGAAGGGTGACATACAAATTACTCCTATCAGAGAGAAAATCCATCCAGTCTTCAATGTGAGCAAACTCAAGCCTTACTACTAGGATCCTTCGCATAGAGAATAACCACCACCACCTCTTATTCGGGAGGATATCCACCTCATTACAGAAATTAAACGTGAGGAGCGTCGAAAAAGGTTGAGAAAACTCACCTATTACTTGGTGAGATGGAAAGGACATGAAGCCAAAGAAACACTTGGCTTCAAGTGATGGAACTATGGCAATATGATGACATATTGCAGCAATACCGCACGGCCTCTAGGACGAATTTGAAAACCAATGGAAGAATTGCCAAAAAATCAACGCACATGAAAACATGAAACTCTGCCTCAACACGACAGCACCCCACAACACACGTGCCCACGCACTGCCTTAATGCAACACACGCGCCCACATGTGATGTTGTGCACCCTACCTTGGCATGGCAACATCCCAAGAATCCAGCGCACTCCGCTATGGTGTAACACCACTGCAGAACGCATGTGCCGCGCATCCTAATGGACCCGAATAAGCATGGGTTGCGTCATACGCGCCCACACCCATTTAGCAAATCCACTTAAGAGTCAGTAAGGGGCAAGTGACCAGTCCCACCCCAAGGAGAGCATGAGAGTCTTTGCTTCACCCTTTGAGTTATAAAAGAGAATCGACTAAAAGAGAAGATAAAACCATTGAGAGAGATCTAGAGAGGGTTGAACGAGAGCAGTGTCCCAAACACCACCAGTCAACTTCCACCGTCTTCATTTCCATTGGTAGAACTGAACCGTTCAAGGATTACAACTATCTAATTCCTCAGAGTGTTTAGAGTCAACAGATTGTTCGTGTAAACCCCATTTCATCTTCCTCAATAAAATTCCCTTTGTTCAACTGTTTCAACCATGTTTGTATGCTATTTGAAGAAACGATTGATACAAGACTGGTTGGTCTTGGAGATTAACGTCCTGGTAACAGTTTTCCCATGTGAATTCTCAAACAAGACATGACTTTAATCGGTGATGCCATCAGAAATCCAAAAAGCAAGCAAAAAAAGACTTTCCATAACGGCAGTCCCTTTCCTTAATTTTCTATATATGCAAAGCAGCTCCAAAAGAAGGCGAAAATCAGCTTTATATTGCCGTTGATACTGAAAAGTAGCAGGAGAGGAAGAAAAAGCAAACACAACAAACGCACTCACAACGGGTCAAGATCAACCCACCCTATGCTCACATGTATGACCCATAATTTTCATCCCCCGAACCCACCTCATGAACGACCTCTAAGTTGTACAAGAATGCCTCTATTTGATGCCTAAACATGTGTACAGAACACAGATAATCAAAAGAACTCACGATGCAGCCTGAGATTTGGGACATATGAAGGCACTCAACTCATTTATATCTGATCAGGAGCTATCAAACAAGTGGCTGCAAAACACGAACCTATCTTGCTAGCTGAGACCGTACCGACTGAAGTGGTCCACTTTGAACTTCCATTCACCCTTCATGGGGTCGAAGGACACAAACTCTGCACCTTGGTCCTGAACCTTCTTCATCAACATTCTTGTGTACTTCTCTACAAGAGGGCCTTGCGTGACAGTCTCACCTGTCTTCTTGTCCACACATCTAACATTCAGCAAGGTTACCTCACCAGGCTTGTTAAGACCTTGGCCGACAGGAGGTTTCTTAACACCATCCATATACACAATCACCTCACGATTGTTAAACTGAACAATGCTCTCGATATCAAGACGGCGAACATCTGTCTCCCCGAAGAATCGGATGCTTCCAAAGCCCCGTCGCCCAACCACAAAATCCTTCACATGTTTGCAGTAGCCAGGTTCAGCTCTTTCCCTGGCAGCCAACTCTTGAATCTTTGGTTCAGTGTAGTAATCAGAATGGCGGAGCTTAGGCATAAGGACTTCAATGCCAGCACCATATTCGAAAACTATTGCAGCCTCACCAGCCCTATTGCCAGATATTGAGATGTACCCATTCCCTTTATCATTCTGCTCATCATGGATAACATTCTCCTCAGTATCTTTCAGTGCCGATGCAGTCTTTCCATTAGCTATGTCAACAGAGACATTGTTGGCTGCAGCTTCTGCAATACAACATGATATAAGTATCTTCTATGACAAAGTACGTATGACCCGTAGACATAATAAAGGCACCGTACGGAAAGGACAAAGCAGAGAAGATCGGGAAAGCAACTAACGTGCAATATCTTCATGTTTGCCAAGAGGAACATTCTCAAGCATGAAGAGTTTTTTTCTTTTCTTGACGCTAGCATGTAAAGTAAATTGAATGCACCAGATAAAACAACATTTTTCCCTTGACTAGCAAAGACAGTGTCGGACTACGCTAGCATCCACAATGGCAATTAATAAACATGTAGAGAACCCAGCTTCGTCTGGGATAATAAACATTGGCTTTGGTTTTGGTAGAATGCATCACATAATATGTGCATAAACATCTCTGAGGTCCTGTCTGCAAAGGATACATCAATGAGATGGCTTTGTCTAAGGGCAATTTCGACAACACATGTTTGAACCTGGAGATAGTATGCAATCTTTACGAATAAGTTTCAGGTCTCCTTATCAGAGAAAATCCGATGGCCCCTATAGTCACAGTGACAAATTACTAGCGTGGAGCTGTATAGACTATGGTGGAATTCGAATAGGATCAGAAGACATTCGATTTCTTTTTACCCTACAGAATCTAGTTTACTATATGTTTAAAGTACAACCTCCATACCTCAAGATCACATCCAGAAGTATATATGTAACACTCAACCCTAATAATCATCACCAAACTAAGAAAAGCTTTGAGAAACAAATGCTTAAAAAAGACAAAAAGCAAATTTGAGGAAATTCCAGAAGAGCTTACTCTGGCCGTTTTCTATAGAATCATCCTCCAGCAGAGGAGGAGCAGACCCATCATCTGCTTCTTTGCCTGCGTGATACTGAAGATTATTAGAAAGGGTCACGTGAAAACACTGTTTTGGTCTAAAGAGTGAAATACTATTAGTGTCAGTGTTGTCCGATGTCGTGTATACCTTATGTTAGAAGAGAGGAAGGAGGCTGCAGCAGTACAGAAGGAAGACTCTCTCCACACACAGAAGTTTATAGTCAATTCCGATAGTGTTAGCTTATAGTTTTTGCTTTATTTTCTTCAGTAGTTGTTTAGTTAATTAAGTAATTGTTTTAAAGGTACCTATAAATTAGACTCATTAATGGTATTTATGTAATTTAGATAAATATAATGTTGGTGTTTAAAAGGGAGAAACCCTACTAGCAACTTTAGATTGAATAGAAGAAAAGAAGAAAGAGACAGGGTGTGCAGCAGATCCAAGGTCTGCCGACTGCAGCTCCATTCCATCTTCAATCTTTCAATCTCTTGTTTATTGATTGTTGCGTTATATTTGACATGGTATCAAAGCCTTGAAGGTTGATTCCTCGCAACCACGTGCAGCCGCAGAGAAGGAAACACTCTTGACTTGTCAGAAAGTTACTAAGTAAACATCGTTTTCGTTCAAGATTATTACAGAAATCATAGACAACAAGTTGAAAGAAGAAGTATCAGCATCTAGTCTCGAAAGTAACCGAAAATCGAGTCATTCCAAGTAACCAACATTCGATTGGATAGACATAACTATCGAGAATGAGCAAGATCTATAAAACGTCCTTAAATCTAGAGAAAAACTAGATTATACCAATCAAAATTAGATTTGTCCCAGTGAATATAGCAGTGAGTATGAACGATGGACAAAGAAAGATGCTCTTATGAGCTCGTGGCTGATTCAATCGATGATGCTAACAATAAACATAACATTTATTTATATAGAGACTATAGCAGAAATATGAGAGGCAGTAGAAGAAGCCTATTCAAGACATAAACATATCCAAAGAATATAACATTCTTGAGAAAATAAGAAAATATCATCAAAGAAACATATTAGTAAGTGAATACTATGGAGAATTGCGTAGATGATGGAATAAACAAAGGCATGTTAGAGAAAACAAGTGCAGCCACTGTGTAAAAGAGCGGACAACTGATAATGAAATCAAGGTGTTCGATCTCCTTTGGGGCATAGCTCTTGAATATGAGCAGATTAAACTCAATATTCTATGTGAGGAGTTCAGTTGGGATTGTATACTCTCTTCTATTGGGAGAAAAAGATAGAAGAAATCATGAGAAAGAAGACACAACTCAAACAGAAAAGACGTCATTTGTTGGAAGAGAACAAAATTTTCAACGGGAAAGAAACCCTACTAGAGGAATAGGGGTTGGCCATTTTCAAAATAATGATGAAAGAAATATGTTGCACTATTTGCATTGTGGGAAAAGGAGACACACTCATGATCAATGCTGGGAAATCATAGGTAGACCAACATATGATAAGGATTTTAGAAATCGACCAACAAATTATAAAGACTTAGGAAATAATATGGCAACAAATGCAGAGGAGCAGACGGATTCCTTATCACTTGATCAAATGACATAACTAAAAAAAACTTGTTAAAATTGAGTCAAGATTGCATGAGCAGCCATCTAGTTCTCAAAAAAGTAAAGTGAGCGTTCCTACTTCTTACAATATTAGTGATAACTCTTTTCTTACTGAAATTATTTTTTAGGTAATTAACTACGGCACTACAAATCATATGGTGGGTAGTAAAATCAATTTATGAAGTATGAATCAACAACTACACCACAATATGTTAAAGTTGCATGGTTCACTCGTTCCAATAGAAGGAAAAGGCGTAATTTAGTCTGAAGATTTCAAGCTAAATTATGTTATATACATTCCTAAATTTTTAATCAACTTATTATCAGTTAGTTCTTTGACTTGAGACTTAAACTGTTTCGTAACTTTCTCTCCTACTAGATTTATTTTTCAAGATCTGAAGACGAAAGAACCTTTGATCATGGTAAGCTAAGGAATGGGTTATACATATTCCTAGAAAATCAGCTATCAACACATAGAAGAGCATTCACACCTACTATTGCGACAGAGAAGTTGAAGTTATGGCATAGTAGATTGGGACATTTACCCATTTTTTAAAACAAGGGAGTTATTCCATTTTGAAAAATTCAGTGACTTAGTCCTTCAGTGTGATGTTTGTTAAAGGGTTAAGAATAATAGAGTAATGTTTCCTAGTAGAGAGTCCAAGTCATCTATTCCATTTGAGTTAGTTCACTCTAATGTATGGGGTCCATGTTTAATGTCTTCCTCAGCAATTTCAAATACTTTGTTATTTTTATTGATGATTATTCCAAACTTACTTTTGCTTATCTTATGAAATCCAAGTCTAAAGTCTATTCTATCTTTCCCATTGTTCATAAACTTATTGAAACTTAGTTTGGTCATTCAATTAAAATCCTTCGATCTAATAATGGTGGTGAGTTTATTAACACTCAACTCAAGAATTACCTCCAATTGCATGGCATTTTACATCAAACATCATGTGTCTATACTTTTGAACAAAATAGAGTTGTTGAAAGAAAAAATAAGCATATTCTAGAGGGAACAAGGACCTTTCTTTTAGATAACAATGTTTCTAAATTCTTTTAGCCCGAAGTTGTTCTCAAAGTCGTTCATCTTATTAATAGACTACCCTCAATTGTTATATCGAGTAAATTCCCAAGAACTTCTTGGAAGCATCGAAATATACTCATTGGGTAAAAGCAAGTCTGAATTGCAGGCTTTGAAAAAGAACCATACATGAACTAAAGAAATGCATTAAGTTGCAAATGGGTGTATACCAACAACAACAACAACAACTAAGCCTTTTCTCATACTAGACGGGGTCGGCTACATTGATTCTTTGTTTCTACATATCCCTATTGTGTGTCATGTTAGCAATTAACTCACAATAAGCTAGATCATTCTTTATTGTTTCTTTCCAACACTTTTGTGGTCGTCCTCTACCTCTTTTAATACTTTCCAAATTTAGTTTTTCTAACCTTCTTACATGTTCTTCTTTTGATCTTCTTTCAATATGTCCAAACCATCTTAAACGATATTCTCTCATTTTATCCTCTATTCGTGCCACTCCTAATTTGTTTCTAATAACCTCATTATGTATACGGTCTTTTCTTGTATGACCACTCATCCATCTCAACATCTTCATTTCTATCTCAGACATCTTCTGTACAGGTTGATGATTAACTGCCCAACACTCAGAACCATAAAACATGGCAGGCCTAATTGCTGCTGTATAATTTTACCTTTTAACTTTAATGGTATCTTCTTATCACAAAGAATCCTTGATACTCCTCTCCATTTTAACCACCAGCATTAATTCTATGCATAACATCTCCATCAATTCTTTCGTCACTCTAAAAAATTGACCCTAGGTATTTAAAACTTTCCTTTTGAGGGATGCAATGTGTGCCAATTTTAATTTCTATGTCCTCTGAGGTAACCAAATGATCAAACTTACATTCCATATATTATGTCTTTGTTCTACTCAGTGTTGTCCGACGCGTATCGTATCGCGTATCGCTGGGCTCCACGATACGGGCGTATCGTATCGTATCGTATCGTATCGTATCGTACTTTAATATTAAAAAACTATAAAAATTATTTAAAAAATCAATAAAATTAGTAAAAATCCGAAAAAAATCAAGAAAATTCTGGAAAATTTTGAAAAAATCTGGTAATTGCTTTAAATTCATATAATGCAAAGTTTAGCACAAATTGAACATTTAATATTGAACAATTGCATCCAAAATTATATATTTTGAATCAAAAAATGAAATACATTTATATTTTACATATTGTAAATTTGTATCAGGATCATTAACTAAATAATCTTCATCTTCTCCTTGATGATGTTGTTGTACTTCAAATTAATTCATGCAATGTCTTCTTCAGTTAGGACTTAGGAGTGCATTTTCTTCGTTATCTTCCATAATTCACTCATGTAATATATCAAAATTAACAAACTGCTATCTTTGTACATGTAGTCATATTTGCTAATTTTCATATGTGAGCAAAACAAAGAGCTCCATTTCTTTGATTATTGAGTCTATGACACCTTAATGATGTTATATTATTACTTGATAATGTCCCCTTTTTCTCTTATTGGAGACTAGCTTTTTAACTAATGCATGAGCTTCATTTCTCACTTCACAGACTGAGTTAAGCCTCACACACATTGATCATGTTCAACTCAATGGAAGTCATGTAACGTGAACCTTAAAATAGTGAAGTTGTGAAATCCCTACTCAATGAACCGAGAGAATTAAATGTTTTTAATTGTTTACGATCTTATGAAATTAGAAACTGTTAGCAAAAATATACCTAAAAGTTGTAACAGAAAGGGAAATGATTTTGTCATAATTTTTTTTTATACATTATTTTTATTAAATAAATGAAATTATAAACCCAAATTATAAGCATATTGGAGGATGCCTTTAAGGGAAGTGAAGAGAGGGAAAGAGAGGGCAGAAACATGCAAAAAAAATTTGAAAAAAAAAAAATTTTTGAAAAAAAAATTTGAAAAAAAAAATTTTGAAAAAAAAAAAAATCGCCCGTTTGGCACGATAACCTGTATCTTCGCAGGTTCGTATATCGTGGCTTCCCACCACGATCGCACGATCGTACGATACGGTGCGATACGGATAACACTGGTTCTACTAAGTCGGAGGCCTTTGCTTTCTAATGTTTTCCTCCATAGTTCCAATTTTCTATTAACTTTTTCTTTAGACTCCACTAATACAATGTCATCTGCAAATAACATACACCAAGGTACTTCATCTTGAATATGTTTTGTTAACTCATCCATCACCATTATAAATAAGTATGGACTTAAAGTTATCCTTGATGTAACCCAATATTAACTTCAAAGCAGTGTTGTCTGACGCGTATCGTATCGCGTATCGCTGGGCTCCACGATACGGGCGTATCGTATCATACTTTAATATTAAAAAACTATAAAAATTATTTTTAAAATCAATAAAATTAGTGAAAATCCAAAAAAAATCAAGAAAATTCTGGAAAATTTTGGAAAAATCTGGTAATTGCTTTAAATTCATATAATGCAAAGTTTAGCACAAATTGAACATTCAATATTGAACAATTGCATCCAAAATTATATATTTTGAATCAAAAAATGAAATACATTTACATTTTACATATTATAAATTTGTATCAGGATCATTAACTAAATAATCTTCATCTTCTCCTTGATGATGTTGTTACACTTCAAATTAATTCATGCAATGTCTTCTTCGGTTAGGACTTAGGAGTGCATTTTCTTCGTTATCTTCCATAATCCACTCATCTAATATATCAAAATTAACAAACTGCTATCTTTGTACATGTAGTTGTCATATTTGCTAATTTTCATATGTGAGCAAACAATGAGCTTCATTTCTTTGATTATTGAGTCCATGATACCTCAATGATGTGATATTATTACTTGATGATGTCCCCTTTTTCTCTTATTGGAGACTAACTTTTTAACTAATGCTTGAGCTTCATTTCTCACTTCACAGACTCAGTTAAGCCTCACACACATTGATCATGTTCAACTCAATGGAAGTCATGTAACGTGAACCCTAAAATAGTGAAGTTGTGAAATCCCCACTCAATGAACCGAGAGAACTAAATGTTTTTAATTGTTTGCGATCTCATGAAATTAGAAACTATTAGCAAAAATATACCTAAAAGTTGTAACAGAAAGGGAAATGATTTTGTCACAATTTTTTTTTTGTTCATACGTTATTCTTATTAATTAAATGAAATTATAAACCCAAATTATAAGCATATTGGAGGATGCCTTGAAGGGAAGTTAAGAGAGGAGAAGAGAGGGCAGAAACATGCAAACAAAATTTGAAAAAAAAAATTGGGCGTATCGCCCGTATCGTATCGTGGCTTCCCATGATATAGATAACACTGCTTCAAAGAAGTCCGTCGTTCCTTCATGAGTCCTCACACATGTTTTTGCACCATCATACGTCTCTTATAAGGTTAATATATGTCAATGGGATACCTCTTTTTTCCAAAGTTCTCCAAAGAACCTTCCTCGGTACCCCATCATAAGCTCTTTCTAGATCAATAAATATCATGTGAAGGTCTTTCTTTTTTGCTCTAAAATGTTCCATAAGACTTCTCAAAAAGTGAATCGCTTCAATAGTAGATCTATCTGGCATAAATCCAAATTGGTTCTCTGTTGTACTTGATACTTGTCTTAACCTACGTTCGATAATTCTTTCCCATAATTTCATAGAATGGCTCAGCAACTTGATACCTCGCTAATTCGCACAATTTTGAATGTCTCCCTTGTTCTTATATATGGGTATAAGTGTACCTGCTCTCCATTCTTCGGGCATCTTTTGGTTTTTCCATATTTCATTAAATAGTCTTGTGAGCCAAGTGATTCCTATTTCTCCTATTATTTTCCAAACTTCTATAAGAATATTATCTGGTCCTACCGATTTACCACCCTTCATATGATTAAGAGCCTCTTTGACTTCATTCTTTTGAATACGTCGGTAGAAATTGTGGTTTATATACTTTTCTGATTTGGCTAACTCTCCTAAGCTAATACTAACATCTTTATTTTCATTAAAAAGATTATAAAAATAGTTTTTTCATCTATTTCTTATATCATCATTTGCCACTAGAATTTTTTCATCCTCGTCTTTTATGCATGTAATATAATTAAGATCTTTAGTTTTCTCATCTCTAGCCATAGCTATCCTAAAAATATCTCTTTTACCTTCTTTTGAGTTGAGTTTTTTATATAAGTCCTCCCAAATTTTAGCTTTTGCTTCACTCACGGCTTTTTTCGCTTCCTTCTTTGCTTTCTTATAAGCCCCTAAAATTTCACTAGTTTTTTAGCATAATGTAATTTGTAACATGTCATCTTTGCCTTATTTTATTTTGTACTACTTCACTCCACCACCAAGCTTCTTTTTGTGCCGGTACACCTCCCTTAGATACCCCTAACACATCTTTCGCCACTTTCCTAATATGTATAGCCATATTGTTCCACATATCACAAGGTGTACCAGCATAATTCCAAACATCTCCTTAAAGGACTTTCTGTTTAAATATATCTTCTTTCTCGCTTTTGAGGTTCCACCATTTAGTCTGAATAGCTTGATGCACTCTTTTCTTCTTTGTCCATTTTTTACTTGTAAATCCATAATTAAAAGTTGATGTTGGGTGGTTAAGCTTTCTCCTGGAATTACCTTGCAATCTTAATAACGCGCTCTATCTTTTTTTCTACAAATAAAGTAATCAATTTGTGTTTGTGATAAGCCACTCTTATAAGTAATTAAATGTTCATCTCGTTTTTTGAAGATTGTATTGACTATAAAGAGATCAAATGCCATAGTAAAATTTAAAATCTCCCTACCTTCCTCATTTATATCCCCAAAACCAAAGTTTTCATGAATCCCTTGATATCCTAATGCCTCTTTACCGACATGTCCATTTATGTCTCCTCCTAAACAAATCATCTCCCTTTGTGGAATCTTTTGAAACACCTTATCTAACTCTTCCCAAAAAGTTGTCTTTATACTATCTTCTAGTCCTACTTGAGATGCGTAAGCACAAACTATATTCAAAACCTCTGCTCCTAACACTAATTTTAACGTCATGATTCAGTCACCATATCATTGAATGTCTACTACACTATCCTTTAAATCTTTATTTATGATAATACCAACTCCGTTTCGAGCCTTTTCTTTACTTGAGTACCATAATTTACAACCTGTATCCTCTATGTCCTTTGCTTTTTCTCTAACCCATTTTGTCTCTTGTAAACATAGAATATGAATCTTTCTCCGAATCATAGTATCTACCACCTCCATTAGCTTATCGGATAATGTTCCGATATTCCAAGAACCAATACGAATCTTATTATCTAGGACTAGCTTCCTACCCGCCGTATCCGTCCATAATCAAAATGCAGATAGATACCAAGAGTTAGTTGGCAAATTTATATATTAGTTGGAAATTCTAAGTCGTTTTATGCAAGCTTACATTCTCATATATCTAAAAGTACACCAAGACATGAGATAATATAGAAAGCAAATGATTGTGCTAAATTGAAATTTATACAGATGCAGATTAGGCAGGTTGCAGAGAGAATAGGAAATTCACTTCAGGATATGTGACTTTAGTGGGAGGCAACATTATCTCTTAGAAAAGTAAGAAACCATTGTGGCAAGATCTACTGTTGAAGCTGAATAAAGGGCCATTGCTTATGGCATTTGTGAAGGTAAGTGGTTGCGGTCATTATTGATGAAAATCAGGTAGCAAGGCAGTGATACAAATTGCCTCTAATCCAGTGTATCATAAAAAAACCAAATATATAGAAATTGATTGTCATTTTATCATAAACTGTGTGAGTACATTAGAATTCAAACTTGAACATGTGATGTCAGAAGATCAATGCGTTCATATGTTCACTAAAGCACTTAATAAAAATCTATTGCTGAAATTATGTGACAACTTGGGTATAATGTCAATATTTACCCAACTTGAGGGGAAGTGTTAGAAGAGAGGAAGAAGGTTGCAGCAGTCAACAAAGAAGACTCTCCACACGCAATAGTTTATAGTCAATTCCGATAGTGTTAACTTATAGTTTATGATTTATTTTCTTAAGTAGTTGTTTAGTTACCTAAGTAGTTGTTTTTAAAGGTACCAGTAAATTAGACTAGTACTTATGTAATTTAGATTAGTGTAATGCTGGTGTTTAAAAGGGGAAACCCTACTTGCAACTTTAGATTGAATAGAAGAAAAGAAGAAAGAGAGAGAGGGTGTGTGGTGGCTCCAAGGTCTGTCGATTGCAAATCCATTCCATCTTCACTCTTCCAATCTCTTGTTTCTTGATTGTTGCGGTATATTTGACACCTTAGTGTATTGCAATAGCCGATGTATCGGCCTGTATCGTACGATACGGCAATACACCTACAATAATAACAACAAAGGCTAATGAGGTTGGCTACATGGATTCTTTGTTTCCATATAGCCTCATCATGTAATGCTAATAGGTAACTCAATATAAACTAAATCTTTCTTTATAGTTTCTTTTGAACACTTATGTGGTCACCCTCTTCCTCTTTTAACATTTTCACAATCTAGTTTTTTATATCTTCTTCCGTGAGCATTTTTTGGTTGTCTTTCTATATATCCAAATCATCTTAAATGATTTCCTCTCATTTTATCCTCTATTGGTCTTACTTCCAATTGGTTTATAATAATCTCACTATGTATACGATCTTTCCTTGTGTGACTATTCATTCATTTTAACATCATTTATGCTACGAACATCTTTTGCACATGTCGATGATTAACTACTCAACACTCAAAATTATAAAACATAACAGGTCTAATTGTTGCTCTATAATATTTACCTTCCAACTTTAATGGTATTTTCTTATCATATACAATATACCTTATACCCCTCTCCATTTTAATCAACCGACATTAATTTTATACATAACATCTCCATCAATTTTTTATCACTTTGAAAATTTATGTCAATCTTAATTTTTATATCCTCATAAGTACCCAAATGATCAAACTCTTTGTTCTACTAAGTCAGAAGTCTTTACTTTCTAATGCTTCTCTCCATAGTTTCAATTTAGACTCATCAACTAACACATTATCATTTGCAAATAACATACACCAAAGCACTTCATTTTGAATATGTTTTGTTAACTCATCAATGACCAATGTAAATAAATATGGACTTAAATTGATCCATGTAACCCAATATTAACTTCAACAGATTTTGTCATTCCTTGATGAGCCATCACACAAGATGTATGTCAATGGGATACTTCTATTTTTATAAAAAAAAGTATTCCTTGTTTGAAATGGACATGAATTGAACTTATCCTCTTCCTTTTTTGAGAGACATCTTAAAATAAAGAATCACCTCCCAAGAATAACAATAAAAATATGTAGTTTCCAAAGTTCTCAAGAATATAAAAACAATTTACTTCAATAACTTACCAATTATGACCACATCCGACATTACAACTATCTTACCTTAAAAGGTAACCTCTCAAGAATAACAATAACCATAAAAATAAGTTATTTCCAAAGTTTTCAACAATCAAAGAGGCACTTTCCTTCGATAACTTAACAATTATGACCACATCATTGGTACCACGAATTAGAAAATTATTCTATCTTACAATAGTTCTTGATTTTTACTATTTTTTTCTTGATTTTAAAATGTTTATGATACGATATAATATGATACACCCTTCTAATAGAGAAAAACGATACACAATAAGATATGGTACAAACAACACTAATTAGTATACAACAAACAAATTAAGCACAAGAGGCTACGCAATCCGCAAATGGAGAGAAAAGAAGGTCATCCAATATGAAAAACCATTAATCATTTCCCTAATCTATCACAATTTTGTTTAACCTTCTCACATGTAAAGGAAAGCATATTATAAATTTTCTCTCTAGAAATTTTTCTTCAGAATTTACAGAAAAATCTGCATTACATCGGAAACTGAGTTTGCAGCAACTGAAATTTCTTCGTACAAAACTTTGATGAAAAAGTATAGAGGCACTTTTTTCAAAAAATATATATGTATTCAAAGAAGCAAAAGGCTAAACAAGAAAAAAAGATGTTCAAATACCAAAACAAGTGGGTTCTACCTGCACTATCTTGAAAGAGAGAAAGAGAGAGTACCATTTTCATTAGCATCTGATCGTTGCTGCAACTGCTTCTGCTTGATCGGCAAAGCAGAGGGTTGCTGTTTCAAAGGGTTAATAATCAGGGCTCGGGGATTCTCTCGCGGAATAAAAAGTGCATCAGCCTTCGGTGTGGTAGGAATTTCTTCATCATCACTGAAGAATGACACCTGGATGCCACCAAAGGGTAACATTAGATCTCATGTCCAGGAAGATAGCAGCACCTAAAAAGACAAACGAGCTACTTTTTAGTTTGAAAAATAGCAAAATCGCTGAGCGTCTGTTTAGCATCATGTCACTTCAGGCCTTACCATGTGACCATCCTTTTTGGGATGATACCTCCTAGATGGCAAGCTGATTCTCGATCTCTGAGAAACATGCCTTGAAATCAATAACGGAGATATCCTCGTTGCTGGGGGCTTATCGACAACCTGCAATAAGCAAATCGACCCCAATCACAAACAAAACAGCTATAAGTTTCCTACATGTGCATGTCATAGATGGCTTGCATTTGGAACATAGGATATGTTTAGCATCTCTCTCTCTCTCTCTCTCTCTCTCTCTCTCTCTCTCTCTCTCTCTCTCTCTCTCTCTCTCTCTCTCTCTCAACACACCCAGAAACGGTGAAAACAATTTAATGGAAGCAACAGAGCAGAAATTAGCCAAAACTGGCTCATAATTACACTATCTAGATAAAAGAATATGCAAGTAACATGAGAAAATGATATAAACATGTTTAGAGGAAAGTTTTCGCCTTCAAGTCACAAGTGAACTGCAGATGGCCAAAATTGGTCTATCACTATCCACATAACCTTTTCTTTAAGTGGAAAGGAATCTCCAGATGACGCAAAATGTCACAAGTTACAGCAACCTGCTTAGAGGAGTGCTCTCAATTTCAAACCACAGTGGACTGCAGATAGGAACCTTATCTGAGGGAGGAGAAAATAGCATAGGCATTCTTAGAGGAGTGTTCTCGCCTTAAAGTTACAAGTGACCTGTAGATTAACAAAACTAGCTTAGAGTACTATCCACATAACCTTTTCTTTAATGGAAAGGAATCTCCAGTCGACGCAAGATGTCACAAGTTACAGGAACCTGCTTAGAGAAGTGCTCTCATTTTCAAACCACAGAGGACGGTGGATAGGAACTTTATCTGAAGGCCACGGGTGAAACACATGGAAGTAGAGGTACATCGAAAACCTACAGTTCTACAGATATACTCTTTGAGATCATGCAAAAATTCTTTGACATGGAACAATTTAAAGGGTGAAGGCTTCAGAGAATGAAACGTCATGGCATTCCGCATGTTGGTATCATAAAGTGGAGCATTTTGTTTGACATGCTTCTGCAGAAACCCATGGTTTCTACATAATCCAAATAAACTCTTGAGGAACAAGGAGGAAACCAGCTTCCTTTCAGAGGAGCTCGTATACCAAGGTAGCAGCATTGAACCGAACATGATAGTATCATGCTTGCCACCAGTCAGCACTCAGTGCATCAGCTGCAGTGTATCACTGCTTCAGTCAGGAAAGACACCTGTGTGCGTGCATGTATATGTGTTGGGTGACAAGCTGCAAACACGGAAGCAACAAAATAGTCCACATAGTGTTGACACCAACCAGCAGCAACCATAGAAAGTATGGCATGACATGCATTCAGCAGCCAGTGCCCATAACCATGTATGGGCAGCAAACCAAGCGGGGATACATCCGGATACCTCCCTTCAGGGTACACAACAAAATCCTCTGCTCGAATTCATCATCATGTTCGCTTTTGTAGTCGTAACATAATCAAGTTTTAATTCTTTACTTAAATATTCTTCCAAGAGGACCTACCGGCAAGCTTGATATTCCATACTGAACTGAGGGAGAAGAGCCCTGCCGGCCAATTGATATCTGAGGCATTGCTGGAAGAGTCCCAAAAGGATTGGCAGGAGGATTAGATTGCATAATTGGAGCACTCTGACTAGCAGACCTGTTAACATAAAAATGCACGATTGAAAACAGTAGAATCAGCAAATACACAGGTATGGTTTTCTAGTAAATCAGTCAAAAGACAAAATAGAAGCTACTTCTAAGCTGTTAACCCTAAATTGAACAGGCAAAGTTTCAGCCACATACAGTTGCCCAAAGGTGTTTTGACCAAAAGGAGTTGACATCACTCCAAAGCCACTAGAAGGAGCTGCAATGGAAAAACAAGGTAACATCATGACAACATAATCTCATAGCCTGAAATATCACAGGAGTCGCAATCTCATCTTTAGGTACCAGGTTGTGTCTGCCCAAAGTTCGGAAAGGAAAAAGCTCCAGATGTCTGAGCAGCAGCAGTGGGCTGAAATCCAGTAGCAAATGATGGCTGCAGACAAACATACACTGAAAATAAGAACCTGGGTTAAGGAAAAACCTAATGAAGTGTGATTAATACATATGGAACAACCAGAAGAAGCAATGCCTTACAGTTGTTTGACCAAATCCAGTTGATGGAGTAGAACTGCTGTTGAACAGATTTGTTGCGAAACCAGTTGCAGGCATGCTGAATGGATTAGACTGACCAAAGGCAGAGGTGCTTTGTCCAAAGGAAGATGTCTGGCCAAACATAAATGTCTGTCCTAATGAAGGAGAAGGAGATTGAAACAGTCCGGATGATTGAGTGCTTCCAAATGTCAGACCAGAACCAAATGCTGGAGTTGAAGCAGCTGCTGTCAAACCAAAAGGCGAAGGAGAAGATGAAGCAAATGCAGGCATGGTTGATACTCCAAATGGGGATGTGGAGGCAGCACCAAAAGCAGGTGCAGATGAAGCACCAAAAATGGGAGATGAAGATTGAGCCCCAAAAGGACTTGATGACGATGAGCCAAAAGGTGAAGTGAAAGAAGCAGCAGAAGATGCGCCAAAGGCAGAAGAAACAAAGGCTGGTTTAGAACCAAATAAGCCAGTGGAAGTAGAGGAAGAAAATGGATTTGAGGTTGTCTGGCCAAATGCTGAAGTATTGAAAGGACTTGTTTGAGTTGTCTGCCCAAAGCTAGACTGTGCAGAAGGATTTGGGCCCCCTACAACAGACAAAATAAACGGTAGAGGCAGTTATTGAATGAAACCAATAAGCTAAAACATTCATCTACTGTCAACTGAAGGCTACTCAACAAGCTAATGATTTTGTTAATAAAAAATACACACTTGGCTAATAAGTTAACTAACAAGGCCAGAATTATTATGGACAAGTTCTACAGTGTTAAGTTTTCTACACAGGTAAGAAAATAGCTATATGGCAAAGAAAAAGGAAGAACCGTGTGAATCTATGTCACACGGGTGCGGGTGCGGACACGGGTGCGGGTGCGGGATGCTGCAAATTTCAAAAATTTTGAGTGCGGCGACACGACTAAGGTATATAATATTCAAGCTACAACAAGTGAGACATCAATTAACATAAGTATATGACAATAGCAAGTACACAACTTTATAATAAAGCAAAACACATAAACGGTAAACAACTACTAATTTCATCATAATACACAAATCAATCTTCACATATCCGGACCCATTTATCCAAAAAGACCCAAACTTCAAAATCGATACCAAATTTTGAAACGTGAAATATCCACACAAAAGTAAGTGAAGAAGGTCTGCGTTGAAATATTTGTCTATGTTCATTGGCAGTGTTTATTGGGAGATGATGGAAGATAAGCTGAATGAGCATTTTGGAAACTATGATGAGGTAACTCACGTGGTCATCATGGGAGATAAGGTCACGAGTCGACTAAGAGGCTTCGGTTTCATCGTCTTCGCGGATTACTCCCTCTTTGATCGGGTTCTCCAGGATAAATACACCGTAAACGACAGAACCGTGAGTTACAAAACAAAAAAAATGGCTTTTTTTTTGCCATACCGCACCGACACGGTGTCGGTGTCGCACGGGTGTCGAGGTCGACACTCCACCTCTTAGAAGTGTTTGTGTGACTTAGGTGTGAATGCAGTTTCAGCAACAAAAGCTTATTGTTACTTCTCATTGTGACTGAAATGAAAGATCAGGTCATGGGCCAAAAGTTGTTGATCCCACCCTTTGTTGTGAATGCAATGAAAGACGAGGTACCACGATTAAGTAAAAGTACATTTCTTTTTCATTGAGGTACACTAGAAAGGTTACAGTTTGTCCCTCCTCCCTAAAGCACTTGTCAGTGCAACATTTTCACTTAGTTTCTTGCTTTTCCCCTCTAAGTTGATGTGGAAAACTTATTCCTTAGTTTGGTTCAGAATTACAAATAGAAAACGATTCTGTATTTTGAAGTCAACTTCACATTGAGATGATCGGTCGTATTGACGCAAAGCTATTGAACGCTTCCAGTAACATAGTTAATTAGATAGAATTGTAGAACACATAACAATATGTTTTATAAGAGGACATCCAAGAATGAAACTGGTGAGAATCTTAGACTAACACCTTTATCTCCCTTTTGATAATCCTCCCATCTCAACTCCTCATGACTTTTCTCTTTATATTGAGGCATAGCAGATATTGACTCCAGCTTTCCAGGGTTCTGCCCACTAAGGGCTCCATCTGCTTCAGGCGTGGCTGAGTAAGGCACCACCCTGCTCCCTACTTGATGGCTGCCAAATGCTGTCTGACCAAAACCTGGGCTGCCAAAAGTAGGTGTTGCTGTTTGTGCTCCTGAAAAGCCATTTAGAGAGGAAGAACAGAGAAAATATTTTCATTCAGGATAAGTTGGATGTCTTGAACCTTGATAATCAATCAATAACCACTTGAGAATCAGCAATGACAAGACGAACTCTTATTTTCCAGAAAAAGCAAAGTTATGTTAGCTAGCCTTACCAAAAGGTGAACTCTGAGAACCAAAAGGGGTGGTCCCAAAAGGTGTGCTGCCAAACGCCATAGTAGATTGACCAAAGGCAGGAGTAGTTCCAAAACCGAAGGAAGAAGTAGTTGTTGCGCCAAAAGCAGGAGTTGAAGAAGCTCCAAAAGCAGGTGTGCTTGAAGCACCAAAGGCAGGTGTGCTCGAAACACCAAAAGCAGGTGTACTTGTCGATCCAAATGTTGGTGTACTTGAAGCACCAAAAAGGGGCGTGCTAGAAATGCCAAAGGCACTACTTGTGCTACCAAAAGGGCTAGTCGATGTAGTTCCAAAGGCAGGTGTGCTTGGAGCGCCAAATGCTGGAGTTGTGTTTGCACCAAAAGCTGGTGTACTAGTAGCACCGAATGCTGGTGTGCTTGTAGCACCGAAAGCAGACTGACTAGATGCACCAAAAGGTGTAGGTGAACCGAACACGCTGCTTCCTCCAAATGCTGGTTGTGACTGAAAGGCACCACCAAATGGACTGGTTTGACTAGGAGATGATCCAAAGCCACCAAAGGCAGGCTTCTGGCCAAATAAAGATGACCCTGTAAAGTAAGAGAGAATATTTGTGATGCCAGTGCCCCGTACCAAATTTCAACTTGTAAAGCAATTTCCTAGCATTATTTATTAGAATAATAGTTTTCTTTTCCTTTTTGTCCGATAGGCAAGCTGGGTTCAGGCAGAAACCTACCAGACCAGTGCCACGGATATCAAACTCATGACCTTCAACTTGAAGGATATTTTTTAGTTGATCCCCTAGCCAGGAGGTTCATGGTTCTTTGTGCTTAGTAGCTCATAATATATCACAGAAATTCCACATACACAAATGAAGGAAAATGTAGCTGCACAATTTAGTGTGATGTTATTGTACAATTTAATGTTTCTGAATCAAGAATTTTTTTTATTTTTCTAGTGTTATAAATTGGTGTTTTCAAATATAATTAAAGCATAAAGCTTAGGTAGATCTAGAAAAAAAGTAGGAACCAAAACCAAATCAAAATCTTCTGCTTTTACAATTTATGTGGATCAGAAAAATGGCATTGGTTGAATATCATACCTAACAGAACCTCTATACTTGTGACAAAAAAACTTTCAAGTCCGATATAGCATGCCTGCTACAGTCTTGTATTTTTTTACTGGAGAAGGGTTTCTAACAGATCGAAGATACATGTACCTCCAAGCCCAAAAAAAAAACTTAGGACAAGCCTCCAGGCTCCATCTAAGTCGGGTCATCCTCGAACTGTGCATGGTAATGCAGAAGTTCCTAATAGCTAATGGCAGGAACAAAATCGAGCTTGACATACTTTGTGAGAGCAATCTAAAGCAACAGTCCAAATTTGAAACACAACGGAGCATGACAAAACTAGACAAATTCCTATTGCCACTTTGATCATCCACAGCATACGAAGCTCTTTTCTATCAAAAAGCAAAACTTCTAAAGTTTAATTGATGCTATCAATATGAGCACTCATCCCTTATACATGTATGAACAAAAAAACACCCTTCCACTGTTGCCTAGAACCCCTTTCTGCATCAAAAGAAGCATGCAAAGAAAATCATTAGAAAATGCCATACTATTTGCGACTACCATAAATGATGTACACATCAGAATCCCTGGGAGGCAGTAAGAACGCTTACTAAGTCCAAAGTAATAAGTGGCCGTTCTAAGAAACTTCCCACAGTTTCACTGACTACCATATACTTCTGAAATATATAACCTCGCTAAGGCAGTAGCATAACAACATGAAAGAAGATTTGGGCGTGGGGGGCTTGGATACTGAATCAACCAAGTGTAGAAGTAAGCGATTTGAACCGAATTCCACAAATGAACACAAACTCACCAAAAGCCGGAGTAGAGGAAGAGGATCCAAAAGGCGAGCTGCCAAACGCCGGCGCCGACGAGGCACCGAACGCCGGTGTCGAAGAAGCCGCCTGCGTTGCCCCAAACACGCCGGTGGCAGTGCTCCCAAAGATCGAACCGCTCGTCTGCGAGCCGAAGGGCGTCGGGCTACCGAAGGGCTTCGGCGCGAACGGGTTATTGCTCGCATTGCTCTGCTGCCCAAACACTGACGGGCTCCCAAACGGGCTGTTCGTCGACTGCCCGAATGCTGAAAGTACAATAACAGAAGGTCAACTAGAAGAAGACAAACTCAAAACCCTAAAAACCAAAAAACCAACCACAGAAAGCTAATGGAGAAAAATGAAACCCTATTAGACTAAAATAGTTTAAGGAAAAGCAAGAAAAGGAAGAGGAAAGAGATTTCACGTACGATTCGTCGAGCCGAACATCTTGATTCAGCCAAACAAGATTTTATTTTTCTTCGATTCGAAACTCCGAAAGCAGGATCACAACAACTACGAACGAAATGGCGCTCCTGCAATTTATAGACGAAGAATCAGAAAAATGAAAACAAGTACCGACTTTTGACGGAAACGATACACAAAACACTCCGCTTAAATCTCACGCAGACAACAACACTCTGATTTTCATGAATTAGGGACAAATTCAAAAGGAGATTGGATTTACCTCTTCTCCCGATTTCTTCAATATCGGGAACTAGGGAGGTACAAAATAAAAAGGAGAAAGAGAAAATTCGCAAATTCCAGAGAAAAAGGAATTTAACCCAGTCTAAGGCAACCAAACTGAGAGAGAGAGAGAGAGAGAGAGAGAGAGAGAGAGAAGTATATACAGAGATACGGATTTGAGATTTGGTCCAAACCGACCTAAGCGACCCTGGAGACGGGGGTGAAATTGGGTTTGATGTGGTTCGGGTCGGGCTTAATCTGTTCTCTGTGTGGATTCCAAAACTGTTCGAGCTGTACCGGGTCTGGGTTCAACCACAGTAATCTGGTATCGGTCTTTATGGTACTGGATCTGTCAAATATATGAAAACAGTGTATATTGTCTTTACTGTATTGGACCTTATTTTTTAAAGAGAAAGCTGGTCAGAGTATGACCTGTTTTTAGACCGACCCGGTTCAAATAAGTACTCCATTACCATGAAACCTGCCCTACTTATTCTTACTCATTATAAATCTGCTTAAATGGGTTTGCATAAAAAACATAATTGATCAAGTTTCCAAATTGCTTCTTTAACGCAATTTTAGCTACGAGTTCATTGAGTTAATTATTACTTTTATGATTGAATAATTTAGTGAGATGGTTAACTCAATTATGGTGGTTATGTGAGCAAAAGATCCATGATAAAATATATGACTGTCGAGCTATTTCTTGCCTCACCTGGCTATGGGGTTGACTCACGAGTCGAATGTCACGACTTCGATAACCGGGGCATGAGCTTATGTTTGCCTGAGCCACCTAACACAAACATCCTTTATTTGGTCATGGGACCAGCTATATGAGGGGAAAACTCTTCATAGGCAAAATGGAGCTCTCTTAAAGGAGGATTGATGCACTCATAGTGTTAGCTCATTTGGCAGGACTCTCGACTCACATGATGTTGGCCGCAAGTTTGATGCCCAGGCCATGCAGACCTGGCTTTGGCCTCCCGCTGAAACCAGCAAAAAGAATAAAAGGTTCGACTTAAGATTTGTTGCAATCAAACATTTGTAGTTAATCACTGATATGGCACAAGATGAAACATTATGGAGACTTAGAATTCATGTAGGGACCTCATTTACGATGAGATAATGAGATAAGGGTTGCTTTTGGTGCATAGTGAGCGGAGTAGGTTTTATTTTATAGAAACAGTTCGGATGGAGATAGTGGTTAACATTCGAATAGTTGATTAGGAGCTCTAGAGAGCAACTGCTCACCTGGATAGAGGGTCATCTCACAAGTTAAAGGTCATGAGTTCGATGCCCGGGCGTGCATCTGTCTTCAGTCCCTGGTTGTACCAAAAAAAAAAGAAAAGAAAAGAAAATGAACTCAGTCGTCAGGAGGTACACATGTATGACATGGTAAGTATTTATTCTAAGGAATTTATTTTTCTATAAAACTATATTAAAACATATAATTTTTTAACTTCATCTCATCATTAAGCATGTGTTCCCCTTGCCCCAATAGAGCTAAAGAGAGGTGAACAAGAACAGCATATTAAGTTGATAAATGAGCCACAAACGGTTCTTGTCTGGACAGTTCAGTTCATTTATTTAACAAGCCATACTTACGATGGTTTGGTGATAGAGATTTTTGCTGCAAAAAAGTGTTTGGTGCAGGACATTTCAATATTTTTCATGAAGGAATAACAGACTTCTTTGAAGTTAATATTGGGTTACATCAAGGATCAACTTTAAGTCCATACTTATTTATAATGGTGATTGATGAGTTAACAAAACATATTTCTTGGTGTTTGTTATTTGCATATGACATTGTATTAGTGGAGGAGTCTAAGAAAAAAGTTAATAGAAAATTGGAACTATGGAGAGAAGCATTAGAAAGCAAACGCCTCCGACTTAGTAGAACAAAGACAAAATATATAGAATGTAAGTTTGGTTACTTCATAGGACATAGAAATTAAAATTGACATACATTGCATCCCCCAAAAGGAAGGTTTTAAATACGTAGGATCAATTTTTCAGAGTTACGAAAGAATTGATGGAGATGTTACGCATATAATTAATGCTGGTTGGTTAAAATGGAGAGGAACGTCAGGTATTCTTTGTGATAAGAAGATATCATTAAAGTTAAAAGGTAAATATTATAGAGCAGCAATTAGACCTTATGTTTTATGGTTCTAAGTGTTGGGCAGTTAATCATCAACACATACAAAAGATGTCTCTGACAGAAATGAAGATGTTGAGATAGATGATTGGTCATAAAAGAAAAGACTGTATACATAATGAGGTTATTAGAAACAAATTAGGAGTGACACCAATAGTGGATAAGATGAGAGAATATCGTTTAACATGGTTTGGACATATAGAAAGAAGATCAAAAGAAGAACCTATAAGAAAGTATGAAAAACTAAATTTGGAAAGTATTAAAAGAGGTAGAGGACGACCACAAAAGTGTTGGAAATAAACAATAAATAATGATTTAGCTTATTGTGAGTTACCTGCTAACATGGCACATGATAGGGCTATGTAGAAACAAAGAATCCATGTAGCCGACCCCATCTAGTATGAGAAAAGGCTTAGTTGTTGTTGTTGTATTCTCTTAGCAAAAGACGTGGACAACGAAATCATCTAGAAGGAGAACAGTAAATCACATGAAGCAGAGAACCTAGAAAATCGTACTACCATATAATTTTTCTTTTAAATAGCATTCATACATGTCGAGAAATCTAGACATTTTACAGTTTCAAATGCGTTCTGATATGTTTTTCTTATTCAGCTGACAAAGAACAACTCCCATAGATGCTACATTCTATAGACTCATATTACAAAAGTATTAAACCGAGAACATAGCTCGGTTCCACATATTTTAAGAGCTTGTTCTAGACTAAGCCCACAGTCAGCAAAAATAGTACACCTGTATTGCTCTCCTGTGCTATATAAGATAATTGTACATCATTGTTGTGCCTAATTGTAACGCTTAAGCGTTACTGCACAGGCTGTGCAGTAACAGCCATGTAAGATGAAGGGCCTATAAAAGGGGCCCTTCATACTACATTGTCCAGGGAGTTGGGGCAGCCTCGAACCAGCCGAAAAACAAGAGGAATCGGCCGGAATCCGATAAGTTGACTTATTTTTCAAATTTTTGTTTTTTCTTTCAAATTTTTGATAAAAAACTTATTGAAAATCATCGTTATGGGCTTGGATTGGAGGTTTGAGGTAGACTAAGTGTTTTAGTGGGGTAGGTAGGCAATGGTGTCGATTTGGCCGGAAAACGGTTGTGATTCGCCGGAAACCGACGATGATGCCGAAAAAAAAAACTTTTGGGCATGTCCTTCATTTCCGTGTCGTGTCGTGTCTGGATTGTCATGAATCGACACTGGTTCATGTCGTGTCCTCGTGTCGCGTGTTAAGAACCAGTTCTGTGTCAAAATAGGTTCTGTGTCGGAAATGGGTCTAGTTTGGGTCGTGCCTTGAAATGAGTTTCTGGGTTAAGAATAAGACCTGTGTCAGTAGTTATAGGTTCTGTGTTGATACAGTGACACAAACTACCTATTGTGTCACTCATTCGGATTTGGTATGAAATTGGGTATCGATTTGGATCTCGGATAGCTTAAACGGATCCAAATTGGGGTTTGGGATTCGATTCGGATATAGTTTGTTTCGTTAGACTTATAGTTAAATAAATTTTAATGTTTCAATTATTTGTAATTGTTTAGAGATTAAAATTGGAAGATTTGGTGGTGATAAGAGTGGCCCAGCAGCTTGGGGACTGGATCTTAACGCTCCTTCAGGTAGGGGGTTATGCATTCTTTTACAGTACCATGCTAGAAGTGATTTTGCTGTTTTAGATGGATTTAAATGTGCATGATTGATAACTGTTTTATTGAAGTTTGTGAAATGTTATTCGCAATTATGGGTTATTTGATATGCCTTTTAAATAGAACATGTTTATGACACTGGTTGATAAAGAGCATGTTTTGATATGCATGTGTTGTATGAATGTGATATTTAAATATTGTTTAAATGTTGTGTGGATATGAGTTTGATTTTGGATATTCGTGGATCTGGATATGAATTGTGAATGTGATGAACTGTAATTGGTTTTAGAAATGTAATGATGTGTGAATATACGAGTCGTACTTGTGTGGTTTGTGTGGGGTTTCTAGAGACTTGCAGGTCCCTCGGGCGATCCGGCTTGGGGCGAATACAGGGTGTGTTCCCGAACACTCTGCCGTGAGAGTCGGTGTGGTTACCGTCATGGACGGGGTTACCGAAGTCACGTTAGGGAGGGCTGGACGACTCCCGTGGCCTTTGGGGCAGACACAATATGGGCTGTAATTATCGAAACTAATGATGTGTGTGTGAGAGTATGTGCATATGAATTTGAGATCATGATTTTAAGGTAAATGTGTTTTGCTATGAAATGGTTACGAACTATGCATGCTTTTAGTATGTTTTCTATTTAAAGATGCTTAACCTCCCTATTGAGCTATGTATAGGAGCTCACCCTATTGTTTTATAGCTCATCCTGAAGCTAGTACTTCGAAGGCACACGAAGCAGAGTAGGAGTTTGATAGAGCAGCATTTTTTTAAGATGGTATGATAAGTGTTGAATAATTTAGAAAGTCTTTTATTCGGGGTTATTGTTAGGTGAGCCCCGCACCATTTTGGACGTGTTGTTTAGAACTTCGATATGAATATTTATTTCAGTTAGATATTTCTTGAGTTTGAATTAAATTGGTATTGTATTTGTTTAATACTCACCATCACGCCCGTGCGAGAAGTGGCCACGTGGCATCGGCTCGGGCCGGGTCGTGGTCGCGACCCGTGCGGGTGTGACACTAATAGTATCGACAATTTGGTTAAGAATATGCATAATATGTAAAGATTATGGTATATGCTCTCCGGCAATCATCTGAAGGGCTGCAATTGAATCAAAATAATACCTCAAGGGCTTGAAACCATACTCTATGGCAAATGTAATTCTTTTCTGTAGAGCTATTAAATAACCTGTATGTCATCAATAGCAGCGACATGTCCATAGAAAACCCGCAACCCGTCTATCCTTGTGACAAATAAGCACATGACCAATACCAACATGGTCATTATCCATCACTGATAATGCTGCTACAAACAACTTGGCGAAGCTATCCTGTAACTGGACACTTCTTACTGTTTGTTTATTGATGTCTTCCCTTCCACCATTCCAATATTTTTGTCTACTCTTTTGCATCTGCAAATATGTGGTGGATCACAAAATTCCTCCTTCATTTGTTATCACTGAAGCAGATGTTATAAAGCCATCTCCATAACCACCAAATTACTGCTGCAAACATTTTATTATTTAGGTAACCAATAAACCGTCTAATCCAATTTTGTACACTTGCATTTTCAAATATGGGAGAAGATAAGCCTAGTTCCTGCCAAACATGTTTAACATATGAGCAGTCCTCTACGCAATGAAATAGATCTTTCATCCTGTTCACAAAAATTGCATCTTGCCTATTCACTCATGCCTCTTCTATATCTAAGTTGATGCATCCTTGAATATTAACCACAATAAGACCCTTACTTTCTAGGTAATTTAGTACGTCATATCAACCGCAAATTCTGGATAGGCAGAGACTCAAGATTTTGAGCCGAGCTAACCATGCATAAGCACTATCAATCCAGTATTTTCCTGTTTTGGAGTGTTCCAATATCCAATGATCGTCCATTGAGGTATTAGTGGGATCTGCAGCCGAGTAATTTGGTTGTGGATACTTGCAAGGATTATCGTGTAACATAGTGACTGACTCCACCTGGATTGTACGGTGGTTCATGTCCGAGCCACGTATCATGCCAAAATGAAATGCGTTATGATATGCTACAACCTCTGATGTCATCTCACCAATAATCGTTACAAGAACATAATCCATTTATGAAGTGATGAAACCTGACCCTGTCCCTCACTATGATTTCTCTATGATAGGCACTGGAGATGAGCTTCGTCTTCACGTGGCACTCTGTGCAGACTCTCAAATTCTTCGTGATCCGAAGCGTTGAATTCTCCGGTGTTCTTAATAAGCCAAACGCTATGGCCAGCATCTCACTGTGATAATAATCCCTATCTACGAACCATTCCTCCTCATCCTCCAGTATTGCTGCAGGATTTCTTTGTTTGCTGTGTCCTATGGTGTTCATGATCTCCTTTGCTTTCTCATGAATCTCTCTGGAATCTGCATGTGAATGATCCCCCACCACGAACTTGTGAACATTGCCGCCGACTTCAATCCAACTCCACCCAGGCTTTGTTTTGATTCCTTGATCTTTAATCATTTTTCTCATCTTAACCACACCTGCTGCATCGCCTATATCAGCATAAATTCCAGCAAGGAGACTACAGTCGCCAGCATTGAGCTCACCCAACCGCAATAGATTCTGCATTGTGATTTCGCCATATTTCGGATTCTTATGGATCCGGCAGGCACCAAGCAATGTCCTCCAGATTATGCCATCGGCACCCTTTGGGACCTCTTGAGCAACCTCAAGTGCCTTTTCAAGTTCCCCGGCACGGCCATAGAGATCTACCATGCAACCATAGTGTTTAGTATCAGGCTGTACACCAAATTCAGTGCTCATTCTCATGAAATACTCCTTCCCCTCACTGACTAAACCTTGATGACTGCATCCAGACAGCACACCAACAAAAGAAACAGAATTAGGACGGAATCCCATCATGGACATCTGCTGGAGAACAGCAATGGCCTCATCACCGCGGCCATGAACACCCAAACCAACAATCAGGGAGTTCCATGTATAACTATCTCGGTGTAGCATCCTTTCGAAAACATGCCTAGCTCCATCTATGCACCCACATTTCGCATACATGTCAATCAAAGCATTCCCCACATAAACATTGTCAAGAAACGCACTTCTCTCAGCAAACTGATGAATTCGTTCGCCAAGCCCCAGAGCTCCAACATGAGCACATGAAGAAAGCAAACTCACAAGCGTGAATTCATCAACATCCACACCCATGTTCATCATCCATTCATAAGTCTTCAACGTTTCTTCATGAAGTCCAGCCTGAGAATAACAGGCCAACATGGCATTCCAACACACCATGTCTCTGTCAGGTATTTCATCAAACAGTTGGCGGCAAGGTTGTATCAGAGAATTTGCAGCATAAGCACGAAGCAGATTCGTTTGGACGATGATATCCATTGAAAACCCGCGTTTTAAGATCGAAGCGTGGACCTCCATGCATTTGTGGACAGAGCCGACCCTCGCGCAAGACTTGAGCAGGAACGAGAATGTGAAGCTATCAGGCGAAAAAGACGATGCCACCATTCCATTGTAATAGAGGATTGCTTGTGATGAGAGGGAGGGACTCTGGGAGAAGGCTCGGATGATAGAGTTCCAAATGTGAACGCTGGGCTTTCGGAGGTTGTGTAGAACCAGGCAAGCCAAATGGAGATTGCCGAAGACGGAGAGGGCATAGAGGTTGACGAGGACGGTTGCAATTGAGACGTTATGCTGGTAACCGTTGAGCACAACTTGGGCGTGGACTTGCTGAAGAGTTCGGAAGGAGGTGCAGTTTCGGAGAAGAGATAGGATGGTGTTGATTCGATGCAGAGGAAGCGCCGCAGCCATTCTTGGTGTGGTAGTAACGAGACCTCCATCCATTTGTTTCCAGCGGCAGTTGTACCACCGGAAGCTCAAAAGAACGGAGGCCCCTTCATGGAAAAGTACTCTCTCTCTCTCTCTCAACCAACTGCATCCTGATTTAACCGAAGAAATCTTGCATTTATATACACGCGCACACGTAGATATACATACATATATATATATATGAGAGAGATTGCTTCTTAAAGATTACGTGAATTATGCCAATCGGAGTATTCCGTTGTTATTTCTTATTTCATAGTGCATATTTTTCATTTCTAAACCGTTAAATAAGATTCAAAATACTTTTTTTTGGGTAAATCGAGAAGTGTTAACCCTAAACTTTAGGATACATCAACTGTAAGACATCACGACGGACAAGTCCTTGCGGTTGATTATGCCATACCTTTAGTCCCAGCTCTTGGCGAGTGCCGAGACTTGCCCCAAAATATTAATTTAGATGAATCAAAGATTTACTCTGTGATAATATAATTAGGTGCATGAGAAAATATAAATTTTTATTGTCTAATAATTTTAAGGAAACAAATATTCGGACATCCAATTTACTATTAACACACTCTTTTTTTATTATGATTCTATTTTTATTCTTACTAAAATCTAAAAATTATCCCAATACTTCTTACCCACTCAATCTTTCTCTAAAGGTTCTCTCTTTACCGTCAACTATACCATACCCTTTCTCCACTTACTCACAATATGAAACTCCATTCAATGCATCATACTCAATCATTCACCATCTCATAATGCTTTAATTCAACCAAAAAGAAAGAAGATAGAAGAAGAAGAGGGAATAAAGAGAAAAAGAGAGAAGGGGTCGATTGGAAGAGGGTTTAAGTGATTTGGTGATGTATTTTGTTAATTCGATGTATTATTTTTGTTTTTGATTGAAATAAAAAATGTCATAAAGTTTCCGACTCAAGACGCGGTATACTTGATGTCATTTCTAATTTTCTTTTTTTTCTATGTTTTTTAATTTTCTTTTTATTCTTTTTTTGTTCTTGATTCTTATTGTTATTGTTCTCATTATTATTAATAATTTTATTTTTATTTTGTTTTCAACAAGATTCATAAGAGTACGTGTTGTCTAGTTACAAAACAAGCAACAATACAATAGTCAAATAAAATATTGATGATCGAAGCAAAAAAAATCCTGTAAGAGAGATCCTTTTGGAATTGGGCATGAGAGAAGAGGTATTTTTTGGAAAAAAAAAGATGTAAATAATAAAAAAAAGTTTGTGAATAGTAATCCTCATATTTAATCACTCTCTCTCTCTCTCTCTCATATATATATACACATGGGTTGGAAGAAGGGTCTATTGCTGACCACAGGAATTGAACCTTGTCAGCCAGAACCCCCTCCCGCCCCATTGACGCACAAGTGTGGTGCCAGTTAACGAGCTTTATACATTTCTTGCTGTAGCACCGTAGCAGATCATTATATTGAATGTAACCATCGATCGGTTACAGTAGAGCGTTCACCTTACATTACACATGATCGAGCTTCATGGAAATAAATAATTTTTGATACCTGATTAAGTTTTATAAAAAAAATGTAGCTGATGAGAGAAGGCTTAATTGTTATTTTTAACATACATACTCATTATATGTTTACTTATTGTTTTGAGGTGATATGAGTATAATTTAAAAAACAAATAAAATTTAAAAAAAAAATATTAAACACATTATTATTATTATACTCAAGCCATCAAACCCAAAGGTCGAGTATAGAACAAGTGAGCATCAGAGATGGGCATCATTGAGCGTTTGAGGTTGACATGATCAAATCACTCTCTCTCTCTATACACACACACATATATATATATATATATATATATATATATATATATATATATATATATATATATATATATATATATATATATATATATATATATTATATGATAAAAGTGAAGGATGCAAAGTGTGAGAACACTTAATGGTGAAAATTGATAAGAAAAAATAAGCTACACCGACACCCTTTCTATTATACACACTTTTTTTTGCTCTTTTTCTCAAAATATCCCTAGTTATGTTCAGTAATTACAAAAAATAACCTTCATGTTAGAATATGACATTCTCTCTCCTCATGCATAAATTTGCTTTCGGAACTCATTTTCGATCATTCTTCTTTTCATTCTTTGCTCCTCGGCTCATTTTAACTACATATTACTCGATCTATAATTATTTTCAACAAAAAAAAGATAAAAATCTGTCAAAAAAAAAAAAAACAAATAATCGAAAGAATGAAAGAAAAAAGTGAAAAAAGAAAACAAAAAAAGGCCAATTTAAAATGGAATTCGTTGATTTATCAACTTATGTTGTTGATTTGGTTTTGGGTTTTATGTCTTTTAGTTATTTTGATTGATTTCTAGACTAAAATTAAAAATAAAAAACAAAAGCATCCCAACAAAAGAGACGTGCTTGACACGTCTCTCCAACATGAGAGACATGCTTCGTCTCTTCTAATGGGATTCTCTAGTATTTTATTTTCAATTTTTTCGTTTGTTTCTTAATTCTTTTTTTCTTCTTCTTAGGATTGTTGTTTTCGTATTATTGAGTCAGGTCTCTTCTTCTTATTGATTTCATTTTTAGTTTCAATTTTTGTTGTTTTAAATTTTTTATTCTATTTTTTCCAATAAGATTCATAAAAATATGCATTAAGCTGCAAAGAAATAAACAATACTAAATGAAACCTTTGTCGATGGAAAAAAATCTGGTCAAATATACTTTGGATAGAATTGTATGGAAGATGAGAAATTGGGTGAGAAAAGAGAGATTAGGTGAGAGGAAAGAGAAATATTAGGATGGAATATGAAAGAATACAATATTTATATGAAAGGTAATTTTGGTATTTAACAAAAAAAAAAGAGTGTGTTCATGGTAAAAAGGGTGTACAAATAGATGGTGACCATTTAATTTATGCTGGTACAAAAAAACACTTTTTGCTTTTTAATTTATTAATCTTAACTTTTAGATGGTGACCATTTAAGAGTATCTCATCCGTGAGGATCCTAGTATACAACATATAAAATGCATCCAAAGCGTAAAATCATAAATAACATGAAGTGCTGTCCTCGATGTCAAGCTCGCTGCTCATCAAAGACCTCTCAAAGAATTAAGTGTCCTGACCAACCGAACTATCAAAGCAAACAAGGTTATAAATAACATGAGGCGCTTTTATTACATAAACATTTTTAAGAAGCTGAAACGTTTGCAGGAGGTTCCGGATCATAGCTGCAAGAATACACTAAGAATGTCAGAGATATTAGTCGAAGACGACGTCTCTTTGCAAAAGAGGAGATTGAGAAGGTTTACATTTATGATAATGTTAATCCCAAAAGATGCTAGAATATAATCCTGAGGAGAAACAGTTATGCAAGGACCACCGTCGCTACTCCGGCAGGTGGAAGAACTTGTCCGAGCTGATCCCCCTCTCCACACTCCCACAACTCAGGTAATGCTTCTCTAATGTTGTGGAGACTGTTCAGAGCAAAATCTGCACCTGGCACCAACTCTTCTTTACCCACCTATTTCATATGCAGCAAAGCTCTAGAAGATTAGATACTAACGCCTTAAATGATATTGCTTGTTGACATCTAAAATAGCTTAAGAGTATCAGAAACCTGATCAAATCATAGATATATTCTTCATTGTGAAATATGCTAATGGAATTGAACGATATTATTCATTGTGAGTTACGCATATTATCACGGGAGGGGCATTTCTCTATATAGGGCTGGGAATCAAGACCTGCTGCTCATGGTTCAACGCATTCTAAGCTCATTCAAAGTTGGCTTAGTAGAACGACATGAACAGGTTGTGAACAACCATTGTTGACCATGATTCAGCTCTTTATGAGATCATATTGATGCAAATTACAACAAATGTGTGCCAACCTGACTAATGACATAGTTTACCTTTACTTAAAAGTTTTCTTAAGAAACTGAATTACAAACAAACAACTAAGCCTTTTTCGTATACTAGATGGGGTCGGCTACATGGATTCTTTGTTTCCACATAGCCCTATTATCATGCTACCAGTTAACTCAATATAAGTTAGATCATTCTTTACTATTTCTTTCTAACACTTTTATGGTCTTCCTCTTCTCTTTTAACATTCTCACAATCTAAATTTTCATACCTTCTTACTCGAGCTTCATTTCGTCGTCTTTCTATATGTCCAAACCATCTTAAATGATTTTTTTCCTTTTTATCCTATATTGGTACCACTCCTAATTTATTGCTAATAATCTCATTATGCATACAATCTTTCCTTGTGTTTCCTTGTGTGATCACTCATCCATCTCCACATCTTCATTTATGTCATAAACATTTCTTCTACATCTTGATGATTAACTACCAACCCTTAGAATCATAAAACATAGTAGGTCTAATTGCTGCTTTATAATATTTACCTTTCAATTTTAATGGTATTTTCTTGTCACATAGAATACCTAATGTCCTTCTCCATTTTTACCAACCTTCAGTACTTCTATGCGTAACATCTCTATCAATTTTTCCATCACCTTTAAAAACTGACTCTATATTTAAGACTTTCCTTACAAGGGATACAATATATATCAATCTTAATTTTTATGTCCTTTGAAGGAACCAAATGATCAAATTTATATTCCATATATTTTGTCTTTGTTCTACTAATTCGAAAGTCTTTATTTTCTAATGTTTCTCTCCATACTTCTAATTTTTTATTAACTATTTTTTATACTCATCCACTAACATATTGTCATATGCAAATAACATCAACTTAGATATGTTTTATTAACTCATCAATGACCAATATAAATAAATATCTTATGCCCAATGTTTCATTCCTTCATGAATCCTCACACATGTTTTTGCACTATCATATGTGTCTCTTAAAGATTATGTATGTCAATAAAATACATCTCTTTTTCAAGGTTCTCCAAAAAAAATTCTTTGCACCTTATCGTAAGCTTTTTCTAGAAAAGACCACATAAAAGTTTTTCTTTTTTGCTTTAAAATGTTCTATAAAATGTCTCATATAATCATTTTAATAATATATCTGTCTAGCATGAATCCAAATTAGTTCTTTGTAGTTGTCTTAGCCTATGTTCAATTATTATTTTCCATTAATTTGATACCCTAATAATTTACATAATTTTGGATGTCTCCCTTGTTTTTATAGAAGAATAAAAAAACCTTAAAAAAAATGAGAAATAATAATTGAACATATAAAAATATCTCTTTCACCTTCTCTTGAGTTAAACTTTTTATATAAATCATTCCAAATTTTGACTTTTGCTTCACTAACAACCTTTTTGCTTCTTTCATTTATTTCTTATAAATGTCCCAAGTTTCACTAGTCTTCTTTGTATAATGCAATTTGTAACATATTCTCTTTATCTTAATTTTATCTTCCACTACTTTGTTCTACCATCAAACTTCCTTTTATGCCTGTGTAGACACCCAAAAATTTTCTCAAAAGATTTAATCTTTTATAAATTTTACCTTTTTAAGAAAAAATTATGTTTTTTAGTCTTTTAAGGGTTTTTCAAATAAAGACACCTTAAACGAACTCATCTCCGCACTAAAATTTCATGGCAACCTCAAAATAAAGGTAAATTGCACTCCTCTTAGAAAAATAAAATTTTGACAAAGAGCCAAAAAAATGAGTGCTTTGCCCTCAAGCCCAAATTGGTAGGATTCTGCTTTTTTAAATGATTTCATTTAAAAAAAAGATGGTTTAAACAATTTTCTTCAAAGAGACAAATGAGAACGAGACATTGAGAACCAAACCCAAAAATGTTTGCAAAATGACAAATTTACCAAAACCCTTGAAATTAAAATCAAACTAGGCCTCAAAAACTTGCCCGATTGAGGATAGTCCTACTCTGGGACCCTACAACTATCAAAGAGTTAAAGCGGTCCAAAACCCTACACTGAAAGGTTAAAGTGGTTCGAGACCCCACACCCATCGAAATGGTTAAAGTGGTCCGACACCCTACATCCAACAAAGGGTTAAAGTGGTTGAAACGGTAAAGACTAACTCACGGATATATTTCAAAATGAAATGGTTTTAAATAATTAAAAGAAACATTTGAAACCATCAATCTGAAATCAAGCGCAGGATTCAAGTCCGATTCAGGGATAAAACTACGAACCAAATTCAAGAGAGAATAAAGCATGAGATAAAGACAAATTGACAAAAGCAAGGCCGATGATTCAAGGCCAGACCTAGCAAAGCTTGGAGCAAGGAATGGACCAAGACAAAAGATCAAGTCAAGTTGAAACCAAAATGGGTCAAGACTACACCCAAGTCAAGGATTCAAGTCTCAAGTTCAAAGAGCAAATGTTGATTTACCTAGCCAAGGACCCATGAAAAAGGGCACCTAGTCGGCCTAATGGAGACTTACCTAGCTAAAGACCACCAAAGACTCTACCTAAGAACCAATGAAGACTCACCTAGCCGAACCAAGGGAGGACCACACCTAAGGACTACACCCAACTGCACCAACATGAGCCAAGGGTTGTACCAAGGGTTGCTCATATCGTGTGGCTAGGCTCACCTTGACCTAGGGCACCACAAGCTCATGTGAAGCTATGGGCAACCATGGATCATTGGGAGTTGGATAAAGTCTTGGGCTCCAATGACCCACCCGATCCATATCATTGAAGGCTCTAGGCCTTCTAGGCCTATAAAAGGGGCTCTTAGGGGGCTCATTTTTAGCATTCAAGAGATTGAAGGAGGAGCTTAGGGCCTAGGAGAGAGAGAGTAAGTGTTGTAAAAAGAAAGAGAGAGAGAGAGAGAGAAAGAAGGAGAGAGTGAGAGAAGAGAGAGAGAAGGGAGTCGTCCCCTTCCTTGAAGTCGTGGTCTATTGGAGGAATTGTAAGTTTGATTCTTCCTTTTTATTGATTTAAATCCCTTCTTCTTCTTATTCAATTCAAAAGGGGTTGTATTAATGGAGCATTAGTCTCTCCCCATGTTGTAATAGAGTAGAAATGTTACCAGTTTCATTCTTTTTAAATTTACGCATTCTACTTGTTTGATTTCATGTTTATCTACCTCTCTGTATGCTATATCCTCTTATATTTCCTAATCCCCTCTATGCTTAAGCTATAAATATATTTCCATTAATTTTTCTTCAATCATTTACTTTGAATTAACTGTGATTGGATTTTAATTTCGGATGAATGCATTCACATATGCTTTAGAAACTGAAATTTTATTTTCACCATACGTCTGTTACATTTTTCATTTTCGAACCTCTGCTCCAAATGATCTGAAATTTGGAATACCGAATCTTCTCACACAAACCCACTCATAATCAAATTTTAAAGAATTTTATGACCGTGTAGCATCGTAAATAAATTAGAGGAAGATCGGATAAATTCAGAGTCAAGTCTGTCCAATCTGGATTTCTTGCAATAGAGGTTGGGTAATCTTCCCATAACTTTGTCTACAGTGAGCCAAATCTGGTGAAACTAGTCTTATTGGAAAGTTGACATCCATAGCTTTACAACAATACTAAATTCATATAAATTGGAGACCGAAATACAGAGGTTTCTTTAGACCTCTGTATTTCTGTAACATAACGTTCCGAAAAGCCTAAGCAAAGGCATTTCTCGGATTTAATTTTGTAAAATCATAGCATATAAAAACAAAATGAAAATAGTCTTAAGATCTCCACATTCTGCTCTGAATACTGTAAAAGTTTCATGAATTTCAGAGATCTCTAAGCTATTTAAAAAAATCCGTAAACAAGCTCTGAAAATAGAACCAGCTTTTGTTTTTCAGAACTTGAAATTTTTTCATTCCCTAAACAAAGTACAGGACTTGTTTGATTAAAATTGTCTTTTAAGTGAATTTTGGAAACACACACCCTGCTCAAATTAATTATCAAAGTGTCTAGGCTGACCCTTGAGCATCGGTTGAAGAAGGCGTAAGACGAAAAGATTCCGCTTCTCCACAATCGCTCTATGAAATCAGAAATATAACTTTGCTAGTTTAAGTGAAATTAGCTGGCACGCTCGCGGAAGAACGAAGTAGATTGATAAGATTATTTCAAGCCTCTACATAGGCTTTGGGATAAAATTTTCACATCTACAGCCGATATACTTTCCTTAGATTCACCTCACATCTTTTGTCACTTTCTTAATATGCATAACTATATTATTCCACATATCAAAAAGTGTAACTACATAATTTCAAGCATCCCCTTACAGAACTTTCTCTTTAAATATATATGATTTCTCTCTTTTGAGGTTCTACCATTTAGTCTAAATAGTTTTATACACTCTTTTCTTCTTTGTCTATTTTTTACCATAAAATTCATAACTAAAAGTTGATGTTGGGTAGTTAAGCTTTCTCCTCAAAGCATATTACAATCTTTAAAGTATGATCTTTCCTAAAGACAAAATAATCGATTTGTGTTTGTTACAAGCCATTCTCTTAAGAAACTGAATTGACATGAAAAACGTTTGCTTTCACAATCAAACTTATATTACAAATTCTTTTTTTATGCAATAAGAAACTTGTATTTGGCTTGTTTAGCTCAGGGTTTATATAAGTTTGTGTGTGCTTGGCTCAAAAGAGCAAATAAACCAGCCCAAACAGTCCACAGTCGGTTGCTTCAGCATGTTACGAGGCTACCTGGGTCCTGCATTATATATATCTATTTAGTCATAGTGGGCAAGAGTATCAAAGCCCACGTACAACACCTTGGGTATAAATTAAAGAGGGTTATGTTTTGGTGCCTGCAGGCCCATGTTTATCACGAAAGCATACCAATGTAGCCTCATGTTTTAGGTATGATGAATATGTGCCTTCACCAGACTGATGGTTGTGGTAGATGATGAAATAACAAAATGGAAAATATTAAATTTTCAGAAAGAGTTTAATCACTTTCTAGGATGAACAAACCTAAATTCGGCATATTTCTATGAATTTTCTGAGATTTATCTATGAAGCAAGAGAAACTTACTATAACAGTTGTGAGACCAGCTGCCTTAGCTGCAGCTATGTTTCGACTGCTGTCATCAAAGAAAATTTGTGCAAGGGTATCAGCTCTATCATTATTACCAAAATCAAGAACATATGTGGTACAATTCAAAATAAGTAGCATAAACGAGTATTGCAATATATCATAAATGGGGAGGCCAAAGCCAGGTACAGATGTCCGGGATATCGAAGTCAAAATGTTCAACACGTAAGTTGAGTCCCCTAGACAGGTGAGTTGAACGCTCTGAGTGCATCGTAGCAAATATTCTTTTTTTAATTTTAAAAAGGTTAAGATGTGTTATATATCAACACATCGTATTGTTGGGGCTTTAAGGGGTTGCGTATGGATATCTACAACACTGGTATACACTTACCGTCTTTTCAGGATTAATGTTTCCAATGGTGAGAGCAACTGCAAAGGCTACTGAGGAAGGTTTGCAGAGAACGATTGAGCTTCCGGTTGACTTATCTGTTCCATTCACGGATGAATCATTTGAATCAACAATGCTTTTCCCATTTTCAAACATGGGGGATTTATCTGAAACAGTCTGATATTCAGCAGAAGAATTAAGCCTTTCAAAGCATATGATTCCTTCAAAACAATCTTCAAGGTCTAATCTGCTTAGAACTCTCCCAGAATGGGCTTTGTCAGCATTTGTGAATACCTGCATATAACAACAAGCAACTGGTTCAAGTTAATTGACCAAAAAACAGGAAGCAACAGAAGGATGCTCTAGTACAGAAAAAACAACATGGATTTCAGCAGAGGATTAACGGCGAAAATATTCTGTATTAAATTTCAAATGTTGTTCTGCTCTCCCTCTTGACCTTTTCATAGCTTCGGCAACAATACGAGATACTTAAGCAGTAAGTTTTAAATATAGCAGAGCATAAGCTTCTTGCAAAATAACATATGAACATAACGCAGGTAATTTATTGATCAGAAAAGGGGGCACGTATATTACTATTTTCCGCTGTGGCAGAGAAAGCAGCAAGTTCCTCAAAACAGGATCTGGTTTTAGATTCTCATAGGGTAGTCTGCCGTGAACATAATCATGAAACTCGCAGTTGTCGAATTGAAAACCCAAAGCCTGCACAAAGAAAGAGGTTTTCAGCATATTACTGTAACATCATCAAATGAAATTTATAATATCGCTGTTTTTGGAACCATTCACAAAACTGAACATAAGTTCTTGGTTTTTTTGTTAGGAGTTAAGATCAAAGTTCTTTATCTGTTTCTCGTGAATTTTTTGCATTTCTAATGATCTTCAAGATGCAACAAGCACTTAGAAGCCTTTTGACGTTGTTCAGCAGAATATGGGCAAATGAGAAAGAAAAGATGCCTTAATACCTTGAGACCTGCCAGCGTAGTCCCATGTTTTATGTAAAGTTCGTAGCACATTTCCTGCACTTACTCCTCTTTTATATGAAGATGATGCACCATAAACTCTGCAAATGACGTTTTTTTGTAATTTATTATGTTACAATGTAATCAAAGAAAAGACAATCTAATATGCATGGAAACAAACTTCAGAGCTTAGACACAAATGAGATCCCTAATTCTTGTTTTCGTGTTACAACTACTGACACAACGTATTGCGATACAATTTAAAGAAGAAAAGGAATCTCACACCTACATGAGGGGAGGATGGCCAGAAACATCAGAAACACAATAGCACAACAACTGAATGAAAACTAAAGAGTAACAGATAGCTACGTGGGGCTGATGCTTAGAAAACAGAAAGACGCATAGTTTGCAGCGCCGAAGCAGCTATTGGACACACACACATAAAGAGTGACAAAAAGCAGGAATATTACCTTCAATATGCCTGCAGCATACCAAATCTAAGCCTGTACTCGAAGGGTAGAGCGTATCGTCCATGTCTGAAAGCATGGAAAAGCACAAAATCCAGTAAGAAGTACAGTGATTTCATGAGAGAAATGAGTACTAGTTTTTGTGAACATTATATTCGTCTTACTGCAGAGATGGGGAAGAGGATCTCACCGAAAAGCAAGCATTCATATTTGGTTTCAGTCAAACTCTCAACTGCGCCCATTACGAATAATCAGAGCTGGAAAAGGTGAGAAGAACAGATAAGGGGAACAACCATGAAATTCTAAAATACGAAATTTATTTACATTGCAGAAGAAAAATCGAACAGTTTACGCTCACAAATGCAGCTCTACTGAGTAGCCTATTTCAAGATTTTCCAAAAGTCTGAAAGTGTAGTTTCATAGCAAAGCAGTAACTCATACGAAAAAGAACTAAAAGACCCCAAGAATAAACCAATTCAAAGGGCCAAAGAGAAAACACAAGGTCACCAACATCAACAGCTTCTGCAAAGCAACCATTTGGAAGATGGTCGAAAAGCTATTTTGATATAAGAAAAAACAATTAAAAATTCATAAACTGTTGATCAACATTGGGAAACTTTTGAAATGCAAACATCGTGTACCAATTTACTGTTTTCAAGGAATGGAATCTCTTTGCAAACTTGGCGTCTTCTGGTCCCTATTTACAGTAACCCCGAAGGAACCCGACAAGGGCATCCCCTTCCTTGATCTTTTACTTCTCCCTATGCCTTGAACTTCAAATCTGATGTTATAATCTTTTCAACGCCGTCCGAAGTCCGATACCATGGGAAACTTTTTTCCTTTCATACAGCACGAGATATTACCTCTGTTCTTCTAACGCAAAATGTTGAGCGTCGTGGGTACGTGCCTGTAACGCTGCGGACGGAACCATTCACTCCATTTACCGCGGAAGCAATCGCGTTTACATGCTTGATACGAGTCGTCTCACAGAGAGACAGAGAGCTTGTGGCCTTTGAGATGCCGTTCTTTTTACATGATTAGCAGCATGCAATCTGTGTCCTTAATTTGATGGAAAATAATAAACAAATACACCCGACAACAACAACAACTAAGTTTTTTTCTCAATACTACATCGGGATTTTTTGTTTCCACCTAGCCCTATCACGTGTCAATTTGAGTTAACTCACATTAATGTTTCTTTCCAACACTTTTATGATTTATCTTCTATTCAAACCACCTTAAACGAAACGATATTCTCTCATTTTATCTTCTATTGGTACCACACATAATTTATAATTTATTTCTACAGTATAACCAACCCACAACCAAAAATGATCCAAATGCAGCGATGGTGAGAGAATCGACAATGTAAAGGAAGCGATCCATGATTGTATGAGATACAACTTACAACACCGAATCGGAAAAGAAAACTCACAAAAGTGAGCACAGGGAGTGTAATCTTAAAATCCGGGAGTTGCTGGTTGTGGAAGTGTTTCTGGAAGGTAGATATTGGATTTGCTTATAACATTGGAGGGTACTCAGTTGTGATGGCTGAAGCATGAGAGCAGTATTGGGTCTTCAGTCTTGAATTGGCTTGGACCAGATGTAATATATATATATATATATATATATATATATATATATATATATATATATATATATATATATATATATGTTACTGTCGAAAGCTAATATCCCAGGCCTAGTGCCTCACTTGTAACCAAAAAAAATGATTAATGAAATATTTTAATTGAAATACTTCTCTCTGATTCAGTGATATAGAAAGAACGATGATGTTGGTTACCCAGTATAATCTCTTCTATTAACTACGTATTAACTTTGGTTAAGATATAACTTTGTTACTACTTGACCCTCACAATTAATTAATTGAACGCCAACTTTTAGACGTCATAAAAAAATTAACTGGCGACAAAACAGGCTATTAGATTGAGACCTCTACTGAGTAAGCGTACGAGTAATCCAACCTATCACAGATAACCTACAATTTACTTAGACCAAAATTTGTTCCAAGATTAGTATTAAATCCAAACTGATTGCTTAATTATATCTATTATTAGATTAATAATTAATTGACCAAATTATTCAACATAATTTGCTTGTATCAATCATTTCGATCACCAAGAACTTGAAACATCCAGTTCTTGAGCAACCATAATCACTGCATGAACATCGAAAGATTACTTAAAGGGAACCGAGTAAGAAACTAAGCTTGAGAGAGAGTTCTCTCTCTCTCTGTGTGTGTGTGTGTGTGTGTGTGTGTGTGAGATGGTTATAAGAGGCAAGTGCTCATTCAGGGTTAGTGGTGCCTATTTGTCAATTGCAAGTCATACGAATAGTATCGAATCATATGATACGATATGCGTTTCATGCATACATGTACCCGAACCAAGATGATTTAAGTACCTATAACTCAAAACACCATTTATTACATCATATCGGGATATTTCATACAATACACTATGATACAAGTATCAATTTGTACAATACATCATCTATCATCCAATACCACGCAAGTTTCCAAATCCGTGTTTTTAAAATCAAAGCTTGGGTATATTTGGATGCATGATAAACAAAAGATTGTTTTTAAAATCACCAAAAGACCTTTATTCACAATAATTGTACAAAGTACAAACACATCCAAGGAAAAGTCCCACCACCAAAGTGGGAGTTACAAAAGGCAAAATAAACAAAAGATTGTTGTAAAGCTTTAAAGGATCCGAACCCCAGTTCTCAACTCCCAAAAACAAAAGCTTTAAATGACCCAAGGGTGCATACACAATTGATGATTAAACAGCACAGCCTTCATATTCACTTCTCTACTTCGTCTTTGGTTTTTTGGTACTCTTTGTTTCCAGGTTCTTCTGCTCTTTCCTGGAGTACAAGAAACGAGAGCATAGAAATAAATATACCAAAAGAGTTTATGGAAGAACACATGCAAAAGAATATTTATTCGCCCATGTAAACAGTCTAAAACTAACGACTAAAAGCATCTTAAAGAGACTACAAAAAAAACATTTTAAGGAGATTTGGAGAAGAAATTAAGAACGGAGGCAACTACAAATTTATGGAAAACAATCTACCAGCATCACTACGGATGGCAATGGGGTGGGTCGAGGACAAGCACACCTATTCCCCGGCTCCATACCCAGATGACCCGTGCCACCTGGCCTGCTACCCCATGCGGTTGGGCATGGAGTTGGGTCTTTTCCCTTGGGGGCAATGGAGCAGGAATGGGGTGCCCCAAACAGCAGGAAGCCGAGCAACAATCATGTCGATCCCCATGCCATGCCAGATACATGTAGATTGCCCACCGCAGGATTTTATATTCAGATATACATGAAGTCTATCTAGGTATAAAGATCCGATTAAGAGATGAACAATGAAAACTACTTAGACACACAACCATTGAAGAAACCTATCTGAAAGAGGAAGGGAAAAAAGAGGTGCTTCAGCGAAAATATTAAAATAGAATAACCATACCTTCCTTTTAGTGGGTGACGTATCTGCAGGAACAGGCTTAAACGACTCCAATCTGGACACGACATGGGGATAATTATAAATGCATTACTGTGTGAAGCATTGATTAACAATGACTCCTACTACCTGCCCTGGGATGATTTACTTTTTGCACCTTTGATCTTTTCTATTGCCTACGACAGCATGAGACACATATTTATCTCTATGAGGAGAAAATCTAAGAGATCAAAGTTCAAAGGAAAAGCATGCATGAACATGCCTTTGTTACACGATCATGGCTGAATCCATTTTCATTCACAAGAAACGTTATAAGGCCCTGATTATTGGGAAAACCAAAGTATTGAATAAGATCTCCAGTTCAGCAAGATGTCAGTAGACGGAAGAAACCCAAATTAACAGTGCCATGCATCACCTCTTCGTCTGGAGTGGTCCACTTCGCCTCATCTAGTTCTTCCGCAGGAGACAGAATAGGTTCCTTAAATAGGTGTCGTGCTTCTTGATATGCCCAGTTCTCTGGTATGTGATACCGGAAGTAGTCCAAAAATTTGTTAATAGACAACAAGGCGACCACAAAAGTGTTGGAAAGAAACAATAAAGAATGATCTAGCTTATTGTGAGTTAACTGCTAACATGGCACATGATAGGACGCTGTGGAAACAAAGAATCCATCTAGCCGACCCGTCTAATATGAGAAAAGGCTTAGTTGTTGTTGTAGACAACAAGGCGACAAACATGAGCACACAGACGCCTGGTTCAAACTAGAATCGTTCATCACCAACATGTATGCAGATAGTTCTTTAGCTAAAAGATTAAATAAGACAATCTGATAGGCACAAGAGAACTAAGACTAACAGGACCACATGCTCCACAATGTAAGCACCTTTCCTTGTTTATGTTTTCCAGTATAGCTTCTATTGAACCATATTGACGGATAAGTTTCAATGCCGTCTGTCCACCAATACCTGAAACAATAAGTGAAGTTCATTAGCATGGCATCAACACCTCAAGGCTGTAATTTGGTACCAGCAAGACCAATACCACCATGTCCCTGGACCTTGCCAAAGAAGAAGGAAGAAGTATTTATCAGTTGATTACCGAAGATCTTAAACTTACACTATCATAGAGGCCCACTCCTTATGATTTTCTCTCAAGAGCATCACTCTGTTTCCCAGTTGGGAAAGCATTGCTTTACAAGACAACAATTTATCGTGAGATGTTCTTGTTAGAATGTACACAGAATACATGAGCCTATACATTATAAAGGTTGCAAGAAGCACTTGAGTACAAGTGCTACTTTTCATAACTTCACTTCTGTTTCCACGATGTAAGGCAGCGCCAACCGTTAAGGCCTGCTAGTTGAGTTGGATGTTGGGCTTTACCGTTCTCTATTTCCCACTTGTATATATTGCGAGGGAAAACATCTCCTTTTCTGAAGGCTTTCCAAAGCCCATCGCATGCTTATGATTTATCTCTATGTACGCCCAAAAGATTAAAGAACATTTGTGTTTCTCGGTGTTAATTCCTTGGAGATCATTCTTGTCACATGTTTGCATTAATGCAATGATTGTGTGGTGCTTGACTACAGTTTCTAGCTGCTAGGGCAATCAACAAGTCAATGTAGAACAACACAAGCCAAATCATATATACGTAAACCTGGGATGCTCTGAGCATATGCAGCACCTTAACCATGGAGCCTCCGATGAATGTAAAATCATAAACTTTTCTTGAGCAACTTTCAAACCTTACACTGTGCCAGGTATAAGCGAGAATGATTTCTACGTAATAGTTAGCAAACTTGCATCCACTATGGTTGTTTAAGAAGTTTTCATGAAGTTCGATCACTCCCAAGTTTCCAACTGCAAGTTTTGACTCGGACACGAAGACCAAGGAGCATCGTCTGCTCAGTTGTTTGCGGTGGCTTTCTTTAGTTATCGCCTCTTTGTCTAGTTCTCTGTAGTTAGTTACAAAAGATGGCTGTTGTACATGTCGTGCCGAACCTGCATCATCTGTTCAGTTGTTTGCAGTGGCTTTCTTTAGTTATCGCCTCTTTGTCTAGTTCTCTGTAGTTAATTACAAAAGTTGGCTGTTGTACATGTCGTGCCTTCTGGTTCAACACATTCCAAATTAAAACAAAATCTTTTTCAGAAAGCTGCTTATCCATCCAAAAATTCACCAGGAAGCATCAGACTCCAGCAGCTTAATGAATCCGAGCTATAAAAGTTCACTTTTCCCATCATGTTGCGTTAAAACCCAGCTGAAGAAAAGTTGCTTTATTATTCAGACAGAAGTTCCGGATCCTTGAGAAGCAGAAAATCCACCAATTTTGAGGTCATGCAAGAAACCCCCCAGATCCTATATTATATAATTTTTGAATAATCTTATGATTCACCAGCACATAAATACCCTATTAGTTTAGCAGCAGCACGTAAGAAAAGAAATTGCAGAATAGGACAAGAAAACATGATGTCATGACTAGAAAATGGAAAGGACATGCGAAAAAGAATCTACAACCGTCATGCGTCTGACAACAGCCATACCTCTTATGTTTTCACAGTAGTCACAACCACATAAGATGCACAGGTCAATGAACTGGTCCATATAACTCCTCCAAAATCTACAAAAAATGCAGCTCTCGTGAGAAGGAATGTCATGAACTGGAAGGTAAAGAACCAAATGTAACCATACGAACATAACCTTTGAAATTTCAAATTCCATCACAGGAACCTTTCTTGAACTTGGGTAAAACAAGTGCCGCAAAAATCTTGGTGCTCCAAAAGTCAAAGAATCCATATCTTCAGAAGCCGCAGCATACACCTATAGTGCAGCACCAAGGAGGAAATATCAGCAATACAAATCTTCTGCCACAGAAATCCAAAGCTGGTACATGCCTTTCCCGATTTACAAAGTGATGCACACTCTGCTTCTGCCTCGGAAAGTGCCTGGTTTACAAAAGTAAAAACTATAACGAATAAAGAGAACAGAATATCAATGAAGAAGAAGTTCACCAAAATCCGTGTCACAACTCACAAGGGTGTGGGCGTGGGGGTGGGAAACGGAGGTGAGCACAAGTGCGAGATCAGGATATGAAAAGTTTGAAATTAGTGGATGCATGGACACGGCAATAAATACATATAATTGTATTTCATGAACTAAAAGGTTACTCAGTTTTCAAAGGTTATATTACTAATAAAGTATTAATAAGTGAGTATTACCTCAACATGACACCAAACTATCTTAAAGTTATAACTTCAGTTAAAAATATCTAAAATAATTAGTGATGAGTCGGACATATAATCCACGTGCTGATAGAGTGTCCAGGTGACATAGCTAAAAATCAAGAAAGTAGCTCAAAATCGAGAAAAAAAATTATGAAAATCACTAAGTGGATAAAACGACGGAGTACAAAACTAACTAAGAAGAAGATCTTCAAAGATGAAAAAAGAAATATCACCTCCATGACTGGTACACTCATCAGCCTCAGAAGTCTTTTGCAGTTCTCATCATGTTGCTTTGTCACTATCACTGTTCTTTTGCTATACTTCTCGATGTCCTCTTTAACTCCTGTCTGTTAAAACAAAACAAACTGATCATGCCTTAATATACAAAATGAAGCATAAGCAGATGGGATTCTAAAGATAATAAGATCATTGCCTCTTTTGCTACTGCTAAATCATCAACGGCGCCTTCTTTTCTTGAAAACCTGAAAACCATGAACTCTTACAAAGATGAATCAGTAATTCTTGCAAATCTGGTATTCAATTCAAACGAGTTATATCCTAACAAACAAAACGAAAGCTAACCGTTTTGCAAGCTCCTGCTTCTTCAAATCTGGTGGTGTCCCGTCAAAGACATATCTACAAACACCCCATGAAAGAAAAACAGAACAGAATCCCATAATACGCACAAAGAAAGTTCTCACATAGAAGAAATACGATACATTGGTTTCAGTCCAGCTTCAATTAGCCTAATCGTTCGCGAGAACATTCCCTGCAAATGGCTGAATTCAACGCAGTTGGTCTATTTCACCGTTAGAAGCAAAGAATGACAACGGAGATTGCTTTCTTTGGTTGATTGCATCTTTTATTTGCAGCAGTACTGTCTCTCTCTTAAACTTCGACGATTTAAAAAAATTCGAACTTCAGAGTGAGGTTCGTGGGTAGGCGATTAAGGCCCCTTAGTGTTAAACTCGTCATAGTATCAATTTTCTAGGGCCCAAATTTTTGAGTCATGTATCCAATTTTCGCTTTAGGCCTCAACTTCTATTGACCCACCTTTGCTCCGGATGAACCTAATATTTCACTCAACACGAAGATCTCTTTAAGGATGTCATAAAATTCGAACAGAAAAATTCCGGAGAGAAAAGCCCGGATCAATCGAACAATACCTCGTCACTTCACGCGCTTCGTTTGTAAGCGTTTGAATTCCGGCCCTTCCAACAACAATCTCAACAAGAAGAAAGAAAGCTATCAACGGGAGATGGAAATTGGAAAGTTTAATGATTTGGAAAGCGAAACGAATTGTAAAACTGAAGGCGGCAAAAAAGAAAACCAGGAATTGATAGATGCTCATGCTGGCATCAATGGCGATCTTTCGGCCAAAATAACTCTGGAGTTTGCGTTCCTTTACCGCCTTCCAAGCGTTGTCCCTGAGTAATTTTGTCAAGCCCTAAATTGAAATCAACACCATACAGAATTAAGGAAACCACCGAATAACATAGAAGACACCAATGCAACCTATCACACACACAGAGAGAGAGAGAGTTCACCTTGATGCCCATGGCGGAATGGAGCGAGCGAGGCATGCGTAGACGTGCGCAAAGATTTCCCGCCTCAGTGACGGTGGAGAGGAACACGAAAGACAATCTGAATTACGTGTTGGCTTCGTGTCTACAGAGTCATACTTGCAAACTCTTCTGCGACACGTGTTCGGGTCCTTTAAGTGGACCACGGTAGGGGTCTAACCCGACCCGACCTGCCTAATTTCTGAATCAAGACAATACCCAGTGCGCTTCTACTCGGTAAGATGGCATGGCTGATTGTGCAAGTTCGTGCTGGAAACATTAGTGGGTTCTTCGAATCATCCACCAGTGAGGACCAGTGTGTGATCGAGCCAACTCCCACAACTACAAGTATGCTCGGCTCGACTTGTTAAGAAAATGCTTGACTGGGGCTCGGTTTAGCATCAACTTCCACGCATGTTCGAACAACTCAAGCTTGGGTTGTTGAGCTTATTTGAGCTCAATGTGGTCAAGATTGACTTGATTAACCTCAACTATATCAAGTATAAAAGTAAATATATATGAGTAGTGGTAAATGTATAATGTCTATCGATATATAATTTTGTATAAACATTTTTGTTGTTCAATCTTTTAGATCAACGGTTATCATAAAATGCAAATGCAAAAAGATAATAGTATTTTTTTTAATTTAAAGGATCATAACAATCAAATTGTGAAGATATTTATACAAATTATACACTAAAAGATATTATGTATTTGTCACTACCTTTTTATATATAGATATTATGCATCTAGAACTATATATATGTGTGTGAGCGAGACTGAATAATGTGTTTGTTCGTGCTCTTACAATGTGCATTCACGCCTTTCTTTCATTTTATTGCATGAGTATAATTTGAAAATTTAAAACAAAGTTTGAAAAATAAAGAACAACTATATTATACTTATTCTCATAAAAAATAAAAACAAGGCATATACATGTACATATAATATATATATATATATATATATATATATATATGTGTGTGTGTGTATAGAGAAAGGGGAAGGGAGAAATTGATATATATATATATATATGTGTGTGTGTGTGTGTGTGTGTGTGTGACAGAGAGAGAGAGAGAGAGAGAGAGAATATTGTAAATATCATATTAGACTTGATATTGTATGGCGTAGCGATACACCTATATACTATCATATCATATGATTTGGGTAGTTTTTATTTTTTTATAAATTCATAAAAATGTATGTTTATATAAAAAACTCAACTCAAAAGCTAAAATTTGGGAGGATTTATATAAAAAGTTCAACTCAAAAGAGGATGAAAGAGATATTTTAGGATAGCTAGGGTTAGAGATAAGAAAACTAAGTATCTTAATTTTGTTAGATGCATCAAAGACGAGGATGAGAAAATTCTAGTGGTAAATGATGATATAAAAAATAGATGAAAAATTTATTTTTATAAGTTTTTTAATAAAAATAAAGATGTTAGTATTAGCTTAGAAGAGTTAGTCAAATCATAAAAGTATATAAACCACAATTTCTACCAACGTATTCAACAAAATGAAGTTAAAGATGCTCTTAAACATACGAAGGTTGGTAAATATGTACGACTAGATAATATTCCTATAAAAGTTTAGAAAATCTTAAGATATAGCAATTACTTGGCTCACAAGACTATTTAATGAAATATCGAGAAACCAAAAGATGTTCGAAGAATGGAAGGCGAATACACTTATACCCATATAGAAGAATAAGGGAGACATTCAAAATTGTGCGAATTATCGGGGTATCAAGTTAATGAACCATACTATGAAATTATGGGAAAGAATTATTGAACGTAGGTTAAGACAAGTACCAAGTACAACAGAGAACCAATTTGGATTCATACTAGACAGATCTACTATTAAAGCAATTCACTTTTTGAGATGTCTTATAAAACATTTTAGAGTAAAAAATAAGACCTTCACATTATATTTATTGATCTAGAAAAAACTTATGATAGGGTACAAAGAGACGTTCTTTGGAAAACTTTAGAAAAAAGAGGTATCACATTGATATACATAAACCTTATAAGAGACATATACGATGATGAAAAAACATGTGTGAGGACTCATGAAGGAAAGACAGACTTCTTTGAAGTTAATATTGTGTTATATCAAGGATCAACTTTAAGTCCGTACTTATTTATAATGGTAATTGATGAGTTAACAAAACATATTCAAGATGAAGTACCTTGGTGTATGTTATTTGCATATGACATTGTGTTAGTGGAGGAGTCTAAGGAAAAAGTTAATAGAAAATTGGAACTATGAAGAAAAACATTATAAAGTAAAGGCTTCCGACTTAGTATAACAAAGACATAATATATGAAATGTAAGTTTGATCATTTGGTTACAAATGACATAGAAATTAAAATTGACATACAATGCATCCCAAAAGGGAAAGTTTTAAATATCTACGGTCAATTTGAAGAGTGATGGAAGAATTGCTGGAGATGTTATGCATAGAATTAATGCAGGTTGATTAAAATGGTGAGGAGCATCATGTATTCTTTTTGACAAGAAGATACTATTAAAGTTAAAAGGTAAATATTATAGAGTAGCAATTATACCTGTCATGTTTTATAGTTCTGAGTGTTGAACAGTTAATGATCAATATATACAAAAGATGTTTGTGGCAGAAATAAAAATATTGAGATGGATGAGTGGTCATACAAGGAAAGACTATATACATAATGAGGTTATTAGAAACAAATTACGAATGACACTAATAGAGGATAAAATGAGAGAATATCGTTTAAGATGGTTTGTACATATGAAAAAAATCCATGTAGCCGACCCCGTCTAGTATGGGAAAATGCTTAGTTGTTGTTGTTGTTTGTATAAAAATGTTATTTAAAAATTATGAAAAAAATCTATGACATGCACCAATCAAGAGACAATAAACTCAACATCAAAACAAACTAAATCACATACTTGTTACCTTGGGCCTCATTTTGAAACTTAAGATTGATGACCATTAGAATAGATTTGAGATTGATGACCATTAAAGAATGAAAGGTGTAGACATGAAAAAAGAGGTCAAAGAAGGTAGCTTACAAAGGGTTTAAACTCATCCCAGACCTTAAATAAATAAATAAACCATGGTTACATGGTGACTTATATGCAATACAGATACTTGATTTGTATCGGTTCAACTATGTATATGAAAGATACATGATCATATCGTATGATTTTTATAACTCTAAAATAAGAGTTTTTAACCCTTAATTTAAGCTTTTCATTATAATCCTAAAATTTCAATGGAAAGTTTTTACCTTGTTCTTTCATGAACTCTCATTCCTCTCCATCTTCCCGACGGACGGCCTGTAGATTAGATCCTCTGTGGTGGTTATTAACTTATTATATACTGTCAGTAGCAAATTGTGGCCAATGGCTTGTGAAATTTTACAGGTTTTGGATGATTTTTGTACTTCTTTGGGAATTATGCAAAGGTCCTTTTTCCTATGTGTGCCCTCTCGTGACGGTGGTCACGCGCAGCCTTGGTGCTCTCCACAGAATACCTTGATCAGTGGGGCATCGCACCACAATAACAATAGGACAAATCAAAATTCTTCATGGCCAGTTGCAGAACAGAACAGACTGCAGCATGGTCAGCTATCACAAGCCCAAAGGCAGCAATCAACTATACTTTTTCTTAATACTTCTCATAATTGGTAATGTATACGTTCTCGGGAGAGAGTAGAGAAGAGAGAATGATAACTAAGAATTCATGTAATGAATTTGGAGTTGGTGTTAAAACTACGACGTATGAGATGATAATGCGTATATATATTTGTGGAAGAAATAAAGATTCTAACCACAAGGAAAGACTATATAATGAGGCTATTAGAAACAAATTAGGAGTCACACCAATAGATGATAAAATGAGAAAAAATCGTTTAAAATGATTTGAACACATAAAAACATGACTAAAATAAGTTACGGTAAAACGGTAAGAGAAACTAGATTATGAAAATGTTAAAAAAAATAATAAAAATGTTGGAAAGAAATAATAAAAAATAATCTAGTTAGCTGATAGTATGACATATGATCGGATTCTATAAAAATAAAGAATAGCCGATCTCATCTAATATGAGAAAAGAGTTGTTAAAACAAAGAGTTGAATTAAAAGAGATGATAGAGACTATACGGTCGGCGTGTATTGGACTAGCCTTGTGGAAAAGTTCAACCAACAGCTTTCCTCTCAACTGCCTTCCAACTTTTTCTACTCGTCCCCTGATTTATGGATTTATATTCATGGGTGAAGAGAGAATCATACGTGATGTTATCCAACTAATCCTGTACTGTAGACATTCACACTATGTGGTGAATGGTAATCTTTACTGTAAATGTCTATATCTTTCTATATTTGCAAAACATCGAACCAGTAAACTATGTTGGATGATTTTGAACAATTATGATTGCAGTCATGTTATGACATTAAAGCTATTTTTCGCTTGATAATAGTTATAATTTATAAATATTTTGCAGTGATGTTGTGGCATTAAGTCATTTACTTGAGTAGAATTATACTCATTAATAACACTTGATAATGGTTGTAAGTAATGAATTTTTTGTAGTTATGTGGTATTAAGGGATCACATTATGACATTAAGAGTGGCCTTCTTGAGTAATAATTATGCTTATTAGTATGTATACATCTTTACCATATCTATATATAGTAATGTTAGAAACAAGATCCATCCAATTGAATCTTTTATTACTTAGTTATTTAAGATAATTTATACGTTCTATTGTAATGCTAATTTGATTTATAACATCATCATCTTTACTACACCAGTTTGTTTAAGTCTTGGTTACATTAGTGTATATTGTCAGGTTCTTTGGTTGATATTTATTATATCTTATCCAAAGCTTCCTTTTTAGGGTGGTAAATTAGATCTCTTGGTGCTGACCACTTAAGAACCTTGCCATGTACGTGAATCTCTACTCCAACAAACTCGCAGAAAAGGAATGGTTAAAACGCGTTTTCATTCTAAACGATCCAATAAGAAGTTATTGACCGTGAATATTTATATATAAAGAATTGAATCAGGTTGACCTGGGCAAGTCCCAATCCATTGTTTGGGTCCGTTTTGAAGACCTGAACATGAACCACGTTGTGTTTGGCTTGACCTGACTATACTCCTTATGTAGTGTATCTCTCCCTGTGTGTGTATGTTTTATACTTACCATATATAGTATATGTATCATACTATACATACAAATACTTAAAAAGTATTTAAATCTTCACATACATATACATACGCATATATGTGTATAGATCTGGGTTTGGTCTAGGTTGAGAGCTGCCTATACGTATATCTATACACACAACATGCATATATGTGTGTGTTTGTGTGTGTATGTTATAATATAGTATCATAACTCGGTAGTTATGCTTGGTATATACTATATGGAGGTAATAGTATATTCTCAATTCAATTCATGCTTAAATAATGCGAGTATCAGAAGTACAATGGTACAAAGTTACTTTTGAATTCAAATCTCTACCGTGGATCATGTGTATTGAGCAATGAAAATGTTATAGTAGATTTAATTATGGATGGGGATTGAATACGAACGATATCTCATAGTATATGTATTATGTTATACACAAAAAAGTACTTCAAATATACATCAATCTTAAGGTCCTGACCTGAATTATGTCAGTTACTTTCACAGGACCCCGATGCCCAACTCTTGACCCAAACACAAACTTTCGGTGTAGGATTCAGTTTGGGTAGTCGGGTCGGGCCAAAATTTGCCACCCCAACCACCATCATAACATGGTATCTATTGTTGTTAATTTCAGTGGTGGTAAGAAATAGATAGAATTATGACAATGTTTTTCCTGCTTTTCTTTTCCAAATTGCACATATATAACAACATAAAACAAGTCAACAACATGTTTTTTTAAATAAATAGAAATAGTCTATACAAGGTTAATAGAAAATTTTCCTATGCAATCGTTATGTGTCGTACATATGTATAAAGGCAATATATATATATATATATGGAGAGAGAGAGGAAAACCAGATCTTGCCGAACTCAAGTCTAATTATTGTTCTTTAGTTGTATAGTGTAATTTTAAATGTTTTAAGGGTTTTTGAAAATGTATGAATGTCAATACTATTACACTCATGCTCCAAAAAAAACAATAATAAGACATGAGTGAAGAACATCACTCATGTCTTATGTATAAAGCCAATATATATATGGAGAGAAAAAAAAAACAATGTCTTATGTATAAAGCCAACACATTATACATGCTCCAAAAAAGCAATGATAAGATATAATGAAGAACATCAATTGTGGGTAGGATTCAATCACTCTCTTTCTCTCTATAGAAAGAGTCTTAGCTGCACAATCTTGCACAAACATTTTCATCGATTGATTTTTGAGATCAACCATAAAAATTGAATTAAAAAATATCATTATATTAAAGTAATCCAAATCTTCACGGTTGATATCAAAGATCGAACACTGAAAATATTAGTACAAGATTATGCACCAAACAACATTATGCATATAGGATGCCCTCTATATAAATATGAAAAGTTCGGGCAATCTTAGGAAACATTTTCTAAGTTCTTTTGCATTTACAATTGGAATAGAAGTTAGAAATTTTGTTAAGTTCTTGGTTGTTTCAGAATGGGGAAATATGAATCTCCTTAAAATCTTTTGCCCAAACAAATCACATCCATATGTATAGGCATGTGAACAGTTTACAAGAGAGGCAATTGGTTAATCATCTTCACAACAAAAGCATGGCACCAACAAAGCATGTGCTCATTTTGATGCCTGTTTGGAAACTTATTATGTTTTGATGAGAAATCAATTTTCAACAGTATTCCTGTATGCTTCTTGAGCTTTTGGATTCAGTGAATCCACGGAAAAGAACCTCGGTGCTTGCATATATATATATATATATATATATATATATATATATATATATATATATATATATATAAAATTCGGATCTTACTTATCATGAATACAACTCATTCATACCCCCACTATTGATTTTTAGGGCATGAATGCAATTTTTAAGAGTATTTGAAGAATTATAAAAGAACAAATTTATTATACTTATGTCACTCAAAAAGTATGGTCAAACATAAATAAGTTGCATCAATGGTGGGTATGGTATATATAAAATTCGGATCTTACTTATCATGAATACAACTCATTCATACCCCCACTATTGATTTTTAGGGCATGAATGCAATTTTTAAGAGTATTTGAAGAATTATAAAAGAACAAATTTATTATACTTATGTCACTCAAAAGTATGGTCGAACATAAATAAGCTGCATCAATGGTGGGTATGGTATATATATATATATACATACATGTGTTTGTGTGTGGAAACAAAATCTTAAACCTTCCAAAATGTTTGATTTTTTATTTCTTCCTAAAACAATGTAACTTAAAGAGTTTATATTTATTCCTATTCAACCTTAATGCCTCGTAGGGGTTTGGCAAAGAAAACTTGCTCAAGCCGTGTTAGTGCTTTGGTGGTGCAGCATCTAAAGAATAGTTGCATCTCTATGGATTCAAATCAGATCAGTGGTTTGAACCGGAACCAAATCAGATAAAAAAGGTTCCTCCTTGTACGAAGCCAAGATCGGTGGTTCAAACCGTTCAGTCAGTCCCGTCCTTATTATTTTAAAATATTTTCCAGTTTTATGTAGTTCTGGGTTCAAACTGGAATCGGCGTTACAAACAAACCGCAATGAGTACTGGTTCGGATCCGAAACTGCGCGGTTCCAGTTTACCGACGGAACATGTCTAATAGCATAATCCTGTTTGTCATTCTTGACAGTCTTCCCTTGGATCCGAATTATTTGGATCTCGAATTCCATATCCGGGTATGGTTATTTAAGTGGTGCACGTACTCACTGTGGCATGGGGAGTTGGTTGGTCAAGCAGTTCATTAAGTGCGAAGTTGACTTCCAATGTGCTCCTATTCCTTTTTATTTTATGACATAAATGTCCCCACACTGAACTCGAAAAATTGCAAGAAAAGCCTCATAACTTGAGGAATTTCCACCCATATATATGGCGTTTATGGATGACGAATGTTCTGCCACAAATTTCAAATAGTTCCCCAAACTTTAAAAAATTGTACGCATAGCCCCTTGAACACAAACCATTTTGTTAGAATCATTGCATCTCATCCAATAAGTTTTTGGCCTCCTTCAAAATTGCACAAGGGTGATTCTTTTTCCTTTTTTTTTTGCTAAGGAGGGGTCTACCATTTATTTGCTGGATCACCATATTAACATAGTAACTAGAAGCGGAACGAAAGGTATAACCCATGCATATTGATATGTGCGTTCCATAATAAAAAAATCAAACCTTTTTTTTTTTCATTTTCTTTCATTTCAAAAAGAGTAAGATGCCACTGTAGAAATATGTACCTCTCTCATCAGCCAGCATGTCTTGGATTGTCTCCACCAGGTCGAGCTTATTTGTGAGCTTGGAGACGTGCTTTGATAAAAAGATGTAATATTTTGCTGCTCTATGAAATCCCTTGTAACTTCTCTTTTCATAAATGAGAAAAATGTAATATTTTGTATGTAATAAAAAAGGAAATGCAGTGCTTTGGTACTTAAAAGTGTGGGGAGTATTATTATGAAAAGTTTCGCATAATAAGAGGGCTAATTTCAAAATCCTGTTAGCTTGGAGTTTTCGAATGGCGAGGAGGAACTAGAGAATGCGCGTTTTGTCATTAAGAAGTCGTGCCGAGGGTGTGATCGTCATTTGAAGAGCACACAAACACGCACGCGTTTCCGTCTAGCGCGCTTTCAGCCTTTCTCTCGTCATGGCTGGTGGGTGCCCGGTAGCATCGGCTTCCCTCCACCGAACGATGGCGCCGAGCGATGCACATCGGACGGCTGACTGCTTTCCTTCTCCTCCCTTTCTTGCGGGAGGAAAAACTCGTCCCTCTCCTCGCAGATGTTAGCCCATCTCTCTCTCTCACACTCACACACACACACACACACCTGAGGCTGTCAGAGATAATATTCTTCTTTCTTCTCCATTTCTTTTTTTTTCTTTCTTTCTTTCTTTCTTTTGTCTTTTCAGTCTCGCTGCATCTGTATCCGTCTCGGTCTTCTTGGGACTCTGCGCTGATGATCAAACATGAGTCTCTGTGTTACTTTGATAGTTTGAAGCGTTTATTTAGGGAAATGCTTTGTTTTGTTGTCGCGGTGATCGATTGTACTTGTTTTTCCCCTGTTATTGCGGCTAAGCCTGAAGTAACAGAGATATGGCGGATTGGTTTGAGGTTTTTGGATTTTGTGCTGTTTGTGTTAGGGTGGTAGTTGTTTGAAACAATTAAATGGAACAAAAATCATGGAGCTTACTTACCTGCCTTTGTTTCTTCTTTCGTTGGAGATACTAGTACTCGAACAACTACAGAATTGAGAATCATTGCAGAGAAGAAATCAATGAATTTGAAAATCAACTCTGCCAGATTTCCTTTTGCCCAAGAATCAAATTGCGGATGATTTTTTTTTTCAGGTTGGGGTTCAAGAAATGATTCGAGTGTTTGTTGTCGAGAAAGGAATACTAGGAAATCCTCCAGTAAATGTGCTTGATATCACTCAGAATTACTCGAGGAATACTCCCTAGTTTTCCACGTCTGACTGTTCCTCGAACCCCAAAATTGACGGATGGATTAATCCGCGTCTGCTAGATTCAGGTGCAGTCGCTTTTCCTTAACTGAAGAAAACTGAAGTGTACATGTCTGCTACATATTAGCAACATCGGCGTTGAAACTGTTTGCTTAATATTGTTATATACACTACTCTTGGTGGAGCTCTACCACTTAGCAGATGAAGAGACCTTTTCTTGTTAGACAATGTTTGAGTTGCAATTTGTTTCAGTCTGGAACTCGTGCAATAGGATAGAACATATGTGGGTGTATCTGGAGGATACCTATGGTTCTGTCTGTAACATTTGCAATGGGGGTAGAACTTATGCGGTTGCATCTTTGGGCTATGTATGGTTCACACTGGAACATGTGAAAATGAGGTAAAACCTACATGGGTGTATCTGGAGGCTATCTACATACCACGGAAGCTATTAGCAAGGTTGTAAGTTGTGTATTTTATTATATGATATGCAAAGTTGCGTTAGGAAAACAATATATAAGTCAATACTATGAGTAATTTACATGCATTATACCTCATTATCTTAATAGTTTTTAAAATAATGAGGTTATTAGAAACAAGGAAAGATTGTTGCAAATGTTATAAGAAAGACCGTAAATGTAATGAGGTTATTAGAAACAAATTGAGAGTGACATGAATAGGTGATAAAATCAAGAAAAACCATTTAAGATGATTTAGACATGTAGAAAGGCAACCAAAAGAAGCTCTGGTAAGAAGGTATGAGAAACTAGCAACAAATACAACAACTAAGCCTTTTCCCATACTAGACAGGGTCGGCTAAGGTATGAGAAACTAGATTGTAAAAATATTAAAAAATATTAAAAGAAGAAGAGTAAGACCACAAAAGTATTGGAAAGAAACAATAAAGAATGATCTAATTTATGTTGAGTTAATGGTACATGATCGGGCTCTATGGAAACAATGAATCCATGTAGCCAACCCCATTTAGTATGGGAAAAGGCTTAGTTGTTATTGTTGACTATTTCTTTGACTTAAAATTTTAAACCCTTTAATGTTATTACTTCATCCAAAAGTATAACAAACTATCTTTTGTCACTTGGTTGAAAATAATTTCTTTTCCTGGGCGTGTTTTACCAGGAAAGTAACAGGCTTTGGTCCTTGGTGTTTATAATTGGGCAGAATGCCCATGTAACTGTACCCCATATAAACTATAACCGTTAATTGTGTAGTTTAATTATCCTGCCATCTATATAAATTGCAAAGCGATAACCCATCATCGAGTCTACCTTTTCCGGTGATACTAACACTAAATTGGGTTTTGAAAAGATAAAATTCTAAGAAAACTCTGTCAAACAGTTAACCCATGCACCAAGGTTGAGCTGCTTTATTTGATGAATGCTGTTTCATTATTAAAAGCTTGTGGTCTGAAGTATCTTTTCTTGTGATGTTTTATATTCTGTCACTCGTTTTCTTTATTATTACTATTTTTATTAGTACTATTATTGTGATTGCACTGTGATTGTGTTCTCTTCCTCAATATTGACTTACTTTTCCCTAATACTTCTTTTCTGTGGTCTATAATTTTATAAGTTTAGTGAGTATAGGTCTTTAAATGTGCATATTACTGAAGGACATGCTAAGCCCACTGGTTGATTCAAACAAAAGAACCACACCACCTTATAGAGAGGTGTTTGGCAGAAGTGAATATGAATATGTTCGGCTGGTTATCTCAGATGAGCCAAGGACAAAGAGCAGTGACGTCTTACCTTCTCAAGAAGATTCTAGTGCTAGCAGACTATTCTGGTGGCTCAAGGCCTCTCTATATGGTGTGATTTTGGTGTTTTCTCTGACAATTTTCATCATATACGGAGTGCCTTTCCTCTTTAAAAAGGTAACTTCCTCCTATGCTTTGTATTATGGCATTTGCATTCCATAGTTTTTCTCATTTTTGTATGCATTGGATTGTTCAATTGATCTTGCTCTTGGATGGCTGATGTATATGCATTGCATTGGATTGTTGTGAATCTGTGTTAGGTAGAAAATCACGCTCGATGCATAATTTGGCCATTTCCCAATAACTAGTGGGAGAAAAATGTGAGTGAAAGGCACCGATGAAATGAATTTGGTCCATGCATCCAAGAAATAGGCGAAAATTCTTGATCTCTCTCAATATCTCTTATAATTTAAAATTGACCAAAACCATATCAACTATCAAGTGATACTTTTTCTTTATATAGCTACATTTTCTACGAAAGCGACCAAATTAAGAAATGCTTATGCTGTCTCCCTTACTGCAGGTACTCTTGCCACTCATGCAGTGGGAAGCAATAGCTTTTGGCCGCCCTGTTCTTGCACTTGTGCTTGTTGCCTCTCTGGCCTTGTTCCCCGTCTTTTTTATTCCTTCTGGACCTTCCATGTGGTTGGCAGGAATGATATTTGGATATGGCTTTGGATTTTTGATAATCATGTCAGGGACGGCCATCGGGATGGCATTGCCATACTTCATTGGCTATCTATTCCGTCAGCACATCCGAGTGAGTAATTTTCTAGCTGCAGTGTCTTTTCTATATGCTGATACTTCTTTTAGATGGTCCATGGCATCTGTGCTGAAGAAAGTTCCTCTATCCATGCAGGGATGGTTGAGCAGATGGCCTGATAAAGCTGCTGTCATTAGGTTGGCTGCTGAAGGAAGTTGGTTCCATCAATTTAGAGTTGTCGCCCTCTTTAGGGTTTCACCTTTCCCGTACGCAATTTTCAACTACGCAATAGTTATAACAGAGATGAAGTTTGATCCCTATATATGTGGCTCAGTCGCAGGAATGATACCTGAACCTTTCATTTATATATATAGGTAAACAGCCACTATTCTCTTGTTGCTTTCATTTGCGAGAATGAGTTTGAACCACCCTTTCTTTGGTATGCAGTGACCGGTTGATAAGAACTTTAGCAGATATGGAGTACAACAATCTCAAGATGACACCCATTGAGATAGTGTACAATGTCATATCTTTTATCGTTGCCATCGTCACCACCATTGCTTTCACCGTATATGGAAAGAGAGCCTTGAACAATCTCAGAGAAACAGAAATTTATAGCAACGATCAAGAGGCTTATGGCCAAGATCATGCTGAGCTTAAGAACTTGGATTTTCAACCTCCATCATCGTGTTGTATTTAAGAAGCTGACATGATGACCCATCTCATAAGTGTCACTGTGTATACCAAGTAGAAATGGAACTAACAATTGTAATGAATTTTCTGACGGTTTGTTACCAAGTTTGTAGTTGTGGTTCTTACCTGATGTCCGATGGTCGATATTGATATGTAGCTTAGCTGAAGGATAGTTGATATCACGACTGGAGGTTGTTGCTCCAGTTTTTTGTACAATGAGTCTTTTAAAAGAAATTCATTACCCGTTCTTTGAGGGAGAGTTTTCTTTTCGGGGTAGTAGGAAACTCGGTCTCTGTGTGTGTACTACGAGCTGACTGAGCTGAACATGCACAAGCAAGGGACTGAGCCGAACTACGGAGTTTCTTGGTTCAATTGACTCTTTCCCCACAGATTGAACCTTTTTGTAGGTGCAACTTGGTAAGACCGAGTCGAGCTTGGCTGGATGGTTTTGAACTCAGCCTGCATCTGGCATCGAACTTAAGACCTATATCATCCTGTGAGCTTTACACATTGCGTTAGAATTTAAATGTACCCTTTGCTTTGACAAATTTCAAGACCAACATAACTAAGAGAATAAAAATTTTATTAGCAGAAGTATTTTAATACACAAAGGGCAGGCTAGGGGTTCGACTCACAAGTTGAAGGTCATGAATTCAATACCTTGAACGTGCATGGTGCAGCGGTCTTCGGCGTCACTATTGTAGCAAAATAAAAAAACAATAACTCACAGTTGGCGGTCATAAGTATCTCAATAATCACAGAAAGAGCAATAGGTTACCAAGCTGGGGGGTTCACTCACAGTTGAAGGTCATGAGTTCGATACAGGAGAGGTGCACCGGGCTTCGGCCTCCCCATTGTACTGAAAAAGGGGAAAATATTTTAATATCCATCAACTATGAAGTTCAAACTCTGTATCAAAGCCAGCCGTCTGTTTAAATGAGCTTATCTTAATACAGATGCTTCTTCTCACCTCATTCAGATCCTAACCATCAGATGCATTCATCTGGACGGCTAGGATTTAGAAAATTGGGCGGATAGAATCACATGCACTCTATCAATCATGCTGCGCCTTATCTTAACAATGCGTCCAAACTTGTCGACCATTTCAAATACCACTTTGATCAAAACCAGTGTTCCATCAAAACCACTTCATCCTCTGCCTATATAATTTAATGACACCCATCTTCTCACTTTCTCAGCAGAGAAAGAGGAGAGATTTGATTGAGATCAGAAGGAAAAATCATGAAGATGACGGCAGCGGCACCAGAATTAGCTGCAGCGAAGAAGAACAATGCAAACGTCGTCTCATCCAGACGCGCAGAAGACATTCTCCAAGGTGCGTTGGAGATGATCAAGGAAGAGGAGGAAGAAGCGACGGGAGAAGCCGCAGTTGGTGGTGATCAGCAGAAAGGGCCCACGACGACGAAGATGAAGGAATCGACGAAGATCACCGGGAAGAAGAGAGATTGGGAGTCGGGGTTAAAGAAGGTGAGGAGCATGGTGGTGCACCCCATAAACGTTTTAGAAGCGAAGTACGTGCAATTGATGACGGATTTTGCAGGAAGAGTTGGAACCCGCACCAGTCCACGACTCTCCAGCCCGAGAGCTGTTCCAGATTGGCAACTGTGAATTTCAAGTCCTTTATCAAGTTGTGTTTAATATTCGGATGCGGCTGGATTTAATGTTAATTATGGTTGAGTTAATTAAAATCATATTTTTTAATACCTTTTAATTTATGTTTAGTATCCTTAAATATTCAATTGATTGCATCATTCGTATATATATAAACTCTTAAAAGTGGAGAAGATTTTTGTTATGACCAAGAGAAGACATGTTATACCACACGAGTGCAGGTAAGTATGAGCTTGTGTTTGGGTATTTTTTTGAGTCTATCTTTTTGTAAAAAATTTTGATCTAGTGGTCATAAGTATGTAGCGAAAACAGTTACAGGACAAAGAGGTGCATCGTTTGGATCGAATCCATGATCCATCACACAACCTATAAATAAAGTATTAGGGCTCTCTGTCCTCTTGTCTTTGCTTTCTACTCTGCTCTTTGCCCATATTCTTTGTGGTTGTGTGCCTGTTTTCTGTTTTCCTTTCTCTCATACCAAAGGCGACTGAGGCATGATCAAAGTCGAATCGAAACAAGGTACATGACTTTGAGTTGTACGTGTATAGGTATCCATTCATACTCTCCACTGAGGCGTTGATTTCTTTAAGTGAAGTGCATAAGGACGGCTAACTTGTGTTTTTCATATAGTTTATTGATGCCTTACTTTGGATCTACAATTGTTATTGATTGGGGCATGTTATCCGTAGTAAACATGTCTATGTCTGTTAATCTCCAACCTAATCTCGACTTGATCTTGATGTTACAAAAGTTTTTAGGGAGAGATTATTCTCTTAATGTGATCGAGTCCTATGACAGAATGTTAGTCATAAATCCTTGGAGATGCACAACTAAGTGATTGACATTGTGTGGTTGTAATAAGGGAACTGTTTTGTTCCTTGAAGTCAATCATAATACACGATATGAAAGCATGACCATTAATACATCACCTCTTAAGATCATGCCACAACCTTTCATTATATTGTTACTAATAGACACCCTTAGACCCAAGATTCATGTTTAATACATTTGTTTACCTAATTATTATAAGAATAATATTGGGTAACTGAGGTAACAACTTAAACCGAAAGGTACCATTATTGAGTATATAATATGATAATTGGTTTAGAAGAACACTTTAAACTTCAAAACTTTGTGGGGGGGGATTGTTGGATTTAATGTTAATTATGACTGAAATAATTAAATTTAATAACATTAAATTCATGTTTAGTATCTCTAAATATTCAATTGATGCATCATTGATATATGTGAAAATCTTAAAGTATAAAAAGTCACGTGTGAATGACTTGTTCGTGTGATGATCAAGAGAAGACAAAGTTTAGTCTCATATTTAAGAACGAGACAAACCCACATGTACTTTTTTAAAGATCTTAGAGAGGACATGTTTAACCATACATGTGTGCGCAAGCGCATGTCAGACCGAGCTTGGGTTTTGGTTGTCTTGACACTATTTTTTTGCAAGAAAAAACTCTTATCTAATGGTTAAAGTGTTTACGCAGAAATGATTAAGGAACGAAGAGGTGTGTATTTGAATTAGATCCATGATTTTACAACATTTTAATACATTACAATACAACATTCTACGATAATTGAATTATATATATAGCTACACTTAAACTTTGATGTTACAGCATAAGCGTAATTTTGTTAGCTCTTCCTGTAGAGTAATCAAACCGGGGCATGAGCGTTAGATATTGAGGACTTGGGAGCATAACTATGTGAATTATTGAAGAAAAAGGATGTGTACTTTTATACTGTTTTAGTGAAGTTGTGATGTCAGCTTTGGAGAGATAGTACGGTTTCTTTATTGCAATGGTTTAATTTTCTTGAGATTCCATCTCAGATGATGCCATATTCAAGTCGGGGTTCAGTTCCAATTTCATCGGTTTCAGGTCATGTTCAAGGCCAGTTTCAGTTTCATTTGAAAATTTGATGAACAAAGGTGGACTTTTAACCAAAAGGCAAGAAAACTTGAACAGCCAGTTTCAATGGTGTGTTTGATTCAGGTTCTGGTTCTAAAGGTGGTTTGGATCCGCTTCGATCCACCGGGACCATATCAAAACTGGCCACCTTTGTGGAGCTGCATTGCATCATAACCATTCATCAATTATTGACTTCATTCAATGCTCTAGTTTCCCTTTACTTGGAACTAGCCATCTTTTCTCTTCTTTTTCCGAGTAAACTAATTTACAAGATTCCTCTAGGCTGCTTTAGGTAGGTGATAGCGGAAGGCAAACCTTTTATCAATAAATCGAGGTGCTTACATGGAAAATATGTGGAAAAGGAAGCATGCTCGATTTATGATATATCATCGAAGGATGTTTCTATGGTCTCAAATAAGCAGATTGAGCAAGGTTCGTGGCTCCTATTGGGGCTTTATGGTTCATCCTTGCAACAAAATACATCAAGACCTTGTGGCAATGCAGTTGATCCTTATTGGGCTATATGTGTGTGTGTGCTCACACACCTGTGCGTAATGTATGGAATTTAGCTGAAAGAAAGCAGCTATTGCTGCACGAGCCCTTCCTGCATGCCGCGAAAGACTAATAACAACAACCATATATATCAAGATGAAGGAAGCTAACCCACTTCTAGGAGAGTCAACTTAGTCTAGACATGCCCAGTTTCAGGTAAACCTAGCGGTTTCAAACCACTGGTTTGCCTAAAACCAAGAACCAGAACTGAACCAGGACCGTGCCGGTTCTGGTTTGGAAGCGCATCAGTACATCTTTGTGACGAGTGTCAAGACTTGTATTGCAGATCTAAGAAAGCTGGAGTGAGTGAGATCAGTTCGGGCGCCAAGGCCGAGTGACAACCTAGGATGTTTGAGTCTTGTAAACCTCCTTTGGAAATAAATGAAGTGTGATTCTGTTCCAGACTGTTCTGCCTGCTTTCCTTTTACCGTGTGGATGTTAGGGTGAGCCTAGGTTTAAACCAATTAGGTGTGTGCTGGTAAGGGAACGAGTGAAGTGTAGCACGAGCTATTGAAGCACGGAGAGTGTCGCGCATGCTTACTGAAAGGGCTGAAGTAGACGGAGCTTCTACCTGTCATCATCAAGGCGTAAACTTCCCTTCAATCGGAGCATAGACACGGCGAGGTGACAAAGATCATTCTTACCCATGTAAAGAGCAAAATCAACCTAAATATGATTAATTATGCGTCGCATCAGGTGGACACGGACAATGACTTTATGGTCATGCTCGTGTCGACTTTTCACCAAATGTTAACTATCCAACAATTTTGTATTTTGGGTTGCGTTCATCTTTTGTCATTTCTTGTTGGTGCCGAAAGCAGGTGAACTGACTTTTCCGTAGTTACTTCTGCTGGAAATGGAAATGGACATGGGCTTCTTGGATCGTCTTCGTGTTCGGGTCTTATACTACCAGCCCTAACTTCGTTTCCAAGACCCAAATGTAAAACTCTCTTTTTTCTTGGAGCAAGACTCGAAGAGTACATAAAGACTCTGGTTCAGTGATGCTCCGTTTGAGGCACAACAATAAAAGCCTTGACTCCAACAGTGATCCTTTGACTCCGGCTGTTCGTGCACTAACATTGGCCGGCGTAGGATGGTAGATCATTCTGTAATTTGGTGCCCGGTGAACCACAGGGATGTTGATTAGGGCATTCCTTTGGAAATTCAGCAAACCTTAATGCTTAATGTGCGTTTGATGAATACTTATATTTTATTGGTGCTATTCACATTTTATACATATTTTTATCTGCTTAGAATGTGGGTTCAACCACCACCACCACTACGTTGACTGCAAAATTTTCCACAATAGGACGTTTCCCTCCAATATATATATATATATATATATATATATATATATATATATATATATATATATATATAGAGAGAGAGAGAGAGAGAGAGAGAGAGAGAATCATGCACACATTCATCCATGCTCTAACCTTTTTAAATATTTCACCAGCTCCATCTTTGACATCAATGATTGAGATCTTTAAAGTAAAAAGAAAATAATAGGATGCGCATATATATATATATATATATATATATATATATATATATATATAGAGAGAGAGAGAGAGAGAGAGAGAGAGAGGTGTTAGTCTAATATGTTCGTCAATGTTATATATATATATATATATATATATATATATATATATATATATATATAGAGAGAGAGAGAGAGAGAGAGAGGTGTTAGTCTAATATGTTCGTCAATGTTATATATATATATATATATATATATATATATAGGAGAGAGAGAGAGAGAGAGAGGTGTTAGTCTAATATGTTCGTCAATGTTACATGCTTGTGGGAAAAAATTATATGTTAAGAAAAGTATCGAGTACAATAGAGAACCAATTTGGATTCATGCCCGACATATCTACTATTAAAGTGATGTACCTATTAAGATATCTTATGAAATATTTTAGAGTAAAAAAGAAGAATCTTCACATGCTATTTATTGATCTAGAAAAAAATTATGATACGGTATCAAGAAATGTTCTTTGGAGAACCTTAGAAAAAAGAGGTATCTGATTGATATAAATAAATCTTATAAGAGACATGTACGATGGTTGAGAACTCATTAAGGAATGATAAATTTGTTTGAAGTTAATATTGAGTTATATTAGGGATCAACTTTAAGTATATATTTATTTATATTGGTTATTTATGAGTTAATAAATATATTTAAGATAAAGTATTTTGGTGTATGTTATTTGCATATGACAATATGTTAGTGGATGAGTATAAGAAAAAAGTTAATAGGAAATTAGAAGTATAGAGAGAAACATTAAAAAGTAAAGACTTCCAACTTAGTATAATAAATAAAGAATATATGGAATGTAAGTTTGATCATTTGGTTCTTTTAGAAGACATAAAAATTAATATTGGCACATATTGTATCTCTTGTAAGGAAAGTCTTAAATATCTATGACAATTTTTCAGAGTGACGAAAAAATTGATAGAGATGTTACGCATAAAACCACAGAAGGTTGGTTAAAATAGAGAGAGACATCAATTATTTTATAGCACAAGAAGATACCATTAAAGTTGAAAGGTAAATATTATAGAGTAACAATTAGACATGCTATATTTTATGGTTATGAGTGTTGGGCAGTTAATCATAAACATGTACAAAAGATGTACATAGCATAAATGAAGATGTTGAGATGGATGAGTGGTCACACAAGAAAAACCGTATGTTATTAGAAACAAATTGAGATAACACTAGTACAGGATAAAATGAGAAAATATCATTTAAGATGGTTTAAATATGTAGAAAGACGACCAAATAATGCTCTCGGAAGAAGATATGAAAAACTAGATTGTGAAAATATTAAAAGAGGAAGAAGATGACAACGAAAGTGTTGAAAAATAATACTAAAGAATGATCTAGTTTATATTAAGTTAATTGCTAGTATGACACATGATACGGCTATGATGATGGGGCTATGTAGAAACAAAAAAATCCATGTAGCCGACCCCGTCTAGCACGGAAAAAGGCTTAGTTGTTGTTGGTGTTGAATGTTACATGCGTGTGGTCTTTTTTAACCATTTGAATAAAGGAAGTGGATAGTTGGAATAAAAAATAAAAAATCTCACGCATGCACTTGCATGTTATTTTCCATTCGCATGTATACATTTTGCATTTGGTTTTTTATATCAGCCACCCACAAATTTGATTTGTGGATGGTTAATATTTCCAAGAATGGCCAAGCATATTAGGTTTTTCCTCTCTCTCTCTCTCTATATATATATATATATTGGCACACACCTATCACTGTTTGTGTTAATGTGGAGATTGTATCACTTGATGATCTTATGTTAGTGTAAAAGAAAAAAGTATGCACGATTGGGACCTCTCGATTCGAAAGCTATCAGGAGAGATCCGATTGATGAGCATAGATGCAAACCAGTGTGGTAGAGTTATTAAAAAAGCCTACATTGTGATACCACATGATTCACATAAAACTATTGCCCTTGAAGTCACATTTTCCGATCAATTAACTACACTGGTGTCCAAGGAACACCTTGTTTAGCTTAAAAAGGCTAACACTAGCGGGCGAGTCCCCACCAGCTGTACTTGCCCTGAGGAAGAAGAACAGGGAGTCCCCATTGCAAAGTAATGCATATGGGCGTATTAAAGCCTCCCAATACCAGTTTCTGCAATACAGAAGAATAGCTTTGAGTTGTCTTCCTTGAGATGATGAATGGAGAAACAGTATGCCAGTTGAATCTCTTTGGCGACAGCCGGAAACCAAGTATCTTCCTTCTGATTCTCAGCCACGCACTTCTTTTTCTTGATGGCTTTTGATCATCACACGTAAGCCTCTGATACTGATACTGATACTTACCTCTGGAGGTTGGTGATCTTTGTATGATCTCTCTGACCCACAGACCCCCCCCCCCCGAAACACACACACACACACAGAGGGCAGTGTAGGGAAGGATGGCGAAGTGCTGGGGATAAATACTGAGGGAAGGAGGGCTCTGGTACAGTGCACATGGGTGAGTGTCTACTTTGTTGGTTATACACAAATTTGGAAGAGAGTTAGACCAGTGTTATCTACCCTATCGTTTCTTTCTATCACATGGCTTACATCATTTGTTCTCTCTCTCTCTCTCTCTAAAAGCATCTTGGACGTTGCATGATATATAGTACAGTAGGAAACATTATAAGATCTAAGAATGCCTCATGGCATATTGTTATGGAGCTTTATATTTCATTTATCCGCAAATATCTTTAAGGCGTTAGGCTTATTGGTCATTTTTGGTATCAAAGAATCGAATATAAAAAGTGTCGACGAGTTCTTACATTATGACTACCCCTTGATTTGCCTTGCTAGTGCAGTAAAGTTTTAGAAACATGAGCGTATTAGTATATGAATTTATGCAATTCTCAGTTTCGTGATTAAGAATTACAATAAATTTTTTAAAAATAAATGAAAAGCAAAAGAAAAATAAAAGATAAAAGGACCAATCTTTATTTGCTCTTGAGATCTGTGCTTGTAATTTAGGATCTAGTAGAGCCGGCTCACACAAGCTGCCATCTAGTGAGACGGGGGAGGACGAAAGGTGGAGATTGAATGTAATATGACCTGGCATGCTCCCAGTATTTCATAGATACATAGAGCAGAAAATGACAGACAGATGCATGTGATTGCACATAATTAGCCATCTGTCTCATAAATCATCAAGAATGATTTAAAGGAATGTGGAGTTTGGATTCCTTATGCCTAACTTTTAACGGTTCCAATCTATTACCTCGTCTTTCTCTTTTCGATGGCTGCATTTGAATTTAAGAGGATTTAGGGAAATATGCTTCGACTTAACTGTAAATATGTAACAAGATTGAGCTCTATGGCGTCAAAGAATCCATATAATAATCCTCCCTAGTGTGGGAAAAAGGCTTGATTATTTGTAGTAATAGGCTCTGATTTACCTTTCATTCCATCCTTGAAATTCATTGTTGTACTTGAAACAAAAAAATTGTTTTAGTACGAGTTGCTATTTACAAAATCTTTCATACTAGGGTGAATGATACATAGTGAACGACAATTAAGCCTTTTTCTATACTAAATGAGATTGATCAACTACATGAATTCTTTTTTTATAAACTTTGAACATACTAATTCAAAGAATATCATTTTTTATTATTTTCTTTCAACACTTTTGTTGGCTTTTTCAGAATAATATTTTCACAAAAAAACGTTCTCAACAACGCTTTTTTACTAGTGGCATTGAGTATCGTGCCTTGAAGAGTATGCTTTAAAAAATATATTGTTGGATTGAATTTTAATAATTCAAATTCTTAGTGATTAACACAGAAAACAAAATAAGACATTTTTTCTATCATCATCAACTTGTTAATTAAGATTAATGCATTTCTATTGCATCTGGTAGTGAGACACTATGAGGAAGTAAGAATTAGAACAAGGTAGGAATAAGCTTCAGCAGTAGCAGACCCACTTTAGGGCGAGGTGAGAAATGCGCTTCACCCGAAATCTGTAAAGTTGCTGAGTTCGACAGAAAATATAAGTTCATTGTGGACATGAAATGAAGTGTTCCTCATCCCAAAAGAAATCCTCGGTCGGCCACTGAGCCTCAACAACCATGATCATGTAAAATTTATTAATGACCGATATATTTCCATCTTTTATCCTTTCTACCATGTGGTGCAGCAGTCCAGGACAATTGAACATTGGCAGAAGAAACCCCAAAAGGTTACTTTTCTAATGAAGAAGCAGTTGCATTATTCTAGAACAAAAAGAAGCTACCGCGAATGCAAAAGCCAAAGGCTAATTAAAATTAAGCATGCAACTGTACAATAAATTAGTCAGAGCATTAAAACAGACTTCTACATTAAGCAGCGGTTAATATTAAGCCTCAAGTAGGCCTCTCAACTTCTGCACGCAGCACTCGCGTTAGCCACCACCTGGCTGGCCGTCGATTCTACCAGAGGGAGGGTGTGAGTTCGATTCTTAAGGTGTGTACCTGGCTTTGGCTCCCCATTCTTAGATAAAAGAAAACTTCAACTAGACACTAACATACACACATTATATATATATATATATATATATATATATATATATATATATAGAGAGAGAGAGAGAGAGAGAGAGAGAGAGAGAGAGAGAGAGAGAGAGAGGGAGTATATCTAGGGAACCACCAAAACAGAAAATAATAAGGAATCCATCACAACCATTTGATTTTTGGGATGGATGGTTGAGAGGATAAAACAGAAAACATTTAGTGCACATGATTTTCTATTTTGTTGGATTCTCTAAATCTAAACTCTCTCTCTCTCTCTCTATATATATATATAATATAGAGAGAGAATGAGAGAGAGAGTTTTCTCTATATGCACACTGAGGTTTCATGAGCACTCAGAGAAGATTGTCCGATTGTGCCATCTCTGTCCATCAAATTACCACCCTACAGCCTACGCCACCCTCATTCTCATTCTCCCTCCCCCTCTAAGAAACCAAAGGCGGCTTCCGCTGCTACCGCCACCTTATATTTGAAGAGGGGTAAGTGAGGAAAAGGACGGTGGTGGTTGTGGTGACAGAAGGCACTGGTATCATAGGGGGTAGACTCGGCAGGTTTTGGGTAAATCGGGACCCACTGCTAGTTACCAAAATCTGGAATCAGAACCAAACCGAACCCTCTTGTTAGTCCTGTTCTTGGTATTTCGGATCTGAGCCCCATTTAGGTTTTGGTTTCACCAGTTTTAGGTTGTTTCATTTGAAAAGCACGTAAAATAAAGGGCTTTCGAAAGTGGAACCATATTTTTTCGTACCTTACCAGTCCCGCTTCTTCGTTATTTCAAGCCTCTTAAGGAGAGTGCATCTGCTCCCCATGCTTCAACGTCCAATGCCGAGCACGAACCAATATTGAATTTAAACCCAAGTAGCTATCTTCCTTTGGAGTCACGCAAGACTCCTCCACATCCAGCAACTCCTGGATTTCTTCGGCTCACCCATCATAATAGTGTTGGAGGGAGCTGCATACATATTTCGTCGTGTTAGGGGGAAGAAACATTAATGTGTAAAACATAGGTTTTACTCAAATTTCAAAATTTCAGGAGGGCGCCATCCACCCCTGCATGCAGATCCGCCATTCATCATAGTTTAATTTGATCTACCCCTCCGTTGGTAACATCCATATTCTTTAAGCTTCCTCTACCTGATGATGGTGTAGTTTGTTATTTGCTTTTGCAATGGCTAAGGCAAGGCTATAGATAATGCAGAAAATCGTGGGTATTCTGATCTTACTTGATGGATGTTCTCATTTCTCCACTTCCATAACAACCAACAACCTGCCCCAAATACTAATTTTCATCGAGTTTGGTCGGTATTACTACAACCAAGAATATCTCTACAACAACAACAAAGCCTTTTCCCATACTAGAGGGGGTCGCCTATATGGATTCTTTATTTGCACATAGCCCTATCATGTGCCATGTTAGCAGTTAACTCACAATAAGCTAGATAATTCTTTATTGTTTCTTTCCAACACTTTTGTGGTCGTCCTCTACATCTTTTAATACTTTCCAAATTTAGTTTTTCGTATCTTCTTATAGGTTCTTCTTTTGATCTTCTTTCTATATGTTCAAACCATCTTAAACGATATTCTCTCATTTTATCCTCTATTGGTGCCACTCCTAATTTGTTTCTAATAACCTCATTATGTATACAGTCTTTTCTTGTATGACCACTCGTCCATCTCAACATCTTCATTTTTATCTTAGACATCTTTTGTACATGTTAATGATTAACTGCCCAACACTCATAACCATAAAACATGGCAGGTCTAATTGATGATCTATAATATTTAACTTTAATGGTATCTTCTTATCATAAAGAATACTTGATGCTCCTCTCCATTTTAACCAACGGGCATTAATTCTATGCGTAACATCTCCATCAATTCTTCCATCACTCTGAAAAATTGATCCTAGGTATTTAAAACTTTTCTTTTGGGGCTGCAATGTGTGCCAATTTTAATTTCTATGTCCTCTGAAGTAACCAAATGATCAAACTTACATTCCATATATTATGTCTTTATTCTACAAAGTCAGAGGCCTTTGCTTTCTAATATTTCTCTCCATAATTCCAATTTTCTATTAACTTTTTCCTTATACTCCTCCACTAACACAATGTCATACGCAAATAACATACAACAAGGTACTTCATCTTGAATATGTTGTGTAAACTCATCAATCACCATTATAAATAAGTATGGACTTAAAGTTGATCATTAACGTAACCCAATATTAACTTCAAAGAAGTCTGTCATTCTTTCATGAATCCTCACAAATGTTTGTGTATCATCGTATATGTTTCTTATAAGGGTAATGTATGTCAATGGGATACCTCTTTTTTTCAAGATTCTCCAAAGAACCTTCCTCGGTATCCTATCGTAAGTTTTTTGTAGATCAATAAATATCATGTGAAGGTTTTTCTTTTTTGCTCTAAAATGTTCCATAAGACGTCTCAAAAGGTGAATCGCTTCAATAGTAGATTTGTCTCACATGAATCCAAATTGATTATCTCTTATACTTGATACTTGTCTTAACCTACGTTCGATAATTCTTTCCCACAGTTTCATAGTATGGCTCATTAATTTAACTTGATACCTTGATAATTCACACAACCAAGAATATCTCTAAGCTCCGAAAAATTCCAATCGCTTCTCTTTAGAGACTAATCGACTCCATATAGCCGCTATCCTTAGGCAAAATCATGCAGTTTATCCAGCACATCCTCGTGAGATTACAAAAATGGCACCCAAATCGCAAATTCATTTCATCTTCCTCGTATCTCTCCAGTTTGCAGTTTGTTGTGTCCAACCATCCAAAAAAAAGTTTGAATTCGATGTGGTGGAGGCCATCTTCTCCTCTGTTGAAGATATATGCGCTCTTTACCAAAAAGGATCCATTGGGGGTTGCCGCCCACTTGATATCATCGTCCAAGCTCAACCGCAGGTCGCTTTAATCTGGGCCGCTACCTTACTCGGTAGGACATTGTGTATTCTCTCCAGATTCCATTGTCAATCCTTAACAAAGTCACAAACATCCTTTTGATATAGGGATCGACTCTTGTTCAGCTATTTACCCTTCCAAAATGAGATTTGTGTACAGTTGTCAAGGTTGCAATAAGCTCCTTTCTCAATTTACGGCCACACTTTCACAATTGCTCGCCATAGATTAGGTGCTCCTTTGAACTCTTCGTTTCCGAAATGATTTGATTCCATGATAGGCGGAACTGAAACCGAACAGGGGCCTCCAGCTTGGTTTTTGTTTGCTTCTGTTTCTATTCAGTCTGGGGGTTCAAACTGGCAGTTTATTTCTAAGAGATAAGGAATATAGGGGAGGATGCATGAGAGAGATAGAGGGCAGTTTGATTGGTAGAGGCACTTGAATCGCACATGAACGGGTCTTCTCTCTCTCTCTCTCTCTCTCTCTCTCTCTCTCTCTCTCTCTCTCTCTCTCTCTCTCTCTCTCTCTCTCTCTCTCGCTCTAATGAATTTTGACTACTGTTTTGAACACCAAGCATTCAGATCCGGAGGGATTTGTTAAGATCGAATTACAATAACTAAAACTAACATGGTGCCGCAGCATCATAGTTGCATCGTATTCAACAAATTTTATGACTTGACTCACATGCAAATCCAACTTTTAATTTTATGAGGACTTGAACAGCTGATCTTTGAATCAGTCGGTGCCATGGCTTCATGTGGAGTGGATGAAGCCCCACCTGACTTTAAACCTTTTCGACAAAACCAACAAGAGATGCATGTTCACAAACAATAAACTAGCCATTGTGAAGCATCTTCAAACCTTTTCCTTAAACGGCATTTCTCCATATAAATTCACTAAGAAAACTGAATCACGTTTAGGTGGTTCAGTCATTTGGAGAGCCACCAAGATGAAGCTCATGTGAAATTGTTTTAGGTAAGCACTTCAAAAGAGAGAAAGACCCGAAAAATCGAAGGAAAGAAGAAAGCATAATCTTTTTTATTAGAGTTAAATGCTAATTAACATCATGGTGAAGAAAAATCCATGCATTGAACCGACCCCACTTAGTGTGAGAAGCTGGATTTTGGTCTTGATTATGGTTATACATGATTCTTCTTTTTTTCTTTGCAATGGGAGGCCAAATCCAGATGCATGCCCGGGGAATGGAACTCATGGCCTTCGACTTGGTGAGTCAACCCCCTAGCCAGGTTAGCTATTGCTATTCAACATTGATCGGCGAATCATACTTGTGGTGGGCATGGTTCAACCTTAATTTCGTGATGAGCTTGTCGACAAGCGTAAGAGTTGGTATGCATTAGAATAGAACTAATCCAATCACCCTGTTTTACTTTAGAATTAAGAATATCAAAGTTGTACAAATGAATGCAACTGTCTTTTAATTTTTTTTAAAATGGGTGCTGCTCATATCTTAAAAAGAAAAGGAGTTAGCAAAGAATGTGCAGAAATTTAAATAAGGAGTCTGCCTACATCATATTGCATAAGCCCAATTGACAGAAACAATTGAATGCAGACAGCTTGCACCTACTTTTCCTTATACAAAGGCAAGGTGGACAACCATCAACCCTTGATGAGATAGAAGGGTCACTCTATCTACTGAGAGGGGTACGCAGGGTGTTGGCTCATCTGCCAGGACTCTCAGACTCCTTTGTAGGTGGCAAGTTCGATTGAATAGTGAAAAATTGGGCTGCACTTGTGCTACTTGTTGTAACATACAGTTTAGACCGACCAAAACCAAGTCTTTTCCCACTTTAAGTGGGATTCCTACTTGCCTTTGAGCCCACATACAGTTGCCGTCCAAGCCAATCAGGATTTCTAGAATTAGAAAGATATAGAAGCATGTTTTCTGTGCAATGAACATTGCTGTCACAAACTACCATACTTTTAATATATATATATATATATACTTCATTCAAACCAATTTTGACCGTTCCACTATCCATCCGATTATAGGCCATGAGTGGTTGAGATTGAAAATAAAAAAGTAAAAGATTATATTTATATTTTTTAATGTACTTAATTACCCTGTTATTAATTTTCACTTTTATTTTCTTATCTCAACCATTCATGCCACTCAATCGAATGATAAGATTTGTTCGCATATGAGTGCTTTGTATCCTCTACCTCCCCTCCCTCCCCCCAACACACACACACACACACACACACACACATATATATATATATATATATAGTGTTTCTGTGTGGAGAGAGAGACAGGTTATGACTCAGAACTAGTCTAGTGTATAAGGGCATGTTGCTAGCTCTGCTCTTGCTGATGAGTAATGGTGATAAGATATTAATAATTAACTAGCAAACAATAAGTCCTAACTGTGTAGGACTTTGTATTACTCAAGTGGATGTCACGTACTCATATATCCAATAGTATTGAACTTAAACCAGTTCCTGGAAAGTAGAGGAGAGATCAATGTTAATCTATGCACAATTTAGTCCTAATCTTTCTGCCAACGATCAACCAACAATGACGATAAGCTCTCTCTCTCTCTCTCTCTCACACACACATACACACTCAAACGGAGATTGGTAACAAATTCAAGCAGATAAGAAAGCATTAATAGTGTATCAAAGAAGTTAATCGTTAAAAAGAAATATTACAGAATCATTGGTAGAAAACAGTCTTTTATTGATTGCACGTTAGCAGAGGAGTGATTAGTGCTTGTCAATCCACAATTTAGTCCTCACCTTTCTGTCAACTACCAACGAACTATGACACTCTTAACTGGGTATAAGATATTGCTGACTAATACAAAGAGATAAGGCATCATCACTAATTGCTATTTAAAGAAGTCGATGGATGGAAATAAATCTGAAAGATCAGTAGCCAAATTGCAAGCAGTAGGTTTATGAAGATTGCCCTGTCAAAATACATACATGCACACTGAGAATCCCACAAGTCTTAGAGAATCCTCTCTCTCTTTCTCACACACACATAAAGTTAGGAAAGAGAGATTGCAGAGTAAGACGAGCAAAATCCATGGTGGTGTTACTCCTTCCTCAAGAAGCAAAGAAACTTCACACGTTAACAAAATATTAAAGAGGTAGGTCATAGTTTCCTCACAAACAGTACGAACCTCATGCTTCTGTCTCCATCACAAGCTCAACAGATTCTAAACCAGAATATACGGAACTTCCCAAGATTTAATCATTTTCCTCATCTAATTAGGATACGAGAATTCCCTCGTCCCTAAAATAGTCCCATGTAGATAAAAATTGGTGGCCAAAATTTTACTTGTCCAATAATTTTCACATTCCTCTTTCTCCTTACGATCCGGATTGAACGTGACAAGAGCAACAACACAGCCTGTGTAGGCTACGTGGATTCTTTGTTGCTATAGAACTCGATCATGTACCATACTAACACATGCAAACACGCATGCAGGCACATCAGCATTATCCTTCCTTCCATTTCATATTTTTGTCATCCACTTCTTGCATGTCCCACCATGTCTGTTCTCTCATATCCTTGAGGCTTGATAGATTCTTCTCTTGGTATAGCCTTACTGTTTGTCCATGTTATAGTAAATCCTCCAAAAGCGTGTCCAAGTTCATCAAATAAGATCATATACTTTTACTAGCAGGCAACTTCATGTAAGAGTGGCATATAATGTTGGCAATATTTTGAAAGATTTGGGATTCATAAACTTCATAGGATAATATAGTGATGGATATAGAAAAATACTTTCAGTTGAGGCGAATAATCCATGATTTCTACAGGCTGTATTATTAAAACCGTGCCTATATTTACCATGGAAACATTTTCCCACCACGTGAAAGGCTTAGAACACAGCTCCACGGCAACCTTGGGCTATTTTCGTAGCCACGTTCTTTTTGGGTGAGGCAGATGCATCACCTTGCCTCGGTTTGGATCACACTTTGTTGAGAAAATCCATAAAAATACATAACAAACCAATATGTAATAATTATAAACATACCCCAATCAACAACATCAACAAATCCAAAGTAAGGCATGAACAAATAGTACGGAAAACAAAAGCATAAGGAATAACATTCTCTCTCCTCCGGTCTCTATTCTCCTTTTGCCCATGGTGTTCTTTGCGGTTGTGTGGTTGCTCGCTCCCATTCTTTTCCTTCAGTCATAGGTGGTTGAGCTATGGTTGAAGGTTAACTCGAAGCTAAGTACGTAGCTTTTGGTTGTGTATATATTTTATCATGTGAGGAAAACGTAGGTATCCGTACATACTATATAGTGGGACATTGATTTCTCTAAGGAAAGTCAATAAAGGTGAGTCACACAGATAAAAGTACGTAAAGACGACTCACACAGATAAGTTTTTTTTATTGCTTCTACTTTTGTTTTTCGTATGTTTGTTCATTGCTTACTTTGGATTTGTGACTGTTGTTGATTGAGACATGTTTATAATTGTTGCATATTGGTTTATTATGCTAAGTATTTTTATAGATTTTCTCAATAATCTTATAGAAATAAGCCTTTTTCGTAGGAAACATGTCTACGACTACAACCCTTCAACTTAAAGTCGACTTCACACTGATGCCGAAAAAGTTTCTCGGTTCTCATTTTAAATGTCGGCTTGGTTAACCATGTTAGGGTTGCGCTCGTATATTGAGTCGGATGGTCTCCAACCCCATAATATTGACCCTAGAAGTTCAAATAAAATCTGTGCCGATATTGTATATTAACACTATCGAAAATTTTATTCAACATTTATAGTTCTTCTCCTTCTATGATAGTGAAAGATTTTTAGGTTGCCTTGGATCAGAAACACAATATTGAAGATCTCAGTATTGAAAAGTATTTTATCGCCAAGTTTCTTAAGTATCAAATAGTAGCGGGAAATCTGTAACCGAATAGGCCCACGAGTTTTTTTTTATACCATGATCTGAAGAAGCCAAGATGAAGCTTCCTAATAAGTTTATTGTTATGTCTATTATTGAGACATTTTCTTAGTCTTTGGAGAGTTTCGGTCTAGATCTCAAGCATAAAAAGAATATGATGACCCTTGATGACCTCATGATGGGCATAACAATAGAAGTCAAAAACCTGTTATACCTCTAGATAGCACCATAGGGTTAACCTGAAGGTGAGAAAGAAACAACCTAGTGATCTTAAGAGAAAACAAGAAAAACATAAACCAAATACTAAGATAAAAAAATCAAGAACAAATTGTGCTGACTTTGTGGTGAGGTTGGACATTGGGTGAAGTGTTGTCCCTCACACGCTGGGCCTGAGCTTGGGAATTGTTGGTCTATCTTTTTGTACGAAAAGCTTTTAATCTAATGGTCAAGAATGTTTATGCGGTAACAATTACAGGACGGAGAGATACATCATTTGGATTAAATATATGATCCGTGATCTATAATAAATTCTATAAATAAGAGAATAGGGCTCCCTAATGAGAGACTTTTACGTGAAACATTCTCTCCTCCTGCATTTGCTCTCCTTTTACTCGTGGTGTTCTCTGCAGTTGTGTGGTTGCTCCCTCTCATCCTTCTCCTTCAGTCATGTGGTTGCTCCCTCTCATCCTTCTCCTTTAGTCATAGGTGATTTATGTATGGTCAAAGGTCGACTCGAAGCTACGTACGTAGCTTTGGGTTGTGTGTATGTTTGATTCTGGGAGAAAGACACAGGTACCTGTACCTATGTTTGATCTTGGGAGGAAGATGCAGGTGCCCGCATGTTCTGTATAACGAAGTACTGATTTCTCTAAGGCAAGTCTACAAGGACATCAGATAAGTTTCTTGTACCTTTACGTCCCATAACCGTTGTCGTGTACACTCTTGACCTTTAGATTAAAAGTTTTTCGTGCAAAAGGATAAATCAAAAACTAAATTCCTAAACCAAGACCAACGAGTGCATGCGTGTATGTGTGGTCTAGCATGTCCTCTCCAAGCTCATTAAACTAAGATTAGTGAGTTACATAGTATATAAAAGGATATATGAGTTTGTCTCATTCTTCAATATGAGACTAAACTTTTTCTCCTCTTGGTGATTACATGCACAAGTCACTCACATGTGACTTTTTATATTTTAGGACTTTCACATATATCAATAATAAATCAATTGAATATTTAGGGATATCAACATGAATTAAATGTTATTAATACATATAGATTTATTTAACCCAACTTAATTAACATTAAATCCAACACACTTGATAATGTTGCATAGATGATGACTCGAAATGTAGGGATAAATGTGTTTCATTTATTGTTGACGCAGACACACACACACACACACACACACACACACACACACACACATATATATATATATATATATATATATATATATATATATATATATATATATATATAGATAGATAGATAGATAGATAGAGAGAGAGAGAGAGAGAGTAGTTTATGCTCAATCTTCTTCAAACATTTCTTCAATATTTTTATATGTAGAGTATCTATTGTACTTTTCATACTTAAGTTTAATGTTGTACATAGTACACTTTACTCTTTCATTTCAAATCTCTATCATTCATTATTATTAAAATGTTTAAGAATTTTTTAATAATAAATTGGATTAAGCTTATACCACTATATATATATAAACTTGAGATTGCCTACCTTTGACAATACATACTCGCAAACCAAAAGTAACGAATGTTGTGTCAAAGGTAGACAATATTCAATCTCTCTCCCTCTGCGACAGAGAGAGGGTAACTTCATGAGAATTTTTGCTTATAAATCTACCACATGTTACTCGAAGATATCTTTAAATAGTACCTAACTTAGAAACAAGTACGCCTGCTCCAACACATGCATTAAAATCAGGTTCCTTCTTATCGGTGAAGTTACTGTCATAGCGTATTGATGAAGTTTCTTGCAGTAGAGAAGACAAGAAGATCAGGACCGGTGGCTAAAAATTATTGTCAATGTTGTCCAGAAAAAGCATGGTTTTGCTGGTGCTTGAAAGTGAAATAATGTTAATATTTGGCTGACTAAGAAAATGCATTAGAATATATTTATTTTCCCTTAATATCAGGCATACAGGACATGAATAATGCCTGCCCTCTTGAACCCAATTACATGGGCAAAAATTACATCTAATAGATCAGACAAAAATGTGTGAAAAGCAATAAGGGCAAGAACGTGACACCAATTTGGAAGTTACCTACCCTAACTTCATTTGAGGTGGCATATGATTCCAGTGAAGCCTGCCACTAGGGATGGCAATGGGTGGGTAAGAGAAGGTATAACTATACCCAGCCCTGACCCAAACCTTAATGGTTTTCTTTTCCCCAATGGGACGGGTACGAGATAAAATGGGTCATATGTGTTTGTGTGTGTGGAGCAACGTGAGTGTCCTCTTGAAGTATATACTCTTGAAGACGGACTCTAGTTGGTCATTCACTTTTGATTTATGATTGAGAACCGTGCTAACAAGATATCATTTTTATCACATGAAAACCTCACCATTTAACAAAAATGGTGTCTTGTGTCATCCTCAATCGTCCATTCACTATTGGACAAGAACCATGTCTTGCAATACCATCCTCAATCTTACATTCTTGACAAGAATTATGCCTTGTAAGGCCATCCTCAATTTCCACAAAGGATGGCCCGATGGCGGTCTTTTTGGAATATATGTTCATCAAGGACCCAATCGTCTATATATATGATCCATTGACCGTGAACTTTACTATGATTGTGTAACCAGGCTCCTGTGTGGGAACACTCTTGCAACTTCTAGTACATATGAACATAGTGTTGCCTTAGACAGGAGGCACCCCCTTTGCTTTTGTGCTTAGCATGAGTCTCGCACCTTTATTTGCTATCAATACAATCACATTGCTTTCTTATTTATTCTCAAATTTCCTTGCTTACTCCGATCGACCCTCCAAATCATCAGTCTTAAGCTTTTGCTGAACCACTGCATCCTTGGTGAAAAGCTTGCTAGGTTGTGTGTATCATAGTGCCGATCACAAGTTCCAAGTCGTTGGGTGATTCCAAGCCAGAGCGTGACATATATATCAAAGTTGGGTATGGATCGGGACATCTTATCCTTGTGCCCAAGTCAAACCTCATTTGGTTGGGTTAGGACAGGGTTGCATGGGTATTGCCATCCGTACCTACAGCCTGCATATGAATAGTAATTAAGTATAGAATCATCCATAACTGAATGGCTATGGTATGGATCTGGATTCGAATAATGGAACTCAATATTGATAAATTGGATCAATGTTACTTGCTATATTGAGTTCCTTAATTCATGACACAGAGAAGCAGCTATTAAGAGATACAATCAAACCGGGTTCACGGAGAAAAACTCCGAGGCCAGGACCTTCATCACCATATGAAACTTATACTATATACATGGGCATATAAGACGTACAGGATTCAAAACCCAGATTGCCCGTGTGACATACAGGATTTCAAACGGTTTCGAGATCAAACCGAAACCATTTTGGGACCGGCGTTTCTTCAACCGGATTTTGCGGTTCTTGAACTGGAACCGATCATGGGCAGGTTTGATTATGGTTCTAGGTTCTGGGCTAACTGGAATCAAACATATCTAACTGACCTAACAGTTTCAACAGAAACTAACCGAGTCTGAAACAGGTTGAAACTGTAACTGTTCAATTTAGTTCAGGTTTCATATTTCATGAAACCAGAATCAGGTTGGAACCAAAACCAGCTGTTCTAAATTGTCAGTTTTGTATTTCTTTTAATTTTCAATTTCAAATTATTAATAAATTTTTTCGGTGGTTCAGTTTAGGACTGAAACTGGAATCAGGACTGGTGGTTCGAACTGAAACTGAAGCAGCTCGGTCTCGGTTTAGTTTCGGTTTCCTGCTCTGGTTCACCAAAAACTTACCATGTTTAAACCCATGACTTGGTAAGTATCCCACAAAAGAATTACTTTCCTGTCATGGTTCAGTTCTGCAAAGTCTGAACACCAAGCAGTTCGGTGCATGTTTCCATTGTTTATTTTGTCCCTTTTTAGTGAGGAGGGTGTTACCCGTCAACCGCCATAATCACGCGCGCACACACACACACAGAGGGGTCATGAGCCGAATACACAAAGTTCATGCTCAACTCATCCCTACCTGAACCGACACAACTGGTGATGTATATCTTGCTGCAAAAAGAAAAAAACTCATCTTTTCCGGTGAGCTTCACGAGCAGAGCTGAACCGAACACGCACAGTGTTCATGATCAGCTCAGTTGAGATCACGAACCAAGCATGAATGAGCTCGTGACAAGCCAAAGTGAGTTGTCTACAACTACAGACAGCTCGCTTCCCTTTACCAGCAATAAATTTATGGTCACTCTTTCAATGAAGAAAACATATAACGTTTGCTTCCTCAGTTAAAAATCTTAAACAAAGCCACCAACATCACTTGTGCATCCCCCCAGTATATAAAACTCGTAAAGCTGAAGATTCTGTTCCCACCCACCAAGAGGAGATGGCGTTAGGAAGAAGCTGTTAGATTTCTCCCCTGTTTGAATGCACGTCGGTCCCAAGTAACAATTACTGAACAATTAATTCGCCGATTCTCACCAGTAGATTACTCGAAGTTTTCAAAAGTTAAAAAGGTTAAAAAAGAAAATTATGAAGGAACGGCATTTACCACTCCGTTAATAAGTCAAGGCCGCCGGAAAATCTGCCGGTAATTCCCCAGAATCATCACAACCCTCCCTGAAAATAGTTTCCCGCCCAAGACTACAACAGAGCAATAATCCTCAAAAGTCAAAAACGGAGAAAATTTATGGAGAGAACTCGACGATTTTTACCACAACGTCAAATGAAAGAGCACCAACATTGTGGGAAGTAATGCCTTTCGTTAACGTGAAATTCGCTCAAGAAAAATAGATCATCGGAGAGCAATTATATATCCCTTTCCTTCTTTACCGTGAGGTATTACATTCAAGAGAAACCGGAAAGAAAAGGTTTCCCGGCAACCATTTCCAGGGAAGAGATGTTATAGTAAAAGAAATCAACGAAAGAAGATCCTCACTGAAGTTGCAGCAACGGCTTTGTTTCATATGCAATTGCAAGAGGAGAAACGCTCCCATTCCTTTCCATCACCATAAAGCAGAATATGTTACAAGTATGCAGGAATCATTTTCCGGCCATGAGACATCGAAGTATAATAGATTAGTCTTTTGCCATCTCCTGCTGGGTACTTGGCCATTTCTCTGTCCTCACCAGTAGTAGTCAGTCCGTTGGTTGAGGCGGTGGAAGATGAACTTCCGACGGCAGGCAATGGCGAGCCTCAGCCTGAACCAGATCACGCGGTGAAGCCTCCGAACAGAGCGAAGCTTGGCCCAGACGACCTTCTTGACGCGGGCGAGCGAATGCTTGATCCTCTCTCTCATCCCGCGCTTCCGGCAGAAGCGGTAGCTCCGGAGGAAAGCCTGTCGTCTCTCGAAGTAGGAGTTGTAGAAGTAAGGTTGGTCGGAATAGATAAATTCCGGCCTGAATATCGGCATCGAGGGGATGCCCACCACCGCAGCCATCACTCAAACAGAGAGAGAGAGAGAGAGAGAGGAGATTCTTGTTAAAATATAATGGAACAAAGGAAGCGTGTAGTACTTGAGCATTGGAAGATTACGTTGTGTTTAGTCGTCGGCCGCCTTTGTGTATTTATTACACGACTAGGTCATATGACAGGGACACGTTATGACACGTAGATACGTAAGTATCCCCCCACAAAACTATATATATATATATGGATTGGATTTTGCTCATTGCTTTCTACAATAGTCAACTAACCAATGTTTTATAAGAATATGAATGTAATAATATTGACTTTTTTCAATATTTGGGTCAAATCTAGAAGTTTTTTTCTAATTGTTATTTCTTTCTTCGACTTATCATCATTCATATGCTATAATTTTCTCGTATTTTTTTAAAAGATATCGTGCAGTGATAAAAATGCATAAACTTTGCCTCCAAACGCAGTTAAAGGTCTCTACATAGAGCGGCGAATATGGCTAGCACCTACCACCCACCAAAATAAATAAATTAACAAATTAATGTATTAAAACTTCTTATAATCCACAAATACTTTAATGTGGGCATAAATGATTCATAAAGATGGCAGGTAACTGTTTGGAAATAATTAATACAGGAGTACTTGTGGTGACATAAATTGAGGACTGGGCACCTTAGAGCGTGAATTTAGCTTTCGCACCCATTTGTAATTCAACCACTCTCACTTAAAAAAAAGAGAAAAGAAAAGAAAAAAGGACTCGATAATTCAATATAAATAGGGTGGTGTAGGGTTCAAGTTGGTATTATGTATTAGACAGGCTTACACAAGCACCTCCAATACAAGAGATTAAACTGGCAAACTACCCAATTCTTCTTCTTCTTCATCATCATCATCATCATGCATTCCTGCTTGATAGTGGGTCATTCGCGTATCCACAAAATTCTTAGGGTGGAGCAAATTATGTATTTTATTAGTCCACACATTCAACCGTGGGCTATGGTTTTAAGTACATACTACAAGTATCATAAACATATCATCAATTCCTTGTTATACATGTTAATCCAAAAAAAGGTTTCCTTAGTGTACATACATACCCATTTTTGCAATCCCTTTCAGCACCGTCTGCCGCAAACCCAACTGATCGGCTCGAGCAATTCTTTGATTGGAAGCAATTCAACCCCAAGAAACCCATTGTATTTTTTTTTCTTTTCTGAATTTTCAAAATTTGATTGAGGCCATCTTTTCTCAGTGTTAACCCACAATTCATACCTCTCCTACTTGAGCCCAATTTCTCCATGTGAACAATGCAGTGAAGGCTCATTGTGTGTGTGAGAGAGAGGTAGGGTTGAACAGTTTGGGTTTGGGTTGGATACTCTTAATACTAAATCCAATAGATTTTGGATAACAGGTGATGAAATTTAATGCCGAGTATGTCAATAAATTGTATCTAATTTAAATGAAGATATTGCAACCAGATTTGGATGGTACACAGAAGCAATTTAGATTTACATAATGGCGTTTTATATGCTTAATATCTTTCGGTGCATAATCTTACATAAATACCTTCACCGTTTGATTTTTTAGACTAATGATGGAGATTTGAATTACTTTGAATTTATGCAAAGTACAACAATACTTTTAATTCAAATGTTGATCTTAACGGTGAAGATGTTTATGCAAAATTATATACCAAAACATATTACACATTTACGACTCTCTCATAATTATATTAAGGTTTTGATGCAAATATAAAAGATTGTTCATTAATCCTTGTCACAGTTATCAGAAACTAATTAAACAGGTAGTAATTCAAGCTGAATTTATAAATTAATTCAAGAGGATTTGATTCAAGAACCCATCCTGACAACATTGAACCGTCACTGGTTCAACTTATCGGATAACCGAACCGTAACCAGCACTATTCACAATACTCATGAGAAATCAATATAACAGCCAACCACTGTCAGTAAATAGAAGACCAACCACCCCTACTCTTCAGGCAAAGTCAGGATTCTTTTACCAGCATTCACATGTACAACATGGGAAAAGGGAGCAGAGGTCCGTTGAGACCATTAATGCAAGTAATGGCTCATCTACGTCAAGTCTGAGCAACTCGATATGCATATGCCATGTGCATGTGTGTGCGCGCGTATGAGTGCGTGTATACCAAATATGGAAAACATGTTTTGAGTATTAAACACTCTTGTTCCTTAATCCCACACCATTACCAATCAGTACTGCAGATAATAATTAAAAACCGATTAAAATAAACAGTTAATCACAGCTAAACCTGCACCAACATGGTTTATATACAACAACAACAGCAAAACTTTTCTCATACTAGATGGGATCAGCTACATAGATTCTTTATTTCTATAGAGTTTGATGATATGTCATGCTACTAATTAACTCAATACAAGCTAAATCATTTTTTATTGTTTTCTTCCAACACTTATATCATCTTCCTCTTTATATATATATGTGTGTGTAAAAAAAAAGAGGAGAGAGGAGGATTGTAGTCCGTGCTTAATCCACTGATTGGCATGATTCTGTCAATAATTGCCCTCCATTCCATTCCACTACTTCTTCACTAACACCGTCTTCCACAGGTCAAATCTATTGCTATCACCATCAAAACTGAGTAAAAAACTATAGAACCACCTATACACACAAATATTTAAGTTTGTTTCATAGATTTTGCAGTGACTGTTACAGTTTGACCAATAGAGCAGTGAAAGGTAGCAAATGGAACTATGTGAAACAAAGGATTGAGTATTGACCCCCCTCTCTCTCTCTTTATATATATATATATATGAGTGTGTAAATATGTGTAAGGAGAGAGTCCTCTCTCTATCAACTTTGCGATTTTGGATTTTCACCAACCATAAACGTCTCCCACAAAGATCTTAAGGTTCAATTCAGGCCAAGCAAGTTACCGTTGGGATGCAGCAATTAGAACAGTACAGATAAACCATCACCTGGATCCAATTTACATCCCAGTCTGAAATGTTCACACGTGCATTCTATAGGATTTATGTATGATACACGAAACCAAAACTGAACACAAGCCTTCTCCTACACTAAGATGGTTTGGCTACATGGATTATTAACTACCATTGTGCTCAATCTTGCATGTAAACATCGAGCAAGCAATTCAGTTTTCGCATCCGATCCAGTGAGAAAACATTACGAGCAAAGGAAGAATAGAGAGGAAAAGACACATTGGCTCCATGAGTCCGTGTTCTTCATTTGGGTAGATGAGGTGGGGGCAAATTGATTAGAGACCTCTAGTTTAAGGCATACCAAAAACCAGGGGTGGTGAATCGGGTCACTTCAGGTTCAGTTCGAAACAGGTCAACCTGACTTTTTCCCTTGGCTGCACAACCAGAATCTGACCAGATTGGGTTAGGGTCAAGCCAACCTGACCGTAATCAACGAAAAGTTATTCTTGTATAAAACAATGTTAAGAATCACCCAATACAAGAAGAGAATTAAGAAAAAACTACCAAAGAAGCTTACATGAAAAAATGAGCACCAATAGATTTGAATAACATTTGAATATATTAAGTAGCTGAGTTAGGCACGATATGTTAAACTTGAACACACAAATACACACACACAGACGTGTTATATATATATCCTGGAAAAACAATTTGGGTCAGGATTGGTTGAATTTGGGTCGATCCAGACCCAACCCAGATGTGCTGAATCCCCACAGGCACCAAGACTCTTCGGGTTAGGTTCTGGATCGCCTCCTTTACCAGAAGCAGTAGAAGGCAATCATTTCAAGAGAACTGCTTTCTGAAACTTACTAAAGCCAGCATCTTGTCCGAAAGAGAGCGTCTTTCTCGGAATAGCATTTCTTCTGGCATCATTAATAACACCAAGCATGCTCGCCGCTCCCCCTACAGCGGTTGTTTTCTTTTGCCAATGCATGAAGAAATGATTGAGACGGTGCACATTGATGAACCAATCATGGAGATGCATATTTAGCTTTTTCCTCATAATTGTCTCAATCTAAACGTTCTTTCTTTCAAAATTTGTATACTCAGTCTTCAAGTTTCTAGCAGGAAACAAATGTTGCAACTGATTGCTGTATCCGATACGTAGTGAAGCAACAGGATTCACGAGACTATGAAGCAACCTATCACATTCTACTGTATCCCCAACACATGCAAATGAAACAATACCGTAGGATACATAATCTTTTGCCCATATTCTTTAGAGCTATAAAAACTCATAATTTTAGGAAACATTTTGAACGGCTCTAATGAAATGAGCCCAACAGCACTAACATTTGGATTTAAGCCAGAAAATCTCATGGGAAATAAATTCGGCTAAAAGGTGTTGGCTCAAAAGCCACAGCATCCCGCCGCTGGTTGGGCAGATCAAAGTTCGCTTCTAGTCAACTGACCTCCCAGTCAAGAGCAAACACAGTAAAGGAACTTGGGCATAAATAAACTCGTTCTTGCCGAGAGAAAAAGTGTGAGCATAAGTCGAGTATCAAACAGAGCATGGGGCACAATGGCGGCATCCTTGCCCGCCATTCCTAGACACAACAACAGAAGGGCAACCAGGTCTTTAGTATCATAGCAACAAGTAGGAAACTAGCTTCCCCTCTCAAAACAAAAGGGAGAAAAAGGACAGAAAGTGTTCAGACTGTATCAGGCCTTCCTATAGAACACCATAGATGGCTTGTATTAATAAAACGTATTGGTATCTCTATGAAATCCTTCATATCAAATTGATCCAATAGGATCAATAACATCATCCAAGATCAAAACGAACTTGAGAATGTGTCCCGGCAGAACAATTTAGCAACGAGACTTCCGATTTACAAAACGATCATGGATTCAATTTACAAAGATCATGGGTTCTACTTTCACCAAGCTGGCCCATACCGCCAACAATCCCAACCTTGCACTGATTTGTCATGCGGTATGTAAGATTAAGTAAATAACTCATTAGACTACACAAAGAAACTTCTACGTTTATCTGATATTTCAGTGACAGGACTAGAAAGGTGCATGCGCCCATTTCTCTTTCATCTGAAAAACAAATAGAACTAACTACACAAAGTTGTAGCTACTACAGTAGCGTGAAACTTGCACATTAATTTATTGAAAACTCCAGTGATCTATTAAATAACTGGAGATAAACCTGACGTAAGTTCGTTACAGAAACCTCATCTTGAGAGAAAATCTCTACTTGAAGGAAAACTTCCATAGTTCTCGCACATTTGATACGCCATCAGCAAATTCAGCAATCAAGTAGGATTCCAAGATGCCTAACAAAATAAACCACCAACCATAAGAAACTTCAGAAACCACCTGGATGTACAAAAACAAGTAAAAACAAATGCTTGCACAAACTCTTCCGATCAATCTCAAAATAAAAGGGACAGGAAAGACCATAGTAAAATTTACAACAGAAAGAATTACAGAAAGACCATAGCACCAACCATCAGCTTCTACAATGGATCGGAACTGTCGAGTTCCACCACCCACTCCAAAATAATACTTCTTTGCAGCAAGATAGACAACACCATGGCAACGTAGACTCTGCAAGTACAAGACCTTAGATGTGGCAAAGTCTCATAGTTTACATTCCATGCGCTTGTCACAGTTGAATGATAACAGTAAAAGACTTGCTAACAATCTTCATTAATAGATTAACACGGACAGAGGCACTCTTAGCAATTACCAAAGTAGACAGTGATACTTTGCTAGAAAAAAATACCTTTTTTATAAGCTCATAAAGGCTTTGAAGAGAAGAAAGTGAATAAACAGTTTCTGCCATTAGAATTACATCATAGCCAACATGTGGGTCTTGCTCTGAGCTTGGATTCTTCCCATGGCTGAACAGCTGATGAATTTCACCCCAATCGCCAGCAAACAATCGTACTTCAGGTGCCAATTGTGCCTCTGTTGCAGATCTAGAGTAAGAATGCCTAGAATATAGGTACTGAAGATTTGCCTTAACATTAGGTATTGTGAGGCAACGGAGGACCTCAACATTAAAATCCTGGAAATGAACTGCAGCTGCTCCCTGATTTCAAAGCACAGAAATAGTTTCAATCAATAAATGAAGCTATACTTGTGGTGGTAACTTAACTATCATCAACGTATCTCACCTTTAGACATGCATAGATCCCAGGAAGACCATGGCCACATCCAAGCTGACGAAACCCAGAATTCATAGAAAACTTACGTCAGGCACAGGTTCAACATTTTCAGCTTTCATTAGTAAATGCCAAACAAAAGTATCCAAAGGTTTAATTTGTCGCTCACATGAAAACACAAAGAGAACAGGAAAGAGGAAAAGTTACAGTTCATCTTGCTGTTTAGGGAACTGGTATAGAAAAAGGGAAAGAAACTATAGTTTTGGAGGTTGAGTACATTCTTTAAGGAAATGGTGTTTCACAGAAGTTTTAAAAGATAGAGCCAAGATCCTTAAAAAGTCATACAACTTGTTTACACACAGTTATACTAAATGAGACAGCGGATTTGTGGTTTCAGATTGTACTGATTAAGAGGTGTACCAGCAAACAACCACAGATTAAGAGTGTCCCTGTCAGGAGCTTGTGCTAGAAAGGATTATCATCAATCAAAAGGAAAACTCAGATCTTCATGAAACTGTTTTACTGTGTTACAAGGGTGCAGGTGCAGGTATCGATATGGGGAATTTATGGGTCTGGGGTCACAACGACATTTATATAAAATCATATGTTCTACATAATTAATAATATATCATCAAACTAGAAGAAAAACTCAAGGTCCTATAAGTTATTATTCACTAATAAAGTAATAATTGGTTAATATTTAATAAATATATCAACAATAATAAAAACAGTTCTAAAGTCTTGGCTATCAGTGCTATGTGAGATACCTTACTTTCATTAAGTGTCCCTTTGATTCTTACCAGAATAGCAATACATTAGAGAAACTAATAAGCACTGAGAATTAACTAATTGACACCAATTGACACAAAATCCTTAAAGTAGCATGTCTAAGATTCTAAAGCATCATCATGCACGAAATGCCAGTATAATGAGAATGAATATGTAATAAACAAAAAATGTAAGCAATGGCTACACAACATAAGGTTGCTAAATAAATGAAACTGAAATACACATTCAGGGGAAAAAGTGATGGTTATATCTCTTCTGTTTGTTAAAAAGAAATGATACACAGCAAAACAGGGTGGTGACAGCAGGGGAGTTTCATATCACCTTAGTGCAAATACCGCACCTCTAGTACTCTCTTTCCCTGAAGGATTAACTGACCACCTTGAACATGAGAATGCAAAGCTTTAACCAGATCAAGTGAACCTTCCCACAGTTTCAGTCCTCCTGATAAATTAGGAAATAGAAAAGCAACATATCATTGGTCTACACGTTATTGCAGACATATCAGACTATAAGCATAAAAATATTATCCACAATACTCTGAAGAGCAGAAGTCACAGTGGATGAAAATGAGAAATTGGAATTTAATCAAACCTTCATATTTGCCTGGGACCAAGTCTGAATTGGATAAGCCAAAGACATCAGCAGTGCTCACTCTACACTGGGCCCACACCAAAAAAAACAAAGGTGAGAGCCCAAGCACATGACCTAAACAGCACAGTGATCCGTTGCTGCCAAGGAAATGTTTTTCTTTTTCCTTCTTTGTTCTTCAAAAAAGGGAACTCTATTAATGCATTTATCAGATGCTATCTCTTTCTATGAGTGGCACACATACAGGACATTACATCAATCTGCACCTCCCATGCAGCCCAAGGTTCACCTTAGCCGAAGGTGCAATGGCATAATAACATTGCCTTCCCATGAGCCATAACAAAAGGATAACCTGTCCTAGGGCAATAACATTATTCACTAAAAGGGAGATGCTAGTAGAACAGAAGTTGCAGCTGAGAACAAAACTTTGTTAACTGATTCGCCTAAGAGATTTATACCTTGTTCAACGTCAAATCATCATCAAGATTAATAGACTCCATAGTATGTTTTATACAAGCTGTCTCCTGCCCACCGAGAAAAAAAGGAATCAGCTTGAAGGTCCACCTCAAAACCGATACATGTCAAAGCATCAAACTTAATCTTTCCCGGTGAAAAATATGGAAACAAGTACTAGCAAGCTCTGAATCATGGAGACACGGGCTATAACTTCTATTTTAACCTGAAAAAAATAATACTTTCATGTAACTAAATGATCAAGCCACCCACAAAGTGTTCAAAAAGATACACGTACATTATAGCATTCTAAAATGACCAGAATCAGAAACCATGAACGATGTCCAAATGAAGCGGTATTCTAGATTGAGGTGTAGGAATGGCTGAAACGGAAGCAGCTATCATGATCCACGACAGATGTTTGGATCAGAAAGAGAGGACCACTATGATGGTTGTACTTATCTTTGGCCCTTGAAATGAAAACTTGGATTTGGCATCTGAATCCAGATGCAATAGCATCTGAATTCTGCAATCCAATCAGGTGATACACTCAACAATGATAACTGCGAGTGCTGAATTCATCCCAAATCCAGACCACAACTCTGTGATCTACAAGCTCACGCACGCACTATACACACACGTCCAGCGTTTACATCCATGAAATCATGCGTTTGTTTGATCGGTGCACCATCATTAAGGTACATTACTAGTTCTCTGCCTGATGGCGGTTTACAGTTCATACTGTAGCTTCACTGATAAACATTAGTGAACTCATACTTCGCACTGCAACATGAGTACATACTCTAGTAGCTGAGGTGTTTGGGATTAAAAATCTCACCAATGCTTTGCCTTATACAGAAGCCCTGTTCTTGACCAAACCCAAGTTGGCTGCATCCAAGGACATATTTTCTTTTGTATTTCGAGGAAACTACACTAGAGAAGTAAGGCTAAGTTGCACCAAGAAAGCATGAAACAGTTAAGTCGTGCCGTTAGCACCCTTGCCCCACGGCCTCTTCTGGTTATTGGCTGAGATAACGAAGATAGCACCATGAGAATCAAAATCTTTGCAGACGGGACCCTTTCCACTACCCTAATCCCTTAAGGCAACAGTGGTCACGTTTTGCAAATATGAACCAGCATCGGTGTGCGGTTTTCCGCATATAAAAACTCACACTGCCTCAACACAGTCGTTTCAAATGCCATCTCTTATTTGTTGTACTTTCTTCCTCAAATTACAGTATTTGATATCCCATCTTAGCACCATATGATTAGGTGTCACATTCTATAGCAGAGTTCTCTTACCATGGGAACAGACCCAAACACCATAACCAAAAAAGTACAAATTGGTTCCTAACCATCTTCGATGTTTTCGTGATTCATAATTCTGTCTGAATCAACAAAACTCACGGCTAACAAAGGAAGGATTTCACTGTATGAGAAAAGCCGAATTCTAGTTAAACGGCAGCCTATTCAATGGTTCAAGAATTTTCAGCCCTCCAATCCGCGTCATGACCTCAAATACATCGAATTGTAACTTACCACGACAAATATACTAGCAACAACAACAGAAACACACGCGCGCGCGCGCGCACACACACACACAGAATAGCAACCTGAGAAAATGGGATCTCGAGGCACTGAGGGAGAGGATGAAGAGGCTTTTCCGGGAGACTCGAACTGGCGCTAGGGTTTCTGCTAAGAAATGTAAACACGGCAGAAGAAGCCTCCTGCACCAAACAGAACCGAATGAACGTCAAGAAGAAGGAAGACAATGAGGGCAAAAGGAATCAAACGTACCTCAGCAGACCTCGCCATGGCACTCTCCAGCTGCAACCAAACGCTACAATTGACTGCGAGAGACGCTCGCTGAGTCGTCTCTACCCTTGGGCACTTCCCCAGTCTGCTTCCTATGGTAACGGTGCGAATGGGTCCGGTTCCTTCAGACCCCATAACGGTACCCGATCTATAGTTATGGGGTAGCCCCGGGTCAGGTTCATCTTGGTTCGATTTGGTTTATCCAAACTCGTTGGTGCTGAGTTTAGCCTTTTCTTTTGCTTGGCAAGCTGGATTTAGACAGGCCCCTTCCCTACCCAATATACCTGGCTCGTTCCGGGTAAACTGAGACCCGTGGATTCGACAACCCAAACCAAATTGAAACCTCGGGTTCCAGTTTCGTCTCTGCACTTCCTATATTGCAGTCTGGTTTATTCCCGGTTTCATATGAAAAAGTTCATCCAAAAAACTGTGCTTCTGGAACCGAAACAAAGGCTCAAAACCGCGGTTTCATTTCCAGTTTCCATTCAATTCGTCGGTAGGTGGAACCGAAACCGAACTGGAGGTTCCTGACCCACTTCCAGTTTAAGTTCTGGTTTCCCCAGTTTCAGAGGTGGTTCAGGTCCAAGTCAACCCACCAGGCCAGGTTCAAACCTGCCACCTCTATTACTCGTTGCATACCTGAATGTCGAACCTGAGATTCAATCCCTGGCCTCTCGGCATACAACAACAACAACAACTAAACCTTTTCCCATACTAGACGGGGTCGGCTACATGGATTCTTTGTTTCCACTGAACATTATACTCTGGCCTCTCGGCATAAGTACATGAATAGGGTATGGATAAGTGTGTTTGGCCCCGGCTCGGTTTGCATAGGCTCACATAAATGGTTTATTAGTTATGTTTTCTAACGACTGTATGTTAGGCTAAATAGAGAAAAAGCAAGCCAAACTGGAGAAATCACAAGTTTTATTATGGTATGGGATTTGTATAATGTTCACAATAGCTTCAAGTTTATACAAGCTCCTGCTCGAGCTTGCCTCGGAGAGATTAATCAAGAAGACTGGAATGGCCATGCCTCAGCTAGTTTTACCAGACTGATTTCCCCGGCTCGGATAAGTGGGTTTGGACTAAGTTTGGTTCTCATTTCCCGGTTCGAACCCTGTCGGCCAGCATATTACAGGAGTTGCTCATTGTTCTTCTCGTTGCATTTCACTGCAACCTGCTGGGGGCATAGGACGAGCTACAATTGAGCAAGACAAGCTGATCATGTCTGCATGTGTAATTAGTAGATTGGTGCGTCTCTTCAATGGGCAAAAGGATTGAGCTTAAATAGGCAAGACTTCAATTTTCAATTAAAGAAACTTCATGTTTCAATCAAAGAATTGTGCTTTTGAAGTTTTATATGCAAGATCATGTTTGGCCTCTCTGAATCACGGCTCTCCAGAGTTTGAGCATCGCTTATCCTAAGTTGACAAGCCCACGAAGAAGCAACAACTGATAAGATAGTCATGAAGAGGGACTTCCGCTCAAGCTTCTAAGGATTGTAATTGATGGTGGACTTGAACTTGAAGAATTGAAGGGTCAGCTCCCAGCAGAACTGGTGGTGGTTCTTAATGGGGTCCTGCTAAAGTGGTGGTTCTTAATGAGGTCCTGCTAAAGTGACAGATTTCGGTACTAAATCTAGGGATGACAATGGATAGGGTGAGGCAGGTTTTCACCCCCCCGGCCCCGGATCTGCCCCACACTTAAAACCTCTTATTAGATCCCACCCGTTAGGTCTCATGGGTGTTGGGATCAAGCCTTGCACCCATCCTGTCCCACTTCAACCCACACTAGTAACATCAAGAAACTTAATTAATATGAACATTCCTATGTTAGAGCAGGAAACAAAAGTTGCTGATCTTTTGCGGCACCCATGAAGGTTCTGAAGTCTCATGTACTAGCTGATTCAATATGAACTCTCACACGCACATTACACACACGGCTACTTTTTTGCAGTCGCCGTGAAGGTTCTGAAGTTTCATGTATGTACGTACTGGCCAGTTCAGGGCTCTCTCTCACTCTCTCATACAAGCACACGCACACGGATGAGTGTGCCAAGTGCCAGTATGGGATTTCAGGCCTCTGGGCTGACATGATGGGATCTTGCATTACAGCTGTTACACTAAAGGAAGTACGTTAGCAACTGAGGCTTCACTTTATGCAGAGGAATATTCAGAGACAATAATGGCAATTCCTTTTTAACGAACGCAGGGCTAAATCTATGCAAAAAAGGCCAAATCTACGCCATGCGCCATAAATTTCAAAATGATGACAGTTCCACGAAACCGTCATTGGTTGCGCTAGCTTGCCCACACTGCGTGGGTTATAACTTGGCGTCTAATTAGACGTTCCCATTCCCACCCGGTGTGCGCCCTCACTTCATTTTCAAGATCATATATTCAAACAATTTTAAACCATTCATTGTTCGTTGTGAACGATTGAAATCTAAATTTAAAATCAAACCATACGCACGTTAAAAATGTATACTTGCAAAAAGTATATCACGTGTCTGCACCTCTCTGATTCGCTACTAAGGTTTTTTATAATTTTTATAATTTAAATTTAAATTATTTGTCATTTAAGATGAATAATTAAGATTTATTTAAATATACTAACACCTAAGTGTATTAACATGTATTATATATATATATATATATGTGTGTGTGTGTGTGTGTGTGTGTGTGTGTGTGTGTGTGTGTGTGTGTCCCATTAGATGCTTATGATGTTTTGGAGTGATTGTCTTCTACTTCTTAGAAGGGGCTCGTCTTAGATGTTCAACATGAGAACAATTATAACATTAAGCATCTTTTAAATGGCTAAGACTGGGCCTGGCCTAATTGGCATGAAATCCTCTCCCTGTTACAGGCTTATAGCTGAGAATTTCTAGATTAATGTCATTCAAGATCCAAATGTACCACATCCAAATGTACCTCTGGTTTTAGTATGCCTTTTAGACACAACCTTCAAAAGTTAAAAAGTTGAACAAAAAACCTGAGTTCAACGATATTAATGAATGATCTAGCTTATGTTGAGTAAACTGTTAGTATGGTATTAAACTCAATAAAAATAAAGAATCCATGTAACCTACCCCATCTAGTATGAGAAAAGGCTTAGTTGTTCTTCTTTGAAAGATTTTAGGAAAAATCTAAATGCTTAGAATCCTTTTTTGGTACAATGGGTGACCAAAGCGAGAGACACTTCCAGTATCGAACTCATGGCCTGCAACATTTGAGAGCCCGCTAGGCAGATGAGCTATTGCTCTTTCTTTGAGATTTAATCAACCAATATAGATCTAATACCATGCTTGGAGAAATTAATCGTAAGACAATGAACTGAAAAGCTTATTGTCGAGACATTTGAGTCTATACATGAATGACAATGGTGAAATTAAATGACTCTACTGAGATTGAACCCCAAGCCAACCCTGACTTGCTGTAAGTCCATGTCCCGAAGTGTGACCGCTGAAAGAATCAAAAAGAAACGCCTGGGTCCAAAGTACCCAAATTGGGATCCAGGAAAAGCATTTCTGTATTTTCAGTATTTCATAACATAACTGGACGGCTCTGAAGAACTCTGCATGACTAAATGAACCCTTGACACGTTGCTGACCTTTGAACCATTTGTCCTTGCTGAAGGCCGTTTACACGAGTTGTAACATATGCCCCAGTTGTTACATTTAAGTCTAACGAAAAGCTACTTCTTGAAAACCTCAACCAACCACACACAAAGAGAGAGAGAGAGAGGCCTCCACCTCGAATTGATGACCTGAAACTGCAGTCCAAATTGCGGTCTTTTAATCTGCGACGTTGGTATGAAATGAACTTAGAAGGAGCTTGGCAGCTTCTTCTTTTGCACCATATATAAGAACTAGAAGGTTTCACACCTCTAAACATTCACCTTCCCTCTCCTTTCATCTTACCTCGAGCAAGTCTTCTCTTTCTCATTTTCAACCTAAAAGAACAGAAAGCTCTTAGCTTGACCGGATGGCCATGGATCATGTTGGTGGTTTCCCTGAAGGATATATCTCAGCCAATGTTACAGAGGCAGGGAAAATCCTTCTGCTATGCATGACAATCTTTTTCATGCTTCTCTTCCTCATATTCATCGTTCATGTTTATTTCCGGTGGATCGTCAACAGGTCACGTCTCAGTCGTGATCACCCTAGGTCTCTAAACTTCGTGTACTCCGGCCAAACTCAAGGTACTCTTCCGCGTGCCGTCACCGCCCTCTGCAACTCTGGCTTGGAACAATCAGTTATTCAGTCATTACCAACTTTTGTTTACGCTGTCAACCCGCAAAAAGACGGCCTAGAATGTTCTATCTGTCTCTCTGCATTCGAGGAGAAAGATAGAGGGAGACTGTTACCAGAGTGCAATCATGGATTCCATGTTGATTGCATCGATATGTGGTTTCAGTCACACTCTACCTGCCCAATATGCAGAGCCCTTGTCAAAGACTGGCATTTTCCAGGCAACTACAATGCCAACGATGGCGCTTGTGTAGTTTCAGATCTGCCACCAATTGATTCCGATTCCAACCTCAACTCTGCTAGTGTTCCTGCTGAATCTAATTCATTTAGAGAAACGAACTTCGTGATTCCGATACCGGAATCCGTTAATGGGCAATCTACGAAACAAGCAGAGAGCTTAGAATGCTCGGAGAGGCAGCTCGGAAAGTGTCAATCGGCGAGCCCTCTGAGGAAGTTGAAGAGGATTTTGAGCAGGGAAGGAGGCAGGTCTAGTAGCAGCATGGCATATGATGGGAGCGATATAGAAACAGGAAGAGAAGATGACCGTTCTTTTCCCAGATGAAAAAATCCAGTCACTGACTGTAAGTTTTGATGTATGTATGTCATATATTAGAGAGATGGGATTATAGAGTGAGAGTCTCGAACTGTGAGGCTAGCCGGGGATGTACTTTTATTACTTGTATAAAGAGAAGGTATGAGTTGGTCTTCGTTCTCATCTTTCTTTCGTCTTATTTGCTCATTCCTCTAGAGGATAGATGACTTGCTAGCAGTAGCCATATCTATGTGGGCATCAAAACACGCACCCGGTTTATTTATACCGTTTCGGTTTCTCATGAGCGTTATTTCATGGAGGGCAGTGTGAAGGTACATGTGGAACAAGACGTCCGTCAAAGAAGTCCTTGTGACACTAGAAGAAAAGAATGAAAGATGCGCCCAAGGCGATCTAGACATTTGAGAAGGCCGGGCCCCCACGAGGGAAAGAACTTGGAGAAGAATGCCTCAATAATGTGACACAGTCATAGCCCTGCGACGTAAAGTACAACCTCTGTTAAGAATCAATATGGCACTTCCCACTTTAGGACAAGGCATGGTTTTGGTGGGAAAGTATGACGTTCCCTTCAACTTTTCTCACTGATTGTCTCATTAATCGTTTTGTGCTAGCTTTCTCAAGGTCCCTTACTGTTGATGAAATTAACATCATTTAATTGTCAAAACCAGGTGCGGTACGTACCTTCTGTTGAAGCACGATAATCTTCCCGGCAAGTGATTGGGATCACAAGTGGCGTCACCAATACTTTTTTGAAAACCAAGTCCTCTTAGGCAAAAGAGTAATCGGGCATCAAAGGATGCCAAAATAGGTATTACCAAGCACCGTGCGCTACCTGGGGATGTTCATGAGCAGGGCGGGGCCGAGGATCATAATTCCCGTTCACGAACCCGTTTAGGAACCAACTCTCCACCTCTTCTCCCGTCTCGGAAGAATCCCATCCCATGAACCTAACGCTACCCCTCTTTTGGTGTCTGTGTAGTGTTTTTGCTTCATTTTTTAGCTCTCTGTTCCGTTTTCCATTTCTGATGTCCCTTAAATGCCAACCCATCTCTCTCTCTCTGGTAAATTGCACCAAGGCCAGAAGGCTATTCACTTAAACAGAAAACGTAGCCTCTGGACAAAGCAAAGATAATACAACTCTTGAAAGTGATCATGGGAACAATGCAATTACTTGTAACCATGTTGGACCAATTTCCCGTTTTGTGAATAAAGGAGCGGCACAGTTATCTTACGAAACCGCTAACCATGCTTCAACTGCCAAAACATGTGATCATGAGAACAATTGCTCCAATCGCATGAACCCCGTTAAACAATGTTAGGAATCTAAAGAAATATGATCCGAACCAGAACAACTATATAGAAAGTTCAATAGTTCTAAGAAGTCAACGTTCTCAAGTGAGCACACACATCACGGTATGCTTCGCCCATGAAGGCCATAAGAGTCCATAAACCTAAAGAGATTGGCTCTGTAACAGCAGACCGGGAATTCAATCCAGTTCCCGTCTGGTTGGGGCCTGCCTATTCCACCTACAGGATGTAAATCTCAACAATTTGCAAAAATTTTAAGTGTTAAAAGTGCTCCCGTCATAATTCACTTTGCTTTTCACCACCCATAGAATCGTTGTCATCAAGAGCGCCTAAATGTGAACCAAGAGCAGCTTAACTCTCCAAAACTAGATTCCCCATCACTATCTAGACAAATACAGACTGCTACAGAAGGCAATTAGAAGAACGATTCACCCCAAAAGATATTTCTTAGTGATGCCCACGCAAAAGAAACAGACGTCGAATATATGGAATCACAATGGAGACAAACTCTTACAAGTAATTGAGCAAGGTGGAGTGGAAACAAGATGTTAAGCCCAAATCCACGACTACACTACCTTTGACTATGATTCATCTTCAGCCTCTTTGTCTCTCTTCTCTGCCGTTCTCTCCTCTCTTCCTCTTCAATGAGGGCAAGTTCCCTCTCATCTTCCTCTTTTGCGATCTTCGCACTGCAGAATCAGCATAAGAAAGTCATACATCAATCTGGCAAAGGAATCCATTGAAGGAAACATATTGCACATGCTCTGGATCAATCTGATTACAGGCTTCAACTGACAAACCAGAAGTCATCAAAGGAAAACTGAGAAACTAAACCGCAGTCTTAAAAATTGTGGAACTACAAAGCCTTCAAGAGGTGATATCAAATCTTGGAAAAGTTTAAACCGTCCATTACCTTCTCCTTTCTTCTGCTTCGATGCGGCTAAAACCCACTTCCATGTCACTGTCATCATCATCCATTCCTGCGTACTTCTTCGGATTATACCTGTATGATCAATGACAACCACATCACAAAAAAGGACCTAGAAGGCTCAGTGAGCCAACTCTGCTTGGCAAACAATTCTTAACCTGCAACATGCTACTGCAGTTCAGACTTGTCCGGGAGAACAAGAATGGACAGTGAGTAGTATTAGCTTTACCAAGAATGGTAAAAAAAGCAAATGCTCACCGAAACATCTGCCTGATCAAACTGCGGTAGTCTCCCCCACCCCCTTCATCTTCATCTTCATCCTCATCTTCATATTCATCAGAATACTCTTCTAGAGTCCTCTTCTTTTGCCGGTCGCTGCTTACAGCCTTCAATGGTTGCTTCATGACCTTCACATTCTAGAAAGAAATGTGCAATTGAGAGAGAGAGATGTCAAGGAATCCCATAGCAGTAGACTCTAACTGTATCCTCATCAATATGATAAGTGACAGTAACATGATCATAATATACATAGGAAAAGATTTCTCGCTGCTAGAAAAGGTGGACTAAGTTTCTAATGCCAATGCAAAGTTGCTGACTTTTCCACATTTTATTCTACAATTTTCATATTTTCTCCTTAAAAGGGGACGAATTGACAGCCAAAAACTGTTTGACTTGGAACATGGAAGTTATCAAAAAGTTTCTTTAAGCCAAAGAAGAAGAAAATCGCAAGAAACGCAAGAACCTTTTCAAGGCCCATCAAAAGATACAAGCAGTTTCTCTACCAATGCAAAATTGAGAAGTTGCGCACCAGGAACATGAGCATGCACACAGGAGGAACACTGGCTGAAGGCCAATAGAAGAGCAAATGCTGAAATTAGAAGCAGCTAAGAAATGTTTTCGTGAACTCAAAGCTGAAGGGTTGAACTGAGACATCAATACATCATTAAAAAAATTAAATTAAGTACTAGGTAAAAGCCTGCTGATAGATCCTGTCCTATTAGAAGTAACTGGTTCAACATTTTAGTAAACTTAAAAGATTCACATCAACAAGAAAGGTACTGAACCTTGCTCACCATAAACAACTAAATAAAAGCCTCATGATAAATGCCGTGCAATTGGTTAGTCCGCACGCATGTCTGTGAGTTTAAGAGTGTGTGTGTGTGTGTGTGAGAGAGAGAGAGAGAGAACCTGTTGTTTAATAGATGATGGTCGTTGAGGATCCATGTTGGCAGATGCAGATTTCGGTCCCTGAGAAGCCATAATGGTCAATGCAGGTTTGGGACGTTGAGAAGCCAAACTGCTAGATCCAGACTTCTGTCGCAGCAAAGCCATGTTGGCGGATGCAGACGTCTGTTGATGTGAAGCCATCTTGGCGGATGCAGACGTCTGTTGATGTGAAGCCATCTTGGCAGGTGTCGATGCTGGTCTTTGAGCAACTACCTTGGCAGCTGGCTTATCAGTCCTCAGAGGCTCCCTCTCCTGCGCCGAATACCTTTTTTGATTTACTACTTGCGGCTTGGGCAAGGGTGTTTTCGATGCACCAACAGAAGGGGTACTCTTGTTCATGGCATGAACAACTTTCTTCTCAGATGACGAAGAACCATGTGACTTCTGATCTGAAACTTTCATTCCTACATGCCGCCATCCAGGCCCTATCCCCATATTAGCACCTAAAAGCTTCCCGGCTTCACCTGACAGCTTACTGCAAGGAGCTGATTTCTGGAGCCCACCCTTGCTCAATGGCTTACCCGTTGCAACTGTTCCATTTTTCCCATGAACAGCATATGTCTGGTTGGCGGCCTTGCTCATTGACGGCTTTCCATTTGCAGTCACTTTGCTTGTTCGGGCATCTTAGACATTAGAGTTGACCTGCATAAGTCCTTGTGTTGAAAATATAAGAAAGCATGAACCAAGGTAGCATAGATAAGGCACCATTGACACACCAGAAGTAGGGATAGTTTTGTGTGGAGGTGCCGACTCCTTCACTGGTACGGGAAATTCCTCTCCTGAAAACAGAAATGAATAATCTCTGGCTTCCTTAAGTTTTTGCGTTTTCAACTTTACCTGCAAGCATATAGTGCTCAGTATCAAGGACAAACTCACATCTTTGATGAAAATAATTTCAATAAATGATCATGTGTGGCTCATACCTTGTCAACAACTTTAGGTAGCTGCTTCCTTTCGATTGATTTTGCAATTACATTTGTAGCAGCCTGACCATTCTTGTTCTGCCCCTGCAAGCATCCGTCAGCAAGATGAAATAGAAGATCAAAACATCCACCATTCTGACATGCTGATACCTGTGAAGCAGTCTTTTGTCCATTGACTGCAATAAGTCGCAAATCCATAAACCCACGGCCTTCTTCAATCACCCTTTTCGCAATAACAGGCTGAGAAGGCCCAAAGAAAGAACCAAAGCTGCAGATTATAGCAGTTACCAGTTTGGAGTATTAGTAACATAATCATTTCCATAATCTATTAACTTGAAAATAACTCAAAAAAATGTAGAAGCAACATGTAGATAACAAGACAAGTGAACTGGACGCCCATGCATGGATGCAATGAAGAATGAAACTTAGCATGGGAATTTAGATTCATAATGCATTAGATTCACATAAGCCATCTTCATTGAATAAACTTGAAGCCATAACTCAAGCATTCTACAGACAAGTTCACAGTATTAGTGAGACGCACATAGTCCCGCCACCCCTCCAAATTGATTGATTGATTTTGATTATGGACTCCACAGGGGACGGAACACATTTTAACTAAGAACTTGGGAAGGTCCATCCAATAAATTCACCAGGTGTGCTATGTCGCACCCCGAGTGCTGGTCATCGTAGTAATCACCAATGTATTACTCAAAGGTCAACAGCATAAGAAACATAGAAGATCATTCTTTTTTTTCAATTCATCACATGAATTAACAACAAAAGAAGAATGAAATGTTAATATGTGTAACTCACAGATGAATTAACAACCAAAAAGGAATGAAATGTAAAAACAATCTGCACGCACTTTTACTAAATACTGCAAATTAACTAACAGGATGGACCTCGATCAGCAGAGCTTATGTAGGCAAAAATGAAAGGAAGGCAGAGGAGGAGAAAAAAGCCTTTACCTGCCATTCGTGGGGGCTTTCTTCTCCTTGGAAGAGGCCACAACCAAGCCATTCTCTTTTATCATTCTTTGCCTTATCATTCTCTTCAGCTTTTCCCTCCTTTCCAAATACTCCAGTTGATCTTTAGTGAGTGGTGGCTCGTCTTCTTCTTGGTTATTTTTTTCTTCAAACTCAGCTTCTTCCTCGTCTTCATACCCTTCATCTTCTTCATAATCCTCCAGATCCCTATCTCTCTGCCGATGAATAATAAATATGATAAAAAAAAATTAAACCATACTTACCGACTTTAATAAGGATCAAAAAGATAAAAACAAGCATACAATACTATCACAAATACTTACATATCTATCGCCCCCTCTCATTTTCCTACAAATTTTAGAACAGTTCTCAAATCTCAAAACATTTATAGTACAAACAGCACAACCTGTGGAATCAAACGGAGCAGGACTGTCAGTAGTAAATATGCCATTAGAAATTGAAAGGAAACAAGTTTGCTAAAGTGATACAATATAGTCCAAACAAGAAGAAAACGTTTATATCTGATACAGATGCACAATACGGAGAACCCTAAACAGAAACTTGGTAGCTCAAGGACAATTCCACATTCGGTAACTCCGAGCAAGTAATTTCTGCGACATATTCTCCACCAAGAGCATCCACACGTCATTAAGCCCCCTCCCCAGAAAAAGAGAAAGCCTTGATTCAACAGACGAGGGGCAAACCCGTAGAATACTTCCTCAGAGTTTCTCATGTATTTGTTACAGTAATTTTCCCCGAAACTCCATATATAAGTTTATGAAGGATGGTTAGGGTTCCCCAAATGGGGAGAAATACTCATCTAAAACATGCTCGACCCCGGTCTTATCCTAAGGAGATAGGCTTCCTTCGGAACGGAAGACGAAAGGAAGAAAAGAATCAAATCAAGCCACCCAATAACCCAAAGTTCCAGACACTGTCGTCCGGGAAAAATAAGAACACCACAAGGTACTGTTTCAAACCCTAACCCTAATCAGGAGACGCAATCAAATTGCACCTCTTGCGGTTTGAGGATCGCTAGAATCATCAACATAAGCAACTTTTCCCGCGTCTCCAGGTACATGCCGTAGTCCGGAAGAAATAAATAAATACCACGATTGATCCCGGTACAAATCCCCAGTGCATCGAAGAATCCGGCTGAAATTTAGCTAGATCTTCCCCAATTCCTCAAGTTCGACAGTTTATCCGATCCCCGCTCCCTCAAACACACACGCATAGATCGTTTCTTATTTCCTCCGTATGTACGATATATATATATATATATATATATATATATATATATATATATATATATATATATAGAGAGAGAGAGAGAGAGAGAGAGAGAGAGAGAGAGAGAGAGAGAGAGAGAGAGAGAGAGACCTGTGCATCACGTTACAGACGGCGCCAGAGGAAACCAACAACTAGAGAGAGAGAGAGAGAGAGAGAGAGAGAGAGAGAGAGAGAGAGGACGAACGGTGGTGAAGATAAAGTTAATGCTGCGGCATGGAAGGAGGAGTATCTCGGGTGCGTTGCCGAAGGAAACCAGCTTCCCGCGTACCAGAACGTTCCCCACCAATTTTCCCACACTAGCGGACAACAAGCTTGCGCTTTTATATATAACGGGAAAAGGATTCCCTCCCAACCTCGAATGAGATAAGGATCTCGTATGACCTCCCCATGTTTTCGGACCTTGAATTAACTTGGATATGATTACATACTGATATTCCCGTTTGGATCTCAATTAGCTTTTCATCATTCTACAATTTAACCCCTCCCTACCTGTCCTGCATAAGTATTGTATGCAAAAGCCCAGGGTTTGCTTTTGAACGGTAGTAAATAGATCGGGCTTGGATCTGATTTTGTATGATACGAATCACACTGAATATTGTGGATATGTCATTCATTTGGACAAGATGGAATTCTTCTGACTGTCATCTTTTTCCTCGCAAGCTGAGGTTAGAAAGGCCTCCTATCAGTCTATCAGTATCAAACCAGCAACCTTCAAAGAAAATGTTTCCATATGCAAACATTTATATCTTGCAACACGGGATCAGGTGAAAAGAATAAATTCAATACCTGTATTTATATAATATATAAAAGGCAACTTAACTGTATAACGTCTTCCGTGTGGATCTTTCAATTCATCGATGACGATTTGAATCACTTTAAATGAATCATTTACAAATGTAGAGTACAAAAATACAACGATTCTATCTTTTATGATTTGAATCACTTTACATTTAATGAATCATTTATAAATGTAAAGTACAAAAATACAATGATTCTTCAAATTCAAATTTTTATGATTGATATCAAACATCGATATTTGAAAACGTTTATATAGCTAAAACTCTCTATATATAGATGGTGGTATATGCTCAAACCCATCGATACTTAAATCTACATAACCATTTCCATTATCTGATCGATACAATCAACCATAAAGATTTAAATTTAAAAATAAATTATACCATTATTTATTAAATATGAAAAATAAAACAATACAATTCAACATGACAATATATATATATATATATATATATATATATATATATAAAGAGAGAGAGAGGTGAGCTCAAGCTGCATAAGCACTACACCAGTCCGCCATCTTTTAACAGTCCATCACTGTCAACCTTGAAACATATTTTGTTTCAATATTGTAATTAGTGTATCGGTGCTCGTATCGCAGAGGGTATCGATACGCGATATATGCAATAATCGTATCGTATGATACAACACACTAAATATTAAAAAATAAAGAAAAAAATCAAAAATAAGAAAATTAAAATTAAAAACATAAAGTAACAAATTGTTAGAAAACACAATCAAAATACAATTAATAAACAGTCAAATATTTGCATGAGATGGCAACACCGCAATGGCATTTTTCACACTCAATAAACAATAATATCAAGTTACCAACAAGCTATAAGAATAAGAAAGTTAAAGTTGAATTTAGTGTTTCATTCCAAATATAAAGTTAAAGTGTAAGTGTTCGATTTCATAACAATAAGAAACTTAAACTTTAATAATATACCAACAAGCTTATGAAAGTTTAAAGTCATGCTTACAATTTACATAACACAAATATACAGTTATAAACTAAAAGTGTTCAATTTCAGTGTTTTATTTCACAAATTCCACAAAATGTTCATCATAATCAACAAATGCATCATAAGCATTATAATTAGGGTCGTCGCCACCATCGTCATCATCGCCACCATCACCATCATCTCCCTCCTCTTCCTTTATAATTGGGTCCTCATATCCAGCACCTTTTACATCGTTTATTGCTTTCAGGTTTGCATCCTCTAAGATGGAGTAAGATGGTTGCATGTCACATAGCTGACAACAAGATATAAAGCTGTTAGATATTTTATAAGGATACTTTTCAGCACTAATGCACCAGGTTCCATTAGAAAAAAAGCTAAGCATGCTTGGTCAAGAATACTACTAGGATTACTGATCTCTCTTATAAACCCAAGATTTTCACCTCTTCGCCTCCTTATGAATTCTTTGGATTGTTTCGAAGCGGCCAGCTCTTAATGAAAAGCCACTCTTGATCTTAACTCAGCTAGTGAGAGAATATAAAGAAGGTGCACAGCTCTGTTTGAGCTAGTAATGCATGGTTAAAGATGTCTAGAAAAGGTTAATGTTGAACTGAAAAGGAATAAGGTATAGCTCACATGAACGGTGGTATTTGTTGTTTAGTCTAGATTTAGATGATAGCGTAGAGATGAATAGTGATTGCAACACTAGAGATAGTTGAATGGTGAAAGAAGATCTGGACTTGGTTAAGCAGAGAATTCTAAAAGAGAAAGTGGTGAGCCATTCAATGGGTTTAGATTTGATTGTTGTTATTTTGTCATGTAACAACAGCCAAAATATAAGAAATGAGATTTTCTCCCAAAAGCTTGTTCTTTGGCATCATTTAACATCGTGAGCTTGATGTTGATGGCATACAGCCTAGTCATAATGTTGTTCTTTGGCATCAATTAATAACGCCAACACAGAAAATGAACAGAACAAAATTATATCTACATTGTCTGCCATTATGTTTCCTATAAACAGCATAACTTGCAAAAACCCAGTCAATAATTTAAAAAAGAAAACTCCCAGCATTGAACTCCCAGCAAACCAGAATGAGCTTCCAAGACTATATCCATAGAACTTGCAAAAAACCAGAATCAGTTTACAAGACTAAATCCATATAAACGTTCAAGATAATGAAAGAAAACATAAAGAGTTTAAAGACAATTTACACAAAGTTTCAACAACCAGAAAGGTTTAAACATGGATCTTCATCATGATTGCGTGTCCAGCCAGCAACATGAAGGCGCTTCATCCTAGGAAACAGATTTAGTTCTGAAACCAAGGTGGGTAAATGAAAACATTTAGCACAGATCAGAAAACTTCCACCTATAGCGCCTGGAAAATCTAGAAGATCTTTTGATATATAAACCATGACCTGCCTTTCCACAACCTATGCAAACCTCATCTCATCAGATCAATCATAACATTACAGTTCAATGCAACACCTGTGAACATGTTCCCAACTAATTTCCCTTTTCTTCAGCCAAATCCTTAAATCATGTGGAGAATGACGAATCAGACCACAAAAAGAATTTAAATAGGAATTAAAGTATATAAGATGACAATATCCATGAAAATACATAATTATACAAACTGGAAACCAGACAAATCATCTGTACAAACCACAAAGTAGAGACCAAACAAGAAGCAATGCACCTCTATCAGAAGATTCAAATATAAGTGCCAGTCTGCCCATAATAGACTTGGCACGCCTTATGCTATATGCAGAATATGGAACCACATAAACAATCATTGAGATGAGCATCAAAAGCAATCCAAAAAAGTCCATGGTTAGACAACTTATATCACGACTAATACAACGAGATGTTGAAGTTCCCAAAGAATGGCAACAACAGTCAAGGAAAACGAAGCAAACCTTCAGAGTTAAATTCTCAAGCGACACCGATAATAGAGCCTAATTCACAAGCGTCAGACTAAAAGTCTTAAGAGTTCTTACAACACATACTGCAAATGCCAACATAAAATTCCAAGGGTCATCATGATCGGAACCGTGTAATTGCACGCATGCAACTCGGGTCCTGAATGAATACCACGCAAGAATGTATCCATCACAAACCAATCGAACAAAAGGATTCGTGGTTATTTCATACGTTCTAAAGATTTTCGTGTCTAATTTCTCAGTAGTCAAGGCCTTACGGACTTTCGCTGAGGTTTCATGTACGGTTCTGGAATAGAGATGAGTCCCAATTCTTACGAACTTACCCATCGATCCATTCTAAAATTCTAAAATGGTTCTTCGTGGCAGAAATGTCTTCAGATCTGAACGGAAGTCGGCTTCAATAACTCATTAACAATAAACTTCATTTACCCAGATCTTACAGCGAGAAGACACGGAGAGAAACGAGAAAAGAGGCGCTACTATCAACCTCGAGAGAGAGAGAGAGAGAACCGAAGCTCGGATCGTCGGGTGATAGAGAGGAAGTGAGGAAGGACGAAGCCTTCCGTCGCGTCGCCACGCGCTCCCAACCGCCATTGCGGCAGAGAGCCAACGACCCGAGAAGCTATTGTTGCATGCCGCTTTTATAGTCGGTGCGACTTGCGAGCGCGTGAGAGCGGAACAGAAAGGCGGCAGCGGCCGGTAGCCAAGAGCCACCGACTTCAGCCAACTTGTTTTAGTTCGGGTACGGATCCGGATCTGGAAAGATAAGGATCAACATTTGGCCGGGTGAAGAAATAGGATCCAATTCTGGTCTGGATCTCGTTTCTCGGATTTCTGATCCCGCGAAAGCTGCATTTATGTATAAACACAAAACTAAAGATATTATATTTAAAATTTCATCTTTTATCATGCACTAACATCACCTAATTTGTTACAATGTTCTTGTGGTCTTCAATTCAACTACATAAGATATAATTTATTTTTTATCATTATATATATAGACATGTCCAATTCTGGATTGAAACCAGTGGTTTGAACCGTAGCTGAATCAGTCTCGACCCGAAACCCATAATTTTATTATAAAAATAAAAATTATAAAAATATTTAAAAATAAAACCAGAACTGATGGTTTGGAACCAGGTGATCTCTAGTTATGCTTTTGTTTTCACCAGTTCTTGGTTCGATTTGATTCTGGTTGGAACCGCTAGAACGGCTAGTTTGGACCCGACCTGACAGGTTTTCATGTCCACTTCTGTTTCCGTTTTTGTGCAACATACGTGAACACTCGAAATTTACTTCAGCTGAACACATTACAATAAAGTGTTTAGTTTGGACCCGACCTGACAGGTTGAATCAGACACAAACTGCTCCTCAAATTGACTGGAACCGGAACCAGAACCAGGAAAGCCAAAGCGATGGTGGTTCAGTTTCAGATCCACCTATTGAAAAACCAAACGATTACCAGAATTAGCGGTCGAGAACCAGCAGTTTCAAAGTAGTTCTTTTCGTCTCACTTTGCAAGTTCCACCTTTTCTTCATGAATTTTTCAAATGAAACCATGACCAAACCGAAACCAAGGGAGCCACGTCTGCATTTTGATGAGTTTGTGGATCAAAGTGTACTGAGATGTATTGGTTTGATGCAAGGTGCACCAGACACAATTCGGGTCCGGTCAGCATGCAGCACAGGGTATAAAAGCAAACTAAGATCTTTAGGGCATGCTTGCTTCACCTCTGGTTCTTGAACTTTGGCATCAATTTTCATAATTAAAAACAAACATAAAAAGTAAATCCTGATTCAAGAGTCTCTCGATTCGAGAAATAAGAAAACCATTTAGCGACTCATTATCTCTATGGAAGAGAGTTGAAATGATGCGGACATCAAGGCTGAAAAAAACAAAAAACTGAAAATGCTCCGAAATCAAGTTTTAATTAGCTCACATCTCAAGAACAAGATATGTATATATACATCTAAGTCTAACCCTGGGACCAGAAACACAATTCTAAATCTAGGACAAGTCGAGCAATGGCAGATCCAACCCAAGAAGATTTCATAAATGGTCGTCCAAACAAATACCAGTTGATTACTATGCTCATTAATGAGTCAGCTAATCATTAAATCAAGCTCATTTTCCTTAGCTTGTAGGATAACCATGTAGTATTAGTTCCTAAGTACTACTTCCAACTTGTTTTAATGTCTGTCGTTAAGAATTGCAGTTTTGTTTATTTTGCTGTTTCAAAGTATCTCTTTCCCTTATTTCATTTAAACTCGTATAGCTTGGGTTTAATAGCGATTATCAGATTCATTGTTCTTATTAGTTTTGGTTGTGACATAGAATTCTTTGAAGACTAAAAACCATTGCAACCACAATACCTAACCACCATTTAGTTGGCATCATGAAACCTCTCATCATGTGCTTTCAGATCACAGGGGAGGGGCTGTACGTTTAAAATTAGAGGTGTGACCGTTGTCGCACTTGTGACCGAAACAAACAATACCGTGAATCAGTAACCATGGGTTGCTTCACAAAATTTGAGGCCTAAATCAAAAATAGTATACCATATACGACTTAAAATACTGCCTAAATTATAAGATTTTGGGAATAAAATATTGGTGTATGGGGGCGTTAATGAGAATTGGTTTTTCCCGTAGAGATCGGTTATATCAGGAAAGAATTACATTTTTGCTTGTAAATATTGACAAACTTAATTTCTTGATGAGATCAATGTTTAAAAATCCTACTTTAAATTGGCATTGTCGCAGAATGTCAGAAAATTGTCTTTGCCTCAGAATGACTTCAAACCATAATCTCCACTCGAGAACACCCAAATTCTCCTAGAACAAAAGGGTTAAAGCATGTGTTCTAAAACACTTTCCCTTAGGCTTTTTTGTAAGGATTCTAACTTTTGGATGCAAAAGACCCTGACGATCGCTTACACGAAGAACCCTTCATTTTTTTGTACAAGAATATTCAAGTTTTTGGTAATATAGATATTATACTTCCTTTTCGTACCTAAAGAAAAAGGTTTTGAAGAAACTGATTTTGTAAAGGAAAACCAACAAATTTCAACTTAAGTTCAGATCTTGATTCATATTGTTTATATGTTAGTAAAGGATGCCAATTTATAGCCATTTCATATTATTGAACGTTGGCAACCAAGACACATTTCTATTCAACCACACAACTAATTTTGAATTTTTTATTTGAAAATGTCATAAATACATCTTTTCATTCTTTTGAAAATGGCATCGCGAAAATGTACATTTGGCAACTTTTCATTCAAGAGCAACTTAAATGCTCTTTGTTAACAATTACTATGCCAACTTAAACACTTGAGTTCAAAATTCAAAAATTAGTACAAAAGGTATACCCCACGTGAAAAACCGTGGGCTATATACAAATAAGTATCCGACCCACTTGAAAAGAGTTTCTAGATACGTCACTCGGCGTACCACAATGGTAGTGGATTTGGCCCTCTTAACAAAAGGTCAAGAGTAAGAGTTCATCTGGTGGTGCATTTGACTCTTTTATTGTTGAGAAAATCCAAAAGAGACTGGATTTGATGATTTACCGATGGATCTTCACTAACCTAACTTGGTTCATGTTAAGTTCATGGTCAGCTCAGTTCATTGCAAAGTTGGTTCGTGTTCATTAGAGGCCTTAACACAAGGTCTCCGGCACGGGCCTCATCCTGCAACAGCCATCAAACCCGCTGGTGCAGCGTAACATCCACCGGCGCCATGACCGTTATCTTCATCCTGTTTGTGTTATTAACAAGCTGGGATTAGGCAGATTATAACAGATGCACCCCTGGGTGTTGAACTCCTGACGTTCTTTAATTGAACTTTTCATCAATGACCTATAGTCAGGAGAGACGTTCTTCTTCCTGCTCTCTTTCTTCCTCAACTCGTACATGACGAATTATACGCGACTATTTTGTATCTAGCAATTATGGTTTGTTGTTATTGCTGCCATTCTCATTGCCGCAACCGTTGATTCATCATGCATTCAGAGCGTCAGCACACCTGACAGGGCTCTCGGCTCACATGACATACACTGAGTTCGACTCCCAGGGCATGCATACCCAGTTTCGGCCTCCCGTTGCAACCAAAAGAAAAACTTAATTCTTCCATCATTTTTATAATAGCATGTTGAATATCTTCACAAATTTTTTTATTTTTAAACATATATAAGCCCACACTTTCAAAATTTTACGTAAATTTAAATTATATACTAATGAACGAAGTACTATAACAAGACACACCCGATGAGTCCATGGCAACATTTTCACTATAGGCATCAATTTCCTCGAGATGCAACCTTCGGCCATGGCGAAAACCCTGTATTCTAGCGTGCATGGTCAAGCCTGCCAGGCCCTAAGAAGGGAACGGAATGATTGAGATGAACCTAGAAGCATTTTTAAGCTTCGTAAGCGAGAAATTGACCAGAAGATAAAATTATGCCCTCTTTTTTCAAAATTAAATGCTAATTTGACACATTTTTGGAGCCCCATGACAGTAGTAATACACAAGATAAAGTACAATGGCCACCAAGAAACCATACAAGTGAGCCCACTCAGTGTGGGACAAGGCTTGGTTTCGTCAAAAGTTTCTGCAGACCAAATATGACAATCACCGAGACGGCGACTCCAGGTCCCAGCATCTCAGTTAGGCAACAAATAATCAATATATATATAAACTGGATCCTCTCAACACTTACCCACTCATTACTTTTGAGTAACATGAGTATAGTTTTAAAATTTTAAAGAGCTTTAAAAAGTATGCAATGCAAGGTACTTTTATTATACATATATACATATACATATATAAACTGGATCCTCTCAACACTTACCCACTCATTACTTTTGAGTAACATGAGTATAGTTTTAAAATTTTAAAGAGCTTTAAAAAGTATGCAATGCAAGGTACTTTTATTATACTAATACTACCCAAAAGCAAGTGAACATTGGAAAACTTTATCTTACCCACCTTAACATGCTCATCCATGGCTTTTGAGGCGTATGAATGTAATTTCAAAAATTTAAATTTTTTTGAAAAGTATGAGTGATATTTTTATTATACTCATATAACTCAAAAGCAATTGATGAGTAAAGTGCTAATAATGGATAGGATCCAATCTCCCTTTCTCTCTTTATATATATATATATATATATTATCGGATCCTCCCAACGAATAATGAACAAGTACGAATGAACAATGCCAATAATGAATAGATTCAATCAGTCATATATAAAGAGAAAGAAGAAAACTATGTGCATTTAGTATAAAAATAATGAATCTGATTGCAATAAATGCAATAGGATCCACTAATTTATACCATTTTATAATTATTGAATATGGTATTTATTGAGTATATAAATATAAAGAGACAAAAGGGAGAGAAAACCTCAAATGGATGTACAGCAGATATGAATGTCACAACGGAAAATGAACGGCCTCATCACTAGCTGAATGAGGAGCACTTTGGTTCATTTACCACCTATATATTCAAAACAAATTATATAACATCAATACAAAGTCAATTTTGGAGCCTCCATTTTTTCGTTTTTTATTATTGGCACATTATATGTATGCGCACAACATATCATAAACATGCCTACACATACATGTATACATATAATTAAAGAGAAAAAGAGAAATATGTATATGCGCATACTCGTTCATGCTTAAACACGATAAAAAATCTCTGTGGTTTGTTTGATGAATAAATTTTATGGTAGAGTTTCGTGTTCTGGGTCATGTTCAAACCAATGATATGGACCTCCAACTATCACCGCATTAAAGAGAACAAGGTCAGCTAACAAAATACCATTTCTGCAAATACTCCAAAAGTGAGGCCCCCTCATGGAATTAGGTGGAGCGAAAGTTGAAGAATACAAAGTAACGTTAATAATCGACGCGATATTTTGCGTGAGCCTAGGCGGCAAAAAGACTGCAAAGCCCCTAAAAGTCTCTCTCTCTCTCTCACCTACCGCCCGCCTTCTTTGCCTTCTTGCCAGGGCAGAATGCAATAAATACCGCCCACTGGAACCCTTAGAAAGCTAGGGATCAGAAACGGTCTCTACTCTCTCTCTTTTCGCGCCCCAGTCGACTCTCGGCGCGCGGAGATCGGTGAATCGGATTTTCTTTTTCATTTTTTCCCACTTTTAAACTTTTGGGCCGTTCCGAATAGGGTCTGACGATACATGGCTCTCAGGGTTCCGATCCCAACCAATCTCAGTTCCTGTAATCGCAGGGGACTCTCCGGCGAGATCAGATGTGCCAGGAGAGTCGCTATCATGGCGTCTTTCGGCAGCGTGAAGCAGAAGCCGAAGCCGAAGGAAGAGTCCGCATTCGGGTCGAGGTTAAGCCCGGAGATGTCAATCCAGGAGCTCGAGCGGCTCTTCATATCCGGAGATCCGTCGCTCCAGAGTGCCGGTCCTGGCGATTCCCCAGGATTCGGAGCTTCGGGCTGGCCGGTACGCGTCGCCTACCAGGGCGTCCAGGGTTCATACTGTCAGGAGGCGGCGACAAAGGCGTTCACTACATGTAGTGCCTTCCCTTGCGCCCAGATGGAAGATGTATTCCAGGCTGTGGAGGAGAAGACCGCAGATCGGGCCATCATTCCCGTCGAGAACTCCGTCGACGGAGTTATTGGTCGGAATCTCGATCTACTTCTCCGCCATAGCGTCAGTATCGTCGGCGAGCTCGTCTTCCCTGTCAACCACTGCCTACTCGCCGCCCCTGGCACCTCTCTCTCAGAAATCCGGCGGGTCGTGAGCCATCCTCAGGCTCTCAGCCACTGCCGCTCCCGAATCGAGGATCTCGGAGTCCTCGTCGAGGAGGTTTCCAACTCGGCCGAGGCGGCCCGGTTCCTCTCGGAGCACCGGATCTCCGAAACGGCAGTCATCGGTAGCAAGATCGCCGCCAAAGAGTTCGGCCTTGGCATCCTCCTGGAGAACGTTCAGGGTCGGAACGAGACGAACGTGAACCGTTTCTTTCAGCTCGCCCTCGACCCGGCGATTCCCTCCCCCAGCACAGCCGGTGTCCGGAAGACGACCGTCGCGTTCTCATTGAATAACGGCGTTTCGGATCTCTTCCGGGCGCTCTGGCCGTTCGAGAGCAGGAGCATCCCCGTGACGGGCGTCCAGCACCGTCCGAACCGGAAGTACCCGGTTCGTGTGGTGGAGGGCGAGAACGGTACGGTTCACTACTTCAACTACGTCTTCATCGTCGAAATTCAAGGGTCCGAATCCGACCGTGCCGTCGAGAGGGCTCTCGATCAGCTGAGGGAGATAGCGGCCTTCGTCCGGGTCCTCGGCACCTATGCGTCTCGTTGATTCAGTACCGAAGCCGATTCTCTTCGTCATCACCGTCTTCTTTCTTTCTTTTTTCGTGAATTCATTTTTACTGACAGAAAACCGTTGGGTCGATCCTGGCCGTCCGAGAGAAAATCGGACCGTGCCGGTCGCTCAGAGAGAGGGAGCGATGTAAAATTTTCATACGGGAAAGGAACTGGGAATAATAATTTCACGGAATGATCGTTTAAATGTTTTTAAAAAATATGCCGTCAGTACAGTGGGTGCACTTCAGATCTGCACCACGTTCTCATGTGGCATTTATTTAAGATCACTCCTTTTCTTTTCTTTTTTTTCTTGTGAAGGATCGAAGACAGCCTTCTTGCTCAATAAATGGCATAATAAGTGTAGCTGACAACTTCTGCTTATGGTATTCACTAGGACGACTGTGAGCCCACTAGTACTGGTAACGAGAACACATGATTGTGAACTGCGTCTTTTTAATATTTGGTAGCAGGGTCGAGCCGAGGGCCCAGGGAAGATTTACATCACATGTCTAAACAGCGTTCGCATCTTGTCAGCAAGTAGTAATTACTGAATGGAACTAGACACAATTGACCAAACTTGCGTTCCTCTTACCTATGGAACTAGACATTGCTGGGTTGTTGGGACAGGCTTGGCTGTTTGAGCCGGAACTGAACCAAGTCCAAAACGGACCAAAACCCCAAAACAGCCAAACCTGACTCTCTTTCTCTCTCTAGTGGGTGACGATGGTGGCAACCATCATGCACACTCACCACACGCTCTTCTTTGGACGTCTTGAAGCCTCTGCCTTCGTTAATGGTGTGATGTCAACAAACGTATCATGAGGTAATCCATTTATTGGATTGTTGAATTTAACACTAATTGTTCGAAGTTGCAACTTTCACGCTTTTAGAATAGGCTACTGATTGTTACACATTCCGCTGTTATTTCAAGACTTCTATACCTCCTATTGAAGCTTTTTGAAAACCAGACCAAGACTTATCACTAGATTTGTTGATATGAGAATCGAATCAGATTTGGTAAACAATCTCTCCTGAGTCCAGTGCCACATGTTACATTCAATCTACCGATTGTACATGAAAATAGAATGAATTTCGAACTGGGGTGGTCATATGTCCAACCAAAGTTCATTCATTTGACATCCAATTTGGTGTACAAGGACATGTTGAGCAACGGATTGATTTTGCTTCACTTGAGGTTGATGCAAATATTTTGGTGTGGTGGATGGGACTGCACAGTCTATCTTCCCCCGGTAGGCATTTTATCTTTGTTCTTTACCTAGGCTTCAATTGTGATATATCAATATCTCAATCATGTTTAGAAAGCTATATTGTAAAATTATGTTCCATAGTTTAACAATTCAATATGCATATGCCACATGAAATTTATTGTTTGTTTTTTGAGAATTTATTTATTTAGTTTGATTCATATTTATGAAAGTAGTGGTTATGTGCTTCTTGATATTTTTTAGAAATTAAATAATTCATTATATATATAATATTTTTAATCATAAATAAAAGTATCCCACTAAATCCACTATATCCCTGCTACCTCTATATTAGGATCAAGAGCTAACTGCCCGCTAACCACTATTGATAACAACATCTCTCATTTAGCGTTTGCGAGAAGAGTTAGTTTTGGTTTGGTTGGTACTCGTGTAAATGGTCATAATCATGACTGGTTGATGGCCTTACAAAATTAAGTGCACGCCCACAAACAGATACAATATAACACAAGGACAAAGCTTACCCACGTGAGCTATGATCACTTACTCGTGGAAATGCATCAAATGCTGCCTAAGACAGTTGAACCATTCCACCAACTCTTACTAATTAATTCAAACTTGTTTGCGTTCTAAGTATGATTATCAAATGGATTTTTTAATTTGACCTTTATATTCGGCAAAATTAGCATTCTTAATGGAGACTAAGTATATAAAATCCTTAGCAATCAGAAATTTGAGTCAATTCTAAACTCTTAATCGATGGCTGAAAGTAGGCATCCGTCCACATCAAGTTAGTGCAAATCATGCTTGACAGATCGTTGACTAGACCCGGAGAAACTATGGATGGGCAACTGCTGGACCAATATTGAGAAAGCCACACAGTTAATGTTAAATTCTCTAGAAATTCATCACCATCTCTAGAATATGTGTGTAATCTATGTAAAAATAATATGATTCATACCAGAAACAATCATATGATTTATATCTATAATATATGATTATCCCATGTTGTCTATGGTAGAAATAAAGATGCCAAGCTGAAGGAATGACCACACAAGGAAAGATCATCTACATTATTAGAAACAAATTGGTAGTAATACCAATAGATAGATAACAAAATGAAAAAAAATTATTTAATATGGTTTGGACATATACAAGGATGATCAAAAGAAATAAGAAGGTACGAGAAACTAAATTTATTTAGGCTACGTGTGAGGTTACGGCTTCGACCCAAGAGCAAGAGCACTCAGGCTTTCATTGGCCTTCTTTTCAGGTGTAGAAGCTTCTTAAATTGTGATGTGTTTATCTTTTATTGGTATCGCACTAACTTTTTTAGTTAGATTTTCTTTTTCTTTTTTTAACATGTATATCCATCTTAACATCTAGATTCAAAATATTGATTGCCATGTCCAACACTCGGCATCAGAATCTGCCCAGGATTATAAGCTTTCGCTTTCAAGATATGTAAGGGGGAGAAAGGCGATACACAAATTGATTTGTTTCACATATTATTAGAAGCATAACTTTGTACCAATGCATTGAAATAAGGGTTCTAAGATAAGATGATCACAAAGTGAACCACCCTAAAACCAAGATTAAAGTATACCTAAGCTGGCGAAAATTCACAGCTCAAGATAAAATTGTGGGACTTTATGAAGAAAGTACGTACACAAGGGAGATAGCATCCACCATGTGTTACGATTATCGTTTGTATGGTTTTGGTGACCCCAAAACAAACCCATTGACTAGATTTTTAAAGTGCAATAAATCAGGAAGTGGGAACAACTGGGTCGGTCTGTTATCATCACTTTGGCCCACTAATCTCCGTTGATTCGACGAAATTGAGCCCACCATAATAATCTAGACAGTTTCTTAGAGTTCTTAATCACTGGTCTCCAAAATGATTATCGTTAATGGACACATTTGGGTCCTTTCATATTTATCATTTAATTCTTTCTTAAGGATTTCGGAAGATGGTTGGAAATGGGATGTTAGAGAGATGACGAAGAAGGAAGGAGCTGGGATGGGCTTTATTAACGTCTTCACATGTCCGTGCCTGTACGATGGAAGGGATGACGAAGAAGGAAGGAGCTGGGATGGGCTTTATAACAAACAAAATACAAAGAAGCGACCTCCGGCCAAGCGACCACATCTATTCGTGGAGGAAGTTATTCACTTACAGCCATCACGGTGGGATTTCTCTTTTCATTGTTTCTTATTCTGTCTCTCATCTAAATCTCTCGCCTTCAATTGTTTTCGGGTAAAGTTCGAGTCCCAATGGTTTCTTTCTCAATACAATTTAGCATTATTAGACGATGATTCAATAGAGGAATAAGGTGGTTATGAAATGCGAATATCGTGTGTCTTTTATAAAGGAATCCATTGTGCAAATGATCATCCTTGCAAAGGTAAGCTTCCAAGTATATATATATATATATATATATAAAGAGAGAGAGGAGGCTATAATTAGGTATTAAGTATTAACAAATCTGGATCGTCATTAAAAGATGATGAATGAATCTAAAAAAATAAAAAGTATATATATGTACTTTTTTTAGGTATAATTTTTCCCATGAGTATTTTTTCATTTCAAATTTCAACAATATATCAATTAAGAGTCGTTTGGATACTAGTTTTCTTACATGTATGTATATATATATACATGTATATACATGTATATATATATATACATGTATATACATGTATATATATATATACATGTATGTATATATATATGTATATATATGTATATATATATATGTATATATATATATAGAGAGAGAGAGAGAGAGAGAGAAAGAGCATGTGAGAACTGATAAATGGTCTATCATTAGGATCATTATCATCGTGCATTCGATCAAACGATCACTCATCCATCGTCGCAATAACATCGATATTAACGAATTTGTATTGTCCTTATGATGGACGACATAGATCGTTTAATAAAGTATGGGAAAAAAGGTGTCTAATACTCTCGTTTTCTATTATATATATATATATATATATATATATATATATATATATATATATATATATATATATATATATATATACGAAAGCATCGAGAAAAACAAGGAATCAACGATTCATTTGCTAAAGTATCGGAGTTCTTCCCCCGGTAAGACTTGAGAGGTTTTGAGATGGCTCTTGGGGAACGATTGGCGAGAACCATTTGTTTCCCTCCTAACAAGCGTAGCTCACAGGCTAGGTGATAAAAGGTCGGAAATTTAATGCTCAGATAGTGAACGGCTGCAAATCGATATAAGATGTAATCAAATAATAATAATAATAATAAAATCTTAATCTAATACTCAGACTTTACCTTAAATTTTCATTGAAATTAAATCGTTTACATACATTTTCTCATGTTTTCTTTATGTCAAACTGCAAATTCAGGTGGAGTCTTCTTTCTTTTACTATAATAGATTAAAACAGACCCTGACATGATTTCTCTCTCTCCTGGTTGGTAGAATCAAATCTAATTAATGAACAACTCAAAAAGTATTTTGAGTTGACCTATAGGGCAGGAGAGCCGGAACGGAGGAAAATAACCAGCATCACTTTGCAGGGATTTATGTAGGTAACGGTTACGTCATTCACTTCACCGGAGTTGGAAGCAGGAAGTCTACGGGAGAAGCCCGCTTTGAAAGCTTCATCGGCAGCAGCGCTCCGCCATCCGGAGGGAGACGCACTCTCGTCACGGCTGGAGTTGGAAGCAGAAACTTCCGCAAAGGATTCGAAAGCTTTGTGAACCCTTCTACGTCACATAGCAGCGACGCCTCGCCATGCGAAAAGTGCGGAAACATCGATTTAGCGAGCGGCGTCCTCATCTCATGCATTGACTGTTTCGTCTCAAACGATGGCCTGTACCGCTATCAATACGGGGTGAGCAATGCTTTCTTTATCACAAGGGCCCGGGGTGGTACATGCACGCTTGCCCAATCCGACGAAGTCGACGAGGTCCTCCACCGAGCCACATACCTCCTACAAAACGGTTTCGGTGCCTACGATCTCTTTAAGAACAACTGCGAGGACTTTGCTGTCTACTGCAAGACTGGTTTATTGGTGAAAGAAAGCTCAAGCAGCGGGCAAGTAGCGGCCCTCTCTGCTACAGGGGCTGCCGCCTCTAGTATGGGTAGAGGTGTGACTTTCAACAGTAACGGCAAGGCCGCCATTGCTGTAGCCCTGGGCGTCGTGACATATATTGCCAACAGGATTCACGACGATATAGGAGTCCGGAAAGATTCTGAGAAGGTTGCCGTTGAAGATTTGGTGGCAAGGTGCAACGGTGATGAAGCACCAGACGGCGCAGAGGAAACTCAAAACCAGAGCCATTAAACCTACCCAAGAAGGTTCAGTGATTCTCCAGCATCTCGTACTTGTGGTTTCGTTTTGAGTGGTTTTACCCCGCCTACGTGTCTGGTAATTTCTCTGTTGTTTGTGTAGCACACACATCAATTTCCGTTTCACTTAAATAAAAGTTTGACCATGTTTCCTCTTTACAATGAGCGGCAGATCTTGCTCCAATGAGTTCGGTATGAAGTCAAGCTCCGAACTTTGCGAGGCAAAGATGGAGAGAGAGAGTTAGTCGATCTTGATCTCTCGTCTTAGGGATTGAGTATGTGGAATCCGTGGCAGAAGTGAGTCGTAAAATGATAAATCAAGACCTAAACCTAAACACAAACAAAAGTCACAAGCCAGCCGAAGTCCAAAGTGTGGTATATCATATCCTCTCTGAACTCTTTGAACTAAAGTTAATGAGCTACCAACTACATAAAAGACCTCATGGGTTTGTTACAATTATCAATATGGGACTAAACTTTGTCTCATCTTCATCATTTATCGCAAAAGTCCCTCATATTTTACTTTTTACACTTTAAAACTTTTACTTATAAAAATAAAATTAGTGAAACAAACGCATTGACTAGATATTAAAGTGCAATAAATCAAGATGGAAACAACTGGGTGGGCTTGTTGTCATCACTTTGGCCCACTAATCTCCGTTGACTCGAGGAAATTGAGCCCACCATAATAATCTAGACAGTTTCTTAGAGTTCTTATATCTGGTCTTCAAAATGATTATCGTTAATGAACACATTTTGGTCCTTTCATATTCATCATTTAATTCTTTCTTAAGGATGCCGGAAGATGGTTGGAAATGGGATGTTAGAGAGACTTAAGTTGACTTTATTAACGTCTTCACATCTCCGTGCCTGTACGATGGAAGGGATGACGAAGAAGGAAGGAGCTGGGATGGACTTTATAACAAACAAAATACAAAGAAGCGACCTCCGTCCAGGCGACCACATCTGTTCGTGGAGGAAGTTACTCACTTACAGCCATCACGGTGGGATTCCTCTTTCCTTTATTTCTTATTGTGCAAAGTTCGAGTCCAATAGGTGGAGCAGAAAGAGTGGCCACCCACTAACAGAGAGACAACAACAGCACATTAAATATATAAATACTAACATGCATTAAATACAAACTTTGTCTCCTCTTAATCTTTTGCAAAAATGTCTCATACTTTATGACGTTTATATATATTAATTAAATATATATAAATACTAACATACATTAAATACACATTAAATATGCATTAAATCCAACATAATGAACGCAATCTTTTAATAATTTGAGCAGTTTCGAGAATGTTTCACCCTTAAAAGGAAGGTTCATTGAAACTTGAAACGTTCAATCTTTATCGATGACTTTTCGTGTAGAATGCCTCCTCCTTCAACTGTGTGCTGGTTTCTAAGATGATTCGCCCCAGCTAAGTTCCCAACTCACGCTAGGTCGGTGCGATTCAGTCTATCCGAGATCACAACTTTGGTGCGTTTAGGCCGTCGAACCAACATATCTTAGGACAGTCCGCCTATTTTTTTTTCTTTTGTTACAACACCAGGAGTTGAACTCCTGCCATGGCGATCGCGTCATGGTCTGCATATCTTTCTGAACCCTTCGTTCAGCGAAGTTCCCCTACTCATGCCTGTCTCTAATTTTTTTATATATTATGCTTACCAAAAAACATTTTTTACCTCTAATAATTTTTAAAATAAATGTATACTTGCTATGAAACATGGATTCCTGTTTAATTAAATAAATTTAATGATGAATTACTTTATTTTTCTAAAAATGATCAAGTTTGATTGATTATAGACTTTACACTTTACAAATATTTATATGTATATATATATATATATATATAGAGAGAGAGAGAGAGAGATGTACATGATGTACATTGTGGTCACTCACAACGTAAAGTATGTTACCTTTCCATTGGTCACTCACATGGTGGTCACTCACAACGTAAAGTATGTTACGTAATCCTATGAGAGGCTCGTAGGATGAAGTCAGGATTTTAAGATTCTACCCATCTAAGTTTTTACAAATCAAAACAAATCAAGCCTTTCCCACACTAAGTGGGTTTGCTATTACCTCACACTTTAAGGAGAGTTTGATGCCAAACGTAGGCCTAGTGATTCCATGGATGGGCACATACTACCTCTTACTTATTTAAAATCTTTACTTAAAAAAATAAAATCTTTCTTTTTCTCTTGGAAATAAATTTAATGAGATGTAATGGTGCGAACACTGGGAAGAAAAAAAATGGGTGGACTGTAATTCCTCTTTCTTTTTTGAGGGTTATTAAGGTTATTATTAAGTAATAAATCTTAGGTTATGGGATCATTAGGATTATGAGATTCTAAGAATTTTAATATCTAGGTAAGGATCTCACTAAGATCCAGATTAGGATCTTACACTTTGGATCTAGATGGTTCAATCCCTCGAGAATCACAAGATAAAATTTTAGGATCTACTTGACACCAATGAATAGAACACATCTTGTGCTTCTTTCATAGAGCGCCAGAGTGGTTTATGTTGGAGTTTCACCATCATCAAAGGTGCCTGTAATTGAATCAGTTTATCGGTCAAGTGTAATAGAAGACAGTAATAAACCACTGTTCCGAATCAAACCAAACCAAAACCAATCGACTTGATTCGGGTTTATAGCTTATAATGGTTAAATTTGGTTCTCCAGAGTTGACAACTAATTACATTAGTTTGTTTTAGTTAGCCTAGAACCAAGCGAGGTCTTTTAACTTCAATAAGGTAAATATATCAGCTTAAAACATCTGCAAAAATTGAACAGTAAGTCTTGTTTTGCATGAAACAAACACCGAAGAACACATTTTTCGTATGTAGGACATATTGTAGCATCAAAAACTGCGTAGAAACGAATCGCAGCTTGATGCGTGAGTTACCATCTGTATCAAGTAGCGGTTATTGACCGATGCTCCTTTAGAACGGAAGATCCATTGGCTTCGTAACTAGCAAGTTGAAGTACTATGTTACAAACTGATGGGCAGCACGCAGTGGCCTGTTCAAGAAGACTGATCCAAAAAAAACTAGTATCGCTGCTTGTTTGGACAATCCGCAGCTCTGTGTCCTGAACGGCCACACACAAAACATGCCCCACCGAAACTCCTGCGAAATTTTTAAAAACAAAATTAATTACTTATTCAGAATTCTCTCTCTCTCTCACACACACACACATGAAGAAAACATAAGATAAAGCCAAAAAGAATCATATATGAGGAAGGCAAGAAGCTGCATTTAGGCACTGATGGCTTTAGTACTATGACGACAAATGGCCCGTGGAAACCAATGCGTCTTGTTCCAATCCACATGGTCACCAGGCAGAAAACAAGTTATATGAAAAATAGATAAAGCAAAACCTTGATTTCATTGCCCAGTTGATCCTAACCTTGGACCAAGCAATTATACCAAGTAAACATTAATTTGCTTCTGTAGCAACCAGAGTTTATCGTGCTCAAGTCTTCTTCCAGAGGAAAAGAGTGGACATTACTGACAAGCAGCTCACAAGATGCTAGAAGTGATAGATAAGGCATGAGAAATATGTATACCAGTGTAAGCGATACAAAATGTTGTCCACTCTGAACGACTCAACGAAATGATAATGAAAGACGTTACCAAAAGAATTACCTGTCAGGAGTCCGGCTTGATCGACTCCCACTGATAAGCCAATCATCACCACCAGAATCATTGTTTCTTGAGCTTCTAGACCAGTTGTTCTTGGTTCTGAAACTTTGTCCACCTCGGCGGAAGTTATCCTCATTGTCCAAGTTCCGACCACCCCATCTCAGAGAACCTCGTGATCCCCTATTTGGACCCCCTCGGGAACTCCTGTCCTGATTGGAAAATCTACCATAGTAGTCACTTGCAGGAGCATCATCTTGTAAAGGTGGCAGCTGCCAGAGAAACAAATCCCACAAATCAAAATCACAAATAGAAACAAACAAGCTCATATTTTGCAAGTCGCATTATCAAATATCAGTGTGATTAATAATGTCTACATGGCAGCTGATCAATGTTCTTTCCTATTGAAACTTTCTCAAACATGCTCCAAATTGTCTTTTATTCTCCCTTGTGAAATAGAAAACTGGATTAAGTTCCATACAACAAGGGGGAACATATCATGTTTCCTAGAAAAGTTCATACGTATCAACTAAAACAAACAGATAAGAGTTTTGTGGCCCAATCATTTCATTTGTAACACCAAACGTAGGATGGTGGTTATAAATTCATACCGTAATATTGATTTGTTGGTGCTCTAGTGAACTGCATGAGCATTACACTGCAGTATCTACATATGCATATGGTTTTTCTCCTAACATCTGCATTAATCAGAATTTCATGCTTGGTGCAGCTTGAGCTCAGGCATCAGCATTTAGAACCCCTATATGGAGCTCTAACTGCTAGTCAACGAAGCTGGAAGCTTCCTAATCTCCCCCGGCCCCAGGGGTATTTGAGTAGGGGTTGCTGTCACACACACCATCCCGCTGCAATCCTGAAGGCTCCATAAAGTTTTATATGGAGTCAACCCTACCTGACGCTTCCATACAGTTACAAAACAGAAACTGGTGATGTTTTTTCTAGGAAGAGAGTAGACACCATTATCGGGAGAATGACAATAGGGCCACATCAACTTGTAACTCCTGAACTTTCACGGGAAGCTGTGATCTTTTTGAATTACTTCCAATGGTACAAGCAAACATATAAAGTAAATTAGCTATGATACTTCAGCACCACCAGAGAGACTTGAACCCTCAAAGCCTGTGATTTCAGATCAGAACAGGTATGAAGACCCATCACATAAACCTACCCTCAAATGAAGTGCATGTGAAAGTTAAGACAATTGGTGAAATAACACTTACCTTTGTGATTTTGGTTAAGGTATTTCCTGGTGGTATCTGCTTGGACAGAAGATCTTTAGCAATCTCTTCAGGCAAATCAAATACTGCTGCTTGGACCTAGAATGACATATATGACAAAGATTAGAAGAACATGTACTCCTAAGGATAAAGGTATGCAGAAGTTAACTGACCATGAGAATATACATTCTTTACAGCTGCTCAACTTACGCAGTTATGGTTTGCAAAGGTAACAGTGAAACATTCATGGAGAGAAACAGTATACTGCAAATTTATGCAGGCAACTAGCCACAACCAACAGAAAGAGCAAAGATTATCCTATGTAGCCAACAATAAGCCTTCAGAAGCCATAGACTAACCTGGCTATTTGAATTTTTTGAAGTAAATTTTATCTATGAAAACCATGAAACTGCAGTTATCTTGTTTAGATGAGAGCAGCGAAGTGATAGCAATAGTATTTGACATTGGTGGTTCTTTGAACAGTGAAAATCTAGTATACCGTCAAGACCCTAGAAAAACACTAAAAAGATGATAGTAACCTGGATATTTCCAAATCACGATAGCATTCTTTAGAGAAAACCCTATTTATGGAGACCCTGGAAAACCTGGTCATCTCGTATGGATGAGAAGCAACACAATGATATGGTTAATTTTTGCTTTGTTGTTCTTTGGAGCGTGGGTATACCCTATGTCACACAAACACCTCTAGGAGGTGAAGTATCGGCCTCGACACGGGTGCGACACCGACACCGACTCGGTGTCGTGTAATTGCGACACAGTCAACATGTCGAGGCTGAGAATGGGTGCGGTCAACGTGTCAGAGTTTATTTTCATCCAATCATTTAGGTCGGATGTATAAAAGGTTGGACGCCTTCCTTCGCTCAGTTCAGGATAATACGTTGAACCCTCCCCCTTCGCGATTCAGCTCTTGACGGAACCCTCCTTCTTTATCCACGATTCAGCACCATTAAGCCTCTTGCCGCAGAGACTCCCTTTGACGCCTTCGTTGCTAGGCTCCCCTTCCTTATCAGTGATTCAACATCATAGAGCCTCTTGCCGCAGAGACTCTTCGTCACCTTCGTTACTGGGCTCCCCTTCCTTATATGTGATTCAGCACCATCAAGCCTCTTGCCGCAGAGACTCCCTTCAATGCCTTCGTTGCTGGGCTCCCCTTCCTTATTAGTGATTCAGCATCATCGAGTCTCTTGCATCGGAGACTCCCTTCGACGCCTTCGTTGTTGGGCTCCCCTTCCTTATCAGTGATTCAACATCATCGAGCCTCTTGCCGCCGTTGTTGGGCTCCCCTTCCTTATCTGCGATTCATCATCATCGAGCCTCTTGCCACAGAGACTCCCTTCGTTGGGCTCCCCTTCCTTATCAACGACTCATCGAGCCTCTTGCTGCAGAGACTCCCTTCGTTGGTGGGCTCCCCTTCCTTGTCAGTGATTCATCATCATCGAACCTCTTGCTGTAGAGACTCCCTTCGTTGTTGGGCTCCCCTTCCTTATCTGTGATTCAGCATCATCGAGCCTCTTGCCACAGAGACTCCCTTCGTTGGGCTCCCCTTCCTTATCAGCGATTCATCAAGCCTCTTGCCGCAGGGACTCCTTTCGTTGGGCTCCCCTTCCTTATCAGTGATTCATCTAGCTATCTAGTGATTGTTTTGCTCTCATTCTTGATGATTGCAACTCCAAAGTTTTGTTTTTGTTTATTGTATTATTAAGCCTTCTGCTCATATATGAATGTTATGACTGACTCCCTCTCTTATTTGTTGTTTTTGATATTTTATTTTTCGAATCAGATTGTGAAATTGTGAATTGAGTTGATCATAAAATGACCGACAATAAAAAAGGAAAAGAAGTATCAATTGGTACTAGCCCTACTGGGAGTTTTGGTGGAAGTGTTCCTTTAAGTTCAGGATCAACAACAAAAGTTACAAAACCTTCAATTTCAATACCTCGTGATGATGCGCCATTATGGATGTATGTACAAAGGGGAGAATCATACGAAGGTGGTAGAGGTAATACACATTTTATATATAAATTTTGCAACATTAGTTTTACACGATCATATACCAGAGTGAAGGCACATATTTTAAAATTATCAAAACATGGTATAAGAGCATGTCATATGGATGAGGATTTATGAAGATAATTAATGAAAAAGTAAGATGATTATGAAAAGAAGAACGAAAGGAGTGAGAAAGGAACAAATATTCCATTATTTGGTAGATACAAAGAAGATGCAGAAAAGAAAAAAATAGTTAATGCAAAGTGAGTTTAAAGGTTTTAAAGGAGGAGCAATTGAAAAATCATTTAATGTAGTTGAAAGGGAGAAGATTGACAGAAAGGTTGGAAGATTTTTCTTTTCAAGTTCACTTCCTTTTAATGTAGCAAGAAATCCATATTGAAAAGATCTTATCACTTCATTGGCTAATTGTAATTTAAATGGTTATGTTTCTCCAAGTTTTGAAAAATTATGAACCATGATTCTTAAAGAAGAAAAAGCCAATATTGAAAGACTTTTAGAACATAAAAAGTTTTCATGTGAAACTAATGGTGTTTCTATTATTTATGATGGATGGAGTGATATTCAAAGGCGTCCACTCATTAATTTCATTGCTTATTCAATTAGTGGCCCAATATTTTTGAAGTTTGTTGATGTATCTGAAGAAATTAAAATTGCAAGCTACTTGAAAGATTTATTTGTAGAAGTTATTAAGAGTGTTGGACCACATAATATTGTATAAATAATCATTGATAATGAAGCTAATTATAAAAGTATAGGGTTAAGTTTGGAAGGTGATTACCCACACATTTTTTGGACACCTTGTGTAGCTCACAATTTAAATTTGGCTCTTTCTCATATATGTAAGCCATTAGAAGATAAAGATAATCTTCATGCATATGAATTGTGTTCATGGATTGGAGATATGACAGGAGATTGTATAAAGATAAGGAATTTTGTAATGAATCACCATTTAATTTCAGTCATATTCAATAGACATTCTCATTTAAAGTTGTTGAAGGTTGCAGAAACACATTTTGCTTCTTTGATTGTGATGGTAAAAAGATTAACATAATCAATCCAAGCTAGGATTCATACCGTGGTAACAAGGTTGAAGATCAAGCAAGGGCCCAAGCAATGAACACTATTATTCTTAATGATTTATGGACAAAGTATCATATTTTCTTGAATTCACATAGTATATTTGGGAGACGTTGAGAGAAGTTGATAAAGATGAACCAATGCTTTATAAAGTTTATGAAATGTGGGATACCATGATTAAAAAAGTTGAGTCAATAATTTTGAAACACAAGAGAAAAGAACTTCATGAGACATCATTGTTTTATGATCATATTCATTCTATATTAGTTTCAAGATGGGACAAAAGCAACACTCCCTTGCATTGTTTAGCACATTCTTTAAATTCAAGATATTATGAAAAGAAATGGTTGAAGGAGAGCATTGGGCGTAATCCTCCTAATCAAGATCCTTAAATAGCAAAGAATAGGTAAATGTATTTGGGAAGGATTTATCGTGACTCATACCTACTTTGGCAAGTAAATTATGAATATGGAAAGTTTTCTTGTACCAGACTTGATTCACTAAAAGCACTAGAAGTAAGGGATTATAAAGATCCACTAGATTGGTGGGCATGTTATGGATTTGAGATGACTCTTCTTCAAAAGCTTACATCAAAATTATTATCTCAACCTGCTAATTCATCTTGTTGTAAAAGGAATTAGAGTACATATTCTCAAATTCACAATATCAAAAGGAATAATCTCTCCAGTAGTCGTGCTCAAGACTTGGTTTATGTCCATTCAAATCTAAGATTGGTTTCACGTAAAAATTATTAATCTTTCAAAATTGTTTTCTTTTATATTAATGATGATGATTATATTTGATCTTTTCTTGTTATTTATTTGAATATATTGCAGTGAAGGAGCATTAAAATATTGGGATGCAAACCTTAGGAATATCACTTAGATGACAGCCAAGATTTGCATACCCTTAATATGGAACTCACTGATCCAATAGTTCCTTCAGTTGATAATATTGTTGATAGTGAAGATCTATAATTTATCAGGTACATGTTCATTTCATTTATCAAACATTAATATTGTTCATAGTTGATAATATTGTTGATATACAAATCCTGATTTTCTTTTGATTGATTTGTGTATTATGATGAAATTAGTAGTTGTTTACTTGTTTTGCTTTAATATAAAGTTGTGTACTTACTACTGTCGTCATATACTTATGTTAATTGATGTCTCACTTGTTCTAGCTTGAATATTATATATATAATATATATAATATTATATACCTTAGCCGTGTCGCCGCAACCACAATTTTTGAAATTTGCCGTATCCCGCACCTGCACCCGCACCCATGTGACATAGGGTATACCATCTTGGTCCCCAGGAAACCAGTGGTGTTTCTGTGATTCTGTGATGGGTGATAGCAACATTTTGTAGGTGAAAGGATTCCCAGCTCGGGAGGGAGAGAAAGAGAGTGAGAGGTCAACCATGGTTCAGCAATCGATAAGAATTAAGTATGAATACCCCTGATCATAACATATAATTAACTATTGACTCCTGCTAATTGAATGCCACTGCCATCATGCTAGTAAGGTCCCCTTCAGTAACAAACATGAAATGATCAGTGAACAGTTAATTCTAAAAAGACCTAACGGATATATGTTGCCCATAGTAATCAGTGTCTTAAACCATATGCATCTGCAACCTCAAAAACTTGTGCCTCAACAATCTGCCGATGAGATACTTACTCTTTCATCTGCAACTAAGTGAATTTTCCCCACTTCATCTGCAGCAGCAGAAAAGACATCAGAGAGAAACCCAGTGACAGATCTTGCAGTCAAATATCCCCTTGAAAACCCTGGCTCACGAGTCAGCTGCAACGTCACCCATCCCTGTGGCAGAACCATGTAATAGCCAATTAAAAGAAGAGTCACATTTGGTTTGTGTTTTCTTTTTCTCTGAACGGGCATATTTGGTTTTCTAAGAACTCAAAAGTATCTAGCATGTGAGTGTGTGAAGATATATATATATATATATATATATATATATATATATATATATATATATATATATATGTATATATATATATATGTATATATATATATATATATGTATATATATATATATATATATATATGTATATATATATATGTATACATATATATATATATGTATATATATATATACACATGCATACATACATATGAATATTTATAGACACACATAAAGAGATGATGCACCTAAAGATGGTCACCATCTTAAATTGTTGTAATTTAAATATTTCGCCAACTACTTAAATTCATAAAATGTACCTAATAGTAATAATTGCTCCAGAAACAGAAGTAGAACACTTCAATTGTGGCAGTGGGAGTAGAATATGATGAAGAAATGAAGTTGAAGTGAAATGCCAATGCGATGTTCTCAAAAAAGCATCAAATGCTGGGAAGAAATAATAGGACACTAATGACGTAGGCCAAGCTCCCAACGATATGTCACAGACATCATTGGTAATGACAGGCCTCATTTGGGTTTTAGTGGACTTCACTACTTCAACAGATCACCCCAACCGGAACTAGTGCTGACATATGTAGATATGATGTCTCCACCTCTTATGGCTCTCAAGCCTCAGAGGACTACACTAACCTCCCCATGAAATTCATTCTTCAGATGGTGAATGTGTGTGCTTGCATGCTTTACTCAAAGGTGCATAAAGCACAGTGATCGTGGAGAAACATCCAACTTACAGCAAAAACTAAAATTTTGAACTATTCAACAACTCAAGCATCCGTAGACAAGAAAACATTTACAGCCTGCATGAAGTGAAAACAACAAACAGTACAATGGATCCAGCAGAGCTTGTTTTGGTGGTAAATAAGAAGAAAGTGAAGAACTCTACTATATACCTGTTCATGGGAAATAAGAGAACGAGAAGAGGGAGGCTGAGAGAAACCGCTCAGGTGAGCTAAAGCAGCAGCAAGGGCAGTAGCACCTCGTTCTTCTGTCAATCTCTGTGCTGTTGGAAGAAAGAAGTCTATTGATTCGGTATGCACCCCATTCAAAGTAGACACAACCTGCTCTGCTGACGATTCCAAAACCTCTTGTATCTGAGGTGGACTAATATATTCAAATTTGCAGCCAACATCACGCTCAAGAGATTTCACGGTTCTTCTTTGGCTACTTGTAAACATCAAAATTGCGTTGCCTTCCTTTCCAGCCCGTCCCGTGCGACCAGAACGGTGGACAAATGTTTCTGGATCATTTGGTAGTTCATAATGGATAATCTGCACAAGAAACATAAGGGCATAGATTAAAGGGGCATGCCATCCCAAAATAAAAGAAGATTATGTAAGTCATTTATTCCACTTGCAGCATTGTCCAAAAGAGCCCAATGGTAAAAGGAATATCAAGCACGAAGGATTAAAAAAGAATTCAGTGAGAGAGGTGCACAGTGGTGGAAGTAAACCCCATGGATGAAACTTGAGAATGTGGTCCTTTGGTTCAGAGGATTCCTTCCCTGGTCAACCAAAAATAAAACCGACAAACAGATGCTTGTTCCGTTTCTGACATTTAGAGTATTATGCTTGGCCATTAACCCTTTTTTTTCAACCAGTTTCACTTCTACCACGGTTCATAAAGAAGAACTAAAAAGTAAAAAATTTACAACAACGGACTGCAAAGTACAAATGGAACTTGTATCAACTTACCAAATCCACGTTGGGAATATCAAGACCACGGGCAGCAACATCTGTTGCAACAAGCACAGAGAATTTGCCTTGGCGAAAGCCATTTAGCGTTCTTTCACGTTGATACTGAGATATATCTCCATGCAGTGCTTCAGAAGCTATACTATTGGTTAATGCCGTTGATACCTCATCGGCATCTCGCTTAGTTTGGGTGAAAACAATGGTCTTCCCACCTTTAGCATAAACCTGGAAATAAAGGAAAATTCACAGAAAATGAGATAATGAATCAAAAGACGATCATATAAACTTACGGAGCATTCAGAAATCAGCTTAATAAACAACAACAACTAAGCCTTTTCCCATACAGAAATCAGCTTAATAATATTAGAAAAATGAAAGCGGAAACATGAAGCTTTGGAAATGCGCACATACAAAATTAGATCAATAAAGTTTGTATTACGTCTGACAACTAAAAAAAACATAGAGCGTAACCAGTTAATTGTCAGCATTAAGAAACCAGGGGAACGCATCACAAATGTAAAATCAGGACATCTAACAACTTTAGATAATCGTTAGCAAGAGGAAAAACAAGCCAGTAATGCTGGAAACATATGTAAGAGAGAGCAGAGAGCAGCAAATTAATAAAGATACTATCAGAGTCTAGTAACGTTTAGATAAATAAATTTCACCCTAGTAGTACAAGTAATGTGTAAGCCATAGTCTGAATATGGACTGTCATGCCACAAGCATTGACGCAATAGCAGTTAAGCCTGGATTAGCTTTAAAAAAAAGACATGGCCAAATATGTATTTCCATTTTCACATGGCATCCAGACTCCACGGTTTACAAAGCCATGTGAAGCACTTGCTGATTCGGTTCATCTTGATACAGCGTGGCCAGTTTAAATCCTCCATTCTCATGATGAAGCTGACACTAGGACTATTATTAATGCCATTTTCCGAGAGCTGGTAAAGCCAAAGGAATAAATCGAGTAACATAGTTCTCTCATTACAAGAACGGAGCAAAGACACTGAGGATTTGGATAGACAATACATTTATTAGAGTGAGACAACAGTGCAGGAGTGTTGGAAGTCCTTAATAGAAGCCATTATGAGGTCTCAGTGTTCAGCATTAAAGTCTAATGTATGCTCTCATAAAACATCTGATCATAATGTTTCTCAATGCATGTGCATGTTGTGTCTGTATTTGTTATGCACTTGGGTGTTTAAGTGTAAATAGAATCAGGACACACCGTGATAAGATCCCCAAGGATTGTTCGCTTTGAAGTGGCAGTAGTAGCCACTGCATAGAGCTTTATTCCTTCTGCTAGCTTTTCTTCCTGGTCACCAACCTAAATAGGTAAAGAAAAAAGATTAGACAGAATTTGAATTCACTCCTTTGAAGAAACATAAAAACATGAATAATACTAGCTTAACATAGCTAACATGCTGTAGACTGGAATTAACTGATGTTCACATGAGAAATAACTATAATGCAGGACAGAGTACCAGCATTCACTTGCTCCAACTTCAAGAAGTTTACCTGTGCACAGATTCACTATTCCTGTCTAGAGCTACATATTCATGCATTTACAGATCCTACATATGTAATTAATACCACTTGGGGAGATACATATTTCCCTCTTTCTCATTAGGCATGATGGGAGAGGGTTGCTCCACTCTCCAATCCATTAGCCTTTGCATGATGATGGCAGTCTGCCTAATGCTGTTCTCTTTTGGAAATCTACAGCCCAACCATGAAAAGGGATCTCATAGTGCATCTAGAGCACTATTGGTGCCTGTGGGTCCAGACATCACACTAGGTGATACAAATAATTGAAAGAAAAAATAAATAAACATGTAGTCGTCTGCTCAAAAACTAAGACCAAAGCATGACTATGTTTCCATCAGTCAGCACTTTACGCAAAAGAAGATGACATACGTGAAGAAGTAGGAGTTCATCCCTTAAGCAAAAGGCAATGTCTACAACATAGGATAAGAATTACCTATCATTCAGTATGGATTTACCCTTAATCAAATGATAATATCTTCAGTACAGGATAAAGCAATACCTAGCATTCACTTGTTTCAGCACCAGTGAGTTTACCAATGCACAAACTAGTTCTTAGATATGCATGACCACATGCATTGACAAATGTGTGAGTGTGATTAGCATCAATTAGGAACATAAGCATCATACTTTTTTCTCATCAGATGTATATTAAAAACCACGGTAGCATCATTTACGGATAACATTATGAGATGGCCTGCCACTGCCAGCCTTTTAGGGACATACATAACCTAATACGAACAGTTACTTTGTAATGCATTTCAAGCTAGAGATAAATGAATGTTAAGATCCATAATGCAGAAAACAAACAAAAATAAATAAATAAATAAAAAGAATTGGTTCCACAAAAAGAAAAAAATTGCAAATATCTACATAGAAGTAGTTATATCTACACCCATAAAATTCTTCCTTGAAGAAGGATTTGAAGTGAAGAAAAAGCATTGGTTCTTTAACAGATTAAAAATAATCAGAAAAGAATGTAACCAAGTCAATCGTTAGAGGATCAGCCAAGTATTTCCTCGCCAACTTCTTAACCCAACCAGGCATTGTTGCTGAGAAAAGCATGCTCTGCCTCTCAGATGGAAGCTTCTGTAGAATGACTTCTACATCCTCCTCAAATCCAACTGCAAGCATTTGATCTGCTTCGTCAAGAACCAAATATTTAACTTCCCCCAGCTGAAGACTGTTGCTGTTAATAAGATCAATTATGCGGCCAGGTGTTCCGACCACCACATCAACACCACGAGTAAGAGCATTTTGTTGGACATTATAGGAAACCCCACCATAGACACAAACAGTCCGAAGGTAAGGCGCTGATTCTTGTATTTCCTTTTCCACTTGCTTTGCTAATTCCCTAGTCGGCGCCAAAACCAAAACCTGGGGAAGGCGGCCTGACCGTCTAAAAATTAAAGCACAATTCACTTGTAAGTTTACAGACCAAACAATTCTTTCATCAACGATCAAATTAGAAGGTGAGGAATGAGCAAGAACAACAAGGAAAAGAAAGAACAGTGATACCGGGTAAGCATTTTTCCTTCACCATCTAATGTCAGTCGCTTTATGATCGGGATGCCGAAGGCTAGTGTCTTGCCAGTCCCCGTTTTTGCTCGGGCAATAATGTCACGTCCTTCCAAAGCAGGGACTAGGACAGCTCTCTAGACATGCACAAGAATGACAAATTTTAGTTGTCAATAACACTTTCGTTGAGGCGACTTTTTCAAATCTCCTGTCTTTCTAAGTTATCATATAAATGAGAATGGTAAGGCTCAATACTTTTTTCCTTGGATAGATTACCCGTTAACTTATTCGTAGACAGTTCACAGAAAAACCAATCAAATTTCAATAAGCAAACTGAAAACCACCTACTGATTGTTAATGAGTAGTTCGTAGAACGTCATCTACGGTAACCAAACGGATGCTCTAACTTATAATTTCACTAATCTCACCAACTTCCATTTCAACGAATTAACAACCAAAAGAAGAACGTACCACATAAACCAAGAAGTTAATCCACTACTCCAACAGTACCTGAATTGGAAAAAGGTGCGTAATCCCCCGCTTCGCTAAAGAATCGATGAGCTGTTGCGGCAAATCCAAACTCGCAATAGCAAGACCGTCGTCCTCGCCTCCCTCGGCGTCTAACTCACTCCCCGAGTCAAATTCATCCTCATTCCCGACGTCGAGCCTCTGCTTCGGCGTTAACCCCCCGATCCCCTTGAACGCCTCTTCACTCAAAACAGAGTTCGGCGTTGCTATGGCCGAGCACGCCGACGTGAGACGCACCGGGCGAAATCCCAACCCCTTCGGCAACGACACCGTACAACCGTCCCGGGAACTCAACAAAGGGGACGAAGGCGAGCTCCTCCGGGCGTGGTCGAGAGGCAGCGTCTGGTATAGAGAGGAAACTCCCAAAATGGAGGCCATGACAACGAATTAGGGTTTCCGGGAGTGACTAGAACTATTTCTGGCTTGCTGGAGCTTGTGTGGAACTGTGCTTCGAATGAAATGGAGAGACGAACAAAGAGAAAAACAGAGAGAGCGAAGAAGGGAAAGACGGAATATGGAGTTTCAGAACCCTAGACCATCAAAGGAGAGGTAGAAGAGAAGGAATGGAGTCGATAAGGCCACAGAACGTATGGCCTGCCGAACCTCTACCTTGGTCTCCCGCTCTTACTATTTATACGAGAAAGGAAAGGAGGATAGCGTTCGGGCAGAGACGGTGGTGCTTGGAGGGAACCTTTTTACGCTTGTTACCCTCGTCTTTTCTTCAATGACTGGTGTAGGCTATCTAATGTATCGTGAAGGAAATATCGTAGTTTTTTTCCTTTTTTGAGGGGCTTCTTTATTATCTTCAAAACTAAGTTGGGACTTCTATGTTATAAATATAAATCTTATATATCTATAAGTTTTTACATATGAGTTTTATAACGCTATATGCATATGTGTGAATATATGTATATACAAGTTTATATATTTGTATGGATGACAAGCTTATAAGTTTATATATATATATATGAGTTTTGTAACATCATATAAAATGTAGACAGTAGAACCAAATAATCCGATGGCACAATACATTGTATTTAGTAAAACCTAACTGTGGTTAAGAACCGAACCGACCATAGCACGATCTTGTTCGATCCTCTCGAAGTTGATAACTGGGACTAGTGATTTGCTTCGAGGTTGAGACTAGAACTAAATTATGAAGTCCTTTATTGAGATGTTGAGATGAGAACCAAACCAAACCATGAACACCCCAAATGGGAGAAACCAAGCGCATGCAACCTGTGCTCATCTTATGAGTCAACCCGAGAGAGAAGAGAAATGCTCAGCAATGGCATGCTAATCTCTTAATATTTATTTAGATGTTCCAAAAACAATCTATTAAATGTTTAAAGGGATAATGTAATAGCTTGTCACAAAAGTGGTCATGCATAACCCTAAATTTTTTGTTTAACTTTTTTCTAGATATCGCCGGTTTTGGTTTTCCTGAAACCACGAACCAAGATCAGGTTGGTTTCAGTCTCGGTTTGGAATTGTTAGTTCCGGTTTCGGATTGAGTCTTAAACCACTAGGAAACTGGCTTAAATCATAAGGAGAGATTTTGAAAAAACATATATGAAACCTGTGATTTAAAACCATCGGTTCCGATTCTGTGGAAGACCGAAACCAAAGCTCTCAGTTTTGAATCTGGTTCTGGTTCCAGCCAATTGCTATCGTGGGATCAATTCCAAACACAGTCATGTCTATTTTTTTTAAAAGAAATACGTCTTGTAATTTAGCTTGCAACTGCATGAGCATACTCCGAGCAAAAAAAGAAGAAGATGTTTTTTATTGTGGATGTGTCGTGTCATTTCATGCTCGTGTCAAGAAAAGGTCAGTTCAAATACAATCTAATGTGTCTTGTGTCGTTTGGACAGACGCTAGACGATGTTTTGAACTTTTCGTGTGGTGTTCATGTTGTGTTTTCAGTTTACCTAACTTGGCGCTTGATGTTTTACGTCTGTTCATATTGTGTCGCAGGTGAACCCATGCGCGAGCCAACTTTTTCTTTATTGTCAATTCAATGGACATAAATGTAAGCTTGCATCGGTGGGTTCGGTTCAATAACCAAACCAAACGAAATTAACTGAAAATAAATTAATATTAAAATTGAAAACCGAAAACGAATCAAATTGTATAAGTAACCGAACTGAATCAAATTATTTCAGTATGTTCGCTACCGTTGTTAGGTTTGGGCTGGATATTTGAATTTTAAGATATACATACATACATACATATATATATATATATATATATATATATATACACACACACATACACACAAACACATATGTGTGCAGACACGTCTTCCACACCTATACCGTTTACAATTAACAGGTGACTGAATGTGAAAATCGTGTCCAGTATTGTGTCTTTCTATTCAAGAGAACCATTCACTGCAACTCCAAACTATCCACTTATATTTAGCCTGGATATTTTTAGTCCATGTAGAGTGCAAATACTGTGGTTGGCAATGTTCTATTCGTACCTACTTTGTGGCAACAGTGTCTTCATTCGAGAATCAAGAGGAGAAGCCAACACAAACATGAAGACCAGTGCTGGTACTGTCTGCCACTGGTGGCAAGTCAGATACAACCCGAGAACCCGAGACGAACATGATAAGTTCTTGTTCTTATGTTTGTCTCTGCCAAAGCGACACGCAATATCGTACGACTTTCAGGTTGACCTGCTTTTGACATTAAGAACACAACCCAAGACACGAAACTACCACCCCTACCTGCTACATCCTCTGTCTGGCATGGGTTGTATCTTATTCCACTGGACTCAATCTGAAGGGAAACGGTTGGTTCAGCTCGATTAGGTTTGTTTATGAAAAACGAGGACACTGTTAGGATGACAAAGCTGGGTTTTTTCATAATGAAAAGAAAACTAGTGATCCTATGCCTACTTCATATTAATTATATTAATGTTCAGCAACAAATAATACAACTTGAAAGAAGGGTGTTTGATTGTGAGGCCTAAATCTATGAAACTAGAACTTAAGATTTAGTTTATCTCGTAATCAGATGTGGGTATCAATCTACCGTACAAATCGGGATCGTACGATTCTACTTTTTATTGAATGACAAAGTTACCTTACAATTAGGCCTACAATAACAGTCATGCAAGCTCCGTCTCACAATCAAACACCCCCTGAAAACGTGGAACATCAAAAGGTCGATGTGTAAGGATGCCTCCGTTTGTCCAAACTCTACCTAACATCAGCCAAAGAGTCATATAACTTGAGTTCAAGCCAAGGTGAGCATAGAACTGAGTGAACCAAATAGTTTTCAATACACGCAGGCATCTTCATGCACACACACACATACACACAACGAGCAAGGCTGGATTCTCCTACCACCTTATATAGAGTTCATCCAGAACTTCCCACCACGATCACTATTTCTCAAGTTCTAGTTGGTCTTCTTCTGGCTTACTCGTTTTTTAACTATTTTATCTAGTAAACAAACAACTATTTGGTTCACTCAGCCGGTGAGCTCAATACGAGCTAGTTTAACAATGACGCAGGCACGTACCGATAAGTGGTGTTTGACTAGCCAGGCCCACTGGGCCAAATTCATCTAACATGTATTTTACCTGTAAAAAAAAGAGGGGTGCTAGTAAATGTACTGAGACATCTCAAACATTCATTAAAAGAATTTTATTACCATGGTGAAATCTGTCTAAAGTAAACTTATTTGAGCTCGGAAGCTTAGGGGGTCAGCTCATGTTCGGGTCATTCATATCATGAACCAAACAAGAGGGAGCTCATTGCCCGCTGAACCCAACCGAACCATGAGCAGCTCCTTAACGGGTTAACGGATTGGGTTGGCTACTTGAATTCTTTGATGCTATAAGCTTGATCTTATGCCATATTAGCACTTAAACAATATATAATTTTTCAATTGTCTCCCTTTCTCTCTCTCTCTCTCTCTCTCTCTCTCTCTCTCTCTCTCTCTCTCTCTCTCTCTCTGTTTCACATATGCCTATATGTATGTATGTATATATAGGCATGTATAGAAAGAGTGATTGAATCCAATTCCCTTTAATGGTGTTTACTCATGCCTGATCATTTCTTTTTGAAAGCAGGTTTATTATTGTGAAAACTTTTAATTTTTTAAAATTATATCACTCAAAAACAATGTGAACATGTTAGAAATAAACATATTCTGGTTTATATATATATATTTATAATTTTAATAATACGAGTGAGATGGGAAGTAGCATAAATGCAGTGTCTTTACTGTCAGGAGCATATCAATAAGCATGGCCATAATATAATGCTAATTAAATTACGGGTCCCTATTATTTGATGCGTGGAAGACATATCACCAAGAAATTAAGAAAGCGGGTAGCAAAATAATGTCAGCCACATGCTGGAAATAGTATTTCCATGTTTTAAATTCATCCATGCGAAGTGTTCTAAGATTCACAAAAGTACTTGTGCATCAGTTCTAATTATTAGTTGCTCTCAATCAAACAATGATGATATAAAGGATGTCATTAAGAATCAAACAATGATATATGATTAGATCCTACCCATATTTGTTGATTCCTGTGAACTCATTATTTTTGGGCGAAATTAGTATAATTTTAAAATTTGTAAGAAGTTTTAAAAAAGTATGAAAGATATTTTTATTACACTCACGACACCCAAAATAATGGGTGTGTACGATCCAATCACTCTCTCTAGAGAGAGAATGTAGAAAATGTTCACACCCATATATACTCAAATCCACTTAAACATTTTCATCGTTTGATTTATACGATCAATAATAAAATTTTGAATTTAAAAAATTAAAATACACTATCATACTTTTTGTACTTTACATCTAATATATATATATATATATATATATTAAATATTTTTAAATTCAAATCTTCACTATTGATCATGTTGATGAAATGGTCAAAATGTTTAAGCCAATTTAAGCATGAACAAGTGTGCATATAGACTATCCTCTCTCTCTATATATATATACATATACATATATATACATATATATATATATACATATATATATATATACATATACATATATATATATATATATATACATATATATATATATATACATATATATACTTTGAATTTGCTTGTTTGTTCATGCGCAGCTTGGTGACAGAGCGACTATAAAAGTTTGTCAAGTCTTTCTTTGTCGATTAAACTCGGTGGATCAATCTAAGCTTAATCCATGGTTGTAACCTGAATCAAGCCAAGCCGAGAGAGACGAGACTGAGCCGGCTTTGTTTTACCAACTCCCAAATACGAGCTAGCCGACAACGTTTCTTAAGACAAAAGGTTTTCTCTTTTCAATTGATGACCGGGAACCGCAAACAATGCCTCATCACGCGCATCTCTTTTCAAATAGTCACCGCATGTGGACTTTATTACGCAATGCCATTTCGCCATAGTTGACCATCAAACCCGACTAATCGGTATTTCTCAGAAGGGATTCCATCTTTGAGTATTTACCATTTTCCTCCTAATCTTTTACTAATCAGTGGGATCAAATTATCAATGGCACTTTACTCCTTATATCGGTAAGACAATTTACTATTGTAAGAGGAATCTACATCAAGAGTACTCTAGCAGCTTTCCTTCATCAAGCAAGGCATACTCACTAATTTTAACACTAAAAATTGTGCGTATAAAAGCAACCAAGTTATATAATTGTGGCCAAGGTGGCTTCTGGTTTGAAACCCATTTGCAGGAGGCCCCCTGAAGGATTTTCAGTGATCAACTAAGTTTCATGGTCAATTGATGATCAACAAAAGGTCATTTTTAGTGTATGAACTAGAGTTTATGTTGTTTGAAAAATCCCTCAAATAAAAACCCAATCACGTTCGAATAATCCAGGCAATTAGTAATTCTTTTTCATCATACGAATCCAATCCTGAAGTGGAAAATCCCGTGATGCCCTGTATCTGAACCTAAATGCACGAGTAATACTTTTTGTTAATGGAACTCTTCTTGGTATATATATATATATATATATGCAGTGGTGAGTATAGAAAATAGTTTTAGAGGAGGCGATGTACATATTTCATCGTGTTATGGGGGCAAAGCATGAATCTCAACCATATATTTACTGTAAAACTTAGGTTTTACAGTAAAATTTCAAATTTTCAGCCGGGTGGCCGCCTCCCACCCATACATGTAGATCCTCTATTGTATATGTCTCTCTTATTGTGGAGAATGACTGTCGTTTTTAAGTTCCTCGGGTTTCTCTTTGGTAGTTCCCATACTATTACGACATTTGACATTACCAATCAGATACCGTTAAAGATGGGACTTTCGTATTATGGTCTGTTACTTTATGTAGTTTCATCTCTTGTTCATATGAATCCATTGTTTTCGTGTTACTTTGGGTGGACGAGAAGGCAAGTTTTTGGTGTCGTGTTAGCGCCAGTTTTTTGTGTTACTTCCCAGTCCCGTCTACCATCTTCGTGTGTGTGTGTGTGAGAGAGAGAGAGAGAGTGAGAGAGCGGTCAATTATCCCCATTTTAGTAAACGTTAGTTGATCCCTTTATTTGGTCTCTTCATGAACAATCCGATACTCGTTAATTTTTTTAATAAAGATCTTCTTTTTATTGTTTTAGTGTTTAGTAGTTGGGTGGAGGTCCAGCGGAAACAGTAGTGAATATAAGAAAATGGGGCAACATTTAGGGAGGGGCAAATAGCCCACGGTTATCTGGTGGGTCTATAGACCACGTATCTGAATGCAAGTATGTTGTTCCCTTTTAGTCTTCGGTTTAGAAGAAGACCTTGAAAGTTTTATAAGAATATAAGATAAATTTTCATTTTATCTTTTCTTTTTTCAATAATTTTATTAAATTTGTAAATGATCTCACTACCTCACATACAAACTAGTTAGCATGTGTCCGAGTGTGCACAAAACCATTACCGGCGTTGCTAAATAAGGATTGGTAAGCACTCATAGCTTTAAGCTCACCTGGCTAAGGGGCTGGACTGGCAAGATGAAAGTTGCGAGTTCGATACACAAAAACATACTGGGCTTGGTCTCCTCATTATAACGAATACAAGAGAAAACAATTTACATTTGATCCCACTTAATATAGAAAAAGGCTTAGTTATGTTTGTTTCTGAAGTTTAGATTAAGATATATATATTTTTAAAGACCAAGACTACAATTTTTAGGATAAAAGAAAGGACAAGATAATCAAGAAAACATTAAGTATTATCACTAACTAACTAACTAACTAACTAACTATATATCTCTATATGTAGAGAGAGAAAGAGAGACCGATAGTGGTATATGTTGAATGCAATTATTAAATCTCCTCAATGAAAAAGTAAATTGTACCATTTTGTATTAAATATGAGTAAACATAACGTTACACACTGCTTTTTAAGTTTCAAATCTAGCACAACGATAAAATCTATCTTTTAATTTTAAATTTTTATGCGGTGATAGATATTTGAAAAGATTTAATCATGATTCCTATTTTTTGTATTTACCACAAGTTACTATACTTCATGACATGTACGGCTTTTATGGGTCAAAACATTCTTATTGAACAAAACCATCATTATCATATATATACGTATGTGATTTTTTAGGTAGTTTTTGAAAGTAATTGTGATTTTGATACATGAAAGGTGATGGAAAGCCGTTGAAGTGGCGGAAGGTAGTAGAGGCATTCGTACTCGTTGGGATAGACGACGGCTGAGATGGCAGAACAAAATGGGGAGAACGCAACGGATAAAAGAAAATAGCACCACTGAAAGGATTTGAAGTAGTTAGGGTAGACATGGAACAAGCCTTTTCCCAGGAAAAATTTTCCTTCTCCCCTATCCGCAATTTTTCTTTTCTTTTTTCTAATGTTGGGTCTCGCCATTGTGTTTCCCTTTTCATGATTTCGAACATTCTCACAGTTAAAACTCCGTTTGGTGTGCCGAAACCTTTCATTCTTTTCCCCTTCGTTTCCTTTCCTTTCGAACACTTTTTCTGCTCTAGGGGCGAAACCCGTGTCTAATTTCTTTCCTTCTCCGCCAAACCAGAAATTTTGATCGAGGACTATGCAGGAAACCCGCACCTTCGTGCTTTGTTGGTGGGTTTGTGGTTCAGTTTCGTTTTCGGGACGTGTTTTCCCTCTCATTTCGTTCTTGAATTAGGGTTCTGTATCTACTCATCCTGCATCGCTCATACTATCTGCCATTGGTGCTTTTAGGCGCCAAATTGCGATTGATTGTGTTCCTTTTGCATTTTGGTACTATTGCCTAAGCGTCGATTAGGGTTTCTGGTTGTTGCTGATGATTGCAAGTGATTGCCTTGCGTCGCGGGAATTCTATCCTTTGGCCTCTATCGGCTGGAGGAATTCGGCTTGAATAGAGGAGTTAGAGATTTTCTAGGTGACCCTTCACTCTGTGTTTGGAAATTTTGCAGTGAAGTATACTGTTCTTGTATTTCAGATCGTGCTTGTGTTGATTGTGACGTGTTTGTTATGATGGGTGCAGCAAAATTGTGGATGGTTTGTTGGTAGAGCGTTAAATGGCTCCGATCTTCTACGTTTTGGTGGCATTGCCCTGTACTTTTGGAGCTATCGCTTTGGCGGTTTTGCACATATACAGACACCTTTTGAATTACACTGAACCCACATATCAACGGTACATAGTTCGTATCATCTTCATGGTTCCAGTAAGTTGTACTTCCAATGCTTTCATTTGCTTTTCTGATTCACCGCATCAAACAACTACTTTCCCTTGTGTTCTTTTCAGTTTTTTATTTTATAACATAGACTGATTATGCGGCAAAATTAGGTCGCAAGATGCGTAGGAATGATCCATTGAGGTTTCTGGTTTCCCCTTAGTTAGTGTCAAGTGTTTGTAACTTAAGAAGATGGTTGTGGTTTGGTTAGGCGTAATTACAATTACCACGATAGGGTTTTCGCTTTTCTGGCAATGCACATTGGCTTATTGGTGATTCATTAGCCGGTGCCAGCAGTAGCTACTAGTTTATCCTTAAAAATGACTGTATGGGATAAAAATAACTGTTATCGTTACCATCCTTGATAAAGTAAGATGTGAGTATATGAAACCATGTCTTATCTCTGTTTCTCTTTGTGCTAATAAGCGAATGCTTTATCCTTTAGGGAAAAAAGAAAGAAAGAAGAGATCGATCATGTTACACCAGTTGATCAGCTCTTAACACCTATGTTATCAATAGTGGGCGGGAGTTAACTCTCAGTCCTATAAAATGGTACTGGAGAAATTGGGGATATAGAGAATTTAGTAGCGTGCCGTACTAAACAGTAAATTTGAAATAGAAAAGATTCATGAATTTTAGAAATTAAATAAGAACATATGTTCAAAATATTTATTATAAACGTGAATCCATGTAAGCAAAAAAAATCTACAAGACACGTAATTCTTGGATGTATTTATAAAATTTAAAGCATCGTTAATTTTACATACAATTTTCATAAATCATTAATGATTTTTTAAAGAGATAAATGTATTTGTATATAATGAATAAATTTGTACATCACGTAGACATGGAAAAACACATAATATGAATGAGAGTGAAAACAGAGACGTAAGAGAAGAAAGAAGGGGGGAAATATGAAGAAGATGAGGAGGAAAGGAACAAGAGAAGGGGAAAGAGAAGAAAATTTAAGAAGTAAAAGGAGAAGAAGGTTAAAGAGAATAGGAAAGATGAGGCAAAAGAAAAGGCATCAAAAGCAGAAAAGGAAAAAGAGAAGTGGAAGGAAAAGATGAAAAAGAGTCTCTCACCAACAAAGTGGTAGAAGTTCACTGCTATTTTTGGGCACCAACAAAGAGTCTGATTTAGTAAATAGTAGGAATATATCGATCAATATTTGTGTTATCGATATCATAGCTTAATATTAAGCCAATCTGTTCACCAAGGTTGTAACTTTTAAATCATGACCGTCATTATCCTCTGGGGGCATCTCTTTCTCAAACTTACCCTGAACATATATGGGCTTTAGAATCTGATTAATGATAGGAAGGGGAAGCCAGGGTGTTTCAGGTACCTGAATCTGGGTATAGTGCTCATACTTGGTTTCTTCATTCTTGGATAGTTATCACATAGTAACTAGTCTCATATTTATTAGTAATTTTGTTTGTTTTAATGCAAATTTTCTGTTATTTTCAAAGTTTGAAACTTGATTGCATTCCATTTCAATTTTTTTCCTCTTCCCTCTCCTGAGGACTTACCACTTTGTTGTGCTATTTCATATTCCACTTATTTGTAAATTATAGCATGACACTGTTGTGTTTCAAGATTTGATGGACTATGCGTATCTTCTCTTGACAGGTATATGCAATGATGTCCTTTATGTCCCTTGTTCTCAATGACAAGTCGATCTATTTTAATTCGATTCGGGAAGTGTAAGTGTGTACTTTCATTATTTTGCATGATCTCTTCAATAATTTCCTTTCATGTGAGACCATCTACCTTTTTATCTTTGGGCATGCCATCAACACCCAATCTACTACACATATATTTTGTGGCACATATAAAACATTGTAATCTGTTTTGCTGCTTCTGGCTGTTTGAACTTTTTCAAGATATGTGGTATGTTTAGTTGACATGTTCTGCTGCATATTATCTTTCTTATGTTATATACCAAAATATATACTTTAATTAATACACACTATTAATTTTTTCCCAATGCAAGACTTCTGGAGTCATAACTTTATCTGTTGGTTTACTTTTAGGTATGAAGCATGGGTTATTTACAATTTTCTATCTCTATGCCTTGCATGGGTAGGAGGCCCTGGTGCAGTTGTATTGAGTTTAAATGGTAGGCTTCTGAAACCATCGTGGATTCTCATGACATGCTGCTTCCCTGCCATCCCTCTCGACGGGTATGTATTCTACTCGAAGAGCATCATGAGTTATCATTTCTTGGTTTGTAAGCAATTTCTTAGTGGTGGTAATTTGTTTTCCTGAACAATATACTGTCAATTGGTGAACAGCCGTTTTATTAGGAGGTGCAAACAAGGTGCCTTGCAATTTGTGATTCTCAAGCCTATTTTAGTTGCAGTAACCTTCGTGCTTTATGCAAAAAGGAAATACAAAGATGGCAATTTCAGTGCAAAAGAAGCCTATCTGTATATCACAATCATATACACCATCTCCTACTCAATGGCTTTGTATGCTTTATTCCTGTTTTACGTGGCATGTAAAGATCTGCTTCGTCCATTCAATCCCGTTCCAAAGTTCATCTTGATCAAGTCGGTTGTTTTCCTTACCTATTGGCAGGTAATTTGCTGGTTTATAACTTTTCTTAATTATGTTCTTTTAGCATGAATTTGGAGAACCCATGCAGTGGTAATGATTAGAAAGGGGATCATGGTTATTGCTGAATTTGTCAGTTGAGGGCAGTGATTGGTTTCCTTGATGTTCATATAGCAAGTTTGCATCTAGCTTTTCAGAGATTTGGTGAATATATATATATAGCATGGGAAACGGCACAAGTTTTGCTAATCGATGGATATTCCAAAACATTTTACAATCCAAACTTCTTCCGTGTCTTTCACTAAACCTAAACCAATGTATCCTCTTATATATATATATATATTGATTGGATCCTGCCCACACTGACACCTGCTCACTCATGTCCACCCATTGCTTTTGGGTGGCATGAGTGTAATAAAAATACGCTTCGTACTTCTCCAAAGCTCTTTAACAATTTTGAATTTAGACTCATGCCACCCAAAAAGAATAGGTGCGCATGAGTGGGCAGCTGTCAGTGTGGCAGAATCCAGTTTTCCTATATATATACACATACATACATACATATTTGCACACTCTCAATTACCTACTTGTGGTGTCTGTACACATGTGTTGCAGGATGAATTCTTGAAATTCTGAAATCATGTAAGGGATCACCCCACCCTTGCATGGCGGGTCCCAAGCCTGGATAAAGGAGGAGGGTTGTGTTAGGCTTCTGACAGCCAGCGTAATACTTTGTCGGACTTATTTGCCATGAATTCTACAAATTATGATAGGGCTCTATGGAAACAAAGAATCCATGTAGCTGACCCCATCTTGTATGAAAAAAGGCTTAGTTGTTGTTGTATGTATTTCATATATTGAAAATGATTAGAGTCCTGACCAGTGAGGGTCTTCTTTTCAGGGGGTTTTGGTTTTTCTTGCTGCCAAGTCTGGAATCATAAAGACTGCTGAAGAAGCTGCTGATTTTCAAAATTTTATCATCTGTGTTGAGATGCTTGCTGCTGCAGTGGGGCATCTGTATGCATTTCCATATAAGGAGTATGCTGGTGCAAATATTGGTGCTTCTGGTGGTCTAACTGGAAGTCTGGCTCATGCTTTGAAGTTTAACGACTTATACCATGACACTGTTCACCAGGTCAGTTTGAATTTTCTCTGCCTGACCATTTATTAAGATCTGCATTACTTTTTGCTGTTGAGAAAAAGATATTTCAGTGTGAAACCCCATGACTGCACCATCTGGCAAAGTGCTTCTTCTGCTTATCGTGAGTCTGTCACATGATACCAATATTATTGCCTTTCGCATCCACCCCTGCACCTCACGTGCGCTCCTAGAAGCTTCTTCATTGTTTAAGTGGTATTCACTGGCTGTCTGCATCATATCTAGGTGCAACATCCATCAGGACAAGCGGTTGGATCCAGCCCAAGGCATCAAAGCCTGGTTAGTCTGGAACTACTCTTGGGAAGGCCTAGCATCACACACACACATGGGCGCATGCATACACGTACTCGTGCACACTCATGTTGACTCTCACTCATATGTGTAGTAATTTTTTCTGAAAAAGATTGTGCTTTGATATGCAAAATAACTTCTAGTCTTCCACTTACTCATTTTGAACATCTCTGTGGTTTTAATTTCCATGAAAGCAGGCCTCATCTATTAGTTTACCATGATACAGGAGTAAGACTTGGTTCAGAGCTGGACTAAATTGGAAGAACTTAATGTCCCACTAGGAGGAATCTACATTTGGTACATGGAATGCCCAACCTGAGGTGGGCAGGGTGCACAGCCCAAACGTAGATAGCCCATATCTGCTCTGAGATTGAACAGTGTACTGCACTTTGTGCATGCACTATAAGGTCTGAGACTGATTAATGTTATCAAGGGTCCAATTTAGTACGCCGCAGCACTATCTAGCAATAGGTCTACTTGCCCTTCCTTAGGTCCATCACAGCTCTTTTCGGCGTTAAGCCCCAGCTTGACAGCAGATCTGTTGGGCCCCAAAATTAATATTTCTTTTGTTCTCTTTGTTCTTTTCATTTTTGTGCCATGTTATAGGATCATATTACATGACAGGTCCCAAAAGTTTATAGTTGAAATTATAGTCTAATGTGTGTCATTTTGCTCCAGTTTGCCCCTACGTATCATGATTACGTGCTTTACAACAATGAGGGCGATGAGGGACCAAGGAAGTATCGGTCGCGCACATTTGTGCCAACCGGCCAGGAGATGGATGCTGTGAGGAGGAAAAAGCATATGCTTGGTTTCAAGCTAGACAATGTGCAGCTTTCTAGTGTTTCCTCGGGAACCAGCAGCCCTGATAAGAATGCTGCAGATCAGAAGAAGCCAATAGATCCGGAAGCTATGCAGTCTTCGTTACTATCTGATGCTTCAAGCTACTCCCGGTCATATGACCTCTCACTCATAGATGTGGATTTAGGCAACTTGCCTTCGAAGGTACCAGCAGTCAAAGATTCTGGCTCTCGGTGACATAGGTTGATGCTGCCCAAATCAGCTTATATTAGATTTTTGAATGCCCTTATCTCAGTCAAGTTTAACATCAATGGGTACGCAAGTGAGCTTCTTAGTTTGTCTGCTGAACTGTTTCTGTCCATTGTGTTCATGAACACTGTTGTAAAGCTTTGGTTCCTTTTGTCCACCTTCTCTTATAAGGTTACATATATGTCAATGGGATACCTCTTTTCCAAAGTTCTCCAAAGAACCTCCCTCGGTACCCTATCTAATTGCTTTCTAGGTCATGTAATTTTCAGTATTCGTTGGCCTATATTGCTGCATGCGTGTGAGTGTGCACTCGTTTGAATGTGTGTGCGTGTGTGAGCGTGCACTCGTTTGAATGTGTGTGCGTGTGTGTGTGAGGGAGAGAGAGAGAGAAGAATTACTTTGTAACCTCTTACTATGCACCATGCATGACGTGCGCATTTGTTTAGGCACCCCAAAGGTGTCTCTCCCCTCCTTGTTGCTGAATTTAAACATATCAGCCTGCTTAACTTGGTCTATTAGAAAAAAAAGGAATGGATACGGTCCTTCATGTTTGCAATTGTTATCAAGGGAGGAGATTCATGCTACTCCAGGATTCTGATTATTATAAAACAAGGTTTGGTTATCAATTAAATTAAAGTAAGATATACCTTTGATAAATGATCGAAATAAACGTCTTTCAGTTACGACACATGAAAATGCTTTCACTTTCAAACCGAGTTCATGATGGGACTTGAAGTCCTAGTATTTCACTACATATATATACGCACATGAGAGGGTCGGAAAATGCAATGCATTTTTCTCATATCGTTGTGTTTTGAAATTCTTTTGTTGAACTACATTAAATTAAATGCAATGAAAGCCACCACCAATACATATGGGAGACCAACATTTTTTTCACTTTTCTTATGTATGTTGGGAATGCTTAGCGTACTTTTGGAGTACCTACTATCATGATGCTAACCTTCGTATTGCCATACGCCATTGGAATAGCCTACCAAGGGATATTCAATGGTGGTTCTACGGGAATAGTATATATATAAGTTGGAGGATGCAAACTATTCATGTAAAAACCTGGTATTTGCTAGTACCATTATATGCTAATATACAACAACAATAACTTAACTTTTTCCCATACTAGATGTGGTCTCGGCTATATAGATTCTTTGTTTTCACATAGCTCTATCATGTGTCATGCTAGTACTTAACTCGATATAAACTATATTGTTTTGTATAGTTTCTTTCCAACAGTTTCATGGTTGTCTTCTTCCTCTTTTAACATTTTCATAATCTACTATTCATATATTCTTACAAGAGCGTCCTTTGGTCGTCCTTTTACATGTCTAAACTATCTTAAACAATTTTCTCATTTTATCCTCTATTAGTGCTACTCTCAATTTGTTTCTAATAATTCCTTATGTGATGACTCATCCATCTCAATATCTTTATTTATGCTACAAACATCTTTTGCACATGTTAATGATTAACTGCCCAACACTCAAAACTATAAAATATAGCAGGTCTAATTGCTGCTCAATAATATTTACCTTTTAACTTTAATGATATCTTTTTATCATACAAAAAACTTACATCCTTTTAACTTGATACCCCTCTCCATTTTAACCAACTGACATTAATTCTATGCGTAACATCTCCATCAATTTTTCCGTTATATTAAAAAATTGACTCTAGGTATTTAAAACTTTCATTCTCAGGGATTTATTGTGTATCAATCTTAATTTCTAAGTTCTCTGAAGTACCCAAATGATCAAACTTACATTCTATATATTCTATCTTTTTGTACTAAGTCGGAAGCTTTTACTATCTAACGTTTCTCCACAGTTCTAATTTTCTATTAACTTTTTCCTTAGACTCATCTACTCATACAATGTCATTTGCAAATCACATACACTAAGGTACCTCATCTTGAATATGTTTTGTTAACTCATCAACGATTAATATAAAGAAATATGGACTTAAAGTTGATCCCTGATGTAACTCGGTATTAACTTTAAATGAGTCTGTCATTCCTTCATGAGTCCTCACACAAGTTTTTTGTACCATCGTACGTGTATCTTATAAGATTTATGTATGTCAATGGGATACCTCTCTTTTCTAAGGTTCTTTAAAGAACATCTCTTGATACTCTATTGTAAGTTTTTCTAGATCAATAAATATCATGTGAAGGTTATTCTTTTTCGCTCTAAAATATTTCATAAGACGTCTCAATAGGTGAATCGCTTCAACACTAGATATGCAATGCATGAATCCGAATTAGTTATTTGTTGTACTCGATACTTATCTTAACCTATGTTCGATAATTCTTTTCTATAATTTCATAGTATGGCTCATTAACTTGATACCTCAATAATTCGAACAATTATGAATATCTCATTTGTTCTTATATATAGTTATAAGTGTACTCGCTCTCCATTCCTCGGGCATCTTTTGGGTTCTCAATATTTCATTAAATATCTTGTGAGTCAAGTGAGTCCTATATTTCTTAGAATTTTCATACTTCTATAGAAATATTGTTTGGTCTGACAGATTTACCGACCTTCATATATTTAAGAATATATTTGACTTCATTCTTTTGAATACACCGATAGAAATTGCAGTTTATATACTTTTTTTATTTGGCTAACGCTTCTAAGTTAATACTAACATATGTATTTTCATTAAAAAACTTATAAAAATAAATTTTTTATCTATTTTTGATATCATCATTTGCTACTAGAATCTTCTCATCCTCATCTTTGATGTATCTAACAAAAGTAAGATCTTTAGGTTTCTTATTTCTAGCATTAGTTATCCTAAAAATATCTCTTTCACATTCTTTTGCGTTAAGCTTTTTATATAAATCCTCTCAAATTTTGCTTTTGCTTGACTAACATTCTTTTTTGCTTTCATGTAATTCTAAAATTTCACTAGTCTTCGTAGCATAATATAATGTGTAATTCTAAAGTTTCACTAGTCTTCGTAGCATAATATAATTTGTAACATACTTTTTTTGTTTGATTTTATATTGTACTACTTCATTCCACCACCAAGGTTCTTTTTGTGCCAATACGCCTCCCTTAGATACTCCTAAGACATCTTTTGTCACTTTTCTAATATGTATAATCATATTATTCTACGTATCATAAGGTGTACTTATATAATTCCAAGCATCTCCTTGAAGAACTTTTGTTTAAATATATCTATTTTCTCATATTTGAGATTCCACCATCTAGTCCGAATAACTCTATTCACTCTATTTTTCTTTATCTACTTTTTAAATTACAAATCCATTATTAAAAGTCAATGTTGAGTAGTTAAGCTTTCTCCTAGGATTACTTTACAATCTTTAGAAGATGATCTATCCTTTTTCCTAAAAAATAAATAAATCTGTGTTTATGATAAGTTATTCTTATAAGGAATTAAATGTTCATCTCGCTTTTTTAAAATTATATTGAATATAAAGAGATCAAAAGGAATAGTAAAATTTAAAATCTCCCTACCCTCCTCATTTATATCCTCAAAATCATAGTTTCCATGAATACTTTGATATCTTAATGCATCTTTACTGACATGTTCATTTAAGTTTCCTCCCAAGCAAATCATCTCCCTTTATAGAATTATTTGAATTACCTTATCTAACTCATTCCAAAAAACCTTATTTATACTATCTTCTAATCCTAGTTTGGGTGCATAAGTACAAACTATATTCAAAGCTTCTACTCCTAACACTAATTTCACCATCTTAATTCGGTCACCATATAGTCGTATGTATACTAAACTATCCTTTAAATCTTCATTTCTAATAATACCGACTCCATTTCTCATCTTTTTCTTTACTGAGTATCATAATTTAAAACTTATTATCAATCTCCTTTCCTTTTTCTCCAACCAATTTTGTCTCTTGTAAACATAGAGTGTAAATTTTTCTTCGAATCATAGTATCTACGACCTCTATTAATTTGTTGGTCAATGTTTCAATATTCAAAGTACGAATACCAATCTTATTATCTATGACTAATTTTCTTACCCCCTGCATCTGTCTATACTAAAAATGCGGAGACTCTTACTGTAACTTGTTCACTACATTCGGGCGATAATGTAGCGGGACTAACTTATTTGCCCACACACGTTCATGACGTGGGAACCTTCCTCTCTGTAATTGATTCACTACATGTCGAGCGAAGATATAGAGACCTTTGCTTACTTTTGATTGCATTTGGATGCTAAATTATTCTCGTAAATTTCAACACTTCATTTCGAGAAATGAATGGTTGAGTTGTGAATTAAAAAAGATAAAAAAAGTATGTGATGGTTACATAGGAATGTTAATTGCTTTCCCATCTTCCAAATCATGAACATTCGACCAATAGTGATCAATTGTTAGACATCACTCAACTTTATATATATATATATACTTGCACTTACGTAGATACACAGTAGGATACTCTAAAAATACTCTTAAAACACTTTTCATGGTCCGAGAGTACTTAGTGAAAAACAAGCTTTCCGTTAAAGACTGATATCCTGCGAGAAATAAAAAGGTCACAGCCGCCTTTTTCTCCAGGGAACCTGAACCGGTACGTTTTCTTTTTTAGAGAATTTCTCCAACTTCTGCTCAGATCTAGCCAACAATCCATATACTCAAAATCCACTTTTCTTCACCGGGTACATTACGAGTACAGTTCTCCTAAGAGGTCATTATTCCAAATTTCATGTGTACATGTTGACACGAAAAAAAAGGTGCTATTCGAATTGCTTTGTCATTTTTGGCGACAACAGCACGTATAGAACACAAGATCTTGCATAGAGAAACCATATCTTACCAAAGGCACCTGTGGCTGTGGGCGTAGAAGAAAATAGAGAATAGAATTCAGATCATGTAAGGAGAAACAGAGATCAATACTTGCATGCCTTGTTGTTGGCGTGTGGGATCGATTATGCGGGCGATCTGTTCTGCAACATTTAGGAAGATTCATCCTTCCTCAGCGGTTGCAGCGATCCCCTGGCAGTGGGTGCTGCCTTTCGGCTTGGACATATGGTTTTCCGAAAGCATATCCGATGTTCTCGAATATATCCCATCTATTGACATCCCTACAGTGAAATCACCCTAACTCAAGAGTTTTGATTGATTTTGTAGATCCAATGGATTCAATTAATGCTGTCATAATAGAAACTGTTGGCATCTGCAATATGTATTAATCACTTTTACTGATCAATAAGTTTGGATAAAAGAACAGTAAGTTTTGCCAAATCAGTAAGTGGGAACAGATCAGTATGACCATCTGATTCGGGTCGTAGGATATGAAAAGCCAAAACCATATCCCATGTAGACTGGACACTCAAATATTTCTGTTTGAAGCTTTTGCTCATTTGATTCAATTGATGAGCTGAAGGATCTTTCGTGGCCTAGGAGTGGATCATATTTGGCTTGGAAAGTAAGAACTCTTGGACTGGATCATGTTTGGCTTGACCCATACAAGAAACAACACGACACAAACATGATCCGAAACACAACACTGCTTGCAATGAAACATCTCAAACAAAAAAACCGATGGACATGCATGACCTGAGAAGCCCGTGTTCGTGTCAACCTAATGTGCAAGCGAAAATGTAGTCATGTTCATGTTGAGTATCTTCTGATTCTGCATGAAATGACACGACACGGCTCATAGCAAAGAATGGTGAATAGGAATGGCAAAGGGACAGGGTGAGTTGGGTTTCCACTCCACTCGCACCCACCATGCCCTCCTAAATACACCCCGCTCCGCCATAGAATCCTTCTTATACACCGTGCCCTGCACTGTCGTGTGTCTTGGGGAATCAAACCTGCACTCATCTCTCTCATTTTGTTACAACTCGACTCCGTCCCAGTTCAACCTATAAAAGCATCTTTTAAAGAAAAAATTTAATATTATATATTTTACATAAAATATAAAGTTTTGAAGTTATTTTATATTATTAAATTAAAAGTTATTATATATTTATATAAAACTATCCATATAAGCATAAAAAAAACTTATAAACGTATATATATATATACTCTGAGACAGGTCTACTGCAAACCCGCCCTGCCCCGCTGCAAGGCTTGGACCTGAAAACCTGTTTTCATGCGGGATGGATCGGAGAGAGTACCTTCTGGGCGGATTCAATATTCCATCCCTAATTGTGAACTCCCTGCCTAATTTGTTTTTGTTGACTATTAAAAAAGAAAAAAGGCGAGAGGTTGGCTATTGTCATTCTGGTACAATCCGATCAGCTGTCATCACATATTATATCAGCGTAACATTAACGAGATGGGTTTCTTTAATATGGTTTCTGCCGTTGTCATATGTCATATGATAGAACAGAATCGCATCGTGCTTTCATGAAGATGTTCATCTTCATTATCTCCCTGGCTAAAGAGTCAACCGCTGCGTACACGCAATTAACACCACCTAACCTGGCTAGCGGCTCGTCGACTGACAAGTTGAAGGTCACGGGTTCGATACTCAGGGGGTCACAATTTTCCTTTTAATATGACATGAGATTCTCCTTTATCCCTTTCCTTCACACCAATAGCACAGACACACACATACACAGAGAGAATGTGCTTAAGCAATCCTTCCCTCATTGTGGTCAACTATATATGTCAAACTTGTAGGAAGGTCTCTGTTAAGAATACGAGGTCCACATAGTTTCGAATCCTTGATTCACCATTGACGTGTGTGAGCAACTCTATGATGATAAGAACGAGATTGCTTGCGACTCAAACCCCAGAATGATCATGATGAAGATAGGGATATGACGCATCATCCATCGATCAGCAAATACCACACTTTGATGTTGATCCTGTCATGTCATCATCCTCTCATTCCATCCTCCAATTGCTCTGGTCAACCCTTCCAAATGATGAACAAACACTTTCTACAAATTAACCAAGGAAATATCTTTAATTTTGTCATTTTTTGGTAAAATTTAGTAATTTATTTTATGACAAAAGAAGCTTCTCTCTCTCTCTCTCTCTCTCTCTCTCTCTCTCTCTCCTTGACGTGTTGCCTACACTAGGCGATGGCTGTCATTGTTGTAACAATGGAAGCTCCTCATTCTTGGTTTGAAACCACCCTTTGAGCCCTTCTCAGGTTCGTGACTTGCTTTTCTGTGGTCCATTTTACTATGTGCTCTTTGCCTTCTAGCGCCTCCATATAGAAAGGATTAAGCCTAAGGCACCGAGTACAGGAAATTAAGCATCCCTTTCGTGTTGGTTCTGATCAAAACTTTGGCATAATGGGCTCCCTAATGGCTGGTTGGAGTACACCATTCCTGGACCCTGATACAGGTGAGCTTCAGTAGCGGTGCATATTGACGCCTTGAATATAGGTAGAATCATGCCGGCAATAAAGCAAATGATCAGAAGGTCAACGATGACCAATGAGATGATGCCGGCCGTCGTTGTGTTATGATCGATCATAAGGCGATGGCGGCAATAACTTGATGACGGCCTGCATTGCCTTACGATTGTAAGCTGTATGATCTCTGATCGCATCTCCTTGGAGAGCAGCTGATTCCCTCTCTCAATACATGTGCATAGATCGAGCTTTAGCTGACATTTCATTTTTGAGTTATTTTCTTGCCGAGATCTTTTCTGATGCTATATCTCTCTCGTCATGAAAGTTGACATATCATAAATATCATGTGTATCTGTATCTGTATTAAGGTGGCATGGGTGACATTTTTTTCCTACTTCATCATCCTTCTGATTCACCTTTTTCACTGCATGGTTCATCTAGAAAGGAACAGATCCGCCACCAAAGAAGAGATCGAGAGTTTTTGGAAGATGCAAAAGATGGAAGAAGAAGAAGCCACAGGTCAGGTGGGTAAATATCGATTCTGTGCACCCGAAGACACGTTTTTGCATTGGAATTACGTTACTATCAGATCTTATTTCTGCAGGAAAATGATTCCCAGGGAAAGGAAACCGAGACACAGCATGATGATCCAAACACTGACCAGGAGGCGTCCAACAAGGGAGATGGCTGGTAAACCCCAAGGAAATTTAACATCTATCTCAACGATTATTTACATGATTATCAGGCCCGAGTTCTGATACTTGAATTGCAAACAGGTGGACCAAAAGCAAATGGGCTTATCTGAACGAGCCTCCAAAAGATGATCCGACAGGCAGATCTCACAAATACACAGCACAGTTTCATGTCGCCGAAATGACTACTAAGAAGAGTGTCTATGCAGTTTGATCATCTGTTTTGTGTCAATGTGAATATAATGAATCACACAGAATAGGAGATTGTTGTTTGTAAAATACGAAGATCTGTACTCTAGAGATTGGTTGAAGGAGTGGGAGTTTGAACTTATTCATGAACCAATACAATTAGACCACAAGACTTCCATTTACACAGAAAAAGAATGGCTCAGATTTCAAAACAATTTAAATTTCGATCAATGTCATCCACGAATAATGTTAAATTTCACACTCCTAGAAGATAAAAATTCGACATACAAATGAATGAAGTAGCAGGCATATCATCTAATGTAGATTATCTATTAGTTTATTTTAGGATAACGCAAATAGCCCTAGTAGCAACATGTCGCTCATGGCGAACTTATTACAAGGATATTTTCTTACTATATACATTAAGACCATATCTCTCATTTGCACCATGGAAGCTATCAAGGGAAATTTCTCAACGATGGCATGCCGGCATACTCTCCGATCCTGCATTAGTTTCTTCCCCTTATAATCCTGAACAATCCATCCTGGAAAAACACAGGCACATGATCAGTCAAACCAAAGCCAAGCCTTTTCCAAGGCTAAGTAGGTCTGGATGCATAGATTCTTAGTCAACCATTGAGATCGATCATAATGGTCATAAATTAGAGGGTGATGATGAAACTTACTTCACCTCAGTGCCTACTCCATGAATTTACAGCAAGCTGCAATCAATCCAATTCATATAAATATACATTCAATGAGAAATTATAAAAATCAGAATACAGAAGAAAGATAGGTCAGAGGCAAAAAAAGACCCAGTAATCCTCTTCATCAGTAGTTCCCCATCCAATTAGCTTAACTACATGGCCACCCTGCGAGCCACCCCACATGTGAAAATACACACCAGACCCGTAGTAAGGCAAGTCCTACAAAGCACACAAGATAGATGCCATTCATAAATTTACACAAACCAAAACATTGGTCGAGAATTGAACTGAAAGTAGATTTATTTAAATATTTTCTACATTATAGATGACAAAAACCTCATTTATTACTGCTCATATTTGTTTTTGATATAATGGGGAGGCTGAAGACCTTCAACTTATGAGTCGAGATATGATTGTGTTTAATAACAATAACATAAAGAAGAATGTTTACTGGTGTTAAATAACAATAACATAAAGAATAATGTTTACTGGTGTTATGTTTGTGTCAGAACTTCATCTTACATCGTAAGCGATGAAACAGGCAGTCACTGGACCATTCAAATATATCTCCTTCGTGATGATGAATTGGTCTAGATGACCAAGATAGTATCTATCTTCACTGAACCGCTAGGACTGAGACCACGACTCGTTCTTCACCTTACACTTTCGTCTACAACGGGGAGTCTGCCATTCGGGGTCACAATTATAACCGTGATCGCATCCATAAGGATCAAATAAGGATCACACTGCATTACATATTGTGCCACTGTTAGAGTTCTCTCTCCCTCTCTCTCACACACACACATGAAAGATGAAAATAAAAGAAGCCTTCATTTGTCAAAAGCTAACATAAATGAGAAAATACGGTACCTCTTCTGAAACAATACCTTCGTTACTAAGATACTTAAAGGCATTGATAGGAAAACCTCCTTCACATCCGGTTCCGCAGAAGCGACCACAGCATGCCAGAATATCATTCACAGAGAGATCAACATCCTTGAAAGAAAATGAAAAATCATATTTAGGAAAACAAGAAGAGCACAGAAACTTTTATGAGAAAATATGACGGTAATTTACGAAAACAAATCAAACCTTATTATGGTGAATGCAAAACCGATCCGTAAGAACATCCACTGTACTGAATGCCCAACAAGATCGACAATGACCCTAATACACATTGACTGTAAGTTTTTTTTTGGATACAAAGGGGAGGCTGAAGCTAGATGCACACCCCGGGTACCAAACTCACGACCTTCGACCTCGTGAGTCGACCCCTAGGCAGGTGAGCTATAGCTATAAGTTAGTTAACACGAAACGAACCCAAATTGATGAGACAAAAGGCTGTAAATATGTACCTAATCGGAATGATCGGCATCACAAGTTTTAGTTATGGCAAAGGAGAAATTAATTATCAATATTTCCGCAATTGAATTAAAAAAGAAAAAACCCAGGTAATTTACCAATTACTCTCCCGATCGATTTGCATTGAGGCCATTGGCTTCGTGCATCGAAGTTCGTTGGTAATTCAACACCGAAATCATGAGTTCTTACAGGATAAGACTTCGAATTATTGGGTTCTAATCCTCCCAGCACGTACTTAAATTGACCGACCTAAAATCCATGACAGATAATACACCACTTAACATGTTAACAATAGGGAAGATTAATTAAAGTCCTCAACACAGATTATAAGAACTCACTGTATGATTTGCAAATCGAGGATTGATGGAAGCTTTCCACAGAGCATTTGGATGCGAATTTATATGTTTCACTACTGATTCCTACAGAACAGAAGATAAAACAAAAAACAAAGGCCTTATAAATGAATAACCAATCAAAGCTTGTTAAATAATTTATCATTACAACAACAACTAAGCCTTTTTCCATATTAGATGGGGTCTCTACTACATAGGTTCTCTGTTTCCACATAACTCTATCATGTGTGAGTAGTTAACTCTATATAAACTAGATTATTCTTTATAGTTTATTTCCAACTTTTGTGGTCATCTTCTTTCTCTTTTAATATTTTCACAATCTAATTTTTCATATCTTCTTATGATGTATTCTTTGGTTGTCTTTCTACATGTCCAAACTACCTAAAACAATTTCTCTTCATTTTATCCGCTATTGATGCTACTCCCAATTGGTTTCTAATAACCTCATAGTGTATATAGTCTTTCCTTGTGTAACCACTCATCCGTCTCAACGTCTTCATTTCTAGTACGAACATCTTTTGCACATGTTGATAATTAACTTTTTCCTTGACTCGTCCATTAACATAATGTCATTTACAAATAACATACACCAAGATACTTCATCTTGAATATATTTTGTTAACTCATTGTAGACACGGAAAACCTCCGCCTCCCTGGTTTCTTAGGCCTGGGGCGAACCTTTTCGTGTGTCTAAGTCCTATTTGAATAAACAGGGCGTGCCAGCTAGCTTACCTAAGCTAGCGAAGATATATTTTAACCTGACTTCTAACGTGGCGACTGTGAGCAAGCAAGCTCTTGTCGTCGCAGACCTTCTTGCACCGATGCGCAAGGGTCAGTCTGTACGCTTTAAAAATCGAGTTTTGGGGTAGAAAAAAAAGCCTACGAAAGCGGTTCGAGGTGTTTGATTCGGGTCTTATTTGTACGATTTAGATCACATGGATTTGCACGTGCCTAAGTCTTTCTTTTTATCTCTTTATGGGCTACCTAGGTGTGTGTTATGAACACTCCACTAAATGTGGCGAATTTGAGCGGGAGTACGGGGTTTGCTTCGATGCAATATGCGTCCTAACTTGTGGTATGGCGTAGATGCAATGCAAACTCACGCTACTCCAAAGGGAAAACCCGAATTTAAAGACAATACTGAAGGAAAATGACTTAAGGGAAATGACTTGAAATGTAAATGCCGAAGGGAAATAACCGAAGGGAAATGACTTGTAATGTAAATGCCGAAGGGAAATACGTATATAAGGTATATATGGGCTCTTACTCGGGTCTTGCAAATAAGAGCGAAGGCTCAATGTGTGTGCGTGTTGAATTGAAAGACTACACACACGACATGAAATGAAACCCAAATATAACTTGCAATATGGCCTTGATTAAGGTCTTGGGAATAAGAGTGAAAGCTCAATGTGTGTGCGTGCTTGAATTGAAAGACTACACACACGACATGAAATGAAACCCAAATATAACTTGCAATATGGCCTTGATTAAGGTCTTGGGAATAAGAGCGAAAGCTCAATGTGTGTGAGTGCTTGAATTAAAGTACTACGCACACAACATGAAATTAAACCTAAATATAAATTGCAGTATGGCCTTAACTAAGGTCTTGGGAATAAGAGCGAAAGCTCAATGTGTGTGAGTGCTTGAATTGAAGTACTACGCACACAACATGAAATTAAACCCAAATAGTATAGCACGGCCCTTACTTGGGTCTTACAAATAAGAGCGAAGGCTCAATGTGTGTGAGTGCTTGAATTGAAGTACTACGCACACAACATGAAATTCAACCCAAATAGTATAGCACGGCCCTTACTTGGGTCTTACAAATAAGAGCGAAGGCTCAATGTGTGTGCGTGCTTGAATTGAAAGACAACACACTCAACTTAAACAAAACCCTACGTAATTTAAAGTATATACATAAATTTATATATAAAGGGCTGATTAGGCCCGTGTGTGTTCAAAATCGTGCACAACTAAGAGAGTGCACGTGTGTGTGGGTGTGCCAAGCCACGTTATTACAAGCGGAGGGAGATAATGCTCCGTTATTACAACCCCGTATCAAATTGAATTCAAGCAAGTCTACAACTAAGGACCGAGTTAGGCACTTACTTATAGCTGGTCCGGAGGTGACTTGCTCGAGCGTGAGCTTGACTTCGCCTTGGGCTGCAAGAGGGAGCTTCTCGGAGTTGAACGGCAAGGGGGGCTGCTGGCCGGATGCCTTAAGTGTGCAGGAAGGGCGCCTTGAAGATGGCCGGCTGCTAAGAATGGGCTGGCTTTGTGTGTTGGGCTAAGGTGACTAAGTAGGGTCACTAAGGGAGGGTGTAGTATTAGGAAAGATGGCACTAAGTGGGAGCCTAAGGGAGTGTCTAAGGGAGTGCCTAAGGCTGACGGGTGGCTGGCCGAGTAGATGTGGTACAGTCAGTTGGAGTGGCCGACTAAGGGAGACTTGGTGGTGGCCGACTGCTAGGGTGGCTAGGTAATGGCGAGGATGGGAAGGGAGCTAGCTAGGGTGTCGTGTGAGATGGAGTTAGGGGCTGGTGGAAAGTGTAAGGGACAGGTCCTAGGGAGCTAAGTGGAGTGGCCGGGTGTCGCTAGGGGAAGTAGTTCTAGGCGGGTGGTTGAAGTGACTAAGGTCTGGCCGAATAGGTAGGGTGACGGATAGGTGGTGTTAGGGTGAGGTGGTGGTGGTGTAGGTGGCTAAGAGTGGAGGGGGAGTGAAGAAGAGGTGGAGTTTAAGGATAGGGTACTAACCGAAAGGGGAAGAAGGCGGTGGATGGAAGAGGGGGCAGTCGGGCGATTGGAGTAGATGGGGTTCGGTCGGGTGGAATGGTGACGATGTGGAGCTTGGCTGGAGCGGTGGTGGTGGCGGAGGTGCTTGGCTGGGAGGCAGTGGCGCAGGTGGAGCAAGGCTGGAGGTTCGACTGGAAATGGTGGCTGGCCAAGGTCAGCTGGAAATGGTGGACCCCAAAAGCTGAAAAACCCGCCCACTAGGGGGAGTTTTATAGCTTTTTGAAGGGCGGTTGGGGCTGGTATTGAGGAGGTGGTAAGGTGGTCTAGGGGTGGTGGTGTGGTGATAAGGTGGGCTGGTTTTGGGGAGGGGCCAGATATTTTAATATAAGAGGTTTTGGGTAGATGGTGTGCTAGGTTTAGGTGGGGTGGTTTAGGGGTTTAGGGTTTAGCTAGGTGAGTTGGTTTTGGGGTGAGGTTTAGTGAGGTGGGTTAGGTGATTAGGCTAGGATTAGGTTAGGTTTAGGGAAGGATTAGGAAAGTGGGTTAGGTGATTAGGTTGGGATTAGGCCAGGATTAGGGAAGTGGGTTAGGTGATTAGGCTAGGTTTAGGATAGGATTAGGGTAAAAGGCTAGGATTAGGGCTTTTTTATTAGGGTTGGTTTAAGGAGCTCCCTTTGCATTACCCATAGACCTTGTTGCATCATGTTGGTGCAGCCCTAGGTTAGGTTTTGGCTAATTACAAGCTTAAACCCATGTTAATTAGGCTAACCCACATGATTAACCCCAAACTTGACACACAAGTCAAGCTTAATTACAATCACACTCTAATATTATCCTCCTCCACTCTCTCTCATGCCCATAATCCCACGTGAAATTCAAGTGGGCCTCACCTCCATTTATGAGAAGGTGATGTGGGCCATGGACATGGATATTGGATTGGATCTCTGGATCCAAATCCAAATCCAAGTCCACACATGGGTTTGGATTGAGATCTGGATATATATGGTCCAGATCCGATCCAAACTGAATTCTAACTCCTTCGGGCTGTGTTCGAAACGAACGGTTTGTGCGAGGTCTGGCAACATCAGTACTCCGTCTGCGTTGGGTCTTCGCCAACATGATCGTTCGCTTCTGTTTTCGTCTTCCGAAGCTGATTTCAAGTAATGTTTGATGATAACAGGGTCTTAGACGTTCGAGATCCTAGGGGTGGATTCAATACGAGAGTTGTTGTGCCGGGCTCGACTTGTGCTCCGGTTTCGGGCTCTCTTTAGCTTTTTTGGTCCTGTCTTGATTAGGCCAAGCTGCTTTGGGGTTTCAAAATGTGTTTTAAAAGGTTTTTAAAACCATATTATACATTTTTAAAACATATAAAGTTCAAAATATATGTACAGGGTTGTCTGGAAGGCTCTTGGGTTTTCAGACTCAAAATAGCTCTTTGGGGCTGCTTTTATAAAACCAGGTTTGTTTTGAGAAATTCGTGGGATTTCGGGGTGTTTACACTCATCAATGACCCATATAAAGAAATATGGACTTAAAGTTGATTTCTATTGTAACCTAATATTAACTTCAAATGAATTTTCATTCCTTCATAAGTTCTTACACAAGTTTTTGTACCATCGTGCATATCTCTTATAAGATTTACGTATGTCAATGGGATACATTTCTTTTGCAAGGTTATCCAAAGAACATATCTGGTATCCTATCGTAAGTTCTTTCTAGATTAATAAATATCATGTGAAGGTTTTTCTTTTTGCTCTAAAATGTTCCATAAAACTTCTTAATAGATATGTTGGGTATGCATTCGAATTGGTTCTTTGTTGTACTCGATACTTATCTTAACCTGTTCGATAATTATTTCTCATAATTTCATAGTATGACTCATTAACTTGACACCTCACGAATATCTCACTTGTTCTTATATAGAGGTATAAGTGTACTCGTTCTCTATTCCTCGAGTATCTTTCGGGTTTTCTATATTTCATTAAATAGTCTTGTAAGCCAAGTGATCCCCATCTCTCTTAGGATTTTACATACTTCCATAGGAATATTATCTGGTCCTACATATATTTAAGAGCCTATTTGACTTATAAGATTTACCAACCATATATTTAAGATCCTATTTGACTTTATTTTCGTAATACACCTATAGAAATTATAGTTTATATACTTTTCTGATTTGGCTAACGCTCCTAATCTAATATTAATATTTTTATTTTTATTGAAAAACTTATATAAATAAAATTTACATCTATTTTTAATATCATCATTTGCCACTAGAATCTTCTCATCCTCATCTTTGATGCATCTAACAAAAATAAGATCCTTAGTTTTCTTATCTCTATCCTTAGCTATCATAAAAATATTTCTTTCACCTTCTTTTGAGTTAAGTTTTTTATATAAATCCTTTTAAATTTTGGTTTTTACTTCACTAATGGTTTTTTTGCTTTCTTCTTTGCTTTCTTATAAGTCTCTAAAGTTTCACTAGTCTTCTTAGCATAATACAATTTGTAACATACCTTTTTTGCTTTGATTTTATCTTCTACAGCGTCACTCTACCACCAAGATTCTTTTTGTGTCAATATGCCTCCCTTAGATACACCTAACACATCTTTTATCATTTTCCTAATATATATATAGTCATATTGTTCTACCTATCCTAAGGTGTACCTATATAATTTCAAGCATCTCCTTAAAGAACTTTTGTTTAAATGTATATGCTTTCTCACATTTGAGATTCCACCATCTAGTCCGAATAACTCTATTCATTTTTGTCTACTTTTTTTTACTGCAAATCCATTATTAAAAGTCATTATTGAGTAGTTAAGCTTTCTTCTACAATTACCTTGCAATCTTTAAAAGACAATCTATCTTTTTCTTAAAAGAAATCAATTTGTGTTTATGATAAGCCACTCTTATAAGTAATTAAATGTTCATCTCATTTTTTTAAAATTGTATTGGATATAAAGAGATAAAAAACATAGTAAAATTTAAAAATTTCCTACCCTCCTCATTTATATCCTCAAAACCGTAGTTTGCATGAATACCTTGATATCCTAATGCATCTTTACCGACATGTTCATTTAAGCCTCTTTTCAAACAAATTATCTCCCTTTGTGGAATTCTTTGAATTACCTTATATAACTCCTAAAAAGCATTCTTTATTAATCCTATTTTGAGTGTATAAACACAAACTATATTCAAAGACTCTACTCCTAACACTAATTTCACCATCTTAATTCGGTCACCATATAGTTGTATGTCTACTAAACTATCCTTTAAATATTTATTTATAATAATACAAACTCCATTTCAAGCCTTTTTCTTTTCTGAGTACCATAATTTAAAACCTATATTATCAATGTTCTTTGCTTTTTCTCCAACCCATTTTGTCTCTTGTAAATATATAATGTGAATCTTTCTTCGAATCATAGTATATATGACCTCCATTAACTTGCAGGTCAATGTTTTGATATTCCAAGTACCAACACAAATCTTATATCCAGGACTACCTTTCTTACCCCCATATCCGTCTATGCTGAAAATGTGAAGATCCTCACTATAACTTGTTCACTACATTCGGGTGACAATATAGCGAGACTAACTTCTTTACCTACACACGTTCATGATGTGGGAATCCTCCAATTGATTCACTACATCCGAGTGAAGATGTATACCCTTGCTTACTTTTGATTGCATTCGGACTCTTTAGTGCGTCACTAAGAGGGAACCCTGCAACTTAATGCTTATAATTTATAAAATCAATGGTAGATAAGTTCGATAAAGTTTTACGTTGGCTGTCAGAAGCCTAAGGCAAACCTCCTCCTTTATCCGAGCTTGAGATCAGCCATGCAAGGGTGATCCCTTACATGGGTGGAGTTGATTAAATAGTTTATCATTACTAAAAAAACACCCGTAAACAAACACGAAACCAACCTGGAAAACCCTATCTTCGTCACTGGTTGGCGGTGTTGGTCCCGCACCAAGAACCTAAAATTAAATAAAATAATAAAAGAGAAGAATGAAAATATCTCTTATATACTGATCCGGATGATTTGTCAGTCACGTTAAAAACAACATATGCTGGTTGGAGGCTCCAAAGAACCTTTGAGTTGAAAGAGAAGAGATCAATACAGCAATAAAACACAATCATCCACAGAGAAAGAATCAATAAATTAAACAAATATACCCCATCAATCATAAAAACCACAACCAAGAAGAAGATTGATGGTTTCATCTTCCACATTCTAACTCTCTCCCAATTATCTTTGATCTCAACTTTTCTTATCTCAAAACTTCGTGGGTTTAAATAGGACTCTTGGTGATATCAGAATCTCGGAAAATCTTTAGAAAATCAAAACAGATGATCAAAGAATCTGGGATAAGCACCATCTAACTATCGAGTTAATTTCAGTTTGGTTTTACTGGGAAATAGCCAGTGAACTTTGGGCTCTTTTGGATCTGGTTAGGACAGATTCAGTTTATTTGGGCCAGATCCGGTACTGGGTTGTGTTTGTGAGCATATGAGGATCACGCTCATGAGTCATTCCACATTAATATTAAAAATAAAATATAAGATGATTCTTTAAATTGAATAAAAAAAGAATTAATGAAGAAGATATTTTGAAATATGTCATTCATTGTGCCGGTCCCCTTTTGAAGCTTGACCATCAAATTCTTCTAAGGTGACACTCTATCCTTGAGATACACGGTCCTCTGCACATATGTTTATATGTTGAACTAACGTCCATTGCAATTATATGTTCAGTTGGCATAGGAGAAACTTTATCAAAATATATACTTTGGAATGTATGTATATCGTGTGGGTAACCTAAACACCCACTTATATATTTAAACTATACTTCTGCGTGTGTGCATGCGTAAGTGGGTGTATGTGTGTGTAACCTAAAATGTTTGTTGTTTCAACCCAAAAAGAATTTTCAAAATCGCAACTTTTAGAATTGACTGATTAATCTATAGTTGTTTACCTCCTTTTCTTTTGGCAGTTTGTTCTTTGCTTAAAAAAAATGAAGCATTTGAGTTGGCTTTGTCACGACTGGTGTGGTTTTCTGGGACCAAATCAGACTCACCTTGGGTCCAAGCAACTGGCTCCATAGAGTGTCTCTATGCTGAGTAAGTCGTGTCAGGCACGTGTGTCTATGGTTCAGGACACGAAGTTGGAAAATAAGGCATAACTATTTGTGATAATTATTCATGAACATATCGAAGTACGACACAAGTGTATATATATATATATATATATATATATATATATATATATATTCATGATACTATTTTACATAGGAAATGAATTTAAAGAAAAATATATTCTTTGTATCATTGAAATTGTCTTAAAGTAGTTCTTATGTTTGTCATGTGCATGTGATGTATAAGACTCGTATATGTGTGTTTTGCATAGCAGTGACATACCAAATGAGAAGTAATAATTATGCTTAAATATACTATCACATCTAACCGTTCATTTCGGAGATGGACAGTACAGGCTCTACACAAATCTAAACAGTTTTAGTATAATCTACGGCTGGGATTTCAATTTTCTTCGTATTGCTAATCAATAGGTTGTTCTTAACCAACGCTATGTTGGTTCAAATGAGTTCTCAGTTGTTCCCCTTGAGCAAGGTCTCAAGTTCAAATCTTGTGAATAGAGCAAACTAGCGTTGGAAGAGCCGACCATGTCACATGCGGATTAGTCTGGGTACTTTGGTCTTTGTAGGCTTATCTATCTATCTATCTATCTATCTATCTATCTATCTATATCTATCTATCTATCTATCTATCTATCTATATCTATCTATCTATCTATCTATCTATCTATCTATCTATCTAGAGAGAGAGATCACTGATGGTTAACAATACGACAGAAAAAATCGAGGTCTGAACTAAATGTGAATAAAAGGGACCGAGGCCACTGGCGGAGCCATTTGAATGATGTTTCCTCTTTGTGCTCCCATAAGAGCTTTCATTGAATTCCATTATTTATTTTTCACATCTGTGTATTGTACGTGCCTTCTTTTCTAGTCCAACTATGCTGACCATGATCAAACTAATTAACGAGATGTCTTCGTCAATGCTTCACGTTCGCATGTTCCACTCATGGTTTGTTAATAAATGATTTGAAACTTGTTTCATGCATTTGCTTCTAAGATAGCATAACACTTTTGACTGTATTTGGAAATCAAGGCTTCTTTTCTCATGAACCTGCTAATAAATTACATCACTGGTTTGGGGTCCAGCCCTCCGATGACCTCTCCCCCCAAAAGATCATTGGTTAACTATCACACACTAGGGCAGCGGCGGATCTACATTGAGGCGAGGTAGGGCTGTCGTCTCAATTGGGATTTAAAAAAACCAGAGAAAAAGTTACAAGGCACGATCAAATCCATGGCAACCATACATAGTTAGCTCCACCCTAAATGATCGAATAGGCAATTCGCCCCACCACACCAAAAACTATAGATCTGTCACTGGACTGGGGTTGGTAAATGAGTCCAACAACTTCTGCTTGTTGCTTGACTCGTTTTCTAGAGGAACAAATCGAGCTAACACAGCCAAATCACCTTTCCTTTGAGTTTTCATCATCCTTTTCCTGTAAGCACGTATGCATATTTACCTTAAATCTTCATTTGTGAAAAAAGTTGAAAGAAAAAATTATCGTGTCATATCTTAAGTACCTTAATACAATGACCCTCGAGCATGATTTAGGAAGAAGCTGGTCATTTAGTGAGCTTTGACGAGCCCAGCCAAGCAGAAGAATACCATGTTCATGCTCAACTAATGTGTTCTATCGAACTAAGGATGAGCTGCACTGTGCCAACCTATCAGCTTCGTTCATCTACCAGCCCTAGTAGGCTTCAGTTGTCACTTCTTCTAGAAAAGCCTTTATGTAGAGTGGCGAACTCACTTTAGGGGACGATGTGAGTTATGATCTCACTCAAAATATGAAAAATTGTACTGTATATAGAAAAAGAAAAGTGAAATACAAATCCGCCTCACCCAAAAGAATTCCTTACTTCCTTATTTACTCTTTATGTGCTTGCCGTAATACTTCACGTATCCATCTTCTTCCTAGAGGATAAACAGGAATATCTTTAACATCGATAAGTTCTTTTTTCTCATGCAGGCTTTCATTATTGACCCCTTTAGGAGAGTAAGATTCAGTGTCAGTCAGTATCGTTTCTTTTCAGCAATGACGTATCCCCCAAACCCCAAACTTTCAAGCTTACAGGGTCTGGTATAATGACTTTATCTTAAATGACGCATGCCCACTTCATATCATGAAACAAAACAAGGAAAAAGTTTTTACAGTGGTTAAAGTGAGACTGATTCATGTGTCTCTCTGTGTGTGCATGTGTGTGTAGAGAGAGAGAGAGTCCCTCTCTCGTTTTGCATATTTCGCATTTATTGTCTGGTTACGTGCTGTGATTAGTTTATGTTTGTGATGAGTGAGACCTGTGTTTCGAAAAGAGCCACGTAAAGCACGAGCATGTACGTATCTTCGGCAACTGAATTTTGCGGTTTTGAAAAGAATAAAGAAACGAAATTGAGTCGAAGAATGGAGCGGCCATTACCTTTCATGAAAGAAAAAGACCCGGAACGTCCACTTGGAAAAGATGCATGGTCAACCAATCAAGTGAAACAGTAATAGATTAGTCTCAATTATCCCCTGTACCCATCTCTTATCTATCTTATCTGAAATCTATCCATCTTTTCTCTCTCTCTCTCTCTCTCTCTCTCTCTCACACACACACACACACACACACACACACAGCATAGCACGCAGATACTAAACAAGGGGATGATCTTCCCTGGAACCATATTGTGGGCATGTAGCTAGTAAAGCTAATCATACGTCTATTACTTTTCATTAGTTGCAACAGCTAGGCCAGCATTGGAGGGAGGGAGGTCCCTTTCTCTCCTTTACCATGAGATTCTTCACAAATCATTATCATTGTGTTGGAGGCTTGTTGCCAAAGCTGATGGAGCAAAAACTCTTTCCTTTTCGCAGGGTCCATATGTTCTCCACGTAAAGGGTTCTTCAGATAGACCAAGCTTTATTCCAATCTCTGCAAATGACATGAAAATGTAAGGGACAAGAATCACCTCAAATGGACACACTGAAATACAACACACACACACGAAGGAAACGTATCAAACTGAAATGGATGACAGTTGTTGACAAGAAATTCCTCTTTCGATCACATCGTTATCGAGTCTTTTGACCTAAAGTATTCCAAACTGTTGACTCATCCTGACAATAGATGGATTCTTTACATGATTGGAGGTGCACTTCGGGTCTCGTCCAGTCCTTTCTCAAATTCAGGGCCAAAAATTTGAACCCGAATTCGATAAACTTGGTTCCAAGTTGAGTATGGGTATATTCAACTTTAGCTACCACAATAGGTTAATTAATCGGTTACGGTTAAGACATTTTAGGTTCGAAAACCTTCCCGCTTTTACTAATGGGCCAAGATTGACTCGACCCAATAGTCTACTTTAAACAGGTTTAGGTCGGGTCTAGAAATTTGATCCATGTGCACCCAGATCATTATCTTCATTTTGCTTTGCAGCTTGTCCTCATCTCTCATATGAATTGTATGGGTCAAAGATCCTTAGTAAAGCCCATTTCATATGAATCATATTGCTTTTCAAACTTGAGGACTATTCATATGGGCACCACAAACATAAACATGCACAAGCGCGCGCACTCTCACGAACCTCTTTATTTGGATTTGATAATTTTTCCACGAAGGCAACTAGCTAGAAATCAATTCACTTTGTAGATGAATTACCATATCCGGATAGAGTTGTCCAGCTTTCAAGCCGTCACATACACTCAGAGCTATTCTATGTACGCATCTTAACGTCCTGGGAATTTAAGAAGATATCTATTGAATATTTATCGTTTCATATATTTAACAAAGCATAGAGTAAGTATCATTTTGAGGTTAATATATGATATGTTCTCTGAAAAATACTTACATTATTTATATTATACGTAATGATATTTGTTTATGAAATATTGGTTTTTGTAATTTGTCGATTTTTATGTCAAAATGTTCAAACAAGCCCACGTAACGCAATATTGATAGAGAGAGAGAAGACTAGACTTAATTAGAAGAAGGAAGGGTAATACATTCAACCAACAAAGAAGAAAAAAAGTAATATCCTTTTGGCTTTAGATGGAAAGTTGTCCAAATGCAAAAATCTAACTCATGTCTGTTGAAATCTGGCTTTATCGTACAACCGTGTAATGAATCTGCAGCCCAGAAATTACAGTAACAACTTATTGCAGTCAAGATATGGCAGTGAAAAGTAGCTGCCCTCGCTATATATAGAATGATTTCTTGTTGAATCCCCTTCAATAGTCTGTGAGTCTGTTGTTCTTATCTAGTCCCAAACCATCATCTCAGATTCTCAAACAACGGATAAATTTTCAGTAAATTCATTTTCTTATGTGATCCTTGCTATTAAGCACCAATTAATTTCCCCGTCGGTTATATATGATCTTTCACTGTCCTTTACCTGCTGCATATGGTACTCAACATCATGATATCAGCAGATTCTGATTCCCCTTCTCCTTCCATGGTTACGATTCTCTCTTCACTTTCTGTGGTTTGATAGGAAATCACACTGGTTAATCTTTTATTCTCACAAAAAAGGAGGATCCACCCCTCCTTATAAATACCCATCACTATGGAAGGCTCCTTCATACAAGGAAATTACCATTAATTTAATTAGTGGTCATTTCTTGTGGCCTAGTCGAGTTCCCCCAACGCCTTCACTCCATCTGAGAGAACAATGGCCTCCCGTGCAGCCAGTAGTTCTTCGTGGACTGCCAAGGAAAACAAGGCGTTCGAGCAGGCTTTAGCAGTGTATGACAAGGACACTCCTGACCGTTGGAGGAATGTGAAGGCCATGGTTGCTGGTAAGACCGAAGAGGAAGTTAAACGCCACTATGAAATTTTGGAGCAGGATTTGAGTCGTATCGAGTCGGGTCGAATACCTTTTCCGAATTATAGGCCTCCGTCTTAATCGATGAGGATCGCAGGTAACTATTTTTAGTCTTAATTAGTTAATCTGTCACGGAAGAAAATCTTGTTTCTAAGACTCAGTTGCTTGTTGTACTCCACATTCATGGATATCAAAGCTTTTGGTTCTTATACTGTTTGTTTTTCTGCAGGCTGTTGATGCGTATGAAGCTGCAGCGTCAATGAATTGTCGATGCAGCGGTAAATGATTCGCACGATGAGTATGTTTTCCTATATATGGCTTCTTCGTTGATGCCTGCAGTGTTTTAGGTATCTAGTTAATACTGGTTGAATATGGGAACTCTTGTTCCTTCCATATACGTTGGTTCCATATGTAAAGGGAATTGTTTTGTGTCTTTCTTAGGTCAGAACAGTTACTTCAGTGTTTAATATGGTTATAATATGTTGTAGCCAACGAAACGTAAACCCTCCTTTTATGTATGTAATGTACTGGTGCTCTCAGTCTCTCTCAATGCGCAAACATTGTGAATGGTACCATTCGGTTCACTGCATATTGACTGCTCCGGTAGCCACCCATCCACTGTGTGTGCCTGTGAGAGTGTGAGAGATTGATTGCTTGATGTTGTTAAGTATTGGTGACGTGAAATCGGCCTTTGATTTACGACCTGCTCTCGCATTCATGCATCGTAGCATAAACGTTAAGTATGACTGGTTTATTACGATGGTACGGACCTTTGATATAGGCATGGAAATGGAAGATGGTCCAAGTTGCAATGCCCTGGTGGCTTTCTTCAATTTCTTTACCTTCCATGAACGTCGTATTGACATTTAATGGTGCAAAGACTTCGTCCAAGTTTTGACGCCATTCAGTTTTTCGACACTCTTTTTGCCATCCTTTAGTTAGGGGGGTTGGGGGAGAGAGGGAGAGATGCGTGCGGGTCGAATTACTACTCCAAATCTTTAAAACATCATCTTCAACAGCAGTTCTTCTCCACACTTCAGACATCAATATGCACTGCTTTTGTGTGTGTGAGAGAGAGAGAGATGCGTGTGGGTTGAATTACTACTCCAAATCTTCTAAACATCATCTTCAACAGCAGTGGTTCTCCACACTTAGACATCAATATGCATTGCTTTTTTGTGTGTGTGTGTGAGAGAGAGATGCGTGTGGGTTGAATTACTACAAATCTTCTAAACATCATCTTCAACAGCAGTGGTTCTCCACACTTCAGACATCAATATGCACTGCTTTTATGTGTGTGTGAGAGAGAGAGGGAGCAAATGCTGTCAATCATTGTATCGCTGTATGCATCATATGCAACGGAAACGATTTAGTTTGTGGCTGTATAACAGCAACTGGTTGAGTTGAGCTGTCTCGCAACAAGGGCGTGGAACCAATTGGAAGCGTATTTTCTTCACGTTTCGCAGATTTGCGAAGTGTAGAACATTATTCCTGGGTGGCAGTTTCGACACGACACGACAAGGGCACGAGCATGTCCCTATCACATGAACCAAAGTTTCGAAGTCCTAAAGCGGGTTGTTGAGTTGACCTGATAACACATGGAAACAATTGAACAACCAAGACACGAAATCAATAATTTCACAAACCAAACAAATCGATGCCTTGGTCGAAAAGAAGCATTGTGCGCCATGTCCACTCACCTCCCAGGAACCTTGCGGTCAATCAACCTAAACCTTGAACCTATGCTCTTTAAAAAACTGCACCTCATGCCTGTATTTTGTCAAAAATCCACCTAAAGATTGGTGAAATTCAAAAATACACCTAAATTTCTAAAAAAAACTTGAAAGATTGGCCATAACTATGTCATCGCCCCCATGGTGAAGATGCTGGCTTTGCCTCGGCTTCTCACCCTTAGGGTGTTCACGGAGCCACCGGAACCAAAAAAACCGCTAGAACCAAAACGCTTGTTTGGTTTGATTCTAGATGTCGAATAATTTGGTTCAGTTTGATTCTAACGGGAGAAATAATGGGCAGTTCAGTTCATGATTCTAGTGTTGGACCCGAACTGAACTGCTAGGAAAATCTTTTGACAAAAAAAAAGTTTTAGTACTGTATTGAGAAGACCAACGAAGCGAGGTGATCCATAATGACTATAAAATGGATCGTAAGGGTTTGAATAAAGCATGCCTTTCTTTGCATTTCGACTAAAATCAAGTGTAGTATCTTTTTTTATCATATTAATATATAAAACATGGTCATTGACTATTGAATGTATGATCTTAAATTAATTTCTTTTAGAGGGAGGGTACCACTCACGAGAGTCTTTAGCCAAATCCTCCGTGTTTAGAATCAAATGAACCAAACCAACATTGGTTCTGTTCGGTTTCGATCAAGTCACAATTTGGTTTCATTCTCAAAATACCAAGAACTGTAAGTAGCAGTTTGGTTTGAGGTTGAGGCTAGAACCGAACTATAAGCTTACGTGAGTATGAGCCTGAAGTTCTAGTACCAAAAGAGCCTGGCGCCACAAGTCAAACACACCCTTAAAGATTTATTAGATCCGTGGGTACCGTTGTGCCTCATCAAACTTTTCGTGCACTCAGGTTCTCTCTTTTCTTCTCAATCTTGGACTCTTAATCCTGATAAGGCTAGCAACTCTATCAGCACCTCTTGCCTTTCGGTCTACTTTAGTGAAGATTCCCATTTATTCGTTGAAATATTTCAACTCAGAATGCTGTTAGATTTTGAAGGAAAAGACTGTGCATGCGTTTCTGCTTCTTCTACCATGTTGCGGGGATCCATGTGAATCTCAAAAGCAGGAACTGAGCTACAAATGGCCACCCACAATGCGTGCATGTGAATCTTGCGACTATTGGCTGACTTGAGTCGGGCCGGGAATTTTTTGGACCCGACTACAACAACCCAAGCCCAGCCTAACCCGGAAAATCGGGTGCGGTATACCCTAAAGCAACCTCCCAAAATCCATGGTGGACCCAACTCAAATGGATCATGATACCTGTGTTTAGGTACTTATGTTTTATTATTCTTTGTGTTGGGCAGTTAATCATCAACATGTACAAAAGATGTTCGTGACACAAATGAAGATATTGAGATAGATGAGTGGTTATACAAAAAAAGACTCTATACATAATGAGGTTATTAAAAACAAATTAAGAGTGATACCAATAGAGGATAAAATGAGAGAATATCGCTTAAGATGGTTTGACCATACAGAAAGAAGAACATATAAGAAGATATGAAAAACTAGATTTTGAAAGTATTAAAAGAGACAGAGGGCGACCACAAAAGCGTTGAAAAGAAACAATAAAGAATGATTTAGCTTATTGTGAGTTAACTGCTAACATGACACATGATAGGGCTATGTGCAAACAAAGAATCGTGTTTAGTATGGGAAAATGCTTAGTTGTTGTGGTTATTGTATTCTTTTAAGGTTTTCTCTTAAAGTAATGCGGGTCGGGCTGACTCGAACTTGCACTAGGTCAAAAGGAAAAGGTTGGACTCAACCTATTTCTTTTGACTTGGGATATAGGTGATTGACCCGAACAGACCTGTTCACCCGATTTGGTGTCCCTAGACTTGAGCAACAGGTGAATCGTGTTCACGGTAAACGCTGGGTGGCTAAGTACCAAGCAAATAAGTGAGCAAGCTAGGGTTGAACAACAGGTGGGTTAATCAAGCCAGATTGCCCAAAAATGGGCTTTATTCTTTCATTCATGAGATGCCAAATAACTATCTGTATGCAACAGTAGAGAACTAGGTTTAGTTTGGGATAAGGTTTAGGTCGAGTAGACTCCGCGTTGCTTATTCCGGATTGGATCCAAAGTCGGACCTACTTTGTGGCTCTAAATAGGCCACGGACATCCACAAACGTAATCGAGATGCCTATTGGATCGGGCCAAGAAGATGATATGGACAGATCCATCTTTTTGTGGGGGTGAAAAGGACCTACATGAATGATCCCATGCAATAGTCCATTTTCGAATCAGGATCCAATGTGGGGCCATACCGTATCCGAACTCCCTGCAAACAGGAGAATTTTCATATCCTGGAATCCGAACCCAAGAGAGGAACAGAAGCAGAAGATCCAAAACCATAAGAGGAAAAGGACAAGGGCGTTTTCGCCATCCGATAGTTGGAGTACAATTCGGTCCTTGACTGGATTACAGGTAGATTACGAATGGATCCGTATATACTTTGTTAGACGACTCGACGACGTCTGAGTCGTACCATTTTGTCCCTATGAGCGATAGAAAAAGAGAGACTCCAGCCACGTGTTCTTTTGTAATTGGGCCATGGAAAGCTTCGCCATCTACCTCTCGTTTTTTGAGCCAGAGAGAATCCGATAATGTGGGTTCTTTTCAGGATAACGAGATTAGGGATATTTATATTGGTCCAGGCTAATGCACTCGTCATCTCTCTCTCTCTCTAAGCGCTTCCCTCAAACACTGAGAAATCAAGGTTGGTTTTGTTTTTTCGTTTTATTATGCGAACTGAAAGTGTCTGTTTCGCTACTTTGAACTTTTCATTAATTTATAGTAAAGTTTGGTTTTGGTTATTGTTATTTAGTTGGTTTTTGAAGATCTGTCGTAGTTCACTGCTCATAACAGGATGATCCTTCTGCCTTAACTTGTCTTTGATGAATGGTTCTTCATCTATGGCATATCTGATTGAGTGGTCGTGACTGTTCTTTATATGGCACAGTTTAAGCAAGGTTCCATGAAAATGATTTACAGTGGCGGTCCTAGAAAATTTCTGGGGAGCAGTCTACAAATCTTTGGAAAATTTTGGAGTGCTTGTATCGATTCTTTTGATTTTTCATGGATTTCGGTGAGGCGGCCTTCTAATCTCGCCGGCGAATAGGTCCACCGCTGAAAATGAGAAAGAAGTGATGCTAAAGTGAATTTAGTTTTAGTTTCCTGGTTGTCTTGTGATATCTATGCACCACTAAGTAATATTTCTTTCTTTTAAAGCTCGTTGATGATGTATTCCTATTCTGAAACAGATGAATACCATGAATAAATCCATCACTCGCGGAACAGCTTCATTGGTGGGATCCCATCATGGCACCGAATATAGGAGAGGGATGATGCTAGTTGCAACAGCCCATTTTTCAAGCGATTCGAGCCGCAGAAACACGCGGCTTGGGGCAAAACATCCAAGGCACAGTGGCGTAATTGAGTTCGACGATGATGCCGCCTCGAAACTAGCTGGTTTGCTACATGAAGTGGAGCTCGGCCACTTCGTCCCTGACTCGATTGTGCATGTCAATCCTGAGAAAGCATTCACAGAGGTACCAGATGATGCATCATTTGAGCCCTTTGAGTTAGGTTTCACAAGGTCATTAATGGAGAATGGGCACATGACTGATATCAAGAATAAATTGCTGGGTCTGAACATATTTGGTTCAGAATTGGCAACTGAGACTCTGGTTGTGACTGTGTCCTCGGCAGTGAAGCTCCAACGCCGTCAGCTGGATCAGATTGAGAAGAAGATGCAGATGCTAACCGGCATGACCCGCGTCAGTCTTCAGAACACTATTGATCCATCGTTGATTGCAGGATTTGTTATCAGCTATGAGAAGGAAGGAGACTCACATGTTATTGACCTTAGTGTGAAAGGTCAATTAGATGAGCTGGTAGCTGACATTGAATTAAAGGATGAAAGCTATTCAAGTAATATTGAGGGGTTTATGCTCAGCAATAGATCATCGTAAACATCAATGCCTCGAATCCATCATCATTGCAGTGTCTGAGCTTTTAGCTCCAAAATTTTGGCTGTAGAGAATACGAAACTTTTGTTTTCTTACTGTGGAAGAGTGTATTATGAGCAAGTGACCAGAAATAAGTCCTCTGAGAACCCAAAGGACGTGAAATTGCATACTTAGGGTATGCTCGTGTTTTACAGTACTAAAATAAATTTATGCCCTTGTTATGTTTAACAAGCCTTTGTAGATCTCCTCGTATCATTTTTAGAGAATATAAACAGTAAGCATCTCTCCTGCAAATAAAAGTGATGGGGAAGTCAATCCTTCCATCTCTTTCTCTCTCTCTCTCTCAATATATACACCTATATATACATATATATATGTATATTTATACACATACATAATATATATAGTAGACAGATGGGTATAGGTGCGTGTGAGGAAATAAAACAATGGCCTTTAGAAGATTGCATGACTTCTTTTCCTGGAGAAAACGAAGAACTTCAAAGACTTCTTAGCTGAAACGTTGTAGCCATTCTCTCTAGCATCACCATGAATATCTAAAACCGAAGGTGGCACGTCATCGATCCCTTACCACCTTCTTGGAATAATGTGTTAGACAATCTGCTCCAGACTGCTGAATTTTGAGCATACCAGCAACATATTTTTCAAGGAAAACTTCATAAAAGTATGCAAGTATCTTGAGGTTTGCTTGTTTATCAATTTTGTCATTGTGGTTTAAAATCTGTAGTGTGAAAACCTATGGTTCTGTCATCTATTAAGTTAGTTCAAACTTGCTAATAGTGTTACCCGAAGACGACGTAGAAGATGGTTTCACGTGATGAGGATGACATAGTTGATAACCCAACAACTATATAATTGTTAAATATTAAATTAAAGTTTAATATAAATTTAACATACAATAATTAGTAATATTAAAGAATATTTAATATTCACTAATATTTCAATTTAGTATTAATTAATATTTAAGTATAATGTTAAACATATGGTGAAGTGGTTGTGATGTTGATATGGCATATGACATAAGTGATGTAGCAAGTGATACTGACATAATAGATAATATGATAACCAACTAATATAAGTTACAAGTCACGTGACAAGTGATATGACACATGAGATTAAGGATAAAGGTGTTAGCGAGTTTAGACTAATTTGATAGACGATAAAAACAACCATGTGTCACAGCTCATATTTAAACCAAATTAACAAAGATGCAAATTTTAGAATGCTTTTATGAAGTTTTTTATATTTTTTATGCAAACGTCTAAAATAGATCCAGTTGGGTTGAAGGAAACAATGATAGAAAACTCAAAGAACTGTGACACACTCCATGTCCTTCTTTCTGTTGGTAACCTGAATCAACTCCAAGTGTTTTTAGCAGATTGCCAGAAATATGCTCAATCGAGTCACGTCGAATTTCAGAGGTTCTTGACTTGTGAGTCATGTAAAAACCTCGATATAATATGAAACTTTTGTACAATAGCGCTAGCCTACCAAGTCTCCCTGTCTCAGACCTGGTTAATTCAAATGGAATGTGGGAATTAATCCCTTGGCATAAGGACTTCATAATTGTAAACCTCTCCAAGTTCATTCCTTTATGAAAGATTTGGTCATAAACACAATTGACGGACAGAATTTCAATGGAAATTCCAACTTTTCATTTGCAAAAGATTCAACAACTGCAAACGACACGGTTTGATGGAGGACCGACGACAAAGTATGACGAAGAAGAGCACCATACAATCAACAATCTCTTGTTGAGCTCCCAAAGTACAACCCTAACTCTAATACATACATGTTCCTTTCTTATGCTAACAACAACAACCAAGCCTTTTTTCATACTAGATTGGGTTGACTACATAGATTCTTTGTTTTCACGGGGTCCTATCATGTGTCATACTAGCAATTAACTCAATATAAACTAGATCATTCTTGATTTCTTTATTGTTTCTTTCCAACACTTTTGTAATCGTCCTCTACCTCTTTTAACATTTTCACAATCTAGTTTTTTATATCTTCTTATAGGAGCATCCTTCGGTCATCTTTCTATATGTCCGAACCATCTTAAATGATTTTTTCTTATTTTATATCTATTGGTGCTACTCCCAATTGGTTTATGATAACCTCATTATGTATACCTCTTAACTTGTATAACTACTCATCCATCTCAATATCTTTATTTATGTTATGAACATCTTTTGCACATGTTCATGATTTACTGCCCAACACTCAGAACCAGGTCTAATTATTGCACTATAATATTTACATTTTAACTTTAATGATATCTTTCTTATCACACATAATACTTAATGTCCCTCTCCAATTTAACCAACCGGTATTAATTCTATGCATAACATCTCCATCAATTATCGCTTTGAAAAATTGATCTTAGATATTTAAAACTTTCTTGTGAGGGATGCAATGTTTCCCAATCTTAATTTCTATATCCTCTAAAGTACCCAAATGATCAAACTTACATTCTCTATATTCTCTCTTTGTTTTAGTAAGTCAAAAGCCTTAGACTCATCCACTAACATAATGTCGTCCGCAAATAACATTCACCAAGGTACTTCATCTTGAATATGTTTTGTTAACTCTTCAATGACCAATATAAATAATTATGTACTTAAAGTTGATCCTTGATGTAACCCAATAATAACTTTAAAAGAATCTGTCATTCTTTCCTCACACAAGTTTTTACACCAACGTATATGTCTCTTATAAGATTTATGTACGTCAATGAGATATCTCTCTTTTGCAAGGTTCTCTAAAAAACATCTCATGACATCCTATCGAAAGCTTTTCCTAGATCAATAATTATCATGTGAAGGTTCTTTTTTACTCTAAAATGTTTCATAAGATGTCTCAATAGGTAAATTGCTTCAATAGTAGATCTACTAGGCATAAATCTGAATTTGTTTTTTGTTGTACTCGATACTTGTCTAAATCTAATTTCGATAATTCTTTTTCATATTTTCATAGTATCACTCATTAACCTGATACTTCGATAATTCACACAATTCTTAATATCTTTCATTTCTTATATATGGGTATAAGTATATTCTCTCTTCATTCCTTGGGCATCTTTTGGGTTCTCCCTATTTCATTAAATAGTCTTGTGAGTCAAGTGAGCCCCATCTCTCCTACGATTTTCCACACTTCTATAGGAATATTGTCTAGTCCTACAGATTTACCAACCTTTATATATTTAAGAGCCTCTTTGACATCATTCTTATGAATACACTGATAAAAATTATAGTTTATATACTTTTCTCATTTGGATAACTCTCGTAATCAAATACTACAAAGTGTATTTTCATTAAAAAGCTTATAGAAATAAATTTTCCATTTAATTTTCCATCTAGATTGTGAAAATGTTCCTTTCTTATGCTTTTTCATATAATTTTAGTTTCTGTTATCGCTACAAATTGAAAAGGAATATGAAGAGCTACTTTTAGAAGTAATTGTCCACTTTCTCATATAAATAAAAATTGATAAAGTGATTACCCATAAATTATTCACTTTCTCACCCACCTATCAAAAGTAAGCATGAGAATTATTACCCACTATTGAGAATTTCCATAGAAGTAAAAATAGTCTAAAATCATCCCATTATAACTATAAAGGAGCGGGTTTTCTTGAGGAAGCATCAAGCAACCAATCGAGAACCACAAATCAAGCGGTTTAATTCCTTTGTTTCTTAGTTGTGATTTTTAATGGTAGTTGTAGCCTTTATTTTTAGTCAATAAATCACCCTTTTTCATTCCCTATTGGGTTTCCTTTGTTGTTTGGTTTTTCTGTATTGGGTTACATAACCAAACCCCACAATCATCAGCCTAATCAAAATCTTTCCCAAATTACAAAATTTGCTAAAAATATATTTCTAGCAAATATTAATGATTATTATACATGTGAACAGTTTATCATACATATTTTCTGATAAAATAAGAACCACTAGAGCTCAAATGGGTGTGATACAATGAAAATAATCGAACCCTATTAAAAAAATATGATGCTTCAATTGACAAAAGTGCTCTGATAGTACTTTTGTCATGGCCAAACTGACGTCAAGCTCGTCGACGGGCTTGACTAGGATCGATGCTTGGCCTCGGGGCTAAGGAAACCTTAGCGGATTTCACCTAAGTGTTGTAGTTAGCCATCATTCTCAAAACGAAACATGAGAATCCTTCCCTTAAGTGTCAAGCTTGCCGAAGACGTTGGCACTCGAAGAGTCACACACACAAACGACAAAGACAAATAGAGCAAATGCACCCATTGAAACTCACACCACTTAACTCAATAAACACTTAAGAGAAAGACACTTATGCATAAAAACTATTTTCAAAACATAAAGTCTTTATTGATAGCAAAAATGAGTGCACAACCCCATTGTGCAACATGGGTATTCGGGACACTTCCCTCAAAGAGGGTTTTAACTTAAAAGTAAAAGGCCAACAAACACTTCACTGTTACATTCTTCCCACCTAAATTCGTTGTGGTCTCTGACAACATCATGACTTCACCCCTGTTTGGATCACATGACACAATCTTTTAGATTTGCTTTAAGTCACTTAGGCAACCTGCATCCTTGTTGTCGGTACCCTATCTATTTGGGCCTGTGGACAGCTCTTAAAACCTATGAGATGCTACCTTTTACGCTAAGATAACGTTGGCCATTATGTGATGACACCTTACGTGCAACCACAATGTTTTCCTTCCTCTGTTGCTCAATCAAATCTAGAATATTCATAATCATCTTGTCGATACCTCGTCTATTTGAGGGAACTAGGACGCTAATGGCGTCATGAGGACTCATCGCCTATCATGAGGAAGCCTGCATTGGCACTGTCAATCAAAGTCTTGGATTTGCAACATCTCCGTTGGCACTTAATCAAAAGTGACATGTAAAGCATGGTTTTCAACGGCAACCTACAAACCATAATAGATGTGGTCTTTGTGGTGACCGACGAACCTTCTCTAACTTGGTAGCATGATCTCTAACTCATCAGACATCTTTTTCAAGTGAAAATCGGGCATGACGTATGGTGTCGGTTTGTAATGAAACTTGACGTTGCATGAGGGTCTCTACTTGTCTTGGAGATCATTGTCTCGATGTTGAGCGCTTGTAAAATACAATCATCCTTTTGGCGATTGACAAACCTTCTACTTCATGGCACTACATGGTGATAATCTAAATCATCGAAGTAGCTACTGAGATTAGACCAAAATGAGTCATTTAGCCTTGTGTGCGCCCCTATTGCACAAGTAAGATCACTTGGATTCACCGCCTTGTCTCTACAGGGAACAGTCAAAAAGAGTACCCAAAAGAATAATATTTTTTAAATCGATCCTCTAACCCCCCTTTTTAATCTTCTTAACCGTAGTGCACTCGCAAATGAATGATACTAGGCGTTCGAATAATATTCTTTTGCTAGGGTGATGCGGTCCTATACCAATAGCACATGAAGGAGGTCATTTTTCGCATATTGGAGCTTCCAACTTTTATATAGCCATAGTGTTCTCTCTAGTTAACACGAAAATGGTAGCAAGCTTGACTCTCTTAGTAATAAAAATATTGGTTTTATGAGTAACGGTTTAACAATAACATAATCTCTTTCTCTTCACCCGATTTTTTTTAACATCTTGTCTAAGGGAGCATATGTTCTAGATATGGTACAGGGCATCTTGAAGACTTTGGATTTGTCATAACTTTGTTTGATGACTTTAAGGTATGATTGTAGCTACTCTGATACCAAAGGATTTATAGCAAAGGATTTGACATGTGACTAATACTCAACTGAAACAGATTAAGCCAGCCTTCACTCAAGTTTGGACGTAGCATGAAAACAAGACACTAAGTTTGCATGAGTTCTTTGAGTTTGTCAGGAAGGAAAGATAATGAGTGCAAAGTATCACTTTATTGAATACGAAGAGAGTTGCGTGTCCCTCTTATACGCTACAACTTGGTTGGAGTATCTTTATATAATTAAAAGTAAAAAAGGTTGTCTCAAAGAGGAGACCCAAAAACTTCTAACAAGAATTATCAGGGATCCCACAAGGGACCCAAATATACAATTATAATCAAGTTCATGGTAGTTGGAGGGTTACATTCTCCTCAATCGAAGTTGTTGATATCGATCACTTTATTGAATACGAAGAGAGTTGCATGTCCCTCTTATGCGCTACACCTTGGTTGGAGTATCTTTATATAATTAAAAGTAAAAAAGGTTGTCTCAAAGAGGACCCCAAAAACTTCTAACAAGAATTATCGGGGATCCCACAAGGGGCCCAAATATACAATCATAATCAAGTTCATGGTAGTTGGAGGGTCACATTCTCCTCAATCGAAGTTGTTGATATCGACGATAACATTGAAATGCGTTGATGGTACTCTAAAAGTATATTGGTAAGCCTTACACTTAACAAGATAACGGGTCTGTCAGCCAACCATGGTGCTAGGTATATGGTCTATGATCAATTCTACCTCTTTACTCCCCAAGATCCTCAAGTAAGTTATTGTCCGTGTTGGACTATTGTGTCACTTACCTTTTGAGTCTGCATGGTAAGCCTTTAGGTTGCTTACATGGAAGATAGAGTGCGTTCGAATATAGCCCGACATATTCACCTTGTATGCTAGTTCCCTACCCTTTTGATGATTTTATAGAGTCTGTTATACTTGCCGATAAACGTCGTGTGATGACAACGAAAATATTGAGTGTTTAGGATAGAGTTTTACGAGAACGTGATCCCATATACTAAATGTGCTAACGCAATGTTTTATGTCGGCCTATTTCTTTATCCGCTTAATCGCATTTAGAAGAAGCACGTGTATCAGATCATATCTCTCTTGAATGTTCATCATAAATGAGTATGCCTTTTACACCCTCCCTCTGTACTTTGCTGTCAGTGAGTGAGGAGTTTGTAGTTGTTGTCCGTGACTAATTCAAAGAGGCTCTTGTTAGTAGACTCGCAAACCTATAAGTTATATGAAAATTATAAATGATCCATCCACTCAATGCAGTCATTTTAGTTGGCATAAACATAGTGCCAAAGGTAATATTCCACCAAGGTATTGATTCTTTTCGTTTGGTTATCCGTTTGTAGGTGACAACTAGTTGAGAATAATAATTCCATACATAACAACTAAAAGACCTCCCACCAAAAGTTGCTTGTAAATCGGGCATCGTGGTCACTAACTATGTTGGAAGGGACTCTCCAATACTTTATCACATGTTTGATAAAGAGTTTTGTCGTACACTTGGCCGTGGACTTCAGCGGAGCTACCACAAACACCCCATACTTAGAAAACATGTTCATTACCACCAAGATGAATTGACAACCGCTTGACTTAGATAGATTGAAGATAAAGTCCATTGATACACTTTCCCATGGTCGACTCAGAATCAGTAGTGGTTTGAAGAGTTCTATCGATTTTTGGTTCTCAACCTTATCTTGTTGGCAAATGAGGTAAGTCTGCACGTAGGTAGCCACATCGTTCCCTATGTTGGGTAAAATAATCTCTCCAACAAAGCTCGAGTCTACTCCATACCCGAGTATTCAGGCCAAGGTAAATCATGACACTACTTCAGGATGTCTCTTCTTAAGTTTCCCATCCTTGACATATATAACCTATCCCCTCACACAAGTTTTTGCACCATCGTACATGTCTCTTATAAGATTTATGTACGTCAATAAGATACTTCTCTTTTGCAAGGTTATCTGAAAAACATCTCATGACATCATATCGAAAGCTTTTTCTAGATTAATAATTATCATGTGAAGGTTCTTCTTTTTTACTCTAAAATATTTCATAAGATGTCTCAATAGGTGAATTGCTTCAATAGTAGATCTACTAGACATAAATCAGAATTTGTTCTCTATTGTACTCGATACTTGTCTTAACCTACGTTTGATAATTCTTTTCCATAATTTCATAGTATGACTCATTAACTTGATACTTCGATAATTCACACAATTCTTAATATCTTTCATGTTCTTATATATGGGTATAAGTGTATTAACTCTTCATTCCTCGGGCATCTTTTGGGTTTTTCGTATTTCATTAAATAGTCTTTTGAGTCAAGTGAGCCCCATCTCTCCTACGATTTTCCATACTTCTATAGGAATATTGTTTAGTCCTACAGATTTACCAACCTTCATATATTTAAGAGCCTCCCGATAGAAATTATGGTTTATATACTTTTCTCATTTGGATAACTCTCGTAATCTAATAATACAATCTGTATTTTCATTAAAAAACTTATAGAAATAAATTTTCCATTTAATTTTCCATCTAGACTGTGAAAATGTTCCTTTCTTATGCTCTTTCATATAATTTTAGTTTCTGTTATCGCTACAAATTGAAAAGGAATATGAAGAGCTACTTTTAGAAGTAATTGTTCACTTTCTCATATAAATAAAAATTGATAAAGTGATTACCCATAAATTATTCACTTTCTCACCCACCTATCAAAAGTAAGCATGAGAATTATTAGCCACTATTGAGAATTTCCATAGAAGTGAAAATAGTCTAAAATCATCCCATTATAACTATAAAGGGGTGGGTTTCCTTGAGGAAGCATCAAACAACCAATCGAGAACCACAAATCAAGTGGTTTAATTCCTTTGTTTCTTAGTTGTGATTTTTAATGGTAGTTGTAGCCTTTACTTTTAGTCAATAAATCACCCTTTTTCATTTCCTATTGGGTTTCCTTTGTTGTTTGGTATTTGTGTATTGGGTTACATAATCAGACCTCACAGTCATCAGTCTACTAGAAATCTTTCTCAAATTACAAAATTTGCCAAAAATATATTTCTAGCAAATATTAATGATTATTATACATGTGAAAAGTGTATCATACATATTTTCTAATAAAATAAGAACCACTAGAGCTCAAATGGTTGTGATACAATGAAAACAATCGGACCCTATTAAAAGAATATGAGGCTTCAACTGACCGACGATACCTTTATGAGAAACGACTATCGCTCAATTATTTCTAATTCGAATTTACCATTTTTTATCCTTCAAAAAGGTCTCCTTGTCTTCCTTTCGTAAAATCAACAATCATGCAAACTGGAGTTCGAAGGTAGAGTTATCGTGAATACAAGTCAACCCGATCAAGAGGCTTGTGAGCATGTTGCCGACTAAATCTTGTTAAGATTTGAAAATCGCCAAAATTTCAATTCTTATCCAAATCAACTCATTTTTAGTCATTTGGTAACCCTATGTGTCTAGTTTTCAATGCATAAAAAATTGCATTAAGTGGAGATGCATGGAGGGAGACATAAAGATACTATTACTTTATCAAGTAGTTGTGACTGACCCATTCATTCCCCAAGGTGACTTGAACTCGAGCTGTTTCCGAGGATTTGAATCAAGCCACACATGAACCTTGACACCAGCTCAACGAAAGCTCTAGGAGGCCTAGGAAGAGATTTAGAAAGCCAGTGGTGGCTGATCATTCATCTTAGGAAGGGTGACCGCCTTCACCAATGACCTACTCAACTATTTACTCTTACCCAATAGCTGGGAGAGCGATCTTCAAGTATGAAGACAACCACTTCACAATAATATACAATTGGTTTACAGTAGTAATGAAATAGATAATATGTTGATACATACAACTAATCAAGTTTACCATTATCTAAAGATGTATTTATATTTTGGTTGTATGTTGGAGCATCATCACAAACACATAAGTGAGCTCCCAACAACTATGAGTCCATCACTAATAACGATAGTAGTGATCTCAAAGAAGAAGAAGATGGGAAACCATTCAAAAACTATGCATCATTAGACGCTACAACACCAGAGACATTGAACTTGACAACGACTTTGAGGATGTCAATGATGAAGTGCAACTAGCCGATGATGACTTGCCTAAGGACAATTACTTGGGGACTCCAATGATGAAACAAGCTCAAGCTCCGAATATTCAAAATACTCACCGGGAAGTGACATTAGGTGATTGAACTAATTTGGTACTTAGCTTCGCGACCAAGAAATTTCTTTAACAAGCCGACGTTTTAGAAAGAGGAAGATCTAATGAATCTCACCTTCCCAAGCTAATTTACGGCTTACTTCTTGGGTTATCAATAAGATGTCATGGTAACTCGAATTCGGCCAGCCTTATGCCAGGTCGAGAAAAAAAAATAAAAAAAGAAATACAAGTACTTCAATTTCTAATACAAACTTATTTCAATTTTTGATGTTCTATCAATATATTCAATCTTCAACCTCGATGTGAACATATGAGCAATATGTTATCGCTAAAAATTGAAAAAGAATGTGAAGAGTCACTTCCATGAGTAACTATCAACTTTCTCACATCAATAAAAACTCATAAAAAGTGATCTCCGATAAATTGTCTATTTTCTCAACCACCTCCTAAAATTAAGGATAAAAGTTATGATCAAGTATCGAAGAGTTATAGAAGAGTGGAGAATGTGTGGAATAAATTCATCATCAACTATAAAAGTTGTTGCTTCCTACATTAAGGAGGCATCAAGTAAGCAATCAAGTATCACATATAAGCCTGTTTATTTTCTTTATTTCTTAGTTGTGATCCTTCACGGTAGTTGTCGCCTTTGTTTTTAGTCAATAATTACAAAGGAAGGTTTTTCTAGTTTTCGTGTTCACTTTCCGTCGAAAATCAAGCTTTGTAGGTCATCCATCACAAATTCAAACCGCTAGTGGTCATCACAGGTAACAATGTCGATGTACATTCTGCTAGGGTTGAAACGTTGGGAGGAGTCACTGCAACTAACTACTCTAGAAGCACAATCACCTAAATTTAAAACATAACGTGAAGACTAAATTTAAAACATAACGTGAATCCTCTTCGCCTGAATATGCATTGGTCTGAACAACCGAAATTAACGAAAAACCAAAATGTCTCCAAATTTAGAAACCAAAACCAAACTGAATTGTATTAAAATTTGAACAGAACCGAATCAAATCATTTCAGCAGGTTCAGTTATTCAGTTTGGGATTGCCGAGTTCTATTTTTGGTACACAACTTACAAGCACTAGTAAAAGTATATAATAATCTAATAATGTAGAGCAAGTTTGGTAGCAAAAAGGAAACTAATCGGCATTCATTAGGGCATCAAAGGCCGCTGTCGGGGTGTTCATGGTTGGGTTTGGTTCTCAACCTTGAATGGTATCGCTAGTTTCGGTTCACTTTTCAGAGAACCAAACTGAACCGTGCTACGTCCAGAATCGAACCAAACCGAACCACTGGTTTCGGTTTGGTTCAATTATAAACCATGGTTCTACTACTTTAAGGATTTAAATCTATACAAGTATATAAACTTATATATATTCACATTTTATATGTATATAAGGTTTAAAGCTCTTATACATAAAATTATAAACTTACAAAGATTATATATAAGTTTTATAACCGTATATACATATAAAATGTGAATATATATATATATATATAGAGAGAGAGAGAGAGAGAGAGAGATAATTGTTCAGTTCCAACACTGGAACAGTGAACTGAACCGCCATAATTTTTTCCAACTAGAATCGAACTGCGTTTCGGTTCGGTTCTGGCAGTTCCATGAACATCTCTGGCTGATGGGGTCTATAGTATATATACATATGTGTATATGTGTGTGTATGTATATATGTATATATATGACTTTTGGTCTATTCATTTTTTTTATTTTGAGTTGTAGAAATCAAACCAAACCGAATTACCCATTTTTAAAACTAAAACTGTAACTGACAAACTAAAAAACGGAACTGAAATGAAAATTCGAGTCGGTTCAGTTAGGTTAATAGGTTTTAACCGAATCATTCTCACCCCTGACCTGAATGACCTCCTAAATTGTGGAGGTGGATTGACGTTTCATTGAATCTGAGGATTTGGATTCTCAAAAGGCAAAAATCCAAATCCAATGATCCAGAGAGCTACAAGCTCCTGATCATTCACTACCGTAGCATGATCCAGGTTCGGGTTTTCTTGAACCTGGGAAGTAGGACCCAGTCAGTTTTGGTTTTTGTTTGAGTTTTGAATCGTTTGAAACTAAAAGAATTATTAAAAATAATTGAAAAGGAAAATTAAAAAGTGAAACCGACGTTTTGAAATTACTGATTACAGTTCCACAAATATCGTGTCTGATTTGATAGGTTTTCAGTTCTTGAGCTGGTTCTCATTGAAACCATCGAACAGTTCCAAACCGATTATGTCTAGGACAAAGGCACGAGCAAAACTCTATGATAAGGTTAGGGTGTTTAAAAGGCAACTCTCAAATGTGGGTTCTGGTTTGAGTCTTAAATTGTTTGAAATTAAAAAAGATTATTAAAAAATTTAATTGAAAAAAAAATAGAAAATGAAACCAACAGCTTGAAACCATCAATTTACATTTGATTTCATGTTCGATTTAATAAGTTTTCAGTATTTAGGTTGATTCGCATTAAAACCGTCAGACCAGTTCCAAACAGATCATATCTCGGACAAATAAATGAGGAAAGCTCTATTATAAGGTTACGGGTTAAAAGGCTAACAAGCAAAGCATGTCCTTCCACAGTGGCGTTGCACCTTACTCTGACCTCATCAAATTATGGCCAGTCCTAAAAGATGTGACCACCGTATAATTGGTTGCAGCAGGTATATGCTAGGGTGCTAAGGCTTGGCAATCCTAAGAAGGAAGTGTGTGTGTGAGTGCATGCGCACCTGAGAGAGAGAGAGAGAGAGAGAGTACCATTCTTATCATTCTTGAAGTGCCATGTCTCTCCGACCCGCATTGATAAAGGATCCGACCCAGATCCAGAGGGAAAATGGTAAAGCAAATTTATAGAGAGAAGCTTGTTCGAAGTTCTTACATTCAATTTTTGCAGGTCTTTATCAAAACTGAAGCCAAGTTCTATCTGGGTTTGATAAGTTTCACAAACTATGCCCACTTTCATGCACTAACAGGATCTCAAATATCTGACCCAGATAACTAATGCACATAATTTGTGTTACCAAAGCTTGATCCTCACGGGTCGGGTCGGTCAAACCCAGCCCAGTTTACAAAGTTATAGTTGTTAATAAATCCTTAATTACGACTTTTCTAAGCTAAATCTGATGGTTTAGTTCGCCAAGTTCAGACATTCTCAGGTACCAGGCTTCAAGTTTCAAGTAACAAAAAAAAATCACTCCCATTATGTCTTATGCATAAGAAAAAACAATGCTATTTCTAGCATTCATGGTTAGCCCAAATGGTAGGGCTCTTGATCCCACAAGTCGTTGGGGTGAGTTTCATTCCTGGAGCATGCATACCTGGTTTTAATCTTCCATCATGACAAAAAAAAAGCCATGAATTTGTAGAGGAGTCATTTTTTAAGATAATTATCTTAACCCATCTTTAGCCGTATCCAATTTCTTAACACAATTTTTTTTATTTACTTTAAATTATCTCAACCAAAATCCACTGTATCAAATAAAATGCCCTAATTAGAGGATAAAAAAACTCATCTCAACTAAATGCCAATTATGTGAAGCAAATCTCAAATGTAATGCAAGAGACATCTCATTCTTTTGGAAAGATGAGCCAATAGATCTACAATAAGTGGTCACCAGCAGGTAGAGGGTGGATAAAACTGAATACAGAAGGATGCTCAAAAATGGTTTAAGACAAGTGGGTTGTAGAGGTTTAATACGGGTTGATTCAGGTAAATGGCTCAGCGGGTTTGCAAAATTTTTAGGAGATTGTTCAGCTTTAGAACAGAACTATGGAATATCTTACTAGTATTAGAATTGGTGTGAAATGTAAGGCACAAAAGAGTTATCACACAGACTGATTTACTTCAAAAACTACAACTTATGAGCAGCAAATAGAGACAAGAATGTGATAAATAGAATTCAATAATGGCTGAAAAATGAATGACAAGTTACAATGAAACACATTTACAAAGAGGGAAATGATTGTGCAAATTGGTTAGCTAAACAGAGCTATTACAAACAGACAATATGTTTATAAAAGGTTGAGCTCCTAATGCTGTTACTAACATTATTAAAGAAAGGCATCACTGGGTGAATGCCCGGGGAAGAATTGTTGTAATCTTTATTCTCATTAAAAAACTTATTAACATAATTTTTTCATCTATTTTTATATCATCATTTGCCACTAAAATTTTCCAATTTCTTTCTTTTTCACTTCTTTCTCTAGCTCTAGCTATCCTAAAAATATCTCTTTCACCCTCTTTTGAGTTGAGTTTTTTTATATAAATCCTCCCAAATTTAAGTTTTTGCTTCACTTACGGTCTTTTTCACTTCTTTATTTGCTTTCTTTTAAGCCTCTAAAGTTTCACTAATCTTCTTAGCATAATATAATTTGTAACATACCCTCTTTACCTTGATTTTATTTTGCACCACTTCACTCTACCACCAACCTTCTTTTTGTGTCGATACACTTCCCGCAGATTCCTTTTAACACATCTTTCCTCACTTTCTTAATATTTATAGCCATATTGTTCCACATATCATAAGGTGTACCAACATAATTCCAAGCATCTCCTTGAAGGACTTTCTCGCTTTTGAATATACCTCTAAAGTTTCACTAGTTTAAATATACCTTCTTTCTCGCTTTTGAGGTTCTACCATTTAGTCCGAATAGCTCGGTATACTTTTTTCTTCTTTTTTACGTGTAAATCCAAACTAAAAGTGCTTGGTTGTTCTCAACAAAAAAAAGTTTTCAATGTAAAGCCACTTCACTTTGTTCGGGCCTCTAACACACTCAAATGTCAACAGTTTGACTACATCGTCGAGGTAAAAAAGAAAAGTAGAGGGAAGACGAGTTTATGAGCTCCGTGCTTAAATTCACCATCCCTTTGTAACAAACAAACAACTACGATAACAATTAAGATTTTTTAATACATAAATTCTATTTTCATAAAACTCAATCATATGCTATATTAACAGTTAACTCAATATAAATTATGTCATTCTTGTTTTAAGAATGACAATGAGACGGTTGCATATTATGGTTTTCTTTCCACAAATGAGTAATACGACATGTATAAGGCAAGAACAGGGCATATGTGTGTGGCCAAGTATTCCCTGCCCTATCTGGGTCGGGTTGGGTTAATATTTGTAATCTCTAACATTATTTAGCCAATTATAAAGCTTATATTTGCACAATGAGCCACGTCGACATCCACGTAATGGTCTACGTGGCATATGAATGACATGGCGGCCGTAGCGCACGCGCATTGGCCCAATCTTACTTGGCAGAAAATCACAAAAGGCGCGAGACGTAAACGAGGCGCCCCGTGCTTGCTCGAGCTAGCAACGTGGCTTCCACGTCAGAATCCTTATAAATCTGCGCCCTCGATCTTTCTTGCCCTTCCCAGATCGCCTTAGAAAATCTTTAGAGAGAGAAACAGAAAGTTTGAGAGAGAGGAGGTTGGTGGTTGGTTTACGCCTTTGCGTTTCCTCCACCTTCGTCTTCTCCCCTTCTTTTCTTTTCCTTTCTCCGTTCTGGAAATCAATTGTTGTTGCACGGCGAATCCTCTCTCTGCTTCCCCTCTCTCTCGTTCATGGCGTGCCGTGCGATAGGCCAAGGGGGCTCGCCCTTCGTCCGCGGAAGACGGTGTTGTACGAAGCCTACTGCGAAGCTGGATTTTCGATCTTCTTCGCTGTTGTGGTTGCCGCGGAATATGGTGACGGTTGGTTGCGGAAGAGTATTTTGTCGCTCAGCACTGCCTGCCGCTTCTAAGGAAAAAAGGGTAGAGAATCGCAGTGAAGACGGGGATAAAATGGCAGAGATTGGCCGGTCTCTGTTGGCATTATCTCCGGTTACAGACCCTCTGGAGGTGAGGAGAAAGGAAGAGGCCAGCACGCCGCCTCCGAGCACATCGGCGGAGGATCTGGATAGATGGATGAAGGAGTCTGTGATGGAGGTGAGATTTCTGGATTTTCTGCTTTCTTTCCTTGAGTGGGTTCCACTTGATTGGGTGATCACCCGGTTTAGGATTTTTTCCTTGTTCATTTATGAACTCCGTTCAGAAACAATAAAAGATGATCGTATTTTTTTAATTACTTCTTGATACGATGGAGTGAATGGCAACTTAGAATCCATGTAGCCAATCCCACTTACTGTGGGAAAGGTTTGGTTTTGGTCTTGGGTGCTAGTATGACATGAAATCAAACACGATGACGGACAAGGAATTCATGCAAACGACTGTTTAGATTATTGAATTGAATACTTGTTACTGACTTTAGTTTGATATTTCATAATCAAGCTTGAGAATTCCGACTGTTCTGCTTATTTAATGCAGCTTCAACTCCATGTTCTTTGGATGTTCCTTCCTGTATATTGTTGGCTTCTGGTTTATTGAGAACTCGGATCCAAATTTAAGTTTCCAGCTTAAGAAGTTTGGGATTCTAGCTGATTCAAAATGTATGTCCAATTGCATTGATATTTAGCTCAAGTACAGATTCTAGGTTCTGTTTTTGCAGCTAGATAAATTATGTTGCACCAATCACATCTCCGATTCAAGAGTTCATTAGAATCTTTGATGGAGTTTTAGAATTCAGAGCTTTGGCCAGATTCAAGACGTACCGAAATCTAAAACTTTTAGTTTTTCTCCAAGTTTAGTAGATTAATCATAGATACTTGATGTTTGTTTTTACAGATTGTTCGAAACATTCAAGAGGCACCATTCTTTGTGTGCTTGTTCTCAAAGAAGAAAGGCTCAGCAGCGAGGCTGGAGAGAGAATTGGTGGGTGCACATGACCGGAGTTGGCCGAGGATGAAGGGATGGGTGAGGGAGAATCGGCCCGATGGGATCATTCTGGTGGAAGAGCTGAAGAAGAATGGGCAAGAAGAAAGTCCTACCAAATGCTCCAAATTATGGGGTTTGCTGATTCAAGTGAGAGGGATGGATTTTGGTGCTTGTTACACACTCAAGACCACTAGAGAGTGCTCAGCTTTTGGATTGTGCACGCATTTTTGCCTGATTAGGGCAAAATGTTATGGTGATCCTGTTGAAATCCAACTGAGGGATTCATGGCTGAATTTGGAATTGTGATGAAAATTCTGCATGCTCACTCGAAATGTGAGGCTCTGCGGTGAAATTATTTGTATATGAGTTGTTTCTTATGTACAGGAGCAATTATACGTTCAGAATTTTTTGGGAAATATACCTATTGAGAATTTTTTTTTGGTTACAAAAAGAGGCCGAAGCTTTAAAAAACACGTACAACCCATACATGCACCTTTTGAAAGTCGAACTCCGCATCAAGAGCAACTGTGCTTTACTCCTACCAACAACAACGACCCTAGAGCGCCCTGCCGTAGACCTAACGCAACCAGCACTACTGAGATTTTTTAAGCTAGTGTTTTGGGGTTTCACATCACTCTTAAGTGTGGCTTTGGGGTTCACGTCATTCATAAAATTGGCCTCCATTACAAGCCCATGGTGGGTTTGAGTGAGGTCGTGGGAAACCCAAATAATGGGATCTGGTATCCGAAACCAAGTCAAATTGCCAATACATTCCCTGCTATTGTATTCTTTACTGTCTTTCGGGCTTCGGCCTTATTCGTACCATGGAACTTCAAGTTGGCTTAATTTACGCCCCAGACTTCATAAACCGAAACACGAAGTTCCCGGACATGATCAGTTTCATGTTAGCTTATTTGAAATCTCGAGTTCATTCGGACCATTTTTTTTTTCAGAATGAGTTAACTGTCACCATGACATATTATCAAGCTCTAAACTAGAGATGACAATAGTGACCTGACCCATGGGACCCAATCCAACCCGAACAAAAAAGGAGTACCTGACTCAATCAGATTCGAGTTCGGATACATTGATAAGATACTCCTATCCATGCCCGACAGAAAACTTACTCCGACCCATACCTGACAGGAAACTGGTCTAGATTGAGCCTGCTATCCTTTATAAGATTTCATGTAAATGGTATGATATGTTGACAGCGAGTAGGTCGCCCTAATCTGTCGCCTGAATATGCAAGTGCATAGAGGAGGTGCAGGTGCGGTGGTTGCCAGACTTAAAAGATTTATCGGGGATCTAAAAGTGCACATGCATGGACATGGATGTATGCATATTTTCAGTTTGTTTTGACCACCATGTGAAATAAGTGCTGGATTAAATAAGCTATTATTCATTTCCAATTTTGAAATGAACTGATTGTTCATGCTAAAGTGGATAAACAGTTAGACATAAATGTCTTGGGCTCTGTCACATGGCTGTGGTTGTTGGAATGGGACCACTGTAGATATTGATAATGTAATGTGTATAGAAACCGTATATGTTAAACCTATTTTTAACAGTATATATATATATATAGAGAGAGAGAGAGAGAGAGGTTTGTGTTAGGAAACTTCTCAATGATGTGTTATCAGTCATCTTCTGAAGTTCCAGATCCTTCAGTGATGTCCATAGGCTCCTCAAGGATGAACCCATTCTTCATTTTCCTTCCCATGACCGGGATACCATCTGAAGAGCAATTCCATCATAACAAAGACAGAGAATGAAGCACATCCCGATAATTATTGCAAATAGAATAATATGTGATCATCTCATTCGATAAAACTAACATATAAGTTTTGGTTTGGTAGTAACTTCTTCTATGTTTTCTATAGTATATGGTGTAGCTTGAACGATGCAGTAAGAATGGCGGTATCCCATTTTTAGGTTTATTGACAGCCGAAGATTCTCAATGCGAATAAGACATGAGGCACTTTTTTAGAACCTGGTTGGAACAATTTGGAAGGAATGGAAAATTGAATTTCCAAGCACTAAAATATTTCAATCATGTCTGAGATACTGTTCTATCTGAAGCTGAAAATTCTGCTGATGATCATTTTTGGACAAGAAACGCTAATTAAGCTGTGCTTTTGCTGCTTGTTGACTTCCATATTATATTCCGTTGCTGCATTTCTGATATCGCCAAATTTTTAACCCCCCAAGCTGCACAACAAATTAACTGCTCATGGAAAAGAATGTAAACCTTGTGAGTATGAAACATTAAGGCATGAAGTCTTTGAACAAGTTCATTCTCCCATTGATAGAGCTATAAGAACATGCAATTCATGATATCATATCCGATGCTCGTGTCTTGGCTGAAAGGGTTGGTAGGTAGTTTTGAATATGTTCTTCTTTAAGTTCAGTACTTGCAGTCTTGCAGACTTGCAGTATTACATTCTTGCAAGATTGCTTTGTGATCCGTGTATTGTTGTGTCAATATCTTTTATTGTTCGCTCATTCATCTTGTTTTTTTCCATTTTTTTAATTTCAGCTACCTAACCGAACGGAAGATTCTTAATGGTGTTTCATTCGAGGTACCTGCTGGAAAAAGTGTAGCCATTGTTGGCACTAGTGGTAGCAGTAAGACATTTCAGGCCCTGCTGCAATTAAAGGACACTGTATGTGTTGTATATATGTAGAAATTCTTTTAAGAATTTTTTTCTTGACCAAATCTATGTGACAATTTTATTTTGTATCACTGTAGCTTGATCTAATGTTTCTTGCAAAACTTCGTCTTTGTATCATGGATGTGGATAACTTGAGTGGGGATTGACTACTTAACCTCATTGTGTACAAGTATTTCATTTTAACTATTTGACTTCATGTTACTTATCGAACGTTCAAACCATTGTGGTTGTGTTTCTGATCTTTCAAAGATCACTAGGATCCATTTCCAGAGGCCCTTGACGTCCTAGCCTGGCATGTTTTACACAATGCCGTTTTTTTCATCACCAATGGTTTATTTTTGCACAGTTCTGGACTTACACAATAAATTACGCTAATGATCTTCATTTGTTTTTTTAGGAAGGTTCATTTGTTTTTTTTAGGAAGGATTCCTTGAAAAATTATGCTATTGCTCATTATTCTTCATTTTGCTTCTTTTTCCCCAATATTTTTTTTATTTCTTTAATCTAACACCAAGATTATCCCGTTTTCTTCCTTTTTCTTGTATGAAGCTTGTGTTCTTATTCTCATACCTCTGTTTTGTCTTATGTTAAGCTTTCATCATCATTAATACGTAATTGGTATTAATATGGGGCTACAATTGCAGGCAAGTCCACAATTATTAGGCTTCTGTATCGGTTTTTTTACTCCGATTCTGGAACTGTAAGGTTCTAACTCTTCTTTTCTTGTAGAGAGCTTTGCATTTTTCTTGTAGAGCCAGCCCTTCTTTGTGTTTAGATAATGAATTGGTGATAAAAGATGAGAATTCATTTCTAGCTTATGAAATTTGGACTTCACTCATTTTAGCATGACAACATCTATATAGCATCAAGAGATGCTGATTGGTATGTTTTATCGAGTATTTTGGTATCTTTATCTTTTGACACTGGCGAAATTGTTTTTGAGCAGATAAGGATAGATGGACAGAACATACAAGACGTTACCCTTGGGAGCCTTGGAGAATCTATTGGTGTTGTACCCGAGGATCTTGTAAGTTTTGCATTTTATGATATTCTTACTATTATGTGGGTCAATTGGCTTTATTGCAGTCTTTGTATTATACCAGTTCACTTTATTTATTGTAGACAAGATGTTCATGTAAAAAGCCACTTAATAGGTCTTTTTGTCTCTCCGCTTAATTGGCCTTTATCTGCTGCAATCTTTCGTTTCGAGGTTTGTTCCAATGTCAACTCTACTGGATTTCATAGTTAACAATCTTAGGAAAACATGATGAAAGTTTATGAAGCAGAGCCACTCAACCAGATATCTTCTAAAATTTGAACTTTGCTTTCACCAGTTCTTTGATAACAATATTAAAGTAACATGCAATTGTTGGCAAGAGCTAAACATCAATCAATGATCTCTGTTACAATATTATGAAGATCTTACTTACAAGAAAATGTTAAGAGAATGTTAGACAGGCGTCTAGGGCCAACCAGCCAAGGCCCACCAAGCCCAACGGGCCTCCAAGGCCTATCAGGCCGCCAGGGTCAACCTGGCCCAAAGGCTAGTTTTTCTAGCTGTTGGGCCAACCAGCTGGATCCACTTCTATATAAGTACCTAAGGTGCTCTCTTGTAATGTAAGCCTCATGTGGCTGATTGTGTATGGTTTATTTGGTTATTCAATAAAGATCTTTCATTTGTTGTTCTCTATTGTGTGGTATCAACCATTTGAGTGATTGACTTTTTGCTCATATAAAAGGACCGTAAAAGACCTCAAAGTGAAGATTTGTCTTGATTGATTGTCACAACCATTGTGAAGACACTCGAAGTATTGATATTATTACATGGTATCAAAGTATATTGCTTTTGGGACTGTATTGAGAAACAGACCAACATCCACGAGAGAAAAGTCACTCAACTTTGCTAGAAATTGCTTCGTGAGGTATTTTTCATTAAGTTACAAGTGTTGATTTAAGGATACTAATGGAAGAAAAGTGATTCAACTTTCGTTTGACTAGTTTAACCTATAAGACATGCCCCAAAATGTAAAAAATTATCTATCTTTAAAAAGTTATGGAGCTATGTTAGTGTGGTTCTACTTTAAAACAAAAAAAAGAATATGAAGAAGGTCTCATAATCATTATGTGGATCCTTATGGACAATATAAGTGATCATGTATGGGGTACTTTATCCGATTTTACAAATGCTAGGGATGTATGAGAGTATTTAAGAAAGCACATGTATAAAGTGATGTAACACATACAATGGGTCTTCGAGATCGGCTACAGTCACTTCATCAAGGAGAAAAGGGAATGAGTGAATACTACAGTGAATTTTCTAACATATGAAATCAAATTCAAGCCTACTAAAAAAAGTGGACACAATGCTTGGATTCAAGACACCGTAAGTTGAACGAAGATTTTATCTAATCAATTTCTTCGAAGCCTAAGAAAAGAATTCAAAGGAGTATGGTCTCCATTAATCCATCGAAAATCGTTTCCAACAAAGGAAGAAACTCTTGCATACCTTCTTATGCCTGAGACAAGAATCAAAGAAGTAAAATTACAAAAGGCTCTATGATGGTTGCAAACATACGACCCTATCATCCTCCGTATTTCAAACCAAATGGATAAAACAATGCAAAAAAGGAGGTAATTTGTTTTTATTGCAGGGAAATATGACATGTTATAAAAGATTGTCTTAAGGCAAAGAAAAGAGTTGTTTAGTTGATGGAGAAGGAGAACAAAGTTATGTTCTTCGCAAACCTCAAGACAAAATAAAACAACTTAGAGCAAATGAAAGAAAAGATATCCATCGGCGCAACATGTTCTAATAGTTTTGGTGGAATAATAGGTATGAAATTATGGTTGCTTGACTCTTGAGCCTCTTTTCACATGATGTGTGAAGAAAATCTTTTAAGCGCATGCACACATAAAAAGTTTGATTCATATATCTTTACTACAGATGAGACCAAATTGAATGCAAACAAAATTAGAAATCTTCAAAATAAAAAAATTTCAGTTTAAAAAAGAAGCTTATTTCCAAAATTAAACTTAAATCTTTTTTCAGTGCCACAAATTTCTAATAATGGGTGTGTAGTCACATTCTCATCAAATGGTTGCATAATAAAAGATCATCTATCGAAGAAGGTGATTGGATGTGGTCATAGATAATGAGGACTTTATGTAATGGACTACCTATGTACTCAAAATGGTGGGCATTGTAATGTTTTATCAAATGATGTACTTTTGTGGTAGAAGATACTTATCACTTCAATATACAAAAAATGTCATGTCATTGGTTGGAATAAAAAATGTTGAAGACTTTTTCTGCAAAGATTGTTCTTTTTAAAAAATAGAATGGCTTCCTTCTTCACAAAGAACATCTAACACAAAGTAAACCTTTTGAAATAATTCATGTTTGGGGACATGCACCTGTAATGTCAAAAGAAGAAGTGACTTATTATGTAATTTTTGTTGATGATTTTATGATATTTACATAGGTATATCTATTGAAAGTTAAATCCAATGTATTTTAAAACATGGTTAAAATTCAATTTGATTATAATATTAAGACATTCAGGTTTGATTTTGGAGTTTACCTTTAGAGAATTTGAAAATTATTTTGTAAAGCATGGAATTCTTCATTAGATGTCATGTACTAGAACTCCTCCGTAAAATGGAATTGTCGAACGTTAGCATAAACATATGGTTGAAACTGCGACAACCTTATTAATATCTTGCAATGTGCCTAAAAACCTAAGGGCGAAAGCTATTATAACCTCTATACATCTCATAAATAGAATGCCTTTCTTTGTGTTAAATAATGCTTAACCCATTAAAAAACTTTATAAATATTATCCTTAACTACTCCCACCTTAAAGAACCTAAGACTTTGAAGGAAGCCCAAGTCTCGTATCACTAGATTGATGCTATGAATGAGGAACTAAATGATTTAAGTAAAGCCCAAACCTGGGAGATGAAAAAGCCTATAGGGTGTAGGTAAGTATATAAAATTAAAACATAGATTGATGACACATTAGAAAAATATAAATATTGACTAGTCGTGAAAGACTATGCATAGTAATATGGGATATATTATGAAGAAACATTTGCTCCTGTAGCAAGAATTACTATGGTTAGGACTTTTATTGCTATTGGTGCTGTGAAAAAATGGAATATATTCTAAATAGATGTTAAAAATACTTTTTTTTGAATAAATTGTTAAAGAAAAAGGTCTATTTGGAACCTCCACATGGTATTAACATTTCAAACAATAAAGCTCTTCGACCTATATGGACTCAAGCAAGTACCTAAGCCGTTGGACGCTGTCTCCACTTCTTTATAAACACCTAACGTGCTCTCTTGTAATGTAAGCCTCGTGTGGCTAATTGTATATGGTTTATTTGCTATTCAATAAAGATTTTCTTCCATTTGCTCTTCTCTACTGTGTTGTCAACCGTTTGAGTGGTTGACTATTTGCTGATATAGAAAGACTGTGAGAGACCTCAAAGTGAAGATCTGTCTTGGCCAACTGTGACAGCCATTGTGAAGACACTCGAAGTGTCGATATTCTTACAGCAAAATAGTTAATACATGGTAAACCAGTGTCATGTAGATCAGGGTGTTTTAGGTCAGAAAAGCGAGCACCTAGGCACACTGCCGTTACTTTGAATACTATTATTCAGTAGTCTTAATAGTTAAACTTTTCATGATAATTACAAATTTTATATGTTAATATATGGATAACTGTTTTTCAGTAAATGTGTCTGCACGCTCATGCAAGGATGCCTGTTGTTTCTGCGCCTGTTCTGAAACTCACCATGTTCATTGTACTCTTATAATCATGGTCGCAATGGTACAAACAGATATTAAGGTGGCCAGGACGCTCTGGATTGCAATAAAAAATGAAGTAGGCTATTAGCATTCAATTCATGTCTACCTCTTAGTGTGTCCATCCGTTCTAATCTTGGATATTTTATGATACATCTGGTTATAGAGGATCATGTGTATTTATTTGACAATGTGTGAATAAAACGTGACCTTTACAGGTTATGGGCACCAGTTCCGTCGTCTTCAAAATTTTATAGACTCTTATATGAAGTGACTTTTATAGAGGATCATGAAAGAGATATTTTTAGGATAGCTAGGGCTAGAGATAAGAAAACTAAAGATCTTAATTATGTTAGATGCATAAAAGACGAGGATGAAAAAATTCTAGTGGCAAATGATGATATAAGAAATAGATGGAAAAACAATTTTTATAATCTTTTTAATGAAAATAAAGATGTTAGTATTAGTTTAGGAGATTTAGCTAAGTCAGAAAAGTATATAAACCACAATTTCTACCGACGTATTCAAAAGAATGAAGTCAAAGAGGCCCTTAAACATATGAAGGGTGGTAAATCAGTAGGACCAGATAATATTCCTATAGAAGTTTGGAAAATACTAGGAGAAATAGGAATCACTTGGCTCACAAGACTATTTAATGAAATATGGAAAAACCAAAAGATGCCCGAGGAATGGAGATTAATTACACTTATACCCATATATAAGGACAAGGGAGACATTCAAAATTGTGCGAATTATCGAGGTATCAAGTTAATGAGTCATACTATGAAGTTATGGGAAAGAATTATCGAACGTAGGTTAAGACAAGTATCAAGTACAACAGAGAACCAATTTGGATTTATGCTAGGCAGATCTACTATTGAAGCGATTCACCTTTTGAGACGTCTTATGAAACATTTTAGAGCAAAAAAGAAAGACCTTCACATGATATTTATTGATCTAGAAAAAGCTTATGATGGGTACCGAGGGAGGTTCTTTGGAGAACTTTGGAAAAAAGAGGTATCCCATTGACATATATTAACCTTATAAGAGACATGTATGATGGTGCAAAAACATGTGTGAGGACTCATGAAGGAACGACAGACTTCTTTGAAGTTAATATTGGGTTACATCAAGGATCAACTTTAAGTCCATACTTATTTATAATGGTGATGGATGAGTTAACAAAACATATTCAAGATGAAGTACCTTGGTGTATGTTATTTGCAGATGATATTGTATTAGTGGAGGAGTCTAAGGAAAAAGTTAATAGAAACTTGGAACTATGGAGAGAAACATTAGAAAGCAAAGGCCTCCGACTTAGTAGAACAAAGACAGAATATATGGAATGTAAGTTTGATCATTTGGATACTTAAGAGGACATAGAAATTAAAATTGGCATACATTGCATTCCCCAAAAGAAAAGTTTTAAATACCTAGGGTAAATTTTTCAAAGTGATGGAAGAATTGATGGAGATGTTACACATAGAGTTAATGCTGGTTGGTTAAAATGGAGAGGAGCATCAGGTATTCTTTGTGATAAGAAGATACCATTAAAATTAAAAGATAAATATTATAGAGCAATAATTAGGCCTGCCATGTTTTATGGTTCTGAGTGTTGGATAGTTAATCATCAACATGTACAAAAGATGTATGTGACAGAAATGAAGATGTTGAGATGGATGAGTGGTCATACAAGAAAAGACCATATACATAATGAGGCTATTAGAAACAAATTAGGAGTGGCACCAATAGAGGATAAAATGAGAGAACATCGTTTAAGATGGTTTGGACATATAGAAAGAAGATCAAAAGAAGAACATGTAAGAAGGTTAGAAAAACTAAATTTGGAAAGTATTAAAAGAGGTAGAGGACGACCACAAAAGTGTTGGAAAGAAACAATAAAGAATGATCTAGCTTATTGGGAGTTAACTGCTAACATGGCATACGATAGGGATCTGTGGAAACAAAGAATCCATGTAGCCGACCCCGTCTAGTATGGGAAAAGGCTTAGTTGTTGTTTGTCCTATCTTTTTTGCCTTTTTTTTGGTTACTACACGAAAACTGCATTTGAATCTGTCTTGTAATCTCCTATCTTGTAGTGTCTCCAATTTCATGTGGTAAGGGTGCATGATCCGGATATGCAACTTGTGACCTGTTCAACTTGAAGGCTTTTGACTTGCTTCCCCCAGGAGGAACGTGGACTCCTTTGGGGCTAGCAAATTTTCACTATATACAGCTGACATTAGAAAGAGGCATTCATAATGCAATTCTCTCAAATGAAACCGAAACCACCCAATTTCTTTTTGCCAGTCATGTTCTGGTTGGGTATTCTTACATTGCTAATCTGTTGTGCTTTTGACGTTTCTTTGTCGATTTAGTTCTGGCCTTCATTTTTAATTGAAGGCAGACAAAGGATGAGTTGTCCCTTTTGTTCCATGTCCCTTTTGTTACAGCGTTCAACTTCATCTTGATGAAGGAAAAGATTAGGCTCCTCTATATTTCCTTTCCCCTACACCCCTTTGGTTGGCATGACAGCTAAAAAATCGTATCTCATATTGTTCTATATTTCTTTAAGATCTAAACATAATGAGCTCTCACTAAATTATGTGAATCTTGATGTTCTGCATACTTGTGTTGCCTAACAAACGCTTCCCTTTTTCTATAAGTTAGATTCTCAACTTAGATAGAGGTGGGGCAGTATCGCCATAACATTCTTTATCATTGCAATTGCAACCCATGTTTCTGTGTGTCTCGCATACTCTTCTAATTCCTATCTTTATAGATGTCCAGGTCAGTTGATTCCCATTTGTTAAAAGCATGTCTCTTTTTATAGCATTGCTGTATTCCAGCATGCTGCTTCCTGTTTGAAAGTCTCCATTTTGACCTTTCTTGAGTTCCGTATCCCATTTTACGGGTGCTGAGATGTGGCCTGCAGAAATGAACGTTCACGGTGGCTGGCATGACGCAGCACAAGCAAATTCGTGTCAATATTTGGTCTTCATTATCCATCACAGATATTTAATTTTCTGGAAATGCAATGCAATACCTTTGTATCCTATAGTGGTATCAATCAACATGCTAGGAATGTTATCGCTAGGGAGTTGTTGTAATGCATGTACTTCATCAAATGCTTTTAACTGAACATGGAAAAAACCATGACAAAGTCATATATTCTAAATAAACAATATTGAATCAGGGATTCTCTTGCCTTTAATTTGAAATATGGAGATAAAAGTGACTACAGATGCCTTCTACAGTAGCATTTGTTCAAATTTTACAATGGTAGCCTTATTGTATGATGTTCAGTTGTGAGGTTGCTTCTCAGTTTTGGTGTCAATAAACAGGTATTGTTCAATGATACTATATTCCACAACATATACTATGGTCGGCTATTGACAAGTGAGGAGGAGGTCAGTTGACAAAATCTTCGCCTTTGTCTATCAGACAATCTTGTGTTCTGGCTAAAGCATTATGCGTTTCTTTTACAATTAGGTCTGTGATGCTGCTCAACATGCTGCCATACATGATGCTATCATGAACTTTCCAGATAAATATATGACTGTAGCTGGGGAACGTGGGGTAAGGTAAGATATCGTGGTCTTAAAAGATGGTTGCTGAGTTTTCCATCCTGGCCACATCTTGCAGATAGTTCTGTCTTATACTTTAAAACGTTGATCGTTTAATGAAATATGTATAGCATAGTCAGTAGAACATGACAACATGTGATGTACATAAGGATGATTTTCAAAACGTCTTCTTGCCATACCACGTTCCTTCTTCATTCTTGGTAAAAGAGGTGCACAACGCATTATAAATGAAGTACATTGAGATATGCTACCTTCTTGACAAAAGAAGGAATGCTTAGGTGTCATATCTTTTTTTACCAGCATGAGGTGACTATACACTTATTTATCCATGTATCAAGCTTAGAAGGCCCTTACTATGCAGTTTGTTTAACGTGAAAATATCTTCTTTGTGCAGCTAAGCATGGGTGAGAAGCAGCGTGTAGCTCTGGCCAGAGCATTTCTCAAGGCCCCACCTATTCTGTAAGACTGCTTCTTCTATTTCGTGACTGCATTCTCTTTGATACGTAGGGATCTTCACTTCATTCAAAAAGTTCTCATAGATGAGTTACTGTTTTACTTTACATTATCGGAAGTGGCTACCTGGCCTAGTACTCGAGTTTCCTTTTAATGTATTTAGGGATTATTATCATGTTGTACGACTGAGAAAATTTAGTAAGCACCGATCCTAATGTTTTCACTCGAGAACATTTCTCTTAGTGGAAACATATAAATAGTACAGAAATAAGTTACACCTCAGATTCATATATAGCAGGAGCTCTATATATGAATGTTTGACCAGAATCATTGAAAATGACGGCAATTCGGCAACCACTAAGCCTTTTCCCATACTAGATGGGGTCGGCTACATGTATTCTTCATTTGCATGGAGCTCGATCCTTTGTCATGCTAACAGTTTAACTCGACAAAAGCTAGATAGTTTTTTATCGTTTCCTTCCAACAATTTTGTTTCTTTTTTCTTTTTAATATTTTAACCATCTAGTTTCTCCCACCTCCCTACCAAAGCTTTCTTTGGTGGCATTTTCACATGTTCAAACTATCTTAAATGAATTTTCTCATTTTAAAATGATCTTGCTTTATTGCCTAAAATTCTAAGCTCAGAGAAAGCCTGTGTGCACAATTTCATTACTGTTTGCTGTTTTGCTTAGATTATGTGATGAAGCAACTAGTTCTCTAGACAGCACAACAGGCAGAAATATTGAATGCATTAAAGTCGTTAGCTTCCAACAGGACTTCTATCTTTGTTGCCCATAGACTAGCAAGTGCAATGCAATGTGATGAGGTGAGCAATTAGTCCTGCAGAACTATAATGACAATTATCCTTGCATAAAACTATTTGATCTAATTGCAATCTTTTAACCGTGTTTCTTGTGCATATCAGATCATTGTCTTAGAGAATGGTAAGGTAGTGGAACAGGGTCCCCATGAAGTACTTTTGTCAAAAACTAGAAGATATGCACAGCTATGGGGGCAACAAAATAATACCGATGCAAATGATATTGCTATTAAACTGGACGCCTAGAAAGTTGTAAGGTTGGGCTTATGTTGTAATTTAGTTTCAGTAACATTCCTCAAACATAATATTTCACATTGTACTCCGAGATGCCATTATTGATACTGCTCCACAGGAAATCTGTACAAATAACTTTGTAAATTGATGAACAGTTGATAGTACTTCAAGTAGTTCGGATGTTTGCTTATTTTGAGACGATTAGTCTTACCTGCACATGATGTGTCAATGTGTATCATTCAGTTACAGGCTGATTACTTATAGTTCAACTCGTTCCCACTTGGATCTTTCTTTTTCCAAGGGTATGTTTGCTTCAAAGGCCATCTTGAATTGATTTCTCGACTCCTGGCATTCCAACTCAGGGTGGCTGCTGTGCTGCTGAAGCAAACATGTGGAAACTGATTCATTATCATATCAGCTTCTGAGGACCTCCGACTTGTGTGAGACGCATTTGATAGGGGAAGACGTGGAAGTTATTCCCATGAGAAGGAAATCCTCTGTCTCCCTTAAATCACTTCCAAAAGTTGAGCAAACAGTGACCTAAATGTCATTTTTTCCCCGTGCACAAGAGCTTTATTTGAAAACGTAGTTTGATGTTTAGAGTTATGTAGTTTGATGTTCCGTCCATAATCCCAAAAGGTTACTCGCTACATGAGTACGGCCCGGCTTGAGTTGGGTTCTTGCCTGCCTTTTACGGACTTTGTGGTTCAGGAGGTTGGAGGATGAAATTAGGAGCAGTTTTCTGAATAATCTGCAAACGCAGATACACTGGGCGCAATTCTTTTTGGTAGCATTAACCCTTGCCCAAACAGTGCTACATTCAAGTGAATGTCCTTTGTATGTGATTTGGGCCATGGGGATGGCAACTGAGTGAGATGGACTTTCACCCCACTGAATCCCGTGCTGCCTTTTGGGTCACCTTTTTAAGCCTGTCCCGACCTGCTCCCAATGAGTTGGGTTTTCAACCCACAACAGCCCCGCACCAAAGTGGGTATAATCTACCTGCCACCTACAAATTAATCAATCTTGTGTATAATATTTTGCATTATCTTAATATAGTTCACTTATTATATTATATTATATCATATAATCTATTTTATATATATATATATATGAAAAACTAGAAGTTAAACACCTTCTCACCAGACTGTACCAGAGATATGTATATTATAGTCAAACAGCTCACTTTCATAAAATATAGGCGACGTGGTATACCCTAAACCCAAAGACATCCAAAGACATCCTGGCCCGCATGGTGTGTCCACCCCACCTTGCAGCTGGGCGGGTTTTCAACCTTAAAACTCGCCCCATGAAAGAGCATGGTGGGTGAGGTACCCTCAGGGTTCCGACCTCTTTCCACAACAAAATCATCTAAATATATGGTATTTAAAATATTTGACAGAGACATTCCTTTGCACTGAAGAAAACTAAGGCGAAGAAGGAAAAGGAAAACGAAGAAAACTTGCAGAAAGAAAACCATGCGACCAGCAGCTCGTTCTTATGTAGCAAATTTAAACCAGGATAATTCAACATTCGTTAAGGGAAAAAAGGGGGAGAAATAATCACATAAATTTGCAAGCCAGGAAGAACATATTAAATCACAAATAGCTGCTAGATATTCTCCTCCACTTTAGAGGAAAGACCACCATCTCCGGTTCCTACTTTCTCCATTACCAACAGCGGTTGACCTTCCAGATGATCTATCGTGCAGCTGTTGATCCGGCTGGCTGATGCTTCTGTTAAGCCTGATGATTCTACTGAGTCTCCCTTCAATCAATGGATTCCTAAACCAAAGAACTAAAACAATGCCCACAATGCTGACGATTGGAGCAGCCGCAAAGAAAAACCAACCCCTTGATCTACGATCTGGATTGATGCAATTAGAAGTAGCAATCTCGTCAGTTATGTTTGTTCTTTCGACCCTCTGATCAATGATATCACCACCAATCTGTTCTTCGCCTTGGCCTGCAACTTGAGCTGCTGCGAAAATGGAATGCCCTTCCAAGTTGCTTCTTTCGTCCAAGTCTACATCATCCGAACTGACAGAGGAATTGTCTTCGTTTGACTCAAGTTGCTGAAGTTCACGAACCGGCAAACTGCTTGCAGTTCTTTTCCCCTCTTCGTAATCCTTGTCATCAGTAAGCAGCTCGTATCGGCAAACAGGGCAGGAGTTACGAGTACTCAACCATGGCAAAATACAGGAAGGATGATACAAGTGCATACATGGGAGTTGGTTTGCTTCTGTCCCCGTAACCAGAGTATCTTTACATACAGCACATATGACAACTCCATGTTCCTCATGTATCTCACTGATAATTACCTGCGGTAAGCTTTTCAGAACGCACTCTGCTGCCGGAGGAGCAACTCGCAACGTTCCCTCAGTTTCAGCAAGACGGTTAAGTAGTTCCTCAAATTCTCCTTCGCCAACATAGTCATCAGGGTTTCCAACATAAGGAGATACCCCATTTCTATCACCAAAATCTATAAATAAATCAGATATATATGCATCTCCATAATGTGCAAAATTGTCAAGAGAACCATCTGCGTTCCATATATCCCTATCCCTATTTTCTCGAGAGGAACCACCCTCCTGCAAACCAACTCGAGCATTTGCTTCACTGGTGCTCGTAACATCCCTCACCCAAATATTAGTTCCCTCCATGGCTTCCTGCTCTATATCAGCTTCCCCCCAATTGCCCTCTTCATCATCTTCTTCTTCCTCATCTGAATGCCAGTGATCAAGACCGGCATGCATTGGGTCAATGTCCGTAGCACTTCCAATATGGCTCTCGTCATCCTGCTGCACGTACATATCGCCACCTGCCAAACTTTGTCCATCCAAAGATGCATCTGAGTTTAGCCCATAATCAGTTATTGAAACTGCATCACTTTCCACAGTGAAAGCATCAAACCCGTTAATGCTAGCACTAGTATCACTCTCCCCAAAAATAGAATCCATATCACTATTATTATCAAAAAGAGACATTTGCCTATTGTTATCAGAAAGAGACCTTCGCCTACTTCCAAGTCTACCACGAACAGCATTTGGACTAGCATTTGGGGCAGTTATGCTAGCAATATCAGTGTATTGGCGATATCCACGTTCGGGACCTGAGGTAGGAGTATCACGATGGTTCTGTCTCACTTGATTAATTAACTGCGAAAATTGATGCGAGAAGAGTTCCTCAACCGAATCAGAAGTCCGGTGGTTCATGGATCTCCTGTTGTGCCTTCTCCGGTGTGGATGTTGCATATTTGAATGGCGACCTTCAAGAAACACAACCTTGCAATCATGGCAGATGGATAATGTCTCATATCCCCTGACCATTTCAGTCTCCTCTGAGAAGGGGTCTCTGCAGATAAAGCAACATGCTTCCATCTGCCCAGTTTGATGAACCTCACAGTTTTCACCATGTAATTGCACAGGTTCTGGAGAAGAAACCCATCCTGACATAGAGTATATAACCTGTAGGAATATGAATCTGAGACAAGGACACATGCATGCACGCATACACACATAGACATTAGGCTAGAGAGAGGCTTACCGTGTATGTTATACAGTATTAGGCTGCAAAACCAAGCCACTTAAGAAGTGAAGACTTCACCTGCTTACCAAAGAAAGGAAATTCATAAGTAGAAAAAGTATATAGTCAAGCAGTCTAGATAATGTCAGGCATATAAGTCCCAAGAAGAAATATTATGTGCTTCCCATTTTTATTTTCATGGACTGGAACCAGAAAAAATTGAGATTCTGTTCTGATTTAGGCAAAGAAATTTGTCAAGCCTAACAGTGGAACAATAGTTATAACCTATCTACGTTATAGGAAGTGAACACTATCTACTCTTAGTAAAGGAATCCATGTTTTAATGACGAGAGAAGAATTCATGGCGTATATAAAGTTTATCTCAGAAATCATCAATTGCAAAAACCCCAAAAAAAACTTGCTGCTCTTAAATTACAGTACCAGATTAGTTCCTCTATATGTCAGAAAAAAGCAGCTTCATTGTGTTAAAGATCCTGAATTGAAGAAATACCGGTTAGTTCCATTTTCTAAGAAACATTTTTTCCAGGTTTTGAATTTTGAAAGGCTTCAAAAGACCATGAAATGTAGTTGAAACTTATAACCACCACAACCCATTTCATAGAAAGACTACGCAATACACCGCTGAAATTCACACTGTTGATGAACAGAGATCATTGCAGCTAGAAGTCAAAGAAAATAAAGGGGAGAGTTGGTTGGTGACATCAAACTTCACCAACTCGCTAAGCCTTGAAATTTAATATAATGAACTAGAAGTGCAATTAGTAGCATAAAAACCAAAGTAACTCAACAGGAGAAAGATAAAAGGGAAACAAAAATACGTATCTGCAGACATAATTGACAAAATAAACAAGATCCATTAGCGCCATTCAACGAGAACTAATAGAAGAAAGAACACAATCTTTTGGAGAGAAAGTGTGAATTGTAGTACGAACAGCAAAGATGCAGCAAGGAAAATCTGTAGAAAGGACAGATAGAACCAAATCTTTTACAGATAAAGTATGAGTTATAGTAGGAACAGAAAAGATGCAGAAACAAAAAATTTGTAGAAAGGATTAGACTTACGGCATATCCTAATTTAATAACCAAACTCACCGAATACATGAAATCTGCTTCAGGAAGAAAGTCATAACAACGTTCTGGATCGCTTGACTGGAAAAAATGCAGTAGAAAAAAATACCGACTTCTGACCAATATCAGAATTCTAGCAAGAACCCAAAATCTAACAATTGATTCTGAATTATGCTCAAATTTTGCAGAAATTTTTAAATTCGACGGAGTAACAAGATGACCCCCTTATTTGTCGCACTAAATTGAAAACTAACAACAAAAAACTCCGTATTGGATAAGAGAATCGATATATACAGTTAAATCGAGAAAATGCAACGGATCAAACCGCGAAAAGTTTCCAGTAAATCGGAGATCTGGAAAACTACCTTGAAATTGACCCGGAAAATTTCGTTGCGAGCGAAACCGGGAGAATGGAGGAAGCAGAATAAGGGCGAGGTGAAGATTAGAGCATTTTCTCCATGGACGGAGGAAATTAGGCGCCGCAGAGAAAAATATCCAGAAACAGGAGAGGAGGACAGAAATGGGCGACTCGGACTTTCGAGGAAACAAAATAAAAGCGGTATTTTTGTTGATTTCTTCAAAGGCAAAATGACGGCGTCTGCCCCCAGTACGTTGCAAAGAACGAAATTGCCCCTACAGATAAAAGTAGAGACGGCGGTATTTGCTCAATCCGATACTATACATGATTAAATCTTCTTAAACTTCTTGTTCGTTCGATTACCGTGACCAACATTAGAGATTTGAAACGAACAAACAGATTTGTACCATCATTTATGAAAAATATAATGATAAACATTGCTTTTTTCGTTTCAAATTTTCACTGTTCATTTGAAGAGATTTAAGCACGAAAAAGAATTGAACATGAACCACTAACAATCTTTATTTAATAATAGGATCCTTCAAAGTATATATTCTTAAACTTTAGTTATTCGATCAACTTTACAAGTGATCGAAGATGACATCAACAAGTAATGTTCTTATTAAATGAGAATCCTTAGAAAGTATGTAGTCCAAAATAACTCTATCATTCCTAATATTATATATACATATACATATAATTTTAAAACTTTGGAAGTAATATCTCTTTTAGAGTTAAAAGCTAACATAACAGTGGATTTATATGGCCCAACACTAAACAAGGTTTATATGGCCAATCGTGTCTTTTGTTTTCCATTTGCTACGATGGGTAGGGCAAACCCAAATCCAAGACCCAAGTATTGAACTCATGACCTTTGTCTTGTGATCGACCATAGCTATTTGAACGATCACTCTGTGTCCAAAACCCGACTTATTTTGGTATAGGGCTCGGTTTCAGCTGTCGAAACATTATAAAATTTAAATTCTCTGTGAAAGCTATACCTTCCTACCCAAGCAACGGTAGAACAAAATAGAGTAAATTCTAATAAGAGATTAAACAAGATCCATAAACCGGCTCATGATCCATTAACCAAACTCCTCTTTGTTTCAATGGCAAATTAGAAACCCAGATTCTATTTGAGTCACCATAGTGAATTTAAACAGCCTACCCACTTAGTCTAGTCTAAAACTTGTCTTGGGTTTTAGTTCGGTATCATGTAAAGGTAGACATATATATCTGGTCCAAGTTGCTTGAAACCTGGAACCGAAACCGAACCGTTCCGAGGCCAGTTTCGGAATCACTGGTTTCGGGACGGTTCCGATTCCAGTTTTGGAACCACTTTGGAACCGGTTCAAAAACTTTTTGTTTAAAAGGCACGGCAAATGCGCCTTTTGGGAATCCTACCGTTAGAGCCACCAACAACTCGTGATAATAAGCGTTAGCAAAAATATATAAACCTTACTAAGTGACAGTTTGGAATCATGGGTTCTGATTCTGGTTCTTGACCAGTTTTCGAAAATTATGAATTATAACTGAACCGGCGGGTCCCCAGTTCCGATTATGATTTTGGGACTGGTTCAACCAGTTCTAGTTACTAGTGGTTACACGGTCTGTTCAGTTTCGATTCAAACCTTCGAGTCAGTTCCGAACGGGCCATGTCATTGCAAAGGTAAACCTTTAGTTAATGTAAGCTGCAACCAGACAACCACACCATACCTAATTTGGTGAACTTAATGTAATATTTATTTGACTTGGTTAGGTCAAATTCTCTTACATTGCATCTCTATCACCCTGACCCACTTGACCCAAATGAATCTAGCTAGCATATGCTGCATTTGATTCCAAGTTACGTCGTGAGTTCGACACCCGCGGTGTGCATCTGGATTCGGCTTCCCCATGCTACCCATAAAAAGAAAAACTATTAGTGATAGATACTCCCCAAGTACTTACTCCCAAATATAAACCGTTGAACGCTATCCATGATCCATCAAAAAGTTTTGCTACCATAGCTGCATGAATGCATTTAAGAAGAATTTCTTAATTACAGTAAAGGTTTTCTGCACTTAGTATACTTATAAAATTAATCCATGAGAACCATCGGTTGAGATATGACAGCAAGTATCTTGGCAACACTTGATCCATTAATTAAACAATAATAAGATTAATGACGTGAAGAAATGGGGCAAATCTCAATAAAATGATTTTTTCAGTGTTTGCATGATGTTCGAGGAATTTTGCTCATGTAAGGGATCACCCTTGCATGATCGGTCCCAAGCTCGATTAAAGGAGGAGGGTTGCGTTAGGATTCTGACAGCTAATGTAAATATATAGCACATGATAGAGTTATGTGGAAATAAAGAATCCATGTAGTCGACCCATCTAAAGGCTTAGTAGTTGTTGTTGTTGTTTGCATCATGTTCGAGGAAGATCACGTTTTACCCTTCGTCACTAGTCTCACCAACTTTTAGGTAGCTTACTGTTAGTGTACTCAGCAATACCGTTTGCTCTGACTTATGCGAAGAATTTGTATTTTTCTCCGAGACTTAAAAAAAAATTATTTGCTGGATTTTTTCTGGGAAAATGATTTTTTTTCCTGAGGAAATTCCTTCGTTTTACAAATCAACAATCAGCCACTTGGGAGTTAGTGACATCTTAAGATTTTAGTCTTCACGGGCCCAATAGCTAAATTTATCTCGCAAGAATCGGCCTTAAAATCAAGTAACATCTTATGGTACATTAGGCAATAACAAGTTTTTGCATTAATGTGATAGACTGCAATATAATTTGAATCTGCAATAGTCAACTCTAACTTGCCCATCTCAATCTAAACAAATAGAGAAATGGGGGTTAGTTATAGTAGAAGGGGCCTTGATTGAAGAGATGGCAATTCCTACTAGGCCCACAGGTATTCACACCCCCCCCCCCCCCTTCTACATGGAGAAAAAACCCGCCCCCACTGAGGGGCAGAGCAAGATAGGAAAGATCCACAAGTGGAACGGGGCAGGGTGGGTATGGTTTAAGTTAGTTAAACCACCCTTTCCCGATATATATATATATATATATATATATATAATGTGTGTTTATTTATATAAAATATATGTTTATTATATATATGTGTGTTTATAAATATTTTACATGCTTATATGTATATATTTTTATATAAAAATAACTATATATACAAGAACTTTTAGTTTAATAATATAAAATATCATAAAAAATTGTATTTTATGTAAAATATGCAATATTAATTGATTTTTTCTTAAAGAATATTTTTATAAGTTGAAGTGGGGTGGGGCGGGGCGGGGTCAGGTTGTAACAAAAGGGTGAGAGGCTGGTTTGAGTTTGATCCCCAAGACCCGTTGAGCGGTGTGTATAAAGAGGATTTTAGGACGGGAGAGGGAGGGTGGAGTGAATCTCCCCGCCCCCAACCCTGGCCCGTTGCCATCCCTACTTAGATTGCGAAATAGATGTCACTCTGTTGTGCAAGCCGATTCACGCATAATCTTTGGAATGGGGAAATGGCTAGGTTTATGCAAGTGGCTTAGCTCATGGGTAATGGTTTCAGACACAAGGGATTGGGTCTTGGGTATGCTTATAGTCAGGGTCGACTAGTTCTGAGTGAGCGAAGGCGACGTAGGGAGTCCCACAAGGTAAATCAGCGATCAGGGCCTAACACACACATGCATGAGCATGGAGGACCAAGTCTACAACAGCTAAGAGAGCCTACAAATGCAATGCAAGCCCATTCTAACATGTCACAAGTGAGCTTCATTCCACCAACCTAGGGGGTGCTTGATTTCGGGTCCATGCACACAATGCATGGTGCACGGCCAATCGGTCCGTAAGGAGTGTTTGAATGTGAGGCCCGTCTTGCAGAATTGTCACTGTGGGCCTACTTTCAACAGCTCACCCTTGAGGTGAGTCAATAAGTCTACGTTTAATTTGAGATGAACTTTTATAGTTAATGTTTGATAGGCCTAAACGTCATAATAGGACACAGCATAGAGGAAAGAAAGCGTGTGGATGATCATTTAACGCAATAAAAGATGCGGAGGTGATACGTTGCATAGGGGGATCTCGCGGCATCAAACACAGCCTGATTTCCATGGTTGTGAACACAAGAACCATTACAAAGTTTGACATCTGCACCGAGAGCGTTAGCTGAACGGCTAGGCGCTCTAACACCATTGCTGATTGTGGGAGTTCGACTCCCAACCGGTGCATGTGTGGGTGTGGGTGTTAGGCTTCGTCCTCCTCTTGTAAACGAAAGAAAAGAAATTTGATATCTTCCAAGAAAGTATTGTTACTGAGATGTTTGTGCAATTCCATGTCTTTGGGAACCAAACATATGATATTGATTGTACAATTTTCTTCGTATAAGTATTTACTTGTATAAAGGAGGAGGGTTGGATTAGGCTTTTGACAACGAGTAGAAAACTTGTAGGATTTATCTATCATAGATTTTGAACATTATGATCATTGTATTGGGGCATCCCCTCTTAGTGACATATTGCTAAAGAGTAAGCAATGACTTCTACATTTTCATTCGGATGTCATGAATCAATTATACAAAGGGTTCCCATATCATGAAGAATGAAGAAGTATGAGTAAAAAGTTAGTATTGTTATATTGTCATCCGAATATAGTGAATAAATTATATAGAGAATTCATATTTTCAGCATAAACAAATGAAGGGGTAATAAAGCTAGTCCTTCATAATAAGATTTGTATTGGTACTTAGATTATCAAAATATTAACTAGCAAGCTAATAGAGGTAGTAGATTCTATGATTAAGAGAAATATTTACATTCTATGTTTACAATAGACAAAGTATAACAACAACAACAAACAACAACAAGTAAACATTTTCCTTTACTTGATGGGGTTGGCTATATGGATTCTTTGTTCACACCTAGTTTATAAGAGATAAAGTATGGTGAAAAAACAAAAGGTATTGAGAACACATGTTTTAAATTATGGCACTCAAGAAAGAAAATTGCTCAAAATAAAGTTGATATTATTATTATAAATAAAAATTTAAAAAGATAGTATAGTAGACATATAATAACATGATAACTAAATTATGAAAATGAAATTAGTATTAGGAGTAGAGACTTTAAATATAGTTTGTACCTATACACCCCAAGTAGGAATATAGGATAGCATAAAGAATGCATTTTGGAAGGACTTAGATAAGTTAATTCAAAATATTCTACAAAGAGAAACGGTTTGTTTAGGAGGAGATCTACATGAACATGTCAGTAAAGAGGCATTAAGATATAAAGGCATTCGTGACAACTATGGGTTTGGAGGTTTAAATGAGAAAGGTAAGAAATTTTAAATTTTGTTATGACATGATTTCTTTTTAGCTAATACAATTTTCAAAAAACAAGATGAATATTTAATTACTTATAAGAGTGATTTGTCACAAATACAAAATTATTATTTTGACTATAAGAGAAAAGATAGATTGTGTTGTATGGATTGTAAGGTAATTCCAAGAAAAACTTAATTACCCAACATCAACTTTTAATTATGAATTTATAAGTAAAAAAGTCGATAAAGAGGCAAAGAGTACATATAGCTAATCAAACTACATAGCACAACCTCAAAAATGAGAAAGAATACATATTTAAATAAAAAAATTCTCTAAGAGATACTTGAAATTATATAGGTATACCTTCTGATATGTGAAACAATATGGTTAAGCATATTGGAAAAATAACAAAAGAAATGTTAGGTGAATCTAAGCGAGTTGTATTGGCATAAAAGAAAGCTTGGTGGTAGAGTGAAGTAGTGCAAGATAAGATTAACGCGAAAAGAACATGTTATAAATTGTATTATACCAAGAAGACCAATAAAACTTGATAAGCTTATAAGAAAGCAAAGAAAAAATAGAAAAAGATTGTTAGTGAAGCAAAAGTTAAAATTTAGGAGGATTTATATAAAAAATTCAACTCAAAAAAGGTCAAAGAGATATTTTTAGGATAACTAAGGGTATAAATAAGAAAACTAAGTATCTTACTTTTATTAGATGCATGAAAGATGAGGATGAGAAGATTCTATTGCCAAGTGATGATATAAAATAGATGAAAAAATATTTTTATAATATTTTTAACAAAAATATAAGTATTAATATTAGCTTATAAGAACTAACCAAATCAAAAGAGTATATAAACTATAATTTCTATTGACGTATTCAAAATAATGAAGTCAAATAGGCTTTTAAGCTTATAAAGATTAATAAATTTGTAGGGCTAGATAATACTCCTATATAAGTATGGAAAATCCTAAGAAAGACAAGGTATTACTTAACTTATAAGATTATTTAATGAAATATGAAAAAACCAAAAGATGTATGAGAAATAGAAGAAGAGTACAATTATATCCATATATAAGAACAAGAGATACATCAAGATTGGTGTAAATTGTCGAAGTATCAAGTTTATGAGTCATACTATGAAATTATGGGAAAAATTTATTAAATGCAGGTTTAAGCAAATATTGAGTACAATAGAGAACCAATTCGGATTCATGATAAGAAAACCTATTATTTAGGCTATTTATATATTCAAACATTTAATAGAATATTTTAGATAAAAAAACAAACTTCACATGACATTTATTGATTAAAAAAACATATGATAGGTGCATAGAGATATTCTTTGGAGAACTTTGCAAAAGAGACTTATCTCATTCACATGCATCAACCTTATAAGATACATAATAATAGTGCAAAAGCATGTGTTATGACTCAGAGGTTAATGTTGGATTACAACTTTAAGTCCATATTTATTTGTATTGATTATTGATGAGTTAACAAAACATATTTAATATGAAGTCTCTTGGTATATTTTATTCGTGAATAACATTGTATTAGTGAATGATTCTAAGGAAAAAGTTAATAAGAAATTAGAATTATAGAGAGAAACATTAGAAAAAAATGCTTTCGACTTTGTAGAACAAAGACATAACATATGAAATGTAAGTTTTATCATTTGGTTACTTCAATGATATAGAAATTAAGATTAGCATACATTGTATCCCTTAAAAAAAAAATTAAATACCTAGGTTTAGTTTTCTAGAGTGATAAAAAGATTGATATTATGCATACAATTAATATAGATTGGCTAAAATAGAGAGGTGCATCAGATATTTCATGTAACAAGAAGATACCATTAAAATTGAAAGTTAAATATTATAGAGTAACAATTCAACTCATTGTGCATTATGGTTATGATTGTTGGTAGTTAATTATAGCATCTATAAAAGATGTTCGTGACAGAAATGAAGTTGGTGAGATGAATCAATGGTTACACAAAAAAAAGACCATATACATAATGAGGTTATTAAAAATAATTTGAGAATGACACAAATAGATAGATGATAAAATAAAAAAAATCGTTTAAAATAGTTTGAACATATAGAAAGACAACCAAATGAAGCTTTGCTAAAAAGGTATGAGAAACTCGGTTGTGAAAATGTTATAAGAGAAAGAATAAAACTATAAAAATATTGAAAGAAAATAATAAAAAATTATTTAACTTATGTTGAGTTAAATGTTAGCATGATACATTTTTGAGCTCTATAGAAACAAAGAATTAGTTATTATTGTATAAGCGATCCCTTGTATGCCCATGCTTCTTTAATGCATTTAGCAGTTTTGTTATGATCCATCAATCTACGTGATATGGACGACTCGTGATGGCCAGAGAAATCTGATCAAAGATAATCAATTGCATTGTCAACATTGAAGAAATGCCAAGGTCACTCTCGAAGCCTTGGTGCAACTTGATCTTGTCAGTGCATTGCATGAAGACACATTGGAGTGGCTTGTGGGTCAAGCGACCAAAGCAACTTGCTTAGACCGCCGAAAATTTTAGGCCTCATACTTTTAAGCTGTATTATTAAGTGTATGCCTCCAAATGTTTTTTGTTACAAGAGGAGGCCCAAGACTAACACACCCACAGATGCACCCTCTAGGAGTCAAACACCTTGCGAGCAGTAACAACACTAGAGCACCTTGCCGTTGAGCCAACAGTTGTGCTGGTGAACTATAGGCTCAAACGGTTGGTTTGCTGGTTTGGTTCTAAGTGGTTCGACACTAGTTCCCCTTAAACAAGGTCTCAGATTCGAGTCTTGCAAATGTAACAAACCAGCAATAAGTGGAGCTTTAACCCCACAGTAGGCTGATCCGGCGAGCTCCGGATTAGTCGGGACACCAATTTGTTGTACTTCACCAAAATAAGAACACTTAAGTATTATAGTTAACAAATATTGATAGGTAGAGGCATCTATTGTTGTTAATTCTAGTGATGGAGGATTTATACTGCTATTATTCTCATCTATCATTGCCATCCTTTGGTAATGGCATGAACTAGACTAAGATGAGTCTCTATTTTTTTTGTTAATCTCTTTGAGCCTTGACTATGACACAACTAATATTGACGGACTCACTAAGAAGGTGTTTGATGCATCCGGCATCAGTGTTGGGTTGAGACATTATGACATGCTTAAGATTTTTGGACCTTCATGACATTGGTGGGCAAAACTTTTCTCCATGTCCGGGTATTCAAACAACACTGATATTACTAGAAACCCTGATGCCCATAGCATGCGTTTTTTTAAAATGTAAAGTTTTTCAGAGCGGCACAAGAAAAATAAATTCAATTGTTACAAGTGAGTGAAATTTTATCAAATTTTGGTTGAGCATTGCATCTTCTTGGTTGTTGTGTCATGGTCCAAGGGTAGGGTATTTTTTTTCATTCATGGTGCAAGGTCTTTCATACTATAACAACAGTCTTAGACCCACATAAACTTGCAATCAGAAACTATGATTCTGTGTTTGATTCGTAAGTGAGAAAGAGGCTTTGGTTTTTAGAAAAGAAGGTGCTTAGGTTTTCATTTTTGTGTGAAGCTTATGAGTCCAATTTGAGTAGCTTACATCTTCCTTGGTATTGATCTTTTTTACTCAAATTGGGCTAGGCCATGAAACCCTAGTTTCAAGCTTACAAAGGGTTTTGTGTTTGATATACAATGAGGAATTGTTAACACCAAAAACTTAACCCTCATTTCTCTTAAACATTATATCATATGCTCCCTCCGTGTGATGAAACAATTTTTATGAATCACTATGTTGTAAGCCCACACAAGCATTGTACTTTAGACCCATGCAAGCTTTTAATCATAAACCATGATTATGTTTTTGATTCAAAAGTGAGAAAGAGGCTTGTGTTTTTAGAAAAGGAGATGTTTAGGTTTTTGTTTTCGTGTGAAGCTTACGAGTCTAGTTCCCATAACCTACAGTAGATGTGAAAATTTTACTCTAAAGTCTATGTAGAGACTTGAAATAATCTTTCACACACTACGTAGGGTGCGAGCGTGCCAGTTAGTTTTACTTAAACTAGCAAAGTTGTATTTTCTAACTTTGTGTAGCGATAGCGAGATCTTTTCGTCTTAGGCTTTCTTGAACCAGTGTTTAAAGGTCAGCCTAGATGCTTTGATAATTGATTTGAACAATGTGTGTGTTTCCAAAATTCACTTTTAGAGTCAATTTGGATCAACCAAAAACGTGCACATGGCCTATGAAAGAAAAACTTTCCTAGTTCTAAAAAATAAAAACTTATTATGTTTTCAAAACTTGTTATCAAATTTTTCTAATCAGCTTCGGAATCTCTAAAATTCATGAAAATTTTACAGTATATAAACAGGAATATGGAGATCCTGAAACTATTTTTATGTGTTGTGATTATACAAAATTAAATCTAAGAAGTGCCTTTGCTCACGTGTTCAGAACTAATCTATTACAAAAATACAAAGGTTTAAAGAAACATTTGTATTTCAGTGTACAAAGCTCCGATTTTATGAATTTATTCTTGTTGGAAAGCTATAGATGTTAGCTTTGTAATGAAACTAGTTTCAATAGATTTGGTTCACTGCAGACAATGTTATGGGATATTTATCCAACCTCTATTACAGGAAACATAGACAGGACAAACTTGGTTCTCAATTTGTCTGATCTTCCCCAATTTTAATTATATGAATTTATTACTCTAAAATTCATGAAAATTTTATTATACATGGGCTTGTGTGTGAGGGTGTACCAAATTTTAGGTTATTTAGAGTAGAGAGACGAAAATAAAAAATAAAATATCAGACATATGCAATATGCTGCAAATTTTTGTGCTTTAAAACATACATAGATATATTAATCTGAAATTAAAAGACTAATCACAACAAATTGAAAGTAAATGACTGAAGGAAAATAAATTGAAATATGTTTTTAGCTTAAGCATAGAGGAAATTAAAAGACATAAGAGGATATATCATATAGAGGTAGGGGAAACTTGAAATCAAACATGTATAATGCGTGAATGTAAGGGAATAAAATGGACAACATTACTACACTATTACATCATGGGAGAGACGCTCTATTAATACAACCCTTCAAATTGAATGAATGGAAAGGAGAGAATTAAAACAAATGAGAAGAAAGAGATTGACCTTCGATGGAGTCCTTCTTAGCCACCGGATGGTGGAAGAAATAAAGAGGACCGAACTCTCTTTTCTCTCTCTTTTTTTCTCTCCCTCTCTCTCTCTTTCTCTCCCTCTCTTTCTGCAGCTCTCTCTCTATCTCTTAGGATCTTTTCTCTCTTCCTTCAATATTGGAAACCAACCCCCAAGGTGCCTTTTTATGAGCTTTTAATGGATCTCGAATTAGATCTTTGATTGGGTCTTTTTGGAGCCCAAGTCTTGATCCAACTCTTAGCTGGACATGTGACTTCATGTGGGCCTCTTGGTAGTCCCCTTAACCAAGGTGAGTCCAACCCCATGTGGTGAGGGTTAGGCACGGCCTGGTCTTCATGTGACCTAGGTGCGGTTTGGTCATAATCGGCCAAGTGAGTTCAGCCGAGTGCAGCTACATGCAGTTCGACTAGGTGCAGTCCTTCCTTGACCTTTGCTAGGTGAGTTTAACTCAACCTAGCCCATCCCTTGCTTGATCTTGGTAGCTTGTCTTGAGTCTCAATTTGGGGTATGGTTTATACATAACCCATGGTGGACTTGCAACCCATTTAAAGCTTGTGGTCGCCTCTTCTTCGGTGCATGAAGTCCAACCTTGTCTCGACCTTGCCTCAAGTGTTAGTCTAGCCCGTGTTGGTGTCCTCTTTTAGTGTCATACTGGATGAAGTTGTTGTTTGGCTTGATCCATGTCTTTGGTCCTCATTTGATGGATGAGCTTGATCCTTTTTTGTTTTGATTCGCAACTTTGTCCTTGAATCAGACTTAAATTCTGCGCTTGATTTCAGATTTATGGTTTCAAATATTTCTTTTGATTATTTAAAATCATTTTATTTGAGATATATTTCAAAACATCGAGTTTTATCGAAATCTTTAAATATTCTTTTTAAAAATGACTGAGTTCTATTCTTGGTGTTTGTTTGCACGGGTGACCTACTTTCGCTTTGTGAGTTAGTCTTTACGGTTTCAACCACTTTAACCTTTTGTTGGGTGTAGGGTGTCAGATTACTTTAACCCTTTCGATGAGTGTAGGGTCTCAAACCTCTTTAACCCTTGGGTGTAGGGCGCTTTAACCCTTTGATGGGTGTAGGGTCCCGGAGTAGGATTATCGTCAATCGTGAAAGTTTTTGAGACATTATTTGGATTTGATTTGTATTTCAAAGGTTTTTTCAAATTTGACATTTTGTAAGCATTTTTGACTTTGGTTCCCAATGTCTTATTTTCATTTGTTTCTTTGAAGAAAATTGTTTGAAACCATCCTTTTTTTTGAAGGAAATCATTTGAAAATGCAGAGTCCTGCGAATTTGGGCTTGAGGGCAAAGCAGTTATTTTTTTGGCTCTTTGTCAAAATTGGATTTTTTTAGAGGAGTGCAATTTACCCTTATTTTGAGGCTGTCACGAAATTTTGGTGGGAAAATGAGTTCGTTTAGGGTGTCTTTATTTGAAAACTCTTAAAAGACCTAAAACCGTAATTTTTCTCTTTAAAAGTCAAAAATTTCTAAAAGATCAAATCTTTTGAGAAATGTTTTGAGTGTTTACACCTACATCTTCCTTGGTATAAATCTTTTTAACTCAAATTGGGCTATGAAACTATAGTTTCATACCTACAACTGGTTTCATTTTTGATGTACAATGAAAATTGAAATTGCTAACACCAAAAACTTGAGTCTCATTTCTCTCAAACATTGTATCATACGCTCCCTTAGTTGGATGAAGCACTATGTTGTAGGCAAATTTGCTCGACTAAGTGTATACTTGCTCATGTTATCTCGATAGACAAATGCATGCCCGAGGTGTTGAACTCATGACCTTCAACTTGCCGGTTTCTCCCCAAGTCAGATGAGCTATATTTGCTCGTTGGGCAAGCAAATTTCAACGTATCCATTCTTACCTTTTCATTTGGTGGATATTTATTATTAGATTGCATTAAAAATCATTTTATAACGTGCATTTTTTACTAAAGCTGCCCATTTCTTGCATAAAGCCAAGCATTTATTACAACCTGCATGGCTGCTTCTTACTTAGAAAGTCACGAACCAAACGCCAGCCGAGTAAATAAGACTCCAGTCAAACCGGAAAATTCTGGGCCTTGTCCCTGGTACAGAGGTACGAGCCAATGAGAGAGGAGATTGCATTTCTCAGGAACCGCAAGGGACAATCAAGTAATCAAACAGTGACTTCATTTTCTCATGATCTTTTGTTGGAAGAATCTAATAAAGTGATTCCAATCCAAACACCAACTTCATCTTCTCGTGCTCTTTGTTGGAAAAATCCTGAGAAAGCTATTCCCATCCAAACACCAATTTCGTTTTCTCATGTTCTTTGTTGAAACAAACCTGAGAAAGTGATTCCCTCTTTAAACTCGGATTTCCCGTCTTCCTCTCAGAGGAGAAGAAGGGCAAAAAAGGAAGGGCGTTATAAAAAGAAGGAAAAGGGTAGGGAGAGCCGAGAGAGAACACCCGCTTCACCTTTCCTCGCTTGGACGCGACTCTCTCTCTCTCTCTCTCTCTCTCGTGGATTCGAAGTGACCTTTGGTCGAAGCGATCCAGAAAATCTTTGCTCTCTTCTCTTCCTCGGAGGAGGGGATTTTCCCGATCATTTGTGAATTTCGTGGGTTGGCGTTCATTGTTTCGATTTCTTGGGAAAGTGGGGATTTTCCGAGAAACTTGTTTGGTTCGAGGGGGAGTAATGTGGCGATGACGGAGGGGCGGCAGCAGAGGCGGAGCGCCCGGATTTCTGCCCTCGACTCGTGGAAGCTCTCTGCCCTCACACGTGCGAGCGGCGCCCCACGTGGGAGGCGTGGCCGGCCGCCCTCCTCTGCCGGTCATCCTGCGGCAGGGCGCGGCCGGAAACGAGGTCGGAAGAAGCGCCGATTGAGGGCCGTCGTAGAGGTCGCCGTTAACTCCGTCACCGGAGAGCGTCCCTGCGGCGACAACGAAGACGACGATGATGGGAGGAACGAGAATCATCAGCAATATGATCACCAACAACCGGACGAAGAGGAAGAGAATGAGAAAAAGGTTCGGCTGTCACACTTGCCCTTTTTTTAGTTGTCTTTTGTGCTCATTCTTCTTATAATACTCGTTGGTCGTTCATTTATGAGTCCCGGACATAGTTTTTGTGGGACTTCAATAGTGAGGTTGTTATTGCGTCATTCCTTCCCTTTTTATGCCTTTTCGTTCCTTTTCTCAAAATTGTATCGTTGACCTTTTGTTGATAACGATAGTTAATGTGATGGATGACTGTCCACGTTGAGTGGGACTTCTGTTATGGTTACTTGGTGGTCATCATTGTCCATGCATATAGTTAACTAACGTGAGGAGAAAAGAGATACCGTAGGGAAAGATATTCATGGCTGCTGATTTTTTGAAGTTCTTGCAGAAAAAAATAGAGTGGCTTAACGGTCACCGCCGTGCACCCTTTTGTGGATCGTGAAGATTTTATATACGTCTATGATGAAAGGGGAAAACTTGAGTATGTGATTCTTTTTCCAGGGAGTGCTCTCATTTAGTGAATTAAGTATTGGATGCTTGGCCTTGAGTTGTTGGCGATTGTAGTTAATTTACTTGACACATTTTGACATAAAAACTTGTTGCACTACTTGATCCCCCAGCCAATTATCTAAGACAAAGGTTTGTCTCCTTGTTGGCGATGCCGTGAATCTTGGGGTTGCTAACAATGACATGAAGTTTCCGCTTTTCCTTATTCGCTACCGTCACCGGCTTCCTAGTTCTCTTCAACGAGTCATTGTTCTCAAGTCCTTAGCAATCAATGTTCGCTTTGCTGTCAAAAACCTGGAGTTTCTGCTTGTCGTTATTTGCTCACATGGGATCATCCGGAAAACTATTCTTGTGCTCTTCAATTTTCAAAGGATCATTGCTGACATGTTCATTGATAACACGTGATTCTTGACCATCTTCTCTTAGGTGACCTCGTTTCTTATGATTATCTAGTGTTGCCGTGGAATTTTCTGTCGTCTACTTTACTTTCTGTCACACAAAGAACTGTACTGCCTGTTGGTCTTATGTATATACGTCTTAGTAACCAAAGACACAATAGATGCTATGCCTGGATATTTAATGAAACATTTTCTAGTTTTCCCTGTTTTCAACTGATTTGCAGAGATTGCATAGTTGAAATTCATAAAGTTCTAAATATAAATTATTTGCCTTTTCTCATTTTCCTGGAAGGCTTCTATTGTAGCTATACTGAATGTCTTGTTTTGCCAAATATAACTAATGATGCTTCTCAGAAACTACTTTTTCTTTTGAGCTCTTTATGAACAATACAGAGGGTAAACAAATTGTTTTGAAAATGGGAAAGCAATGCTGGTCATTTAGGCAACTGGAACAAATTTAAAAGAAAGTCTTATTTATGCTCCTCTATTTTGTCAATAGTGAAGCTAAACGAATGCTGAAGATAGCATCAGATACAAATTACAAACAAAGAGAAACCATTGAGGACTAATTCTAACTCTGGTCCTTTCCATCAAGCCTTGAAGTTGACAAGGTTCGCCATGCAAATTGTGGATATGCTAGGCAGTGTATTTGGGAAGTGAGGAAGCAGGATTCATCAAAGGGGATGATTGTACCACCATTTCTTTCAGTCAATGTCAAAATTCATGGTTCTACATACACTTGCTTGACATGCTTGTCAAATCAATAAGCTTGGAAGTGTACCTTACTAGGTAGGAAAACGCTTGCTTCCAAGAGGTTGGCAAACTTGAGAAGAACGCCTCTCCACATGTAGTAACTTTAGACTTCTCGTTCTATACAAACTTTTGAAAGACATAAGTTGGAATTCCTAGAGCTGGAAATGAAGCCCTGTCAAAGAAATCCTGATCACGATATTTGGATGAGATTCATGGACTCTAAAGTACCAAATCAAGTGCACCCAGAGCGTTAGCTTGACTGGCATGGCTCTTTGACTCCCCACTACTGGTGGGGAGTTCGATTCCTGGGATGGGGGTGGGGTATGTGTGCATGCACGTGTCTGTGTTAGGCTTTGGGCTCTCTTTGTAACAAAAAGGGGGTGCCAATTCAAGTACACAAAATACAAGTATTTGCTTGCTAAAAATAGAAGTTGACATTGCTTTTGACTTTGTTATCATCTAAAACATACTCAGCAAGTATGTGACATTTCTTCCCCTCCAAAGCAAAAGACTGAGTTATCCTTCAACTCTTCAACTAGCTATGCAAATTGAGAAACATTATTCCTTTTAAAGTTATTATCGGCCCTATCAATGGTTTAAGCATTGATACTACTTACTGTAACTAGTTTAAATTAGAAACCTTCAAACCTAATTTGTGTATTTATATGCATGCATGCTGTCCGAATCATGGCAGGCATAAGAGTGAAAGTGGAAATGACTAGAAAATCTAAAGACCAGAAGAAACTTAAAAAGTTAAAGAACATACTCAATTATAGTAAATTGGAAGCACAAGGTTGTGTATATGTAGAAGGCATGCTTCCGTAAACCATCTGTTTTGGAAACGACTTGTCTTTCACTTCAAGATTGCACTTGCCCTTATTATTAGTGTTCCCTTAACGCTGGTTTGAACTTTCAAAGGAAAACTTCAAACTTTCAAATCATCAATTGAAATGCATTGTGAGCAATTGGTTTCTAACTCTATTAGAAGGCATCTCAATAATCAGAACATTATTGTCTTAAACAAGTCCTTTGCTAAGTGAACTTAAAGGCCAAATATGTCAGGTTATGTTCATGAAATAGTCATGCTTGCAAAAGGAGAATCGTTGGGTCCTATTCTTTACTACCATGCTCTAGCAATCCCATTGTTGGTACCTCTACTTGTTGATCTAGTAGGAAATTCTCGAAGGTGTGTTTATCTGCACACATGCATGCTTGCATGGTCTATGAGGGAACTCCCTTTGAGCTAGTGTCCTACTTTGTCTAGATGGTACCATAGAGTGAAAGTGTATGCGTCCAGCATAACTTTTTCTCCTTACCAAAGCTTGCCCTTTTTAATATTGTAGTGTATAGAGAAGGCAACAGAGGATGGTGAGATTAAGAGAAGACGACAGAGGATGGTGAGATTAAGAGAAGGAAACAGAAGATAGTGAGATTAAGAGAAGACAACAGAGGATGGTGAGATTAATGAAAAGTGGTGAAGGTTGAACTTGAGAATAATGTTGTAGAGCTTGTCTCTGAATGCTGCCATAAGTACGTTTGTTTTGGTTATTAGCATTGGAACCTCAAGGAAAACCACCTATTTAAGATGAATATTTTTGCCATTTGCCTTTTCTTTGGAGGAGAGAACAAAAATGGCATCTATCTAATGGAGGAGGACAGGGCATATTCCAAATAGTAAAGTTAAAAGTGACAGGATGTTATTATTACAGCCTAAGGTATTTGGTAAAATTAGGTGTCTTTATCTTGTTGTGAATTTGTCAAGAGGAATCTATCTGTATATGCTCATAATTTGTAGAATCTATGGTAGATAAGTATGGCAAAGTTTTACGGTGGCTGTCAGAAGCCTAACGCAATCCTCCTCCTTTAAGATGGGTTGGACATGTAGAAAGACAACCAAAGGATGCTCCCGTAAGAAGATATGAAAAATTAGATTGTGAAAATGTTAAAAAAGGAAGAGCTATGATATTAATAGCGGTTAGCAGGTTGTTAGCGGTCAACCTTGATATAGCGGATTTAGCGGTACACTTTTATTTATGATTAAAAAATTATATATATAAAGATAATGGGTTCTCTAATTTCTAAGAAATATTAAGAAACACAATCACTTCTTTTATAAATACGAGTCAAACTAAATAAACAAATTCTTAACATATGACAAGGCGCTTGCATTGCATATGATATGTCAAAATAACACTTACATTCTTCAGAGTGTCAACTTGCAACAGTAACACGCCAGCACCTCCATCTGCATAGACAGTCTGCTGGAATGCTTTGCAGCAGAATGCAACACTTTGGTGCAAGCAGGTGCTGGACCAGCTTTGCAGCAGAATGCAACACTTTGGTGCAAGCAGGTGCTGGACCAGCAGGAGATCTATCAAAAAGAAAAAGCAGAAGAAGCCCTTACATACCCAAGATTTGTCCATAGAATTACATGCCAAGCTCTATTACATAAGGCACTTCCAATGGAACCAAGTACAGGATGCCCATCCATGCACGGTGGTTGGGGTTGATCACAATCAACCACAGCTTTGGAAATGAAAGTCAGCACTCTAACTATTTGGGTTGTTTCCCTCGTACCAAAGAAGCATGGTATCCAAACACCACCAGAAGCCTGGTGGCCCCCATTTGACCAATGCACCACAGTCATGCAAACGAGAACATATTTTCAAGGTCATTCCTCAAGAGAGAATCAAGATGTTCTTTCGATATGCCTCCTCAGTAAAAGGATTTCTGCTCCACTCAACTGTGACCTCACTGAAAAGGTTGATGAAAATGGAGGAAAACCTCTCCTTTCACACAGAAATTCTTCACCTCCTGATTTAAATAAGTGTGAACAGCAATTGCTTACGTAATGACAGTATTCTCCAGAAGTGCTAATTCAGGTCCGTGATGACTACGATGAATGTGGCATCAAGAAATTCTCAAGTAAAAGTTGTAACTATATTTTTTGTCAGAATTTACAACTTAGGGTTGAATTCAGCAGTCTCTAACATGGTCACCCCAACTTGGTGAATATTTTAGAATCGTGAAGATAACTTGAGATTAACCTGCTGCTATTAGGAGATGCACAGCAGAATAAGACAGAAGATTATAGATAACGCCAAGAACAAGTCTTTCATCAATTCTCAATCCCATTAGCATTGTCTGTACGTACTTAGTAATCTCCAATTTGGTATGAAACTGAACCATCTACATCCTCTATTTTTGCGAGTGTTTGTGCTGGATTCTTCAGAAATCTTTTGCTTTCAACTACCTTATAAACTAATTGATGGTTCATCAAGGTCACCTTGCTTTGGCATATCCTGCCTAGTGAAAATGGAAATAATCGGCAATGAAACGTCTCGAATTAGGTCTCATCAGTGGTTTTCTCTACATGAGGCCCTTACTAGAAGTGCCTTGTTTGAAGATCAAGGTAACTATTAGCATCCGTGGCACTTAAGGTTTTTTCAGTCACTTCATATTGTTTCTTCATAGTTTTATCATTTTTGATATATAATGGATGTCCACAAAGTAGCATTTTCAATCATGGTATCTATTAAAAACAAAGGAATTTTCAACATTTTCAGTCACTACCGCATATTAGTTTTCTTTGTTAATTTATGCATCTTGATGTATAATAGATATCTATTGATGCATGATAGATGATAGATGACCAGCCAGAAACCTTCATATATCTTTCTTTTGTATTCCAATACATGCATATGACCTACCTAGATAATTGGGGCTTCATTTAGTAATAAAGGAGATTGAATTCCATATCTCATCCTGAGGAACTCAGAATTCCAATAACTATTGCAACTATCTTGGATCAAATTTCTAGAGCAAGAAGATGGTAGTCTTTCATACACCAATAACCAAAGTTTCCTTTGCCATGTCTATTAACAACATTTACAGGCTGAAAGTTTTGTCTGTGCTGACCTAAAAGGAAACTATAAAGGAATATGAACTCAGTTAAATGGACCAGCAAAAGTGCAGGCAATTATCATTATTAATATCATCATCATCATCGTCAAAGAATATGCATTATTATCATCACTAAAAGAATATGCACAAGAATCTTACCTATCCCAACTTTATCACCTTCTTGGGCTTCGTGGCAATGTCCGAGATAAACCATAAAGAGTATCCAAGTCAAGAAACCCACCACTACCATTTGGAACAACCTTCCTGTACTTCCAGTCTCCAACATCAGGGACCAGTGGATTTTCTTACCCCAATGCAAAGAAGCTTCCAAGGCCAACTGGTATGTCATCACAACCCATCATGTGTAGTAAATCATAGATCACATCTATTGTTGCTGCATTTGCCCAACCATTACTACTTACTAGTATTCCCTGAGGATGCATTCATTGAATGAGATCAATCATATCAAAGACATAAAATCTCTTATGTGGACATTACTTGAAAGGGCTAGACTCAAAGATAAACAAATGTAGTCTTAATCATCAAGCGTTGAAGCCAACTGGCTTCCATGCAGTGGCTCCACTTACAGTGATTTAGAAATAATACAGAAAAGCAACCTACCTTAAGGTCGATGACATCCACTCGAACTTTCAATAGGTAAAAGAGGGACACAAAATCTCCGGCGCTCATATCCATGTCAAAAACCATGGATCTCCCCCTTGTTATACTCTGAAAACCGCAGGAGTGAGAGATGGGGAGAGGCGGGCCGCGACAACGAGGGTGGTGGCGGAGAGTAGCGGTGAGAGGCGGGCTGCAGGAGTGAGAGATGGCGAGAGGCGGGCCGTAGGAGTGAGAGATGGCGAGAGGCGGGGAGAGCAGCAGCGAGAGGCAGGCCGTGTCATCCGCTATAGCGCTATTAGCGGTGCTATATTGGCTATGGCGGGTCATCCGCTAAGGGTCCCCCGCTATAGTGGGTGCTATAACGCGCTATTGATAACTAAGAGGAAGAGGATGATCACAAAAGTGTTGGAAAGAAACTATAAAGAATGATCTAGTTTGGATTGAGTTAACTGCTAGCATGGTACATGATAGGGCTATGTGAAAACAAAGAATCCATGTAGCCGACCCCATCTAGTATGGGAAAAGGCTTAGTTGTTGTTGTTGAATCTATCTATATATGGTTCACCTTAAAGGTTTCATTTTAGCATGTTAAGCAAAGGCGAATGGCTTATTTAAGATGAATATCGGTGATTCTTCCTTTTTTGAGAGAAGAAAGCAAAAGATGCAACTACTGGTAGGACCTGACAGGACAAATTCTTTCCAAGTGTGTGGTGAAAATAATTTTCTCCCTGTTTTATGCTGCTTTTGTCAAGAGGAAGCAATCTATATATGTTTTAGCCCATACAAAACCTTTATAGAGAGAGGGAGGGAGGGGTGAAAGTAGGTGGTTTTATTTACATGCGCAATACAGTTTAATTTGTTACAGTGATGGGAAGAAGAAAAAGAACCGAGAAGGTATTGTCTCATGTTAGTAAGCATCCAACAAAGAGAAATTGTAAGCATGGTTTTCCTATGCAGGAAATTTAGAACTGCTGCCATTTACATCTGTAAATAGATCACAATTATCTGTTGCGAATGAGACCATTGATTTCTCCTTTTGTATTATTATATTATTAGTGTTACTGTGGTGACATATTTTACATTGTGGCACATATATATATCCATTTTCTTTCTTTCTATCCAGATTCGTGTTTCCAATTACAACCTCCATGGTGGTTCACTTTTATTCATATAAATTAAAGATTTGAGTGATATTATCTATCTTTGGCTTTCTATTCGGTGAATTTCAATTGATTGATCAATTCATTTGAGGATCTTTCCATCTAACTGGTTTCTTCTGTCTGCAGGAAGGACGGGCCGCCATTAACCAGGACGATGATTTGGGTGGTACTGGTTAGTCCATTTACTTAAGTACCCCGCTCAATTTAGCACTACAAGAAAGCTGTACACATGTTTAAAAAGAGTGCCTCTTCTTTCTTTGAAGCAAGTTTTTCTGTTGCAGACAGATCACCAGGGTCACAATCTATCCCTTGGATTCCTGACAAGAAAACGCTTGAGCTTATCCTTGATATATTGCAGAAGTATGTCATCACTATTTGGCTTTTGTTTTGGTTCCTTCAGATTCCATATGAATCTATGACTTGAAATTTTAATTTAGAACTGAATTCCAATTTTAACTGTATGTTGATCTCAGGAAAGACACGCATGAAATATTTGCTGAACCAGTTGACCCTGAGGAGGTGGGCATGCAAAAATAGATTTATAATGCTAAAGATTTTATTTGTATGAACATCTAAAATGTACAGGTTGAAGGTTATTATGAAATAATTGAAGAGCCAATGGATTTTGGGACAATGAGGGCAAAACTTCAGGAAGGAATGTATACAGTTTTGGAGCAATTTGAGGTTCCCCTCTTACACAGTATCTTGCTTCCATTTTTCATACTATCCTCTCAAAATTTTTGTATTGTAAACTTTCTTCTTGATAAAGAATGCTATGCTTAGTTTTATTGTAAATTAGTACAACTGTTGCCCTCCCGCTTGAGTTTGCTTGTTTTGAAATGATCAGTATGTAATGGTTCATGTTATTTCCTAAAGTTTAGCATTATCTTTCAACATTTTAAATTCTCAGATTTGTATTTCAAGTCAATTCTCTTCCATTGGGTTTAAATATCCAGAATAAGGGGTTACTTATAATGGAACTATGGTTGTTTGATCTTGTTCGAAGTTCATAAGGTAGGGATCTGCATGGTTTTCTCCTTTCTGCAAATATTTGGCGCTCATGTGGTTAGGCTTTAGTCTATCACTTGAAGCTTTCCTTTCTTCTTCCACTGTTTATACTATTCTATTTATCTTGATTCTGTGGTCCTTTTATTTCCTAAATGAAAAGACAAACTATCTGCGTAAGTCTGTTTGCCCCAGTTTATTCTTTGTATTTTCCTGTAGCTGAGTAAGATGAGGGAGAGGAACTGATCATTGTTTTATGGAATTGCAGAGGGATGTTTTTCTGATATTCAGCAATGCGATGCATTTCAATTCCTCAACTACCATATATTATAGACAGGTTAGGTTAACATCTACCATATGCAAACTTAGCAGTGAGAACTTTTGTTTTCAGAACATGTGCATTTTTTTATTTGAGTAATTAGTTATTGAGAAGATATTAGCTGCTTTTTTAACTGAATAGAAGACTGCTGGATTTTCTAGGCTCGTGCCATACAAGAACTGGCAAAGAAGACATTTCATAAGCTCAAGACCGATCCTGGGAACTTCGTATTGGATCATTTATCAAAAAAGACAAAAACTGGTAAGGTTGTGAAGGTCTCAAGAAGTTTTGGAAATTCACAGGTTCAAGGTGAAAGTAGAAACTCAGATATCCACCCAGCAGCCAGAGTTGCTAGTCCCGTAAAACAGAGGATTAGTACGCCACATAATGCCTCTATTACTTCAGATGAGAAGCAAGGCTCTTTGTATACCAGTTTGAGTTCTAGGGGAAACAAATGTTCCTCTTCCATGGTTCATGGTTCAAGTTTGCTTTCTGATCGCAGAAAAGACCAAGAAGAGGATCTTTTCGGTGAGACTGTACTTTTGAGTTGTTTTTAACTAGAGCTTTGGGTTTCTCATAGTAGTCCATTTAACTGCTTTTAGAGTGGTCTCACTAATTTTCCTTGGCTTCTGTCCAGCAATCCTATAGTCTTATCGTTGTTTTATGGAAGTCATGGTAATGTTTCCAAACTAATTCTTTACTTTTAGGTTGTCCAGTGGATGGATGGAGATCTTTTTTCTCAGAGGAAGATCGTCGTTCAACATATAAATCTTTGGACCCTTCAGCAAGTAGAAGTGATTCAATGTTTTCTCCATTGCATGGAGGGCCAAGGAATCTTGTTTACGTGAGTTTTCTTCAGTGCACATATCATGCTATTGTTATGCTGATATTGAGGAAATGGACTTGACCCACTTTATACCTTTCTGTAGTACTTTTAAGGCAGTATCCTTAGTTTTATGGTGCAACAGTATCCTTAATTTTTAAAAATGGTCTTTTCGCCTAATAGTATTCAAAGTTTGATTGTGTAGGTAATTATACATCTGACGTCTTTTCCTGTATGTTGTTCTAGTACTTCAACAGACTCAAGAACTTAGTCCTAATGAAGAACTAGAAACTATACAGTTAGAACTTAATGCTATTCAAAATGATCTAGAACAACATACATCATAAGACTCTGAAATATCAGAAGATAAGAGTCTAACCTATACAGACCTATTAGAGCAAGCTAAGCAACTAGAACTAGTAGGACATAAACAAATTAATATGAACACGCATAGACAACCTGTAAATACGGGAAAAGAACCTATGAAAGATGAAGCATCATCAAGTACTGCTCAATCCACTGTAACACACAGACAACATAATAAGGAAGTTAAATATGAAAGGTATCCATACGAAACTTATGGACAAGATAAGAGACAACAAGAATTATGGAAATCAAGACTACAGAACAAAATATTAACAAAGACAGCACATGAAGTAGGAATACTTAATTTAGATTGTGTCGAGAACACTTTACAAAGTATAGAGTGTTGGGCAGCTGAACTAGGAAGACACATAATCGAAGCTAAAATAGACATAACTAATGCACCAAACTATATAGAAACGTCATTTACAGGAAATGTAAAATTATGGTTTGAACAGTTAATAAACGAAACTAAAGAAGCATTAAGAAAAGCTATAGATATTAAAGGACAAACTACAACAAAACCATTAGACATACTAGCAAAATATGAACATCTAATTTTGGATTACAACTTTAAGTCCATATTTATTTCCCTGTTTGCAATATTCCAAAACCTCAATAATATTTTGGAATACTCTCTCCTTTGTTTGAATATTGGACAGCCTTTTTCTTTCCCTGTTTCTAGAATTGCCAATATCAACTCACTGTCAATGTTTGCACTAGATTTTGTATAATGAGATGATGTGGCATGAGGTGCTAGTCGTGCAGTGAGGGCACGTGTTGCACTCATGCGTGGTAAAGTTGCACCAACTGTATTTGATGACCTCAACCAGGCATGATGCCATCTGGTAGTGTTTCCGTTGGATTTGTAACCTGTGATCTGTGCTTCTGAGTACATCTTTTGGATGGCGTTGGTAGGTTGGGGAAGTGGGTGTTAATGGTTAGCATTAGAGAAGCCTTTGAGGATGCAAAGATGTCAAGTTTTCAACTACCGGCAAATAAAAAATCTGTCAACGATACAATAAGAAGGGAAGCAATCCTATTTCCGCTTTAGGAGACCTATCCCTTCAATCCTCTCTTCAGATCATTGTATTTTTTATCTGCCCTGGTGTGGTATATCTTTTTTTAACAGAGCCATATGAAACATTAAGCAACCAGCTTCTCCAAAAAGTTTGGTTTTTAAGTTCCTCATATGATCCTAGTAGGCAAACACTCATCAAGTCTAGATTTGGATAAGAGCAAAGTTGCTGATGGCATCAGTGTCCAGATAATCCCAATAAAGTTCTAAAGGACTGGCTGAAGTCTAAATACCTATTATGCCGGGATTGTGATTGACGTATTGAGCTATGATTTGTCAGGGATCTTGTCAACCCATCCTGTCCCATGATTGATGTCAGGACTTGTTTCTTGCGTATTCAGACCACATACTGTATTTATATGTTGGGATGAGGTTTCACCCAGGAAGGAATATTGACACTTCTCATTGCATATCTCATACTACCAACACTATTTTCAGACTTCCTCCTGATGATCAGTCTCCTCGCATCCATTTTATTCTCTGTGCTGTTTCTTAGCAGTGCTTGATGCGTTCAACTGTTAACACCATTTACCAATGTTAACACATCGAGTGGCTACTGAGCCCATCAGACTTTGTACTCTCCTCTTTTGATCGTTGTCTGGCTTTGTTGTATCAAGGCTATCTACCCCTTGACATCTTAAAGTTCATCCTGATCACTGTCTTTCCTCTTTAGAGGCTGAAGGAATTATCTGTTGTTCCTGCTGCTGAATATGAATCTTGTAAACATAATAGGTGGTAGATAAATATGAATCCTGTTGTATCAGACTTTGTACTCTCCTCTTTTGTTGTCTGGCTTTCTCCAACCCATTTTGTCTCTTGTAAACACGGAATATGAATCTTTCTCTGAATCATAGTATCTACCACCTTCATTAGCTTAACATTATCCGGTAAGCTAATGGAGGTGGTAGAGACTATGATTCGGAGAAAGATTCATATTCTATGTTTACAAGAGACATAATGGGTTGGAGAAAAAGCAAAGGAGATAGAGGATACTGGTTTTAAATTATGGTACTCAGGTAAAGAGAAGGCTCGAAACGGAGTTGATATTATCATAAATAAAGATTTAAAGGATAGTGTAGTAGACATACAATGATATGGTGACCGAATCATGATGTTGAAATTAGTGTTAGGAGCAGAGGTTTTGAATATAGTTTGTGCTTACGCACCCCAAGTAGGACTAGAAGATAGTATAAACACAACTTTTTGGGAAGAGTAAGATAAGGTGATTCAAAAGATTCCACAAAGGGAGATGATTTGTTTAGGAGACTTAAATGAACATGTCGGTAAAGAGGCATTAGGATATCAAGGGGTTCATGGAAACTTTGGTTTTGGGGATATAAATGAGGAAGGTAGGGAGATTTTAAATTTTGCTATGGCATTTGATCTCTTTATAGTCAATACAATCTTCAAAAAACGAGATGAACATTTAATTACTTATAAGAGTGGCTGATCACAAACACAAATTAATTACTTTATTTTGTAGAAAAAAGATAGAGCGTTGTTGTAAAGATTGCAAGGTAATTCTAAGAGAAAGCTTAACCGCCCAACATCGACTTTTAGTTATGGATTTACAAATAAAAAAATGGACAAAGAAGAAAAGACTGCATCAAGCTATTCGACTAAATGGTGGAACCTCAACAACGAGAAAGAAGATATATTTAAACAGAAAGTCCTTCAAGGAGATGTTTGGAATTATGTTGGTACGCCCTGTGATATGGAACAATATGGCTATACATATTAGGAAAGTGGCGAAAGATGTGTTAGGTGTATCTAAGGGAGGTGTACCGGCACAAAAAAAAGCTTGGTGGTAGAGTGAAGTAGTGCAAAATAAAATCAAGGCAAAGAGGGCATGTTACAAATTACATTATGCTAAGAAAACTAGTGAAACTTTAGAGGCTTATAAGAAAGCAAAGAAGGAAGCGAAAAAGGCCGTGAGTGAAGCAAAAGCTAAAATTTGGGAGGATTTATCAGTGTTATCCGTATCGTGGGCAACCACGATACGATACACTAGGGTGTATCATTTTAGTAAGTGTATCGCATCGTATCATGCGATACGGGCCGTATCGTATGATACGGGCGATACGCCCTGGGACCCTTGGTCCTCGGTGGACCGAAACCTGCGATTTTTCGTGGGTTTCCTCTCTCCTTTTGGGTTTCTCAAGCTCCCTAAGAGTCGGTTTTCGCCTCCTTGGTGTTCAAAGCTCCAAAATCGTGTCCTACGATGTCTGTGCAAGCCTCCTAACTCGGATTTAGGTATATTTTTAATGTTTTTTCTATTTTTTCCCTTTATATTTATTTTTTTTTTGTGTTATTTCGTTTATTTTTTTTTGAATGACAAAATATGAAGTTATTAAGTGTGTGTATATGATTTTTATTGCATTCATGAAGTGGGAGACACTCCATTTGAGTGTTATTTGAAGATTGGGGATTTACGAAGTGCTTTTATTTTCAGGTTTTTATTTGAATTAAAGTACTCCATTGAGATGGCAGGAAGGGGTGGTAGAGACTCCCATTCTCGGTCTGATGATCTGGCATGGCAGTGGGGTATACCAGTTTAGGGTTCTTGGTTAAACATCAGATGATTATTTTGTGAAAAGGTGGTTAGTGGTGGAATTTCAAGGTTGAAACACCACCTAACAAGGACCAGGAAAGAAGTTGTTCCATGCACAGGCAGAGTTAGAAGTTTGCCAGAAGGTATTAAATGACAATGCTTGCAGATGATTGAGAGTATACAGGAAAGGAGACAACAAAAGGATGATTTCCAGATGTTTAAAGAAGTTGATAATGCTACTGCCATTGGAGTTGGATTCACTGATAGTTTGCCTTCAGATGCTAGAACAGAGATTGGTAGTAGCAGTTCACGAGCACCTAGCAGGAGAAAGAGGGTTGCTGAAGACTTCAGAGATGGCAGAAGAGGAAGTTCATGAAGGAGTAGAGGAAGATCTTCTTCTAGCATACATTCATTCTTTCTTCCTTTCACTACACTTGGTGCTCAACCTGGAATTCGTGCTGCTATGGCTTTAGAACAACTGCATGATCAGGTAGACCTTGTAGTGGGGAGATGGTTTTATGATGCATGCATTCCATTTAATGCAGCAAACAGTTTTCATTTTCAAGCAATGACAGATGCAATTGCTAACATTGGTTCAGGATACAGGATGCCCTCTTATCAGAAGTTGAGAGGGAAGATATTAGATCAGACCATCATTGAAGTGCAACAATATTGTTCGACTTTGAGACAGTCGTGGAAGGAAACGGGATGCACTGTCATGGTAGATGGATGGATCGATAGGCGATGAAGGACATTGCTAAACTTTCTTTTATACTGTCCTAAAGGACTCATGTTTTTAAGATCTCTAGATATGCCAGAGGAGAGGCATAAAGATCTTACGATAAGAATTTGATAAGGTGATATGAGAGGTTGGGGTAGAGAATGTGGTCCAATTGATTACAGATAATGCAACTAACTACAAAGCAGCTGAGAAGGAGTTAGCTGATATTTATGGGACTTTCTATTGGGCACCATGTGCAGCCTATTGTTTAGATCTCATCCTTGAGGGCATTAGTGAGATTGATGAAATAAAGGCAGCAATTAAGTGTTGCCAAGATATTACAAAATTCATTTACAACCACGCATTTGTTTTGTGTATGATGAGGAGATATACAGAAGGTGGAGAGGTTCTTCGAACAGCTGCAACTCGGTTCGCAACAAACTTTTTATCAATACAGAGTATTATGAGACAGAAGCAAGTTTTGAAGAGAATGTTCTCCTCAGATGAGCGGCAACAATTTGTAGAGTTGCCTCATAACAGAAGAAATAGAAAGTTGAATGAGATTGCAGAAACAGTTTTTAGAAGTTCATTTTGGAATACATGTGTTAGATTATTAAAAATTACCTGTCCTTTAGTGAAAGTTTTGAGATTGGCTGACAGCGAGGAGAAACCATCTATGGGTTACCTTTATGAAGCCATGGATAGAGCAAAAGAAGCCATCAGAAATAACCTTAATGAAAAAAAGACAGATTACGTGCCCGTGTGGAAAATAATTAATAGTAGATGGAATAAACAATTGCAACAGCCTATTCATGCAGCAACCTACTATCTAAACCCATCATTCAGGTACTCAGCAACCTTCAAAAGGGACGGTGAGGTTAATCGAGGAATCATTGATTGTATCGACAGATTAGTCCATGATGAGAGCATAGCAGATGCGATACATCGAGAGATGGAGATATATGATAATGCTCTTCACTTGATGGGTTTGCCTGTTGTAATTCGCAATCGCACTACGGTACGTCTAGGTAAATTGTTTATTTTCATATTAATGTTTCATCTTACATTACTGTGGATTATGTCTCTAATGTTTGTCTTTTTCTACAGATGTTTGGTGGAACAGGTTTAGTTCTTATTGTCCAAACCTTAGAGATTTTGCAGTAAGAGTCTTAAGCCAAACCTTTAGTGCAACAGGTTGTGAAAGAAATTAGAGTGTTTTTTAACACATCCATACAAAGAAGTGCAACAGGTTGGAACACAAAAGACTAAATGATTTAGTTTATATTCGTTGTAACATGTGCCTTCGTGAAAGGTAATGTTGTATTACTTTCAAATTTTCAATTCAATATTGTTTAACTTTAGTCTTCAATTGTTAATATTATTTACTAATTGTTTATCTTTGTTTGTCGTAGACAATTAAAAAAAGTAAATAGAGAAGAAGGTCAATTCGATCCAATAAGTTTGGATAATTTTGATATATTAGAAGATTGGATTATGGAAGATACTAAAGAAAATGCCCTCCTAACTGAAGAAGACGTTGCTTGGATTAATTTGGAAGGAGCGCAACAACATCAAGGAGACGAAGAATTTGATTTCCAAGAAGGTGTCGCTGATGATGATGATGAGGATATGCAACAAGGAGAAGATGAAGATTATTTAGTTAATGATCCTGATTACAATTTGTAAAATGTAACTATGTCTCTAATCTGTATTTCATTTTTTGGATTCAAAATATGTAAATTTGGATGCAATTGTTCAATGTTGAATGCCCAATCTGTACTAAACTTATAGTATATGAATTTAAAGCAATTACCAGAATTTTTTTGATTTTTTTTTTTTATTTTTACAAATTTTTATTGATTTTTAATTAATTTTTGTATTATTTTAATATTAAAGTACGATATGATATGATACGTTCGTATCGTGGAGCCCAACGATACACGATACGATATGCGTCAGACAACCCTGGGATTTATATAAAAAACTCAACTCAAAAGAGGGTGAAAGAGATATTTTTAGGATAGCTAGGGCTAGAGATAAGAAAACTAAAGATCTTAATTATGTTAGATGTATCAAAGACGATGATGAAAAACTTCTAGTGGCAAATGATGATACAAGAAATAGATGGAAAAACTATTTTTATAAGCTTTTTAATGAAAATAAAAATGTTAGTATTAGCTTAAGAGAGTTAGCCAAATCAGAAAAGTATATAAACCACAATTTCTACTGACGTATTCAAAAGAATGAAGTCAAAGAAGCTCGTAAACATATGAAGGGTGGTAAATCGGTAGGACGAGATAATATTCCTATAGAAGTTTGGAAAATACTAGGAGAAATAGGAATCACTTGGCTCACAAGACTATTTAATGAAATATGGAAAAACCAAAAGATGCCCGAGGAATGGAGATAAAGTACACTTATACTCATATATAAGAACAAGGGAGACATTCAAAATTGTGCGAATTATCGAGGTATCAAGTTAATGAGCCATACTATGAAATTGTGAGAAAGAATTATCGAACATAGGTTAAGACAAGTATCAAGTACAACAGAGAACCAATTTGGATTCATGCCAGGCTGATTTACTGTTGAAGCGACTCACCTTTTGAGATGTCTTATGGAACATTTTAGAGCAAAAAAGAAAGACTTTACATGATAGGTATCCCATTGACATACATTAACCTTATAAGAGACATGTATGATGGTGCAAAAACATATGAGGACTCATGAACGAATGACAAATTTCTTTGAAGTTAATATTGGGTTACATCAAGGATCAACTTTAAGTCCATACTTATTTATAATGGTGGTTGATGAGTTAACAAAACATATTCAAGATGAAGTACCTTGGTGTATGTTATTTGAAGATGACATTGTATTAGTGGAGGAATCTAAGGAAAAAAATAGAAAATTGGAACTATGGAGAGAAACATTAGAAAGCAAAGGCCTCCGACTTAGTAGAACAAAGACAGAATATATGGAATGTAAGTTTGATAATTTGGTTACCTCAGAGGACATAGAAATTAAAATTGGCACACATTGCATCTCCCAAAAGGAAAGTTTTAAATACCTAGGGTCAATTTTGAAGAATTGATGTAGATGTTACGCATAGAATTAATGTTGGTTGGTTAAAATAGAGAGGAGAATCAAGTATTCTTTGTGATAAGAAGATACCATTAAAGTTAAAAGGTAAATATTATAGAGCAGCAATTAGGCCTGCCATGTTTTATGGTTCTAAGTGTTGGGCAGTTAATCATTAACATGTACAAAAGATGTCTGACAGAAATGAAGATGTTGAGATGGATGAGTGGTCATACAAGAAAAGGCCGTATACATAATGAGGTTATTAGAAACAAATTAGGAGCGACACTAATAGAGGATAAAATGAGAGAATATCGTTTAAGATGGTTTGGACATATAGAAAGAAGATCAAAAGAAGAACTTGGAAGAAAGTATGAAAAACTAAATTTGGAAAGTATTAAAAGAGGTATTGGACCACCACAAAAGTGTTGAAAAGAAACAATAAAGAATGATGTAGCTTATTGGGAGTTAACTGCTAACATGGCACACAATAGGGATCTGTGGAAACAAAGAATCCATGTAGCCGACCCCGTCTAGTATGGGAAGAGGCTTAGTTGTTGTTATTTCCTGCTGTTGACTCGTATGCTTTAGATATCCTGATGCAACAGGGGATTGTGACATTCTAATTCATCTGGCTTGTGACATAATGACGGTGTTCTGTCACACATTTGGTTACAGTTTTTCTATTCCGTCTTCCTGACCTGAGGTGGTATGTTCGTCATCATGTTGGTTTTCCTTTTGTTTGGCATGTTTGGTTATCACATATGGGTCCGGAATGTTTCTCATTTTCCAAATATATCATAGCGAAAGATGGTGTGGAGTTATGACTTCACGCCATCAAAGAGGCTCAGGCAATGACTTGAAAAAGGAAACAGCTTTTCAAGAGAGTGTCAATGGGTTTTTCAATACGTTTGTCAAGCAGCTTTTCTTTTTTGATGAATAGAAATGTTGATATTGCACGGAAATATCGACATTCCAATATTTGCTCAAGAGGAATCTCTCTCTCTCTCTCTCTCTCTCTCTCTCTCTCTCTGAGAGATGAATTTGTGGATACCAATTGTTCTACGAGGATATGATTGTAGATAGGCTATTACTTACGTTGAAAATTTTGCAGGTTAAACAAGGGGATTTTGGGTACTTGGAAAGCCTTACCCGTTTTGTGGCTGATCTGGGACCAACTGCGCAGATGGTTGCTGAAAGGAAGATCAAGAGGTGCAAGATGTTGGAAGCCACGAACCCGGTTCCTTCCTCCCCAGCATTGCAAACCAAATTCCTACCTGGGAATGTGGCCAACCCTTGTAGTGCTTCAATTGCGCATTCTGATGCAACAGAAAATGCCAGTGGAGACCAGACTATAGCGGTTCAACCTGGCCCGCTTTTCCCTGCTAGCCAAATGGGACCGTTGGTCCCTCATACTACTGGTAAGATATTCTCCGACTCGACAGCTCAGCCTGATTCTCAGCAGGTTTTGGTGCCACCAGTTTCTCAATCAAAGCTTTTTGAGATGGTCTCAAGAAACAGTAGTATGTGGGTTGCTGGAAATGGAGATGCTAATCTTGGTTCAAGTCGCCCGACTTATTGCCATGACAATGGTGCGGCTTGGTCTGGACCAGCCAATGTTATGCCCACAAGTTGCGTTGGGGCCAAGCTTGGTCAAGAGATCGGCTTCACAAGGAATGGTTTATTTCCTCATCAGCCAGAATCGGCACCGGCACCTTCCACCCAGCTGCCTCGGCAATGTGCAGTGATGGACATGTCTTTTGTACAGGCACGCTTGAATGGCATGAGCTCATGCTCCAATCGGCAATGGCAGGCATCTAAGCCAACAGAACCTTCGATGGAAATGCCACTGCCCTGCTCAGCAAATGCGTGGGAACAAGCTGGTCAGAGAAGCCAAGTCACTCCATCTCAAACTGTTTCAGATAGCCAGCAACCTGATTTGGCACTTCAACTTTGACTCATTTTTTCGATTCAAAAATTTTCATCCATCATTGTTCTCGAATGTATAGTTAATATCCCTGTTTTGCTGCGGAAAACTCTCTCTCTCTCTCTCTCTCTCTAAAACACACACACACACACACACACGATCGATTGCCCACCTTTTCGAAAGAATTATTCGTGGCAGCTTCTTTCTCTGATTTTCAAAAGGTGACTGTCGAGGTCCTCATGATTCTTCTCCAACTTTTGATATGCAGAGTTCTTGTGACCAATGCAACATATAACATCTCTTTACTTTAGTCCAAAGAGGAAAACACATCTTTCCTTTAATCTTTTGCATCTGAAATTGTAAAAGAACAGCCGTTGTAGATTCTGCCATTTAACAACGGTGTAGAACAGTGGATGGGCTTTTCTATTCATAGGTTTCAGGTTTCGTCAAAGTGGAGCATTAACCTGTTCTAACCAATCCAGAGTCCATATTTGAGTCGTGCTTGGGATGATGCCTGGGCATTAATTGTGATTTCATTTCCATGTGGGTCAACGTCTGAGTTATGGTTGTTTGGATCAGATAGTGTCCTTGACAATCACTTCAAGTTTTGAATTATGAAACTGTCTACAATGTTTTGAGTTGGATTCAGCTGTCTATATGTGTTGTACATGGAAAAAGGCGTGGTATTCGTCACAATTGAACCGAAGGCTTCGGACAGATGGATCTTAGAACCAAAGCACTCCAGAGTTGACGGGATCAGGGTTCAATCTAAACCAATTCACTTGGTTTCTTTTCAATTCCTATCTTTTCTTCTGGAGGTAAATTTTGGCCAGCATGCGCATTCGTTAATGTTATATTGGGATAAAAAAAATTATGGTGTGTACAAGGACCTAAAGTTGTGGCTGGAAGGATAACTTTGGCAAATCGGTTCTATCATATGTATGACGATGCGAAAGCTTCCTAAAAATATTCGTAGAGGAATCGAAGGAATGAAGGCAAGGAACATGAGGTGGGTCTGCAGAAGTACCATTCACTGAAATGGGTCTGGTGAGCTTAGATAAAAAGCTCAAAACTTGTGAATGAAACTAGTGAGAAAACTGAAGATGAATCCAGCTTCATTATGAGCCAAGACTTTATCAGCTGAGTATATATATATGGTACAAAATATGCATATCAAGGATCTCAACCAGGTTTACTTTTTGTAGGTATAATAAATATACCTGGTACAAAATACTTTTGACTTAAAAATATCAACTGTTGATCTTTAAAATGGAATGATTGAGATTTTGATAATGTTTAAGTGTGTGTGTATATATATATATATATATATATATATATATATATATATATATATATATATATATATATATATAACGGAAAGCAGGTTTTCTTGCAAAAAAGTCAATAGTCACAGGGTTTTGAGCTTTTCACTAAGCTAAGAACATTCTCAATTCTCCTCGATTCTGAATTTTATTATCAGAACCTCTCATCTTTTCATATAACTAGCAAAGCACGATATTCTTCTTCCACCATCGTCACCTCACTCACCAACAGCGATAAAGCATCTCTCTCTCTCTCTCTCTCTCTCAAAGTATGACGTGGAGGTATGTGTGGCCCCGGCGGACGTTGTTCCGCAGCCAGTTGTTCGCGGTTGCCTGGATCGACCCGAGATACAAGTACTGCACCAGCGTCGACGCCCGGGGCACGACCACCCCGGTCTGGAACACCAAGTTCTCTGCCACCGTCGACACGCTACCCTCCACGTCCAGGTCTTTAGCTGGGAGTCTCTGTTCCTCAGGGAGAGACTGGAGGGGGCCGTCAGGATACACCCCCGCGGGTTCCTTGCGAAACTCAAGGAGGGCGGGAGCCCGGCGGGGGTGTTTCCTGCCGCAGACGAGGGGCTAATCGTCGAGTCTGGGAGCTTCCAGCTGAGGAAGAAGCACTCACAGAAGTCACGCGGCTTTGTCGAGATCTCCGTCCGGATCTCAGACTGTCCCAACGTCGAGAGCTGGGCTCCACGAGAAGGTACATCCCTCGGCACTGGCATAGATCATGTCATATACATATACCTGATAATCCGCCATGGGTTTAAATTTGATTTACATCCCACTTGAACACTTGCATTTTAGTTTCTCAAACATCAAGCAAAAAGAGTAGCACACGTATCAAAGCTTTGTTATATATATATATATATATATATATATATATATATATATATATATATATATATATATATATATATATATATATATATATATAGGGAGAGAGATAAATTCTTAAAGATCTCAATGGTTTCATGATTTTAAAGAAAAAGTAAAATAGTATCACGTATATTTAATGACTAGTACATTTTGATTTTTTAAATTTAAATTTGAACATCAATCAAAGCAGAGTTGAGATTTTAAGGATATAAATATATATATACACGCATACGTGAGAATCAAGATTTAAAGAACTCACGAAAATAAAAAACTACACCGAATCTAACATCTCCACCGTTTGATCAAGACCAGAAGTGCAAACTTTAATAAAAAAAAGTAAATACTTTTTTGAGGTTGTATTTAATGCATTGTTTATCACCTCAATTATTCATCGCAAACATGAAATGATTGTGATGGGTTCTTGTGGTTGTCTATTGGGTTCCTTAGATCTAAACTCTCTATTGATATGTACGCGTGCACACACACATATATATTGTATCAACTAAATTTACTTACAACATGTTCGTTGTATCTGTTCAAGGGATTGGGAAGGGTCATGCGGTCCTAAAATCTAATTTGAAACAATTTTAGAATGAGGAAAGAAAGTGATTAATGTTATATTATTTAGTAAATTTTTAAGAAAATATTCCCTCTTATCCGCATCACCATGCATAGGAGAAAATGAAAATAAGATAAGATTGATAACTTAATTTATGACATAGATACTCTTTTCTTAAATAAATATTTGATATAGATTGATTAATAACTTCTTTTATTTAAAGTGGAGATGTTTTAAAGTGGAGATGCCCCGTCTCTCTCTCTCTCTCTCTCTCTCTCTCTCTCTCTCTCTCTCTCTCTCTCTCTCTCTTCCCTGTAATAAATCAACACTGTACATGTATCCGATCGTTGAAGAAACACAGAATCAATGTCATGCATTTGTTTTCGGAATGCACAAGCGGAAAAAGCTGGGACGATTACCTTCACCACCGTTAGCTGTACTGAAAAAAAAAAACTAATAAGTAATCGATTTCAAGGTTCTTGAAGATGAATATCATGTCCTCGTAGTGAATTTTAACGGAAACACATTTTTTGGTTAGTTTTACTGGTAAAAAAGTGACAATTATGTTAGAAAAAAAGTATTTAATTTTAATTACTTCATTGATTTGATAAGGATGTGCTGTATTCAAAGACTAGGTGGCTTGGTCAGGCTAAGCCCATGAAATTACCCGACTGTCTAATCGTGTGGCTTTTGCCCACACGCCAAAACCAGGGTACGCCCGAGCCATCTGGCTAGACATGTCCAGTTCTGGTACCTGGAACCGGTGGTTTCAAATCATTTCAGTCAGCTACGTTTAGCCTAGAACGAATCAAAATCGAACTGGCCTTAGGCTGGTTCCGGTTCGTTTCTGTTTTCAGAACCACCGGTTCTGGAGTGGTTTGGGTTTGAGTATGAAACCATTCAGAGCTGGTAATTTTATTTGAAAATTTAAAATTTTAATAAATTTTTTAAGAAAGACCGGAACTGGCGGCTTGGTTCTGGTTTTGATTTTATCAAAGGTGCAACCGAAACCAAACTGGGTGGTGCGAGTTTCTGGCCTGACTCCAATTCCGGTTTCATAGATTCTAAGTTCAGCCAGCTCCTGGTCCGATTCGATTCTGATTGGAACCATCGGCTGGTTAGGAACCAGCCATGTTGGTGGACCAGGATCGAACTGATATGCTCCAAAACTCCTGCTTCTGGTTTTCGAGAAAACAATCGCAATTTATGATGCAATTCCTATATGAATTAAGATCAAATGTGGAATCCGTCCATGTTTTCACTGGTGATCTTCTAACTCTAGTCGAGGAATCCTACAACAATTGTCTGCATACTTAAAGGATCTGCTTTTAATCAATGAATCAACAACCCCTTATTATATCAAAACTGAAATTTTGCTCATACAAATTCCTGTAATTCTTTAGCAGGCACTGGTGGGGTGTTCAATGGCATGTCAGTGTCGATTTCTGGAGGAAATGAGATTATATCCTCTGATGATCATGTGAATCCCAGCCACCCTTACTCATTTCCACCACCTTCATCCCAAGGCAAGCTTGGGAGCTATTCTCATTCACACTTCGTACCAAACAATGCACCTAACTTTCCACCAAATGATGCACCACATCTTCCGCCTGACAATGCAAGGCCGACAGCTTCTCCACCACCATCAAATACCGGTTTCCTGCTTCCATTCTTTGAGCAAAGTTCAGGCCAGAGAAATGCCACTATGCCACCCAGCACTTCTGCAGATGGAAGAGGAAGAAAGGGACCCGGGTTCAGTGCTGCTGCTGCTGCTACTGGCAGCGTCATGGCAGCTGGGGACTTCCTCTAATGCAATGGATTATACTTCGAGTTTGGAAGATGGTGTTGGCCAGAAGCCGACTGATGCCTCGTCTTCCTGGTAGTCGGTGTCTGACGTCTTCTTCTTCCCGTTCGGTTTGTATGTTTTTGAGGTTTTCTTATAGCGGCCTTTCCAAAGAGACAACGTATACTCAGTGTTTTGTATTTCTATGTTTTTCTCTATATATGTTTGTTTTGTATATGCACTACTCTTATATAGTAGTGCCTGTTCCATGTCTCATGGTTTTCATATTGGGTTTACCTCTTCTCTCTTCTGAGCAGTGTATTCGAGTTGTTACCAAAAAATCCGATAACGGTCTTATGGTTACAGTCTTGCCCCTATCCGTAACTCCTCTTCGGATAACAGTCTGGATGGTCAATCCAACCGTTACCCTACTGAGTTACCAGGAATGACCACTGTAATATATATGTAACATCTCCTACTTGTCCATTCAAGCCAAGTGTACTGACATATTGGTTTTTCTCCCACCTTTTCAGGGTTTACCTAGTAATGTCATTTCTTAATTACTATTGCAATCAATACCTATTGTGTGGTTATTTCCTTACACAACAACCTATCCGTTGTGTGGTTATTTTCCAACACAACATTCTGCCTGTTGTGTGATTACTTTCCTACACAACATTTTATCCATTGTGTGGGTATTTTCCTACACAATATTTTATCCGTTGTGTTGTTATTTTCCAATACAACAATCAAACATACCTCAAACCCATGTTTGTAACATGTTTTGAGAAAAGTTCCTCTGTTATGCCTTTAGTCAAGGGGTTTGCCAACATATCATTTGTTGGCATATATGAGATAAATATTTTCTTTATGAGATAAATATTTTCTTTCTCATAAACATATCATGAACATAGTGGTATTTCATCATTATATGCTTGCTTTTTGAGCAATCAACTCTACTCTTGATAAGAGTAATTGTTGTACTGTTATCACAGTAAATGACAATTGGCTCATCGGTTATTTTCAACTTCAAATCACGTATGAAGCGGCTTATCCAAACAACACTTATTGCAGTCATACAACAAGCTACATACTCAGCTTCCTGTGTATGGAAAGCTACAGGGACTTGTTTCTTGCACGCCCAAGAAACAATACCACCTCCAAATAAGAATATTTGTCCCGAGGTTGATTTGTTGTCATCTTTGCTCCTAGCAAAGTCAGGATCTGAGTATCCTACCACTCTCAGTTCATTTGCTTGAAAACACAGTTTCAAGTCTCTTGTTCATTTCAGATATCTTAAAATCCTTTTCACAACTATCTAGTGCTGTCATCCAAGATTACTTTGATATATACTTACAAGACCAACAACAAAGCTGATATTAGGTCTTCTACACAACATAGCATACATCAAGCTACCAACAGCTTGTGCATAAGGAACATTAGGCTTATCGTTTCCTTCACCGGTACAATAAACCTTACTGAGTTTAACCCCTTTTGCAATAGGTGTATCAACAAACTTGCATTCACCCATTTTAAACTTCTTGAGATAAAATGTCTCATCCTTTTGAATTAATTCATTTCGACGTTTGGAGTCATAGTCCAATCATCTCTCTTAGTGGTCATAGGTATTTTATCTCTTTCATAGACGATTGTACTCGCTTTAGTATAGTCTATTTAATGAAATCAAAGAATGAAGTTTCTATAATCTTTCTACTTCATAAATTTATTGAAACTTGATTTTATTCTTGATTAAGAATTCTTTGTTCCAATAATGGTAGAGAGTATATGCCGGGTAGACTACAGGACTATCTTCGAAAATATGGGATTATGTACCAAACATCGTGAGCAAATACTCCTCAGCAAAAATGGTGTAAGAGAAAGGAAGAATAGACACATTCTTGAAATAACTCATATCTAGTTATTGAAGTAATGCTCCTAAGCATCTTTGGGGTGAACCAATACTGACATTAGTATATCTCATTAATAGGTTGCCAAGTGTGGTTATCTAATGATAAGTCTATATAGAAGATCCTTAATCCTGATTCCAATCTGTTTTAGATTCCACCTCATGTTTTTGGGTGTATCTGTTATATTCAGCTCGAATGAGCCACCAAGTGTATGTTTATTGGATATTCTAATTACCATAAGGGTTATAAATGATATGATCTTATATATCAAAAAACTTGTGTGTTCCTGGATGTTATCTTTTGTGAATCCACTTCTTATTATTCTTGCAAAGGGGAGTATGTGAGTCCAATAATCAAACCTGCTAATAAATGCTATTCCTATCCTTCCACTAAATCCCCTTGAAACGGAATCTCATAATGATTAAGTTAGTGAAACTAGTGTTGCTCGTAAAGATATTTGGACTTATGTTTGTGGAGAAAGGAATGTAACGATGCCCCACACTGAAGATATTATGATCAAAGATTTCTCCTCATAAATTATCTCCCAAACTCAAGCATAAGAGTCTAGATTCTCTATCTCGAGAAATCTTTATTCCAAGGATATTGAATGCTTCCTCCATATCCTTCATTTCGAACTTTGAGTTCAACCATTACTTGGTTTTGACAATCATTTCGTTTTCGTTTCCAATCAACAATATGTCATCTACATATATATAATGATAGAATGACAAAGTGGCTCCCACACACAGTGATCAAGATTATTAGGCACAAACCCAAGTTCTATAATGGTATTTTGAAAAGTCAAATACCATTAGTGAGGTGATTGTTTCAGGCCATATAGGGATTTTTTCAACTTATATACTTTATCTTCTTGGCCTTTAACCACAAATCCTTCGGGTTGCTTCATGTATATGATTTCATCTAAATCTCCGTTTAAAAATGTTGTTTTTACATCTAACTGATGTAAATCCAAATCATAATATTCAGATATTACCACGATTATTCGTATGGATGCAAATTTTACAACTCGAGAATATGTCTCATCATAATCTATCTCATTTTTTTGCGAAAAACCTTTTGCAACCAATATCGCTTTAAACTTGTCGATTATACCATCGACCTTGTATTTTTTTTTCAGAACCCATTTACACCCTATGACTTTCCTTTCTTTTAGCGAATCTGTCAATTCCTAAACTTAGTTTTTCTCAATGGATTCAATTTCCTCAACCGTTGCCGAGAATGGCCACTGTAATATATATATGTAACAGATGGAAGTGTTGTAATCTCTTTGTGATACCGAAGATCACCACCACCATGTACTTTGTGTGTGTGTGTTCCGCATGAACTCCTTCAAGTGTAAGATGAAACTTGTAACTCATAATGTATCATGTTATCTAATAATATTGTGCAGCAGTAGGTGCCGTTTGCATAACTGAATGAAATAACAATCAAGTGAACAAAAAAGCCGGTTGGTCGTATTGGCAACTCAAAGGGCACTGTGTTAAAAACTTGTTTCGGTTAAGATCATTTTCTAAATGATCTCTACTTTGTTAGGCTATTGGAAATGCAATTTTGAAAGGATATGTAGTTATGGAAAGATTGTGCTACGTGGTAATTTTGTACTTTTCATGGATTTCTCTTTTTCTCTATCGATCTTTTTCCATTCACAAGACTTCGAACTCAAGACCTACTTGAGGGGAACAACTAATCTCTATTGATCTTTTCCCATCTTTTCCCGTCTTTTACAAAACAGCGTGTTAGATATATTAATTAAGTGAACACATTCGATCTTTTTATATTCTTCATCATTGTTGTAACTTGTTGTAACTGAAACAAAAATGGAATCAGAGTGATGAGATCGCGAAATGCCTTTCTACCAATCTGTAATTCGTAATGAAATATAATTATCATAATAAGAAGAGGATATATATATATATATATATATATATATATATATATATATATATATATATATATATATATATATATATATATATATATATATATTTGTTTTGTTTTGTTTTCTTTCTTTTTTCGCGATTTCTTCTTGAGTGGCACACAGACAGTAAGAAAAGCACGTGCTTTCATAACGACCAACCTGATATCCGGTCACCCGGTCCGGCGAGTCTCCGGCGAACTTTCATGTTTTGCACATGGATGTGCGGAAGAACGATCTTCCCCTCGCTGGAGAACCCGTCTCTGTGAGCAGATAACTTCTCGGAACCGTAGCATACCGAACAGGCCATAGCTCTTGCTCTCCGCAGCTGTTGGTCGTCGTTGGGGGAAAGGAAAGGTTTTCCGGCGTGATTCCCGGCGATTATTAGTGGGGAAATAAGGCAGTGAAGATCATAACGAGCGCATGAGAGGTTCGCCGTTAGGAGGAAGCCCATAAATAGGCGCGATGCCGGCACAGGTGACGGACTACAACGACTGCGTCAGTGAAAACCAATCCCTATCACAGTAGAATATGACGGCAGACTAACACAGTGACCAAATTAAATAACCAAAATGGTCTTACCAAATCGTGTAGAGAAAGCTTAAAGAGACTTGAACACGAAGAAATTCCTGCTTTTGCTAGCCTTATTGTGATATTTAACGATGCATCCTCATCTAAAATTTACAGGTAGAAATTTACAGACCCACTACAAGGACTCAAAACCCACATGTGGCTCGAGCTCGATCGGCTCGTGTTCGGGTTGTTTAAGTCTGGATATAACTCATTTGGATTAATCAATCGAGTCAAGTTCCCTAAGAGCTTAATGAAGAGTCGACTTGCTTGGCTGGGATTGACTTGATAAACCCATTCGTCTATATCTTCAGAGGTGATCAGTAATAGTGAACAGTCGAATTTGGACTCAAAATCGGAATTTTCTTATTTGTCTAAGCAAGTTTGAACTCGATTTGTAAAGCTCAAGATGAGTTCGAGCTGATCTAATCGGGTTATGCATTTTTTGGCCGATCCGACCTCACATCGGCCAAGCTCGGCGCACCTTCTTCCCCAAGTATACGAACTATAATTATTGTTTAGCATATAGCTTGTGGCCAAACAAAGTTGTTTAGATGTGAAAATTATTGTTTAGGATATGATTGTGGGATTGGTCAAGACCCTCTCAAGATGCTACCTCTTATATATACATATAATTGATGAGAATCATATAATTATGTCATGCAAGTTATGACAATTATTGACATGTTCATCATATGATTCTTCTCATGTTGTTGTAGCCCAATATGATCAATTGATTATATGATTCATGAAATTCATATGCAATTGGTTATATAATTCATGAAATTCATATATACAAAATGCTTCTCATGTTTAATGGCGGGATTGTCTTGATTAAGTGACCCTAAGGATCCCACAGCTAAGATCACGCTACCGAAGTCGTCACATGAAACAGGATCCAACAATTTCATACTTTAGAGGATCACAAAATTGTAGGATCTTATGATCCAACTCAAAATCTTGATAATGGTGCTTATGGCGTAATGACCAGCTAATTAGATGGCTAAAAGGAAAATTTGAGGATTTTCATTTGTAAGATACATGTTGTATAGAAATCTAAATTTATATTTGATGCATAAGAAATCATACTTTTTATAAAGGCTCAAAATTCTCTCTTAGAAAAATCTGGATTTTAACTCAAAAAGCTAGTTTTAAATTTCCCCTTTTAAAATACATGGGATGGTATTTTGAATCTTTAACTTTCACAAAAATGACTTGACTCAAACTTGGCCTATGTTTGCCAAGGCCATGCCATATTGAGCCTACTCCACACATCTTGTATATCTTTATTTATTATATCTGCATTATTGGATATTTATATGAACGTATATGGGGAATGTGTGTGTGTGTGTGTGAAAATATACATCACTACCTAGTGCCGGATCCCACTTGACCCAAGAGTATTGAATCCGTTTTACACCATATGTATATATAACAAAAACCAGATATTGTCTACTTCTTGACATGCTCACTCATACCCACCTATTGCTTTTCAGTGGTATGAATGTAATTTAAATTTTTTAAAAGGTTTTTGAGAAGGATGAAAGACAATATTAATAACTTTGCTCTTCTTATATTTTTAAAAAATTTAAATTACACTTATGCCACCAAAAGATAATGAGTGAGCATTAGTGAATATGTGAGAGGTGGACATGATCAAGTTTATATATATAAGCCTCGTTTATATATAGATAGGACTTGTATACACAAATACAAAAGTACAAAGGGTACATTTGGAACTTCCTCGGTTCGCCCACTTGACCTAATCGGATCCTTAAATTTAGAACCCAGTGTGGTCATGGTTTTGTGCATCCGAGAAAAGGGTGTATACGAGTGCACAACCTAGTGTGCAAGAATGGATCTCTCTCTCTATATATAATAATTATGTATTATAATATATATACATATATAGAATTAAGAGCTGAAAACACAAATCTATAATTTTAGATCCCTTACAAAGTACATCTTATTTGTTCAAAGAAACATGCGTATTTGATAAACCAACATTATTCTTCTTGTACCCCTTTTCTTCTTTTCAGTGAAAATTATTTATCAAGAAAAAGAAATTACCGTGACAAACAAAGGTACAAGCTTATGCCTGTTGCTGTGTTTACGTTTGATGGGATTGAGAAAGAGGATCAGTCTCTCTTTAAGATTCTTTTCGGATAGATGTGTGTGCATTTACCACCACATTCTCTCTCTCTCTCTCTCTCATATATATATATATATATATATATATATATATATATATGTGTGTGTGTGTGTGTGTGTGTGTGTGTGTGTGTGTGTGTGTGTGTGTGTGTGTGTGTGTGATCAAAAGGGATTACATTTTACATTCGCTGTAACAAATGAATGAAGCAAATAATGCTCTTGTTCCATGCATGCATATGAGGACAGTGATGGAACTACTTAGAAAGATCAAGTCACTCAATGCTCGGCAAGATTGCTTCCATATACAGCTAAGCATCTTTAAGAAGTTCTGCCAACTACCACCATCAAATTTGGCGTCGTCACAAATTCTGCATCTCCACTTTGCTAATTTTGAAAATTTTGATACGTATAAGTTTGCTGCTTGTAAACCTCCAATATCTGAATAATTTGAAAGCATTATGCATCACAATTACGTCGCTAACAACCAAGCTCGGTCACCTCAGTGAGCTGAACGTAGTACATCCATGTTCACCAAACGAAATTATGATGTGTTTGTGTAATAAAGTGCGCAAATGGAAGGAGATTAATGACACCCAGTATTAACATATTAAGAAAGAGTGCATGGTAAGGGAGTGTATGTTATATATGTATATATAGAGAGTGTGTGTGTTTGTGCTGCTACGGAATCTCTCATGCTAGACATTGCTTGATCATTTTCACCATCTATACAATAAATAAGACAAAGGTGACTACAACACTCATTTTACATTATAATTATATATTAAATGATATTGATTCTCGTATTGAGGTTGATTGATGATTCAATATGTATCATCCGTATAAGTAAAATATAGCATGAGAATAAGAAAGTGATTAGCAACTCTCAGTTTTCTTTTATATATATATATATATATATATATACGTGTGTGTTTAATATATATTAGGTACATTTTTACATACATATATATATATATATATATATATATATATATATATATATATATATATATATATATATATATATATATATATATATATAATTGCTCCCCATTTAATAATTCAAAATGTAAAACCTATTATATTATCTTTTTTCATTGAAAAGTATCTTTTTATGGGTTGAACTGTGGTGGCATGGGACGTGACGGAGTGGGGGTCTAATAGGAAGTTTTCAATGCGGGGAGAATGTGTGCGGGAGTGAAAACGAGCCTCACCCCGCCTCAGTCATCCTTACACCACATGCACGAAGAGTTCCAGGATGATGAATGTACACACGATGACGGATCTAAAAGTTCTTCTAGGGTCGAGCGGATAGCCACTCGAATGGTTTAGGGTGGGGTATCATAGCCCATGGATCCTACCGTGGGCTACAAGTTTGAAGTTGATTTCGAGAAATTTAAAGTGAGGAGTTAACGCCATACCTCTGCTAAATGTAGATTCACCGCTGCATGCACACACACAAACGGGTTTATCTACAACATGATAACTCCCTTGAGCTTATGTCCAATACCAGCATTTTCTGATTGATTAAAAATTCTACTTTTCTTTACATAATTTTTTTTCATACACATCAATAGTAAAAACAAAGTTTCAAGTTTTGCAAGCTAAGGAGTTTTGAAGATGATTAATGTTTGTTACTTAATGTTATATAGACAAATTAGCTTTTATTTGAATGCACTTTGATTTTATTTTTTAAATTATAGTTTGGTTTTACAATATTCTTTCACTAAAGGTTATCTCAGATCAAGCATTGGTTGGAATTGATAAAAAATGCTTATGAATTAATTTGAAACAAACACTTAACATATTAAATACTTTTTACTAATTGGTGTAGTTATTGTTGTTTGAACTTATTTTGTGTATCCTTACTTTTGATTGATTGATGTAGTGAAAAAATCAGACTTCAATTTTGATGCAATATGTATTGTAAATTTTCTAGGGTTTAGTTTATGCTTGATGTTAAAGTTATTATTATTTCAGTTGACTTTGATGTTAATGGTTAAACTATTGATATTATCATCAAACTTTAAAGTATCAATAGTATCATAACATTTTAAATAGCACTATATGTGATTATGTTATAAAATCAATTAATAAACACTTGAAAACATTTAAATAATAATATTTAAATAACAACATTAATAAGTAAATAAGCAATTAGAACTATAGTAGTCCACCTCACCCCAAAAAAATCTTGGTCCACTCATGCGGAGATGGATCGGGTCGAGAATATTGAACATTGTCGGGATTGAAAAAAGACATGGCAATTGCTTTGAGGTTATTGCAAAAGTGCACCTAATATATGCTTTGTATGAACACTTCTATTAAAAAGGATAACTATTGCAAAAATGCAACTAATCCAATGTTAAAATTGCAAAAATGCACTAAAATTTTACAAACTTGTAAAAGCAAACTAAATCTTAACTTGTAAAAGCAAAGCTAAATCTTTGCATGGTTAAGTGCATTAAGAAATTTCACAACTTACATTTTTAGCAATACTTAGTTATGTTTTTAAAATTAATTTAAAACATTAAAAAAAAGAAGAAGCAAGTGCCTATGGATGAAAACATTAGCATGGATTTATTTTTGGTTAAAGTACCAAAGGTAGAAATGCAACCCTCTTACCGCGAACTCGTTGCGCTTCTCTAAGATAGAAACGACGTGACACATTTATGTAGACCTGACCTGTTTTGAACTGGCCTAACGGCTTCAATCAGAATGAAACTGGGCCAAGAAACGAGGAATTGACACTGGTGAAACAGAATCCTGAGTACCACTTTGTTCGGTTCTGATTCCACCTTCCATGGAACTAGAACTAGACTAATGCCCGTTTAATATATTCTTTATTAGTTTTAAAATTGTTTAAGAAAATAGTTTTTTTTTTGGTTCCGAGCGATTTAAGCTTTAAATAAGAACGAACAGTTTCGGTTCTAGAGAAACCAGAACCGACAATTTGAAACAACCATAATCTTCCATGTCTACATTTGTGTAGGCGTCCATGTCAACACTTGCATTGAGTTAAAGGTAGGAAGGCATTAAGTAGCAGTTGAGGCATCACCCTCGGCACTCAATTATCATCGATTTGGATCAGGCCCAGATCTCAAATCAAATATCTGGACCAGGGATGATCTACCCGGAACTGGAAGACCAATTCTAGATCTTCGAGCAAGGGGTCCATGTTAGCAATTGTAACTTTAGCCAACAAATGAGACTTCTTGTGTACATCTTTTGGGTTCTTTCAAGATTTCGGGTTAGTCGTCCATCTCACCTCGCCCCCCAATGGGAGGTCCGCCACTGCAGCCATATATTTTGTTATTTCCGAGTGTAGTCTTTCTTAAGAGTGGTATGAGCAAATGGGCTTATATTAACAGTATACCATACATCAATGAAATAAGCTATGATCATTTGCCTTACTTAATCCAAGCTTAGTCGGGCCACGACCCAAACCTGGTATCAACACCTCAAAGACATATTTAAGTTTAGAAAACCCATCTTTGACATATCTATCCATTACTTTTTGGAAAACGTTAATGTTATTTTGAAAGTTTTAAGAATATTTAAAATCAAACAAAGGATAATATTATTACAGACGTACTTTTGAAAAGTAATAAATGAGTATAAGTGAATATTATCTATTGTGAACAAGATCCAATCACTCATTTAAGTTTAGGATCACCGGAGTTTGGTCGAGTCTGAATCATTTCCAAATTGACAAGATTCATTGGTTGTTTGTATTTCATTTTCTATATATATAGAGAGAGAGAGATGTGGAAAAGCGTATAGGTGATCACAACCTGGTCAAAATTGATTAACCGAGCTGAAGAGACCAAAGTTTTCGTTTCATTTTCTTGGTTTGTTTGTTTAATTTTGGTTTTGAAATTGTAAAATAATTGGCTGATTCGGTTTGGCTCAGTTTTTAAAACTCAAAACTGAATAAAAACTGGATTGATCAAATTGATACATACATGTTATGATATATACAGTGTCCTTATGCTCGAACAACAAATTTATTTATAGAGACCATACTGAATAACTGAACTGAACCAACTGAAATAATTTGGTTGGGTTCATTCAGTTCAGTTGTCAAAACAATTTGGATCGGTTTTGGTTTTCAAATTTAGAGACAAATTGCTTTCCGGATGTTTCTGATGTACTCTGTTAGAAAAACCGTATTTAATGTATTACCATTTAAGGTTCCTAAGCATTTTATGGTGTTCTTTTGTATGTTTACAGTTGATATATATATATATATATACTTTATTGAAAGAAATTTAGTGGCACTAGCTAAGTTAAAGGTGAGGAAATCTTGGAAGGATGATTCCCCACACCACAAGATCTGTATATCATTTTTGTGTTATTAATATCATTGAGCATTTTACATACCAATTCAACCCTGCCGTTGTCTTTTACTATTTTTTTATTATTTCTTTACTCTTTAAAACTGCTTTTTGTTCGTCAAGATCACCATTGCCACCATTAAAATTACCTAAAAAAAGTACAAAAGCACTTATATACATAAACATTAAGTTTTTTTAAAGTGGTTTTGGTGTTGGGAAGATGGTTTCGACGAGTCACCTATTGAAACCGCTCAATTGATCGACCACTCCCTCTTAATATAAGAGTAGGGGTCTGCCCAACTCCTCTTGCCTTACAAAACAAAAATAGAATAAAGTCCAGACCCGAATCTAGACTTGGTTCACTAGTCCACGACCCACAATTACCCTGGCCTTCAACGGATGTTCCCTCCTTTCGCCCCTGGCTGAACCGCCGTCCTTCACCGAGAGAGAGAGAGAGAGAGAGAGAGATGTGGAAGAGAGTCGTGGGCTCTCACTGGTCGCTAGCAAGGAGGAACAATCTCTCGACGCTTCCCTCTTCCTCCGCCGTCGACTCGCTCCTCCTGCGGTCGCTCAAAGATCACTATTTCGAGGTTTCCAAGATGAGCCCTCCCCCTGTAAGTCAAACACCAGCGAGTTTCGTTTATATTTCCCCGTTATTTGCATGTATTTAGAATTTCCATCACGAAAAGATCTTGCAAATATCTATTATTTCACCTACCCATTGATGATAGATTGATGGTTCGACGTACTTCTTTTAGGTAAGATGGTTCTGTTCAAGTATGAAATTTTCCTTTCCTTGCGCATTTAAGTTTATTTCCTGATGCCTAATTCATGCTTGAGGTGGGAAAATAGTGAAATGTCGCTTGCCCAACTGGTGTTGAAGTTGATTTTGTTATTTCATCTTGATAATTCCAAGAATTCAATGTGATTTGGGAGGAATTTACGAACGCTTATTCAGTGTGATGTCTGAAGAATATCATAAACTTGGTTCTTTCATTCAGTTGACTAAGACTTTTACAAATTTGTTACCAAACCGAAACAAGCCTTTTCTCACACTAAATGGGATTCACTGCATGGACTTTTAGCCTCCATTGAGCTTGAACTTGTGTGATATTAGCAATTAACTCAAAACAAGCAAGATCATATTTTACTGTTACATGGAAAATAATACTAATGTGGTTGTTGGATGTATGCATTTTCAGAAAGTAAATCCCCCTGCACCATACTCTGTTGTGAAGGGTGCATTGGATAACAATGGGCCTGTTCTCAAGAGGACCTATGAGCAGGAAGAGATTCGTATCTCTGTTATGCGTTTGGCGAACTTGGTCCCGGAAGATGCGCAGGATGAAGCTGGTGGAGATGACGTAAACCAATTGTTCTTGCACGTAGATATTGAAAAAGCTGGGCACGACAAGGTGTTGCATTTTCTTTGTGGTTTGTATCCTGATGCAATGGGAATTCAAGCTGTTTCAATCAGGAAAAAGGAGAATCTGCCCGCAACTCAGGCATTTACCATACCCTCATGCTACCAGGGACCAAGTTTCCAGTAAGTGTTTCACTCACCTGAGCTTCATTGGTTTGGTTTATTTGGATTGTTGAAACTTAAACCACCCTGATAACGACTTTTTCTTCTCTTTTTTGGGAAATATTATGTTAATTATGCTTCTTATTGAAAAATATGCAAGGAAGATCATCTTTTGTATATATGATTACTATGTTCATTTTTCTTCAAAGTGGGAAACACAAATACCGAGAAAGATGTTTTTGATACTTACCATTAGTGTGTTAATAAGATGGAGATATTGATACACGTCACTGGTAGAACTAATGGAGGTTGGATAAGATAGAGAAGTGCATCTGTATTCTTTATGACAAGAAGATACTACTGAATCGAAAGCTGAATATCATAAATAGCGACATAACTAGTATGGTGTTGATATTGGGTAGTCGATCATCACATGGGCATAGATGAAAAGATTTGAGATGTTGAAGGATGTACACTAAGGCCACGAAAGGCTGAAACAGTGTAGGAAGAAAACCATAAAATATGACCTTTCTCTTTTGGATTCAAGCAGGATATGACCCAAGGCTGATAAAAATGGTGATTAGGAATCCTTGTAGCCAACCCTGCCTGCAAGAGAAAAGGCTTGGTTTTTGGTTTTGGTTGGTTTGGATTGATATGTTGATTTTCATGAATCGTCATATATACTTTAGTGTTCAGCTATATGGTTTATCCAATGGATTAGGTACTCAAACTCATCTTAACATTTTTCTATGGTATAAACATTCCCTTACTGTTGAATAGCAAAATTGTTTCCTTCATGCAGGAAGTGGTACCTAATTTGAGATCTTCTCGGCTATAAACATTTATCTGGTAAATGCCCTTGCAATTTGGGCTCTATAGAAACAGCTTAAGGGCAATTTGAGCTCTATAGAAACAGCTTAAAGGTCTCTACCTTTCACAAGTATATTTATCTCTATCAAAGGATAAAGTTTATACGAAGAACCATGAATTTGGGTACATGTAGACCAAAGCTGTGCAAAAGTTAATTGACTAATGGGTCTAATAAATCAAGATTATTGGTCATAAAGCTGTCTAGTTCATTAGATTATGTACCATTACTAATAGCGTTTGAATTGCCGTACTTCATTTTGCTTGTTTCTATACTCTCTTTTTTCTAAATTCATACATGTCCTGTGCAACTCTCGAACCATCTACTGTTTTTATCTGTTGTGGGATGTCATATGCTTGTGTAAGCCACCCTAAAAGGTGTTTGTAAGGCAGGGATTTAGATGAGAAGTTGCGTGACGCCCTTCACAACTACATAGAAGAACGTGGAGTGAATGAAAGCCTCTTCCGTTTTCTCCAGGCTTGGCTTTACGTGAAAGATCATCGGCATCTAATGGCATGGTTCAAAACTATTGGCACATTCATTAGCAAGCGTGCTGCATCTTAACCCGTTTATCTCATGATGTACCCTCAAAGCATTACATATTATGCGTCACACTTATTGCTTGAGACGGTTCTGTTTGTTTCCTTAAATGGGTTTTATATATCGAGTGGAAAGTCTCGGTGCACATTTATTTTCTCTGGCAGCGATGTATGCTTCTTCATATATGAATCGCTATATTATGACGAATTTCCTTTCTGTATTTTACCCTGATTGATGATGGTTGCATGCATTTCTTGAGTAAGCGTCGAAATTTAACGTAGCAGCTTTTGATATAGGCCCGTAGGACGACTTATTCTTCATTTATATGGGAGCAAGGGATGCAATGCATTTTGCTACACGGTGACCTAAGTCAACTCTCAAATCAAAGCATCCCAAACCCGAAAACCACTGTTGGCATCTTTGGCTTCAATAACATAGCTCACCCAGCTAGTGTCACTGCCCTTTTCTACTAGATTCATGAAAACGGTTTCTAAAGGCACCCAGTGATTGCGACAATTCTTGCTTTCCCTCAATACGCAGTAGATAAAACAAAGAGCCTCTCTTCTTTCCACATCTTGCATATCAACCTATTCAGCTCTATTGGATGAAATCTTTGCACGAACATGTATAGAATCTTTGTTAATGGCTGAATTTCTATTACAAGAACTCAAAGAGTACTAAATGAAATGAATTCAAATGAGTTACTCCAAACCCAAATGATCCTAAATGAATATAACTAAACTCAAATGAACGAATCTTAATGATCTTTCAAAACAAATAATAACAGACTCTAAATTAGAGATGTCAATATGGGGTCGGGTCGGGACGACCCACATAAAAATATATATTTTATACAATATATTATACATATATAATTTTTCGTTTACATGTATAGTTTCTTAGTATATATATATATATATATCTTATTAAATGTGTATATGTCTTGTTGAAACTTAAAAACTATGGCTGGATTTGAACTTCAAACAGATTCAGGTCAAGTCTTATAGACCCGATCCAATGAATGGCCCTGCATGCCAGACTGGCCCGGCCCTGCCCGACCAGCATCAGTCCCTAAGGTCAGACGGGACAAGTCATTCAGCCATGCATTAAATATGAGACAGAAATCTCTGGTCCACCTTGCACTTTTTCAAGCAAAACCATTTTTGACACGCTAGCCTCCCGAGTCAAAGATGGTGCACACATCTTGATCTTCCAAACCCAGCCTTGTAACAGTTAGGGAGTTGACTTATTAGTTGAAGTGCCTATGGCTGTCAAGAATTTTCGTAAGCCTAAAATTTGGTTCTAGGCATTTTATCCGTTTATCTTTCTTTGGCCTTGGTGAGCAATTGTGCTTGTGATCGCTGCTAGCAGCCATGCTAAGAACTGCAGATATCAGAATTAGGAAGGATGCCGGCTTAAGTTGGCAGGGAAGAACTCCTTGAACAATTCCACTCACAAAATTTGTTAACAGCATCATAATAATTCACTGATGCTTTTGAAAGTACAATTGGCAACATCATACATAACAAATACGTAGCGAGAGAGGTGGGAGGGGTGTTTCTGTCGCTAACACCCTTATTATGTGCGGGGAATGATAACAATGAAAAATCTAAAAGCTTACAGATAAAAGCAAAGGGTGATATCAAGCTCAATTTAAGACAGTGTATCACACAATCAACGTGTTTTACAAATGGGTTAAATATTCACAGCGTGAGGAAAGCCGAGTTCACTTGTTCTACTGTTTTCCAGTATTCAGAAACCTGAAGTACTCCTGCTGCAACATTTCTCCACCTTGTAAGGGATCAAAGGTGCACCTGTAGAAACTGTGACACAGAAAGAGAGTCTGAAGAAACCAGTCATACGTTTGTGGTAATTTAGAGAAAAAAAGGCAAACTGGAACACGACTTGCGTTCAAATTGCTCGTTGCCCATAAAGGTAAAATAACCATGAGAGCCTTGGTGCCTATATCAGCACAACAGCCATCGTGCACGCCTGCGTGCATGTTTCTATACCAGCTCTTTGATGCTGTATCTTTTTTTCACTTAAATTTTCAATCTTCACCAATAACAATTTGGAAAACAATGACGACATTCCCAAGTAGTGTGATGAAAATGTAACACTTCTTGAGGCCTCTGATATGGTAGAAGGATAACCACGTGCTAGAGATATTTCCATGATACCAAGCAGCATCCACTATGGAACAGAACCTAAGATCTTACAAGGGGTATTTAGAGATGAAGTGGCGAGAAATGCACTTCAGGTTTCTCCCTGCAAGAGCACAGATTACACCAACACCTCTCAATTTATTATGGGAAACTGAAGAAACAGAGGAAGCTGAACCCCGAATAGTGCAATTCTTCCTTCCAGTTCCCATAGTTCGTAGGAAAGTGACCACCCGACAGAACAAAGGGCAGAACAAGAATACATGAACTCCCAGTCTGACTCACTAATTATTGAAGTTCCAAAGACTAGTTGACCTGATAGTTGTCTAGAATGGTCATATCTATGTATCAAAACAGTGGAATTTTTGGCCTCTTCAAGTTTTTATTAGAAAACATACGCCACAGAAATAACCACAACAGGATAGGCTGAATGATATATTGCAAAGATAACATCAGGTAGATACATGAATTATGTACTTTTAACTTTTTAAAAGTAAACAGTAGCGTACCTCCCATCCATGCCAACAATAAGCACAGAATTTTGAGCCCCAAAGGAAACAAGAAAGCAGACATCTTCTTGTAAATGGAACCGTGCAAAGGACCGCTCTGAACTAAAATACTTTGGTAGCACCCCTGTTAAAGTTGTGAAAGGACATTTTCAAGAAATGCAGTTTGACACAACACATTCATAAATGAACCGACTGCAGATTTGAAGCGTCCACAGGAAATAACCTAAAGGCACTGCCAAGGAGACAAATATTTGTCCTAGCGTTTCCCTATCAGCATAGACAATCTTGTGAGTGCTTAATTACGACAGTCATATATCAGTAAGTTATCAACCATTGACTTTCCTCAAATGACTTACAGCAGTGATGATAGTAACCTCATAAAAACGCAAACATGTCATGTAGTTTAGCTTTCTTCAGAGCGCAGTAGCTGCTCCATGGATAAATTCTAAGGGAACCATCCCATTGAACAGAAAAACTCTAGTAGTTTATCATTGTTCTTCAAATTGACCTATTTACTGCTGATGAGTTGTTAAGCAGCGAAATACCAAATAAGTGGCCCAGTGAAAGATCTATAAATTAGTAGTCCTACTCCTAGCCTTTGGGATCCAGTTGCAAATCTTTATCAGATGCACATAAGTTTATCAACTTCATTTTGGACAAGAGACTTGTTTTATAATTAAATAATGCAAACTCTGCATTATGCATTTCCACTAAAGATGTTCTGGTCTCTTTGTAGTCAATGTTTCTTCAGGTCAAAACCCTTCAAATATGTATAGAATGGTTGAAATGTCTATGTAGCATAAATTGGCATTTGGCATTGGTTGGAATTGTTTGAGAAACACCAAGAATAAGCTTGTTTTGGATTGGCTTACCCAGAATGAGATTTAGAAACCAAACTTTCGGTGAAAAAGAGATTGAAAGGTCAATGCTAGCTAGGTTTGACTAGATGGATGGACGACAACTAAGCTTAAGTAAAGTTTGAAAAAATTGATGGAGATGTCATGCATAAAATTAATGTTGGCTGGCTAAAATGAAGAGGTGCATCAAGTATTATATATGACAAGAAGATATCACTAAAGTTGAAAGGTAAATATTATAGAGCAACAACTAGACCTACTATATTGTATAGTTCGAAGTGTTGGGCAATTAATCATCAACAAGTACAAAAGATGTCTATGGTAAAAAAAAATGTTGAGACGAAGGAGTGGAAAGACCGTACATGTAATGAGGTTATTAGAAACAAATTGGGAGTGGCATGACAAAAAGAGAAAAATTATTTAAAATGGTTTGGACACATAGAAAGGCAACTAAAAGAAGCTCTGGTAAGAAGGTATGAGAAACTAGATTGTGAAAAGAGGAAGGCCTTGGAAGGAAACAATAAAGCATGATTTAGCTTATGTTGAATTAACGGTTAGCATGGCACATGATCGAGCCCTATGGAAACAAAGAATCCATGTAACCAACTATCTATAGTATGGGAAAAGGCTTAGTTGTTGTTGTTGTGTCCCCCCAGTTTTTTCGTCCTATAATCAGTCTTCGAGATTAACTTCATCCTGGTAGTTATCTTTTTGAAAGAATAGGGATGTATGTAATCAGTGAGGATGTCATTGAGATCCTTCAATTCTGACAGCATCAGAAACAGAGATGGCATGTTTGAAAGGATTCACTGGTGGTCTTTGAGTTGTTTAATTCAAGCAACCTTCTTCTTTTATGTAATCAGACAGTAGAAATAGAAGGACATAGTTCCTTACCTTTCATGAAAGCCACTGATGAACTCGGATTGGCACCTGTATTGGGTGTAATAAAAGCATCAACTGAAGTAGGGGAGTCCTGATGAGTAACTATAGGTCCCTGACCACCATTAGAATGGGTAGAAGAGTCATCTCCCCCAACTCTCACTCTCAGACTGAAGACATGGACAGTCCCCTTGTCACTAGATACTGCAAGCCACTGCATTGCTGGAGAAAACGAAATGCTATAGATGTCTGCTCTGTCAACTCCTCTCCGAACCTACAGAAAGCAACACATGCATAATCCTGAGACGTCAAGGCAGTAATATAGCAGAATTATGCTGGCATGGAGACATAAAGCAAATAGCACGAGGAAATCACTTAAAGAAAAGAAGAAAAGGGCGCTAATTTCTTATAAAGCTAGCAACAGCAACAACTCTTACAAACATTTATTCATGAAACTAAGCAGTTGAAATTTAGTTCTGAAATAATGTCAAAAAGCATGATATCATGCTATTTAAGATCCTAAGTCCTGGCTGCACAAAAAAATAGAAGGTAATCAATTAGAAAAGAATTTTTTTATGTCCTAAACATTAATTGGTAAATACAAGCTGCACAATTATGTATCTTAGATCTTAAAGACAGACGTACAAGCCATAATTTAAATGAACGAAGAAAATCACCTCCTGCAAGCGGGTCCCATCCATGGTATTAAAGATTCTGATCAACGTGCCCTTGGTACTAGCAGTGGCAAGGATAAGGCCATCACTTGTGATAGTGAGGCAAGATATAGGAGAATCATGTGCGGTAATGAACCTAGTCATCTTCAGACCAAGGTGCTCAATTCGAACCTGTCCTCGATGCAGACCAGGAAAAGCTAACACACATGTATTCTGTTGATGTGACAAAACACACAGACCCCTGGGATTGGCAAGAGTTTCCACTTGATGCAAGAGTTTCAAATCTGTGAAGTTGTAGACATATATCTTGTGCTCAAGGACCACAACGATTCTGTCTTCTCTCAATCTTACAGCGCGAACCTCAGACCTAAATGAAAGCTCTCCAATGCACCGATTTTGATGATCATCCCATATCATTACTTTATTTGGAGGGTACTGTGGTTTGTCGCCACCACCAACAAGCACCAAGATATTGCAGCGGAACAACATCTCCACAATCCCAAATCCCCCGTTTTTGAAATCTCTTCTGAATGTCTGCTTGAGCGGGTTGCAGTTATAAATTCGAAACCCTTGGTTGGTGCCTATTGAGAAGCACCCGTAGTCCTGATTCCAAGATACAGACAACAATTCAGCGTCATCGCCGTTGCTCGATTCAGGTTCAGAATTACGCACTCCTGGCAAAGGATGTGATGGGGCAAATACTGGCTCGGAACTACCAAATCCCACCGGAGAATGCACTCTTTGAGGTATGGAAGATGTAGAAGGCATAGTGGAGGGAAACACTGTAGTCATGGGAGCCCGAACTTCTCAACTGCAATTAGGAAAAACAAAACAACCAATTGAAGCACTGCAACTTCCTCTACAACAATATTTTAAATTTAAAGAAAATAAGACACACACAATAGAATCAATATAAGCACCAACTGAAACCTGCCAAACCAACCAACCCTCAGTTAACTAATATAAAAATTCATAAGTACGCCTAGAACGACAATGATAGCATGTTCAAGGCAACAATATTTAAAAGCTTTAAATAAGAAACTTCACGAAAACATCACATCGTGTTCCTAAAACTCGAATTGTTTATAGAGAGATAAAATGCATTTTGTGATTTCCTATATGAAAGAAGACTCCAAGTACAACAGAGTAATATGGTTCCCACATACACAATGTGACCATGAAATTCAATTGGACGAATGTTTCAAATAGATTAATTGAGACAGGAGAAAAGAAAATAAATACCCAAAACACTATATAAAGGTAAGTTTACGATAAATTGCTCAGAAACGAAGCAGGTATCAACAGGAACAAAGAAACAGAGTCAGCGGGATCAGAAACAGGAAAAGGGAAACTAGAATTTAACACGAAAAGGCCGAAATTGTAGCCGGAAAGCACGTCTATCCCGATTCGCAATTCGAGTTATAAAAGAAGAAAGTGTCACCAGAAGAGATCCTGAAGGATTTTAAGAAAGAGAGCAGAAAGGATGCCATTATAAGCAGCAAATCCTGAAAGCAAACCCTGAAAATTCTTACCTAAACGATAGAACTCTCGATCCGACTAAGAAAAGAAAAGCTCCACAAAAGATTTAGATTCTAACTGTCCCCCGAATCTTCCGAAATGTGTTTACGCTACTGATATCATTATCGCTTCAGGGAGAATTTCCAGAGCTGCGGGCCTCCTTCCAAGCAACAGAGAGAGAGAGAGAGAGAGAGAGAGAGAGAGAGAGAGAGAGAGTTTAATGCCTTGCTTCCATGCCCCTTCTTCTCGTCGTCTTTTTCCTTTATAAGAAAGTGCTTAAGCTGTCTCTTATTCTAGAAAACAGCCATTTTAGATATTTTGTTTGCTAGATCAACTGTTCCAATGAAGCATCCATCTTCCACTTCAAACCAAGTTTCGTAATTTTGAAAAGTATTATTGTCATAACTCACCATTTTAACCATGGGCTATGTTATAGTGCTTGTTGTGGGCTTTGTGACATGTCAATTATGAATTATCCACCCTAGAAGGTTTTCTATATCCTTTCTAAGAGTTTAGTAACTATGAGTTGAATTCCTCTGTAACTATGAACTGGAACTGAACAGGGCTGGGTGAATCGTGATTGGGCCAGTTCTGGTTCTGATTCAGGAATCACCGGTTTCAGTTTCGGTTTGAGTTCACTGTCTTGAACTGAAAAAATTATTAGAATTTTTGAAATAAAAAATATGATACTGGCGGTTTTGAACCACCAGTTCTGGTTTTGACCCGATTACAGGTGGAACCAAAGCTGAACCGGGTGGTCCCCAGTTCAGGGTCCTATTTCAATGGTTCAATTCCAGCCGATTTCTTATCAGGTTCCGTTCTAGTTGGAACTGCAGGACTGGCTGGTTCCAAACCGGTCTTCAATATACTATTATGATGGTATGAATATTGGTGATTTTGAACTACCAGTTCTGGTTTTGACCTGATTACAGTCATGAAAGGTGGAATCAAAGCTGAATCGGATGGTCCCCAGTTCTGGATCCAATTTCAATGGTTCAATTCCAGCTGATTTGTCATCCGATTCCGTTCTAGTTGGAATTGTGGGACTGGTTGGTTCCAAACCAGTCTTCAATATCCTACTATGATGGTATCGATAATGGTGGTTTTGAACTGCCAGTTCTGGTTTTGACCCGATTACAATTTCATGAAAGGTGGAACCGGGTGGTCCCCAGTTCCGGATCCTATTTCAATGGTTCAATTCCAGCCGATTTCTTATCCGATTCCGTTCTCGTTGGATGTGCGAGACTGGCTGGTTCAAAACCGGTCTTCAATATACTATTATGATGGCATTAATATGCTAGTTCAAATTAAGTTAGTTTTCAATAATGTTTTCATGCAAGTTCTCGAGTTGAACTCCACAGCCATATCAAGATCAAACCCTGGAAGTTAGATTTTCGTAATCAAGAGACAGCCTTGGTTAGTTTGACATCAAAGTTCTCTTTAACTTCTGAGTCAACCTCCTGGCCAGGTCTCTTGGTCCTTCTTATGCATAGACATGGCCGGTTCCATGTAAGCGAGAATTAGAGGTTTCAAATTGTTAGTTTCAATTCTCCTAGAATCAAGATCCATAATTGACGTTTTAAGGAACATTTTAGTGCAATTTTTTTTTTTGCATGATATTTATTAATCTAGAAAAAACTTATGATAGACTGTTGAGAGGTTCTTTGGAGAACCTTAGAAAAGATAGGTATCCCATTGACATACATAAATCTTATAAGATATATGTGCGATGATGCAAAAACATATGTGAAAACTCATGAAGAAATGAAAGACTCCTTTGAAGTTAATATTGGGTTACATCAAGGATCAACTTTAAGTTCATATTTATTTATATTGGTCATTGATGACTTAACAAAACATATTCAAGATGAAATACCTTGGTGTATGTTATTTACATATGACATTGTATTAGTGCATGAGCCTAAGGAAAAAGTTAGTAGGAAATTGGAACTATGTAGAGAAACGTTAGAAAGTAAAGGTTTCCAACTTAGTAGAACAAAAACAAAATATATGGAATGTAAGTTTGATCATTTGGATACTTCAGAGGACATAAAAATTAAGATTGGTACATATTGCATCCCTCATAAAAAAAATTTAAATACTAAGGATCAATTTTTAAGAGTAATGGAAAAATCGATAGAGATGCTATGCATATAACTAATGCCGATTAGTTAAAATGGAGAGGGGCATCAGGTATTCTATATGATAAAAAGATATCATTGAAGTTGAAAGGTAAATATTATATAGCAACAATTAGGCTTGCTATATTTTATGGTTATGAGCGTTGGACAGTTAGTTATCAACATGTGGAAAATATGTTTGTAGCAGAAATGAAGATGTTGAGATGGATGAGCGATCATATAAAAAAAGGTTGTATACATAATGAGGTTGTTATAAACAAATTGGGAGTAGCGCCATATGAAAATATTAAAAGAGGAAGAGGATGACTACAAAGTATTGGAGAGAAATAATAAAGAATAATTTAATGTATATTGAGTTAACTGTTAGCATGACACATGTTAGGACCCTATGAAAATAAAGAATCCATGTAGCCCACCCTACCTAGTATGGGAAAAGGATTAATTGTTGTTGTTGTTGTTGGCTTTCACACACTTTCTGGTCCAGTTCGGTTTCGATTAAAACCGTCGATTCCATTCCAAACCAACCATGTCTAGTTGTACGCTCTCGTATCTGTTGTCCAACTTACATAAGCCGGTTGGTATTTAAAGGGGTTAGAAATGCTATTTCCAGTCAGGAGCTTGTATTTGAGTATTTTCTGGATTCCGAGTGCATTACGTAAACTTAAGCAAGCTGTAATAAATTAAAACTTATGTGAGTTTTCTCAAATACGAATTACTTGGGTGGTTTTTTGTTTGCTTTTCCCCCCTTAATTTGTGTGGAAAGGCCTGCGCTTTGCCCAGCAAGTCGCTTCGCAACTGTCCGACCCAGCCAACCTGTAAAACAGGCTGTCAACGGGTTGGATTGAAGAAGATCCGGATCCATTCTAAATAATGAATGCGCTTCCTCAGAGGGGATAGCGACCCAAGAGTCAAATTCGGGTTAAGGACTGAAGGCAAAGGGTGCAAGTAAGCCGAGCTACTCAAGCTCGGCTTGAGAAAAACTCGAGCTTGACTCTGGTCCTTTTGAGTTTGAGCTGAGCTCGAGCCCAGAAGTAGTATGCTCGAGCAGCTCGCATGCCTCATCGAGCTTTATAGCATTTAAGTGCAAGACTTATTTATATTTTAAAAGGTTTAATAGTTCATGTATTTGGGTCAATTCCGTATTTTGAAAGCACTGCTGTCTGTGTATGTAGGTTATATTTTTCAAGTTTCAGCTACTTCATGAGACCATTCAAGCTCATCAATTCGAGTTCATTGAGTTCAATCGCCAGCTGAGCTTAATTGAGTCAATCTTGGTTGCAACGAGTTCAAATGAGCCTAGTAAGTTGAGCTTGAGTTGTTCAAATGTAACTCGAGATTAAAGCTTGAGGATAAAGGCCTAAGCTTGATCAAATTCGAGTTTGAGCTTGAACCAAGCATTTTCTTAATAAGTTGACTCAAGCTTTCCTGCGCGTAAGCTACAGTAAACTTGAATTACACATTCACATGAAGGTATGGAAGATTTTGGTAGCAGTCCAAGTTTAAGCAGAAGGCAACAGTAGGCGTTTATGATTGGATTTAACTTCACGATTTACGTACAGTTGGCCAAGGATCCGATTCCCACACAGCAGCATCAGATCCATATTCGTCTTTTAATATATAAACATGTATGTAGGAAAAGTAAACCTGTTAGGATGGATATATGTTTATGACCCATATCAGTCCTTTAATATCCAATCTATACTGAAACTGCAGAGAACCAACTATATCATGCCAAATCACACCTTAGGGTGTGTTTGATTCGTGGTTCCAAAAGAACAAGACCTTGACTTTTAATACTTGAAGTTATAAGTTTCATTGTGCATCAAACATTAGGATGTATATGTTTATGACCCATATCAGTCCTTTAATATCCAATCTATACTGAAACTGCAGAGAACCAACTATATCATGCCAAATCACACCTTAGGGTGTGTTTGATTCATGGTTCCAAAAGAACAAGACCTTGACTTTTAATACTTGAAGTTATAAGTTTCATAGTGCATCAAACATTGAACATGTTGTTGGCATGAAACTATGGTTCCATAGGCCCAATTCGAGTCTCGTCAGAATCAAGCAAGACGTGGTCTCGCACAAAAATACAAGTGTCTCCTTCTTTCTAGTATTGCTACCCCACCTCCCACCAAAACCTAAGTACCAGTTCTACTCGTGAATCAAACAGAGAACCATGTTTTCTTGAAACTATCATTAAAAGTCTACATGAGTGTAGTCCAATAGTTCTAGTACGAGAGGTCTAGTACCATGAATCAAACACAACCTTATAGAACCAACAAGGCATCATGAATCAAACACACCCTAATGAAAACCTTTTTCTCACACTAGATGTGTTCGTATTGAGAGGATGCAACACGCCGACTTTCTAGGAGGTCATCGAGCACGGTACTGCTCTTAGCCAAGATGAACTCATGTACAAATGGTTATCTGGAGGTGAGCAAAGTTTCATATGTAAATATATTGATTGAAGACAACCATGATGATGGCTTCACCTTTATTTGATATGTATTATTATTAAAAGAAAAAAATTGTATTCATTAATTGGGCTTTGTAGGTCTATGCACTTTGTTGTTTATTAGGTTTGTCTAATGGACAAGTTTGGAACTTTGATCCAAATTAAATTTGGAGGCTTCGAATCTCCCTCCTGCTTACCTTACCTAAATATTTCATACATTAGGTGAGATTAGCGAGACGGTGCAACACGAGAACTTCCCAAGAGGCCGCTCACCTTAATACTCTTCTAGTCGAAGCATGCTCAACTTTGAAGTTTGGATTGGATCTGATGCATTAGTGCTTGAAAACGTCACATCTCTTGAGTAATGGCGGATTTGGAAGATCTTTGGGAATGGATAAGTAGAGCAGAAAATATTTTAGGGTACGGCGAACTATGCATTATTATCCACAGATTCAACCATAGGCTATATCTTTTCATTAAATTTTTGACGATTGGGTGGCTGCCGACACCCCACCTTGGCTCGATGTAGATCCCTCACTGACATTGGCACCTTTGTCTGTGTTTGATTCGTGGTGCCAGGTCTCTCGTATTAGAATTCTAGGCCTAAACCAACGTAGGCTTGTAACTATGGTTCCAAGGAATTATCATTTTGTGTTTGATTTGTGAGCAGGTTCTTAAGTTTTCACGTGAGATGCGATAGCAATGCGAGAGAGGAGACGGGCAAAGCTTCGAGGTCCAATTTCTGTGGCTCATCTCTTCTTTACTGCCGAAGCTTTTGACTCAAATTATAACTATCAAACCGCAGTTAGATGCCAACAAATAGGTTCTGGATTTGCACATAATATAACTTGAAATTGTGAACACCAAAAATCAAGATCCAGTTCTCTTGAAACCTTATGAAACACGCCCTTAGTTTATTTTAATTGTCATACACATTATATCCTAAGTTTCCTTCACTTTGTGCCCTCTAAAGGGAAGTAAAATAGAAGTATAATTATCATTTACAGCCTTACTAAATGAGTGAAAATATAGTGCTAAGGTCAAATAATCTACATATTATACCGATAGACATTCACGACTTCAAAACTTCTTGTTTCCTGCTGTCAACCAAACAAAACTCAGAAAACCTGTAATACACGGTGATAATTGTATCCGTGAGTTTGACTCATATTTCCATCCATCCATTTGTCTGCGTTAGATTACACAAACTTGAACCTGCCTTGCTGATGAATGATTTGCAGCTATTCACAGGAGATGAATGCCTGAAATCTAACAGTAAAAGTATATGCCAAGACCAACTGCTCAGGAAATCAGTAACACAGCTGGCTAACTGCGAGTACGTAATAATGCCTTGGATAATTGTGTTCATGAACGTGATTTCATCCGTACGTCAATTTCTTCAAGGGACAACTGTAATCTAGGAGAGATACTGACGAGCACGATGTGTAAACTAAATTTTAAAGGGCAAAAATAAAAAGGAAAACCTGATTCACGTGACCTTCGGAAGTACAAAGTCAGGGATTTGATTTTCTTAATTATATTGGAATAATGAACAGTGATAGACTGCAGTAACATGATAATTTGCACACCCATTATTGTATAATCTGATTTCAGTAAAGAATTTAATGTTTCTTCCTGAATCAAGAGAAAATCTAGTTAATCTAATCGCAAACTAAGTGCTTCCCTCCAAGAAGGACCTCAGTTATCGAGTCTGCCTCTCCAGACGAAATCATTTTCGAAGAGGAACCTAAGGATCCTCTTATCTGACTGCTGCTGTGGGTAGAGTGTCGACCATCTTGATCTCAAGAAAGAAACAAAGCAGCTCACATATTGCACTGGGATCAGAGGCGTTACCGAGAAAATTTTCTGTTGAATCGCAGTTCGGCGTGAAGTTTAGGTGAGGTGGTTCTGAAAAAATGAAGACTGCTCGTGTAGATCTTTTCGGACTTCGCCGGATTTCATTTGAGGCGAAGGCCATGAGTAAGTCCGCCACTGGCTGAGCTGCTGCCAGTTTGAACTGCGACACTTCGCTGTAAGAGGGGTTTTTGAAAGAAAGGCTGGCAAATTATGATGCATGAGTACTTCGATTATGGTGTAGTATCTAGTACACCTGGGTACTCAAGAGCGCGAGTTTTTAAAATTTTCTTCTTGTAAAATATGAGTCTTTCAAACTTTTGTTAAGAATAGATAAACTAGAGTCACACCCACATGAACCAACTTGAATCAAAAACTGAAAAAGCATTATATTTTAATATTTGATACTATATGTTATATTTCTTTTGGAGTCATATGTTACGTTAAGATCTATATTCTTTTAACTTACTAACTTCTATATTATGTTGTTATATTTAGTATTGTACACACAAATAATGAAATAAATAATATATATATATATATATATATATATATATATATATATATATATATATATATATATATATATATATATATATAGAGAGAGAGAGAGAGAGAGAGAGAGAGAGAGAGGGGTAAATGCACAAACACCATCCATCTTTGTCTAATGATTAATCTAATAATCATAAAAATATCATTCATGTACTTTTATTTTTATTTTAATATTAAAGTAAAATATTTCAATCCTTTGATCATTAGATTAATGGTTAAAATTTAAATTTAAAAAGTAAAAAAGTACAATGCTATTTTTATGAGTGCATTAAATGCACCTAATAATATTTATTTTTTACTTTAAAAACCTAAACAATTGATATTAAAAATCAAACAATTAAGATCTTTAAAGAAATTTTGGCATGAATGAGCATACATACTATGTCCTCTTTAGTACTAGATAAGTAGTGCGTCAGTGCATCAAAGATAATTTTTTGAATTTAAAAAATAATTATTTTTGAATTATACTTTTATTTTTAAATTTAAATATAAGTCATCTGATCAAATCATCCAGATGTCGTGCACTAGTGTCAAGTACCGTGCCCCCATGAGTGCAACATAGCTGGCAAAGTTCCCTACGTAGCAAAAGCTTCGGTATGAAGTTGAATCAGCGGTGGAGACTTCCTGTTGATTATCAAATAGCTTAGCAATCGCTGAGCATAATCGTCGGTGGTTGTATAACTATTCCGGATCCTTGACTTGGGAAACACTCCAACTCTTTAGAGGAATTTTTTGTCCATATCCATCCCATTTCCATGTTCTTCACTCTCCCTACCACTGTCTGCTACTTTTGCTAACAATGCTGTGGATGTAAGGATTTGACAAAAGAGTCCAATCAGTTAACATATTAGTTTAAATCCTTCAAGCTTATGATTAACAAATATTTTATCACTAATTTCTGGTTCCAAAACAGAGCCACAGTGGAGAATCTTTAAAAGTCGGTCTATGTAAAGGGTCGATAACAGATGAATGCGCGAACAGTGCATCTCAAAAAGCAGATTTGATGTTTCAGAAGCCTAACCAGCTACCAATACATAAGACTTTCCAAGTCTCTTTTGTTTTGGTTGTATAAAAAATCACACTGCTTTGGGTTTATAATGATTCAGTGATGCCACTAGTATGTCGTTCAATACACATCATTAAAATCAATGGCGGAAAAGAATCTCGTTAAAACTTTAGTACGTTTGGCATTGGGCAGTTTAGTTCATCTCTTTGATGTCTTGATTCTAATGTATGCCAAGTATTACATGAGATCTCAAATCAATGGCGGAAAGAAATTACAAGATTCTGTTGCCGTCTGCGGTGATTTTTTGGCGTCAACAGATTCAAACTTCAGAAAATCACAATAACAGGCTCTTTGGAGATTAGGTTTAACCAAAACTAAGTAAACTCTGGAAACACAATGGAGTGGTGAGTTTGGTGGAAATTAGTCTGGAAGGAGTCTCTTAATTAATTCCTTTACGTTCATGGAGTTTGTTGGTTTATCCTAATTTTCAGTATTATTCTTGCATATATTTGTACGAAACAAATCATTTCTGAAAGTATCTCTCAAGAACAAAGATATACTGTAGATATGATGAACAGTTGTGGATGTATGCATGATGAGAACCTTGGTACATGGTAACATTCCCCATCAAGCAACTGTCCTTTCGGACTTCTTAACTAGAAATGGACGATACACAGCAGAATGCTTCTCGTTTTCTAGCCACGCACTATGCTTTCACCCTTCTACGATGACGGCAATCCAGTCGAGGGGACAGACGTTGCAGTTCGGCGCAACTTTAACTCAAAGACAGCACACTAGGTCTTGTCTTATACGGCAGCAAGGTCGCTGATACTGCTCCTCCCTCCACCTTCCCTCCCATTCATTTTTATTTTAATTATGATGGGTCCTTTCAACTTTATTTCTTTATTTATCGTTCTTTTACTACAGTGGTAGTTCTAATTCTCCTCCTTTAGATCTCTCTCTCTCTCTGGTTCCTTTCCTCTTCTACTGTCACTATCTGTCTGAAGAAAAACCACCCTGATTTCCATGTGAAAGCGACTCGACTTTTGTTCCCCGCCAAGTGGTGCTATCTCTAATCGCATGAATCTGAGTTCATCCTCCTCTACATTTTATGCGGTTCCTGGCCCAAACCCCTTTGTTGTTGATTGCTATTTCGCGTTCTCTTGCCGATCGGAGTTAGCCCTTCTTGGCCATGGTAGGATAAATAGGGTATCATGTCGAGAATCTCCAGTAGCAGAAACCATGGAGTTCCCAAGATCCATAAGGAAAAACAGATTGATTTGTGAGGAATATGTATGGTAATAGTTGGTCTCTTTTATTCCTAATGTTTGATGGGATTTGTTTGGCCAGAATGAGTTTTTGAGGGATTTCGGTCACTTTATTGAATCATATGTTTTTCCGGACTCGAAGAAGGCTCGGTTTACGTAGATCTATTTTGATTAGAAAATGGTGACACTTATTTGTCTTTCTAGTTGATAGGGTTCAGCTGTAGGTTTCTTGATGAGGTCTGAGTTTTTCCAAAACATGCCCTCTCTGTCATGAAGGTTGCTAGGTTTTCATTTAGGGAGTTACTCGAGTCTGTTCGACTTGTATTAAAGAAAAATCATTCTCGCTGGGGAGGGACAAACAGATATTATCATTAAGATTTACTGTTCTTGGGTGTTAAAACGACTCTATTTTGGTAGTATTGTTGCACAATTGTTAGGCTTTCTTGTTGGATTAGACTGTTTGACGCTGTTGGGGATTCTTGTAATCAAGAGTTAGGTCTTCGAGGGCATTAGAACTTTTGGCTACGGCGACTATGCAGAGGGTTTTTGCTTGTACTCTAATCACACATGCTAGGGTTCTGATTCTCTGAATATGGTGTTCCATCAGAGGCATGACTGTGAGGCGGTTACAAGACCAAGGTATTATTCACAAGATCTTTCCATATGCTATCCTTTTCGTTTTTCCTGATTTTATCAAGGGTTGTTCTTTGTATGAGTAATATTATTCATAAGATCTTGCATTGCTGTAGGTATTTTTCTTGTTTTTCATGATTTGTCAATGGTTATTCTTTATTTCTAAAGGTAGGGGGATCATATGCATCTCCTTATCTCTTGGCACGGTTTTGTGGGTATTCTTGAGCACTTAGCACAGTCTTTTGTCTTTATACTTGGTTGGTATTTCGTTTCTTTGTTTAATTAAACATGAGTTGTTCTGTTGCGACTGGAAGTAGAGAACTGTTATACTTGCTGAAGGAATGGGAGATCAAGATACTGTTTCTTTACCACAGCATTCGCTGTAGAGACTTGTTTTTTCATCATCTATAGAAAAAGTGGAAATGGTTGATATCTTTGTGTGTGTTGGAGGTTGTGGAGAAAGAAAGAGATCAGGACAGAATGATACAGGGAGCTCTCTTCAGTCTATTAATGGATGGCAGGAGTGTTGAATTATCTGCCGACTCATTCACTCATATGCTGAGTAGGTATTGTGGAGCACTTGGTAACTGTGTGAATGATGCGGGAGGTAAACCTCGTCCTGTGCTCTCCATACTTGGACTGAAGGGAGCTCTCTCTCTCTCTCTCTCTCTCTCTCTCTCTCTCTCTCTCTCTTTCTCTCTCTCCCCTTTTTCAGCGAAAGCTCTCACTATGCATCAAAATGACACTCATGATTTTCTCAATTTCGTGTTACCACCGATTCGGGTTGTCCAATGATGGTTAACTAATGCATAAGAGTAGATATATCCGATTATGGGTAAACTAGAACCGATGATTTGTGTAGACCTTGAAATTGAAATCGAACAGGTTTGGATCGGTTCCATTTTTATAACTGCCAGTTTTGAGATGGATCTGGTTTGCGTATAGAACTATTTAAAACCGGTAATTTTAATAAAACTAAAAATTAAAAAAGATCACAACTGGCAGTTCTCTCTCTCTGATAAAGGGATTCAATTCGGAAAATAGCAATCCATATTTCTTTGTGCGTGTAAAAGAAGATAAAATAGTAACCATACCGGCAGCCCTCAAGTGCTTTAGCCTCGTCAAGCATTTCAATATCAAAAGAAAAACCTCTCTCTCTCTCTCTCCCAAACAGTTGGGTTTGCCGTATGTAAAAGAATAACTCTTTCTCATTTAATGATCAATATTCCTAAATATTGATCTTTCGTCTTTTTCAGACTCCTTATGGTTTCCATCAAAAGAACAACCTATATACCTCTCAGCTCCTTACGCCTTGTCGATCTTTCATTTGATAAGTTTCCAAACAAACCTCTCTCTCTCTCCATGTATATGGATATGTACTAGTACGGGGTAGAATTCCTTCACCGTGAAAAGGAAAAGAAATCTATTGGAGTGAAACTGTTTAATGGGGAGGAAGTACAATCCCACAGCTTCCAATTCTCTCACGCAGTAAAAAATGCTTTTGAGGAAGGCTCTTGGGTACAAAGAGGTACACTTCGTTTCGCTTTAGTACAAATCCATAAAAAGGCTGGGGTCGAATCTCCGTGAGGATGCCTCGCATATAGTATGAAATTGGTGTACAGATTGTAGATTCATGGCATCATCATCATGATGCATGAACTTCATTTGCCATGATCTTCATCACGTCATCGTAGGACAGTTGTGGGTTGAAGGAGGAATCTGGAGGAATGCCGATTTTGAACATGAATGTATAGTATCTCCATACATGTGCATATGCCATGCACGTGTCTGTTTGTGTATGTGTAAGAGAGAGAGTATCAAAGCTTCAGTAGATTCAACTGTGGCATTACTATTCGCCTGGGTTGTGTAATAATTTAATGTGTAAGTATCACCCAGCATTAATCTAATATTTTCTTTTCCTTTTAACTGAAACCAACGTTACGATTTCAAGACCCGTCGTATTAAATTAAAAAGAATAGCCATTTGCATAAAAGGGAAAACCACTTATAAGAATTAATTTATTTAACTATTTATAGTATGACCAGGTTTATGTCATAGTAGAGTAGAGGTCACAGTGGAAAGGAAAAGAAATGTCATAACCATCAGGTATTCTACAGTAAAATCTCCTAGAAATCTGTCCAACATTCGCCACAGTTTTCGCATGTCTGACATGCACAGTTGGTGCTCTTTACATGAACAAACCATGCATAAACAAACAGCAGAGAGACTATCTAATCCTTGGGTGAAGTTTCTCTCTCTCCTGGCTGTTGCTGGAGAATATTTGATCAATTTTTAGGGCTAACTCTTGTATCACCAACTCACATTCATGAAAGCTCACAGTATTTGACCACTTCAATGGACGAGAGCAGGAAAGGCTGGCTTTCTATGTATTCATCTTATGGAGAATGGTGTTTCAAGGCTGTTCAAGAAATCACATGAAAATTAATCCATGATTTAGCGGTTAAACTAGCTGATGAATTTAAGATTTATGATCTTTCAGTGTCTCTCTTGTCAATGGCAGATCTACATGGAGGGGTGGAGGCGACCTTCCCCTTAGAGTAAAATCAACGTTTTACAGTGAATATAATGGTTGAGATTCATGTTTCGCCCCTTAACACGATGAAATATGTATGTCGCCCCCTTCAACCCTATTTTTTAGATCCACCACTATTTCTTGTGATCTTTTAGTGTATTCTTTAAATTCCGCCGTCGGGGTATTTGATGCTGGCTCCGGGGAGCAACTGTACCTGTTGTTTCAACGTCTGTCAGTGAGACGTCTATCTTTGCGAGAAATGGATGCCCTTTGATATATGCGGATTGAGTATCCGTAAACCAGAACATTAACATTATACGTTCAGATTTGCTTGGTTTGTAAAAGGTTATTAGACATATATGCGGATTGAGTATCCGTAAACGAAGGGAGGTACTTAAAAAACCGTGGTTCTCATCTTAGATTTATTTAAATTAAACCATAACAACAATTTACCCTTTTCTCGTTCTAGATCTTAAGCTAATACTAACACTTATATTTTCGCTAAAAAAACTTATAATAGTAATTTTTCTATTTATTTTTTATATCATTATTTACTACTAAAATCTTCTTATCCTCATTTATGATGCATCTAATACAACTAAAATTCTTAGTTTTCTAATGTCTAACTTTATTTATCCTACAAATATTTTTTTCACTTACTTTTAAGTTGAGCTTTTTATATACATCCTTCTAAATTTTGGTTTTTGCTTTACTGACTGTTTTTCTTCTTCATACATATCCTCTTGGAATTGGTTGGCTTATTAGTATGTGTTTTGTCGTAGCCTCTCTCAAGGTAAATCAGATTTGTGATTGATCGTAACAGGATAGTATTTCTGGCTGAGGATGTTCAACTCCCCAACAGCTAACAGTGTTAATCCGCAGGATCTCACAATTGTTATCAGCCCTAGTGGAATCCAAGGGTTTCACTACGGTTCTCTTATTGTGCTAACAAAAAACCATGGTGAATGCAATGGTTAATCAACAGAAAAGCCATTAAATGCTGTGGCTAATTAACACAAAGCGTTGCTAATTCCCTTTTCGCTACTAGTGTAATCATGGTTCTTTGTTCGGTCTCCATAAAAGAACAACAGCACTAGGAGACCAAGACTTTGATAAGGTGGGTCTCCCATCGGTGGTGGATCTAAAAACTCTTTTGGGGTAGAACAAATAGTTTCATGGATCCCACCCACTATGGACTTGATTTTCAAAATTTTGGATTGAGTGGACGCCACCTTGACTAAATATAGATCTGCCGCGAGCTCTGATGAGAGAACTAAGAGACATGTTTATAAAATGATATAACATAAATTTGATTGCATACGGACTTCACGTAGATTAGATTTTGAAAGTATTAAAAGAGGTCACAAAAGTGTTGCAAAGAAACAATAAAGAATGATCTAACTTATTGTGAGTTAACCACTAACATGGCACATGATAGGGCTCCGTGGAAACAAAGGATCCATGTAGCCGACCCTGTTTAGTATGGGAAAAGGCTTAGTTGTTGTTGTTGTTGTTTGTATATGGACTTCACGAGGTGTTTGATCATGAGGCCTGGGACTCTAGAATTGGAATTAGAGTTTAAGTTCTCCTTGTAATCGAACGTGAACCTTGGCACACAATAAAAAGTGGTGTTTGATTACGAGGCCGACCAGTGGCCCAGTCCGCAAGTAGCATCATCATGGTTTACATAACTGAACAAGCCATCAAAATAAAGCAGGACTGCAATAGAAATACTGATTCTAACACAAGTGAAAGGAGGATCATCCTGTATAGACTGACATTATCCATAATTGATACTAGAAAATACCTCCAAGAGGTTTCTAGGAGTTCCTTTAACTTCGTATAGAGACTCATTCAATCAAATCATTGGGAATACGATTGTCTCCTTTACCATATCTGAGAGGAAGATTAATATATGCATCATCATCTAAATCACCATCTAGAATGCATTACATAAACGTCCATCTGATGAGATAACCCGTTTCTAACAGGAGCTTCCGTAAATGAACAATCGGCAATGACTGGTTCTGCAATAGGTGCAAAGGTTTCTTCATAATCTCAACCTCTTCTTGATAATCCTTTGACTATCCCTATCTATCTGTATAGCCTTTATCCTTTAGTGAAATGTTACGAATGACTAATATCTCCTAAATATGGCCCTTGCATGCTCACCAAACTGATTTAAGTGTCAACATCGAAGAATCTGTGTATAGAAATCGAATTCAAAATGTCTTGCATTGTCATTATGTTGAAGAATATAATGAAAAAAAAAACTCATAATAAAAACATGATATTAGTCTTTCATCATACAAAGCAAACCTGAGAACTTCATACCATGAAGCCATTAATCGATCAATAATGTGGAGTATGTTCTAAATGCAATCTGTTTGGGTAATGTTTTGTCATGTAATAAGGTTCCATATATGGCCAAATAGGTGCCACCACGCCAGGTTAAATGCCAAAATGACGTAATAAACAATGAACTGAAGTAGCATCGAGAATGTTAGCTCAAACTCTAGTTCTGTTGTTGTTGGTGGGGAGTTCGACTCCTAGATGATGCATGTGTGTGAGTCTTTAGCCTTCTCTTGTAACAAAAAAAGGTGAACTGAAGTGGTTACAATGAAAACCTCATGTAACACCAAAATGGATTTTAGGCAAACCGAGCCAAGTTGGTACCAATAAATAGAGTATAAGATTTGATTTCAATCCAACTTTGAAAAAGAATTCACCTTTACCCAGTAACGGATTTATAAAATAATGTTAGCAGGGGCGAAGTATGTATTTCATAGTGTTGAGAGAGGAAGCATGAATCTCAACCAGTATTCAACTGTAAAATGTACCTTTTATAGTGAAATGTCAAGATTTCAGGGAGAGCGGACGGCCCCTCACCCTTCTATGTACATCCGCCATTGCCTTTGCCTTGTGGAACGATGCGTAAACCGGAAAGATCAAATCCCCCCTCACCCTTCTATGTAGATCCGCCATTGCCTTTGCCTTGTGAAAGGATGCGTAAACCGAAAAGATCAGATCCAAAACAAACACCTACTACAGGAGACAGTTTATATGGCTCGGAGAAGGATTTTCCTACCCTACAACCATCAGAAAAAATTTCAACTATTTAAGTTATCAATTACAAGACGGAAGCCACTTTATACATGTGGGGCATTCTTCAAAAAACTAGAAAAATTACAATGATACCTAATAAGATTGGGTACGATCCATCATAAAAGATTAGAGACCACCAGTATTCAGTACATAAGAGTAAATCCGGCTCAACATCTCCAACAACATGAATTATGCTTCTCATATCAGTATTGAGGGGACAAAGTGTATAAAGGATTCATCGGATTCCATTTCACAAGTGTGCCAAACACTGCCTTAATGGAAATAATTTCTCAAAGAGTGTAAGAAAAGGTGGAGCCTCTCAACAGTCTTTGAGACAAGTTTCTCTCGTATCGAGAGGATCTAATTCTTCTTTGAAGAAGTGTGTAAGAATTCTTGCATGGGAATCCATTTCACAGCCGTACCAAACGCGCCCTTAAATAGAGATTTAAATTGTCCCTCCGACACGGAAAAAAAAATTCAGCATCTAATGACGATAAAGCCCTTGTCTTCCTTCCGAATTATGAGTACGCCCAACCTTTACCGCGATCTTTGCGGCGCCTTTTGAAAGTCAATTTATTAACGTTGGCCATTAATTCTCGCGCGTTCTCCCGAGAGAAGTGAATCCTCTTCTCGTCCTTTGACTGGACAAAGAGGACAATTTAGTCAGACAAATACGAATTAACACTCATTATACTCCCATGACCGACGTTGGGACAGAAAATAGAAGTTCGTTATTTTTGTTACTCTCTCTCTCTCCGAGTGGCCGGAATTGGTTGCCTTCTCCGGGATGGCGTATCGGAGAAGAGCTCGGCGAAGACGCCATCAACGTTCGTGGAGGACGTTCCTTCGTCTCCCTCTCACGACGATGGCTGGTCGCTCGCCGCCCGCGCGATTCGAACGTCGTCTCTGCACCGCGATTCCTCTTTGTCGACGGCCTGTGGTGAAAATATGCTCTCCTCACCTCGCAGGGAATCACCAAGGACAGTGCAACGCCTCAGCATCAGGTTCGTCTTCTCGGGGATTTTTTTGGTCTCTTGATTCTCTCTTTCTGTGTTTTCCGTCGAGGGGATGTTGTGGATCGGTGCTGATTTGAGGGGTTTTACGGAAGGGGATGGTTTCACCGCGTTTCAGGAGAAACTGGAAGTTCTTATTATGTCTCTGTGAGATAGTGTCAAATTAGGGGTTTTCCCGCTTGAAATGATGTGAAAAACAAGAAAATAATGATTTTGGTGTAAATATGTTCTTAGCAATGGTGGTTCTGATGGGAATAGTGATAAAACGTGCCAGAAGTGCTTAGAGTTTGTGATTTACTTTTACGACATCTAATTTTCTCCTTGGGAAGTAAGTTTCCGGTTTTAGATTATGAGATATTGATTCTTACCTTCTTCAATTCTCATCGTAGATGTTGCATATCATGAACACATCATCTGCCTTAATGTAAGAGAACAAGTTATGTTGGTTAACCTAAGAGAATACTTCTTTTGAATCCAGAGAAGCGGCATCATTTCTCAGATTGTTCGCATGGAGAAGGTTGATGAAGCTTCTTTTATTCTTCTTTCTCTGTTCATTTAGTCGTAATTTTGGATCTTGCTCTGAATGAAGAATAATTGTAAGAACTTATTGCGTTACCCTAGTCTTCTATGTTGCATGGATAGGGGTACGGTACTAGGTACGGGGTACGTAATTTTATAAAAAACTAAGCTACGGGTACACCACTATTAAAAAATTTAAAAAAAATTACATAAATATATATATACACACAATTATATAGAGCATTCTATATTTTAAAGTGTTTGAGAATAATTTTATTCTAACTATGAGAATGTCATTTATATTTTTCTTGAAAGTAAGAACAATTAAACATCAAACACATATCAGAAGTCGTCAATTCAATTTGCAAGGAAAGATCTGAAACCCGTATAAAAGGTGATCCCCATCATTGGAGTGCTTACGTAAGAGAATTAAGAGTCCCTTAAGAAGCATCATTTCAAGAATATCATAAATGAGAATAATGAAGTCAACAACATATAAGCAAGACCAACATATGCAAAAAGAATTAATGAAGAGATAGAGAGACCTTTGTCAATCACAGGTGTTCTCAAATGAAGCAGATTCAAAGCTATGCATATCTCGCACATCCATCTTAACATCTGAACGATTTTCATAAAGTTAGCTCAAAATCAATGAAAAAGATATAATCAAATGAAGGTGATTATGATATGCACCTATTTTAAACTCATATTACATAGTTGACCAATACATACTTCGCAGTGCAGTCTTCCTACATATTACATAAACTCACAACAAACTCGTATTACATAGTTCACCAAACACGTAAAACAAAAACTTGATACAATGAATTATGAAACAATATCATTCCAACAGAATATTACATATTCATATCAAAACAAAAATTCATATTCTAAGCACAATATCTTTGAATCTAAATACATTTTGTTTCAAACTCCAACAGTCTCAATCTCATTATTTCCTTCACTATCATCTATAAAAGTACTACCTCCATATTTGGTTCATCAAGAGACAATGATGTAACTTCAAGAATTCCGGCTCCCTCAAATGGATCCCAATAATCTCCACCAACATCCCACATTTTTGTTTCACTTTGCACGTAATCCTTACTATTTCTTGAAAGAAAATGAAGGTTTGTATGAACAAAAACCAAATCTTCACTTCTTTGAGGCTTTAACTTATTTCTTCTATAAGAATGGATGAAGGAATATTTGCTCCAATTTCTTTCACAACATGAAACCGCAGGGATAATGGAGAATCCCAAAATTCAGAAGAGTTTAGGCGCCATTGCTTCTTCCCTTGACTACATTGGTGGAAGAATTGGAAATGCATTACAGGCAAGTTATTGCGCTATGGACGTAATTTTTGTCTCACAACATAGTATTTATTTGCAACAACTATTCCCGGGTGTACATCTAAAGATCGGTTTTCATTGTCCAAATAAACATGTCGACCTTTTTGGAAAATTATATGGCCAGAAGAAAAAAAAGGAACTTATTTACAAGGAAGTTGTTGGCTAGAGTTGGATTGATTTTGTTGCCACTTGTAAAGTTCTAGAACGATTCTTCCTTGATTAGCTTTTATATTTCCACAAATTTCTTCGTTAAGAAAAGCTTATTCTGAATTCTGAAGTTCCTGTTGACTCTAAGGCATCTCATATCAGCAACATGTCTTCATCATGCATGCTTATCTTAGTCATCTAAGACTGCTTGTTAACAAAGGAGCCTGAAAAGATATGTTAACTATAGACAGAAATCCCTTTGTTTTTGTGATACTGGCAAGACTGCGGAGGAAAAAGCTGCATTTCCAGTTTTATGCTCATCTTATTGACTTTGTAATGTGCCACAAGATTGATCACAATGTCAACTGCATTAGCCCAATCCCACTTAGTGTGGGACAAGGCTTGGTTTTGTTATAACCAGTGTTCTGACGCGTATCTGTGGGCTCCACGATACAGGCGTATCGTATCGTACTTTAATATTAAAATAATGCAAAAATTAATTAAAAAATCAATAAAAATTAGTAAAAATCAGAAAAAAATCAGAAAAATCAGAAAAAAATTTGGAAAAATCTGGTAATTGCTTTAAATTCATATAATGTAAGTTTAGGACAGATTGAGCATTCAACATTGAACAATTGCATCCAAATTTACATATTTTGAATCCAAAAAATGAAATACAGTTACATTTTACAAATTGTAATCAAGATCATCAACTAAATAATCTTCATCTTCTCCTTGTTGCAGATCCTCGTCATCATCATCAGCGACACCTTCTTCTTGGAAATCAAATTCATCTCCTTGATGTTGTTGTTGCACTCCTTTCAAATTAATCCAGGCAATGTCTTCTTCATTTAGGAGGGCATTTTCTTCACTGTCTTCCATAATCCAATCTTCTAATATATCAAAATTATCTAAACTTATTGGATCGAACTGGCTTTCTTCTCTATTTACTTTTTTTAATTGCCTACGACAAACAAAGATAAACAATTAGTAAATAATATTAACAATTGAAGACTGAAGTTAAACAATATTGAATTGAAAGTAATACAATATTACCTTTCACAAAGGCGCATGTTACAACGAATATAAACTAAATCATTTAGTCTTTTATGTTCCAACCTGTTGTGCTTCTTTGTATGGATGTGTTCAAAAACACTCCAATTTCTTTCACAACCTGTTGCGCTAAAGGTTTGATTTAAGACTTTCACTACAAAATCTCTAAGGTTTGGGCAATCAATTCGAAACCTGTTCCACCAAACATCTGTAAAAAAAGACAAACATTAGAGACATAATCCGCAGTAATGTAAGATGTAACTTAAATATTAAAATAAACAATTTACCTGGATACATAGTAATGCGATTGCGAATTGGCAAACCCATCAAGTGAAGAGCATTATCATATATCTCCATCTCTCGATGTATAGCATCTGTTATACTCTCATCAGGGATTAATCTGTCGATACAATCAATGATGCCTCGATTAACCTCACCGTTTCTTTTGAAGCTTGGTGAGTACCTAAATGATGGGTTTAGATAATATGTTGTTGCATGAATAGGCTTGATGCAATTGTTTATTCCATCTACTATCAATTATTTTCCACACGGGCACATAATCCCTCTTTTTCCATTAAAGTTATTTCTAATTGCTTCTTTTGCCCTATCCATGACTTCATAAAGATAACTCATATATGGTTTCTCCTCGCTATCTGCCAATCTCAAAATCTTGACTAAAGGAAAGGTAATTCTCAACAATCTAATACATGCATTCTAAAATGTACTTCTGAAAACTGTCTCTACAATCTCATTCAACTTTCTGTTTCTTCTATTTTAAGGCAACTCTGTAAAATGTTACCACTCATCTGAGGAGAACATTATCTTCAATGCTTGCTTCTGTGTCACAATACTCTGTACAGATAAGAAGTTAGTTGCAAATCGAGTTGCAGTTGTATGAAGAAGCTCTATACCATCTGTATATCTCCTCATCATATATATTACAAATGTATGGTTATAGATGAATTTGGTGATATCTTGGCAACACTCAGTTGCTGCCTTTATCTCATCCATCTCAATAATATCCTCAAGGATGAGATCTAAACAATGGGTTGCGCATGGTGTCCAATAGAAAGTTCCATAAGTATCAGCTAACTCCTTCCCAGCTGCTTTGTAGTTAGCTGCATTATCTGTAATCAATTGTACTATATTCTCTAGCCCAACCTCATGTATAACCTTATCAAATTCTTGTCGTAGGATCTCTGCAGTGTGTCTCTCCTCTGACATATCTAGAGATCTCAAAAATATGAGTCCTTTAGGACAGTATAAAAGAAAGTTTAGCAATGTCCTTCCTCGCCTATCTGTCCATCTATATGCCATGATAGTGCATCCCGTTTCCTTCCATGATTGTCTCAAAGTCGAACAGTATTGTTGCACTTTAATGACAGTCTAATCTAATATCTTCCCTCTCAACTTCTGATAAGAGGGCATCCTGTATCTTGGACCAATGTTAGCAATTGCATCTGCCATTGCTTGAAAATGAAAACTGTTTGCTGCATTAAATGGAATGCATGTATCATAAAACCATCTCCCCACTATAAGGTTTGCCTGATCATGCAGTTGTCGTGAAGCAATAGCAGCACGAATTTCAGATTGAGCATTAGGTGTAGTGGAAGGAGGAAAGAATGAATGTATGCTAGAAGAAGCTCTTCCTCTACTCCTTTCTGAACTTCCTATTCTGCCACCTCCAAAGTCTTCAGCAACCCTCTTTCCCCTGATAGGGGCTCGTGAACTGCTACTACCAATCTCTGTTTTAGCATCAGAAGGCAAACTATTAGGGAATCCAAATCTATTAGCATCATCATCTTCTTCAAACATCTCCAAATCATCCTTTTGTTGTCTCCTTTCCTATATACTCTCAATCTGGCAAACTTTTAAATCTGCTTGTGCATGGAGCAACTTCTTTCCTGGTCCCTGCTACGTGGTGTTTCAACCTTGAAATTCCACCACTAACCACTTTTTCACAAAATAAGCATCTCATCTTTAACCTAGAACCCTCCTCAATCGGTATACCCCACTGCCATGCCGGATCATCAGACCGAGAATGAGAGTCTCTATCACCCCTTCCTGCCATCTCAATGGAGTACTTTAATTCAAACAAAAACCTGAAAATAAAAGCACTTCGTAAATCCCCAATCTTCAAATAACACTCAAATGGAGTGTCTCCTACTTCATGAATGCAATAAAAATCGTATACACACACTTAATAAGTTCATATTTTGTCATTCAAAAAAGAAAATTATGAAATAACACAAAAAACAACAAATATAAAGAAAAAAAATGAAGAAAAACATTAAAAATATACCAAAATCCGAGTTAGGAGGCTTTTATGGATACTGTAGGACACAATTTTGAAGCTTTGAACACCAAGGAGGCGAAAAACGGCTCTTAGGGAGCTTAAAGCACTCAAAGGGAGAGAGGAAACCCGCGAAAAATGCCGTATCGCACGTATATCGCACCGTATCATACGATACGGTGCGATACGGATAACACTGGTTATAACTATCATAACATGCAATTATCAAATTATTTAGTAAATTTAGTTCTTTGATTACTTATGAAGGTGGAGAATGACAACTATAATTGTGTTGTGCGGACAAGAATTCATTCATCTGAAGCCACATGGCAAAATGCCACTTTGGCTCTGAAGGAGGGAATCCTTTCAGTTCTAAACTATGCATAGCTGCTGTAACCTCAAAAAGAAAACCATTATGTGAAATGGAAGCTAAGAGGAATATAACTGGAGGTTTGCTCGGAGGCAGGAAGTCATTTTCTGATCTAATTTTTCCCTCTGACAATTGCCTATGAAGAGGCAAAGACAATATAGTGAGACAATAAAGTCATTTTCTTTCTTAAGAAGATTCGAGTTGACTATAGAATAGGTTCTATATCTTTCATTGCTTCAAGGGTTCTTCCTTGTCCTTTCTCAGGAAGGTCTCACTATCGTGGAGACTAAAGCTGCAGATATCATCTCAGACAGTCGCAAGATTAATATCAGGAGAAAAGTAAATCCTTCTGTTATAATTGGTCAGACACAACAACCTATCCATCCGGAGTCTTGTTGCTGATTGTTGAAGTATTCTCTTGTCATCAATGTCGTCTTTTATTTTTGCTTATATACATATATCTATGTATATATAGAGAGAAACCATAGTCCATGCACACACTGATCCATGCTCAGATTTCAACCGTTTGATTATTGAGATCAACAGTTGAAATCTTTAAGCAGAAAGTCAAATAGTATCAAGTGCATTAACCCTGAAAAAGTTTTTTTATTTAAAGTCAACTGTTGATCTCACATATCGAACTGTTGAGATCTTTAAGAATGTTTGAGCATAAATAGGTGTGTGCATTACCACGTTCTCTCTATATACCTATATATATATATATATATATATATATATATATATATATATATATATATATATATATAGAGAGAGAGAGAGAGAGAGAGAGAGAGAGAGTGTATGTGTGTGTGTGATTTTGTCGTGCATATCTTTTGACACATGCATACTCATGCATTTTCTTTTCTTTTGTAGACATAAGTGTTATTTAGAAAGTTATAAGCGTTTGAAAAATATATAAGGCAACCTAATTATACTCATACTTCTCAAAAGCAAAGAAACCGCAGTATCCAAGGTTGTAGGATCTAGCTTCCTATATATATATATATATATATATATATATATATATATATATATATATATATATATATATATATATATATATATATATCAATTTAGTAGGATGCATACACCCTGTTTCGCTGGATGCTACCTTTCACCACCTTCCACTACACTCCCGTTCATTTAAAACCACCGTAACTTATCCAAAATTGCCATTGTCACTACCAAACCCACCTTAATATAAAAATGTTTAGGTTTTTTAAGCCGTTTCGGTTGTGGGAGAGAGTTTTGATTGATGGATGCCGGTTTTCACCAGCAGGATAGTACAAGGTGGTAGAGGACAGTGAGTGGTGGTTAAAGCAGCAAAAGGTAGAGAAACAGGGGTGTGAGCATCCTACTCAATTGAGTAGGAACCACACCCTCTCTCTCTCTCACTATATATATATATATATATATACTGTTGTGAAATTGTAAGGGCTTTTGACATTGGTAGATATTGTAATTCCTTTTGTGATGCAATGGCAGGTTGCGATGGCTATGACTGCAAAGACCAAGGTCCTTCGAGAGCTAAAAACTGTTGAAGCAGATTTGGCATTTGCAAAGCAGAGACGCACCCAGCTGGAAGAAGAGAACATGATTTTAAAGGAGTCTGCCGAAAAGGGCGATAGTCCAGAAGACGATGATCTGGTACGCCTTTTCTTTTCTAGAAAATCTGCATAAGTTGCTGACCCTGGAGAACTCCGAAACATTCGTCTGTTCAACATAAAGCCATTTCACGGTTGACAATAATCCTTTCCGTCTGTATTGCACCATGTGGTTGTCCATTTCCAATTTTCAAGTCTGTCGAGGTTGGTTATTAAATAGAAAATTTGTTGATAGTGGTGCTTGTGTCGTGGCAGATTCGGCTTCAACTTGAGACTCTTTTGGCTGAGAAAGCCAGACTTGCTCACGAGAATTCAGTCTATGCACGAGAGAATCAGTTCCTGCGCGAGGTTGTAGAGTACCATCAACTCCCCATGCAGGATTTCCTTTATGTGGATGAAGGGATTGAAGAGGTAAGGGAAGTATACCCCATCCACATTCCATTTGAGCAGCAACTAGACCCGATCTCTCTGCCGCTTCTCCGAGTATCTCCTGGCATGGCCACTGTCTCTTCAATGTTGCACCCACCTTGTGCCCCTCCTGCCTGTTCTTCGCTCCCGGCCCATCCTGAAACTTGATCCCAGACGAACCAGTCCAGGATAATTTCCATCTGTATATTAGTTCAGCAATTGAGGAAGCTGCAGTATCCCTTTTTGCTTCTTTTTGGTAGTGATATGATGTATTAGTAGTTCTCCATCGTGCGTATTGTTTTCAATTGTTAATATTGTGATAAAAGGCTTGAAATCTCTGTGCTTTTTATCAACAAACGTAAATAAGTTTGCTTCTTGTGCTGGTCTGCAGAAAAGTAATAGAATCTTGTTGCCATTCCATTCATATTTTCCAACTTTTAAGTTCTGATTTCCGCAGCAAATATTGCTTGCAATACCCAAAAGAGTAGGTGATGTAATAGCTACTCATATTTAAAGCAACACCCGAAGCGGGTGTTGTATTTTATGAGATTATATGATTCGCATGAGCACTCATACAAAATCGTGAGATGAACTGACTTTACTGTACATGGCCTAGCAATTATGATTACGAATGGAAGCTATTGCCATTCAATTACGATTTTTTTTACAATATCAAACCAGCTCTACTTTTGTGCATCCCTAACTATTAACTTACAGAATTTTGCGTTTGGCAGATTAAAGCAGAAAACACAAAACCGACACGTTAATAATATGCTTTATATTTCTAACGCACAGACACTTAAAATGACATCTGCCTCACCTAAAATTGTGATACGAATGATGTCATGTGGTCTCTTTCCCTATCGCCATAGTGTGAGCCACTGTTCAATCTTCGAGTATACGGAGGTCATGAAAATCCTTGTTTGGTGATTCCTTAGATATGGAAAAATATTGCCGAGTAAAAAAGAAGTCATTTAAATTCCATCCTTCAAAAGCATATCATCCAACGGTCGGGATCCTGACAAACTAATCATCTTAAATTCCTAGACCATTAAACTTGATCCAACTCACGAGGTAATGAAACGAAATGTGTCTCCTTGTTAAGCTATCACCAGATCTGTCCCAACTGAAAAATAAGCCACACACGGATACACAATTGCCATATCTTTTTACAACCAAGTATATTGTGGTTTAATCAATATTATTGACCCAAACACCTCAAAGGAGGTCGCTTTTCATACAAAATATTACAGCTTTCCAGGGGACACTTTACATGTACTAGGTATTTAGTGTCTGGCATGGAAGAATGTTGTTTGTAGGCACGGCAGGTGAGAAAAGAGAGACGCGTTGTTAGAAGAGCTGAAAGAAGAGGCTGGTGGAACCATCCCCATATGATCTCAGGTCTGCTGGTTTCACCAATGCTCTGCACAGTGGACATGTTCTTTCCCTCTCAAACCTGCACAAAGTCGTCATTACTCCCAGCACACACAAGATTACTGTTAACGACTTTATTTCACTATAGGCACTTATATGACATTTATGATGGTGGCAAATATACACCATGTAAGCAAACATTCATGGCCTCACAAAAGTTTCAACTTAAGAACCAGTAAGCTGCTCAAAGTAGGCAGCATATGTTCAATCTTGAAGACTGCAGCTTAACAACCAACAAACTACTTAAAGCACGCCTTATATGTCAATCTTCAAAATTTTCATCTTAAAGCCCAGCAACCTGCTCAAAGTAGTCCACCCCTCTCTGCCTTCCTCGTCAGAAAAAGATGCTATAGAAAAGATAAATGTGTCTGAACCATGTGCGACACTGTTGCCAAAGGACTGATGCATAATATGCTTAGAGAGTTCTAGTTTTCCTTTTTCAAATTGTCCTCAGGTTGTGTGGCAGCCATCCATGTTTCCTTACTCTTGCTGTTATTAACATGTACTCAAGGATTTACCTTTCCTAATTAGCTTCTAATGAATAATCTGAGTATTTTTCTCTCAAATTATGAACATGTAAACCTTTTCTAATGTCCTTACCTATAGCATGCAAGACTCCATTCCATGACTAATGCACCGCATCATTAATGACCACTGCTGGTAGCCCAATTTGAGAGGGAATAGTCGGCAATTGCCATCATTGTTTCTGTACTTCGAACCTTCAAATTGAAATATGGGAGTTGCATGTGGATTTGGCAGACATAGTCCACCCTTTCAACTGTCACAAGAAGGCCGTTGTCAGATCTTCATACAGCTCCAGCTCCCCTCTCTCCAACCTAATGGCCTAACCACTAATGTCATGCGCATAAAGGACTTGCCATCGAGTTCCAAACTAATGTGCTTAACAATTCCCTGATTTACCAAATCCAGGATTCATCTTCTCATTTTGCAGCACATCATGAATGAGTCGACTCAGGGTTAAAAGAACAAAAGCAACAAAGGCACAGATTGCATCGGTAAAATTGAAAAGACCTTGTATGTCGCCTGTGAAATGAGTGTTATGAGGACCTATGCTATCTGAATGCGGTCCACCTTGGATCATTTGCACCACTCACAATCACATAATACAGAAAGCAGCAAAAAAAACTTTAAGCACTGGAAGCCTAAGACCCTCCTAGTAGGAGGAGCATAGACTCACCATTCTGATACACAATCTTCACAAAAGATATGCTTGCAACGCAGTAGGATCGGAGCATGCATCTTCTCCTGGCAGATAGCACAGAGATCACCAGCAGAATTCACCTGCACTAATCCATTCTTATGAGTTGGAATATCTTCTAAAAACTTGAATTGTGAAAGGTAAAAGAAAAAGTTTTGATGTAGATCATACATTACACAGGCGACTTGAGTTTACTACCCTCACAAGTTTTACTATTGCCAGATAGCAATTTTTTTCAACTTTAGAGCGGGCTATCAGACAGACAGGATATAGGGAGTGACCTAAGAAGCAACCAACCCTAACAATGCTAAATGAAGTGATCCGTGATTCCGTGGTGCCACAAATAATGGGAAAAAATACATAATGCCCACTGCCCAGAGACAAGGGAAGATCATTTGCAGCAATGAAGCGGGATGCCCATTCCCCAGCCTCTCTCTTGCTCGGAGAGAGTGTGGGGGATCCAACAGACTAACAGGCTTCTTAGATGATATAGAATACCTTTTGAACTGTGATAGGAGACCTACCTACTACAATAACAGAAGCATGATAAATAGAATGAAGTATATGATTCGCTAAGAAGAGGCCGATGGACATAAATCATAACATGATAGGATCATACTTCACCACAGTTACACTATATTATGATAATAATTAGTGTTAACTTTTCTATAGTTGTACTAACATATGCTGGCAAGGAATCATTATAACCCCAGATGTACCAGCATCAACCACACATGCCAGAAAAGCCACCATGGCCAGCTTAACATGATGCTTAGTTATCCAACATTTGGCAGATATACCTGTTAAAATGTAATAGGGTTGGATCTTAATATTTTCATTCGAGATTAATTCTATAAGTTCTGTTGTAGATATGTTTTAAGGTAGATCAAAAGGTTAAAGCTTCAAAAAAGATCTATGTAGTTGAACATTCTCCTTATGAAACAATCAGTGTGGGTTCACATGTGAAAGATTGAAACAAACTTTAAGTATACACCGTAAGTTTGTTGAGGGGTGTTAAAATGTAATAGGGTTGGGCCAATAGGGTCCATAAGTTTATCTTTATAATCAGGTCCCAATGGAACCATGCCACTCAGGCCAGACCACCAAGGCCAGGGCCACCTGGCACCAGAGCTACCTGTGGTTTTCACTTCTCTCTTTCTCTCTATGAATACTCATCATGTATTCATAGAGAAATTCAGGTGTTGTCTATGAACAACAAGCCTTCAGTGACGGATTGTCTATGATTTATCTCATTCAATAAAAGAAATTCAGGAATTTTACATGTTTTCCAATAATACCAACAAGTGTTGTCTGACGCGTATCGTATCACGTATCGCTGGGCTCCACAATACGGGCGTATCGTATCGTACTTTAATATTAAAATAATACAAAAATTATTTTTAAAATCAAGAAAATTAGTAAAAATCTGAAAAAATTCTGGAAAAATCTGATAATTGCTTTAAATTCATATAATGCAAAGTTTAGCACAGATTGGACATTCAACATTGAACAATTGCATCCAAAATTACATATTTTGAAGCAAAAAATGAAATACATTTTCATTTTACATATTGTAAATTTGTATCAGGATTATTAACTAAATAATCTTCATCTTCTACTTGATAAAGATTCAAAGTTTCTCATCACCTTCTGCTTTAAAATGAAAATCTTCATCTCCTTCGTGATGTTGTTGAACTTCAAATTAATTCATGCAATGTCTTCTTCGGTTAGGAGTGCATTTTCTTCGTTATCTTCCATAATCCTCTCATCTAATATATCAAAATTAACAAACTGCTATCTTTGTACATGTAGTTGTCATATTTGCTAATTTTCATATGTGAGCAAAACAATGAGCTCAATTTCTTTGATTATTGACTCTATGACACCTCAGTGATGTGATATTATTACTTGATGATATCCCTTTTTCTCTTACGACTAGCTTTTTAACTAATGCTTGAGCTTCATTTCTCACTTCACAGACTGAGTTAAACCTCACACACGTTGATCATGTTCAACTCAATGGAAGTCACGTAAGGCGAACCCTAAAATAGTGAAGTTGTGAAATGCCCACTCAATGAACCGAGACAACCAAATGTTTTTAATTGTTTGCGATCTCATGAAATTAAAAACTACTAGTAGAAATATACCTAAAAGTTGGCAACAGAAAGGAAAATGATTTTGTCACAATTTTTATTTGTTCATAAATTATTCTTATTCAATAAATAAAATTATAAACTCAAATTACAAGCATAGGGAAGTGAAGAGAGACCAGAAACCTATAAAAGAAAATTAAAAGAAAAACTTTTTAAAAAAAATTTAAAAAAATGATTTTTTTTTGTCGTATCGCCCGTACGGGCCGTATCGTACAATACAATATCGTATCATGGCTTCCCGCGATACGGATAACACTGATACCAACATCAACCACGTACCAAGAAATAACCACCTTGCGGAGTTTACATGGTGGTTAGTTATCCAACAGTTAGCTACAAAGTTGTCGCAAAATTCAATCCAGAAAATTAACATCGTTTACCATGAATAGCATAAAATGGATTTTAAATAGTGCCATGCCTAGTGGTAAATAAAACAGAAATAGATAGAGTACAAGAACATGGTCTTCACACATGCTGCGTGCATGCAATCAGCCAGAAAATAGTTATTTCTTTGTTTCCCAAAGAAAAAGAAAATAACTTATAGGGTTGTAAGGTCACCTGCCATATTTAGTGAAAAAATGGTTACTCAGAGATACATCCAATTTAAAAGCAGAGCAATGGAGTTCAGAAGAAACCTTAACCTGCTCCGGTGTGGCGTAAGAACCATAATGCACCTCTTTACGTGACAATGCCTTCAAAGCAGCAAAAAAAGATTGAACCTGGACAGGGCAAAATCATCACATACACAAACAAGGCTATTCATAATTCATGCATTTCAAGGACTTCTTTGTAACAGATCAGTCGAAACAGAAGTGGATCATTTATCACCAAAGGATAAAAACAAATCGCAGCATGGAAAAGCTCCTACCTTCTCCACAACAGATGTCAGCTTGAAGGTCAGGTATAGCCCCGTAGTGAGGGATGAAAAGAGACTGCCATAATCTTTGTTCAAGAAGAATCTGTACCACACAGGAGTAGGTAGCAGCGCACGATACAAAAGCAGAATGTACTCAATTAGAGTGAGAATTTGACCCTGCAAAGCAAAACCAACTAAATATGAGCAAAAGTGCCCTCCCAAACAAATACTTAATTGCAACAAATGAAGTTCCGCACACATGATTTACAACACAGTCATGTAAGGGACATGAAAGTGAAAGGAAAACTCTCTCTCAAACTAAACAGAATGTGCATCATGGTCAAATAAACCTCGGTGGCCTAGACTAGGACAAGACTGAATGTACTCTGCTGATGTTCAATGTACCTAGCTGCTTAAGAGTTGAGATTCATTTATGTTTTGCTGATATACCAAGGTATGCTAAAACAGGATAATGTTAGTTTATTATCATATGTGAAAAGGCGCATTTTGCCACTCTTATTTCAATTCAACTAACATGTTCACTTTACCAGAAAGAACAGCATCCAGTTGGATGCATATTAGCACATTACCTGATAACAAAATGGACGTAAACATGTTCACCATAAAATCATATCCATATACATTTGAAACTGCATCATAAGCTTATTGCACACATCTCTTTTATATATAAAATGAGTATGTGTTTGGTGTGAATAAATGCATGAAAAACCGACATTGTATTTTGAAATTTATTGACCCCAGCTTGTGAACATGTTCAGATCAGATCCATGTTTGCTCATTTAGGCTAACTTACATCCATATAAGAACACACACAAGTAGGCAATGAAATGTCATCTGTGTTTGAGAAAAATACTGAAATTGCATTTTGTAGAACATAGGAATCATGATCATTATTTAACAGTGCCGAAAAAAAGGAGACAGTACCTGCTTCCGATAATCACGCCCCCTACTGTTCTTGTAGTAAATCAGTATCATGCACTTGGAAGCCATTTCTGCCAGACGAACCAAGGTATCTGACAAAAAGCAAGCGTATGAATATGGAAATATTCCAAAAAGGTCTTAGAAAAAAATGAGAAAAACACATAAAGAGATTAAAAATGTCCATTCAATTCTAGTAAAATGAAAGACAGATTATTGGGTGTTGCTTCATAGATAGCTCGTAAGAGAAGATAACACCAGGGGTGGTTAAAATAACTAAGCAAACCTAAGTTTCCTATATCAGCCTCACCTCACCAAGGTCTGCTTCAGTTCAAAATCAGACTTAGGCTGGATCTAAAACCACTAGCTCTCTCATTGATATGGAAGAATCCACCTTGTTTTAAACCTTCAGCATCAAGTTTTGGATGCATATGTTACCACTACAACAACAACAACTAAGCCTTTTCCCATACTAGACAGGGTCGGCAACATGAATTCTTTGTTTCCACAGAGCCCTATCATGTGCCATGTTAGCAGTTAACTCACAATAAGCTACATCATTCTTTATTGTTTCTTTCCAACATTTTTGTGGTCGTCCTCTACCTCTTTTAATACGGATGCATATGTTACCACTATACCTATAAAATAATTCATGAAATTCAGAATGTTACTTCTATTTTTGTGTGCCTCTCTTTTTCAAAAGCTAAGCCTTTTCCCATACTAGATGGGGTCAGCGACATGGATTCTTTGTTTCCAACAGAGAAGTCAAAAACCAAAACTTTCAGAGATGAATAGAGGATCACTAGCAAGTTAAATTCCTCAAGAGCAAAATTTCACATGCTTCAGAATTCACTGTTAGAGAAACTTATAACATACACAAACTCACACCATACAATAATCAAGAAAAGCAACCACGTGAAATAGTAATATTCATTGTTGTGAGACCACAATGAAAAGCCAAACGAATGATGAAACATCCCAGCACCAACCTCCATATGACAGACAAAAATGGGAACCAGTTACTGATTGGAAATGTCATCTATGTTGCTTTACCCAAGCAGTAAAGAGTGCTCTCTTCTCCCATTACAGTTCTGGGACTGTCGAGCTAATGTTCTAGATTTTCTGTTGGTCTACCTTGAGCCTCACAACTAAAAGTCACTTGTAGCCATGTACTAAAAAGATTAAGATATGATATACATCTGTGAAGAACATGTATTAAAGCCAAGTCCTCACCGTTCACCACAATGATAAATATAGCATGCCAGAATGGTGGTATTGATTTTGGAGGAAGCATGACAAGCGGATACAGAAGGTCATCATTTCTATACCACCAATAAATCCCAATTACATGGAGCAAAAGTATCAAAGTGATGCCAATGAGAACAGAAACTTTCCTCTCGCCCTGCACAAAATAATCAAAAAGAAAAGATAAGGGAAAGAATCATGTGTGTGTGTATATATCCATAATTCAACACTTGTAGCTGAATAATAAGTTTTCAAGAAAGCTACACTAAGGAATGGCAGACAAACACTATCAGAAAGTAATCCAATTGGAAAAAGTATAAGCAATGCTGTGGAGCTAGCTGTAATGAACTAGTGCAGAATCCAAGGGAATGCTAATATTGACTTGGATAAAATACTATAGCAAGCCACCACTAGCTACATGGCGAGTACTAAATATCTTCACTAAAAAAAAAGATCAGAGAATAGAGTACCTTAAGTGCTGTTTGCTTCCGTAGAATGTCATTCGACTTAATCATAACTGCAACAATCCAAAACGTGACAAAAAAACCTGCAAGCGCTTTCAACAAAGGTTAAATGCAATTAATTTATAATTAATGCATATAACACTTGAGAAATTAATGTCCTCAAGTAAAAACAAGGAAAGAATCATGAGTTAGTGGTGACAGATTAAACATTCATCTATTAGATAGAAGAAACAAAAATGCAACTTCGATGCCAAAAACTACATCCACCACTCAATGCTTCTAGGCTTAAAAAATTTATAAACCATTTAATAAAAGCTAAAGTTGATCCAAGTCCATTCAGTAGAACGGGTGAGAAGCACTTTAATGACTCTGATTTCTTCCTTCCTCCATCATTAAACATATAGAAAGCATCCCAGTGGGTTTGTCTAGTGACAAATTATTTCCCAACACCACAAGTCCTCATTCCCACCACAACAGGCTGATTGAGGACTCCTGCTTTTTCACATGACTTGGTTTTCCAGTTTCTCAAGAGTCAAGACCAAATTTCATCGCAACTATTATTCTTTTTATGTAGATAAAAGACAAGCACACAAGTAACCTCACATTTAAGCATTTCAACCAAAAAAAAGAGAATGCTTGCCAACCTAAGCTACTAACCATCACCATACCACTGAATATCAAGCAACAAAGAAACATAAGAATTATCATGCAAGACACGTTTATCGAACTCACACCTCTCTAGAACCACACTATCAAACTCCAACACAGTATGATCACAGTCTAGCACACACTGTTACCCAGTTTGGCACCTCAGCCATGTCACTCAGAACTAGGCCTAGTTCACCAATATCCAAAATGCCTAAAAGAGAATCAACCTATTTCTGAATCAAAGCAAAAGTATATCTCTTCCTGTCGTTCGTGAACCCAGTCATAGAATCCCTTCATTTAAGAATGCCAACCAGTACAATCCTAATATTTTACCTATAGCCTCCAAAACTTTTTGACGATTAAGCAGAAAACAGTAACAAAGGAAAAATATCAGATAACTGTACCAGAATCACCGAGAGAGAATGCAGCAAGACCAAAACATCAAGAATATGGTTACCTTGCAGATGCTGCCGGATGAAAACTACAAGCAAAATAAGGGTAAACGGCAGAATCTGTTCTATCCACCGAGCCAACTGCTGGATATCATATCTCTGATACGACGAATCCCGTCCGTTCGGCGACCCCGCTGCCACCATTCCGGCCCCCGCTTCTCCCTCTGCATTGCCACTAAGTGATCCAGGCCCTCCGGTCGCTGCCAACGGCGGCGACGACTGAACGACCTCACCGGATGATCCCCCGCCGCCTGCCGCAACTGCCAGCGGATCTCCAGCCACCCTTCTGAGCTCAGCCACCTCGCCTCCGACCCCCGCAGCCCCGGCCGTCACAGAAACCCTATCGTGCTCCTGCTCGCCGCCCCCAATTATCCTGATGGACACTTCCGCCCCACTGCTGACCGGCTCGTCCGTCCTTTCTCTGAAACTGGACACCGGAGTACTGCCGACGGCAGGAGAAACATGAGGCTCCGCCTCGTGATGGCCTTGCCGACCACGCAGGATGCCAGAATACTCAATTAACGCCGATAGTGGCGCCTGGATCAGATTTGCTGCGGAGAAGTGGACGCCGTATCGCCGTCCTGAGCTTCGGTAGCCCTCGGGGCTGCTGCCATCCGACTCATCCATCCTAGCCCCTCACCCTCACCCTTAATCCCTAAATTGTTTCACAATTCGAAATCGAAAAGGAGAAGAAGAGAAAAGAACCTCCGACACAAAGAGAGAGTGAGAGAGATTAAAGGGGAAACCGAGGGATCGGCGTGGCTAGGGTTTGTGTCACCAACCGGCGAGATCGAGAGAAGGATTCATGGATTCTTTAGAAGATAAAAAAGCAAAACTGTGTGTGCGTGTGTGTGAGAGAGAGAGAGAGAAGGGGGGGGGGAGGGGGACGGAGGGAGAGAGAGTCTTTTTTTCCTCCCTTTCTCTCCTTGCGGTTTTTCTCGTTTTGCTCTCTTCTCCTGGTTCGGCCCTTCGTGTTCTCCTTTTTTTCCATTTATAAAGCATCGACACGTAAGATATTTCGTAAACATAACCGCCGCTTCCACACACCATTTCCATTTTTTGTTATTTGCACACACTCAACCCCTTTTATATCCAAACTACGCTTGCTCTTATCGTACGCACCGGTGCGTCCCAAGTCGGATGCACTCTGGTGCGTATGTTTCTTCACATAAACGTAGACATATCCGATTTCTTGATAAATAAGAATCTGCAATTTCAGACCATCAGTTTTGGTTACCTACAACCTGAAACCAAAAGCAACCATTCCAAGAGTGGTTTCGATTTTGAACCGTATTGAAATTGGTTTAAAAAATATATATATGAAAGAAGGTATTTATTCGTGAGCAAGAGTCAAACATATCACTTTTGATAAGAGATGTTAAGAATAGTATATAATCTTTAATAACGAGTGATTCCAAATCATTCGTTTCGAGTGGGTTTCCAAACAATTAGAAAGTAAAAAGAGATTGTACAAATAGTAATCACTTTGGTAAAATGCCAATACTAAACCTTGACTTGGATTGAATGGGATCAACCATCTTAGTCATTGTGTTTTATCTTTATTTACTAATATTTAAGTTCTTACACGAATTATTATTTGTTTTTGTTTTCTAGATTTTCCTCACCCTTACTTGAAATGATTGCTTGCATGCACAACATTAGTTAACATTAGTTCAATGCCATGTTTTTCTTTTATATAAAAATGTTGAAACGGACACCAGCTATACATACAGAGGTACATAATATACATAGATACGACCGTGTGTATATATATTATATATGTGTATATATATATATATATTGGCATACAGACCTACATAACATACATACAAGTGTGTATGTACATATAGATAGATAGATATATACTATGTAGACACATACGCACAAACACTCAAAGAATTAAAAATGCTTGACAAAATTGTCTTTTCACATATTAATGGGGAAATATTTGTCTAAGAACTAGAAGCAACTTATGATTATCATTTTCTATAAGAAACAAGTTTTCTATGCAAAAGTAAAGTTTTAACCTAAAGTTCAAAAATATCCATATTCTCGAAACCGACCTGCAGGCACATTTTCACCACTGACGAGAACTCTGGCTATATATATATATATATATATATATATATAGAGAGAGAGAGAGAGAGAGAGAGAGAGAGAGAGAGAGGGAGGGAGGGCTATGCAGTAATGAAGGTAATATCGCATTAACAAAATGTAGCCAAGTTCAAGTGGCTGCATAAAACTAATTGCCAATACCTTATATAGTCGACTTTGGTAAGTTTGTGTCCCAATATCAAAGTGTTAAGCTTAGAAATACGGCACTTGGCGTTGTTGAATCCAGTCTGAGCCATTAATAAAATGTGTTGATAAGAATGGTTGAGCCTCATCATCTGTTAGCTCACTTGACCACCGGACTCTTTTTCTTCTCCTCGCACCAGGTCCAGAACACTTGTATTCGGCAAAATACACAGTCCTGCAGACATTTTCCAAGCAAGTGATTAATTGATGCATACATACATGTGTGTATATATATGTGTGTCTATAGAGAGAGGGCGAGGGAAGGAGGCGATGATACCTTCTATGGTTGTAATATCCCATGTCGTTCCATCCCCTCGGAGAAATTATGTTTTCCATGTATGTGCGTGCAAAGACAACCCTAGAGAAAGGTCCCCAGGCCCTCCCCAAGTGTACCTTGCCTTTTCCGGTGATTCTATTGTCTAAGAAGACGAAGCCAGTGCTCTCATCAGGGAACATCTTCCTCTGTGCAGCAACGGCGCCGCCGTGCCCCCTTAGAGGATTTACGCGAAGTTCACAGTCCTACAAAAGCATCAAGTGGTACAGCAAAATTTGATTAAAAGAAGCACATTCTTGCAGTCTCAACCACTATTCTCATTTTCGATGGATTTAAAACTCGATCTCTTGTGTACTAAGAGTTGATAAAACTTGTTTTTCTACCAGTGAATGGCTTGAATTAATATCCACTATAACATTTTCAGAATCTTATTTCTCACCTGATAAACGGATTGACCATTTCCAAAAATGAAGTCCATGGCACCTTCAATGTAGCATTCACTGAAGTAATGCCTTCCTGCATCGTCAAATAATGTGTCCTGATAACCAGTCATCCGACACCTGAAGAATGCGGACCGATCACCGGAGACTCGAAGGGCGACGGCTTGAGAACCATAACCATAGGTGTTCTACAATTCAAGCAATTAAAAAGTTGGTCGTAACGGACCATCATGTGATTGCTCAAAAACTTCTGATGAAACTAAGACGGGGTGTCTTTCAAAATTATCCAACTTAGTGCAAAATATATACAAAAGAACAGAAGCGGTTCACATTCTTAAGATGAAGCTAATTTGATGAAACTAAGAAAGCAACTCAACAAGACAGCTCTCATATCTAAAGTTGATTACCTCGAATGTAATGGATACTGCTTGAAAATCAGAGGCCAGCACAGAGACTGTTGCTGAATCTACCGTTCCTACCCTCCCGGCATTATCATTCCAAGTAATCACCGTTTGATCCGCGTCTCTTCCGACTAAAGTTATGAATGGTTTGTCAGCAGGAACAATCACCTTCTCCCTGTTGTCAATGCAGAAGTTCAGGAGAGAGAGAGAGAGAGAGAGAGAGATTGTGTAAGAAGTAAAGGTTTCCAACCTGTAAATTCCAGGGTTGATGAGAATGGAGATCATCTCATTGTTGTTGCTTGGAACAGCATCTATAGCGTGTTGCACCGTGTGAAAATTTCCGTTTCCTCCTTGGTCCACCACAATCAACCTCGACCCATTCAGATATTGATCTTTGATTTCATCCCAAGGGTTACTGGCACGAAATCCACCCACAAATATTCCGATGATAATGAAACCAACATTGATAATCTGCATATTTTGCTTGATGATGAAACACTGTACTGTCTCTTTGTGTTAAGTAGAGATGTAACCTGTGAATGTACATAATGTAAGCTTTTAAGTGAGCTAAGACTCGTAAGATTCTAAGATATCTCTATCAGATGCAAACTTGTTTCTGTTGTCAGTTTATGGATCAAACCCGAAGAAACATAAAACTGATAGGTTTCAGTTGTCTGCTTATGGATTAAACCTGATGTTGGGAGAGGGGTTTACCCGGTTTGTTTGCGTCAGAAATGACTTCTAACTGAATCCAAATTTTGTATGCAAATATGATCCCTCATCATCTGATTTTGTGTTTGGGTATGAATTCATTCACCCTTCAAGTATATATGAGGTCGGGTTTAAGAGTCGAAATCAAACCCAACCCATTATGATACAGTTCAGTTTCAGAAATTTATAATTCCAACAGATCAAACTTAACAAATTTGTAATAATTCGACAATTCATTATATAAGTGAAATTAAAAAATCAAGCTATTAAAGATTAAGATCAAATATATAGTTTGCGATGAAAATTACAATATCACAAAAAAAATCATAGCCCACGGTCCAATTGATTTGTTATATTAAATACTTACCGCTCGGTAAATATTTAGCAGGCAATTTGCCCCACCCTAAGAGATTTCCTAGATCATTCACTAATAGCTTATGATAAGGAACATGAATATCAAACATACATGAATTAAAATTCGGCTCTTCCTAAAGTATTATAACAGTTAATATATGATTTTCATGGAGATTAGAGCAATATCATGAATCACTGAAGTTCGGCTCTCCGTAAAGTACTATAACAGTTCATATATATTTTCATGGAGATTAAAGCAATCAAGAACTTTGGCACAAAAGAGCAGGGTTACTAGAAAGACGTTTAACATGAAACATGGAGAACAAGGAAGCTCTGTATTTTTTTCTCTCTTGGTTGACTTATTTGAGCTGTGGGTACTTGAAACGACTCCGGTACAGTCACCGGCCGGCCGAGGATTCCCACAAACCACTCATTGCCAACCAGCTGACAAATCAAGTTTCCAAAGGAGAAAGATGGCCGATCTTATGCAGATGCAATCAACAGTACATGCATCTAAAAAATAAAGATGACTACAGAAAAACTTACATGAACAGAAGCCTATGTACATGCAAAAGAAATTGTCAGACCTGCATGTTAGACAGGGAAAGAGAGAAACCGTTGAATAAATTACAGAGAGAGAGAGAGAGAGGAGAGGAAGAGACGTCAGTTACACCTCACGTGAAATCCAAGCACGTACATAGGGAGAGTTGTATATAGAAACCACGAAGTAAAATAACCAACGATCCAGTTAGATCCATACTTCTACTTAGTAACATAAATTCCATTAGTTATAGGTTATTGTCTTTATAATTATATTCTTGATTAACGATCCAAATCAAGATGATCGGAAAGGTGAGGCGAGGGGAAATTGCAATAGAGCTAGCCACATTGACATTGCATGGTGGGTAAAACCGATCAATCGATATGCCGAAGCAAGAAGCCCGGTGACTCCAATAAACCACCATCCGTCCTGGCAATCAACGGCAAGCTGTTGATAACATCAAGAGCATGCTGAAGGCTACCGTTTGTTCAGTAAAACAACAGATACATTGCGTAGAACGGACGACACAAACGGGAAAGCGTGGTGGCACAGTGAACTTGAGTATGAAACTGATGATACCTTTGTTTTTCTTCCTTTCCTCATAGAAGATTGTGGTGACCTCATGAAGTATATAAATACGAAAGAAAGGCGGTTTGAGTTGGACTTCTTGAACTAAAATTCGTGGAGTTCTTCTTGAACTGAACTTCATTGGGATAATTATCAAATTACCATTGGATATTTCGTGTTAGATATTAGTGGATAGAATGGATAGGATCTACCATCACTAATATGATAAAGTAAATCTTCAGATTTCCTCGAATCCATAAAAGGCGCGAAGTGGACTCCCTCTTGTATATCTAATTAGAATTCTTATGGTAAAGGGATCTCTTTCCCTTTTGATATTTCTAAAAGGATAACTTATGTTTGAAGAGTCCATTTTAGATACCATAAAAGGAGAATTTCTGCTAGGTAAACATGCACCTGACTTGATATGGGCGTCTCTCTCTCTCCATATGTACATACATTTATATACGCTTATGTGCAAAATATATACAATGCATACAAGTCTTTGTGCACGTGTTTTTGTATATGTGTGTGTGTGTGTGTAATTTTTTTTTTTAAGGGGGGGCGAGGGTTGAGGGGGGTCGGGTTGACCTGGACCGAATCCGACTGGACGCAGGTCAGGTCCCGGCATTGAAGATGGACCAAAATTTGTAAAGATCAAACCTTCTATGACTATAATCTCCCATGTCACTCCATCCCCATGGAGAAATTATGTTTTCTAGGTACGTGCAAAGACGACCCTAGAGTAGGGTCCCCATGCCCTCCCCAAGTCCACATTGCTTCTTCCACTCATTCTGTTGTCTAAGAGGACAAAGCGAGTGCTCTCATCAGGGAACATCCTCCTTTGTGCACCAATGGCACCACCGTTCCTCCCAAGAGGATTTGCATGAAGTTCAAAGTCCTAGGAAAGCATAGAGGTGATTGAGCTAATCACAATCTGATTAAAAGAAGCACAAATTGTTGCACTCTCTGTCACTTTTCTTGTTTTCAATGGTTTCATCCATCGACCTTTTGTGTGTAAGTAGTTGGTGTCCACTATCAGCCCCAATACTAATGTCAACCATGCAATGTGGGAAGACCCTTTTCTCGAATTTTATGAGTTGTTTTTTCGAAAAGCATAAACTTTATTCGAAAACCATTTTTTACTTTTGAAAAAGTAGTGTGCATCTCCCGGATGAACATGAAATGACTTTTAACGAAAAACCTAGAAAGGAAAACTTCGAAGAAGAAAAGTAAGGTATATATATAGAAAATGATAAGTGACTTTTACACATTATATTCTTCCTGAAAAAACCCTCAATGGATAACCTTGTCCCTCTTCTCTCTCTCTTTCTTTCCTTGTCTCGTTTACATGCATAGGGCTTCTGTAAACTTTCTTTCCCTTTGGGATTGGGTCTTTCAAATTTTTTTATACAAGCCACATCGATTGTACTTATGTATTAATTGTGCTCACTATTAGACACAATCTTGTATTGGTACATGTCTTGGTAAGGAAAGGGTTTGAGGTGAGGTTTGTCCCTACCAACATCACTGTGGGAAAGCATGGAATGATAACTTTTCTAGTTTATTGATATTGAGAATAGATTGTTCAAACTCAATGTAAATGAAAATAAAAGTTTTTCTTCTACTTATATTGATAGTGTTCATGTGATTTATGTGAATGCATGAAATAAACGCCTGGGTTATATAAGTTTAAAAAAGTTGAGAAAATTAACCAACTTTAACTTATTCCCTACCTTTCATGAAAACATTGTTAATAAGTGTGAAACCTATTAATAAGAGAAAATGACAACAAAATCATTTCTCAAAGAAATAATTAGGACAATAACCCCACTAGAGATTATTCACACTGATTTATATGGACATTCTAAAGTAAGATCACATCAAGTAAAGGTTTATGTTATAACTTTTATTGATGATTACTTAAGATATACATACATATATCTCTTAGCACATAAATGTGAGGCATTTAAAGCATTCAAAGAATATAAGCAGTAAGCTGAGAACCAACTGAGGATCGAATAGAGGTGAATAGTATACATCTGTAGAATTTTTAGAATTCTCTAAAGACTTTGATATTGCAAAGCAAAATACAATGCCCAAAATACCTCAATAGAATGGTATAATAGAGAGATATAGTATGATCTTATTGAATATAACAAGGTCTATATTAATAGATGTTTCTTTACCAAAGGTATTTTAAGAAGAAGCAGTAAGTACAATTATCTATATACTCAATAGAGCATCCTGTAAAATTGTGTTTTCTACACCATATGAGATGTAGTTTGAAAGAAAACTAAACTTAGGTCATCTTAGGAGGTGAGAATCTATCACTCATATCAAGATCCTTGATCAGTTTAAATACAAACAAGGCAATAGGTCCTTGAGATGTATATTTATTGGATATTCTAAAGGATATCATTTTTATCATAAGGACCATGGACTAGTAGAGAGCACAGATGTTAAATTCTTATAGGACACTAAAAATGACATCCTTGAAAATGATGATGAGTATGTTGATGATCTAGTAGATATATCAAGCATCATTTGAACCCATAGATGATCTTTTCTATCAAACCAAAACTTTAAGTAGACATAAAATACCTAGAGTCACACCATCATACTTAAGGGATTATCACATTTACCTTAAAGAGAAAGTGTCTAATTCAGTATATTTAGGTAAACTTACTCATAACTTCACATATCAACAACCTATTGACTCAATTAAATCTAAAGACTGAGAAAAAGCTATGGCTGAAGAAATTGAATCCATTGAGAAAAACTAAGTCTAAGAATTGACTAATTTGTCAAAAAGAGGAAAAGTCATAGGTTGTAAATAAGTTTTAAAATAGAAATATAAAGTCGATGGGACTATCGACAAGTTTAAGGTGAGGTTACGTTACAAAGAGATTTTTCACAAAAAGAAGGAATAGATTATATTCAGACATATTGTCTTGTTATGAAATTTGCATTCATAAGAATAATATTGACAATATAAGCATATTATGATTTAGATTTACATCATTTAGATGTAAAAACAGCTTTTCTAAATGGAGATTTAGAGGAAATTATATATATATAACAACCATAAGGGTATGTTATTAAAAGTAAGAAAATAAAGTGTATAGGCTGAAAAAATCCTTATATGGCTTTAAACAATCACCTTGTCAATGGTATTTGACCTTTTAAAATGTCATTATTTAATTTGATCATTGTGTATATGTTTGTAATAGTGGGAGTCACTTCATCATCTTATCGTTATACGTAGATGACATGTTGTTAACTAGGAATGACAATGAGATGATTGTCAAAACCATGTCATGGTTAAACTCAAGGTTTGAAATGAAGGATATGGGGAAGCATCCTATATACTGAATATAAAGATTTCTCAAGATAGAGAATCTAAATTCTTATAAATAAGTCAGGAAAGAGATATCAATTATATCCTCAAGAGGTTTAAAATAAGTGAATGCAAGTCTGCATTTACACATGTTGCGAAAGGGGTCAAATTGAGTAAAGGTTGATTGTCTCAGTGAAGGAGATGATAAAACTAATGTTCCTTATGCACAGATTGTGGGTATCTTGATATATGTTTTATTCTATACAAGACTTGATATCAACTTTGTTGTTGGTCTTGTGAGTAGATATCAAGGTAATACTTGATGGTAGTATTGGATAGTTCTGAAAAGAATTATAAGATATCTCAAAGGAACAAAAGACTTGAAACTTTTCTTTTAAGCAGATGAACCGAAGGTAATAGGATACTTAGATGCTGACTTTGTTGGAAGCAAACATAACAACAAATTAACTTTTGGTCAAATATTTTTATTTGTTGGTGGTGTGGTGTCTTAGGCTTGCAAGAAACAAAGTTGTGACACAAGAAGCTGAGTATGTTGCTTGCAGTATAGCTGCTACGAGTGTCGTTTGGATAAGTCGCTTCATACATGATTTGAAATTGGAAATAACCAAAGAGTCATTTGTCATTTATTATGACAATAACGCAGTAATTACTCTTATTAAGAGTGGAGTTGGTAGCCCAATAAGTAAGCATATAATGGTTAAATATCACTATGTTCATGATATGCTCAAAAGAAATGAAATAACTATATGTTATATGTTAACTGGTGATATATTGGCTAACCTCTTAATAAAAGGGATCTAGGAAGAACTTTTTACTAAATATGTAACCCACATGGGTTTGAGGTATGCCTAAAATATAATAGTAGAAAATACACTTTGTTGAGTATTATGTAAGAAATACATATTGATTATGGAAAACCGCATAATAGATAAAAATTATAATTTACTTGCAACTAGATAAATTATACAACTTGGTAAACCCCAAAATAATAAGAGGAAAAATCAGTGTATCATAGATTGGCTCAAGTGGCCAAGTAGGAGATGTAAGTAGTTGGTGGCCAATATCGGCCCCAATACTAGCGTCAACCATGAAATGCAGGAAGAAGGGTTCTCTTTTCGGATTTCATAGTTTGTTTTTTCAAAAAGATAAAGTTTATTTGAAAACCATTTTTTGCTTTTGAAAAAGTCTTAGGCATCTCCCGAATGAACATGGAATGACTTTAATGAAAAGCCAAGAGAAGAAAACTTTAATGAAGAAAAAGTTTGGTAATATATACAATAAAATACAGAAAATGATAAGTGACTTTTACACATTACCTTCTTCATGAGAAAGTCCTCTACGGGTAACTTTGTCCCTCCTCTATAGGGATTTTACTGCAACACTGGGATCGAGAAAGTAAGAGAGATGACCCCAACATCATGATCGCTACCTTTGGAGAAAACTTCCCTTTTTATCAGTTAATGATTGGACAATTTGGACTATCCAATTATAAGTATGAGAATTTTATGGTCACCAGGTAAACGGATTGACCATTTCCACAAATGAAGTCCATGGCACCTTCGATGTAGCACTGACTAAAGTAATGCCTTACTTCATCCAGTAATGTGTCTTGACAACCAATAATCCAACACCTATAGAATATCAACCGATCACCGTAGATGCGAAGGGCGACGGCTTGAGAACCATAATCGTAGGTGTTCTACAAATAAGATAATACTTGGTAATAATGCAACATCATGTGATTTCTCAAGAACTTTTGATCGAATAAGAAGGGAAACTTTCGAAATGATCCACGTGGCACTTAAGTAAATAGAAAAACCAGTGGTTCATCATCTTAAGGTGAAATAATTCTGTAAATCAATAAGATAGCTTACATACTCAATATCATATTCGATTTTTCTGAAAAAAACATTTAAGAGGGACCAGTTTTGTATTAAAACTAACAACTTGACCGGAATGATTAATTTCTAACAGATTCCCCTGGTATAATTTATAACAAAATTACTACCACTAGTTTGAAATTTTTGATTTTCACTAGCGCTTAACTAATTATGTCGAATGTGATAGATATTGCTTGAAAATCATACGCTAACACAAAGTGTAAGTAGTGGGTGACTACTATCTACCCCATTACTAACAATAACCATGAAATGCGGGAAGAAGGGCCCTCTTCCCAGATTTCATGAGTTGTATTTTTTGAAAATAAAAACGTTAGTAAAAACTGCTTTGTTTTAAAAAGGTCACATGCATTTTCCAGATAAAATGAAATGACTGTTAAAAAGGAAAACCTAGAGAGGAAAACTCAGAAAATGAAAAAGGTCACATATAAATACAAAAGAATCATAAAAAAAATTATATACTCAATACAATCCTCTAAGAAAAATCCTTTGCGGGTAACCTAGAACACATCTCTCTCCTCTACTTTCCTCTCTCATCCTATTTACACGAAATACAAAAAAGACTTTGAACAACTACACATGATGAAAGCAAAGGAAATACAAATCATAGGAGAAACCAAAAGGCAGAATCAGAGATCGGACAGTCGACTTCCACAAACTATAACCAGAGCCCAACATCTCAGACGGCTCCAGTGAACTAAACGATTCCCCAACATTTGGTATTAGAGCGGCTTGAAGCTCTTCGGTAACTCCAAAAAAGTACGTTGGTTCTGCAAAAATAAAAAGTATATATGAGAGCATTTTTGTTGAAGCTGATTTTTTTTTTCAATGTAAGTATTGTCGTTAAAAAAAAGAATATAACAAAGGGAGAAGGAATGCAGAGACAGTTGGAAGCCACTTTTGGAAGGTGGCCTTAGGGAAGTCGCATACTTGAGAGCAAACAAATGGCCTGAACACCATAAAAATCAGGCAAACAGGAAAAAAAAAGATCGAAAAAGAACCATCGATGACCTCCTTTTTGTTTCTCTACCTCTGTACCGAAAGCCCAAGACGGTCAAAGGTAGAGCCTAGACGACCAGATATGAAGCCCCAAGACGATTAGGAGCAGAGCCAAGACGGCCAGAGACGAAAGCTCAAGACGACTAAAGGCATAGTCCAAGACGGCCAGAGGCAAAATCGTAAGAAGTTAGAGGCGAAAGCCCAAGACGACCTATGGCGACGATCGGGGTCAAGCTAGCAGTGAGAGCCCATAGGCGTCGGATCACCCTCTTCCCCCTCTCTCTTCGGTCCCTCTCTCTCTCACTCTCTCTTGAATATAAATCCTAACAAAATCCTTGGTTTTGAAGTGGTTTTGTATCTAAAATTACCATTTTGCCCTTGTATAAAAATTTAGTTACAAAATACGATGAGCAAAATTATTGAAATGTCCATATCTTTTTTATGTGAAAAGGCTATTGTACCCTTATGAGTGTAAAAAGTCTTTTCTATCCTCTCACAATTTGTGAAACTACAAAAAACTAGTGAATAGTTTTACCGATTTGTCCTTGATCATTTAAGGAAATTATAGAACCGGGATTCAGGTGTTTTTATGGATATACCCCTATCAGTTTTCCAAAATATCCGTTATACCACCTAAACAAGTGCAAGTATACCCCTATGCTTTTTGAGAAATACCATGAATAATTTTTTTTAAAATAGTCCCGATTTTTATTGTATTTCCAAGAAAATACCCACAGGTTAAATAAACCGCAGTACAATGCTTGAAAATATTTACTCCCCAGTTTTTATTGTATTTCTAAAAAATTACTTGTAGGTTAAATAAATTACAATATAGAGATTGGAAATATTTACTATTTAGTATTTAGAACTTGTGGATATTGCATTTAGGTGCTTGACTATTTTTTGTTTGTTCTTTATTAAATGTCTTATGCAAATTCATTTGATGCATGCTTTATGTTTTCTATCTTAAAATATACAAACTCTTTACTTGTTATCTCAGCCAAAAATTTAAAAATGACTTGTAGAATTTGTGTGCTGAATTGGCAAAGACTGAAAAGTTAAATGACCTAATTTTTCAAACTTAGAAAAGGAGAATTTTACTAGCCTTAACTTTAGAATGAGTTGACTATGTATTAAGGAAAATGATTTTACCCCCTACGCTAGTTGGAACAGATGAAAAAAAAGAGAAATATAAGACATTTCTAAAGGATGATATAATAGCAAGGACCATAATGTTGACCTACATTGAATATGACTTGATTAGGGTATTTCAAGAATTTGAAACTGTTAAAGAGTTATTTGATTCTGTGACCAGTAAATATGATACTATAGTTAAGTTGCATATCTAACTACTGCTTCATAAGTAAAACTCTTATAAAATGAAAGAAGGTGATAACGTAGTTGAATATATTAACCAAATGTTGGTAATAGCTAGAGATTTAATTATAGCAAAGTCAATCATTCTTAAACCAATGCAAATATCCATGATTCTAAATAGTCTTTCCCATTCCTATAACAAGCTACCTACAACTTGTATATAGGAATATTAAGCTTGTTATCTTTGTCACCATGGCAATCGGCCTTACTCAATTTGACCCCTTTAGTAACGAGTATAGTTGCAGGCTTGCACTCACCCATTTGAAACTTCTTGATGATATAATCAATGTATCTCTCTTGACTCGAGCATAAAAGATTAGATACTCTATCACAAGAAATCTTTATCCCCAGAATATAAGATGTCTCTCCCATATCCTTGATTTCAAACCTTGAGTTTAACCATGACTTGGTTTTGACAATCATCTTAGTGTCATTCACAATCAACAATATGTAATCTATATATAAAAATATAATGACAAAATGGCTTCCACTATTCCAAACATATACGCAATACAAGTTCATTAGCTATTTTGAAAAGTCAAATAGCATTGATGAGGTAATTGTTTAATGGGTATATATTCTATCTTTCTAGCCTTTAACAACATACCTTTCTAATTGTTGCATATAGATGATTTTATCTAAATCTTCATTTAGAAAAGCAATTTTTACATCTAACTTATATAAGTCTAAATTATAATATGCTGAAATAACCAGAATAATTCCAATGAATGCAAATTTTGGAAGAAGAGAATATGTCTCAACATAATTTATCTCCTTTTTTTTTAGAATCCTTTTGCAGCTAAACTCACCTTAAACTTGTCAATAGACCTATCGACTTTATATTTCTTTTTGAGAACACATTTACAACCTATGACTTTTCTTCCTTTTAGCAAATCAACCATTTCCAACTTGATTTTTCTCAATGGATTCAATTTCTTTATCCATGTTTTTTTTTCCAATCTAACGATTTAGATGAGTAAATAGCTTGCTGATATGTCAGGTTATCAATCAGTTCATCTAAATCTACAGAATTACACACTTCCTCTGAAAGGTAAGTATGATAATCTTTTAAGTAGGACGGTGTAACCCTAGGTCTTTTATGTCCACTTAAAGTTTAGTTCATTTAGGAAGATCATCATTATCTATGGGTTAAAATGATGAGGGATATAGATCATAAACACATTCATCATCATTCTTAAGGATGTCATTCTTAGTTTCCTCTCATAATTCAATATCCCTGCCTTCTATTAATCCATGCTCCTTATGATAAAAGTGATATCCTTTAGAACCTTTAGGATATCCAATAAATACATATCTCAAGGATTTGCTATCTAGTTTATCCCTAGACTGATCATGGATCTTCATGTGCGTGGTAGATCCCTACACTGAAGGGTCCACATAAATCAGTGTGAATAATTCGGTTGTTGCCTTAATTATTTCTTTGGAAAATATTTTTCTAGTCATTTTCTCTTATATATAGGCCTCACACTTATTAAAAGTGTTTTCATGAAAACTAGACAATAAGTTAAGTTGGTTAATTTTCTCAACTTTTTCAAACTTATATGCCCTAAGAAACTTTTATTTTTATTTTTATTCAGTTTAAACAAATCATGCTCAATATCAAATAAACATGAAAAAGCTATCCTACCATGTTTTTCTACAGTAACTTTATTAGGGAAAAACTTGACCTCAAACCATTTCTTTACCAAGGTAGGAACCAACACAAGATTATGCTTAATAGAGGGCACAATCAATACATCAGTAAGTACAATTGGTGTGTCTTGTACAAGAAATCCTAAAAGACCCAACCTTAAGAACATTAGAAAAAGTATTTTTCCCATGTAAACCCAATGTTCCACAAGATTGCATTCCTTCATATCCATTGCTCCCTGTTTGGTCTTTGAGATGTGCTAGATTGCTTTAAAGTCAATCCATTAACCAATTACTAGGTAATCCATATAAAGATACTAAAACATGGTATAGATTATGTCCTCCTTCTCTATTGGGTTGTGTCGGTGGTTATTCTCACCATTGTTCTTATTGTGGCAGTTCCGTTTGTAGTGCCACATTTTGTAAATTTGAAGCACCTTTTTGAGAAGCGAATTTTTATGATTTCTTAAAAACTAACCACCCTTCTTGTTATTATTCTTACCACATCTCTTATTTGGTTTCTTCTTATTCTGGTTATTTTTAGAGTTTGACCCTAAATCATCTTGAGCAATTAACAATTTTTCTCTTTTATTTTTATTCATGTGTTCTTTTTTAATTGTTAGTTTAAATAGGAGTTCAATGAGGGTAAAATCAAATCCAGGTCTAAAGGTTGTAGTTACCATGTTCTAGAAAGGGAGAGATTGTTTAGAATTATGGATATCGGTATCGGTTCAGAAATGATTGACTTCGCTACACCTAAATCCCTAACTATTACCAATATTTGGTTAACATGTTCAACTATATTATCACCTTCTTTTATTTATAAGAATTATATTTTTGAAAGAGTAGTTGGACATGCAGCTCCGCTATAATCTCATACTTTGTGGTCAAAGAGTCAAATAGTCATCATTATAGTCCTTGCTATAATATCATCCTTTAGAAATGTCTAATATTTGTCTTTTTTACATCTGTTGCAACTAGAGTAAGGGGTAAAATTGTTTTTCCAAAAATATAATTAACATCTTCTAAAGTTAGGGCCAACGGGATCCTACTTTTTCATGTCTGAAAATTTAAGTCATTTAACTTTTCTATCTTCACCTGTTTAGAAACGAGATTCTAAAAGTCATTTTTAATGATTTGGTAGAGACAACAAGTAGAGGGTCTTAATATTTTAAATAAACAACATAAATCAAGCAACATATAATTGAACATAATATATTTTCTAAGAGATCGACAATAAAAATTAGTCAGACACTAAATTGCAGTATCAATAATGTACAAGTACTAAACTATAAATATTTTCAAGCACTAAACAATAATTTTATATAACAAATATGTATCATATTGAAAATATGTACAAATTAGGGAAAAACAGTAAAACAACAATTCCTATTTATTTCATAATTTGATTAAAAAGTAAGAACAAAATAGTAAATTTGTCTCACGGTATTATACATAAAGTGCAAGGGCAAAAAGTACTTTTATCATGTGGCATAAGTGAAAAATATGACAAAATATAAGGGACTTTTCTGTAAAAACATTGTGAATACCAAGCCTCGTAATTCAACATGTTAAATAGGGAAACGTAAATCTATACTTTGGTATTTCATAGTTTTATAGAATGTTAGAGGATATAAACGACATTTTCTCATTTCAAGGGTAAAATAGTCTTCTGTTTGAAAAATATCTGGACATTATACTAATTTTGCCCTATGGTATTTGATGATTTTCTATTTTGTATAAGGGCATAGGGAACTTTTTAGGGCAAGGAGGTTGTGTATGGGGATGATGTTATATGACACATCGTCATCGTTAGGGGTTGCTCTCAACGGATCACCTACGCCGCCTCCGATGGCAGATGGTTGGTTGGAGAACCTCTACCAAACGCCACTCCTTCACCTCCTGTTGAGAACAAGAGAGAGGAGAAAGGAAAAGAGAGAAAGAGACAGTGGGAGAAGAGAAGGGTCACCAACCCCTCAACCACTACTTATGTTTCCTCTCTCGTCGGCAGCCCCTTAGTCTCTACCCTCAACATGGGATTTTGTCATGATTGTGCTTCATCTCTTTCTTCTATGTCTCTGTTCTTGAGAGAAAAAGTTGGCCATCTCTCTCAATTGTCAATTTGAGGTAGTTACTAAATGGATGGCTTCTGGCTACAAACCGACAACCTACCTTAGGTCGCCTCATCGGAGGCTGCTTTTGGTTATCGACTCCAACTTCCTCAGGCCGCCTCATTGGAGGTGGCTTCTGGTTGTCATCTCATTCTTTTTGGAACACGAATTGCGTATCTTAAGCAGTCGCGAATGATAGCTTAGTACTCTAATACTAGTGTTGGCCCAATCGATGCAACCGAGTCTCAACAGTCCTACGAATGATGCGAAAATCAATATCCTTGAAATGGAAAAGAAGAAGAAGAAAGAGAAGAGAGGTATAAGGAGAGAAAGGTACACGGTTACCCGTGAAGAGTTTTCTCAAGAAGAGTCTTCTTATATATGTTTTTTCTGTTGTCTAAATACTTGGCTTTTTACTCTCTAGGTTTTACGTTAAAACCATTTTATGTTTATTGGAAAAGCAAAACTATTTTTCTCTTTAAATCTTATTTTTTATAAAAGCAATTCATGAAATAAGGTAAGAGGGCCCTTTTCTCACATTTCATGATTGTTATTATTGGGGCCAACAGTGGCCACCACAACTTACATCCATGACTCGATGTGCTTGGTACGAGAATGGATGTCAGCCTCCTTTCCTAGATGAACGACACTCTATAAAAGACATGAGTCTTGTCCCTCGTGCAATTCTAGCAAAAACGTTCTTCCTCCAAAATAATCCTTTGTAGAATTCAATATACTTGGCTTTTGTCATTAACAATTCAATGCAGCATGGACTGTCATGAGATAGCTTCCCTTGTGAAGGTGGTCAGATATAAGTTAATTTCCTCAAATCGACATTGGCATCAGTAATGTACCTCATCAACATCGGTTGGCCATTACGCTACCCAATGTTCCTTACCTAGATTCTTTAGATGCATATCTGCGTACGACTCCCACAACATATTCGATATTGGTCGGGTACAAATCATGGCATACATAAAACTTCCCTACAAATGTCAAGTAAAGAATATTCTTTATGTAGCGATATTCTTTCTCTACTGCCTGGCTCTACTCCTTCCTCAACTTGAGAAGTGGAGTTGCTTACAAGCTTAGCTTGGTCCATCATAGATCGATCAAGGATTTTCTCGAGATACCTCTCTTGAGATGACTGAAGTGTGCCAAGGATTCTCCCTCCCTTGTGCCTAGATCCTCCAGAGCAGAACATTTTAACAATGTTTTCTTCACGACAACAACCCGAGCAATGTTCTTCCAATAACCAACATATAGCACAAGTATAATGGAATCAACTTTATCATATTTCTTCACAAAGATATACTTATAGGCTTTAGTCTTCTTAAGGTTGTGCTTGCTCATAAACTAGTTGAACTTCTTGTACCATCGACATGGTGATTGCTTCAAGTCATAGATAGGACGCAGTTTGAGCATACATCAAATTGGCTTCATTGTTATAGCCTAACAAGCTTAGCAGTCATCGAGTTGTTGAGCTTCTGCGTCGACGTCTCGAGGATTGTTTTGGTATCTTTTATCATCATTCTTGTAATCCAGCAAGTAGTCATGACAAGATGCAAAATCATCAATAGGTTGCTAATTATTGTCCCTTTTTGAATCACCAATAGGTTGTATATCATTAACGATTGGCTCACAGTTATCGGGAGACTACTCAATCTGCTTGTAGTGACACCCCTTCACATAACCATCTATCTCATCATTAATGCCACTTAATGCAGAAGGACCAAACTTACAATGAAAAGAGAACAAAAGAAATAGGGTTAGAACTAAGGACTATAACTAGGACAAAACAAAGGCAAGAAAATTTAGATGGTATGATTGATTGTCTATCATGATGTCTTCAAGATGAGAAGTTATGTCCTTTTATAGCCGAGGGTAATAGGTTTTTATCATATTCTTTGGCTTCTCCAACTCTTATATAGTTGTAAACTTCCCGAAATGGGATTATTTTTAAACAAACACTTGGTTTTCAAAAACTATTTTCAAACCAATTTTGAACTTTTAAAACCCCGGAGTTGCGAAGTTTTAACTTCTGTATAAAAATCTTTCAAAATAAAGGTTTTTAAACCCGGGCCAAAACCCCAATTTTATGAAGCAGCTGAAACGAGCAGGTAAAGCCTGATAAAAAAGCAGCCCCAGAATAGGTCAAAAAGCAAAAGTTTAGCCCAACCAAATTAAAATAGGGCCGAAAAGTAAAAGGAACATCCAGGCCAGAAGTAGACTTCAGCTCTGGAATATGAAATACGAAGCCAAAGCACCGATAAAGCTGTCAGAAATGAAACCCCAAGCCTAGAAAATAAAAAATCAGATGAAATAGAGTCTAGAAGGTGAGAAGATGGTCAGACAAGAAGATTAGAAAAAACCCAGCCAAAACGGAGCACTAAGGAAGCTAGGGCCCGTTCAAAACCGCCCATCTCAAAACATAAAGAAGGACTAAAGAAATGAGATTTTGGATTGTATTTGGACACAAATAGTATTTGGATCCAAGACCCACCCCCTGGCCTATAAATAAGACCAAGGGGGGTGAAATGGGTTCGCGTGAATTTGCTTGGGAGCCTTGGGAAGAGAGAGAGAGAGTGAGTGCAAAAGTCAACTTTGGTGTGCTTTAGACATGTGGGCTCAATCAAGGGTGAGGTGGGTTCAAGCCTTGTGGACCTAGACCTAGCTTGGGGCTGCAACAACACGACTACAAATGGCATGGATATAGGTTGCAACCTTGGCCACACAAGATGGACCGGCTCCAAGAGGTAAGTCCCTAAACCTAACCCACTTGACCTAACCGACCTAACCTACATACCGACTAAACCTAGCCCTAACCTGGCCACTACCTAACCCACCTTGTCCTAGGTTAACCCATCCCCACACACCCAGCCACCAAACAAGAACCGAGTGCACTTGGCACTCGGTCTGCACCCATTCGGCCAAGGCCCTTGGTTGACCTGCACCCCACCAAACCTAGCCACTACCTGCACCCTCTTGGCTGACTTGAACCCCACCTAAACCTAACCAAACCACCCTACCAACCGACTCCACCTAACTAGCCACAAACTGCCCTAAACAGACACCACCGACCTCACCTAAAACCCTAACTAGCCCTAAACCGACACCATCCTAGGACACACCTAACCAACCCACAACCAACCCCACAAGACGCCCTACCAAGCCTCACTCGACTCACCCGCAACACCCAAACCGAGTGCACTTGGCACTCAGTCTGCCCCCAACCACGCACCCCACGGCCTACCTTTCGCTACCCCTCTCGAGCTACCCCATCTCACCCCTCTTAACCCTAACTAAGCTAGGTGCCGGTTGCACCTAGCTCATCCCTTGAACCTTATAAACCGAGTGCACTTGACACTCGGTCATCACCCCAGCTACGCCCTATGGCCTGTGCCCCAGTTGCGCCCCACCTAACCGCGCCCCCCCCCCCCCCCCCCCCCCACGGCCTGCGCCCCTGTTGGCCTGCCCTTAGGCTAACTTGAACCCTAGTCTGTCCTTGCTGGCCCACACCCGATCTAGGCCTGTCCCAAACACCCTAACTAAAACTTGACCCAAAACACCACCTGGTCAGCCCCTGTTGCTGGCCTATCTCCTGTCCAAAACCGAGCCCTTGACTCGACCCCAAAATCAGGCCAAGACCTCACTCGGCCTACCCCTTTCGCCACCCTAGGACCTACTTTAGTTCAAGCCACCATTGACTCGACCTACCCCCTCTAAACCTAACTAAGCTAGGTGTTGGTTGCACCTAGCTCATTCCATCTTCCTAAACCAAAACCTAGACCTAGCTAGGACTCGACCAACCATATCCTAAACCTAACCAAGACACCTTGGCCGAACCCAGCCAATACCAAGCCCGCTCCCACTTGGCTACACCCAAGTGGACCCACACCCAAGCCACACCTTGGAACCCCCTTGAAGGGACTTACCTCGTGGCTGCAACGAAGGATGGACCCGAGTGACTCGAGAGGCAAAACCGAATACTTGTAAGTGCTATTTACATTCGGTTTTACATTACTCGTTTAAATTCAATTCAATTCGGAACGGGGTTGTAATAATGGAACAAAGTCTCCCCCCGAGATGTAATATTTGTGTATGATACACAACCACACACGTGCACTTGAGCCTTCTCGCTCTTAACTACACACAAAGGACATCCACATGTACTTGAGCCTTTCCGCTCTTATATTGCACACACATTGAGCCTTTCCGCTCTTAAGCTAAACGTATATACTTCAATTTGGGTATTTACTTTAGTGAAAGTTGTGTGAGTTGCAATTAATTTCGGGTGGATTTAATTTCAAGTCGTGTGAGTTGCAATTTCAATTTCACACAAGAACACCCACTACCACTCGAGCCTTTTCGCTCTTCACACTCACACACATTGAACCTTTGCGCTCTTAAGCTAAACATATATACTTCAATTTGGGTATTTACTTTAGTGAAAGTTGTGTGAGTTGCAATTAATTTCAGGTGGATTTATTTTAAGTTGTGTGAGTTGTCATTTAAATTTCACACGAGAAGAACACCCACTACCACTCGAGCTTTTCCGCTCTTCACACTCACACACATTGAGCCTTTTCGCTCTTAAGATAAAACATATTTATATATTTTCAAGTCGTGTGAGTTTACATTAGTGGAAGTCGAGTTGCATTTCCCTTTGTGTGGATTTACATTTAAGTTGCGTGAGTTGCTTTACATTTCGGGTATTTACATTAGTGAAAGCTGTGTGAGTTGCACTTTCATTTCGGGTATTTACATTAGTGAAAGCAGTGTGAGTTGTACTTTCAATTCGAGCCTAGCTCACATCATCGCTTTCAAAAACCTAAAAAGGTTTTTTGCATCCTTGCATTTGCTCGCTTTCAAAAGCCCCCGAATCCTCGCTCAAACCACATTGAAAATAGGCCATATATTCACACACATATCTTGCCTAATAGATAAAACTCAAAGACTTAGGGTCATCCAAAAGTTGTAATAAAAATTGCAAAGAAGGCATACATCGAATTCGTAAAACACCGATCTTTCGAAGTTTTGTATTTGAAAAATCGAAGTTTCTAAGCGTTTAAACTAACCCTTGAGCGTCGGTTCAAGAAGGTTTAAGCGAAAAGATCCCGCTTTCCCACAATCGCCAAAGAAGTCATAATATTTACAAAAACCTTCGCTAGTTTGAGTAAGCTAGTTGGCACGCTCGCAGAAATGACTTATACACGAAAATGTTTATTTCTAGTCTCATAAACCGGGAGTAAAAATTTTCATGCTTAGAATAGTTGTTAGTAATTCATGTTCCTAAAGAGGACTCCATATTTAAAATGGCAACAAGACTCCAAGAGACTAAACACAGATTCAAAAGATGGAATAATCTAAGGGTGCGAGGCATTGACAAACAGATTGAAGAATGTACTCATACAATCTCGTCCTTAGATGATCGCATTGATAAGGGTGAGATTGACCCTAAGAGGAGGAGCACAAAATTAAATGAGGTCAAATGAATTATGTTACAAAAGAATGACCATTCTCATAAACCTTATCTGGTAACGGCTGGACTGGTCATCCAGTCCGTTACCAGAGATAGGGTTACAGGATAGAGTTGTATGTAACTGTCGGATGGTTACCGGATTTCACAATAACCGTCTGAATTCTAGCTGCTCATAAGAGGGAAACCCAGCGTGCAAGTCAAGAGACTATGAGCAGTGCATGATATAGAAAAAAAAGGAAAGAATAGAAAGAAAAAGTTACAAACAAGTCTCCTTATAGTAAACCGCTGTGAGGAAACCTCGACCAAAAAGGCAACCTCCATTTTCGCTGCTGCAAAGAACCATCTGCAATCGGGTCTTCATCAACAGAAATCGGGCCCTCATCGACTGGGATAGAGTCTTCACTGGTATCAGAGCCTAACAAACCCTGTAGAAAAAAAAAGAGGAGGAAATTAGAGAAATAGGAGGAGAAGGTAAGCAACTGTTTTTAAAATATATATATAGAGAGAACGAGACAGGAAAGGGACAGAGAAGAGAAAGAGAGAAGCCAACAGTAAGGCGACGGCCATATATGAGGCCAAAGCAAGGCGACAGGCAAATCTGAGGCGAGAGAAAGGCGGCGGCCACAACTAAGGTCAGAGCAAGGCGAAGGCCAGGCCAACAGCCGAATCAAGGCGACGGCCAAAACTAAGAACAAACCAAGGTGAAGGCCAGGCCATCGGCCGAAGCAAGGAGACGGCCTGCCTGAACCTTAATCAAAGCCGAAACAGGGCGGAAAGGGCCAGCCAATGCATAACAAGTTCGGCTAGAGCACCGGCTATCGACAATCGGAGCTCCTTCTCTTTCGGATCTCCCTTCCTCCCTCTCTCTCTCCCCTTCTCTCTCTCACCTATTTCGTGTACACTCTCTCTCTCCTCAATTAATATTGAATAAAAAAAATTGCCATCGATTTTAGAAAACCGCGGGCTGAAACCGCTTCGGGCAACAGACTAAAAAGTCTATTCTGCCCCGGCCGGTTTTACTTATTTACAATTCTGCTACTACACAAATTTATGGAATTGTCCAAATATTTTTGGGTAAAAAGACTATTTTGCATTTACTGTGCAAAAAGTTTGTTTTACTCTCTACCGGTTTGTGAAAATTATAAAATACCAGTATATCATTTTACCTTTATACCCTTCCCGATTGAGATAATTTCAATTCCACCATTTAGTCAAAAGACAGGTTTGCCCCTATACTTTTGAAGTAATTACAGATTCGGTCTGAAGGTTAAAATTACATTTTTAACCCCGATTAGTCACGAATTTTACAAAAATACCAAAGAGTAATTTTACAAGTTTGTCCTTAGGCTTTTTCAAAAATTACAAAAAGGACAAATAGATAAAATTATGGATTTGCCCTTAGTGTTATTTAAGCGGTACAAAGGCAGAAATTCTTCAGAAAAATTTTAAATTTGTCCCAAAGAGCTCATGAAATTATCGTTGGTCTACTTGTTTGATATTATGCATCATTCTAACATGATTCCTACTATGTGTGCTCTTTGTTTTGTATTTCTCTTCTTTTTAGACCGTTTAATTGTTACTATTGCCAAACACATAAAAATGAGCTCTAAGATATGTATGTCTAAGTTGTTAAAAACTGAGAAGTTGAACGGTCTTAACTTGCAAACTTAAAAGAGGAGAATCCCACTAGCTCTAACACTTGAAGGTGTTCAGTATGTGTTAAAGAAACAATGCGTCCACCATCCCTAGACGCAAATGAGCAACAAGTAGAAATGTACAAAACATTTCTAAAGGATGATACTATAGCAAGGACAATCATCTTAACCTACATGGAGGATGACTTGATTAGGGTCTTTGAAGAATACGAGACCGCTAAAGAGTTGTTTGACTCAATAACAGCTAAGTATGATACGACTGTAAAATTGCATGTGCAGTTGTTACTAAATAATATAACTCTCTCAGAATGAAAGAAGGAGATAATGTAGTAGAGCATGTAAACCACATGATGGTAATGGCTAGAGACTTAGCCGTAGCAAAATCAGTTATCTCAGAACTGATGTAGATATCAACCATACTAAATAGTCTATCCCCATCATTGAACATGGTCACCACTGCCCCTAAGATTAGGGCCTGAGATTAACCTTTTAAAGTTACTCCTAAAACTAGCAATAGAACAAGAACACATACTCAAAAACAAGAAAGAAAATTTGCTAGTGATACAAGATGAGATAGTTGTAGACATGAAAATTTTCATTCAAAAGTTTATGAGAAAAACTTGAAATAAAAGTTTCCACACCTACGCTTGCGCGAGCGTGCCAACTAGTTCAAAACTAGCAAATATTTTGAAAACTTTAGACTCATAAGCGATTGTAGGCAAGCGGGATCTTTTCACTCAATCCTTCTTGAACCGATGCTCAAGGATCGGTATTAAGCACTTAGAAATTTCAATTTGACAGCAAATGAAACTCCACTCTACGTGAACAAGTGTTTTTGAAAGAGTTCTGAGCTTGTGCACTTTGATTCAATACTTGAAATGTGCAAGTTGCTGAGAAATAGAAAATTCTGTTTTTAAAACTTGTTTCTAAAGGAGATTTGAATACGTTAAAGGTCTTCAAAAATCTTTCAAATTTTACTAGCAAGCCGATAGTATGGAGAGCCTTTAGCCTTTAACAAATCCAAATTCGGAGCAATATTAAATCAGAATTAAATTATTGAATCAGACTAACTTACTAACTCGGAACAGTCCTGTTTTAGAAATACAAAGACTCAAAGATGAGCCTATATCTCCCTCCTTAGAACTCCAATTTTGATGATTTTGATATTTCTGGAAAGCTATGGATGTTAGCTTTCCAATGCATCAAAAATAAGATTGATTGAACTCATATGGATAGAGATATGAAACTTTTACCCAATCTCTGTTTCAGGAAATCCAACTGTGTAATAGAAGTACAGAAACTAAGCCGATTTTTATCCAATTTTATTACGTGGCTGGGCGGCCCTAAAAATCTTGCCAATTTTATTTAGAGTGATTCAAGGTATGCGGAGTAAGTGTGCCTAATTTCAAACTAATCGCAGCAAGCATCATAGAATTAAAAATATAGGAACAGACAGATGCAGAGATGCTGAAATCATGTTTTGTGTGTTTATGAGTATAATAATGCAAACTCACACGAATTTAAAGTGCAACAACCCTTAAATCCTCAAAGCAAATTACTGGAATATAAATTAATTGAAAGTACTTTATAGCTTAAGCATAGAGGGGATTAGAAGTATATGATGATTATAGAGTATATTGGGGAAGAAATATAATCAAACACAGAGTGTGTGTGTGCAATAGTGAAAATTCTGTAAATGTAAATGAAAGCATCAAATCTAATCACTATTACAATGTGGGAGGAGATGAAACTCTATTATTACAACCCCATTTAATTGAATTGGAATGAAGAAGATGCATTGAAATTAAATCAAAATGTACTTACACGAGTTGCCACAATAACCGGATATTCAAGAATGAATTTCGGCCCCCTTTGGTTCCTTCTTCTTCACCCAAACTCCTTAGTACACCTACCTACCCTCTTCTTTTCCCAACTTAGAAGTGGGCGTTCCTCCTTGCTGGAAAGTCCTGCACCTAGCTCTTATACCCTTCCCTTTTAGGCAGCCTTTCCTTCACTCTTCTCAAGATAAGATCTCACGCCCCCCCTTGGCCCTTTTTATAGGCCAAGGGGGCTGGTTCTAGGAGACTCCATGGGGCGGGTTTTGAAGCAACTCCTTAGGGCTCCTTGATCCATTTAGCCCCATGTGCAAGTGGTCTCCTTTGTGGATGTGGACGAGCCCTATGTAGGCTAGTCTTGGTGTAGCTGGCTCGGGCCTTAGCTTGACCTCTTAGTCATGTACCGATTCACCAAGTTGTGGTCGGGTATGCCTAGATAGGCCTCTCCATTTTCGTAAGTTCGTCCATTTTTGTATTTAATTCTTGAATGACTCATCTCCCACTTTGATGTAGATCATCTCCTTAATTCATCATGGTTTTGGGCTTGATTTGATAGTGATTGTTGGTTTCGTGTTTGACCAAGCTCGGTTTTGCTTGGTTCCTTCATGGCTTGGTCTTGGGTAGATGGATTACTTCCAATGTATGGCTGGTCCTTAAACCACTTACATCCCGTGTGTGTGACCTTGGTGGAGTAGGCCTTGGCATGCATCTTCCCTTTGGTGTTTTGGTCTGCATTTGGCCGAATCAATTCCATCTTCGGTTCTTGGCTTGAACTTGAAAACTCAACATCATGTCCTGTGTGCTTCATCCGGGCTAGGCATAGGACTTGACCCTTGTTCCATGTTGAGAGATGCATGATGAATTTGCCTTCCTTCATATGATGGCATTTGGGTTGGGTTGGTCTTGGTTTTGAAAATGGATTTTAGTTCAAAACATAGGCTTGATTAAAACTTGTAATTTTTGAAACTTCAAACAAATTCGTATTTCATGTTTTGAACTTTGAAACAATCTTTGGCTTTAAAGTTTGATAAACCTTTTTGAGATATTTCGAAAATATTTTTATTTTTCGGTTGTTTACAGATGCCCCTCTTTGACATTAATCCAATTATATTTGGATAATGTTAAAGAAGAAAACAACCATCCAAGTTCCTAAACAAACCTTTCTCCATTAGGATAAGTGATATGAGTGATATGCACATGATGATTCTTTTAGGGACCCTAAACATACACTGATCGAACTTGGGAGGCTCATGAAGGCCGGCTGCCCCAAGTGAGTATGGCCTTATGTTGCTTGATGTTCAGGGTTTTCAAAGTTTTTAAAAGGAAAGAGGAAATCCTTTTAGCTTCAATCACAAGGATTTTCAGCTTTTGTGTTTCCCTTTACTTGAGTCATAATACCTACTACTTGATAGAGGTTTTATATGAAAACTCAAAAAACATTGTAAAATTTTCCTACCTACACGATAAAGTCTAATTCTCAAACAAAATAAGATTCAAATAAGTAAATCCTATTTCTACTTTAGGATTTTCCTAGACAAACCTTTCTCCATTGGGATAATTCATAGGGATAGGGAAAGAATTACCATGGTCCCTTCTGAAGCGTCCCGTGGTTTAAGACCAAGAGGTGGAAAATTTGCTCTTTTTGAGCTTTTGGCAATTTTTCTCTTCTTTCATAGAGGGCCTCCTATTTTCTTTTAGAGGATTTTTCTTTTGTTTCCTCTCTTTTCTTTCTTCAATCAAATGATTCTTTTGCTTTGAAGACAAATTTCGGAGGGATTTTCATATCCTCTTTTTCTATTTTTGCCAAATTTTTCTTTTTGGGAAGGAAAAGTGAAATTGGGAGAGACTTATCCCAATGGTTTACTCGATTCATCTAAGATCACCCTATTTCGAAATAGCATATACTACTTGAAAATATTTTGCTATTTTGAATAAGACTCGACTTTGTAAGATGGAAATTTTGAAATGTAACTCATAAATTTTGAAAACTCTACTTTTCATAAGGCCTTAATTCTCTTGTTTGGGATCACACGACCCACCTTGATCCTTGTTCAAAAAGTTCAAAGGAGATCCCATTTAAAACATTTTCGAAAAGGTTAGACCTTATACATGATATATTTTCAAATATTGAGCATTTATAGGGTCTACTAAGTTCCTACCCTCAACATCAATTAACTAATAGGCATTGTTAGTGGTGGTTCCACGTACAACATAAGGACTATCCCACTTGGGCTGCCACTTTCCAAGGGGTGAGGGCCTCGGTGGTGAATGGTTTTGAGCACTAGATCTCTCACTTTGAAGTGGCGAGCTTTCACGTGCTTATCATAATGTCGGGCTATCCTTTGCCTATATGCATGTGCATAATCCATTGCAAGGAGTCTTTTTTCATCTAACAAGTCAAGTTCGATCATTCTAGTATGCTTTAAGGTTTCTAAGGGAATGTCTAATGCAAGTGATGTATGGAATGAATGAAGCTTGGTATGAATGGAGAGTATGGCATTCATGCCATAGACTAACTCGAATGGGGTGGCATTTGTAGGGGTCGTATGGAAGTTCTATAAGCCCACAAGGCTTCATCGAGCTTCTCATGCCATGTCCTACCTTTTTTATGGTTTTTTCAATGATGCTTATGAGAGTTTTGTTTGTGGCTTCGGCTTGGCCGTTGCCTTGAGGGTAGTATGGCGATGAGAAGTGTTGAGTCATGCCATATGTAACACACAACTTTTTCATCTTCTCATTCTTGCATGGGATACCATTATCGGACACTAGGTCTCTTGGAACTCCAAATCGAGCCAAGATATTTTTCTTAATGAATGCCACTACATGTTGTCCTTGGACATTAGCCAAGGATGTAACTTCAACCCATTTAGAAAAATATTCGGTGGCTGCTAGGATGAACCTATGTCCATTGGATGCATTGGGGGATATGGGTCCTACGATATCAAATGCCCACATGGCAAAAGGCCATGGGCTTATGATGAAATGTAAAGTGGACAATGGGGTATGAAGGATATGCCCATGTATTTGACATTGATGACATTTTCTAACATGATCGTGACAATCTTGTCTCAAGGTGGACCAAAAATACCCGTCTCTAAGTATCTTCATGGCCATCATATTTGCATTAACATGGCCTCCACACTCTCCATCGTGGAACTCATGCATTATGGTCCTAGCCTCTTCAAGGTCCACACATCGCAACAAGATGCCCGTAAAACTTTTCTTGTAAAGCACCCCTCCCAAAATTACATAAAGGGTTGAAATTTTCCTAATGAAAGCTTGATCTTTTGAAGAAACATATTCGGGAAATCCTCCATTTTCTAAAAAGTTTTTGATGTCATAAAACCAAGGCTTGTCATTTGAATTTTAGTCATTTTGGCAAATCTCTAACTCGTGTGTGGATGGAATGGGTGAGTGCCATATCTCTAGGGATCGGGTTCCCAAGATGGGATCGACCCTTAAAGCATATCCTAAGGAGGAGAGGGCATCCGCTATGGTGTTGTCCTCTCTTCCTATGTGAGTGAGTGTGCATGACTTAAAGAATCGACCAACTTGGTGGCCAACTCATGGTATGGAACGACTTTTTCATTTTTGATTTGCCAAACTTTTAAAACTTGGTTCACAACCAGTAAGGAGTCTCCAAAGACTTCAATGCATGATGCCCCTAGATTTTTCAAAACTTTTAGGCCTTGTATGAGAGCCTCATATTCAGCCACATTATTTGAAGACTCAAAATCTAGACGAATTGCAATGGGATCTCTCACTTTTCAGGGGATATGAGAATGACTCCAACACCTGCCCCTTGTTGGTTACGTGCCCCATCAAAGTACATTTTTTATACTTGGTTTTCATTAAAAAGGTTTGCTAAAACATGGTTTTGAAAATCGTTTGCAAATATGCCTTCATCGGGCATCTCATCAAGTATGGGATATGTTTCTTCCAAGAGGAGTTTGACCACATGATCGGCTAGGGCCTACCCCTTAATGGAGGTTTGGTGGTGATATTTTAAGTCATACTCCATTAAGAGGAGTTGCCATTTACCAAGCCTGCCCGTTAGGATAGGTTTTTCAAACAAATGCTTGATCGGATCAAGTTTAGACACTATCCATATCTCATGATCTAGGAAATAATGTCTAAACTTTTGACAAGCCCACACTAATGCTAAGCACGTTTTCTCCATGGATGGATAATTTCTTTCATATACCAATAAAGTTTTCGAAATATAGTAAATGGCATACTCCTTATGGCTATCATCCTCATATTGAGTTAACAAAGCACCCAATGCATTCGTATGTATGGAAATGTAAAGTAGTAGAGGTTTTCCTTGCTTTGGAGGTTTCAAAATTGGAGGATTCACCAAATAAGTTTTCAATCTTTCGAAAGCTTTTTGAGGGTTTAGTTTTACTTTGTAAAGCCTAAGTCTTTCGAAAACTTTTTGCAAAAACTCAATGTGAGTATATCGGGTTTTTTATTTCACCAAAAGATCATCCACATATACTTCCAAGAGCTCATGGATTTGATCATGAAAGATAGTAGTCATAGCTCTTTGGTATGTGGCACCGGCATTTTTCAAACCAAATGGCATAACCGTGTAACAGCATGTGCCCCAAGGTATAGTAAAAGCAGTTTTTGCTTGATTTTTTGGTGTATAACCCGAATAGCCATCCATAAAAGAAAACATTTCATGATTTGCAGTACTATCCACTATCAAATCAATGTTTGGTAAAGGAAAATTATCTTTAGGCTTGGGAAGAGCTCCTTAGGATCAACAGGTCAGCCAGAAAAGAGCAGCTATGATGCTTTATCTCATGATAAACAAACAAGTGGTCTGCTTACAAAGGGCCTGGTTTCTCTTGCCAATGAATATAGAAGCTTGTCCATTGAATGTCTCAAGGTGTTGCGCCTGGAGATGCAGTTGGAGACAATTTTCCACTTTCAGGTTTGGTTCCTACCCCCTCATTTTTATTGTTTATTCTTTCATTTACCAAATGTTCTTTGTACGTTACATTCTTCACACCTCTTGTTTTACTTGACCAAGTCTTTTCCTATCAGGAAATGAGAAGCAGGAAATACTTAGAGGATCAAGATGCGGAAGAGCCAGATGATTTCATCATATCCTTAACTGCCCAGGTTTGAAAATAATTTTTTATTTTAACTTCCAGGGATCATGACAATTTCATAATATATGTTTGTTCCTTCTCTCTCTCTAGATATGTGTGTGTTTGTGCATTTGTGTCTGCATGTTCATGTGTGTTGTGTGTGTAAATTAAATATGTACCTATGTATATATGTTGGATTAAATAAGATAATAGTTTCATAGGTTGTTTAATGTCAAAGAGCACCTACAACTTTTTTTCCCAGGACCAAACATGAGATCCTGTTGCCCGATAATGATTTAGTGTGCTTTGTTGGCAAAGAGGGTGTGAAGAAACGTAATTTGATGTAATAGATTAAGAATTGGTTAACAATTGCATATCAATTATGCCAGAATTTGGTGTATCCATGCTTGCTAGAGTTAAGCAAGGTCATGGTTCAAGGGACTAGCTGCAACTTATGGGGAATTGTTGATGGCCATCTCTAAGGATCATTTATGAAGATAATGGTAATTGAAGCCATCCATATGGAGTGCAATCGTTCTATACCATTTGCAATTCTAAGCCTCAGTAGTTCTCAATATTTAATGAAAAACTTACTATTGTTTGGGTATTCTTTAGTAGACAGTTGTGGTAAATATGAAATACAGATCACATCCTTGGTTAATTGAGGAAGTGATTTTTTGAACTAAAACGATTCAATTGGAAGAGAAATCACTGGTATATGCAAGAATAACTTCAAACTGTGATTTCTCTTGAAAAGAAATTTTTAAACTTTAATAGTGCATTAGTGCTGCTTGTCCAAAGTCAACCGTAATGTAAACATTTTAATGCTTTTAAAAAGAAAAATATCCGCTCACTTTAGAATTAGTGAGATGGACTCAGCGAGGTTTGCCATGACATGCCAGTGTCCAGCAAATTTATTTGGCTACATAAAGATAATTCTGATAGAACATTGCAACTGACCATCTGATCTGCCCTGTGTTTATCTCTATAATAACAAAAATGTGAAATAATCACCATTTGTTGCTCTTTCAGACTCTGGTTGGTCACGGTAAGATATTCCTAAAATTATATGTCCATCCTTACAACCACTATATCATTGACCCAGATTGTCAGAAAATCTGATGATAGAAACAACATGACATAAGGGGTGCTCCTTTCTTTTCTCTTCAATTGGGTTTTATTTTTCACAGTAGAGTGACTAATTTTGGAAATCTGCATGCTGCATGAATGCTACCTCCTGAAATTTTTCAGGGAGTATTCTTTGTCAACTATAATGCCAAAATAACTGTTAAACAACCGCTTTACACAAGGCAACATAAATTTTATAGGGAGATGGTAGACTAGCCCTCGCTTTTGTTTAACTTCACAAAAGTGGTTGTATACTTGCCCTATACTATCAGATTTAGTATGCATTTCAGCAGCAAAGCCCTAAATTTCCCTATGCCTAGCGAAGTAAAAAATGTATTAGTTTAACAAGTAGCATGTACTTAGATGAAGATCTAATTTTTTGTGACATCTTGTTTGTGAATCTCAATTTTTCTGGTCAATTATTTTTCATATGGAAATGAACTATATGTTTTTTATATGAATTGCAATAGATTACCCGGAGGGACGAGGAAATTGCACCGTTTGTTTCAGAACTAAAGAGAAGCTATATATTTGGTGGTATATGCTATGTTGCAGCCAACATGTCGATCAAGGTTCTCTCTCTCTCTAACTGTGTCAGATTCTAAGTTTTGTCTCAAGAGTATTCAAAGAAAAGTTCCACCTTTTTGCTTAGGCTCTAGCAGAGATGAAGTCCATCAACGTGTTCGGTGTGCAACAGATATGCCGGAACTCCATTGCACTGGAGCAGGTATTATTTTTTGATTGGATCCTTTTTCTTCGCAACTAATAAACTTCATTACTTATCCTTCTACCTAATGGGGATTTGGATGAATTCTAGTGCTTAATGCAATTCCCATTGTCATCTCTTTTTTAAGTTTCTTCATTGTTACGTGGTGATTTCCAATTTTTCTCTATTCTCTAGTACTTCTTGTCTAATTACGTTAGTCCATATCAATCACAATAACTAATTGAAAAAGTTGATTCAATGTTATAGTTGTGAACTTTTAATAGAAGTTGGTTGAAGATATGAGAACCTCATTTTTAACTATACACACTTTTTTTTTTACATGCGCGTTTGTATATATACATATATATGTATATGTAAGTATATATGCATGCACATGTATATATATAGAGAGAGAGAGAGATCTTTGACAGTGTGTTCATGCTTTTCCATTACTTTTTAAGGGCTTGAGCATAATATAGATGCCTATTTTATTTTATAAAATACCTTTTTGAATTTTTAATCACACCCTTGCTAAAAAAAGTAATGGAGAGACATGACTGTACATGTAAATGGTGTGCACAACTGGTTGATATATATATACACACTTAATATCAGGATTGAAGCTGCAATGCAACTTAATGTTTGGACTTGGTAACTCATTTGGGTTACTCGATGGATCATGTATACTAGTAAAATTAACTGAAAATATAGAAAATACATCTGTCAAGAAGGTTGGTCGTGCTCTTGGACATGCTATCGTGAATTTAAGGGTTATTGTAGCACTGTAAGATTATTAGTGCATGTGAGACATCCTGGGTCTACAGGCCCTGTCAATAGTCATCCTTGCATTTACATCTCCCAAGAAGGTTGGTTGTGCTCTTGGACATGCTATAGTCAATTTGACGGTTACTGTAGCGCCGTAAATTATCAGTGCATGTGTCGTCCTGGGTCTACAGGCCCTGCCAATAGTCAACCTTGCATTGACTCCATACATATGTGGCAAATCAGCCCAAGCCGTCAGATGTTAAAAGTTTCCAAACGGATGCATCTTTCTTTTCCAAATACGCAAAACTCATTAAAAACCCAAAGAAATTATGTCGGTCTCTATGGAACAAAATTATAGTTCATATCCAACAATTTTAAATAATTACACACGATACAACCTTTTCTATTCCAAGCCTGAGTTTGTTTCAGTCTATTATCTTTTCAGTAGTCATCTTCCGAGAACCAATTGTTAGTTTGTTTCCAATTATGTACAGCGAAACAGGGTGAGTGAATTGAGCTAACACAACATGTGGACATACAAGACCCAATAGGATAAGACTAAGGACATGCACCCAGTAAACAAATACATGATCATAATAATTAAAATGCGAGATACATATGCAACTCTATCTGTTAAATGAGTTCAGATATGTACATGACCGAATCCATATCACATGCATATACGTACACCCTTAAATTCAAGTCCATATGTGGATGGACTTGTTACAATTGTTGTAAATATCGAATGGTACCATATAGTATGATATGATATTAACATATATTGCTACTTACAGCCTATGTTATCATTAGCGGGTTGTTAGCGGTTGACCGTGATATAACAGCCATGGGGATATAGCGGATTTAGCAGTACACTTTTATTTATGATTAATTTAATCATGAAACACATATAAAAAGATATTGAATCATATAATACTCTAGTCTATCTTAAAGGGCAAGATCTATATTTCAAATCACCATATCACCTTCATTTTAGCGGTAAACAAGAACAATATAGTATTTTCTGTCCAATCAAAACCCTATACTTCAAACCACATTCAAATTTGGGTTCAAACCACTGTTGTATGACCCGTATCGTATCGCATATCGTTGGGCTCCATGATACGGGCGTATCGTATCGTATCGTACTTTAATATTAAAAAATAAAAAATCTGAAAAAAATCTCAAAAAAATCAGGATCATCAACTAAAATAATCTTCTTCTCCTTACTGAAGATCCTCATCACTACCTTCTGCTTCAAAATCAAAATCTTCATCTCGTTGATAATGTTGTTGTGCTCCTCGAAATTAATCAATGCAATATCTTCTTAAGTTAAGAGGACATTTTCTTCGCTATCTTGTATAATTCAATCTTCTAATATATCAAAATTATCCAAACTTATTGGATCAAATTGACTTTCTTCTCGATTTACCTTTTTTATTTGCCTATAAGAAAGAAAGATAAGTAATTAGTAAACAACATTAACAATTGAAGTCAAACAATATCTTGAATTGAATATTTAAGTACTAACTAATAGAAGATTACCTTTCGCGAAGCCGCATGTTACAACGAATAAAAACTAAGTCATTCAGTCGCTTATGTTCCAATCTGTTGCGCTTTTTTGTATGGATGTGTTCAAAGACACTCCAATTCCTTTCACAACCCGTTGCACTATAGGTTTGACTCATAACACTTACTGCAAAATCTCTAAGGTTTGGGCAATCACTTCCAAACCTATTCCACCAAACATGTGTAGAAAAATACAAACATTACTGACTTAATCCACAATAATATAAGATTTAAGAAACTTAAATACAAAGATAAATAATTTACCTAGGCGCATATTAGTGCGGTTGCGAATTATTACAAGCAAAACCATCAATTGAAGAGCATTATCATAGATCTCCATCTCTCGATGTATAACATCTGCCCTACTCTCATCAGGGACTAATCTATCTATACAATCAATGATGCCTCGATTAACCTCACCATCACTTTTGAATCTGTCATTGCTTGAAAATGAAAACTGTTTGCTGCATTAAATGGAATGCATGCATCATAAAACCATCTCTCTACTGTAAGGTCTACCTGATCATGCAATTGTTCTGAAACCATAGCAGCACGAATTCCAAGTTGAGCACCAAGTGTAGTGGTGGGAGAAAAAAATGAATGTATGCTAGAAGTAGCTCTTTCTCTACTCCTTCCACCATCTCTAAAGTCTTCAACAACCCTCTTTCTCCTGCTAGGTGCTCGTGAACTGTGACTACCAATCTTTGTTCTAGCATCTAAAGGCAAATTATCAGTTAATCCAATAGCATCATCATCTTCTTCAAACATCTCTAAATCATCCTTTTGTTGTCTCCTCTCTTGTATACTCTCAATTATCTGAAAACATTGTCATTTAATGCCTTATGGTAAACTTCTAACTCTGCCTATGAAAGGAGCAACTTCTTTCCTAGTCCCTATTAAGTGGTGTTTAAACCTTAAAATTCCACCACTAACCAGCCTCTCACAAAATAAGCATCTTATCTTCAATCTGTAACCCTCAACTGGTGTACCCCACTGTCATGCTAGATCATCAGACCGAGAATAGGAGTCTCTAATACCCCTTCCTGTCATCTCAATTAAGCACTTTAATTCAATAAAAAACCTGAAAATAAAAGTACTTCGTAAATCCTTAATTTTCATATAACACTCAAATAGAGTGTCTCCCACTTCATGAATGCAATAAAAATTATATCCACACACTTAATAACTTCATATTTTGTCATTCAAAAAAAGAAAATTATAAATAACACAAAAAAACAATAAATATAAAGAAAAAAAATTTAAAAAAATACTAAAAATATACCAAAATCCGAGTTAAGAGGCTTGCACGGACACCGTAGAGGTCGTTTTTAGAGCCTTAAACACCAAGAAGGGGAATAACCACCGAAAAAAGGCTTAGGGAGCTCTGAAGAAACCAAGAAAACCCGCAGAAACGCGGGTTTTCGTTCTACCAAAGACCCTTAATAAGGGTCCCTCGCCGTATCAAGTAAAGAGCATTATCATAGATCTCCATCTCTCGATGTATAACATTTACTCTACTCTCATCAAGCACTAATTTGTCTATACAATCAATTATGTCTCGATTAACCTCACCGTCCCTTTTAAAGCTTGCTAAGTACCTGAATGTTGGGTTTAGGTAATATGTTGCTGCATGAATAGGCTGATGCAATTGTTTATTCTATCTATTATCTATAATATTTCACACGGGTACATAATATTTTTTCTTCCATTAAAATTATTTCTAATAGCTTCTTTTACCCTATTCATGGCTTTATAAAGGTCACCCAAAGATGATTTTTTCTCGCTATCAACCAATCTCAAAACCTTCACTAAATGACATATAAGTCTAACACATGCATTCCAAAATGTACTCCTAAAGACTGTCTATGAAATCTCATTCAACTTACTATTTCTTCTATTTTGAGGCAACTCTACAAAATTATTGTCACTCATCTGAAGACTACATTATCTTTAAGGCTTTCTTCTGTCTCTCAATGTTCTGTACAGATAATAAATTAGTTGCAAACCGAGTTACAACCATACGAAGAAGTTGTGCACCTTCTGTATATCTCCTTATCATACACAATACAATGGTATGATTATAGATAAATTTGGTGATATCTTGACAACACTCAGTTGCTACCTTTGTCTCATCCATCTCACCAATATCCTCAAGGATGAGAACTAAACAATGAGCCGCGTATGGTATCAAATAGAAAGTCCCATAAGTATCTGCTAACACTTTCCCAACTACTTTATAGTTAGTTACATTATCTGTAGTGAATTGGACTACATTCTCTAGCCCAACCTTGCATATCACCTTATCAAACTCTTGCCTTAGGATTCGGCAGTATGCCTCTCCTCTTACATGTCTAGAGATCTCAAAAACATAAGTTTTTTAGGACAGTAGAGAAGAAAGTTTAACAAAGTTCTTCCTCGCCTATCTATCCATCTATCTGTCATGAATGATGGTCTTATCTAATAACTTTTCTCTCAACTTTTGATAAGAGGGCATCTTGTATCCTTAACTAATATTAGCAATTGCATCTGTCATTGATTGGAAATGAAAATTGTTTGCTACATTAAATAAAATACATGCATCATAAAACCATCGACCCACTACAAGGTTTGAATGATCATGCAGTTATTTTGAATTTATAGCAGCACGAATTCCTTTTCGACCATATGAAGGAATACTATCAGTCAATCTAATAGTAACATCATCTTCTCCTCAAACATCTCTAAATCATCATTCGGTTGTCTCCTCTTATATATGCTCTCAATCATTTGAAGACATTATCATTTAATGACTTTTGACAAACTTCTAACTTTGCCCGTGGATGGAGCAACTTCTTTTCTAGTCTTTGTTAGGTCGTGTTTCAATCGTGAAATTTCACCACTAACCACCTTCTAACAAAACAAACATTTGATCTTCAATTTAAAACTCGGTTGTACACAGTGTTGTCTAACACGTATCGTATCGTATATCGTTGGGCTTCACGATACGGGCGTATCGTATCATACTTTAATATTAAAAAAATAGAAAATTATTTAAAAATCAAGAAAAAATAGAAAAAATCAGAAAAAAATCAGAAAAAATTAGAACAAATCTGGTAATTGTTTTGAATTCATATAATGTAAAGTTTAGTTCATATTGAGCATTCAACATTGAACAATTGCATATAAATTTACATATTTTGAAGCAAAAAATGAAATACATTTATATTTTACATATTATAAATTTGTATCAGGATCATTAACTAAATAATCTTCATCTTCTCCTTGATAAAGATTCAAAGTTTCTCATCACCTTCTGCTTCAAAATCAAAATCTTCATCTCCTTTATGATGTCGTTGCACTCCTTTCAAATTAATCCATGCAATGTCTTCTTCAGTTAGGAGTGCATTTTCTTCGTTATCTTCCATAATTCACTCATCTAATATATCAAAATTAACAAACTGCTATCTTTGTACATGTAGTTGTCATATTTGCTAATTTTCATATGTGAGCAAAACGATGAGCTCCATTTCTTTGATTATTGAGTCCATGACACCTTAGTGATGTGATATTGTTACTTGATGATATCCCCTTTTCTCTTATTGGAGACTAGCTTTTTAACTAATGCTAAAGCTCAATTTCTTACTTCACAGACTGAGTTAAGCCTCACACACCTTGATCATGTTCAACTCAATGGAAGTCATGTAAGGTGAACCCTAAAATAGTGAAGTTGTGAAATACCCACTCAATCAACCGAGACAACCAAATTGTTCTTCATTGTTTGCGATTTCATGAAATTAGAAACTGGTAGCATAAATATACCTAAAAGTTGGCAATAGAATGGGAAATGATTTTATCACAATTTTTATTTGTTCGTAAATTATTCTTATTCAATAAATGAAATTATAAACCCGAATTTACATGTTACATACATAGCTTGGAATCCCAAACAAGCATATCAGAGGATGCCTTGCAGAGAAGTAAAGAGAGACGAAGAGGCCAGAAGCCTAAAAAAAAAAAAAAAATTTTAAATTGAAAAAAAAGTTTTTTGCGTATCGCCCGTATTGTACGATACGACACGATAACCTGTATCATACGATATAGGTTACCATATCGTGCCTTCCCACGATACGATACGTATCATACTGTATCGTACGATACATATACGGATAATACTGATTCTGTCATGTTGTATCATCAAACCGAGATTGGGGGTCCCTATCCCTAACACCCCTTCTTGCCATCTCAATTGAGCACTTCAATTCAATCAAAAACCTGAAAATAAAAGCACTTCATAAATCCCCAATTTTCACAAAATACTCAAATAGAGTCTCTCACTTCACGAATGCAATAAAAATCATATCCACGTACTTTATAACATCATATTTTGTCATTCAAAAAAATGCAAATAACACCAAAAAATAACAAATACAAAAAAAAATCTCCAAAAAATACAAAATGTATACCACAATCTGAGTTGGAGGCTTCTACGAACGTTGTAGAGCACTTTCTTTCGAGCCTTGAACACAAAGGATGAGGAGGGTGCGTTGGGGGGCTGTGAATACACGAGAAGGAAAGAAACGAAAGCGAAGAAACACGCAAAACTGTGGGCTGTGAATACACGGCTAGGGACCCTTTAGGCCTTAAGCCCCTCAAATATCACACAGTTTTTTGGACTCCCCAAGTGATGCTTTCGAGAAGAGATTCACCATCGACCTTAGTGTGACAGTCCTCTTATGATCGAGCAAGGGAGGTAGATAATAGATAGGGTATGTTCAGTCTTGCTGGAAAAAGTTGTTTCTCCCTTAATCATTTTAGTTTCTTTTTTTGGTTTGTTTTTCAGTTCTGGTGTGGATCCTGGTTCAGACTCAAGTTATCAAAATGCATTTTATAAATCTGCAGCTTTTTGAGATATTGGGTCATATCAAAGTGTTGGACACCTTCAAGTTTTCAACCTCATCGAAACATTTCTGCTGTACGGTGGCATTTGTTGATTTTGACAGAAAAAAACAAATGGTTTATCTGGGAGATGGAGGAATACTATCAATGTTGATTGAGGAAATTTTCTTTATCTACATAACAGTTTTGTGATGGATAAAAATTGGCACCAAGTTTGTACATAAAGCGACCTATTTTATGCTTTGTTTCGCTGTATATATTCTTGCAAAGAACACAGTTTTGCTAGTGATCTGGTGTCGCATCTTAGCATGTAAACATCTTCTGCAGGCACTTGCTGTTATACCCTCTTTAGATAGCAAAGTTGTCCAACAAAGACTTGATCGGATTCGGACATATTATGAACTCCTGAATTTGCCATTTGAGGTAAACATTTTTATTTAAATATTTGTCATGACTGCCTCCATAATGTTCCAAGATTAATACAAAGTGGTCCTACAGGTTTTTCTACCCTTTATCTCAGAACACCAGCACCTATTTACAGAATCAGAGTAAGTTGCTATGCTTATTTTTTGACTTTGGTTTGTTTTCTTTCTCTGCCAGAGGTCCGTTTCCTTATATCATCTTACTTTAACAGGTACTCAAACCTTCTAAGAGTTGAAGTCCCAGGTAGACAGATCCCTCCATATGCTCCCCAAAGAGTCTCTGAGATTATAGCGCATGTATAAGTTTATGAGCAAGTTTGATCAGCATATTTAAGAGTTGGCATCGGCAAGTTTGCCAGACCAACATGTTTCCCACCATATTTGCTGTTGTAATGAGGACATTTCTTCAATTTATTATTTGGTCTCTGAAAGTGTACAATATAATATGGTTGTTGTTACTGATGTATATGATGATGACATATCTTAATGTCATCGTCATAATGTTTTTGCTCTTGGTGCTTATCCTTAAATCAGATGTCAAATTTTCCAGACAGATGCTTTCCGTGTATCTTTGCATTAAATGGGCTTGCTGCGACTTAATCTGATACTCGTGGATCATTTGAACCACAAGGGATACTGGAATATTTTAAAATATATCTACAACCCTTTTATGACGCATTGTGGGTAGGTTACACACATACTTTGATGCCACAAAACTCGATCTTGTGTCTTCCTTTCATCTAAATCGATATACCTTATTAGAAGCTTCATTTAGTTGCTTTTTTACATCTCCAAATTGTCTTGGTGTGTCTTTTTCATCTTATTTTCTATCGGTGTTACTCTACTGTGTTTGTATGTATGTGCAAAAGCAATTATGTGTATTGTATGCATTGGAAACAATAAACAGGACAGTTATCATCGATGATCGAGCAGGGATGAGATACTGGAATCACGGTATTCCTCTAGTCAACCTGGTTCTCCAGCTCACCATGAAGAGGACTGGTTGCATTGCCTGCAAAGCTTAGGGCAAGAATTCATGTGGCTACCATGGGTTCTGCAATATATTGTTGGATATGGCACCAGTACAACTGCCGCATGGATGACAGCATGTCTCTCAGCTCTTACAGGTTAGAAAACAGTAGCAACTTTCTGGTGATGAATTCTGTGAGAAACTTTAACCTAAAAGATGGTAGGGAGATCCGCCGCCTGGAGAAATGATAAGCGGCTATTATATTCTTATCCTACCCCTCTTATAAAAAGTTTAGTTGCAAAGAATGTAAAGTTCACATAAGTACCCTGCTGATTGAGGCAAGCCCAATTTGATACCCTATGGTGTCAAAGTCATTAATTAGTATCCTGTGGTTTCAAAAATAAATCAAGCTTGTCCAAGAAAGCAAATGCTAAGGCCTTTCCGCTGTGGCTGATTGGAGAAGCTGGCTGGGAGCTGATGGAGAGGACGTGCCAACATCAACTTTGGAGCGGCACTGATTTGAGGCCCATTTACTAGGTACCTGCATTGATTACTTAAACCCTTGCCCGATAAAGTAGAACCCTGACCTACGTAGGACGAGCTTCATTGTCATTGTAAACAACCACTCTTAATTGTTGATTAGGAAAACCGTGACCAGTGAATGCGCACGATGTTGTAAATATATATCGTACAAGGCACTGATATGGGTGCATCGTACATATGATTTCTTATAATTTACTTAAAAAACTATTAAAAAATAACAACATATAAAAAACATCAAGGATTTTGTAACATGTGGAATGTCTTGCATCACAAGCATGCATAAAAGATAACAATATCTTAATATTTTTTTAAAAAAACTGCATTATAGTTTTAAACTACTATACATCAAGAGCCATAGATTCTCAAAATTTTAAACTTAAAAATAAATAAAGCATACAAAAGCTAGTTATTTTCTAATTTTTCCCCACTTGTGTTTCCTCCTACTCTTAGTGTTTCATTTACTTGTTAACTCACAATAGCACAAGGACATACATTCATTCCGGCTTTAACTACATGATGTCTTACACGGCTAACTATATTATGCATGATATACCTACAAAAATTGCATCTCCACACCGTTGTTTTGTTCCCAAACTTCCTTGTTTAAGTAGTTATCAATGGAACAGGAGTCATAATTGTACTAATTGAAAGATACTAGAAATTTGAGACTTGTAACATGAGAGGTGAGAGAAGTAATGGTCTAGAAAAGAGAAAGGGAATAGGAAGATCAAATAAAGTAGCATTTGGATGTTTAAAACTATTTCAGGCCTCGAAAATCGAAAACATGACCTCAAGAAAATCTACACCATATCTTATATCATACAATACGAGTGCTGCATCACACCGTGTCATATAATACAGTGCGACATGACCTGATTCATGGAGGACCATAGGACATGCTATCTTATATCTTATAACACCGTTAAACATGCACCATGGTGGAAGAAGACCACTCTGCAAGTCCATTGTGCTCCACCAATGTGTGAGTATTCTCAACCTTTTTGATCTTGGTCCTTTAATCAACAAATCCCATATGAAAATCCCTTAACTGAAATCCTAAATTACAATGATTTTGGTGGTTTTCAAGATCTTGATGAAGATACTCACTATCCTCACGGACTTGGAAATTGTGTCGTCTGCTTTTGCTCATATGCACCATTTGCACTCAAACCTCCTCCTTTTCAATGTTTTCAAAGGGATTTGGAAGCAAAAGGTAGGTAGCACTCTGTTGGGAGTAAACTCCTGGAATTTTAATGACAATTGGAATTTAAGTCGTCTTCCCGATGGCGCACGTTGATGCAGAAGCGATGTGATGATGTCTATGGTATCGTGTTGATATCCCAATAAGGTATCAATGAGCATACACCTCAGAAAATAAGGGGATTACTAATTTGCACTCTTTTTACCATATGCATACTTATTTTTGAAAATATCAAAAATTTCCCAACACTTTCTCTCTCTTTTCTTCTTTCAAATATTTCGAGACTTTTGCACGTTTTTGTTTGATTTTTGTATTGTATTTTTCATTGTTGTCAATGTTTCACAGTTTTGGGCTGAAGGAATCAACTCGCTGAATTTTCAAGTGGACACACGGTTTGGGTGTATCTCATCTTAGAGAGATGTGGCCCAACAATATATATCTTTCGAGGTTGGTGCGGTGGAATGACGTCTCTCAATGATGGGAGATGCGGCTAAATATATTTTTTCTTTTTTTTCTCCCTCGAAACTCGAAGGAAGATCGTTCCTTGACAAAAAATTGGATATGATAATGGATCGGTCGTACCTGTCTCAATAATATGAGTGACTCGCTATTCATTTGGTTTCTGGGTCATAATTAATATGATAAGGTTATGTAGGAGAGATGGCCGAGTGGTTGAAGGCGTAGCATTGGAAATGCTATGTAGGCTTTTGTTTACCGAGGGTTCGAATCCCTCTCTTTCCGTATCCTCATCTAATTCACCAGCGTTACTAACCACACGATCTATCAAATAACAATTGATACCCTTATTCTAAGAGTAAGACCTTTCCTTATAGATACTGATATGAAAAAAGAAAAGAATGAAAATAGGGAGAAAGAAAGAGCGGACAGTGAAAGAAAATGGCACTGCTGATCCATTTTCGATAGGTGAGTGAGATCAAAATCCGGATCAAATCCCTCTACTGCTTTCAGCGAAAAAGGGAAAAAATTGTCCGAACCTTTCTTATTTTAGGTTCAAGTTTGTCTGGAATAATATTCTACGATTAGCAATTCATTGACTTTCAAACCGACCGATTTACTATCTATTATTTGATTTACTATCAGTCAAATGTTTTGACAATTTTCCGTTGGAAGATGAATACATATGATTTTAAATCAAAGCCTTGGATCTTTGTTATCCTTTGTAATAATCTTGGGGTTTGCAACGATAATTAGGTATATCTATTACATGAGCATTAACCAAAATATTACAAATTAAGGCATATTTTGATGAGTTAAATATTAGTACAAGAAGACATAATTAAATCAACAATAACTAAGCCTTTTCCCATACTAGACGGGGTCAGCTATATGGATTTTTTGTTTTCACACAACCTTATCATGTGCCATGTTAGCAATTAACTCAGCATAACCTAGATCATTCTTTATTGTTTCTTTCCAACACTTTTATGATTGTCCTCTACGTCTTTTAATACTTTCAAAATCTAGTTTTCAAACCTTCTTACATGCGTTTCTTTTGATCTTCTTTCTATATGTCCAAACCATCTTAAACGATATTCTCTAATCTTATTAGTTTCTAATAACCTCATTATGTATACGGTATTTCTTTGTATGACCACTCATCCATTTCAACATCTTCATTTCTGCCACAAATATTTTTTTGTACATGTTAATGATTAACTTCCTAGCTCTCATAACCATAAAACAAGACAGGTCTAATTGTTGCTTTATAATATTTATCTTTCAACTTTAATGGTATCTTCTTGTCACAAAGAATACCTAATGCCCCTTTCCATTTTAACCAACCTAAATTAATTCTATGCGTAACATCTCCATCAATTCTTTCATCACTCTGAAAAATTAACCCTAGGTATTTAAAATTTCCTTCTAGGAGATGCAATGTGTGTCAATTTTAATTTTTATGTCTTCTAAAGTAACCAAATGATCAAAGTTATATTTCATATATTTTGTCTTTGTTTTACTAAGTCGGAAGCCTTTACTTTTTAATGTTTCTCTCCATAGTTTCAATTTTCTATTAAAACACAATGTAATGTGTAAATAACATATACCAAGGTACTTCATCTTGAATATGTTTTGTTAACTCATCAATCACCATTATAAATAAGTATGGACTTAAAGTTGATCCTTGATGTAACCCAATATTAACTTCAAAGAAGTTTGTCATTCTTTCATGAGTCCGCACATGTGTTTTTGTGCCATCATACATGTCTCTTATGAGGTTTATGTATGTCAATGGTATACCACTTTTTTCCAAGGTTCTCCAAAGAACATCCTTGGTACCCTATCCTAGATTTTCCAATGTGTGTCAATTTTAAATTTTAACTTTTGCTTCACTGATGGCATTTTTGCTTCTTTATTTGCTTTCTTATAAGCCTCTAAAGTTTTACTCGTCCATTTCAACATCTTCATTTCTGCCACAAATATTTTTTTGTACATGTTAATGATTAACTTCCTAGCTCTCATAACCATAAAACAAGACAGGTCTAATTGTTGCTTTATAATATTTATCTTTCAACTTTAATGGTATCTTCTTGTCACAAAGAATACCTAATGCCCCTTTCCATTTTAACCAACCTAAATTAATTCTATGCGTAACATCTCCATCAATTCTTTCATCACTCTGAAAAATTAACCCTAGGTATTTAAAATTTCCTTCTAGGAGATGCAATGTGTGTCAATTTTAATTTTTATGTCTTCTAAAGTAACCAAATGATCAAAGTTATATTTCATATATTTTGTCTTTGTTTTACTAAGTCGGAAGCCTTTACTTTTTAATGTTTCTCTCCATAGTTTCAATTTTCTATTAAAACACAATGTAATGTGTAAATAACATATACCAAGGTACTTCATCTTGAATATGTTTTGTTAACTCATCAATCACCATTATAAATAAGTATGGACTTAAAGTTGATCCTTGATGTAACCCAATATTAACTTCAAAGAAGTTTGTCATTCTTTCATGAGTCCGCACATGTGTTTTTGTGCCATCATACATGTCTCTTATGAGGTTTATGTATGTCAATGGTATACCACTTTTTTCCAAGGTTCTCCAAAGAACATCCTTGGTACCCTATCCTAGATTTTCCAATGTGTGTCAATTTTAAATTTTAACTTTTGCTTCACTGATGGCATTTTTGCTTCTTTATTTGCTTTCTTATAAGCCTCTAAAGTTTTACTCGTCTTCTTAGCATAATGTAATTTATAACATGCTCTTTTTGCCTTGATTTTATCTTATACCGCTTCACTCTATCACCAAGCTTCTTTTGTGCCGGTACACCTCCCTTAGATTTACCTAACACATCTTGCGTCACTTTCTTAATATGCATAGTCATATTGTTCAACATATTACAATGTGTACCAACATATTTCTAAGCATCTACCTTAAAGACTTTATGTTTAAATATACCATCTTTCTTGGTTTCCAAGTTTCACTATTTAGTTCGAATAGCTCGATGCACTCTTTTCTAATTTGTCCACTTTTTTACCTGTAAATTCATAACTAAAAGTTGATGTTGGGTCGTTAAGCTTTCTCCTGGAATTACCTTACAATCTTTACATGCATTTTCATGGGTATTAGAGTTTGATAGCACATATAAGATAAACATGGAAGAGTTTTTTTCATGTTTTAATATTATTTCTTATATGATCTCTAATTGTGGTATATACTCTATAATTTATAAGTATAAGACATCTTTTCTTGAGGCTTTTGGGTTTACATCAACTAAGAAGAATTTTCCTATAGCCTTCGCTTTTATGAGTACAGAGAATGAAGGAAATTATGTTTAGGCATTGAGGTGTGAGAGAGAGTTATGAACTCCAAACATCTTTCCACATGTGATGTACAATGATCATGATATGATATTGATGAATGTCATTGAATTCATATTTTTAGATGCAACACACTTATTGTAAAGATGGTATATTACAAAAACAATTGAAGAATTTATTACAAAATTAACAAAGAATAAAGATATGACAAGTGTGTTTCGTACGAGTTTGGGGGAAGGTCATCCACTCATCATATGAGAGTATCAACTATAAGATGAAATTATATTTGAACTTTTTTGTCATACTCTCTTATATTAAATAGCAATGGTTGGATCTAAACAAAGAGAGAATCATCTCAACATGGACAAATGGTGTGAGTAATTATGATATTTATTAAATAATAGGCATGCAAAATTGGATGTTAATGTGTATGCATATCATTTATGGCTTTTTATTCTTTTAATGATTATTCTGTAATGATGGGCAAGGTGAAGAGCACATGCAAGGTTGAAAGGATTTTTCGATAGCTCAACTAGGAGATTCAGTACCATTTGTAAATAAATATATTCGTTTATTGAGTTATGGGATATAAGATTAAAGAAGTCATTTGAGAAATCGTGAACCATCAGCGAACATTACATTGACGTGACACCAAATATTATAACAAATCTATAAAGAAGAGTATCATGGCAAGCTCTTAAATTAATTGTAGGAGAGTACAATTTATCAAGATGGTAGTTCAGACCCAGCCATATGTCGGTATACATTGAGATATTTGCATGAGTTGTTATATGCTCACAATCAACCTTTTTCTTAAATATGGTTAATCGATATAATTGTCAGCAATTGATCCAGTTTGTAGAAAGCTAAACATGCCCCACACTGCCACTCACGTAAAAGAGGAACTAGAAACATCTATAATGGAGACCGTTATTTGAAAATTAAGGCATCACCTAAATCAAGATAGATTTATTAACATGTTACATGAGCAGTTGAGTCATAAGTTTAACACCTTAGAGGAGACATTCATTCACCATTATAAAGAGAAATCATGTAACATAAACACACAAAAAAATTGTCAACTTTGGAGTATGTGAACAAGAATGCCTCTTAAAGAGGAAGACATGAACGTAGTCGTCCACATGGTAGAGGGCATGAGAGCTCCCCAAGAATGGGTTGTTTATTATCAGGGAGTTGTGATCTTCTTTTAATATTGACTTCACTGGTTGTCATATTGGGTCTCCTATTTGAAAAGAATACTCGAGATAGTTAGACTTTGAACATCATATGAGATGATGATACCTTGCTTTATAGGCATATTTGTGAATTACTTGGTAAATATTATTGAAGATAGAAATTGTGCATATCGAGTCATTTCCAAACTTTTGGGATTAGAGGAGTGGTGGCATGAAGCTCGTAGAGAATGCATGAAGGAAATGATATGGCCCATACTCACGAGTTTTTATGTAGGAGAGTGATGTTGATGTTGCAATTCGCCATATTGCATATATGAAATATGACCCTTGTTTTATTAACTATTGGATGTTTATGCCAGACATGGGTTCGGTCATCGCTACTCAATAGAGCATCGTATTAGTACTCCTATCTATGAGGAGTTCACTGATATTTCTACCGTTAGTGTTAGATAGTGAGCAACTAGTTATGAGAGATATGTGATACGTGTGTTATCATAATTAATCACGATATTTTCTAGTAGTAATGCTAATATATTTTACTAGATAAATGTTATTTAAGCATTTAATGTATCCAATTTATAATTACTTATCTTCTCTTATATTTTATTTTTTTCAAAATGTACATGCTTGATGACTCTTCAATACCACCTATCTTTTCATCTTGACAACGATATTGACATGAAAGTGTTGTAAATTAAGATGTATATGTAAACGATAGGATGAGGTAAGGATATTATACATGACATTGAGAAGGATGATTAGATGTTATTTGTATTTTGTAAATATACTTTTCAATTTAAATAGACTCACTATTTCATCCAAGCGTATCCAATTATGCATTTGTTTCATTATATACTTTTCATCTTCTACTTGTGTCCCTTGAGTCATACCTACATATAAAAAATTAATGAGTGAAACAAATAAAACTGAGTGCATATTGGACATATTGCCCAAAACAAGAGCGACACTATTCAACTGCATCTCTCAAGTAAGAGAACTATGGCCTAATTGCGTTGCATACCAATTCAGACACATGACTGTGTCATGTATCCCCCAAATAAAAACTCGTAGCACAGGCATGTCTCTCCTGTAGGCGAGACACTCATATGTCGCGTTTCGATGCATAAACCCGATGGGTATCCACTCCTCCCACCAAAAAAACTCAGAACACTAAATAAACGATAAAAATTATATCAAAACAATAATATATTGCAAAAAATCACCAAGTCCCTCTTCTAATCAACTTTCTTATTCCTTTTCTCTTCATTTTCCTCTTCCCTCCTCTTCCTTCTTCTTTCCCTTCGATTGGATACAAAGCAATGTCAAATGATGATCTTGTGTGTCTAAGTCATGAGTCATTGGAATATAGGTATAGGATGGTTGACCGTGGTGGAAACATGAAGAGAGAGAGAGGGAGGTTCAAATGATTTACTGACATAATAGAGATTTTTCAATTTCAGCTATGAGGTGTGTAGATAGTAAAAATGATGTGTGCATATGAATGATGGAAAAGAAAGAGAATGACTGTAAAGAAACATGACAAATTGAATCACTTAGGCAAGTCTTTCATAAGATTGCAAAAAGGGATCCTCGATTGCATGAACCAGATTATAAAGGAATCTGTCAAATCACCTCACTCACCACTTGCCACCTAGTGGATACACTCTCCTAGCTAGCCATGGAAATCTTCTATAGTGCTGAGATCACCATTACCTATGTAGGTGACTAGGCATCTCCCCAAGCCACCCTACCATATATTCTTAGAGACAAGCATCAACATGGAAATTGGCATGGCATGCTCTCCTGTAAATCTGAATTGACACACAAACTAAACTCCCTAGCTACGATCAAGGTGGAACCCAAGATTAATTTCCCCCCTTTCTAACATAATTGGGAAGATCCATCACACTAGCTCCTTGATAGTAGTTCTCGAGCTTGGCCATCACCACCACCACCGTGGTTTCCATTGAGTGGCAGTCCACTGTTGGCCTAATCGATGCGGTCGAGTCTCAACAGTCATGTGAACGATGCGAAAGCAATATCCCTACAAGAAAAAAGAAAAAGAAGAAAGAGAATAGAGACAGAAGGAGAGAAAGGTACACGGCTACCCAAAAAGGGTTTTCTCAGGAATAGAGTCTTTTGTATATATTTTTTATTTTTTTCCCATTCTATAAATACTTAGCTTTTTCCTCTTTCGAGTTTTCCTTTGTAGGCTTTCCGTTAAAGCCATTTTATTTTATCTGTGAGATGCTTGTATCTTTTAAAAAAAGGCAAAACTATTTTTTTTGTAAATCTTATCTTTTATAAAAGCAACTCATGAAATCCAGGAAGAGGACCTTATTTCCGCATTTCATGGTTGTTGTTATTGGGACCGAAAGCTGCCACCAACAACTTACATCTCCCACTTGGCCACTTGAGCCAATTTATGATACACTGGTTTTACCTATCACTATTTTATGGTTTTACCAAGTTATACCATTTTGTAGTTGCAAATAAATTACAACTTTTATTGTTATGCAGTTTTCCATAAGCAATATGTTTTTCCTATATAACAACCGACAAAGTATATTTCTACACTCATACTCTAGGCATATCTCATACCCATGTGAGTAACATGTTTATCAAAAAGTTTTTCTGAGATGCCTTTAGTCAAGGGGTTAACCAACATATCATTAGTTGATATATAAGATATAGACATATCAGTTCTTTTGAGTATATCATGAACATAGTGATATTTAATCATTATATGCTTGCTTCTTGAGCTATCAACTTCAGTCTTATTAAGAGTAATTGCTACATTATTGTCACAATAAATGATAACTGGCTTGTTATCTATATCCAGTTTCAGATCACGTATGAAGCAACTTATCCAAATGGCACTTGTAGCAATCATACTACAAGGAACATACTCAGCTTCTTATATATGCAATGTTATACAACCCTGTTTCTTGCAAGCTTAAGAAATAACAACACCTCCAAATAACAATATTTAACTGGAAGTTGACATGTTGTCATCTTTGCTCCCTACAAAGTCAGCATCTGAGTATCCTACCACTTTCAGTTCATTTGCTTGAAAACACAATTTTAAGTATTTTGTTCCTTTAAAATATCTTAAAATCCTTTTTTACACCAATGTTGTCATCTAGGATCACTTTGATATCTACTCAAAAGACCAACAATAAAGCTGATATCAGGTCTTGTACGCAACATCGCATACATCAAGCTACCTACAACTTGTATATAGGAATATTAAGCTTGTTCTCTTTGTCACCGTGGCAATCGGCCTTACTCAATTTGACCCCTTTAGTAACGAGTATAGTTGCAGGCTTGCACTCACCCATTTGAAACTTCTTGATGATATAATCAATGTATCTCTCTCGACTCGAGCATAAAAGATTAGATACTCTATCACAAAAAATATTTATCCCTAGAATATAAGATGCCTCTCCCATATCCTTGATTTCAAACATTGAGTTTAACCATGACTTGGTTTTGGCAATCATCTTATTCTCATTCACAATCAACAATATGTAATCTACATATAAAGATATAATGACAAAATTGCTTCCACTGTTCCAAACATATACACAATACAAGTTCATTAGCCACAACTCAAGTTCTAGAATGGTATTTTGAAAAGTCAAATAGCATTGATGAGGTAATTGTTTAATGGGATTTTTTTAACCTATATATTCTATTTTTCTGGCCTTTAACAACATACCTTTCTAATTGTTGCATATAGATGATTTTATCTAAATCTTCATTTAGAGAAGCAGTTTTTACATCTAACTTATGTAAGTCTAAATTATAATATGCTAAAATAACCAGAATAATTCCAATGAATTCAAATTTTGGAAGAAGAGAATATGTCTCAACATAATTTATCTCCTTTCTTTCGAGAATCCTTTTGCAACTAAACTCACCTTAAACTTGTCAATAGACCTATCAACTTTATATTTCTTTTTGAGAACACATTTACAACCTATGACTTTTCTTCCTTTTAGCAAATCAACCATTTCCAACTTGATTTTTCTCAATGGATTCAATTTCTTTAGCCATGTTTTTTTTCCAATCTAACGATTCAGATGAGTAAATAGCTTGCTGATATGTCAGGTTATCAATCAGTTCATCTAAATCTACAGAATTGCACACTTCCTCTGAAAGGTAAGTGTGATAATCTTTTAAGTAGGATGGTGTAACCCTAGGCCTTTTATGTCTACTTAAAGTTTAGTTCGTTTAGGAAGATCATCATTATCTATGGGTTAAAATGATGAGGGATATAGATCATAAACACATTCATCATCATTCTCAAGGACGTCATTCTTAGTTTCCTCTCATAATTCAATATCCCTGCTTTCTATTAATCCATGCTCCTTATGATAAAAGTGATATCCTTTAGAACCTTTAGGATATCCAATAAATACATATCTCAAGGATTTGCTATCTAGTTTATCCCTAGACTGATCACGGATCTTCATGTGCGTGGTAGATCCCTACCTCTTGAGATGACGTAGGTCTAATGTTCTTTCAAACCACATCTCATACGGTGTAGAGAATACAGCCTTACACGATACTCTATTTATAATATATACAACCTTATAAACTGCTTCTCTCTAAAATACCCTAGGTTCTGTTAACATAGACCTAGTCATGTTCAATAAGGTTCTGTTATGTCTTTCTATTATACTATTTTGTTGAGGTGTTCTAAGGATAATATTTTGCTTTGTAATACAAAAGTCTTTACAGTATTCCAAGAATTTTGTAGAGATGTATTCACCACCTCGGTCTCACCTTAAGACTTTGATTGTCTGCTCTAATTGATTTTCAACTTCGTGTTTATATTCTTTGACAACCTCAAGTGCCTCAGACTAATGTGCTAAGAAATATATATGTACATCTCGAATAATTATCAATAAAGGTTATGAAATATAACTTTCCACGATGATATCTTACCCTCAAGGGTCCACATAAATCAGTGTGAATAATTCGGTTGTTGCCCTAATTATTTCTTTAGAAAACATTTTTCTAGTCATTTTCTCTTATATATAGGCCTCACACTTATTAAAAGTGTTTTCATGAAAACTAGACAATAAGTTAAGTTGGTTAATTTTCTCAACTTCTTCAAACTTATATGCCCTAAAAAACTTTTATTTTTATTTTTATTCAGTTTAAACAAATCATGCTCAATATCAAATAAACATGAAAAAGCTATCCTACCATGTTTTTCTACATTAACTTTATTAGGGACAAACTTGACTTCAAACCATTTCTTTACCAAGGTAGGGACCAACACAAGATTATGCTTAATAGAGGGCACAATCAATACATCAGTAAGTACAATTGGTATGTCTTGTACAAGAAATCCTAAAAGACCCAACCTTAAGAACATTAGAAAAAGTATTTTTCCCATGTAAACTCAATGTTCCACAAGATTGCATTCCTTCATATCCATTGCTCCCTCTTTGGTCTTTAAGATGTGTTAGATTGCTTTAAAGTCAATCTACTAACCAGTTACTGGGTAATCCATATAAAGATACTAAAAAATGGTATAGATTATGTCCTCCTTTTCTATTGGGTTGCGTCGGTGGTTATTCTCACCATTGTTCTTATTGTGGCAGTTTCGTTTGTAGTGCCACATTTTGTAAATTTAAAGCACCTTTTTGAGAAGCGAATTCTTATGATTTCTTAAAAACTAATTGCCCTTCTTGTTGTTATTCTTACCACATCTCTTATTTGGTTTCTTCTTATTCAGGTTAATTTTTAGAGTTTGACCCTAAATCATCTTGAGCAACTAACAATTTTTTTCTTTTATTTTTATTCATATGTTCTTTTTTAATTGTTAGTTTAAATAAGAATTCAATGAGGATAAAATCAAATCCAGGTCTAAAGGTTGTGGTTACCATGTTTTAGAAAGGAAGAGATTGTTTAGAATTATGGATATCAGTATCGGTTCAGAAATGATTGACTTCTCTACACCTAAATCCCTAACCATTACAAATATTTAGTTAACATGTTCAACTATATTATCACCTTCTTTTATTTTATAACAATTATATTTTTGAAAGAGTAGTTGGACGTGCAGCTCTGCTATAATATCATACTTTGTGGTCAAAGAGTCAAATAGTCATCATTATAGTCCTTGCTATAATATCATCCTTTAGAAATGTCTAATATTTGTTTTTTTTACATCTGTTGCAACTGGAGTAAGGGGTAAAATTGTTTTCCTAAAAATATAATTAACATCTTCTAAAGTTAGGGCCAATGGGATCCTACTTTTCATGTCTGAAAATTTAAGTCATTTAACTTTTCTATCTTCACCTGTTTAGAAACACAGATTCTAAAAGTCATTTTTAATGATTTGGTAGAGACAACAAGTAGAGGGTCTTAATATTTTAAATAAACAACATAAATCAAGCAACATATAATTGAACATAAGATATTTTCTAAGAGATCGACAATAAAAATTAGTCAGACACTAAATTGCAGTATCAATAATGTACTGGTACTAAACTATAAATATTTTCAGGCACTAAACAATAATTTTATATAACAAACATGTACCATATTCAAAATATGTAAAAATTAGGGAAAAATAGTAAAACAACAATTCCTATTTATTTCATAATTTGATTAAAAAGTAAGAACAAAATAGTAAATTTGTCTTACGGTATTATACATAAAGTACTTTTATCATGTGGCATAAGTGAAAAATATGACAAACAATAAGGGACTTTTCTGTAAAAACATTGTGAATACCAGGCCTCGTAATTCAACATGTTAAATAGGGAAACGTAATTCTATACGCTGGTATTTCATAGTTTTATAGAATGTTAGAGGATATAAACGACATTTCCTCATTTCAAGGGTAAAATAGTCTTCTGTTTGAAAAATATATGGACATTATACTAATTTTGCCCTATGGTATTTGATGATTTTCTATTTCGTATAAGGGCATAGGGAACTTTTTAGGGCAAGGAGGTTGTGTATGGGGATGATGTTATATGACACATCGTCATCGTTAGGGGTTGCTCTCAATGGATGACCTACGCTGCCTCCGATGGCAGATGGTTGGTTAGAGAACCTCTGCCTGACGCCACTCCTTCGCCTCCTGTTGAGAACAAGAGAGAGGAGAAAGGAAAAGAGAGAAAGAGACAGTGGAAGAAGAGAAGGGTCGCCAACCCCTCAACCACTGCTTATGTTTCCTCTCTCGTCGGCAACCCCTTAGTCTCTACCCTCAACATGGGATATTGTCATGATTGTGCTTCATCTCTCTCTTCTATGTCTTTGTTCTTGAGAGAAATAGCTGGTCATCTCTCTCAGTTGTCAATTTGAGGCGGTTACTAAATGGATGGCTTATGGCTATAAACCGACAACCTACCTTAGGTTGCCTCATCAGAGGCCGCTTTTGGTTATCGACTCCAACTTCCTCAGGCCGCCTCATTGGAGGTGGCTTCTGGTTGTCAATTGCGATAGTGAGTTTTTCTAACTCTCGTTCATTTTCTCCCTTTTTTTATAAAAAAACTTACGTCGGAAAAATTTTCAGCATCGTTTTTCATCTCATTCTTTTTGGAACACGAATTGCGTATCTTAAGCAGTCGCGAATGATAGCTTAGTACTCTAATACCGGTGTTGGCCCAATCGATGCAACCGAGTCTCAACAGTCCTACGAATGATGCGAAAATCAATATCCTTGAAAGGGAAAAGAAGAAGAAGAAAGAGAAGAGAGGCATAAGGAGAGAAAGGTACACGGTTACCCGTGAAGAGTTTTCTCAAGAAGAGTCTTCTTATATATGTTTTTTCTGTTGTCTAAATACTTGGCTTTTTACTCTCTAGGTTTTACGTTAAAACCATTTTATGTTTATTGGAAAAGCAAAACTATTTTTCTCTTTAAATCTTATTTTTTATAAAAGCAATTCATGAAATAAGATAAGAGGGCCCTTTTCTCACATTTCATAATTGTTATTATTGGGGCCAACAGTGGCCACCACAACTTACATCCATGACTCGATGTGCTTGGTACGAGAATGGATGCCAGCCTCCTTTGCTAGATGAACAACACTCTATAAAAGACATGAGTCTTGTCCCTCCTGCAATTCTAGCAAAAAAGTTCTTCCTCCAAAATAATCCTTTGCAGAATTCAATATACTTGACTTTTGTCATTAACAATTCAATGCATTATGGACTGCCACGAGATAGCTTCCCTTGTGAAGGTGGTCAGATATAAGTTAATTTCCTCAAATCGACATTGGCATCAGTAATGTACCTCATCAACATTGGTTGGCCTTTACGCTACCCAATGTTCCTTACCTAGATTATTTAGACACATATCTGCGTATGACTCCCACAACATATTCGATATTGGTCGGGTACAAATCATGGCATACATAAAACGTCCCCACAAATGTCAAGTAAAGAATATTCTTTATGTAGCGATATTCTTTCTCTACTGCCTGGCTCTACTCCTTCCTCAACTTGAGAAGTGGAGTTGCTTACAAGCTTAGCTTGGTCCATCATAGATCGATCAAGTATTTTCTCGAGATACCTCTCTTGAGACTACTGAAGTGTGTCAAGGATTCTCCCTCCCTTGTGCCTAGATCCTTCACAGCAGAACATTTTAACAATGTTTTCTTGAGGACAACAACCCAAGCAGTGTTGTTCCAATAACCAACATATAGCACAAGTATAATGAAATCACCTTTATCATATTTCTTCACAAAGACATACTTATAGGCTTTAGTCTTCTTAAGGTAACCGTCCGGATTCGGGTTGCTCAGAAGAGGGAAACCCAGCGTGCAAGTCAAGAGACTATGAGCAGTCAATGCTCTATAAATAGAGCAGTGCATGATATAGAAAAAAAAAAAGAATACAAAGAAAAAGTTATAAACAGGTCTCCTTGGAGTAAACCGTTGTGAGGAAACCTCGACCAAAAAGGCAACCTCCATTTCTACTGCTGCAAAGAATCATCTGCAACCAGGTCTTCATCAACAAAAACCAGGCCCTCATCGACTGGGATAGAGTCTTCACTAGTATCAAAGCCTAACAAACCTTATAGAAAAAAAAGAGGAGAAAATCAGAGAAACAGGAGGAGAAGGTAAGCAACTATTTTTAAAAAAACAAATATAGAGAGAACGAGACAGGAAAGGGACAGAGAAGAGAAAGAGAGAAGCTGACAGTAAGGCGATGGCCAGATATAAGGCCAAAGCAAGGCGACAGCTAGAGTAAGGCAGCGGCCAGATCTGAGGCCAGAGCAAAGTGGCGGCCAAAACTAAGGCTAGATCAAGGCGAAGGCCAGGCCAACAGCCGAATCAAGGCGGCGGCCAAAACTAAGAATAGAGCTCTCCTCAATAAATATTGAATAAAAAAAATCGCCAGCGGTTTTAGAAAACCATTGGCCGAAACCGCCTCGGGCAGCAAACTAAAAAGTCTATTATGCCCCGACTGGTTTTACATATTTACAATTCTATCACTACACAAATTTTTGGAATTGTCCATATATTTTTGGGTAAAATTTACTATTTTGCGCTTATAGTGCAAAAAGTTTGTTTTACCCTCTAGCGATTTGTGAAAATTATAAAATACCAAGCTATCATTTTACCTTTATACCCTTTTCGATTGAGATAATTTCAGTTCTACCATTTAGTCAAAAGATAGGTTTGACCCTATACTTTTGAATTAATTACATATTCGGCTTGAGGGTTAAAATTACAATTTTGTCCCCGATGAGTCACGAATTGTACAGAAATACCAAAGAGTAATTTTACAAGTTTGTCCTTAAGCTTTTTCAAAAATTACAAAAAGGACAAATAGATAAAATTATGGATTTGCCCTTGGTATTATTTAAGGGGTACAAAGGCAGAAATTCTTCGATAAAATTTCAAATTTGTCCCAAAGAGCTCATGAAATTATCGTTGGTCTACTTGTTTGATTTTATGCATCATTCTAACATGATTCCTACTATGTGTGCTCTTTGTTTTATATTTGTTTCATTTTTAGACCATTTAATTGTTATTATTTTAGACCGTTTAATTGTTACTATTGCCAAACACATAAAAATGAGCTCTAGGATATGTGTGTCTGAGTTGGCAAAAATTGAGAAGTTGAATGATCTTAACTTCCAAACTTAGAAGACGAGAATCCCACTGGCTCTAACACTTGAAGGTGTTGAGTATGTGTTAAAGGAAACAATACATCCACCACCCCGAGACGCAAATAAGCAACAAGTAGAAATGTACAAAACATTTCTAAAGGATGATACTATAGCAAGGACAATCATGTTAACCTACATGGAGGATGACTTGATTAGGGTCTTTGAAGAATACGAGACCTCTAAAGAGTTGTTTGACTCAATAACAGCTAAGTATAATAAGACTACAAAATTGCATGTACAGTTGTTACTACAACAGTATAACTCCTTTAGAATGAAATAAGCAGATAATGTAGTAGAGCATGTAAACCACATGCTGGTAATGGCTAAAGACTTAGCCGTAGCAAAATTAGTCATCCTAGAACTGATGTAGATATCAACCATATTAAACAGTCTACCCCCATCATAGAATATGGTCACCAGTGCCCTAAGATTAGGACCTGAGATTAACCTTTCAGAGTTACTCCTACAACTAGCAATAGAACAAGAACACATGCTAAAAAACAAGAAAGAAAAGTTGCTAATGGTACAGGATGAGATAGCGTCTAGCTCCAAAACCAACCAGAAGAAAAAACCAAATAAGAAGTTTGGCAAAAATAAACAAAAAGGTGGTCAAAATTTTAAGAAATCGCAGAAAACCACTTCTCGGGTCAAGTGTTTAAACTACAGAAAGATTGGACAGTACAAAAGGGACTACCACAATAAGAAAGGTGGAGGAAACAACTCACAACGCAGACAGTCAGAGAAGTAGGACATAATCTGCGTGATTTTATAATGTTTGTACTTGGACTTCCCGATGACAGATTGGTAGATAGACTCAAGAGCTACACGGCACATATCGAAGACCAAAGAAGAGACAATGGATCTGAAAGAATACAAACATAGGGAACATCGAGTCTATATGGGAAATAATACTTTCTCGAATGTTTTGGGAATTGGGTCCTTCAAAATATTTGAAGGCAAACCAATTGTATTGACTGATGTTTTAATTGTGCAATCTATAAGGTGCAATCTAGTCTCGGTCCCTGCCTTGATAAAGAAAGGTTTTGAGGTTAGGTTTATTCCTAACAAGGTGACTGTGGGAAAGCATAGGAGAATATTATTCTCTAGGGAATTCGATGTAGAATCATGACTGTATCTTCTACTTATATTGAGAGTGTCTTTACTGTTGATGTGAATATGTGGCATAAACGCCTAGGACATATAAGTTTGAAAAGTTGAGGAAATTATCCAACTTTGACTTATTGCTTGGATTTGAAGAAAAAACTTTCAACAAGTGTGAAGCTTGTATACAAGAAAAAATGATAAGGAAAGTTTTTTCCAAGTGTAAACACCCCAAAATCCCACGATTTTCTCAAATTACCTCATTTTGCAAAAGCAGTACCAAAGGGCTATTTTGACTCTGGAAACCTAGGAGCCTTCCAGACAACCCTGTACATATGTTTAAATCATATATGTTTAAAAATATATATACATACAGTTTTGAAACCCTCAAAAGCAACTTGGCCTGATGAAACCGGACTAGAGAAGCGAAAGAGAGTCCGGACCCAGAGCATATTTCACGCCCGACACATCAACTCTCGTATCAGAATCATCCCCAGATTCTCAGACATCCAAGCCTCTGATATCAACAAATTTGTTAAAATGATCTCCGAAAGGTGAGAAGAAGAGCGGACGACAATGTTGGCGAAGACCCAATGCAAGACGGAGTACTGATGCAGTCAGGCCCCGCACAAACCGTCCGTTTTGAAACGCCATGAAGGAATCAGAAAATCAGATTTGGGCCAGATCTGGACCATATATATCCAGATCCAAACTCAAACATACATCTGGATTTGGATTTGGATTTTGATCCAAAGATTCAATCCAATATCCACATCCATGGCCCACATCACCTTCTCATAAATAGAGGTGGGGCTCACAGAGAATTCATGTGAAAAGCTTGGTATAGAGAGAGAATGGGGTGATAAAGTATGAGTAAGAAAGTTGGTGGGCTTGACTTTAGTCAAGGGTGGGTTAACCATGTGGGTTTAGCCTAAGAGTGTGGGTTTAAGCTTGTATGCACCTACACCTAACTTGGGGCTGCACCAACATGAACTTGGCTACAACTAGGTCCATGGATCGAGGCCAAGGGGATGCTCCTAAAACCTAGCCCTAAGCTAACCCACCTCACCTAGCCACTCCCCCCTAAACCTGACCCAATCCTAGCCACTCTCACCCAAAACCACCCCAACCATACCTAGCCGACCTCACCTAGCTCACCCCACCTAACTAGACCACCTAAACCCTAGCTAGACTAAACCTAATCCCACCTTAACCCACCTAATTAGACCCTAACCCTTAATTCTCAACCACCCTAACCGACCTACCCTAAACCACCATACCACTCCCCCCTAGCCGACCTACCCAAACCACCCCACCAGCCCACCATATCCTAAATATCTACCCCATACCACTCCCAACCAACCCTAGCCCCCTTGCCTATAAAACCCCCTCTCTTGGGTGGGTTTTGGATCTCTCTCTCCTCTCTCACCTGCCCTCTCTTCCACCCCACTTCACTCCCATTCTCCCCCAATTGTGCCACCACCACCGCCACTCCACCCGGCTGCACTTCCATCCGGCTGCCACCTGCGCACTCCACCCGACTGCCACCTTCCCACTCCCTCACCCGACTGCACACCCCATTCGGCTACCACCTCCTTCCACCACCAACCTCCTCCACCTCCGGTTAGTATCCCATCTCAGCCCCATCTAACCTATCTTCCTCTCCCCTTCTTACCCAGCCACACACTCCATCACCTGCCACCACAGCTTTCTCCCTTACACCCGGCCACTTCACAACCTACCTCCCCACCTTCCCTTAGCCATCCACTTCCCAACCCCTAGTTAATTTTTTCCCCAACCTACCACCACCTAGCTAGCACCCAAACCTGCCACAACACCATATAATATATATGGGCCCGAAGGTCGCCAACTTGTGCGTGGGTGTTGTGTGTATATGGAAAGACAACTCACACGACTTGTAATGTAAACCCAAATATAATTGCAATATGGCCTTGACTAAGGTCTTGGGAGTAAGAGTGAAAGCTCAATGTGTGTGAGTGTAGAATTGAAATGCTACGCACACAACTTGAATTTAAACACCAAAACGAAATTACAATATGGCCTTTACTAAGGTCTTGGGAGTAAGAGCGAAAGCTCAATGTGTGTGGGTGTGGAAATTTGAAAGACCACGCACACAACTTGAATTAAAACACTCAAGGGAAATTGCAATACGGCCCTTACTAGGGTCTTGGGAGTAAGAGCAAAAGCTCAATGTATGTGAGTGTGGAAATTGAAAGACCACGCACACAACTTGAATTAAAACCCACGCAGCTTAATATACATAATTATAACTATATCTTAAGGGCTGATTAGGCCTGTGTGTGTGCCAAAATCGTGTGCAACTAAGAGCTAAATGGCTCAAGTGCACGTGTGTGTGGGTGTGCCAAACCACATTATTACAAGCGGGGGGAGACAACGCTCCATTATTACAACCCCGTATCAAATTTAATTAAATGTAAGCAAGTTCATAATAAGGACCGAGTTAGGCACTTATGTGTAGCTGGTTCGGGTGTAACTTCTTGGCTTTGGCCTAGTGAGTCACCTTGGACAGCCGAAGGGGAGTTCCTTGGATGCGGATTGGTGGCAGGTAGGGTCTTAGCCGAATGAAGACTTGAGGATTTAAGGTTCAGCTGTGTGCGTAGTCTTTCCATATATACATGACACACACTTGCACAATTGAGCCTTTCTGCTCTTAAGATATAGCCATATTTCCCTTTTACAATTTCCCTTTTGCAATTTACATTAAGTCATTTCCCTTCCGCATTGTCTTTCAATTCGGGTTTTCCCTTTGGAGTTGTGTAAGTTTGCATTGCATATACGTCATACTACGAGTTAGGACGCATATTGCATCAAAACAAAACCCCACACTCCCGTGCAAAAATCGCCCAACTTAGGTCATTTGTGCACACACCTAGTTGGCCCTAAAAAGCATAAAAAGAAATGCATAGGCACGTGCAAATCCCACGTGTAATAAAATTTGTAATCGTACATATAAAGCCCAAACACTTCGGGTATTTTTCAAAGAGGTTTAATTTAAAAGACTTTGCCAAGCATACAGACTGACCCTTGCGCATCGGTGCAAGAAGGTCTGGGACGAAAAGAGCTCACTTACTCACAGTCGCCCCGATAGAGTCAGATTTCAAAACTTACTTCGCTAGCTTAAGCAAGCTAGCTGGCACGCCCCTTTTTGTTAAAAACGACTTAGACATACGAAAAGATTCACTTCGGGCCTAAGAACCAAAAGTGGGAATTTTTCGTGTCTACACCAAGGAATCAACAAGGGCAACACCCATGTTGGAAGTTATTCACACAGATTTATGTGGACCTTTTAGAGTAAAGTCACATCGAGGAAAGAGTTATTTTATAACCTTTATCGATGATTACTCTAGATATATGTATCTATATCTTTTGGCACATAAATCTGAGGCACTTGATGCTTTTAAAGAATATAAGCAAGAAGTAGAAAACCACTTGGGGCATTCGATCAAAGTCTTAAGATCAGATAGAGGAGGTGAATATACCTCGGTAGAATTTTTAGAATTCTGCAAAGACTTTGGTATTGCAAAGCAGAATACAATGCCCAAGACACCTCAGTAAAATGGTGTAGCTGAAAGATACAATAGAACCTTGCTGAATATGATAAGGTAAATGTTAATAGATGCCTCTCTATCAAGGGTATTTTGGGGAGAAGTAGTAAGTGCAGCGGTTTACATACTCAATAGAGTACCATGTTAGATTGTATTCACTACACCATATGAGATGTGGTTTGGAAGAAAACCTAACCTAGGTCATCTCAAGAGGTGGGATCTGTTGCATATATAAAGATCCTTGATAAATCTAGAGATAAGCTAGACAGTAGGTCCTTGAGATGTATATTCATTGGATATCCAAAAGGTTCAAAAGGATATCGGTTTTATCATAAGGACCATGGACTCATTGAAAGTAGAGATGTTGAATTCTTAGAAGATACTAAGAATGACATCCTCGAAAACAATAAGGAATGTATTGATGATCTGGTAGACTTAGATCAATCATCTTTTGAGCCCATTGAAGATCTTGAAACTATCAATACCTTAAGTGGACATAAAAGGCCAAGAGTCACTCCATCCTCCTTAAAGGATTATCATACTTATCTTGCAGAAGAAGTGTGTAATTCGGTAGATTTAGATTTAGATCAGCAAGCCATGAACTCATCAAAAGCAACAGACTGGAAAAAAGCCATGGATGAAGAAATTCAATCCATTGAGAAAAACCAAATTTGGGAATTGGCTGATTTGCCAAAAGGAAGGAAAGTCATAGGCTGTAAATGGGTTCTGAAAAAGAAATATAAGGTCGATGGTACAATCGACAAGTTTAAAGCGAGATTGGTTGCAAAGGATTTTTCGCAAAAAGATGAGATACATTATGTTGAGACATATTCCCCAATTGCGAAATTTGCATCCATACGTATAATCCTTGCAATAACTACATACTATGATTTGGATTTACATCAGTTAGATGTAAAGACAACTTTTCTAAATGGAGATTTAGAAGAAATCATATATATGCAACAACACGAAGGATTTGTGGTTCAAGGCTAAGAAGATAAAGTATATAGTTTGAAAAAATCCCTATATGGCCTCAAATAGTCACCTCGCCAATGATATTTGACTTTTCAAAATGTCATTATAGAACTAGGGTTTGTAGCTAATAAACTTGATCACTGTGTATATGTTTGGAACAATGGAAGTCACTTTGTCATACATATTGTTGATTGGAAACGACAATGAGATGATTGTCAAAACCAAGTCATGGTTGAACTCCAAGTTTGAAATGAAGAATATGGGGAAAGCATCCTATATCCTGGGAATAAAGATTTCTCGAGATAGAGAATCTAGACTCTTATGCCTAAGTCAGGAGAGATATATTGACTATATCCTCAAGAAGTTTAAAATTGGTGAATTCAAGTCTGCAGATACACCTGTTGCAAAAGGGGTCAAATTAAGTAAGGCTGATTGTTCCGGTGAAAGAGACGATAAGCCTTTATGCAAAAGTTGTTGGTAGCTTAATGTATGCTATGTTGTGTACAAGACCAGATATCAGCTTTGTTGTTGGTATTGTCAATAGATATCAAAGTAGTCTTAGTTGGCAGTATTGGGTAGCTGTGAAAAGGATTTTAAGATATTTGAAAGGAACAAAAGACTTGAAACTGTATTTTCAAGTAGATGAACTGAAAGTGGTAGGACACTCAAACGTTGACTTTGTTGGGAGCAAAGATGACAGCAAGTCATAGCCACTCTCTCCCTCTTTCATCCATGGTTGTTGCCAAGTAGCAGGCCACCACACCACTGTGGTGGTCTCTGGCCAAACTATGAAGCCCAATCCTGGCTATGATCCAATGAATCAGGCCCATATTGACTCGAGCGGGTTATGACCCAATGTGCCCAGATTGGTCATTTAAGGGTGGTCTATCTTGTCCAAAGTAGCTTTCACAAATCTGCCAATTCAGTGGAATTGAACTTGCCTTCAACAATCTGTTGCAGATAAGAATGGCAATTCCGGCGTTTTCCACCAAAGGAGGTGTTTGGCTGTCCCTTCTCTAATCCCATTACTCTTCAACAAAGGAAAGTGCTTGGATTCCTTTCTATGATTCCACACATTACTTTTCATCTTCATATGTTTTAGCCATGGATGTTATATATATTACACACACACGCACACACACACACGCACACACACACACACACACACACACACACACACATATATATATATATATCCAATAAACAGAACTGAATCACACGCCATCTTATTTATATGCATATCTTGATATCTAATTAAGGGAAGCATTTTGGCCATGGTTTGGAAGATTTTGGCAGCGAGCCTATGAAACAAAGAACTGGAGCGGTTTGTTTTGGGTTGTGGTAGGGGAAATTAAGCTGCATTGATTTAGCCTAAGTACAAGATCCTGATTAATTGAATTAAAGATTATTGCCGTCAGAAATTACAAAAAATATCTTTATCTAGTTAGTTTGCTTTTCTTAACTGCATGTTAATTTGTTGAGAGAATCCATAACTACAACTTTATAGCAGAAGCCCAGAAAATTATAGTAAATTATCCCTCACCAAGAAAGGTAAGTCAGAGTGTCCCACCATGGTGGTAAAGATAAATAATAAGAAACGTATATGAATTATGGCTGTACCATTTGGTGACTAGATCTATGGACCTAAGAATGGGTTGCATCAAAAGTCTCACGCTTCAGATTAAACCAAATGACCTTAATAGAGGAATGGATGATGGGGCCATTCAACTAAATCCAGGTGGCAAAGATTTTCCAACAAAATGCAACTTAAATATAGGGTGTCACGAGCCAGATGATGGGCCATTCTTCTGTCACACATGACCCATGTCTTGAATGAACCAAGTTCATTGAGGTGAGGGGGAGCATCCATACCACCCTAAATCTAGAGGATATAAAACCCTCGGGCTATATAACCCAGATCCCATCGTATTACTTTTGGCGGCACCTTTAGAAGAATTACTGATCAACTTAATGTTTGGAAAACTAAAAAGGTACAGGTGCAACTGGTCCTGTGGGCATAATATCTGAGCTCACAATATAACCATGAGCTATAACCCGGACTCACCACAGAACAAATGGGTTTGTACCCCACCCTAAAACATTTTTTACCTCTGATACTGTCAAATCTAAGCCACTTTTAATCTTCTAATTTGATTCATTTCTGTGAACTTGCGAGTGTTATTTCTGTTGAACTCATCGAACCAAATCATAAAAACATATCTTTGCTTCAAAAGTTTTATTGCATTAATCCCTAGCTTCCTCAGCTGAGAAGTTACTGTTGTTCGCCAAATTACCAGTGTCAGGCGTCTTACCGTGTCATATTTGGAGAAATGTTTTGGAATGATTTGTCATCCTTTGTCTAATTCCTGACATCGCAAAATTCTTACTATTTTTATACAGAAGACCCTTGTGTAGATTAATTATCCCATAGTTTGTCAACTCTGAATTACATACATTCAATATTGATTGCATAAGATAAACTTTCTTCTAGTAAGTTGACTTGTTTAGCATGGTCTGATTAGAAAAAATAGATTTTTCGATCATCTAAATCTAATGCCTCACTATAGTAGTGAGTTTTTGAAATGCACGATCTTATGCTTTAAAGTTAGATAATAAAAAAAACATAGTTTTGTGAAATCAAGGATGTATAAGGATGGCTAATTGTGTATGGACCACTGCTTTACGGCAATTAGGACTTAATTTTCAACCGCCGTCTTCATCCTCTATAGAGCTTACTGATCTGAAGATATAATTTCACTCCCAAGTGATCAAATTGAGCAACTAGTGGTTCACCTCATCTTGGTGCTTTCGTGAGCTTTTCTGTATGCAGTCATGTTCTACAGTAACAACTTATCTGCAGAATGGTTCGAGAAAACTGGTGCGCGTATAATCCCTTCTCAAAAATATGCAGTTTGGTGCGTTCCTAGATAGTAACTGTACCATTTTAATACTAGAACTTATATACAAGCCATGCCTTCTCCAAACAAACACCTTGTTAGGCACTTTTTTATGCACAACGAGCAATAACTGACCTAGCTAGGGGTCAACTCACCAGTTGAAGGTCATGAATTCGATACCTGGGAGTGCAACAGGTTTCAACCTCCCCATTGTACCAAAAAAACGAAGTGAGAAGTCTATCAAGTAATGGTTTAGCTCTATTCTTACATAATATCCATTTTCTTGCAAAAGCAAATGAACTCGATGAATTTTAAAGCAATTAACGGTTTCAACCCTCTTCTGGCGTGATATGAACTTGACGAATTGTGAAGCTTATGAAACTCATCGACTACTTGAATAGTGGCATGGCAGATTCCTTACATGCAAGGTTTGTGTTCACTTGACTTGCATCATAAGATGATTGAAAATAGCGTAAGGAAAGGATCAGTACTCATGTTCTCCAATACCTGGGCAGTTAATAAGACCATGCACAATGACCAGAAATTTCATCATTTAGAAAATCAAGCACCACCTTTTTCCACCTATATCCAGAACCGAGGCATGATTCTAATGAAAATACCTGCAGAAATGACGTTTAGCAGTTATTTAACAGAAGAGAGCACAGCCTTATCGATCACACCAGTAAATGAAGTCTTGATTAAAAGTTCAAAGTTACCTTTTTTTCTTATCCTCGTTTTGTGGGAACCAAGATTCGTGGCCTTGCATGTTGAAGTGTATTTCATAGATCTAGCCTAAACTGATAACATTTGACCTAAAGTTAGGGATGACTTTAATATCATTAGAACTGCTTAGAAAATATCATATTTGTAAAGTAGAAACATAAAGATTGGAAGTAACCAAAGAATGTTTATGAGGTCTGTAGCTTCCTCAGTTTGGCAAGGCACTATCGTCGATTCATGAAAGGTTTTTAAAGCATAACGAATCCTCTTACTAGCCTCACCAAAAAGCACAGTAAGTATAGCTAGACCAAAGAGTCTGAGCAAAGTTTTCAAGAATTAAAGGCAAGGTTGACCAGTACTATAGTGTTGATGCTTCCATTTGGTAATAAGTATTTTGAGGTTTATTTGTGATGCATTCCACAAGGGCCTTGGGTGTGTTTTCATGTAGCGTGGTAAAGTCATAACATATGCACTGAGGCAGCTGAAAAAGCACGAGTTAATTACCTTGGACATGACCTTAAGTTTGTTGTGGCATTTGCACTTGAGATTTGGCAGCATTACTTGCATGGTGTCAAATTACAAATATTTATGGACATCAAAGATTGAAGTACAGATTAATGCAGCCTCATCTCAATATATATCAGAAGAGATGGCTGAGTTCTTGGAGAACTACTATTGCAACATCATATATCATTATGGAAAAACAAATTTAGTCACGGATGCCTATATCAGAAAAGGAAAGGAGTAGGTAGCTCATTTTGCCACTTCAATACGAGCTACAACAAATACATGATTGAGAGTTCTAGTGATGCAGAAAGATGACCTAAAGCTGACAGTAGTTACAAATGGGATTCTTTTTATAGAGGAGTTAGACCTGGATATGAGATTTATAATGATGGATCCTTGCGCTTTGTGGTGTGGGTTTCTGTCTGCAGTGATGAATCGTTGTGCATGGAGATTTTAGAGACAGCTAATTGAAGCTGTTATAGCACATTCATCCAGGTAGCACCAAGATTTACAAAGACCTAAGCCGATGAAACCTTTGGACTGATACGAAGAAGGTTGTCCAGGAGTTCATTACTAGATGCTTGACTTGTTAGAGAGCAGATCATCAATGTCTGGAAGTACACTGAGGCCATTAACACGGACTTCATGGTTGGTAATTGTTGACAAACTCATTAAGGTGATTGATTTCATTCCTATCAAAAAGAATATGGCACTTGCATGATTAGCTCAAATCTATATGAGTGAGATCGTTAAATTTTATGATGTGTTAGAGATAATCACCTCCAAAAGAGATAATCGCTTCACTAGAAGTTTTCAAAGAGCTTGCAGGAAGAACTTGGGACACAACTGTAGATTAGCATAGCTTTCCATCCCAAGACAGATGACCTTGGAGGATATGTTGTCGGCGTGAGTACTTGACTGGGGTGATAAATGATATATACATTTATCGTTGATCAAGCCCTCTTATAATAATAGCTATCAGGTTAGCATTAATATCCCACCCTACAAGTGGAGAGAAATGTTGAATACTCTAGGTATGCGACTCATGGTCGAACTGATATTGTTCATCAATCATCTGAATCAATGATGAAGGCAAGTCGATGAATTAAGGCAGAACAACGTCACAACATAGGCAGAAGAGTTATGAAGATAAAGGGCATCGTGACTTAGAATTTGTAGTTGGGGATTATCTCTTCTTAAAGATATCCATACTCAAGGAGTTATGCAATTTGGAAAGAAGGATAAGTTAAGCCCTAGATTTGTTGGACGTTACAGAAATTAGCAAACGATTGGAGATGTTTCATACAGGGTGGAGCTGCCACCATCGTTATCTAGAGTTTCACATGTCAATGTCAAGGAAATATGTGCATGATTATTTGCATGTCACTAAAGCTCAACCACTATAAGTGAGTTAGAATCTGACCTACGAGAAGCAATTTGTTGCCATACAGATATTTTGTAGACATGTGAGGACAGAAAAGTGCAATGGAGTCACCACACTCTTAGTAAAGCTACACGAGAGCTGGGATGTAAGAGAAATACCCGCACATATTCAAAGTGCATGTCAATTTTTTAGGACAAAATTTCTGAGGGTACATTTTAATACCCTGAATTCGAATCCAATGCGCTAGATCCAAACCCATAATTCAGAACCCAAAGCAATACTAATTTACTAAAAAGAATCCTACAAAATAGGTTAGAGATAAGCATGGAAACTCTCCTATAGAGAGAAGAATTTTTTCTCAAAATCATTGTAAATTAATTCTATTTAGTTGTATTTTAAGGTTGGGTGCTACAGACAACCCCTTGGAATCTCATATGCTCAGACACAATTGATAACAAATATGGAATCTTTGGAAACTGGCGAATTTTCGAGGTACTCCTATGTTACTGTTCATTTTAATTTTTCAGCACAATGGTTGGTTATCGAAGTTTAGAAAATTAGAGCTTTTCTAGAGCAAGTCGTAACAAACTCACTAGTATCCTATTGGACCACCACCGTGGTTGGAGGTGGTAGGCATCAGACAGAAGAGTTGAAACCTTAGTTTCAGGTTCTGCAGTGCTTCCAGTATAATATTATGGAGAAGTGGTGATTCAACTATTGGGCATATGTCGTTGTACTCAACCCAATTTATTTGCCATTTCGCAGTTATTCTTGAGGCAAGTTATGTAAGTTTGATCGTTTGGTTACTTCAGAGGACACAGAAATTAAAATTGACGCACATCGCATCCCCAAAAAGAAAGTTTTAAATACCTAAGGTCAATTTTTAAGAGTGATAGAAGAATTGATGGAGATGTTATGCATAGAATTAATGCAGGTTGATTAAAATGGAGAGGCGCATCAAGTATGCTTTGTGACAAGAAAATACAACAACAACTAAGCCTTTTCTCATACTAGACGGGGTCGGCTACATGGATTCTTTGTTTCCACATATCCCTATCGTGTGCCATGTTAGCAGTTAACTCCCAATAAGCTAGATCATTCTTTATTGTTTCTTTCCAACACTTTTGTGCTCGTCCTCTACCTCTTTTAATACTTTCCAAATTTAGTTTTTCTAACCTTCTTACAGGTTCGTCTTTTGATCTTCTTTCTATATGTCCAAACCATCTTAAACGATGTTCTCTCATTTTATCCTCTATTGGTGCCACTCCTAATTTGTTTCTAATAACCTCATTATGTATACGGTCTTTTCTTCTATGACCACTCATCCATCTCAACATCTTCATTTACCCAACACTCAGAACCATAAAACATGGCAGGCCTAATTGTTGCTCTATAATATTTACCTTTTAACTTTAATGGTATCTTCTTATCACAACATCTCCATCAATTCTTTCATCACTATGAAAAATTGACCCTTGGTATTTAAAACTTTCCTTTTGGGAGATGCAATGTGCACCAATTTTAATTTCTATGCCCTCTGAAGTAACCAAAAGATCAAACTTATATTCCATATATTCTGTCTTTATTCTACTAAGTCGGAGGCCTTTGCTTTCTAATGTTTCCCTCCATAGTTCCAATTTTCTATTAACTTTTTCCTTAAACTCCTCCACTAATACAATATCACATGCAAATAACATACACCAAGGTACTTCATCTTGAATATGTTTCGTTAACTCATCCATCACCATTATAAATAAGTATGGACTTAAAGTTGATCAATGATGTAACCCAATATTAACTTCAAAGAAGTCTGTCGTTCCTTCATGAGTCCTCACACATGTTTTTGCACAATCATACATGTCTCTTATAAGGTTAATATATGTCAATGGGATACCTCTTTTTTTCAAAGTTCTCCAAAGAACCTCCCTCGATACCCTATCATAAGCTTTTTCTAGATCAATAAATATCATGTGAAGGTCTTTCTTTTTTGCTCTAAAATGTTCTATAAGACGTCTCAAAAGGTGAATCACTTCAATAGTAGATCTACCTGGCATGAATCCAAATTGGTTCTCCGTTGTACTTGATACTTGTCTTAACCTACGTTCGATAATTCTTTCCCATAATTTCATAGTATGACTCATTAACTTGATACCTCGATAATTCGCACAATTTTGAATGTCTCCCTTGTTCTTATATATGGGTATAAGTGTACTTGCTCTCCATTCCTCGGGCATCTTTTGGTTTTTTTATATTTTATTAAATAGTCTTGTGAGCCAAGTAATTCCTATTTCTCCTAGTATTTTCCAAACTTGTATAGGAATATTATCTGGTCCTACCGATTTACCACCCTTCATATGTTTAAGAGCCACTTTGACTTCATTCTTTTGAATACGTCATTAGAAATTGTGATTTATATACTTTTCTGATTTGGCTAAATCTCCTAAGCTAATACTAACATATTTATTTTCATTAAAAAGATCATAAAAATAGTTTTTCTATCTATTTCTTATATCATCATTTGCCACTAGAATTTTTTCATCAATGCCTTTTATGCATCTAACATAATTAAGATCTTTAGTTTTCTTATCTCTAGCCCTAACTATCCTAAAAAAATCTCTTTCACCCTCTTTTGAGTTGAGTTTTTTATATAAGTCCTCCCAAATTTTAGCTTTTGCTTTACTCACGGCCTTTTTCGCTTCCTTCTTTGCTTTCTTATAAGCCTCTAAAGTTTCACTAGTTTTCTTAGTATAATGTAATTTGTAACATGCCCTCTTTGCCTTGATTTTATTTTGTACTACTTCACTCCACCACCAAGCTTCTTTTTGTGCCGGTACACCTCCCTTAGATACCCTAACACATCTTTCGCCACTTTCCTAATATGTATAAACATATTGTTCCACATATCACAGGGTGTACCAACATAATTCCAAACATCTCCTTGAAGGACTTTCTGTTTAAATATATCTTCTTTCTCGCTTTTGAGGTTCCACCATTTAGTCCGAATAGCTCGATGCACTCTTTTCTTCTTTGTCCATTTTTTTATTTGTAAATCCATAACTAAAAGTCGATGTTGGGTGGTTAAACTTTCTCCTAGAATTACCTTGCAATCTTTACACCACGCTCTATCTTTTTTTCTACAAATAAAGTAATCAATTTATGTTTGTGATAAGTCACTCTTATAAGTAATTAAATGTTCATCTCGTTTTTTGAAGATTGTATTGACTATAAAGAGATAAAATGCCATAGCAAAATTTAAAATCTCCCTACCTTCCTCGTTTATATCCCCAAAACCAAAGTTTCCATGAATCCCTTGATATCCTAATGCCTCTTTACCGACATGTCCATTTAAATGTCTTCCTAAACAAATCATCTCCCTTTGTGGAATCTTTTGAAACACTTTATCTTGTTATCATGAAAAATATTTATTAATCAAATAGAAACCACTTACAAAATACCGCATATTGGAGGCATTCCTCCAATCTGCCCAAGAACTGAAAGTCGGCCCCCTTGTGTTGTCGCCCTGCACTTTTCCTTATTCATTCTAACTAAACCCTAATTACCTATTAATACCCTATCTAACTTAATTTCCTAATCTACCCCTAGTAAGTATTAACTATTTCTAAGATGACATAGGACTCAAAATGACATGAATATGTATCTACACAACCCGACTTTCATTACACAGCTTTCCTTAACACTCCCCCTCATGTTGGGTGAAAAATGTTAATGACACCCAACTTAGATAATGTCTCATTTAATTGTCTGTTGGTAGTAGCTTTAGTTAAGAAATCAGCCCTCTGTTTAATAGACTAAACAAATTCCAGCTTGAATTCTTGATTAGATATCTTCTCTGTGATGAAGTGGCAATCAATTTCTATATGTTTGATCCTTTCATGATATACTCGATTTGATGCCATCTGAATTGCTGCACTGCTATCACAATATAGTGGTATAGAATGGTTAAGTAAATAACCCAATTCGCTAATCAATGAAGATATCTATTTTTCTTCACACATAGCTTGTGCTATAGCTCTGTATTCAGCTTTTGCTTTAGATCTCGCAACTACTGTCTGTTTTTTACTCTTCCAAGATATAATATTACCACAAAGTAAAGTAACATAACCTATAGTTGACTTCCTGTCATCATAAGAACCAGCCCAGTCAGCATCAGAGTAAAGTTCAATGTCCAAATTTGATGATTTCGAATAGAGTAAACCCATTTCCGAAGTTGATTTAAGATACCGAAGAATTCTATACACTACATCCATATAATTTTTAGTTGGTGAGTGCATATATCCAGTGTTGTCTGACACGTATCATATCGCGTATCGCTGGGCTCCACGATATGGGCGTATCGTATCGTACTTTAATATTAAAATAATACAAAAATTATTTTAAAAATTAAGAAACTTAGTAAAAATCCAAAAAAATCTGGAAAAATCTTGTAATTATTTTAAATTCATATAATGCAAAGTTTGGCACGGATTAAACATTCAACATTGAATAATTGCATCCAAAATTATATATTTTGAAGCAAAAAATGAAATTCATTTACATTTTACATATTGTAAATTTGTATCAGGATCATTAACTAAATAATCTTCATCTTCTACTTGATAAAGATTCAAAGTTTCTTATCACCTTCTACTTTAAAATGAAAATCTTCATCTCCTTCGTGATGTTGTTGCACTTCAAATTAATTCATGCAATGTCTTCTTCGGTTAAGAGTGCATTTTCTTCGTTATCTTCCATAATCCACTCATCTAATATATCAAAATTAACAAACTGCTATCTTTGTACATGTAGTTGTCATATTTCCTAATTTTCATATGCGAGCAAAACAATGAGCTCAATTTCTTTGATTATTGACTCTATGACACCTTAGTGATGTGATATTATTACTTGATGATATCCCTTTTTCTCTTACTAGATGCTAGCTTTTCAACTAATGCTTGAGCTTCATTTCTCTCTTCACAGACTGAGTTAAGCCTCACACACGTTGATCATGTTCAACTCAATAGAAGTCACATAAGGTGAACCCTAAAATAGTGAAGTTGTGAAATGCCCACTCAATGATCCAAGACAACCAAATGTTTTTAATTGTTTGCGATCTCATGAAATTAGAAACTGCTAGCAGAAATATACTTAAAAGTTGGCAATAGAAAGGGAAATGATTTTGTCACAATTTTTATTTGTTCATAAATTATTCTTATTCAATAAATAAAATTATAAACCCAAATTAAAAGTAGGGAAGTGAAGAGAGGCCAGGAACCTGCAAAAAAGAATTGGAAAAAAAAAAATTAATTTTGAAATTTTTTTTTGGGCGTATCGCCCGTATCATACGATACGACACGATAACCTATATCTTACGATAGAGGTTACCATATCATATCGTGGTACAATACGTACGATATGGTGCGATACGGATAACATTGCATATATCTGCTCACAATCCCAATTGCATACGTAATGTCTGGCCGAGTAATAGTCAAATATATGAGCTTACCAACTAACTTTTGATATTTGTGAATATCTTTGAACTCTTCACTGTCACCGTTAAAAAAAATTTGGTTTACCTCCATAGGAATATCGCTAGGTTTACACTCAAGCATTTGAGTTTCTTCAAGGAGATCCATTAGGTATTTCTGCTGAGTTAAAAAGATACCTTTGTTAGAATAGAGGACTTCTATGCCCAAGAAATAATGCAGCCTACCCAAATCCTTAATATCAAATAATCTATGAAGATTCATTTTCAACTTTGATATTTCTTCAGGTCATCTCCTATAACAATAATGTCATCAACATTAACAGCGAGAATAGAATATTTTTGTCCCTTTCTTAAAGAATATTGTATGATCACTAAGACTTCTACTGTATCCCATACTGCACATTGCTTTGCTAAATTTATCCAACCAAGCTCTTAGAGACTATTTCAACTCATATATTGCTTTGTTAAGTTTACACACTCTATTAGAAGATGACAAATTTCTGGTCATTCCTGGAGGTAGTTCCATGTACACTTCTTCATTTAAATCTCCCTGTAAGAAAGCGTTTTTAGCATCCAATTGCCATAGATCCCATCCCAAGTTTGCTGCCATACTGAGAAGTATTCTGATTGATGTAAGTTTAGTCACGGGTGCAAATGTTTCTGTATAATCAATGCCATATGACTGATTGTATCATTTAGCAACCAATCAGGCTTTATATCTCTCCACTGTTCCATCTGCCTTATATTTAATAGTAAACACCCACTTGCATCCTACAATATTCCTATCAAAAGGCAACTGTGTGATGGTCCATGTATTGTTTTTTACTAGTGCATTCAATTCTTCTTCAATTGCAGCTTTCCATAAGGGGCACTTGATTCTTCAATTGCAGCTTTTCATAAGGGGCACTTGATTGCTTCTTCAAACTTCGAAGGGATCTTATGTTTTTCAGCATTCATAATGAAGTTTTGATAACTCTGAGAAGTGTTGGCATATGAAACATAATTAGAAATTGGATATCTTATACATGTACGCTTACCTTTGCGAACAATAATAGGAATCTCAAGGTCACTGTCCACTTGCACTTGAGGATCTGATTCAGGGGAAATCTCTTTAACACATGGTTCTTCTTGAGAGTACACAATCTTTCGCTATCCTTTCTTGTACGTCAGAATCTCTTTTGATTATTGTGTTTTCTCACTCTGATGATCAACTGTCTCATTATACTCCCCCTCACTAGGAACTAGTGGAAGGACAAAAGATGGAGTTGTAGTGGACTCCGTGGGAGGAGAGTAATAAGGAGTAAGTTCAAAGAAAGTGACATCCATGAAAATATATAGTTTTTTAAGCAGTGGGTTATAGCATTTGTATCCCTTTTGAGAGGTCGAATAGCCAAGAAAAATACACTTATTGGACTTGGCATCGAGTTTATCACGCTTGGGAAGATGGATATGTACAAAACAAGTACACCCAAAGATACGAGGAACTAGATGAAATGGTTTTGATGTTTTATCAAGACTATGAATAGGACTCTCTCCCTGAATGGTATTACTGTACATTCTATTTATAAGATACACAGTAGTAAGGACAGCTTTTCCCCAATAGAATTTTGGAACATTACTTTGAAGAAGAAGAGTTCTTGCTACTTCCAAAATATGATGATTCTTCCTTTTAGCAATACCATTCTGCTGAGGTATATACGAACATATAGTATGATGAACAATTCCCTGTGCTTGTAAATAATTTTCTAACTGAGTCCTAATATATTCTCCCCCATTATCAGACCGAAAAATTTTAACAGAAGCATTGAATTGAGTACAAATAAATTTATGCACAATGGAAAAAATAGAGGAAACTTCAGACTTTGTTTTCATTAAGTAAACGATTATAAGACGAGTATAATCATCAATGAAAGAGACAAAATACTTATGACCAAACAAAGAGCTTATTGGACTTGGACCCCATACATCAGAGTGAATAAGTTCAAAAGGTTGAGATCGTCGAGAATCACTTAAAGGATAAGATGTCCTTTGGTGTTTCCCAAGCTGACAGACTTCACATTCAAACTGAGATTTATTGGACTAGACTCTAAGTTGAGGAATAACATATGGAATTTTTCACACTAGGAGATGACTAAGACGATAATGCCAAAGACAAAGATCTGCATCTTGAACAGGTGTTGCTGAAATGCTGTAAGAGGTTGAAGTCTGAGAATAATCTTCAAGAATGTATAATCCTTTCTATAATTTACCATGTCCAAAGATTTTTCCCGTCTTGAGATCCTGAAATATACAACCAGTAACATGAAAAGTTACACAACAATCCAAGACACGAGTTAAAGAGCTGACTGAGAGAAGATTTATCGGAAAACCGAGAACATGATATTCTGATGGTAAATCTAAAATACATGTAGGTACACTTCCCTATCCAATCATATAAGTGAAAGAACCATCTGCCAATTTAACTGGTTCCTGATCTTTAAGAGTCTTGTAAGCTGAAAAATATGATAATTCTCCTACCATATGATCTGTAACCCCTGAATCAATTATCCAAGTTTTAGAGTGAGAATGAGAGGAGTGGTTACCCTTTACGGTATGTGTAGTTTGAGCCACTATAGCTTGGGTGGAGGAAGCAGAGGATTTTTCAGAGAATCTCTGTTCATGACCTTCTATTCTTTTTATAATCTCTTGAATTCCATCGGTGCTGGGAGTTGAACTTTCTGTAGAATGAACTGAGGTATTACGATTTCTATAGTAATCTAGTTTATCATGTAGTTCCCAATAATAATCTCTGGTATGACGCGATTTGCCACAATGGGAGCAAACAAGTTTTTCTCTGACATCTGAATTAAATCGACCACGGCCACATCCACGACTCTGGTGTCCCCCTCTGCCACAAAAATGAGAATTGTCTCCTCTTACCTGAAGAGCATGTTGACATGTACTAATAACATGTTCCTTCTTAAGATTCCTGCGATCTTCTTCTCTAATTAATAAAGAGTAAACAGTACCCAAGGAAAGAAGCTCTTCTCTACCTAAGATATTCAGTTTTACTGATTCAAATTCTGGATTCACACCCCACAACAAATCAAATAGTTTCTTCTTTTTAATCTCAGTGTTCTTGATATTCGTATAGTAGAGTAGTTCATCCCAAAGACCTCGGAGATCTGCATAATATTCACTAATAGACCGATTGGCTTGTTTGCACTTTCTGATTCTTTTCATTATTTCATATTCTTTTGCAACATTCTTATTCCGGGAATAAGCCTCAGCTACTGCACACCAAATCTCATGGGCAGATTTTAAAAACATAAAAGTTTTAGCAATTGATGGAATCATGGACTGTAGCAACCAAGATGATTTTAATGCATCTTCTCTTTTTCAGGTAGGACAAAGAATGTCATGAGGCTCTGGAATTGGAGTATGACCCATTAAATGTGTCCATCTCCCCCTTGCTACAATCGCAAGTTCCACGGATCTTGCTCATTCCATATAATTTCGACCATCTAATTTAGTCATTGTAATCTGAAGATTTTCTATTTTTTCTAATAAGCCAGATTGTTTGCTTGTATGAAAGGAACTGTCAATATCTTTACCTTTGCCAGCCATTGATCAGAAAATCTGAAACACAACTTAAAAGTCTGAAATCTGAATCTAGTACTTTGACAAATCAGAAGGGGAGAAGGTCTTCTTCAATGTATAAAAAATAGAGGCTGAAAGTTATATCCTTGCAATGAAGATACCCAAAAATTCAGTTTTGTGACATATGCATCAGTCGCACACACTGATTTCAAACAAGGAAGTCTCTTGAATGGGGCGATTGCATCAATATATACAAAGATGACTTGAAGCAGTCCACGTGATGCAAGAAATAATCCACAATGGGCCAGCCGATTGAATCAATATCAACGATTCACTTGATTTTACCAAAAAAAAATGATTCACTATTGATCAATAGATCAATATGCTCCACCCGGTTATTCCTAAGTTCACTCCTTCAATAAAAGATTATGAAATAATCCGATGCACAAATCAAATCTCTGAAATAATCAGATTAACAATGTCTAATGTCAAGTCTTCAAGGATTCAATAGTAGATTCACGTTGATTGAAGAACCCAAAATCGAATTTCTGTCCAAGTGCTTCTATAAAACACATTTTTTACTGATTATCTTCAATCAAATCATAAAAAAAATGCCAAACAGGCTCTGATACCATGTTAGCATGAAAATTATTTATTAATCAAATAGAAACCACTTACAAAATACCGTAGATTGGAGGCATTCCTCCAATCTGCCCAAGAACTGAAAGTCGGCCCCCTTGTGCTGCCGCCCTGCACTTTTCCTTATTGATTCTAACTAAACCCTAATCACCTATTAATACCCTATCTAACTTAATTTCCTAATCTACCCTAGTAAGTATTAACTATTTCTAAGATGACATAGGACTCAAAATGACATGAATATATATCTACATGACCCGACTTTCATTACACAGCTTTCCTTAATATATCTAACTCTTCCCAAAAAGTTGTCTTTATACTATCTTCTAGTCCTACTTGGGGTGCATAAGCATAAACTATATTCAAAACCTCTACTCCTAACACTAATTTAAACGTCATGATTCGGTCATCATATCATTATATGTCTACTACACTATCCTTTAAATCTTTATTTATGATAATACCAACTCCGTTTCGAACCTTTTCTTTACCTGAGTACCATAATTTAAAACCTGTATCCTCTATCTCCTTTGCTTTTTCTCCAACCCATTTTGTCTCTTTTAAAAATAGAATATGAATCTTTCTCCGAATCATAGTATCTACCACCTCCATTAGCTTACCCGATAATGTTCCGATATTCCAATAACCAATATGAATCTTATTATCTAGGACTAGCTTTCTTACCCCCCGTATCTGTCCATAATCAAAATGCGGAGACCCTCTCTGAAAATTTTTTACTACGTTCGGGCAGCAATGTAGCGGGACTAACTTCTTTACCCACACCCGTCCATGATGTGGGAACCCTCTCTGCAATTGATTCACTACATTCGGGCGAAAATGTAGTGGCCCTTCCTTACTTCTTACTGCATTCGGGCTCTACAGCACGTCACTAGGCAGGGACACCCCAAAGCAATGCTCATAATTTTTGTAATCCATGTTATAAAAATCCGACAAAGTTTTACGCTAGCTGTCGGAAGCCTAACACAACCCTCCTCCTTTATTCGGGCTTGGGACCGACAATGCAAGGGTGATCCCTTACATGGGCGGAGTTGACAAGAAAATATAAAAGGTAAATATTATAGGGCAACAAGTAGACATGCTATGTTTTATGGTTTTGAGTGTTAGGCAATTAATCATCAACATGTACAAAAAATGTTTGTGACAAAAATGAAGATGTTGAGATGGATAAGTGGTCATACAAGGAAAAACCATATACATAATGAGGTTATTAGAAAGAAATTGAGAGTGACACCAATAGAGGATAAAATAAGAGAATATCTTTTAAGATGGTTTGGACATATAGAAAGAAAAACAAAAGAAGTGTAAAGAATGATCTAGCTTATGTTGAGTTAACTACTAACATAACACATGACAGAGCTCTGTGGAAACAAAGAATCCATGTAGCCGACCCCGTCTAGTATGGGAAAAGGCTTAGTTATTGTTGTATTGGGACTTGCCATCGGATCACACCACCAAGATTTAATATGATCCTACTTATAGATTGTGAAACATTATATTTAAATTAAAGTCATTTATGTTTGATTTTTTTGCATAAAACTGGCTTGTGAGTAACCGATTTTTATCATATCCCAAGAGGTTATGACACGAAGCACAAGGCAAGATTATGTGGCCTATCTCAGCTGGATGAGGCAGCAACAAAGCTAAAAAACTCGTGCATGAACCTATTTCATCAGGCAGATTCTATTTATGGTAAATCTGTTTACTGGGTAATGGCATCTATCTTAGAGAGAAGAAGAATACACATTCTCCAGACATATAAGAATGTACTTCCTTCAAGAATATGAATATTTTGCTATTACTTAAGAAAGTTCTCATCTAGTCAGCCCAAGGAGTCTTTCAAGTTCAGCTAAATATAAACAACAACACAACAACAACTAAGCCTTTTCCCATACTAGATAGGGTCGGCTACATGGATTCTTTGTTTCCACATATCCCTATCATGTGCCATGTTAGCAGTTAACTCACAATAAGTTAGATCATTCTTTATTGTTTCTTTCCAACACTTCTGTGCTCGTCCTCTACCTCTTTTAATACTTTCCAAATTTAGTTTTTTTAACCTTCTTTATGGTTCTTCTTTTGATCTTCTTTCTATATGTCCAAACCATCTTAAATGATGTTCTCTCATTTTATCCTCTATTGGTGTCACTCCTAATTTGTTTCTAATAACCTCATTATGTATACGGTCTTTTCTTGTATGACCACTCATCCATCTCAACATCTTCATTTCTATCACAGACATCTTTTGTACATGTTGATGATTAACTGCCCAACACTCACAACCATAAAACATGAGAGGCCTAATTGTTGCTCTATAATATTTACCTTTAACTTTAATGGTATCTTTTTATCACAAACAATACCTCATGCTCCTCTCTATTTTTACCAACCAGCATTAATTATATGCGTAACATCTCCATCAATTCTTCTATCACTCTGAAAAAGTGACCCTAGGTATTTAAAACTTTCCTTTTGGGGGATGCAATGTGTGCCAATTTTAATTTCTATGTCCTCTGAAGTAGCCAAATGATCAAACTTACGTTCCATATATTATGTCTTTGTTCTACTGAGTCGGAGGCCTTTGCTTTCTAATGTTTCTCTCTATAGTTCCAATTTTTTATTAACTTTTTACTTAGACTCCTCCACTAATACAATGTCATCTGCAAATAACATACACCAAGGTACTTCATCTTGAATATGTTTTGTTAACTCATCCATCACCATTATAAATAAGTATGGACTTAAAGTTGATCCTTGATGTAACCCAATATTAACTTCAAAGAAGTATGTCGTTCCTTCATGAGTCCTCACACATGTTTTTTGCACCATCATCATCATACATGTCTCTTATAAGGTTAATATATGTCAATGGGATACCTCTTTTTTCCAAAGTTCTCTAAAGAACCTCCCTCGGTACCCTATCATAAGCTTTTTCTATATCAATAAATATCATGTGAAGGTCTTTCTTTTTTGCTCTAAAATGTTCCATAAAATGTCTCAAAAGGTGAATCGCTTCAATAGTAGATCTGCCTAGTATGAATCCAAATTGGTTCTCTGTTGTACTTGATACTTGTCTTAACCTACGTCCGATAATTCTTTCCCATAATTTCATAGTATGGTTCATTAACTTCATACCTCGATAATTCGTACAATTTTGAATGTCTCCCTTGTTTTTATATATGGGTATAAGTGTACTTACTTGCTCTCCATTCCTTGGGCATCTTTTGGTTTTTCCATATTTCATTAAATAGTCTTGTGAGCCAAGTGATTCCTATTTCTCCTAGTATTTTCCAAACTTGTATAGGAATATTATCTGGTCCTACCGATTTACCACCCTTCATATGTTTAAGAGTCTCTTTGACTTCATTCTTTTGAATACGTCGGTAGAAATTGTGGTTTATATACTTTTCTTATTTGGCTAACTCTCCTAAGCTAATACTAACATCTTTATTTTCATTAAAAAGATCATAAAAATAGTTTTTCCATCTATTTCTTATATCATCATTTGCCACTAGAATTTTTTCATCCTCGTCTTTTATGCATCTAACATAATTAAGATCTTTAGTTTTCTTATCTTTAGCCCTGCCTATCCCAAAAATTTCTCTTTCACCCTCTTTTGAGTTGAGTTTTTTATATAAGTCCTCCCAAATTTTAGCTTTTGCTTCACTCACGGCTTTTTTTGCTTCCTTCTTTGCTTTCTTATAAGCCTCTAAAGTTTCACTAGTTTTCTTAGCATAATGTAATTTGTAACATGCCCTCTTTGCCTTGATTTTATTTTGTACTACTTCACTCCACCACCAAGCTTCTTTTTGTGCCGGTACACCTCCCTTAGATACCCCTAACACATCTTTCGCCACTTTCCTAATATGTATAGCCGTATTGTTCCACATATCACAAGATGTACCAACATAATTCCAAACATCTCCTTGAAGAACTTTCTGTTTAAATATATCTTTTTTCTCGCTTTTGAGGTTCCACCATTTAGTCTGAATAGCTCGATGCACTCTTTTCTTCTTTGTCCATTTTTTTATTTGTAAATCCATAACTAAAAGTCGATGTTGGGTGGTTAAGCTTTCTCCTAGAATTACCTTGCAATCTTTACAACACGCTCTATCTTTTTTTTCTACAAATAAAGTAATCAATTTGTGTTTGTGATAAGCCACTCTTATAAGTAATTAAATGTTCATCTCGTTTTTTGAAGATTGTATTGACTATAAAGAGATCAAATGCCATAGCAAAATTTAAAATCTCCCTATCTTCCTCGTTTATATCCCCAAAACCAAAGTTTTCATGAATCCCTTGATATCCTAATGCCTCTTTACCGACATGTCCATTTAAATCTCCTCCTAAACAAATCATCTTCCTTTGTGGAATCTTTTGAAACACTTTATCTAACTCTTCCCAAAAAGTTGTCTTTATACTATCTTCTAGTCCTACTTGGGGTGCGTAAGCACAAACTATATTCAAACTGATTGCACGGAGGCATATGTTTGGGGCATATCTAGTCATGACTCGGCTTGGTTCCGTCTGGTTGATTCAGGAGTGAACTCAGCCAAAGGTCATCGCACATGACCAATCTTAATTTATGAAGAACTTGAAAGGTACTCTGGGTTCTGCGTATTTATCCCTCAACTTGTATAAATGATAGTACTACCGTTTATCCAAGACAAGGAAAATTAGACACAAAAGTCATTTGTCCTTGTACTGTTATAGATCAATAGAACTATTTTTGCCTCGATTTTCCAAGTCAATCGAAAGAGTTTACTAGATGGAACTTCCAAGTGACATCAAGTATTATTTCTCTCTGCTTACAACCCTTACAAGAAACTAAGAATAAAAACCTGATCCAGTTTCCTTTTCAAGGATGGGCTTGAGAGCACAGCCATATCAGAGAGGTTAAGCTTTGTTTCCCTCAATGATGTTCTCAGATCAACTTTCTTGTCCATGGAGGGGCTAAACAACTTGAGCAACTTTTGTACCCTGGAAGTGGATGAATCGCCATTTGTTTCAAGAGTCCTAGCAATTGAGTTACAAAATTATAAACTAAAAGCCTTTTGAAAATGATCAATTTTGTGTGCATTGTCCCAGAAATACAAACCTTAGTCTTACACTAGAAATAGCAGTAGGCCTTTTTTCAGTTTCTAACATGGAATTATTGCCCTCTTTATCAGAAATGGATGAATCATTTGCTGTAAGAGCCCTAGCAATTGAGCCATGGAAGGAAGCATCAGCCAACATCATTTTGAAATTGATACAATAAATATTTAATGCACTGTATGAGAAATGGCATACCTTGAAAGTTTTAAACTAGATATAAACTCTTGTTTTTTCAGTTTCTGGTACACTAGCCTTGCCATCTCGTTCAGAAATACCCTTACAATTTGTCACCATTCTGGTATTGAGCAATATACGTCCATGATTATTTGTTGGTGTTGAAGATGATCCCTTTGCGTCTGGCAAGATAGCAGCAGCTCCTGCATGGTCTCTAGTTCCCTTGGGAATAGTTAAGGGCTGTTTTCTATCAAGTGTTGCTCCGGAGAACAAAGAGAACGCATGCCTGTAATGACTATTAACTAAGTGTGCAACAATGGACAGTATATCTCTTCAGAGTCACAAATATTTGGAAATAACAATTAACAAAAATATATGGTATGCTAATTTTTTGTTCACTGCACCATCAACATGGGGTCGGCTATATGAATTCTTTGTTTTCACATAGCCCTAGCATGTGCCATGCTAGGAGTTAACTCAATATAAACTAGATCATTCTTTATAGTTTCTTTCCAACACTTTTGTGGTTGTCCTCTTCCTCTTTTAACATTTTCACAATCTAATTTTTCATATCTTCTTAAAAGAGCGTTCTTTGTTTCTCTTTCTACATGTCCAAACCATCTTAAACAAATTTTCCTCATTTTATCCTCTATTGATCCTACTCCCAATTGGTTTCTAATAACCTCATTATGTATACGGTCTTTCCTTGTGTGACCACTCATCCATCTCAATATCTTCATTTCTACTACAGACATCTTTTGCACATGTTGATGATTAACTGCCCAACACTTAGAATCATAAAATATAGTAGGTCTAATTGTTGCTCTATAATATTTACCTTTTAACTTAATGATATCTTCTTATCACAAAGAATACCTAATGCCCCTCTCCATTTAAACCAACCGGCATTAATTATATGCATAACATCTCCATCAATTTTTTTATCACTTTTACAAATTGACCCTAGGTATTTAAAATTTTCCTTGTGAGGAATGCAATGTGTGTCGATCTTAATTTCTATGTCCTCTTAAGTAACCAAATGATCAAATTCAAATTTCATATATTTTATCTTTGTTTTACTAAGTCAAAATCCTTTACTTTCTAATGTTTCTCTCCATAATTCCAATTTTCTATTAACTTTTAGCTTAGACTCATTTACTAACACAATATCATGTGCAAATAACATACACTAAGGTACATCATCTTGAATATGTTTTGTTAACTCATCAATGACCAAACAACAACAACAACAACTAAGCCTTTTCCCATACTAGATGGGAACGGCTACATGGATTCTTTGTTTCCACAGAGCTCTATTATGGATTACACAAATCAATGACCAATATAAATAAATATGGACTTAAAGTTGATCGCTAATGTAACCCAATATTAACTTCAAAAGATTCAGTCATTCCTTCATGAATCCTCACACAAGTTTTTGCACCATCGTATATGTCTCTTATAAGATTTATATATGTTAATGAGATACCTCTCTTTTCTAAGGTTCTTCAAAGACCATCTCTTGACACCCTATCATAAGCTTTTTTTAGATCAATAAATATCATGTAAAGGCTCTTCGTTTTTGCTCTAAAATATTCTATAAGATGTCTCAATAGGTGAATCACTTCAATAGTAGATTTGTCAGGCATGAATCTAAATTGGTTCTCTATTATACTCTATACTTTTCTTAACCTACGTTCGATAATTCTTTCTCATAATTTCTAGTGTGGCTCATTAATTTGATAATTAGAATAATTATGAATGTCTCCCTTGTTATTATACTCTCCATTCCTCATGCATCTTTTGCGTTCTCCGTATTTCATTAAATAGTCTTATGAGCCAAGTGAACCACATCTCTCCTAGGAGTATTTATACTACTATAGGAATGTTGTTTGGTCATACAAATTTACCAACCTTCATATATTTAACAGCCTCTTTGACTTCATTATTTTGAATACGTCGATAGAAATTATGGTTTATAACTTTATATACTTTTCTGATTTGTCTAACTCTCCTAAGTTAATACTAACAAAAGCTTGTAGAAATAAATTTTCCATCTATTTTTAATATCATCATTCATCACTAGAATCTTATCATCTTTATCTTTGATGTATCTAACAAAAGTAAGATCCTTAGTTTTCTTATCTCTAGCCTTAGTTATCCTAAAAATATCTCTTTCACCTTCTTTTGGGTTAACCTTTTTATATAAATCCTCACAAATTTTGTCTTTTGCTTCACTAACAACCTTTTTTGCTTTTTTCTTACCTTTCTTATAAGTCTCTCAAGTTTCACTAGTCTTCTTAGCATAATGCAATTTGTAACATGTCTTCTTTGCCTTAATTTTATCTTGCACTACTTCAACACCAAACATCTTTTTGTGCCGGTATGCCTCCCTTAGATTCGCCTAACACATCTTTTGTCACTTCCCTAATATATATACTCATATTGTTTCACATATCAGAAGGTGTACCTACATAATTCTAAGCATCTCCTTGAATAACTTTTTTGTTTAAATATATATTCTTTCTCACATTTGATGTTCCACCATCTAGTTTGAATAGCTCTATACACTCTATTCTTCTTTGCACACTCTTCTACTTGCAAATCTATTATTAAAGAGTAGTTAAGTTTTCTCCTGGAATTACCTTGCAATCTTTACAACACGATATATCTTTTTTCCTATAAAAAAATAAACAAATTGTGTTTGTGACAAGCCATTCTTATAAGTAGTTAAATGTTTATCTCATTTTTTGAAAGTTGTATTTGCTATAAAGAGATCAAAAGCCATAGAAAAATTTAAAATCTCCATACCCTCCTCATTTATATCACCAAAACCATAGTTTTCATGAATACCTTGATATCCTAATGCATATTTACTGACATGTCCATTTAAATCTCCTCCTAAACAAATCATCTCCCTTATGGAATTCTTTAAATTACCTTATCTAACTCCTCCCCAAAAGCCTTCTTTATACTATCTTCTAATTCTACTTAGAGTGCATAAGCACAAACTATATTCAAAAGCTTCTACTCCTAACACTAATTTCACTATCATAATTTGGTCACCATATCGTTGTATGTCTACTACACTATTCTTTAAATCTTTATTTATAATAATATCAACTCCATTTCGAGCCTTTTCTTTCCCTCAATACCATAATTTAAAACCAATTATCAAACTCTTTTGTTTTTTCTCCAACCCACTTTGTCTCTTGTAAACATAAAATGTGAATCTTTTTCCGAATCATAGTATCTACCACCTCAATTAACTTGTCGGTAAATGTTCTGATATTCAAAATATTAATATGAATCTTATTATCTAGGACTAACTTCCTTACCCCCCCGCATCTATCCATTATGAAAATGCAGAGACCCTTAGTATAACTTGTTCACTATATTTGCGTGACAATGTAGTGGGACTAACTTATTTACTCATACCCGTTCATGATATGGGAACCCTTTCTGCAATTGAGTCACTGCATTCGGGCAAAGATGTAGATACCCATGCTTACTTTTCACTATATTCGGGGTCTACAGTGTGTCGCTAAGAGGGAACTGCCAAAATATGAGACTATTTTCTTGACACCTCAGATTTAAGAAAATTATCAGAAATCAAAAACATATGAAGAAAGAGCATACAAAATGCGACATCTGATCTCATAAAATGTTTTTAAAGTATTAAAAATATATAGAGCTAAAGGTGCCCCAAATTGGCAGATGCATAAAATCCTCTTTTACCATCAAATTGGCACTTCAGCTAATGGTCCAAGTAACATAGACATACGCCTATATCAGCTGGAGGTCACCATTAAAAGTAATGGATTTCATGCAACCGATCAGTACGTTGTTTCCTTGCTAATTTTATAACTCCTTCCAGTGACTACAGTGTGGAGTCATATAGAATATGATTACGCATTTTAAGAAGAAAATGTCACCACAACATTAAATAGAGTTCAAGAACAAGCCAAGAATGCTGACCCAATGGAACTACCATCTTTCTTGTTTTTCTTTTTTGATAGTAGTGAAGATGTCATTTCTTCTGACCTGCATAAGTTTCCCAACCTCTTAGGCAGTTGGTTTTCATCAATTCTGTGAATTTTCAGCAGCAAATTTGCCAAAATAATGATGTCAAATAGAAAGTAGCATGCCATAGCTCCCATAAAATATTATACAGATAATAGGGCAATAAACCACATTACTGTTTGATAGCAACAAGTTGTGATACAATGAAAGGCAAGAGAAGCGGCACAAATATAATGGTTTTATTATTCCTAGAGGTGGCTAGATGGAGCTCCATTGAGAACGTGAGAAACACTGGATAGTGAATACTTAAAAACAAAGTTAGGAAGGCCATGAAAGTGCTTAAAGAAAATAATAAAGTAGGATCTCACTTTTCTTGGAGTAGAATGCTAGTATAATACAAGATCAACAAAATCCGTGTAGCTTTCACCATTAAGTGTGAAAAAAATGCTTTGTTTTGATTTTTTTGTGCCAAAAACATTAGATGTAATCAGAATTTTATAACGGAATAAGATGGAGATAAAAGAAAGACAAAAAAAACTTTTCCAGCTCTCGATTGCTTAATGATAATAGGAAAACCCACCCTTGGGAATTGATGAGAACCAGTGAAGAGCCTAGTGAAAGATGAGTTACTTTGCCTACCTTTGCATTAAGCATAAAAGTGGAGGGCCTACTGTATTGCCCTTCTCAATTAAATAGGACAAGTTCTTTGACTTTAGGGTTTGAACAATTTTTTTCATCCACATTTCAACTTTTGGCCACATTGCAAAATCATAATGACCTCCTATTATATTTCTACTTTTGATGTCTAAACAATGGATCCATGTCTTTTTTTTATTATTATTATAAACGGTGGTGGATCTAAAAGTAAAGTTGTCACCTCACCTTAAATTTTGAGAGAAATTGCCGCTAGCTCACAAGTTGACCAACCAAACCAAAGCTACACTGATCTAGTCATTAGTGTTCTCTTGGTTCATAAAACTCAAAAAAGAAAAGAAAAGAAATAATGTAAAAGATCTTATATCTTATATATACTTATGATATGAATAAGAGAGCACCTACAACTAAGAAGACAACATATTCCCATCATAGAAAGACATACACCAAGAAGGTTTAGATTAATAAGCAGAAATTAGGGATGTTTCATGGGGCAATGATCTCCCTCTTTTCGCACAACCTATCCCGAATGGGGCAGAATTGGATGTACATTCAGGACTCTGGGACGAGGATAAGAGAGTTGAGAAAAATCTATGTTGGGATAGGGGTGGAGAAAATAGGTTTCCATTCCATGAACAGTGAATGTCAATAGTGATTCATTGAGGATCCTAATTGAGATTTTTTTCTTTCATTCTCCCTCCCCTAATAGTGGTAGAGAGAAGTAAGGTGGAAATATGTTGAGATTTAGAGAGAAAAGAGAGGCTTCTAAAGTTTCTTTTCTATCAATCCAAATGGGTCAAACAATAATAGAACTTTTGTAGTAATATTGATTGTGAAGATGTTCTTAGGTTGATTGTCAATAGTTTTGTTTTTTATATGCATGCTTTTAATGTATCATGATAGCATGAGGAAGATTCATAGATTTAGATATAAATGCTGATAAAATGGGATTCTTCTACCATAAACATTCATGTAGTTTTTTGGGGATGGGGCTTTGTAGGGACCCCTCAGAACCCGGGATGGGATTAGAGGACTTTTGATCGTGGGGATGGAGGTGGAGATGGTGAATGTATTCCTAAATGGGCCGATGTTGGGACCTTAGTCGCTGCCCTGCCTCATGAACATTCCTACCAAAGATTCCCAACAAAAAGAGTGAGGAGAGAGGGAACTCTATCAATGGTGGATCTACGTTATGTCCTCTCGAAAATATTGAGCAATATTTTAAATTTAAAAGAAAAATTAAGAAAGAAATGGGATATTTGTAAATATCCAAAGTTCCTTTCTCCACCTAGAAACACTAAAAATTCAAAAACCTTTAATGATATTAATAATAGGTTCGGATCGGATTGTCATAAGGATCCGATCCGAACTAATCTGTTATATTGCCCTAATTCCCCCCTCTCCGTCTCCCTATCCCTCTCCCTCTCTCGATTACGATTGACACGCTTCCGCCGGAGTGCCAGACCGCAGGTGGGGTGTGGCTGCGTCGGTGACCCTTCTCCTCCTCCCGTTGGCAGCCGATTTCTCTCTCTACGTATTCATCCGCGACTCACACTACAAGATTGATTACCTCTGTTACTAATTCATGGTATCAAGTGACACTCCTGTCTTGGATTTAAATCAATAATACCTGTCTTGGATTCAAATCAATAATATGAACCATTTTTATGTTGCTTATAACGCTTATTGTTGTTGGAATCATATGTAGATGGAATGACACATGACGAATCGTTTTGTTGTTGATTATTTTCTTCATTTGAGTTGGTCATGTTTATGTGAGTGTCTTTTCCTAATGTTGGTCTTATGTGAATTAGCAAGGAAATTGGAGAACTGAAAATTGTCCATACTCGAGAACATTGGAGATTTTGTCAAGTACTGAAAACTATAAAAAGCACTTGTGATATAAATATCTGAGTTTTGCCTCTTTTTAAGTGAATCAGTTGGAAGACTGATATAGGTACTTAATGATTTGTGATATAATTATCTGAATTTTGACAATCGAAAAAAGAAGGATGTGAATGTTTCAGACTTTCCCTTAGTGCAAAACTTCGCATAAGAAGACCGATAAGAGGCCTTGATCAATACCCATATCCTATACGAAAAGATTGAATTTTTTTCTTTAGATGATATTTGGAAAACTAATGTTCTTTGCCGTTTTTAGATTGAAATTAAATCTAAATTTAAACTTGAGCAAGTTCTGTTTGGGTTTTGCCTAAATAATTTTCTTGTGCTACGCTTGGCCCCATATATTAGTCTATCCATGAGAGTCTGATCAGAGTGGTATATGTGTCTGCTTAGGACTTGTCCAAATTGGGTTTTGTACCGGATGGGCATGTCAAACATGGCCCCTTGATGCCCCATACATATTGCCCATTTTAAATTTGGTCCAGTGTTTGTTCGCATCCAAACATTCAATCTGATCTGAACATGATAATATCATGATCGTCTAGTGTATTTTACATTCGATATTCTGCTATCTATTTGGTCCCATGTTTGTTCATATCCATTTTTTATTATATTTGCCTTTAAAGCATTTTTTTGGTTGTTACAATCTAATTATAATACCATGATCCTCTCATGTATTTTACATTCAATATTCTGCTATCTATTTGGTCCAGTGTTTGTTTGCGTCCAATTTCACATTTGATTTGATCAGAATATCATGATAGTCTATTCCACTTTTTATGGTATTTGCCTTTAAAGCATTTTTTGGTTGTTTCAATGAAAGATTTGAAGCATAACATACAACATAGACACACATATTCAATTAGTCTTTCACGTACACACACTCAGGTATCCATCTAATAATGACCACACCGTCCTTATCCATCCATTAAATATGTATGTGTGTGTATATATACCCTTTTCGTTATCCCTTATATTTCAATGGAATGCATATACTCTTTTCATTACTCTATAATGAGGTCATGGATTCATGGTAATTGATAACTTTTTTATACATGTCGGTGTCGCATCTAGTATGTGTCAATGGCCTATGTTTTCGCCCACACACTTTAAATTTTCTAGATCTGCCACTGTATGTATTCAATTTTTTCCAGAAATAAAGTTCTTGTAAGTTGTAAAATTTGAAAAACAATAAGCATATAATTTTAAAATTCAAAATAAAATCTGGGAGATACCTATAAACTATTAAATACTAAACCGCTACTTTTGTTTTCCAGTTCCAGGTTAGACCTATTCTATAAGAAGATCCGGCCAAGGCCCATTTGCTCAAATCTTTTGGGTTTCAGTTCAGATCGAATTTTGAATGGACCAACTCAGCCTAAATTCTCTCTAAAATCTCAGTCTTGTCGATCCCCTTTTTTTTGTTTGTGTGTGTTTTGGGCCTTTCGGCATTTTTGTTCTCCACCCAATGGAATTTGGAGGTTTGGGTAGCTGCTTAACCAGTCTAAAGTCTCACTTTTCTCTCTCTTTCCTAATAGTTTCCCGATTGTCTGTTAGTGTCGCCTATATAAAGGAAGAGGAATTACCTTTTCCTCTGAATTATGTAGATGAAGAATCCTCAATCTCTGAAGATTGGAGTTTATCCAAATTAATGGATAATTTTCTCCTTTTCTTAATCTTAAGGTTAAACGAACATAAGAATAATGCCTAAGGTGTATACCAGACCAAGTTTTTATTTTTATTTTTACTGTTTTTATAAGATCTTGAAGAACTTCGCCCATGTAAGGGATCACCCTTGCATGGCCGGTCTCAAGCCCGGATAAAAGAGAGGGTTACGTTAGGCTTCTAACAACAACAACAACAACTAAGCCTTTTCCCATACTAGATAGGGTCAACTACATGGATTCTTTGTTTCCACATATCCCTATCCTGTGCCATGTTAGCATTTAACTCACAATAAGCTAGATCATTCTTTATTGTCTCTTTCCAATAATTTTGTGATCGTCCTCTAGTTTTTCGTACCTTCTTACATGTTCTTCTTTTGATCTTCTTTCTATATGTCCAAACCATCTTAAACGATATTCTCTCATTTTATCTTCTATTGGTGCCACTCCTAATTTGTTTCTAATAACCTCATTATGTATACGGTATTTTCTTGTACGACCACTCATCCATCTCAACATCTTCATTTATGTCACAGATATGTTTTGTACATGTTGATGATTAACTGCCCAACACTCAGAACCATAAAACATAGCAGGCCTAATTGCTGCCCTATAATATTTACCTTTTAACTTTAATGGTATCTTCTTATCACAAAGAATACCTGATGCTCCTGTCCATTTAATTGCTGCGTTAGGCTTCTGACAGCTGGTGTATAACTTTGTTGGACTTATCTACAATGGATTCTACAAATTATGATAGGTCTATGTGAAAACAAAGAATCCATGTAGTCGACCCCATCTAGTATGGGAAAAGGCTTAGTTGTTGTTATAAGATCTTGAAGACCTATGTCACACGGGTGCGGGTGCGGGATACGACAAATTTCAAAAATTTTGGGTGCGGTGACACGGCTAGGGTATATAATATTATATATAATATTCAAGCTACAACAAGTGAGACATTAATTAACATAAGTATATGACAATAGCAAGTACACAACTTTATATTAAAGCAAAACACATAAATGGTAAACAACTACTAATTTCATCATAATACACAAATCAATCTTTACTATCTGAACCCATTTATCCAAAAAGAGCCGAACTTCAAAATCGATACCAAATTTTGAAGCGTGGAATATCCACACAAAAAGAAGTTAAGAAGGTCCGCATTGAGATATTTTTCTATGTTCATTGGCGGAGTTTCATGGGAGATGATGGAAGACAAGCTGAAGGAGCATTTTGGAAACTATGGTGAGGTAACTCAGGTGGTCATCATGGGAGATAAGGTCACGACTCACGAGTTGACTAAGAGTCTTAGATTTTATCGTCTTCACGGATTACTCCCTCTTTGATCGGGTTCTGCAGGATAAATACACCATAGACTGCAGAACCGTGAGTTATAATTTTTTTGTGTGTTTTTTTTTGCCATGCCGCACCGACTCGGTGTCGGTGTCGCACCCATGTTGAGGTCGACACTCCACCCCTTAGAAGTGTCTGTGTGACTTAGTTGAAGACAATCCCTGTTCCATTTGATATTTGCAACTGACTTTTCAGTTTCAGATGATTGGATTTTTGGATTAATAACATGGGTATTTGTATTGTGGAACATTGGAAACACCTGTTTGCACAATGGTTTGAAGATTCATAAGTCCTACTTTTAATGTTGATGTATTTCATCACGTATCACGAAGCAATTTTATTTTTCTGAAGTAGAAACTAGGACTATCTCAGAGGAGACAATGTTACTACATGTAGAGAATCTAGCAATATAACATTTTTGATGTTTTCACTGAAATCCAAGTTGAGCTACCAATCAAAGAAAATGTACTATGCATGAGTTTTAGATAGAAGAAGAAAGTTTCTGCAGTCTTTACGGAGGGATAAGATAGGGACGGTAGTTCTCATTAGTTGATGACTTGAATTTTTTTTTGGATCTGGACCATTTCAAGCCCCATCCTTTTCAGTTCCTGTTTTACCTGTTGTTACTAGGAAATTGAGTAAGGGATTTCCTTTAGAGATAAAGTTGAAAAAAAAGTGACTGGCTGCTGTTCTTTATGGTAAGTGAGAAAGAGGCTTCTAGGGCATTTCTTTCTTAGGTTGTCTAGTTGGGGTTTCTATAGAGAGTGTTTTTCATGGCGCTGTCTGGGAGTCATCTCTTGGTAGTCCGCTCTATGTAGTTCAACCTATTTGCTGGGTTGAGCTGAACCATGTAAATTTTTCTGTGTCAATCTCTTATTCTGCTGCTCCTTCTTGATTGCTTTGCTTGAGACTTGTACTTGACATTCTGTGGGTAAAATAGGTTTTGTGTTTGCCTTCTTTCGTTGGTGTTCCTATGAAATATTTTGGCTGCATTTGATAGAGAGTGAACAGATTGAGAAAGCCTTGATCTTCATTATATTTATCTGCAACATTTGGCCATTATTTGCTATATGCAGTTGCCATTTGGGATTCATCATATACAAATCATTTCCAGCAATTTAGTTAAGGACATAAATAATTAAATACAACATTAAACATACTTTCTGCTGAAACATTTTTCATTTTCAGTTTTGAAGTTTTGATTGCTATGTGGTTTTGCCACAAACTGCATTGTGTTCCTCTTCCTGTTTAGAGTTTTGGTTCTTTATTTATTTCCTTTTCTTAATTTTAAACGACTACCTTTATCTTCCTGTTTTTACGTGTAGATATGTCGGTATATACTTGAGAATCTCACTTTGGTTTCCATATGGAAATTGGAATAGGGGCTCTATAGGTAGTTTTCCAAATTGTGGATTTTGTCAATGGCCTCATAACACTGATAGCACCACAGTAAAGCCACCACCGATATTGTTTGCTAACTTAGAGTTCGTGCAAGGTTGTCCCTTAAATGGGGGTTGTCTTTATCCAACTGTAAAGTGTTTATGCAATAATGTCACATCAATATAGTCTTTGGATCATTGCAAGTATCTCTTGTCAGATATCAAACAAGTGTCTGCTGTAGGAGACTTATGTAAAGGTGTTGAAACATTCTTTCTTTAAACATGGGTTGTGAGTTTCAATGTATTGGGCATATCGAAATTTATAGAAGCTTTGATTTTCGTGCTTATCCTAGTTGTGGTTCAGTTTATGCATGGGGAAAAGGAGAATTGGAATGGTCTTGCTCCTGAATATTCATACCATAAAAAAGAAGGAAGGGGTTCTATTGAGACAGTTATGAATTCTATGGAGTTTCTGCTATTTGATTGAACCCCCAATTCAGTTATTTCAATTTTCAACGACATTGAATGATCCTTTGAATTGGTCAAGATTTTCTAGTTTATGGTTGTTTCTCTATGGTAACAGTTGGCAGTTCTTACTTCATTGAGTTTGCTTCATTAATAGGCTCTTGATTTGACTTTGGTCGTTATAGATCGGTGCCAAGATAAAATCCTAGGCAAGCCGGCCATATTCATTGAGTTTCAAGTTGATCCTCTTTTGCGTGGTACAAGAAAATTAGGTAAAAACTTCTGATTTTGGTTCCGATTTTAGGTTTTCACGATCTTTTAGGTCTTTGCCAATCTTGTGTTCGGAAAATTTGGTTGACTTGTTTCAGTGTTCTGTTTGTTGTAGATCTTAATTCTCATATTGGGATAGGATCTGTTTTGGTGCGCAGAGAATGGGGCTTAGGAAGACTCTTTTCGACGGCCTTCCCCTCTCAGCAGATAAAATGGTAAGAATTTTCTTCGATTCCCTTTTGTGATTATGTTTTCTTTCGATCTGTGGCTTCAGGGGTACGAGTTGTGCTATATCGTCTCAGTGACGGTCGTTATCTGAGATTGTCCACTTGCCATTGCCAAATGTATACAATTTTGTGGCACAAATTTCGGTGTTTAGCTGTGGTGTAAGAATTCCACTCCTTGCTGACTAGTGATCGATTTATTTTGGCTGTGTTGTATGTATTGGGAGGAGTTTGGTATTTGAACTTTGAATAATGCCAATGAAGCTCTTTTTGCTTTTCCATTCACGGAGTTTTGTTGACTTGGTTCTTCTTAGGCACAATTTCTTAGCTGAACCATGTGAAAGAAGCTCCTTTTGCTTCTAGTGTCCTCTACTTGGTTTTTTATAGGTTCTTAAAAATTGTTCCACAAGGGAATCTTTTCCAAGGTTTGAAGCATGCCAAAGAAGGTCCTTTTTTGGTTCGCTATGAAATTTTGTGTAGTTGGTTTCCTATGGAATCTTGGAGAAGAACTTGTAGGGAGAATCATTGTTTTGCTTTATCTTTCTGATTGCCTCTGCTGCAAAGAGTTCTGGAAGTGAAGAAACGGGGCAATAGTGCATTGGCTAGAATAGGTAATGATCGAGACTCCTTTAGTATGCATCCTTGCTAGTTTGAGACTCCTTTAGTTTCTCTTTGGTCCTAGAGAGTTCGGTGAGAATTTCTGCTCTGCAGAGAGGCTTTTGATGAAACAAAGTTGATCTACATTTTCAAGTTCCTCTCTAGGATCCTCTAAAAGATAAATACTGGAGTTCTTCGTTGCGGCATCTTCTTGATTTGTCATTAATACTGCAATAATGGTCATTAAGACTCTTAATCAGTTTCATACATTGATAAATTCTCCCTAATCTTCACAAATACTCTTATCTCCTTGCTTTGTAGTGATCAAGCGGTCACTTCAAAGAAATCTATGTACCTTATCATCTTATAAATTAGACTCCTTCAATAACTCCCATGCTGTCCTGAAGCGTGCTACCGCTAGGTTTCAACTTTGAACACAATTTGGTAAAGTCCACATTATTTTGATGATTCTTCTTTCCCGATTCCATCTACAATTCACATAGGTCACGAGAATACGAGTAATTCTAGTTTTGGGCCCATATATTGTAGTTGAAATTGGTGTGCGATGGTTCACCACCATCTTGTCTTCCTTATCACAAGGGTGAGATTACTAACTTTGATGATGAGAATAGTCACGAAAAATCAAGAGAATGATCCTTGCAGCCTAGTTTGAAGGTCAACCCTCGAGCTGGCAAACATAGAGAAGAGAATCCTCAATATGGCACACAACCCGAGGCCAACCCTTGAACTCCGAACCAGCTCTGATACAAAGTGACAAAATGCTGAATATTCAATAATGAACTCCATTTGCATAGTTTTTAAGCAAGAACTAAAACCAGTCCTTCAATAATCCTCACTTCATACTTGGAGTATATGTTGAATATTCACTAAAAATCATGTCACATACCAAAACCCTAAAAAATACATTAGAAATTTTATAGTTTGAGAGAAGAGGCCCACACCGATACATGATAATCGTGCTGTATCGTACGATACGGTATGATACGACATATTAAAAATTGAATAATTTTGAAAAATTCATAAAAAATTCAAACAAATCCAAAAAATAGGAAAAATTGCAAATAAAAATAGAAAGTAACCAAGTAGTAGAGAACACAATCAGAATGCAACTAAAAATAACATTTTCACGATCAATAAACTAATACAATGAGGCTATAAGCCTACAAGCTTACGAATGCTAAACAAAGTTAACAATATATCAACAAGCTTACGAAAGTTTACAAAGTTAATATTATAATTTATTACATAACACAAATACAAAGTTATAAACTACAAGAGTCCAATTTCATTATTTCATCCCACAAAACGTGGATCTTAATCAACAAATGCATCATAAGCATTATAATTAGGGTCACCACCATCATCATTGACATCACCATCATCTCCCTCCTCTTCCTCCAAAATTGGGTCCTCCAATTTTGTGCCTTCTACATCGTCATCTCCAATCTCTACTTCTTCTTCTATTGCTCTCTAATTTGCATCCTCTAAAATAATAGGAGGCTTTTCTTCAACCCAATCATCAAGAATATCAATATTTTCGTAGCTAAGTAGGTCATATGGTACCTTCCTTGCCTTTCTTGCATCTCTTTGCATTTGTCTACAAAGAAAACAAAAGAAAGAATACAATTTACTTATAAATTAGAAAATATCATTACTTATGAGTTATGATTATAAGAAATAACAAACATAAAACAAAAAATATCTTTTTACCTTTGTCTTAACATCATGCAATTTATACCAAATCACGAAGACAAACATGCTCCAATATGTTTCTCTTCTTTGTGTGAATGTGTTTAAAAACCTCAAATAACTCTCGCATCCTCTCGAGCTACATGTTTGGCTTAATATGCATTGAACAAACCTCGACAAATTTGGTACATCTACACCAAATTGAGCCCATCATTCATCTAAAATAAAACATAATAAATGAAAGGATCAAGTCTTAAGAAGCAACACAAGTAGATACATAACTACATTTAACACATTGCTGTCCCCAACATGTTCTTTTCAAAGTGATCTCAGGTGCTAGCTTGAAAATTTAAAATCACTTATTGATGATGAAAAAGAATGCAGTATCATTGCAAAACTCATAAATGGTAGGCATTAACTAGTTGCCCAGCATTATACGAATGATACTTCTATGCTAAATAGTGTCAGTGATATGTACATCATATTACTTCTCAAAACTTATAAGCTGGAAGAGGTAGCTCTCAACATATGCTTATCATAGCAAAGTTAGCATAAAGTTCATGATGTGTTCTTATGTAGAATAACTAGAATCCATTTAGGTAATGGTTATTAAAATTCATTTCTAGTTATCCAGAAAACCCTATTTGAGTTATTAAGTAATACAAACACGCTGAGTGCATTCATACAGGTATTAGCAGTGGGGTGTATACACACGTAGATATTTTCTACAATGATACTTGTAACTCTTCTATCTATGTTGGCTTACAGTACCTGAGGCAAGATCTTGCTAAGATAGATGAAGGATGGACTGCTGCTCGTTTTGATTCATTACCTCATGTTGTTCATATCTTGACATCAAAGGACCGTGAAAGTGAAATACAATTTCTGAAGGAGCAAAACGAGATTGTGGAAGAGGTTGTTGATGAGGTTGTTCATGCTTACCATAGCGGCTTCAATAAAGCAATTCAAAATTATTCCCAGGTACCCGTTACTTCATGCTGGTGTGTATGGAAGCTTCTCTCTATAATTCTTCGTCAACACCTGTTTATGCTTTGAAAGGTGAAAAATGTGAAACATGCAGATAAATTGTATATCATTCATTTGTTGCACTGAAATAATCATGGGCTGCTGATCACTAGTATTTCCATCAAATTATTGGATGGAATAATTTTCTTCAACTCTTGATCATCATATCAGGAGCCAACTTTCTTATATTCTTGCTTTCTTGAGAGACAAATTTTATATTTATGACCATGCATCAAGTGCCCCATTAAACCATGGCTGCTGATAATTTACATTTCTTGGTAATCACAGTCAGAGTTGAGGGAATGGAAAGGTAAAGGTGACATCAGATGCCTGGAGTAGAAGCAATCAAATTATTTCTTTAATGCAGAGTATAACTTACATTAACTGGTCCATCTTACTACATATGGAATGAACTAATTGGATATAAATCTATTGAGTTTATGATGCTGCCTTGAGGGTTGCTTTTGTTTCATAAAGTAGGGCAACAACAACAACAACAACAACTAAGCCTTTTCCCATACTAGACGGGGTTGGCTACATGGATTCTTTGTTTCCACAGATTCCTATCATGTGCCATGTTAGCAGTTAACTCCCAATAAGCTAGATCATTCTTTATTGTTTCTTTTCAACACTTTTGTGGTCGTCCTCTACCTCTTTTAATACTTTCCAAATTTAGTTTTTCTAACCTTCTTACAGGTTCTTCTTTTGATCTTCTTTCTATATGTCCAAACCATCTTAAATGATGATCTCTCATTTTATCCTCTATTGGTGTCACTCCTAATTTGTTTCTAATAACCTCATTATGTATACGGTCTTTTCTTGTATGACCACTCATCCATCTCAACATCTTCATTTCTGTCACATACATCTTTTGTACATGTTGATGATTAACTGCCCAACACTTAGAACCATAAAACATGGCAGGCCTAATTGTTGCTCTATAATATTTACTTTTTAATTTTAATGGTATCTTCTTATCACAAAGAATACCTCATGCTCCTCTCCATTTTAACCAACCAACATTAATTCTATGTGTAACATCTCCATCAATTCTTCCATCACTCTGAAAAATTGACCCTAACTATTTAAAACTTTCCTTTTGAGGAATGCAATGTGTGCCAATTTTAATTTCTATGTCCTCTGAAGTAGCCAAATGATCAAACTTACATTCAATATACTCTGTCTTTGTTCTACTAAATCGGAGGCCTTTGCTTTCTAATGTGTCTCTCCATAGTTCCAATTTTCTATTAACTTTTTCCTTAGACTCCTCCATTAATACAATGTCATGTGCAAATAACATACACCAAGGTACTTCATCTTGAATATGTTTTGTTAACTCATCCATCACCATTATAAATAAGTATGGACTTAAAGTTGATCCTTGATGTAACCCAATGTTAACTTCAAAGAAGTCTGTCGTTCCTTAATGAGTCCTCACACATGTTTTTGCACCATCATACATGTCTCTTATAAGGTTAATATATGTCAATGGGATACCTCTTTTTTCCAAAGTTCTCCAAAGAACCTCCCTCGGTACTCTATCATAAGCTTTTTCTAGATTAATAAATATCATGTGAAGGTCTTTCTTTTTTGCTCTAAAATGTTCCATAAGACGTCTCAAAGGGTGAATCACTTTAATAGTAGATCTGCCTGACATGAATACAAGTTGGTTCTCTGTTGTACTTGATACTTGTCTTAATCTACGTTCGATAATTCTTTCCCATAATTTCATAGTATGACTCATTAACTTGATACCTCGATAATTCGCACAATTTTGAATGTCTCCTTTGTTCTTATATATGGGTATAAGTGTACTTGCTCTCCATTCCTCGGGCATCTTTTGGTTTTTCCATATTTCATTAAATAGTCTTGTGAGCCAAGTGATTCCTATTTCTCCTAGTATTTTCCAAACTTGTATAGGAATATTATCTGGTCCTACCGATTTACCACCCTTCATATGTTTAAGAGCCTCTTTGACTTCATTCTTTTGAATACGTCGATAGAAATTGTGGTTTATATACTTTTCTGACTTGGCTAAATCTCCTAAACTAATACTAACATCTTTATTTTCATTAAAAAGATTATAAAAATAGTTTTTTTTATCTATTTCTTATATCATCATTTGCCACTAAATTTTTTTCATCCTCATCTTTTATACATCTAACATAATTAAGATCTTTAGTTTTCTTATCTCTAGCCCTAGCTATCCTAAAAATATCTCTTTCACCCTCTTTTGAGTTGATTTTTTTATACAAGTCCTCCCAAATCTTAGCTTTTGCTTCACTAACGGCCTTTTTCACTTCCTTCTTTGCTTTCTTATAAGCTTCTAACGTTTCACTAGTTTTCTTAGCATAATGTATTTTGTAACATGCCCTCTTTGCCTTGATTTTATTTTGTACTACTTCACTCCACAACCAAACTTCTTTTTGTGTTGGTGCACCTCCCTTAGATACCCCTAACACATCTTTCGCCACTTTCCTAATATGTATGGCCATATTGTTCCACATAATATGTGCCAACATAATTCCAAACATCTCCTTGAAGGACTTTCTATTTAAATATATCTTCTTTCTCGCTTTTGAGGTTCCACCATTTAGTCTGAATAGCTCGATGCACTGTTTTCTTCTTTGTCCATTTTTTTATTTGTAAATCCATAACTAAAAGTCGATGTTGGGTGGTTAAGCTTTCTCCTAGAATTACCTTGCAATCTTTACACCACGCTCTATCTTTTTTTCTACAAATAAAGTAATCAATTTATGTTTGTGATAAGTCACTCTTATAAGTAATTAAATGTTCATCTCGTTTTTTGAAGATTGTATTGACTATAAAGAGATAAAATGCCATAGCAAAATTTAAAATCTCCCTACCTTCCTCGTTTATATCCCCAAAACCAAAGTTTCCATGAATCCCTTGATATCCTAATGCCTCTTTACCGACATGTCCATTTAAATGTCTTCCTAAACAAATCATCTCCCTTTGTGGAATCTTTTGAAACACCTTATCTAACTCTTCCCAAAAAACTGTCTTTAAACTATCTTCTAGTCCTACTTGGGGTGCGTAAGCACAAACTGTATTCAAAACCTCTGCTCCTAACACTAATTTCAACGTCATGATTCGGTCACCATGTCGTTGTATGTCTACTACACTCTCCTTTAAAGTAGGGCATGTGATAAAAACTATGAGTTGTCTTTGGCCTGTTACATTCTGCTTTTGGCAGCGAGATGGCTGCTACAGAAAGACTCAATTTCTGGACATACCTTTATGTTGTCCATCTCTTGTACCTGTAACCAAATATTGGTTGCATGGTTAAATGTTAGTTGTGAACCAAGTGCACTTCAAATATTATTTGCTAACAGTGCCCCTTTTGTGGTCAGTAAGTAATAGTTATTTCTTTACTATTAACTAGTTAAGATTTATTCAGTTCTTTTGGCTTTCCAGATTCTGCGGCTCTTTAGTGAATCAACTGAAAGTATAAGCACTTTGAAAGTTGATTTGGCTGAAGCTAAGAAACTTCTAGGCTCCCACAATAAACAATTGCATCAACTTTGGTACAGATCTGTTACGCTGCGGCATATAATATCCCTCCTAGACCAGATAGAGAATGTTGCAAAGGTTTGATCAGCGTTTCTCTCTTACATTTTTGTCTATTATTTTCTTCTCTTAGATTCAGTGAATTCACAACTCTTTTTTTTCTTCTATTTACACTAGTTATGCACTTTCAAGAAATGCTCAGTCTATAAATTTTTAAGTAGAATGCATTGCTTTTACAGTATGCATATCAACATAATTGTTGTGGTACTTATGATCATTGAATTCATAGAGCAAAATTTACTGGCATTTTTATCCTAAAAAAATTAATGGTGTTTGGTTTCTCATCTGGCATAGATCTTTTAGGTTATTCAATTAGGCATTTACCTAGCAGATTGTCTTCTGTGCAGGTTCCAAGTCAAATAGAGAAGTTAATTGCTGAGAAGCAATTATATGCAGCAGTTCAGTTGCATGTGCAGTCGGGCTTGCTGCTTGAGAGAGAAGGCCTTCAAGGGGTAATCTATTGCTTCTACTAAAAGTTGGTTTAACATAATCGACCAATCAGTGTCTTCACTCAGTTAACATGCACCATTAGCATGTTTTTGGATGGCAAACCATATGAAGCTTTTACCGTTGATTGCAAGTGGCAAGCAAGATTTAACCAATCCCATTTCTGTATGCATTTAAGAGAGTTCAAGAAATTCTAGCTATTTCTTAGATTCATTTACAAAATACATTCCTGTTTATTGTTTGGGGCCTTGGACCACTATGCTAATTCTGAATGTGACAGCTAACTACCTGGATTGGTTACAATGTGACTGCTAGGGAGGGTGGAGGGGAGGTACGGACCTATTGAAATTATTGGAATCAGCGGGGCATCGTCACTGGGACAAAGTCAGGAATTAAATCAACAACAAAATTAAGACATAATAAAAGATGTCAAGCAGTGAATCTAAAGTTCCAAGTGAAAGCATTGTCTCATACCCACTTTGAATGGAAAGATTCTTAGTAAATTGTTGTTTTGGAATTTTGAGTAATTAGCTTGATCATGGTTGGTAATGATCTCTATGAATATGAACTGTAAATTCAGTGAAGCCGTACGGATCTCCCTGAAAGAGCCTAAATCAGTTCACAGAGGGACTGAACACTGTCCATTTTAGTCACCAATTTCACTCATAGACTCCAATTTTAGTCGCCAATTTCACTCCCTGAAAGAGCCTAAAGCAGTGAATGATTATAAATAAACTTTGTAATATTTCTGCATGCATCTATAGTCTCTCTTATTTCGTCCATTGCACTTAAATCTTTAAGCATTAAGTCTACTCAATGTGCAATACATGAAGTCCATACTAAGGATGGATGGTTTGCCTCAAGCATCTTACCAACTGCTCTAAAATTTGAACATTTGAAACACCTACTTACTGAAAAATAGGGAGTCAATTATTTACAGCTTTATCAATATGGGACAAGCCATATGATTTTAAAAATAATGTGCCTTTGGGACAATAAACTATGAAGTTTACCAAAGACCTATGCTGACCATCTTTCCAACCATAAGTCATAACAGAACATCCCATACCCTTTCACGGCTCCTTAAATTCATAACTCCATACATTAACAATATCAACCCATTTCTATAATAATGTACCCATCAAATCATGATAAGTAAGGACTCTATAACCCGATCCTACACTGAAAATAGCATCCTCCATACTTTGAAAAAAAATGAGTTTGCAACATTTAAAGGGAGACAATTTTCATAAAAAAATTCAGCACACTTTAAATCTACTTTCTCAATTATCTCCTTTAAAACCATAATTGATCTAATGCCTAGCTGAGCTCAAGAGTCGTATGTGGGGAAAAAAATGAAGGCATCCCATTAGGGCCACTACCTCCTGTTGTAACTCTTGTAAGCATTAGGCGAGTAGGAGCTCTTGCAGTGGAACAAGAGCCAACTCCACTGCTACTACCACCAGAACCTACACTTTTTTCCTTTTCTCGCCTTCTCGTCCCCTCCTCAGCTATCTCAGTTGCACCATAGAATTCATCACCACCATGACCATACATCTCCTGAGGAGTAACATCTTCAAATGGTTGAGACATATCCCAACCACGTATTTCTACCCTCTCTCTCACCCTTAATCTCTTCTCCTTCGAAGCCTCTAATACCCGCTCAATCTCATACTTCACTGTTTCGGGAACTCGAGGTCACTAGCATCCTTCTTGGTTCCCCAAGGTGATGCTTCATACGAGAAATGCCACAATGTTTTACAACATTGCAAAACATGCACTTATTTACAAGCCTATTGCCTTCATACACCGGAGTACAATATTTTCAAGCCTGATCGACTTGATCGGAAGCCATTAATAAAAGAGTGGATAATCAACAAGAAGAAAAATGCTTTTTAGAGGTTAAGAATCATAGAATCTGCAAAACTCCTAAATTTTTCAAGTGAAAAATCGGGTAGAATGGTAAAGAAAAGAAGTATAACACGGATTTGACAAAAACCCTAGAGATGGGGAGTTGGATTAGATGAAATACTTGAGAATCTTGTGAACAAATCATGAAATCAACAAGAAAAGGTAAGAAGAGGATCTGGAAGCAAGGAAATGGCGTGAAAAAGGGTTTCGAAAGAAGTTGAAATAAAATCTGCAAGTTTCGGATTTTCGAAATTTATAATAGAAAAATCAACATCGACTCGTACGATACGGTATGATACGACACGATAAATCACGATAAGCAATACGTGCTCCTGTATCATACCATATCTTCATACGATACACGATAAAATCGTATCGTATCGTACGATATAATATAATTTTTATAACATTGGCCAACATTGGTCTTTGGTACGATGATTTTTACCACAATAAGAGCATTTTAGTTTTTCTTTTAATCTTTTAAAGAAAACCCATGATGTCTACCATGATTACCATAGCCTCCTCTACCTCTATTTGGTTGTCCTTGATTTCTTCCAAAGAAAGCACTCTTATATGAACTTGTAACATCTTTCTCAAGTCTTCCTCTTGAAGAAGCAATGAGTACACAATCCTAATGAAGGTAATTCTCCTCTGCCAAGAATATTAACTTTAATTGCTTCATAATCAGTTGATATTCTCTAGAGTAAATTAAAAACCTCTCTTTTCTGCTTTTTCATTTCGTTTTTGAATACACTTTATTTGTGTGAAGAACTAGAATTCATCCGAAAGGCCTCTTAGTTCTCCATAATACTCACTGATAGTGCTATTTGCCTATCCATATTTTATGATTTTGTCTAGTATTTTGTATTCCTTTGTAACATTCATTTTTCTGGAGTATAGGCTTTAGAAACATCTTTCCAAATTTCAGTAGATGATTCTAGGTACATAAAGGTTCTCCCTATAGAGGGAGCCATCGATTGAAGTAGCCATGAAGTTACTAAGGCATCCTCCTTTTGTCATTTGAAGAAGTTGGAATCACTTGTTAAATAATTCCATCGGCCTCTAGCAAGGATTGCTAGCTCGATATAGATCATGACCATTATAAAAAATTCTTACCATCCAATTTAACATTGGTAATCTGAAAAGAATCAATTTTCTCATCTGCCATATTTACTTCTCCTGTCTTTATGCATGAATATTAGTGAAAGTTGTATGTAGTAGACTAGTCTACTTCAAGTCTAGTTTCATAAATTTCTACAATAGTCCAATTTGAATTCCTATTCTATTGGATTTTCACCTTGATTTTCTTGGAATCGACTATCCACACCACTATGGATAAACTCTCTACCAACCCAATCCACAATCCATGATAATCGCATACAAAATTCTCAGTAAATCAATCCCAAAATTCACCAGTGTACAAAAGCGAATTCTGTTTATGTAGAACTGCTTTCATCATCTTGTTCTTCACTCCACCAGCAACGATTTCTTCGCCAACAAGTCTACTCTACCACCAACGGTGAGTGATAGTGATTGGCGGTTAAATAAAGCTATGATACCATGTTATAAATTATAGATCAGAATTTATCTCATACATGAAGTGGGATCGCCTCTACGGAAGTTGCCCTTACATCTTCCATACACACTTCTGCGTCTGCACACTTTTTTCTTTTAGGTTTACTTAATGACAACTTATATAAGGTGTTCTAACTTGAAAGACTAATCTACCCTTATACTAACAAAACAATTAATAAGTTACACTAAAGGACTAATAATAGGATCAGGGATCCAAAACTAAACCACCATTACTTCTCAACATCTCTATCTATCTGTGTGTCTTCATGTGTGTGTGTGTGGATGTTAGACAAACTAGAAATTCATTTAAATGCACACAACTTTTTCTAAAGAAAAATAATTTAGATCATAACAGAATGAAGTATAATCATCGTGCATAGCACAATCGTCTTATGCACTCATTTCACTTAGCACTGAAATTGTCTTGCTGAGAAAGGACCGCCTTAGCTCCATAATTTCGTGTTAGGGCTTATAGGTATGTCAGATGTGACATCGGTTCATGTTCAGTTTAGTTTGTTTATAATTTTTAAAACTAGACAACATTACAAAACATTTTTATTACATTTTATATTGACTTATAAGAATCAGTAATGATCTGTATGTGTTCCAGCTGGTTTATACTGTTGCAATTGGATTTGGTCATTTTCTAACTAAGGGTCAGTTGGACCTTGATCTAGAGTCAAATGAGCTCCTAAAATTTGGACCAATGCATTAAAAAACATCTTGATCTTAGCCACATATCTTGTTAGTGTATCTTCCTGAGGAAGGAAATTGTCTCAACTTTTTTCACGCTGCCAAAGTAACGAAGCTTTAGATGTGCATTTAGAGTTTGAGATTTTTCTTCTTTTCCTCAGCTGTGACAATGTAACAGGTTGGAGCTTTACAAGATGTGCGCTCAGAGCTGACAAAATTACGCGGTGTCCTTTTCTACAAGGTTGTGGAGGAATTGCATAGTCATATTTACAATAAGGGTGAATACAAGTAAGTGCTTCCAAGGTTTTGCTTTGTATTTACCTTTATTAATTTATCATCATAACAGAAATTTCTCAAGTATTTGTTTTGCAAGATAAGCTAGATGGATTTACATTTTCCCAAAAAGTCTACCATTTTTAGATACTTTTCAACTTGTTTCTTATCATTCATACACATTACCTTTTCAAATAAAAATATTATGAGACAATTAGTGGAAATTTATTCTTAGTTTTTGTGAGCAAGGTTCTTGAAATGATTGTTTTGGTACGTGAGAATCATGTGTCCATTACCACGCGAGAATCACGAGCAAGGTACTTAGTTTTTGCAAGGTTTTTGTGAGCAAGGATCATGTGTGAACTTGATAACTCTATGCAGCTCAGCTGGTAATGGTACGCGAGAAGGTGATGAAGAGATACCCACTACCATGGTTTCCATGGCTTCCTTTAACAGTTCACATCCAATATCTCGCAGAACTAGAACAAGAATTGACAATTATTTTGATCCTTCAGCACATAGGGATGGATTTCAAAGGCCAAGTTCAATTGATGGAAGGTATTGCCTACTCAGTTTTTGTTGGTTCAATTAGCTAAATGCTCCTGCTTATTCCTGGAATCATTGTCATAATTTTTGCTTAAAACATACTTAAGGTATAATAATGTAATGTTTGGCTGATTTTCTAAAAAATTGGACATTTAATGGCTCCTCCAGGGAACTGGCATTTTTCATATTCCGATTCTTCTTGTAGATTTCACATTACTAAATTTTAAGGTCTTCAGATGAGTTGGATCTTCTATTCGTTCTATTTGTGTGAAGTATAGACTTTTCTTATGATCATGCATGGTCGGCTTATTAAAAGGAATATTATGTTTGCCATGGACATAAATCTAAATGAATGATTCCGAGGGATATGACATTTACAAAGTATCATCAGGTTCACATAGTCATCATGTTATTTATTATATAGATAAAACTTGGAGAAATAAACCTAGCTAATCAATATTTGTAAAAGTCAAGCACTATATTTAACTGCTTGATTTTTTGTCAAAAAAATTTAAAGGTACTTTGTCCTCAAATCACTCATTTTGCTGTTGACCAGTGGAAAAAGTGCCTAATGAGTTAACAAAGTATATTCAACATCAAGTACCTTGGTGTATGCTATTTGCATATTAAATTGTATTACTGAATGAGTCTAAGTTGGAAGTCCACAAGAAATTGAAATGGTAGGAGAAGCACTAGAAAATAGACTTTTGACTAGTTTAAAATGTAGGGTTAGTTTTTTAGATTTGATGGACATATTATACACAGATTAAGTGAAGATTGGTTAGAACAAGGAGGTGCATCAGGTATTGTATGCAATAAGAAAATACCATGAAAGTTGAAAGGTAAATATTATAGACCAGGAGACCATATCTATAATAAAGTTATCATAGACAAATTGGGAGTGGTACTAATAGATGATAAAATGAGAAAAAATTGTTGAGATGTTTTTTAGCACATGAAAACACAACCAAAGAAAACTCCAGTAAGAAGGTTTAAAAAATTAGATGGTGAAATATTAAAAGAAGAAGAAAAATATCATAAAAGTATTGGAAGGAAACAACAAAGAATGATCTAAGCTTTTGTTGAGGTGCTTGTTAGCATGACAAAGGGGTGGAAACAAAGAATCCGACGTAGCTGCCTATGGGAAAAGGTTTACTTATTGTTGTTGAGTACCTTGCATCATAAGTTCATTGATTTAAAAATGATGCTTGTTCCATTCATTGGAAAAGCATGTTTTCCAATAAGTTGTCTGGTTTTAGTTGCCTAGCTGAGTTCTCTTTGTAAAATCTGACTACATTACATATATGTCATGAGATTATATCAACATTCTCAAACAATGAATTTTTTCCCATTTAATCCATCTCGGGGACAAGTATACACTAACTCATCTACGTGGTCTTCCCAGTTCATTTGATGGTTTTGACGATGGGAGTTCTCACACTACAGAAAACATTGATGGAGTTGCTTCTGATGGTTCAGCATTTACAACACGGACAAATGAAGCTGGTGGATTGTCAAAGGAATTCAAAGCTATATCTCGTCGGCTTCCTGCTTGGCTGGCAAATTCAACTCCAAATGAATTCATAGTATGTTTTCATCATGGTGTGTGTGAGAACATGTCTGTTTACCTGCACGCATGCCTCCACTCTTGTTGCATTTGTGTGGAATCATGTTGATTTATGAATCATGCATCCATTTATTTGTGCGTGTGTGTTCTGTTACTTTAATTCACAAAGTATCAAGAGTTTTACTATGTCTGCAGGAAACCATTAAAAAAAGTGATTCCCCACTTCACGTAAAATATTTACAGACATTGGTGGAGTGTCTTTTAATGCTGGGAAAAGTTGCAGCAGCTGGTGCTATTATATGGTATGCGTATTGTATTATAATTTTTAGTCCATTTTGTCTCCTTTTTCTCTTGCATTACGGTTACTGGTTACTGTTAAAGAATGTACTGCATTATTCTTTCTCTTTTAGCTATTGTTATTTCGGAGGTTATGTATTTCATTTTATTTTTCTTCTTTTGTTATATCTTAGATTAGTAGAACCAACAGGGCTCCAACAGCTAGACATTCTAGCCATTGGAGATCCCAAACGGCTAGAATATCTAGCCGTTGGGGGCACTAGAGGTTCTTCTAAAGCTGCCTGTAGTCGGAGGGCTTTCACTTGTACGTTAATTAAGCCTGTTGGCCGATTCTTTAATGTATTTCTCACTTGGTTGAAGACTGTTCTAGTCTTGGATTCAACTTTCTTCATTCAACCAAAGCTGAGAGCTGTTTTTATGGATTGGTTCTTGGCTCTTTGTGTGATTGCTGCCTACGCAGTCCTGCGACCGTTAAGGCTGTCTGCTGGCTATTTGTCTTACATGGTATCAGAGCCCTTGAGTCCCAGATCTGAAGGACTATGGCAACTAACCCCTGAGGTTAGCTGTTGCTGATGCATACCAAGTGTTCGACAGAACTACTGACCGACATTTTCTTCTGTGATCCTGAGAATGCCCTGCACTAAAGCATGGCTGGTTAAGTGGTTCATTCATTTTTTCTTGAAGAAAGAAGTAGTTGAGGTTGCTGCCCATAACGAAATTGGGTGCTAGTGTTGCTTTGCAAGCAAGGGACTTAAATCTATTTCAGTCTATGTTCGTGACTGATCTCTGCATCTACTAGAGCGGCTGGTGCATCTAACATCGAGACTAAAGGAGATGTGCTTGGGGAACGAAAATGACTCTAAACATGGAAGATAAGATTGATATCAACAACTATATTCTTACTAATAACAACTATAATACGTGGTTACAAGATGTTAAAGATTACTTCTATGCAAAGGATCTACAAGACTATGTAGATGTCGCGATCATTGAACCCATCCTTGATGATGTTGAGGAGGATAGTAAAGCAAAAGAGGAATATAACACAAAAAGAAGAAAGATTGCTAGAAGAAAAATCGATTGATTCGGTGTACCATTTTGAAATGCATTAGTGTAAAAACGAAAGATAGCATCACCAATATCAAAAATGCTAATGAAGTATGAGAATTCTTGAAAGCTCATGTACTTGGTGCACTGATTCATTCATAGAGAGCGGCTTATAAGCTTTAAACAAGGTGACAAGTGTAATCAACTTTGTGCCATCGATAATTACTAAAAGGAAGCTGATGAAAAACTTCGGAAGCCATAGGATGAAGAGTATCTCCTTTTGTTTCTTGGTGGACTCAAGCCATCCTTGATGCCTGCCTCGCGAAGGACCCAAACAAAAGGTTGCCTGCAAGAGCTGCTATTAAACTCCATCACTTCAAGTTGCTCAGTAGCCTCCCTCTTCTGCTTCGTCTATAACCCCATGTTCGCACCTTACGTCCTTCACTTTGTTCATTACCAGCTCTTTGACCACCAAATCTTTCATGCCCATTCACAGTTTCACACCACTAAATTGATTCTGTGACCCACGATTATATCGGCTATGACCACAAAATGGAGCTATAGTCGCAATCGCATCCACAATAGAAGCCAAAACTCCAACTGCTTCTCAAGAAGGTCTAATAGGTCACCCGGTAGGGGAGGATCCTCATTAGGTGAATGACCATCTGTTTTGAGTGATGCACTTAGTGGTGGATTAGCCCTTCCAATAGCAATAGAGGCATCAACAGATGCGGAAGTTCTGCAACACCTTGAAGTTGAGCCATGTTCAGAGCTGATTCAGGAGCTAATGGCCACACCTTGAAACATCTGCCCTCTCCTCGAGCATAGGGAAAAGGTTTTTCTCCCCAATCTTAGGGTCTCTTAACAGAGAGAAATCAAGATCCCTCACAAGGGACTGTGAACCAGGAAGGCCAAGCCTAACCTCCGTGGCCTTCATATTCCTGCTGCCATCTTTTTCAACCAACCTGTGGTTCTAACAATGTAATAGGCACATCAATCTTTCCTGGTCCATCCTCCAATGTGAATTTGCTGCAGTTGGTTTGTGCTTCATGATGAAGCACATGTGGCACCACCAGTAGGTCTGCATCACTAGTGGTAGCTCCCACTTTCTCACCTGCTCTATTACCATGTAAGATTCATGTGGCGATAATTTTATTGATCAAAACCTCTCAAACGAGAGGACTCATGCCATAAAGCACTAGATTTATTTATAATAAGAATATGTTTGTATAAAAGAGGGTTAACAACAGAGCCCCCTCCAAACGTTTAGAATTCTAGCCATTGGAGAAATGCACTGATATATTACATTTTAACAATCATTACATATACAATCCTTCATTATGTGGCCACACATCCATCTCAACATCTTCATTTTTGTCACAAAAATCTTTTGCACATGTTAATGATTAACTACCCCAACACTAAGAATTGTATAACATAATAGGTCTAATTGTTAGTCTATAATATTTACCTTTTAAATTTAATGGTATCCTCTTGACTCATAGAACACCTAATGCACCTCTCTATTTTAACCAATCTGCATTAAATTCTACGCGTAACATTATTTTCCCATTGCTCAGAAACACTGAACCTAGGTACTTAAAATTTTTCTTATGAGGGATACAATGTGTGTCAGTCTTAATTTTTATGTCATCTGAAGTAACTGAATGATCAAATTTCTATTCCATATATTCTATCTTTATTCTAACTCCGCCCATGTAAGGGATCACCCTTGCATGGACGGTCCCAAGCCCGGATAAAAGAGGAGGGTTGCATTAGGCTTTTGATAACTAGCATAAAATTGTATCGGATTTATTTATCATGGATTCTACAAATTATGGCAGGGATCTCTGGAAACAAAGAATCCATGCAGCCAACCCCATCTAGTATGGGAAAGGGCTTAGTTGTTGTTGTATATTCTATCTTTATTCTACTATCTAGTATGGTAAAGGGCTTAGTTGTTGTTGTTGTATATTCTATCTTTATTCTACTAAGTCACAAACTTTTACTTTCTAATGCTTCTCTCGCTACTTCTAATTTCATTTTAACTTTTCCTTAGACTCATCCCTTAACACAATGTCGTCTGCAAATAACATACACCAAAGTGCTTAATCTTTAATATGATTTGTTAACTTTTTAATAGCTAAGGTAAATAAATACATACTTAAAGTTGATCTTTGACGTAATCCAATATTGACTTGAAAGAAACCGATAAGTCCTTAGTGAGTCCTCGTACATGTTTGTACACAATCATACATATCTTTTATAAGATTGTTGCATGTCGATGAGATATCTCTCTCTTTTCAGGTTTTCGAAAGAATATCTCTAGATACCCAACAACAAGTTTTTTTTAAATCAATACATATCATGTGATGGTTCTCTTTTGGTCTAAAATATTTCATAAGCCGTCTCAATAGATGAATAGCCTCAATAATATATCTTCCTGACATGAATACAAATTGGATCTATATTGTACTCAATACTTGTCTCAACCTACGTTCAATAATTCTTTCTCATAATTTTAGTGTCTGGTTCATCAACTTGATATCCTGATAATTTGCATAATCGTGAATATCTCCCTTTTTCTTATACATGGGTATAATTAATTGTACTTGTCTTTCATTCCTCTTGCATCTTTTGGTTTCTTCATATTTCATTAAATAATCTTGTAAGATCTCCTTTGCTCTCGTAGCATTTTCTATATTTATAGGTATATTATCTGGTTCTACCAATTTATCAATCTTCGTAAAATTTAAGAGCCTCTCTAACTGCATTCCTTTTAATATGTTAGTAGAAATTATGGTTTATAATGTACCCTTCTGAGTTGGTAAGCTCTCCAAGCTAATACTAGTACCTATATTTTCATTAAAAAGCTTATGAAATTATATTTTCCATCTATTTTTAATATCACCACTTGCCATGAGAATCTTTTCATCCTCATCTTTGATGCATCTAACAAAAGTAAGATTCTTTGTTTTCCTATCTCTAGCCTTTGTTATTCTTAGACTATCTCTTTCACGTTCTTTTCAGTTGAGTTTTTTTATATAAATCTTTTAAAGTTTTGGCTTTTGCTTCATTGATGATTTTTTTTCTTTTTTTTTTTTTGCCTTTTTGTAAGCCTTCCATTTCATCAATTTTACTGTATAATGCAATTTGTGACATGTCCTCTTTGCTTTAATTTTATGTTGCACTGCATTACTCCACCACCAAGCTTCCTTTTGAGCTGGTATGCCTCTCTTAGATTCATTTAACACATCTTCCACCATGATGGGTCATATTTTTCCACATGTCACAAGCTATACCTATATAACTTTAAGCATGTTGAAAAGCTTTCTTTTTAAATACATCTTCATTTTGATTTTTGAGGTTTCACCATTTAGTTTGAGTAGCTCTATGTGTTCTTTTCTTCTTTTTCTACTTTCTTACATGCAAATCTATACCTAAAGTCGGTGCTGGGTAGTTAAGCTTTCTCGTAGAATTACTTTGCAATCCTTACAACACGATCTATCTTTCTTCTTATAGAAAAAATAATTAATTTATGTTTATGATAAATCACTCTTATAAGTAATTAAATATTTATCTCATTTTTTGAAAATTGTATTGGTTGTAAAAAGATTATATATTATAGAAAAATTTAAAGTTTCCTTATCTTTCTCATTTAAATGATTAAATCCTCAAAGTTATAATTTTTATAAATACCTTGGTATCCTAATGCCTCTTGTTTGCATGTCTATTTAAATCTCCTCACAGACAAACCATCTTTTTTCTAGAATACTTTGAATTACCTTATCTAACTCTTCCAAAAATGCTATCTTGTAGTCCTACTTGGGTGCATGAGCACACACTACACTTAAGGCCTTTATTCCTAATACTAATTTGATCATCATAATTCGGTCACCATATCGTAATATGTTTACTACACTATTCTTTAAATCTCTTTTACAATAATACCAACTTTATTTCAAGCTTTTGCTTTTTGTGAGTGCCATAATTAAACACATGAATTCTCTATCTCAGCTTTTTCTCCGGTCCACCTTTTCTCTTATAAACATAAAATGTAAATCTTTCCCTTAATCATGGCATCCACCACCTCCATTAGCTTGCTTATCAATATTATGATATTCCAACTACCAATATGGATTGCGTTCTCTAGGACTAGCTTCCTTACCTCCGTCCATTAATGCTAAAAATGCAGACTCTATAATTTGTTCACTACATTCAAGTGGCTATATAACAGGACTAACTTCTTTACCCAGACTCATTCAAGATGTTGGAACCTTTTTTGTAATGCATTCACTATATTTAGGTGAAGATGTAGAAGCTCTTGCTTAATTTTCACTACATTTGAGCTCTAGAATGTATCATTAGGAAGAGATGTCCCAACACAATGCTCATAATGTCTAGAATCCATGATAGTAAATCTGACGAAGTTTTACACTATGTGGGTAGCCTAATACAACCCTCTTCGTTTCTTATATGGGCCTGTGATTGGCCATCACGGAGTTACGAACAAGTAAAATCGTAAGTATCCAACATTAAATATTTAAAGTTATGCATTAAGAGCATGATCTTAGTTAAGATTGAGCTAAGGGCTCCTTTGAGGTATGATGCAAGAATGGGACCTATGAGAAATAAAAGTGTACTATGCATTGAATAGATAATTAGCTTGATTAGGAATCATAGAGAAAGGGCAAATGAGTAAAACACAGGATTATACTGCATGCTCCAGCGCAAATGGTTGGAAAGAGAAGCCACGATGCAGCCTGGAGATCTATAGTGCCTGAACCCACTACACACTCCTGTCCATGGTAGAGGTTCAAGGTCAAATGGTTCATGTTCACTTGATATATTGGGGGCGTTTGCATTAGTCTCACCATAGAAGCTTAGTATAATGAATAATTTTGTGGTTCTTTATTACACTATTCTTCTGTTAAAGCTCTTATTTATTTCCATTGTTTTGAATATCTCTTTTTCTCTTCTTGTTGCAGCCAAAGATTACGACCTTCTCTCCGAGAAATAATTACATCCAAGATAAAATGTCGAGTGACTGAGCTGACATCTTCAAGGCAAGGAGCTGATCAAACATTGCAAAGCCCAGGGACTAGTACAAACTTCAAGAGACTGGGAACACAAGAAAACTACTCTGTTTTGAAGCAAAGAAGCCAGACCGAAATAATTACAGGAGCTATATCATCAGTTGGTCCTGTCTCACCAGCAATGGCGCCCACTGGTGTTGCTCAGGCATTGTCACAAGAACTTTTAGTTTCTGTCTTGGATGCTTTGGTTCAGGTTCTTGGTGAGCAATGTTACTCTTTGTGACAACCATGTTATTGTTGGATCACTGAATGCTTGTGTTGTTCAATCTAGATTATTTTGGGTATATTGTTGCATGCAGAAAATCATGTTATTGTTGGATCACTGATGGAAGCAAAGGCAGCACAACAAGGTGACATGAGCACTGACACTCCAAAGATTATTAATGCTGATGCAAATTGGGGTCCTGATTCTGAAGCTAATCAGGTGACCGGAGGCTACAGTGTTGGGTTCTCTTTAGCTGTCTTGCAAGTATGTCTTTGTTTATTCTCCATTGTATTGTTCAGCTCCTCATTAAATGTTATAAAGATTTTATTGTACTTTTCTGGTGCTACTCAATCTTCTCTATCTCATTGCTACTGTAACTTGGAACATTTATTACTAAGAGTGAATGTCAACAAGTCATATGTGAGATCCTGCGAGCTACACCTGAAGCTGCTTCTGCAGATGCTGCTGTACAGACAGCAAGACTTGCAAGCAAGGCTCCTTCCAAGGAAAAGAGGTGATCCTAACTATCCATTTTCAGTTTCTGTTGTTTTCATCTAGTGTATTTCTTAAGATGCATAAGAATCAGTGATAAAGCTTGTCCTAGAAGATTTTACAAACTTTTTGAAAATGTAATACTATTATGTTATGGACACAAAAGGTACGGTATACAGTTTCCCTATGTACCACATTAGCTATGCTTTTGAATCGGCATAAATTTTCTAGTTTTGCTACTTAGGCTCGAGGTTCATTATTTATAGTTGCAAGCATGATTCATGTACAAAGCCCGGTGTTACTTTAATGTGAATGTGCGAGAATTCAGGTAGTGAGTTTTAGAAGAGGTAGAGCTTTGACATCTTGGGGCGATTGGGTGGAGCTTCAATGTGAATGTGCGAGAATTTAGGTAGTGAGTTTTAGAAGAGGCAGAGGAAAGCCCCCAAGAGAACAATAAAAACATGCTTTTGCTTGTTGGAGTTAAAGTGAACGACACACCATGCATAAAAGACTAAATCATGTAGCCAACCTCACTTCACGTGAGAGAAAAGCTTGGTTGTGGTTTTGCTTTTGACGCATCATACCATGGTCTGATTTCCAAGGTGCAACCTCTAGGAGCACACTTTCTACTTTTGTGAAATATATCTTGCTTCCAGTCTATTTTGTTGATTATTTAGTGTCATTTAAGTTGCTGACCTTTAAGTACTTAAGGACTGGATATGCATAACGTAAGTGGCTTTGGCGTGCACTATCATTAAATCTAATAATATATAGAAATGGACCAGTAATTGTAGAAGTTAAATGAATGTCAATTCAACATGCTTTAATATCATGAATATAAGTCAGTTTAACCAACAAATAACAAACACATATGACTCCCAGACAACATTATTGTCATTCAAGGCCAATTTAAGATGCATAATATGGTATAAAGTAGCATATCAAAAGCATTACAAAATTGAAAAAATTTAAAACAAATCAAATACAATAAAAGTGGCATTCACTCTGCAAAAAAATAACAGTCAAACAAATGTCCATATATGAATTATTCATTACAAATATTCGTATGAAACCTTTCTCATGATTTGAAGAGTAAGGAATATTATCTCTCAATATAATTTTTAAAAATATTAATCAAATTATTGCATTAAATTTTATAGACACACAATTTGGCAACAACTCATAAAATTTCAAATTATCTATTTCCCAATAAGAGTTGACAATTTGAATCTTCAAGATGTTGCTTTTCAACTATCCTTGATCAACTGAAGTGGAGGGTGCTTTCTTATTGACATGTAATATCTTAAGCAAATGAAAGAATAACATAAAAATGAATACAGGGGTAGTTGCTTATTTCTATGTAATATATTAAGTAAAGTAGTAAACAGACTAAAATAAAAGAAAATAAAATGAGGAGATTTGGTATTCAAAATGTTATGATGCACATAAGCAATTAGATTGTACATAAACGGATTCTGTGCTAAAATAGGAAGCCTTTGTACCTAAGGAGGGCTAAGAGCACATAACATGCGTAAGTGCGCTCATTCTATTAGCAACTGAGCTTCCAATAATATAATACTGCACAATCTACGCCTTGCTTTTTGAAGTATCAACCTTTCTTGTTATGTCAACGTTTTCTAGGCCCAGGCCTTTTGGCCGTCTAATTGCATTTTTGATGTAGGTTAGCTTACTAGACTAGACTATCATTGTAACAGAAAGTAGTACCATTTACAATCATAGAATGCTGGTTTTCAAATTGTTTCCTGTCTTGAAGATTGTATATACCACCAATATCAAATCCCCTTTCCTTTTTGTAGAAATAGTAACTATCCTTTCTTGTGTTGCATTGGTTTTCCTTATGGTCATTGGATTGTACAAGATCTCCTCCACCAGTGAGTGCATTTAATGCTTCCTTGGTAATCAAGAGTTTGTATGCGTTAGAATAGGCATATAAGTGCAGATGCTGCTGTATCATCGAACTGCATGTAGTCAGATCCTCTTTGGTCTTCTGATTAGATTTGTTCCTTTGCTTGTCTGGATTCATGTGAATTGGCTTAATCACTTTGGATATCTTGGGATTGCTGCTTATACTTTCTGAAATTGTTTGCTTATTGTTGTCATTCTGCTGCTTGGGTCGTTGTTTGGCCTATTGGTGTTATATAAGTTGTTTCTCAGCATCTTGCATTCTACCATCGCGACAAACTGACTTGCCTTCCTCTTATTATTTTCTAGGATTGTTGTTATGTTTTCCTTTTGTTAATATTAGACTTTATCAGAAGTTTGCAATCAAACCCATTCCGACTGTGTTTAGTTCGTTATTTATTTCTTTCATACCAACTGGGTATCATATTACTCCTGGATAATGGACATGTTCTCATGGTTTTCTTTACTTTCTACTGCAATGAATTTATTCACTTTGGTCTTCTGATTTCATGAATGTTTATTTATTTGATTCAACTTCTAATGTCTGTTGCACAGGAATAAAGCTGATGAGGGCCTTTCCTTTGCATTCCGCTTTACAGATGCAGCTATTTCTGTACCTAATCAAGGTTTATAGTTGAACTTATTAATACTTTATTGACATGGTTTTGTGCAGCTCTTATTTTTCTACATACCCAAACCAAGCCTTTTCCTACATTAAGTAGGGTCAGCTACATGGATTCTCGATCACTGTTGAGCTTGATCTTGGGTCATTTTCTTTTGCATATAGATGCAGCTTTATTTAAAAAAAATCATAGCACATAAGTACTCATGACTTAGGGTCCTCCACAAGATGAGGTTGCAACTTTTATAAAGGTGAACCTGGTTCCATGCCATTTCTTTGTAACACTTAGATGAATGCTTCATTTTATTATGGATCATACATGAAAATTTATTATCCCCTTTTACAGCTTCTGAACTAAGTGAACTTTCATTCTCTTGGATTTGCCTGAGTTGAGGCTATTAACATTTCCCTGTTTTGCAGGAGATGCTATACGTCAAGGATGGGGCAAGAGGAATGCAACTGCACAAGAAGGTTATGGAACTGCAGCTATTCTTCCTGAGCATGGAATCTATCTAGTAGCATCCATTTATAGACCAGTTCTTCAGGTTTTGTGCTGCCCATTTATGTTCTTTTAAATTCTAGAACAACATTTTATCATTGCTGATCAAGTAAATATGTTACAGTTCACAGACAAGGTTGCTTCCTTGCTTCCTGAAAAATATTCACAACTTGGGTATGATTCTGATGCTTGCACTTAAGATAATGATTTCATCTTCCTTCCACATGTTAGCTGTTACATATTTTGATTTGGAATTTGACATACTTCCCTAGTTTGGACTTGTTACCTAATAAATTTTGTTAGTCTTATGGACCAACTTAAGAGACTTTGTTGACTCCATTCCAGTTCAATTTTGGATCCAAGAGTTTCATTTACTGAAATTTTGCAGCAACTATTGGAAAATGTAAGAACTGTAAAATGCCTTAATGGTGTAAAAACTTGCATGAAGTGTCCCATGGTGTGAGTCATCAAATGAGTTCTAGAATAGAGCTGGTCAGCTTCCATTTTTTGCGTCTGCGTTACCACAAGGAGAGCAACTTCAATTTTCATCTTGATTGATATCTTAGTTGACAATTATGAAATGTCATAAAAAAACCTGTGTCAGATTACCTGACTGGTCAATACTGAGAGTATCCTAAGGTGTTATCTTCTGTTCCAAACAGCTAATGGTGTACGTATTCCTCCTGGCGTTAACAGGAAAGTAGAAGGAAAGTAACATCAGGTTTAACCTTGGAAAATATTCAGAGACCTGAATCCAGTATGGCTAGCCATTTTCTGCTTCTTCCCTCATGTCAAGTAGACTTTTTGTACCTATTAAATGTTTGCTTCATTTGAAGCCAACTCTGCCTCTTCAGTCATGATGATCTGTGACCTTTTAAATTACTTTAAAGCAAAGTGGCCATTCATTTGTTTGATCTACCTGCGCATTGATGACTGAGTTATGGTTCATTCACAGGTAACCCAAGTTGTGTAGACAGAGGTTCAGAACTCTTATATGTTGAATTATCTGCAAGTTGTTAAAATGCGACTTCCCATTAGCTGCCCTATTAAATTATTTCTGTCAGATTTTCTAGGTATTCCTATTCCTGAACTCTCTCCCTCTGCTCTTATGTTGTACTGCAGAGCAAATCTGTCAAGCAATTGGAGATTTAGTGTAACGACTTCAATGAAACTACTCACGCAAATTAGACTCTGTAGTGCATACGGTTTTGAAGCAAAATTGTTCTCCAATGGTTATGCTGAATAGATGTTTTAAAATGTTTCAGTGAATCAATGATGAATTGATATTTGGCCCAATGAATAGTAAATGACCCACAATTTTTTAGTAAATGTTTTCCATGTGAACTTGAATCCTTGATGGTTTAAGCTATGTATTTATTAGATTCATTGTCTAAAGAAGTAATGTTATTGGTTTACTAAAGTTCATTAAATCTTGGAGTCCATTGTACCTTGTCTTGTTAGGATCTTCTCCCATTTAAATATTAAGATCGTTGAGATCTAGTTCCTATGCATATTGTCTGTTGATCATGTGAATCTCCAACAGTTGCATTTGGTTATACAATTGGGGGTTTTCAAAGGGATTTTCTTATAATCATGCCTTTGATAAACTTCTTTAAAGCATTGCAGCAATGATGGATTGCAAGCATTTGTTGAGAATTTTGTGAAGGATCACTTTTTGCCAGCCATGTTCGTGGACTATAGGCAATGCGTCCAGCAAGCTATATCAAGTGAGTAGTTGTGTGTGCATGAGCTATTTGTATAATGTAAGGGAGATGATTCTTCTAGGCAATTCATTATGATCTCAGTGAGCCACTATAAAAGGAGATGACTCTTATTTGACAAAGTTACTGCATATCTAGAAGTTCATGTTCTTTGATGTCAGTGAATGGTAAGTAAGTGCCTATTTAAGCAAATAAGTTTAGATGTACTTGATTTGTAATTGTTGGCAGTTGTACATACATTGTATGTTAAGTCTAATCTTGTCATGGAATAGAAAATCGTATCAATAATTTTTAGTGGAATAAGTTATTGCAATCTATAATTGGGCATGATACCCTGCCCTACTAACATATGCAACATATATATATGCATGTAAAATATTTTTGCATGTACATATAAGCGTATGTATGCATGCATATATGTATGTGCGGAATCATTCCACCAATCCCACGGGCAGTGGCTACTGTAGGCTTACTTATAATATGAAACAAACCATTCCTTTACTGTAAGGCATAAAATAGGCAGTCTTGTGAAACAAGCCATTCCCTTACTGTAAGGTAGGCTTCTGCAACTTACTAAGGACAAACAGCTACTCCCGCATGGTGGTAGTTTGACCCTTATGCAAGGCTAGAGATACTAAAGGAAATCTGAAGAATTGCTTTGGCTGATTATACCCCTACCTTTTGTAAGGTAAGCCACAACTTCCCCCTATACTATGCAATGCAATGCCATCCTATACAATGCAATCCTATACTACAGTATGCAATGAAGCCATTCCCTTATTGTAAGCTTACGGCTAAGTCACATAGACACTTTTAAGAGGTGGAGTGTCGACCTCGACACGGGTGCGACATCGTCACCGTGTCGGTGTGGCATGGCAAAAAAGAATTCAATTTTTTTTTGTAACTCACTGTTCTGTCGTCTATTGTGTATTTATCCTGGAGAACCCGATCAAAGAGGGGTGAAGAAGATGAAACCGAAGCCTCTTAGTCGACTCGTGAGTCGTGACCTTATCTCTCATGATGACCACCTGAGTTCCAAAATGCACCTTCAGCTTGTCTTCCATTATTTTCCATGAAACTCCGCCGATGAACGTAGAAAAATATCTTAACGCGGACCTTCTTCACTTCCTTTTGTTTGAATATTCCACGCTTTAAAATCTGGTATCTATTTTGAAGTTCGGGTCTTTTTGGATAAATGGGTCCGGATAGTGAAGATTGATTTGTGTATTATGATGAAATTAGTAGTTGTTTACGGTTCATGTGTTTTGCTTTAATATAAAGTTGTGTACTTGCTATTGTCATGTACTTATGTTAATTGATGTCTCACTTGTTGTAGCTTGAATATTATATATAATATACCCTAGCCGTGTCGCCGCACTCAAAATTTTTGAAATTTGTCATATCCCGCACCCGTGCCGCACCCACACCCGTGTGACATAGGCTTACGGTACTATAGGTCAGCCTTGCAAAACAAGCCACCCCTTTTTGTAAGCTGAGGTAGCTGTTAGGTTTGACTGACAGGTAGCAATGGGGGGGATGGAGTGAGATAGAGGTCCCTATCTCATTATTTACATAGTTTGGTTCTCATCAAGTTTTGTGGTGTCTTTTCATCCAATGTGACAATATCAGTAGGCATGTACTGCAGTAGTTGTTTGCGAGAAATTCTTATCTCCTTGTTTGACAAGGGTCATCAATTTTGTAGTGTCCTTTTGTCCAATGTGTTATTATCAATATGCATGTATCAAAGAAGTTGTTCACTCTGCATCATGTCACTTGATCTTGAAACGACACTGCAGGTCCCGCTGCTTTTAGACCAAGGACACATACTACATCTGCATATACCCCTTTGATCAGTAAGGGGCGTCCTATACTTCAGGGTCTTTTGGCTATTGACTTCCTCGCAAAAGAGGTAGTTCTTTTTTATATGCATTCAAAATTTATTTTAGTAATGGCATTCAATATTTAGTTTCTATTTTCATTCTATAGTCCCATAGCTGAGACATTTTGCTGGTCTCCTAAATCTTAACTGCAATAATTAATCTTCATAGGTCCTTTGCTGGGCTCAAGCAATGCCAAAATATGCAGGCGAGCTTTTGGAGTACATTCAGACTTTCCTCGAGCGTACCTATGAACGTTGTCGGACCTCATATATGGAGGTGGGCATTCAATACAACTGCAATATCTGAAAGTTTAACTCTTCCATAAGTTGATTTCAACTTTATTTGACTTGTAGACAGAACCTAGCAGTGATGCTATTACATAAACTTGCAATGATAGCTTCAACTGTTGGCTATCATGTCATCTATGAGTTTGACAAGAGTTAACGTCACTCATCTTGTCTAACTGATGAGCAGGCCGTTATTGTTTGCTGTCATCTAAAGGCTGCTTAGCTTCTTCTCAGATCGACATCTGACCAGCTTCCCTACTGTTGCAAGTATATAGCTAAAATGGTTTAGATGTAGAAATTGCGTCACTATGTTGTAACATATGTTTATACACTACCTGTATTCTAATGGTGTTTCCAGCGCTGACAAGTATGTCACTCGTAATGTTCATTTTTGGGGGAAAATGTGTCAACCAAACATCTCTATCACAAAGTTTGACAACAAAATTCTTTCTAAAACCATTTTAGGAGCCAAGCAGCCCATTGAGATTTTTGTCACGGTAAGCAGTGCTGGTGTCATATTTATTCAGTTTATATGTGCATCAAAATAACTATGACGTGCAAGTTATATCTAGTTCTGTCATAATGTGCATGCCCTCAACTTGAGGCAGCACTGTCACACTGTTCCTTCCATAAAACACTTTAACTAGAGACCTGAAATATAAGTTGGGATCTTATTGATCTTTTTCATAATTAGCATCAATTCTTTTGCAGGTTTATTCGGCTGTTTGATTTGATCAATGCATCCATGGCATGCTAACCTACTAGCAGAAGCAGCTGAAACGTGACTGATTAATTGTTTCCCTCTTTGGTTTTTGTCCAGGCAGTTCTAGAAAAACTAAGTTACAAGCTTATAGGGAGGCAAGATGTGGAGAACCTTATGAAGCATGAGCCAGCGAGTGCATGTTTGCCTGATTCATCTGGTGATGGAGTTCCTGAACATTGTGAATCAGATGCAGAAACTGTGGGGTTGGAGATGGAGTTGAGTAATATATTGTTAAGTTTGCAGCCAATCAAACAGGTAATAGTGCCTTCATTATTTTCTCCCAAAATTAATTGATCAATCTTGTGGTCTGCTTCTTGAAATGCTTATGCCATGAACTTCTTGGAATCATTTTCTTGTCAAATTCATGTAATGTTGTTTGCCACATGGTCCTCTTTCCTGGCCCTTTATTTTCTTTATTTTCTCTTTTTGAGCAGGAGAATCTCATTCGTGATGATCATAAGCTCATTCTACTAGCTTGCCTGAGTGATTCTTTAGAATATTTGGCTGATTCTGTTGAAAGGTACTTCTGTCATCCGTTTGCTGCAGTTTTCTTCCCTTAATGTCATTATCATTTATGCAGTCAGCAAAGAAATTTATTTGGTATATCAAATAAATTTTTACCAGCTTTGCTATCTTTTGATGACCATATTCATGCTTAATTGTGCATTTCCACCAAAACAAAGAGAAGTTTAAGTCTCCAAGTTCAATGATGTAGGTACACATGTTCGGTTTTGAGTTACCTAGAACTGGAACCGAACTGTCCCAAGGGAGGTTATGGTTCTGGTTCCAATTTCGCAATAGCTCAAAACCGGTTAAAAAATATTTAAAAAAGAAGAAGAGTGCTGGCCCTGCGGGAGTCGAACTCATGCCGGACTCAACACGGGTCAATATATATATATATATTTAAGCGATTTAAAACCACTGGTTTTTGTTTCAGTTTCGGGCCAACTCCTAAAAAATATGAACCGTAACCGAATTGGGGAGTTCCTGGTTCGGTTCCAATTCGAACCGCCGGGTCAATGCCGAACCCGCCATGTCTAGATGTAGGCCATTGATTTTGTGACTCACGTTGTCTAACTTAATTAACTAATTATTGGAAATTAGGCTTGGGAAGAGCTCCTTAGGATCAACAGGTCAGCCAGAAAAGAGCAGCTATGATGCTTTATCTCATGATAAACAAACAAGTGGTCTGCTTACAAAGGGCCTGGTTTCTCTTGCCAATGAATATAGAAGCTTGTCCATTGAATGCCTCAAGGTGTTGCGCCTGGAGATGCAGTTGGAGACAATTTTCCACTTTCAGGTTTGGTTCCTACCCCCTCATTTTTATTGTTTATTCTTTCATTTACCAAATGTTCTTTGTACGTTACATTCTTCACACCTCTTGTTTTACTTGACCAAGTCTTTTCCTATCAGGAAATGAGCAGCAGGGAATACTTAGAGGATCAAGATGCGGAAGAGCCAGATGATTTCATCATATCCTTAACTGCCCAGGTTTGAAAATAATATTTTATTTTAACTTCCAGGGATCATGACAATTTCATAATATATGTTTGTTCCTTCTCTCTCTCTAGATATGTGTGTGTTTGTGCATTTGTGTCTGCATGCTCATGTGTGTTGTGTGTGTAAATTAAATATGTACCTATGTATATATGTTGGATTAAATAACATAATAGTTTCATAGGTTGTTTAATGTCAAAGAGCACCTACAACTTTTTTTCCCAGGACCAAACATGAGATCCTGTTGCCCGATAATGATTTAGTGTGCTTTGTTGGCAAAGAGGGTGTGAAGAAACGTAATTTGATGTAATAGATTAAGAATTGGTTAACAATTGCATATCAACTATGCCAGAATTTGGTGTATCCATGCTTGCTAGAGTTAAGCAAGGTCATGGTTCAAGGGACTAGCTGCAACTTATGGGGAATTGTTGATGGCCATCTCTAAGGATCATTTATGAAGATAATGGTATGAAGCCATCCATATGGAGTGCAATCGTTCTATACCATTTGCAATTCTAAGCCTCAGTAGTTCTCAATATTTAATGAAAAACTTACTATTGTTTGGGTATTCTTTAGTAGACAGGTGTGGTAAATATGAAATACAGATCACATCTTTGGTTAATTGAGGAAGTGATTTTTTGAACTAAAACGATTCAATTGGAAGAGAAATCACTGGTATATGCAAGAATAACTTCAAACTGTGATTTCTCTTGAAAAGAAATTTTTAAACTTTAATAGTGCATTAGTGCTGCTTGTCCAAAGTCAACCGTAATGTAAACATTTTAATGCTTTTAAAAAGAAAAATATCCACTCACTTTAGAATTAGTGAGATGGACTCAGCGAGGGTTGCCATGACATGCCAGTGTCCAGCAAATTTATTTGGCTACATAAAGATAATTCTGATAGAACAATTCAACTGACCATCTGATCTGCCCTGTGTTTATCTCTATATTAACAAAAATGTGAAATAATCACCATTTGTTGCTCTTTCAGACTCTGGTTGGTCACGGTAAGATATTCCTAAAATTATATGTCCATCCTTACAACCACTATATCATTGACCCAGATTGTCAGAAAATCTGATGATAGAAACAACATGACATAAGGGGTGCTCCTTTCTTTTCTCTTCAATTGGGTTTTATTTTTCACAGTAGAGTGACTAATTTTGGAAATCTGCATGCTGCATGAATGCTCATACCTCCTGAAATTTTTCAGGGAGTATTCTTTGTCAACTATAATGCCAAAATAACTGTTAAACAACCGCTTTACACAAGGCAACATAAATTTTATAGGGAGATGGTAGACTAGCCCTCGCTTTTGTTTAACTTCACAAAAGTGGTTGTATACTTGCCCTATACTATCAGATTTAGTATGCATTTCAGCAGCAAAGCCCTAAATTTCCCTATGCCTAGCGAAGTAAAAAATGTATTAGTTTAACAAGTAGCATGTACTTAGATGAAGATCTAATTTTTTGTGACATCTTGTTTGTGAATCTCAATTTTTCTGGTCAATTATTTTTCATAAGGAAATGAACTATATGCTTTTTATATGAATTGCAATAGATTACCCGGAGGGACGAGGAAATTGCACCGTTTGTTTCAGAACTAAAGAGAAGCTATATATTTGGTGGTATATGCTATGTTGCAGCCAACATGTCGATCAAGGTTCTCTCTCTCTCTAACTGTGTCAGATTCTAAGTTTTGCCTCAAGAGTATTCAAAGAAAAGTTTCACCTTTTTGCTTAGGCTCTAGCAGAGATGAAGTCCATCAACGTGTTCGGTGTGCAACAGATATGCCGGAACTCCATTGCACTGGAGCAGGTATTATTTTTTGATTGGATCCTTTTTCTTCGCAACTAATAAACTTCATTACTTATCCTTCTACCTAATGGGGATTTGGATGAATTCTAGTGCTTAATGCAATTCCCATTGTCATCTCTTTTTTAAGTTTCTTCATTGTTACGTGGTGATTTCCAATTTTTCTCTATTCTCTAGTACTTCTTGTCTAATTACGTTAGTCCATATCAATCACAATAACTAATTGAAAAAGTTGATTCAATGTTATAGTTGTGAACTTTTAATAGAAGTTGGTTGAAGATATGAGAACTTCATTTTTAACTATACACACTTTTTTTTTTTACATGCGCGTTTATATATATATATACATATATATGTATATGTAAGTATATATGCATGCACATGTATATATATATATATATATATATATATATATATATATATATATATATAGAGAGAGAGAGAGAGAGAGAGAGAGAGAGAGAGAGAGATCTTTGACAGTGTGTTCATGCTTTTCCATTACTTTTTAAGGGCTTGAGCTTAATATAGATGCTTATTTTATTTTATAAAATACCTTTTTGAATTTCTAATCACACCCTTGCCAAAAAAAGTAATGGAGAGACATGACTGAACATGAAAATGGTGTGCACAACTGGTTGATATATATATACACACTTAATATCAGGATTGAAGCTGCAATGCAACTTAATGTTTGGACTTGGTAACTCATTTGGGTTACTCGATGGATCATGTATACTAGTAAAATTAACTGAAAATATAGAAAATACATCTCTCAAGAAGATTGGTCGTGCTCTTGGACATGCTATCGTGAATTTAAGGGTTATTGTAGCACTGTAAGATTATTAGTGCATGTGAGACATCCTGGGCCTACAGGCCTTGTCAATAGTCATCCTTGCATTTACATCTCCCAAGAAGGTTGGTTGTGCTCTTGGACATGCTATCGTGAATTTGACGGTTACTGTAGCACCGTAAATTATCAGTGCATGTGTCGTCCTGGGTCTACAGGCCCTGCCAATAGTCAACCTTGCATTGACTCCATACATATGTGGCAAATCAGCCCAAGCCGTCAGATGTTAAAAGTTTCCAAACGGATGCATCTTTCTTTTCCAAATACGCAAAACTCATTAAAAACCCAAAGAAATTATGTCGGTCTCTATGGTACAAAATTATAGTTCATATCCAACAATTTTAAATAATTACACACGATACAACCTTTTCTATTCCAAGCCTGAGTTTGTCTCGGTCTATTATCTTTTCAGTAGTCATCTTCCGAGAACCAATTGTTAGTTTGTTTCCAATTATGTACAGCGAAACAGGGTGAGTGAATTGAGCTAACACAACATGTGGACATACAAGACCCAATAGGATAAGACTAAGGACATGCACCCTGTAAACAAATACATGATCATAATAATTAAAATGCGACATACATATGCAACTCTATCTGTTAAATGAGTTCAGATATGTACATGACCGAATCCATATCACATGCATATAAGTACACCCTTAAATTCAAGTCCATATGTGGATGGACTTGTTACAATTGTTGTAAATATCGAATGGTACCATATAGTATGATATGATATTAACATATATTGGTACTTACAACCTATGTTATCATTAGCGGTTGACCGTGATATAACAGCCGTGGGGATATAGCGGATTTAGCAGTACACTTTTATTTATGATTAATTTAATCATGAAACACATATAAAAAGATATTGAATCATATAATACTCTAGTCTATCTTAAAGGGCAAGATCTATATTTCAAATCACCATATCACCTTCATTTTAGCGGTAAACAAGAACAATATAGTATTTTTTGTCCAATCAAAACCCTATGCTTCAAACCACATTCAAATTTGGGTTCAAACCATTGTTGTCTGACCTGTATCGTATCGCATATTGCTGGGCTCCACGATACGGGTGTATCGTATCGTATCGTACTTTAATATTAAAAAATAAAAAATATTTAAAAAATCAGAAAAAAATAGTAAAAATCTGAAAAAAATCAGGAAAAATATGGTAATTGCTTTGAATTCATATAATGCAAAGTTTAGTACAGATTGAGCATTCAACATTGAACAATTGCATCCAAATTTACATATTTTGAAGCAAAAAATGAAATACATTTACATATTATAATAAGGATCATCAACTAAATAATCTTCATCTTCTCCTTACTGAAGATCCTCATCACCACCTTCTGTTTCAAAATCAAAATCTTCATCTCGTTGATAATGTTGTTGTGCTCCTTTCAAATTAATCAATGCAATGTCTTCTTAAGTTAGGAGGGCATTTTCTTCGCTATCTTCTATAATTCAATCTTCTAATATATCAAAATTATCCAAACTTATTGGATCAAATTGGCTTTCTTCTCGATTTACCTTTTTCATTTGCCTATAAGAAAGAAAGAAAAGTAATTAGTAAATAACATTAACAATTAAAGTCAAACAATATCTTGAATTGAATATTTAAGTACTAACTAATAGAAGATTATCTTTCGCGAAGCCGCGTGTTACAACGAATAAAAACTAAGTCATTCAGTCGCTTATGTTCCAACCTGTTGCGTTTTTTTGTATAGATGTGTTCAAAGACACTCCAATTCCTTTCACAACCCGTTGCACTATAGGTTTGACTCAGAACTCTTACTGCAAAATCTCTAAGGTTTGGGCAATCACTTCCAAACCTATTCCACCAAACATGTGTAAAAAAGACAAACATTACTGACTTAATCCACAATAATATAAGATTTAAGAAACTTAAATACAAAGATAAACAATTTACCTGGGCGCATATTAGTGCGGTTGCGAATTGTTACAAGCAAACTCATCAATTGAAGAGCATTATCATAGATCTCCATCTCTCGATGTATAACATCTGCCCTACTCTCATTAGGGACTAATCTATCTATACAATCAATGATGCCTCGATTAACCTCACTATCACTTTTGAATCTGTCATTGCTTGAAAATAAAATCTGTTTGCTACATTAAATGGAATGCATGCATCATAAAACCATCTCTTCACTGCAAGGTCTGCCTGATCATGCAATTGTTCTGAAGCCAAAGCAGCACAAATTCTAAGTTAAACACCAGGTGTAGTGGTGGGAGGAAAAAAATGAATGTATGCTAGAAGTAGCTCTTCCTCTACTCCTACCACCTCTAAAGTTTTCAGCAACCCTCTTTCCCCTGCTAGGTGCTCGTGAACTGCGACTACCAATCTTTGTTCTGGCATTTGAAGGCAAACTATCAGTTAATCCAATAACATCATCTTCTTCATAAATCTCCAAATCATCCTTTTGTTGTCTCCTGTCTTGTATACTCTCAATCATCTGAAGACATTGTCATTTAATGTATGGTAAACTTCTAACTCTGCCTATGAAAGGAGCAACTTCTTTCCTAGTCCCTGCTAAGTGGTGTTTGAACCGTGAAATTCCACCACTAATTAGCCTCTCACAAAATAAACATCTTATCTTCAATCTGTAACCCTCAATTGGTGTACCCCACTGTCATGCTAGATCATCAGACCGAGAATGAAAGTCTCTAACACCCCTTCCTGCTATCTCAATTAAGCACTTTAATTCAATAAAAAACCTGAAAATAAAAGCACTTCATAAATCCTCAATTTTCACGTAACACTCAAATAGAGTGTCTCCCACTTCATGAATACAATAAAAATTATATCCACACACTTAATAACTTCATATTTTGTCATTCAAAAAAAGAAAAATACAAATAACAAAAAAAAATACAAAGGAAAAAATTAAAAAATACTAAAAATATATCAAAATCCGAGTTAGGAGCCTTGCACGGACATCGTAGAGGTCGTTTTTGGAGCCTTAAACACCAAGGAGGGGAATAACCACCGAAAGAAGGCTTAGGGAGCTCTGAAGAAACCAAGGAAACCCGCAGAAACGCGGGTTTCTGTTCGACCAAAGACCCTTAATAACGGTCCCTGGCCGTATCAAGTGAAGAGCATTATCATTGATCTCCATCTCTCGATGTATAACATTTGTTCTACTCTCATCAAGGACTAATCTGTCTATACAATCAATTATGTCTCGATTAACCTCACCGTCCCTTTTGAAGCTTGCTGAGTACCTGAATGTTGGGTTTAGGTAATATGTTGCTGCATGAATAGGCTGATGCAATTCTTTATTTTATCTATTATCTATAATGTTTCACACGGTACATAATATTTTTTCTTCCATTAGAATTATTTCTAATGGTTTATTTTACCCTATCCATGGCTTCATAAAGGTAACCCATAGATGATTTTTCCTCGCGATCAGCCAATCTCAAAACCTTCACTAAATGACATGTAAGTCTAACACATGCATTCCAAAATGTACTCCTAAAGACTGTCTATGAAATCTCATTCAACTTACTATTTTTTCTATTTTGAGGTAATTCTGCAAAATTGTTGCCACTCATCTGAAGAGAACGTTCTCTTCAAGGCTTTCTTCTGTCTCTCAATGTTCTGTACAGATAATAAATTAGTTGCAAACCGAGTTGCAACCATACGAAGAAGTTGTGCACCTTTTGTATATCTCCTTATCATACACAATACAATGGCATGATTATAGATAAATTTGGTGATATCTTGACAACACTCAGTTGCTACCTTTGTCTCATCCATCTCACCAATATCCTCAAGGATGAGATCTAAACAATAGGCCGCGTATGGTATCAAATAGAAAGTCCCATAAGTATCTGCTAACACTTTCCCAACTGCTTTATAGTTAGTTGCGTTATCTGCAGTGAATTGGACTACATTCTCTAGCCCAACCTTGCATATCACCTTATTAAACTCTTGCCTTAGGATTTGGCAGTATGCCTCTCCTCTTACATGTCTAGAGATCTCAAAAACATAAGTTTTTTAGGACAATAGAGAAGAAAGTTTAACAAAGTTCTTCCTCGCCTATCCGTCCGTCTATCTGTCATGACAGTGCATCACGTGTCCTTGTATGACTATCTCAAACAATATTCTTGCACTTCAATGATGATCTTATCTAATAACTTTTCTCTCAACTTTTGATAAGAGGGCATCTTGTATCCTTGACTAATATTAGCAATTGCATCTGTCATTGATTGGAAATGAAAATTGTTTGCTATATTAAATAAAATGCATGCATCATAAAATCATCGACCCACTACAAGGTTTGAATGATCATGCAGTTATTTTGAATTTATAGCAGCACGAATTCCAGGTTTAGTACCATGTGTAGTGCTAGGAGGAAAAAATTAATGTATGCTAGAAGAAGCTCTTCCTCTACTCCTTTATGAGCTTCCTCTTCTACCACTTTAACTTACAAAATCTTCAGTAACCCTCTTTTCCCTGTTTGATTGTCGAGAACTATTACTACCAATCCCTTTTCAACCATCTGAATGAATACTATCAGTCAATCTAATAGTATCATCATCTTCTTCCTCAAACATCTCTAAATCATCATTCTGTTGTCTCCTCTTATATATGCTCTCAATCATTTGAAGACATTGTCATTTAATGCCTTTTGACAAACTTCTAACTTTGCCCGTGGATGGAGCAACTTCTTTTCTAGTCTTTGCTAGGTCGTGTTTCAATCGTGAAATTTCACTACTAACCACCTTCTCACAAAACAAACATTTAATCTTCAATCTAAAACTCTGTTGTACACAGTGTTGTCTGACGCGTATCGTATCGTGTATCGTTGGGCTCCACGATACGGGCGTATCGTATCGTACTTTAATATTAAAAAAATAGAAAAATATTTAAAAATCAAGAAAAAACAGTAAAAATTCGAAAAAAATGAGAAAAAATAAGAAAAAATTAGGAAAAATCTGGTAATTGCTTTGAATTCATATAATGTAAAGTTTAGTACATATTGAGCATTCAACATTGAACAATTGCATATAAATTTACATATTTTGAAGCAAAAAATGAAATACATTTATATTTTACATATTGTAAATTTGTATCAGGATCATTAACTAAATAATCTTCATCTTCTCCTTGATGAAGATTCAAAGTTTCTCATCACCTTCTGCTTCAAAATCAAAATCTTCATCTCCTTTATGATGTTGTTGCAACCTTTCAAATTAATCCATGCAATGTCTTCTTCAGTTAGGAGTGCATTTTCTTTGTTATCTTCCATAATCCACTCATCTAATATATCAAAATTAACAAACTGCTATCTTTGTACATGTAGTTGTCATATTTGCTAATTTTCATATGTGAGCAAAACGATGAGCTCCATTTCTTTGATTATTGAGTCCATGACACCTCAGTGATGTGATATTGTTACTTGATGATATCCCCTTTTTCTCTTACTGGAGACTAGCTTTTTAACTAATGCTTGAGCTCCATTTCTCACTTCACAGACTGAGTTAAGCCTCACACGTTGATCATGTTCAACTCAATGGAAGTCATGTAAGGTGAACCCTAAAATAGTGAAGTTGTGAAATGCCCACTCAATGAACCGAGACAACCAAATTGTTCTTCATTGTTTGCGATTTCATGAAATTAGAAACTGGTAGCATAAATATACCTAAAAGTTGGCAATACAATGGGAAATGATTTTGTCACAATTTTTATTTGTTCGTAAATTATTCTTATTCAATAAATGAAATTATAAACCCGAGTTTACATGTTACATACACAGCTTGGAATCCCAAACAAGCATATCAGAGGATGCCTTGGAGGGAAGTGAAGAGAGGCGAAGAGGCCAGAAACCTAAAAAAAAAAATTGAAAAGAAAAAAAATTGAAAAAAAGTTTTTTGCGTATCGCTCGTATTATACGATACGACACGATAACCTGTATCATACGATACGTATCATACTGTATCGTACGATACGTATACGAATAACACTGGTTGTACCCCACTATCATGTTGTATCATCAAACCGAGATTGGGGGTCCCTATCCCTAACACCCCTTGCCATCTCAATTGAGCACTTCAATTCAATCAAAAACCTGAAAATAAAAGCACTTCATAAATCCCCAATTTTCACAAAATACTCAAATAGAGTCTCTCACTTCACGAATGCAATAAAAATCATATCCACGTTCTTTATAACGCCATATTTTGTCATTCAAAAAAATGCAAATAACACAAAAAAATAACAAATACAAAGAAAAATCTCCAAAAAATACAAAATGTATACCACAATCCGAGTTGGAGGCTTCTACGAACGTTGTAGAGCACTTTCTTTCGAGCCTTGAACACAAAGGATGGGGAGGGTGCGTTAGGGGGCTGTGAATACATGAGAAGGAAAGAAACGGAAGCCAAGAAACCCGCAAAACTGTGGGTTTATGTTCGGCTAGGGACCCTTTAGGCCTTAAGCCCCTCAACTATCACACAGTTTTTTGGACTCCCCAAGTGATGCTTTCGAGAAGAGATTCACCATCGACCTTAGTGTGACAGTCCTCTTATGATCGAGCAAGGGAGATAGATAATAGATAGGGTATGTTCAGTCTTGCTGGAAAAAGCTGTTTCTCCCTTATCATTTTAGTTTCTTTTTTTGGTTTGTTTTTCAGTTCTGGTGTGGATCCTGGTTCAGACTCAAGTTATCAAAATGCATTTTATAAATCTGCAGCTTTTTGAGATATTGGGTCATATCAAAGTGTTGGACACCTTCAAGTTTTCAACCTCATCGAAACATTTCTGCTGTACGGTGGCATTTGTTGATTTTGACAGAAAAAAACAAATGGTTTATCTGGGAGATGGAGGAATACTATCAATGTTGATTGAGGAAATTTTCTTTATCTACATAACAGTTTTGTGATGGATAAAAATTGGCACCAAGTTTGTACATAAAGCGACCTATTTTATGCTTTGTTTCGCTCTATATATTCTTGCAAAGAACTCAGTTTTGCTAGTGATCTGGTGTCGCATCTTAGCATGTAAACATCTTCTGCAGGCACTTGCTGTTATACCCTCTTTAGATAGCAAAGTTGTCCAACAAAGACTTGATCGCATTCGGACATATTATGAACTCCTGAATTTGCCATTTGAGGTAAACATTTTTATTTAAATATTTGTCATGACTGCCTCCATAATGTTCCAAGATTAATACAAAGTGGTCCTACAGGCTTTTCTACCCTTTATCTCAGAACACCAGCACCTATTTACGGAATCAGAGTAAGTTGCTATGCTTATTTTTTGACTTTGGTTTGTTTTCTTTCTCTGCCAGAGGTCCGTTTCCTTATATCATCTTACTTTAACAGGTACTCAAACCTTCTAAGAGTTGAAGTCCCAGGTAGACAGATCCCTCCATATGCTCCCCAAAGAGTCTCTGAGATTATAGCGCATGTATAAGTTTATGAGCAAGTTTGATCAGCATATTTAAGAGTTGGCATCGGCAAGTTTGCCAGACCAACATGTTTCCCACAATATTTGCTGTTGTAATGAGGACATTTCTTCAATTTATTATTTGGTCTCTGAAAGTGTACAATATAATATGGTTTCTGTTACTGATGTATATGATGATGACATATCTTAATGTCTAGTTGCTTTTTTACGTCTCCAAATTGTCTTGGTGTGTCTTTTTCATCTTATTTTCTATCGGTGTTACTCTACTGTGTTTGTATGTATGTGCAAAAGCAATTATGTGTATTGTATGCATTGGAAACAATAAACAGGACAGTTATCATCGATGATCGAGCAGGGATAAGATACTGGAATCACGGTATTCCTCTAGTCAACCTGGTTCTCCAGCACACCATGAAGAGGACTGGTTGCATTGCCTGCAAAGCTTAGGGCAAGAATTCATGTGGCTACCATGGGTTCTGCAATATATTGTTGGATATGGCACCAGTACAACTGCCTCATGGATGACAGCATGTCTCTCAGCTCTTACAGGTTAGAAAACGGTAGCAACTTTCTCGTGATGAATTCTGTGAGAAACTTTAACCTAAAAGATGGTAGGGAGATCCACCGCCTGGAGAAATGATAAGCGGCTATTATATTCTTATCCTACCCCTCTTATAAAAAGTTTAGTTGCAAAGAATGTAAAGTTCACATAAGTACCCTGCTGATTGAGGCAAGCCCAATTTGATACCCTATGGTTTCAAAGTCATTAATTAGTATCTTGTGGTTTCAAAAATAAATCAAGCTTGTTCAAGAAAGCAAATGCTAAGGCCTTTCCGCTGTGGCTGATTGGAGAAGCTGGCTGGGAGCTGATGGAGAGGACGTGCCAACATCAACTTTGGAGCGGCACTGATTTGAGTCCCATTTACTAGGTACCTGCATTGATTACTTAAACCCTTGCCCGATAAAGTAGAACCCTGACCTACGTAGGACGAGCTTCATTGTCATTGTAAACAACCACTCTTAATTGTTGATTAGGAAAACCGTGACCAGTGAATGGGCACGATGTTGTAAATATATATCGTACAAGGCACTGATATGGGTGCATCGTACATATGATTTCTTATAATTTACTTAAAAAACTATTAAAAAATAACAACATATAAAAAACATGAAGGATTTTGTAACATGTGGAATGTCATGCATCACAAGCATGCATAAAAGATAACAATATCTTAATATTTTTTAAAAAAACCTGCATTATAGTTTTAAACTACTATACATCAAAAGCCATAGATTCTCAAAATTTTAAACTTAAAAATAAATAAAGCATACAAAAGCTAGTTATTTTCTATATTTTCTCATTTTTCCCCACTTGTGTTTCCTCCTACTCTTAGTGTTTCATTTACTTGTTAACTCACAATAGCACAAGGACATACATTCATTCCGGCTTTAACCACATGATGTCTTACACGGCTAACTCTATTATGCATGATATACCTACAAAAATTGCATCTCCACACCGTTGTTTTGTTCCCAACCTTCCTTGTTTAAGTAGTTATCAATGGAACAGGAGTCATAATTGTACTAATTGAAAGATACTAGAAATTTGAGACTTGTAACATGAGAGGTGAGAGAAGTAATGGTCTAGAAAAGAGAAAGGGAATAGGAAGATCAAATAAAGTAGCATTTGGATGTTTAAAACTATTTCAGGCCTCGAAAATCGAAAACATGACCTCAAGAAAATCTACACCATATCTCATATCATACAATATGAGTGCTGCATCACACCGTGTCATATAATACAGTGCGACATGACCTGATTCATGGAGGACCATAGGACATGCTATCTTATAACACCGTTAAACATGCACCATGGTGGAAGAAGACCACTCTGCAAGTCCATTGTGCTCCACCAATGTGTGAGTATTCTCAACCTTTTTGATCTTGGTCCTTTAATCAACAAATCCCATATGAAAATCCCTAACTGAAATCCTAAATTACAATGATTTTGGTGGTTTTCAAGATCTTGATGAAGATACTCACTATCCTCACGGACTTGGAAATTGTGTCGTCTGCTTTTGCTCATATGCACCATTTACACTCAAACCTCCTCCTTTTCAATGTTTTCACAGGGATTTGGAAGCAAAAGGTAGGTAGCACTCTGTTGGGAGTAAACTCCTGGAATTTTAATGACAATTGGAATTTAAGTCGTCTTCCCGATGGCGCACGTTGATGCAGAAGCGATGTGATGATGTCTATGGTATCGTGTTGATATCCCAATAAGGTATCAATGAGAATACACCTCAGAAAATAAGGGGATTACTAATTTGCACTCTTTTTACTATATGCATACTTATTTTTGAAAATATCAAAAATTTCCCAACACTTTCTCTCTTTTCTTCTTTCAAATATTTTGAGACTTTTGCAGGTTTTTGTTTGATTTTTGTATTGTATTTTTCATTGTTGTCAATATTTCACAGTTTTGGGCTGAAGGAATCAACTCGCTGAATTTTCAAGTGGACACACGGTTTGGGTGTATCTCTCATCTTAGAGAGATGTGGCCCAACAATATATATCTTTCGAGAGAGATGCGGTGGAATGATGTCTCTCAATGATGGGAGATGCGGCTGAATACGTTTTTTATTTTTTTCTCCCTCGAAACTCGAAGGAAGATCGTTCCTTGACAAAAAATTGGATATGATAATGGATCGGTCGTACCTGTCTCAATAATATGAGTGACTCGCTATTCATTTGGTTTCTGGGTCATAATTAATATGATAAGGTTATGTAGGAGAGATGGCCGAGTGGTTGAAGGCGTAGCATTGGAAATGCTATGTAGGCTTTTGTTTACCGAGGGTTCGAATCCCTCTCTTTCCGTATCCTCATCTAATTCACCAGCGTTACTAACCACACGATCTATCAAATAACAATTGATACCCTTATTCTAAGAGTAAGACCTTTCCCTATAGATACTGATGAAAAAAGAAAAGAATGAAAATAGGGAGAAAGAAAGAGCGGACAGTGAAAGAAAATATCACTGCTGATCCATTTTCGATAGGTGAGGTAAAAATTTGGATCACATCCCTCTATTTCTTTCAGCGAAAAAGAGAAAAGATAGTCTGAACCTTTATTATTAAAGGTTCAAGTTTGCTTGGAATAATATTCTACAATTAGCAATTCGTTGACTTTCAAACCGACCAGTTTATTATCTATTATATGATTTACTATCAGTCAAATGTTTTGGCAATTCTCCAATTGGAAGATGAATACATATGATTTTAAATCAAAGCCTTGGATCTTTGTTATCCTTTGTAATAATCTTGGGGTTTGCAACGATAATTAGGTATATCTATTACATGAGCATTAACCAAAATATTACAAATTAAGGCATATTTTGATGAGTTAAATATTAGTACGAGAAGACATAATTAAATCAACAATAACTAAGCCTTTTCCATACTAGACGGAGTCAGCTATATGGATTTTTTGTTTTCACATAACCTTATCATGTGCCATGTTAGCAATTAACTCAACATAACCTAGATCATTCTTTATTGTTTCTTTCCAACACTTTTATGATTGTCCTCTACGTCTTTTAATACTTTCAAAATCTAGTTTTCAAACCTTACATGCGTTTCTTTTGGTCTTCTTTCTATATGTCCAAACCATCTTAAACGATATTCTCTAATTTTATTAGTTTCTAATAACCTCATTATGTATACGGTATTTCTTTGTATGACCACTCATCCATTTCAACATCTTCATTTCTGCCACAAATATTATTTTGTACATGTTAATGAAACTGCCCAGCTCTCATAACCATAAAACAAGACAGGTCTAATTGTTGCTTTATAATATTTATCTTTCAACTTTAATGGTATCTTCTTGTCACAAAGAATACCTAATGCCCCTTTCCATTTTAACCAACCTAAATTAATTTTATGCATAACATCTCCATCAATTCTTTCATCACTCTGAAAAATTAACCTTAGGTATTTAAAATTTCCTTCTAGGAGATGCAATGTGTGTCAATTTTAATTTTTATGTCTTCTAAAGTAACCAAATGATCAAACTTATATTTCATATATTTTGTCTTCGTTTTACTAAGTCGGAAGCCTTTACTTTTTAATGTTTCTCTCCATAGTTTCAATTTTCTATTAAAACACAATGTCACGTGTAAATAACATATACCAAGGTACTTCATCTTGAATATGTTTTGTTAACTCATCAATCACCATTATAAATAAGTATGGACTTAAAGTTGATCCTTGATGTAACCCAATATTAACTTCAAAGAAGTTTGTCATTCTTTCATGAGTCCGTACATGTGTTTTTGTGCCATCATACATGTCTCTTATGAGGTTTATGTATGTCAATGGTATACCACTTTTTTCCAAGGTTCTCCAAAGAACATCCTTGGTACCCTATCGTAAGTTTTTGCATATCAATAAATATCATGTGACAGTCTTTCTTTTTTTGTCTAAAATATTCTATAAGATGACTCAAAAGGTGAATCACTTCAATAGCAGATCTGTCTAACATGAATTCAAATTAGTTTCTCTTGTACTCAATACTTGTCTTAACTACATTTGATTGTTCTTTCCCATAATTTCATAGTATGGCTCATTAACTTGATACCTCAATAATTCACAAAATTCTGAATGTCTCCCTTGTTCTTGTATATGGGAATAAGTGTATTCACTCTTCATTCCTCAGGCATCTTTTGGTTTATTCATATTTTATTAAATAATCTTGTGAGATAAGTGATTCCTGTCTCTCCTAGGATTTTCTAAATTTCTATAGGAAAATTGTCTGGTACAGATTTACCAACCTTCATTCGTTTAAGAGCTTCTTTGACTTCATTCTTTTGAATATGTCAGTAGAAATTGTGACTTTCCTAAGCTAATACTAATATCTTTATTTTTATTAAAAAGCTTATAAAAAAAATTTCCATCTATTTTTATATCATCATTTTTCACTAAAATTTTCTCATCGTCTTTAATGCATCTAACAAAATTAAGATTCTTAGTTTTCTTATCTCTAGCCCTAGCTATCCTAAAAATATCTCTTTCACCCTCCTTTGAGTTGAGCTTTTTATATAAATTCTTTCAAATTTTAACTTTTGCTTCACTGATGGCATTTTTGCTTCTTTATTTGCTTTCTTATAAGCCTCTAAAGTTTTACTTGTCTTCTTAGCATAATGTAATTTATAACATGCTCTTTTTGCCTTGATTTTATCTTATACCGCTTCACTCTATCACCAAGATTCTTTTGTGCCGGTACACCTCCCTTAGATTTACCTAACACATCTTGCGTTACTTTCCTAATATGCATAGTCATATTGTTCAACATATTACAATGTGTACCAACATATTTCTAAGCATCTACCTTAAAGACTTTATGTTTAAATATACCTTCTTTCTTGGTTTCCAAGTTTCACTATTTAGTTCGAATAGCTCGATGCACTCTTTTCTTCTTTGTCCACTTTTTTACCTGTAAATTCATAACTAAAAGTCGATGTTGGGTCGTTAAGCTTTCTCCTGGAATTACCTTACAATCTTTACATGCATTTTCATAGGTATTAGAGTTTGATGGCACATATAAGATAAACATGGAAGAGTTTTTTTCATGTTTTAATATTATTTCTTATATGATCTCTAATTATGGTATATACTCTATAATTTATAAGTATAAGGCATCTTTTCTTGAGGCTTTTGGGTTTACATCAACTAAGAAGAATTTTCCTATAGCCTTCGCTTTTATGAGTACAGAGAATGAAGGAAATTATGTTTAGGCATTGAGGTGTGAGAGAGAGTTATGAACTCCAAACATCTTTCCACATGTGATGTACAATGATCATGATATGATATTGGTGAATGTCATTGAATTCATATTTTTAGATGCAACACACTTATTGTAAAGATGGTATATTACAAAAACAATTGAAGAATTTATTACGAAATTAACAAAGAATAAAGATATGACAAGTGCGTTTCGTACGAGTTTGGGGGAAGGTCATCCACTCATCATATGAGAGTATCAACTATAAGATGAAATTATATTTGAACTTTCTCTTATATTAAATAGCAACGGTTGGACCTAAACAAAGAGAGAATCATCTCAACATGGACAAATGGTGTGAGTAATTATGATATTTATTAAATAATAGGCATGCAAAATTGGTTGTTAATGTGTATGCATATCATTTATGGATTTTTATTCTTTTAATGATTATTCTGTAATGATGGGCAAGGTGAAGAGCACATGCAAGGTTGAAAGGATTTTTCGATAGCTCAACTAGGAGATTCAGTACCATTTGTAAATAAATATATTCGTTTATTGAGTTGTGGGATATAAGATTAAAGAAGTCATTTGAGAAATCTTGAACCATCAGCAAACATTACATTGACGTGACACCAAATATTATAACAAATCTATAAATAAGAGTATCATGGCAAGCTCTTAAATTAATTGTAGGGGAGTACAATTTATCAAGATGGTAGTTCAGGCCCAGCCATATGTTGGTATACATTGAGATATTTTCATGAGTTGTTATATGCTCACGATCAACCTTTTTCTTAAATATGGTTAATCAATATAATTGTTAGCAATTGATCCAATTTGTAGAAAGCTAAACATGCCCCACATTGCCAATCACGTAAAAGAGGAACTAGAAACATCTATAATGGAGACCGTTACTTGAAAATTAAGGCATCACCTAAATCAAGATAGATTTATTAACATGTTAGATGAGCAGTTGAGTCATAAGTTTAACACCTTAGAGGAGACATTCATTCACCATTATAAAGAGAGATCATGTAACATATACACACGAAAAAATTGTCAACTTTGGAGTATGTGAACAAGAATGCCTCTTAAAGAGGAAGACATGAAAGTAGTCGTCCACATGGTAGAGGGCATGAGAGCTCCCCAAGAATGGGTCGTTTATTATCAGGGAGTTGTGATCTTCTTTTAATATTGACTTCACTGGTTGTCATATTGGGTCTCCTATTTGAGAAGAATACTCGAGATAGTTAGACTTTGAACATCATATGAGATGGTGATACCTTGCTTTATAGGCATATTTGTGAATTACTTGGTAAATATTATTGAAGATATAAATTGTGCATATCGAGTCATTTCCAAACTTTTGGGATTAGAGGAGTGGTGGCATGAAGCTCGTAGAGAATGCATGAAGGAAATGATATGGCCCATACTCACGAGTTTTTACGTAGGAGAGTGATGTTGATGTTGCAATTCGCCATATTGCATATATGAAATATGACCCTTGTTTTACTAACTATTGGATGTTTATGCCAGACATGGGTTCGGTCATCGCTACTCAATAGAGCATCGTATTAGTACTCCTATCTATGAGGAGTTCATTGATATTTCTACCATTAGTGTTAGATAGTGAGCAACTAGTTATGAGAGATATGTGATACGTGTGTTATCATAATTAATCACGATATTTTCTAGTAGTAATGCTAATATATTTTACTAGATAAATGTTATTTAAGTATTTAATGTATCCAATTTATAATTACTTATCTTCTCTTATATTTATTTTTTTCAAAATGTACATGTTTGATGACTCTTCAATACCACCTATCTTTTCATCTTGACAACGATATTGACATGAAAGTGTTGCAAATTAAGATGTATATGTAAATGATAGGATGAGGTAAGGATATTATACATGACATTGAGAAGGATGATTAGATGTTATTTGTATTTTGTAAATATACTTTTCAATTTAAATAGACTCACTATTTCATCCAAGCGTATCCAATTATGCATTTGTTTCATTATATACTTTTCATCTTCTACTTGTGTCCCTTGAGTCATACCTACATATAAAAAATTAATGAGTGAAACAAATAAAACTGAGTGCATATTGGACATATTGCCCAAAACAAGAGCAACACTATTCAACTGCATCTCTCAAGTAAGAGAACTATGGCCTAATTGCGTTGCCTACCAATTCAGACACATGTCTGTGTCATGTATCCCCCAAATAAAAACTCGTAGCACAGGCATGTCTCTCCTGTAGGCGAGACACTCATATGTCACGTTTCGATGCATAAACCCAATGGGTATCCACTCCTCCCACCAAAAAAGACTCAGAACACTAAATAAACGATAAAAATTATATCAAATCAATAATATATCGCAAAAAATCACCAAGTCCCTCTTCTAATCAACTTTCTTATTCTTTTTTCTCTTCATTTTCCTCTTCCCTTCTCTTCCTTCTTCTTCTTTCCCTTCGATTGTATACAAAGCAATGTCAAATGATGATCTTGTGTGTCCAAGTCATGAGTCATTGGAATATAGGTATAGGATGGTTGACCGTGGTGGAAACATGAAGAGAGAGAGAGAGGGAGGTTCAAATGATTTACTGACATAATAGAGATTTTTCAATTTCAGCTATGAGGTGTGTAGATAGTAAAAATGATGTGTGCATATGAATGGTGGAAAAGAAAGAGAATGACTGTAAAGAAACATGACAAATTGAATCACTTAGGCAAGTCTTTCATAAGATTGCAAAAAGGGATCCTCGATTGCATGAACTAGATTATAAAGGAATCTGTCAAATCATCTCACTCACCACTTGCCACCTAGTGGATACACTCTCCTAGCTAGCCATGGAAATCTTCTATAGTGCTGAGATCACCATTACCTATGTAGGTGACTAGGCATCTCCCCAAGCCACCCTACTATATATTCTTAGAGACAAGCATCAACATGGAAATTGGCATGGCATGCTCTCTTGTAAATCTGAATTGACACACAAACTAAACTCCCTAGCTACAATCAGGGTGGAACCCAAGATTAATTTCCCCCCTTTCTAACATAATTGGGAAGATCCATCACACCAACTCCTTGATAGTAGTTCTCGAGCTTGGCCATCACCACCACTGTGGTTTCCATTGGGTGGCAGTCCACTGTTGGCCCAATCGATGCGGTTGAGTCTCAACAGTCATGTGAACGATGCGAAAGCAATATCCCTACAAGGAAAAAGAAAAAGAAGAAAGAGAATAGAGACAGAAGGAGAGAAAGGTACACGGCTACCCAAAAAGGGTTTTCTCAGGAATAAAGTCTTTTGTATATATTTTTTATTTTTTTTCATTATATAAATACTTAGCTTTTTCCTCTTTCGAGTTTTCCTTTGTAGGCTTTCCATTAAAGCCATTTTATTTTATCTGTGAGATGCTTGTATCTTTTAAAAAAAGGCAAAACTAATTTTTTTGTAAATCTTATCTTTTATAAAAGCAACTCATGAAATCCGGGAAGAGGACCTTATTTCCGCATTTCATGGTTGTTGTTATTGGGACCGAAAGCTGCCACCAACAACTTACATCTCCCACTTGGCCACTTGAGCCAATTTATGATACACTGGTTTTACCTATCACTATTTTATGGTTTTACCAAGTTATACCATTTTGTAGTTGCAAATAAATTACAACTTTTATTGTTATGCAGTTTTCCATAAGCAATATTTTTTTCCTATATAACAACCAACAAAGTATATTTCTACACTCATACTCTAGGCATATCTCATACCCATGTGAGTAACATGTTTATCAAAAAGTTTTTCTGAGATGCCTTTAGTCAAGGGGTTAACCAACATATCATCAGTTGATATATAAGATATAGACATCTCAGTTCTTTTGAGTATATCATGAACATAGTGATATTTAATCATTATATGCTTGCTTCTTGAGCTATCAACTTCAGTCTTATTAAGAGTAATTGCTACATTGTTGTCACAATAAATGACAACTGGCTTGTTATCTATATCTAGCTTCAGATCACGTATGAAGCAACTTATCCAAATGGCACTCGTAGCAATCATACTACAAGAAACAATATAGTTGATATCTACTCACAAATGTTTTCATCAAGCAACTTATCCAAATGTTTTCATCTAGGATCACTTTGATATCTACTCACAAGACCAACAATAAAGTTGATATCAGGTCTTGTACACAACATCGCATACATCAAGCTACCTACAACTTGTATATAGGAATATTAACCTTGTTCTCTTTGTCACCGTGGTAATTGGCCTTACTCAATTTGACCCCTTTAGTAACGAGTATAGTTGCAGGCTTACACTCACCCATTCGAAACTTCTTGATGATATAATCAATGTATCTCTCTTGACTAGAGCATAAAAGATTAGATACTCTATCACAAAAAATATTTATCCCTAGAATATAAGATGCCTCTCCCATATCCTTGATTTCAAACCTTGAGTTTAACCATGACTTAGTTTTGACAATCATCTTATTCTCATTCACAATCAACAATATGTAATCTACATATAAAGATATAATGACAAAATTGCTTCCACTATTCCAAACATATACGCAATACAAGTTCATTAGCCACAACCCAAGTTCTAGAATGGTATTTTGAAAAGTCAAATAGCATTGATGAGGTAATTGTTTAATGGGATTTTTTCAACCTATATATTCTATCTTTTTGGCCTTTAACAACATACCTTTCTAATTGTTGCATATAGATGATTTTATCTAAATCTTCATTTAGAGAAGCAGTTTTTACATCTAACTTATGTAAGTCTAAATTATAATATGTTGAAATAACTAGAATAATTCCAATGAATTCAAATTTTGGAAGAAGAGAATATGTCTCAATATAATTTATCTCATTTCTTTCGAGAATCCTTTTGCAACTAAACTCACCTTAAACTTGTCAATAGACCTATCGACTTTATATTTCTTTTTGAGAACACATTTACAATCTATGACTTTTCTTCCTTTTAGCAAATCAACCAATTCCAACTTGGATTGCTTGTGATTTCGGGGATGCTTTTGGCTTGGCCTTTGATGCTCCGGGCTTGAAGTCTGCTCATGACCTGGGCTCTTCTTCTGCTTCGAATTTTGCTTTTTATCAGGCTAGGCTGACTTTCGAGCTTCTGAACCTGCCTTTTGAAGCTGCTTTGGGCCCGACTTCACCTGTTCGTTTGGGCTTTTGCAAAAAAAATGGGACTTTCGTCCGTTTTTGAGAAATTCATATTTAACTGGGGTTGGAAAAACAGAGGTTTGAAACATTTTGAGCTCCTAGGTTCTCAAAAACTCCAAAATTGGCTTTCTGAGTTGATTTTCGAACTAGGTGTTGGTTTTTACAAAATCTTTGGATTTTGGGATGTTTACAGATGCCCCTCTTTGGCATTATCCGAATTGATTTGGATAATGGCGAAGAAGATAACACCCCTGTTTGTTTTCTCCCTGGATTTGATCTCGAGAATATGGGATCGTCCCAAAATTTTGAAAAAAACATTTTCTTTTAAGCCTGGTAGGAGGAGATTTTCACCAAAGGGGACTTTCCTATGAGTTCCAGTCCTAATTGGGATCATGTATGAAGTGTTCATGTGTGAATATGCAAGTGAATGGATGAGATGCCAGGAAGGGCGACTTCCTAGAGACTAGATCAAATGGTCGAACCTTTGAGTCTTATGAAGACCTGCTGCTTCAAGTGAGCGGGCCTTATGTTGCTCGATGTTCGAGTTTTTGAAATTCATTTCAAGAGGGAAAGTCCTTTTAGCCTCGATCCTAAGGACCTTTAGCTCTTTGTATTTGCCTTTACTTGAGTCTTAACACTCGCTAATCTAGCGGAGGTTTTATAAGAAAACAAGCTAAATTTCAAAATTCCTACGCCTTACTCAAAACGTCGAATTCTCAAACAAGATGAAATTCAAGTAAGTAAATCCTATTTTTACTTTAAGATTCCTTGAAATGAACCATGTATTACTCGGGATAAGTCGCAGGGATGGGAAAAGAGATACCACGGTCCCTTCTGAAGCGTCTCATGGTTTGAGGCAAAGAGGCGGAAAACTGCTCTTTTTGAGCTTTTTGGCCTTTTCTTTCTTTTTTTCATAGACGGTCTCCCTTCGGGAGTATTTTTTCTTTATTCCCTCTTTTCCATAGAGGAATCGATTTTCTATTTCTGATTCAACTTTCTTTCTTTGGGAAAGAGATTAAGATAGGGATTTCCCTTTGTTTTGGCCAAATTTTCCTTTTGAAAGGAGAAGAGAAGAGGGGAGGACTTATCCCAAGGTCATACTCGATCCATTCCAGATTAGCCTATTTAGAAATAGTATGTACTACTTGCAAGTATCTTGCTATATTGAACTAGGCCTTTCTTTGTAAGAAGAAGGATTTTGAAATGTAACCACGTATTTGGAAAGCTCCACTCTTTCACAAGTGCGAATTCTCTCGCTTAGGGTCACACAATTCGCCTTTGAACCTTACTTTCGAGGTTTTAAAGCAGCTATCCCTAAGAATTTTCGAAAATGTGAATTTAACCCAAACCCTACACATAATACTTCTTCAAGTATTGAATATTGATAGGATCTACTAAATTCCTACCTTCTACATCGATCAACTAGTATGAGTTGTTCGTGGTGGTTGCACGCACAACATAGGGTCCATCCCACTTGGGGCGCCACTTTCCAAGTGGATGTGGGCCACGATAGTGGATGATTTTCAAAACCAGATCTCCCACTTCAAAGTGGCGAGGTTTCATATGTTTGTCGTAGTGTCAGGCGATCCTTTGCCGGTATGCATGAGCATGATCCATAGCAAGGAGTCGCCTCTCATCTAACAAATCTAGTTCGGCCATCCTAGCATACTGAAGTGTCTCTAGGGGAAGGTCGAGTGCAATGGATGTATGAAATGAATACAGTTTTGTGTGAATGGGGAGAATGACATTTGTGCCATAGACAAACTCAAATGGCGTGGCATTTGTGGGAGTTCGGATGGAAGTCCTATAAGCCCATAAGGCTTCATCCAGCTTCTTATGTCACATCCTACCCTTCTCTAAAGTTTTCTCGATAATGCCAATGAGAGTCTTGTTGGTGGCTTCAGCTTGGCCGTTGCCTTGAGGGTAGTAAGGCGATGAGAAGTGGTGAGTTATGCCATACGTGTTGCACAACTTGACCATCCACTCGTTTTTGAATGGGGTGCCATTATCGGACACTAGGTCTCTTGGAACTCCAAATTGAGCCAAGATATTCTTTCTAATGAAAGCCACCACATGTTGCCTCTGGACATTGGTAAGGGAGGTGGCTTTGACCCATTTAGAAAAGTACTCAGTGGCTGCTAAAATGAACCTATGCCCATTCAATGCCTTTGAAAATATTGGTCCTACAATATCAAACGCCCACATGGTAAATGGCCAGGGGCTGACCACGGAATGCAATGAAGATGAGGGGATATGAATGGCGTGCTCATGCACTTGACATGGATGACACTTCCTAACATGATTGTGGCAATCCTTTTTTAGAGTGGACCAAAAATAACCTGCTCTAAGTATTTTCATTGCCATCATATCGGCATTAACATGACCTCCACATTCTCGATCGTGGAATTCATGCATTATAATCCTAGCCTCCTCTTGGTCGACACACCTCAGCAAGATGCCAGTGAAACTTTTTTTGTACAGAACCCCTCCCAGAATTATATATCGGTAGAAATTTTTCGAATGAATGCCTTATCTTTGGACGTGGCATGCTCGGCAAATCCCCCATTTTCTAGAAAACACTTTATGTCATAAAACTAAGGTTTTTCAGCAGAATCCGGGTTATTTTGGCAAATTTCCAAATCGTGCGTGCCATATCTCTAAGGATCGGGTTCCCAAAGTGGGATCGACCCTTAGGACTGAACCAAGGATGAGAGAGCATCACCTACTCCATTGCTCTCTCTTCCTACGTGTGTGAGTGTGCACAATTGGAATGACTTGACCAGTCGAGTGGCCAACTCGTGATATGGAAGAAGTTTTTCATTTCAAATTTGCCAAATTTTTAAGACTTGGTTTATAACGAGCAATGAATCTCCAAAGACCTCAATGCATGCTGCCCCTAGAGTTTTCAAAATTTTTAAGCCATGTATGAGTGCTTTATACTCGACTATGTTGTTGGAACACCCGAAATCTAGGCGAATTGCTATGGGGATTTCTCCCTTTTTAGGGGATACGAGGATGACCCCTACACCAGCCCTTCTTTGGTTTCGTGCCCCATCGAAATGCATCTTTCATACTTCGTTTTCGAAAGAATTTGCCAAAATGTGGTTTTGAAATTGGCTTAGCAAGATGCCTTCATCAGGCATTTCATCAAGCGTGGGATATGCATCTTCTAAGGGAAACTCAGCTACGTAGTCAGCTAGGGCTTGCCCTTTAATGGAGATCTGATGATGGTATTTCAAGTCATACTCCATTAGGAGGAGTTGCCATTTACCCAACCTACCCGTGAGGATGGGTTTTTCGAATAAGTGCTTGATTGGATCAAGATTAGACACTATCCAAATCTCATGATCTAGGAAATAGTATCGAAATTTCTGGGAGGCCCATACCAAGGCCAAGCACGTCTTCCCCATGGCTTGATAATTCTTTTTATAAGCTATGAGAGTTTTTGAAATGTAATAGATGGCATACTCCTTGGGGGTATCATCCTCGTATTGAGCTAACAAGGCACCCAAAGCATTCGCATGCACAGAAATGTAAAGCAGAAGAGGTTTTCCTTTCTTTGGAGGGTTTAAAACAGGGGGATTAACTAAGTATGCTTTTAATCTTTCAAAAGATCTTTGGCAATCATCATCCCACAAAAATTTCGTCCCTTTTCTCAGCAGTTTATTGAAGGGTTCGCATATAGTTGCAAGGTTTGAGATAAACCTGCGAATGGATTGGAGGCGACCTTGGAGGCTACGAATCTGCGTGAGATTAGAGGGTGGAGTTATGTCTATGATGACTCTACACTTAGAGGGGTCGACTTCAATGCCCCTTTGGCTCACCATAAATTCTAAAAGCTTTCTGGATTCTACTCCGAATACGCACTTTTGAGGGTTTAGCTTTACTTTGTAAAGTCTAAGCCTTTCGAAAATCTTTTGCAAACATTCGAGATGAGTGCATCGAGTTTTTGACTTAGCCAAGAGATCATCCACATATACCTCTACGAGCTCATGAATCTGATCATGAAAGATCGTGGTCATGGCTCTTTGGTAGGTGGTGCCGGCATTTTTCAAACCAAAGGACATGATTGTATAGCAGTACGTGCCCCATGGGGTTGTGAAAGCAGTCTTAGCCTGATCTCGTGGGGCTAATTTGATTTGGTTAGACCCTGAATAGCCATCCATGAATGAAAACATCTCATGATTTGCAGTACTATAAACACCCCAAAATCCCACGACTTTCTCAAACATACCTGGTTTTACAAAAGCAACCCCAAAGGGCTATTTTGAGTCTAGAAACCCAAGAGCCTTCCAGACAACCTTATACATATTTGAAAACCTGTACATATGTTTTAAAACTCTGTATATATTGCTTTTTATACTGTAAATAGTGTTTTGAAGCCCCATATCCGAATAGGAGTTTTGAAACTCGGGCTCAGCCCCATCTTCCCCAAAAGGCCAAGGCGAGCAAGTGGATCTCGCGAAGACGACACCTGACCCAGAAGCAGCCTAGCAAGCCGCTCACGAAGGCCAACACTAGAAGTAGCTTCAGAAGTCCGTTCTGAAGCCCAGAAGAGTATCCTGGCCTGATAAAAGCTAGGATCGAAAGGCGAATGGAAGGCTCAGGCACGAAGCAGATGGCAAGCCAGGAGCACCAAAAAGCTAGATTGACCATTCTCACTCCAGTATCCTGAATCTGAATCGGGAGGACCAGAAATGAGCAGAAATAGAGTCCAAAAGGTAAAACGGGATCGGACGACACCGATTGGGGAAACCTAACACCAGACGGGTCACTGATGAAACCAGGGCCCGCACAAATCGTATGCCTCGAGAAGCCAAGAAGGACTATCCAGAGAAATTTTGGTTTGGATCTAGACCATAAATATCCAGATCCAAATCCATATAGTGAATAATGTTTGGATTTGGGCCGATCGAAATAGTATTTGGGCCGATCCAAATAGCGTTTGGGTTGATCCAAATAGTGTTTGGATTGGATTGGATCTAGATCAAAATATCTAGATCCATATCCATAAAAATGTATGATTTGGATCGGATCTGATAAAAAATATCCAGATCCATATCTAAATAGTGTTTGGATTTGAATCGAGATTCAAACCCAAACCCAAAGCCAAATCTAAGCCCACCTCAAATGCCTATAAATAGAGGTGAGGGGGTTCAAGCAAATGCTTGGGAGGAGAGAGAGGGAGTGATAGACCAAGCCATGTGGTCTCATGAGTGAAGTGGGCTTGAGCCATGTTAACCAAGGGGCTGCACCAACTTGAACCTAGCTGCACCAAGACGTGGACCGCGGGTGTGGAAGTGGGCTGGATCAAGTGGAGGTGGCTGGACCTAGTGGACTGCACCTAAGGTAAGCCTAACCGACCTAACCTTTCTCTCTATACCCCTCTAAACCTAACCTAACCCACTCCATTGAACCCGCCTAAACCTAGCACCACCACTCCACTCCACCATACCCGCCACCATCCAAGGCTCCACCTGAATTGAGCCACTCTCTAGCTCAGCCCATCACCGCCTAACCCACCACCTCCTTAACCGGCTGCCCCCAACCTAGCCTTCATCACACCACCGCCTCCCTTCCCTAAGTGCAGTCGAGTGCACGTTGCACTCGGCTCTCACTCACCTGCCCTTAACTGCCCCCACTCCGCCACCTTGATTGGGACCCAAGTCACTCCACCTAACCTCTTATCTTCCCTAAACCTGAACCAACACCTAGCCCAGCTAGTTGCTGGCCGAGCTCTACCCTAGTCAAACCAAGTTCAACCTACCTTGGTCGAACCCCATCTAAACCACCCCAAGCTCGGCCTACTTTGGCCGAGCCATCCCTAAAACCACACGGTCTGCTGGTGGAAGTCGTGTTCCTTCTCTTCACCAAAACCAGGCCTGCCACTCGGCAGGCCACCTACCTAAAAACACATGGCCAAAACTAGCCGTGTTTTCCTCCCGTTTCCCTTAACCTAGCCAAGGCCTGCCCTTTGGCAGGCCATCCCTTAACTAAAACCCCAAAGGCCTGCCACTCGGCAAGCCCTCTCCCTAAAAGCCCCACACGGCCTGCAAGTGCAAGCCGTGCTTCCCTTCCTTTACTAAGAGCAAGGCCTGCCACTCAGCAGGCCACCTATCCCCAAACCCCCACGGCCTACTAGAGCAGGCCATGTCCTTTCTTCACCAAGCCCATGGCCTGCTGGTGCAGGCCGTGTACCAGCTCACCCCACCTAGCTGCCCCACTGAACCGAACTCACTAGGACCTAACTCTAAACCTGCACCACACCCAACCCTAGCCGAACTACTTGACCACCTTGTTGCGGGCTGAACCTAACTGAACTCAGCTAGCCACTACCTAGCTCACTGTCCTAGGACCACACCGACCTAGTTGGTTCCCCTAGGACCAAACTGAGCCCTCCCATATCAAACCTAACCCGAGTCACCCTAGCTAAACTGCCACTTGTTGGCCCTAAACCAATGCCCATAACATAACCTAAGTCAAGCTAAACCTAAACTAGTTAGGACTCAACTAAAACCTAAACCAAAACCTAACTAGCTGGCCCATAATCTAACCCAACCGAACTGAACCTAACCTAGTTAGGGCTTCACCTCAAACCAAACTCGAGCCACCTTGGCTCGAGTCATCCTAAAAATAGCCCCTCCAAGGCCTAGACTCGGGCTGCACCAAGTCAGCCTGAGTTATCCCAAGCTCACCTCAAACCAAACTCGAGCCACCTTGGCTCGAGTCATCCTAAAATCAGCCCATACAAGGCCCACATAGCTCCCAAGTCCTCAAGTGCTCCCAAGCCTCAAAGCTCTCCGGTTCCACTCTCGTGTGACCCGAGCTCCACAAGCAAGGCATATGCGTCCTAGACACACCCCACATAGCTGGCTAGGTGAGTTGTAAGTCCTTACATTTGGTACTTAATTAAATTTTGATACGGGGTTGTAGTAATGGAGCGTAGTCTCCCCCCGAAATGTAATATTGGTGCATGACACACAAGCACATACGTGCACTTGAGCCTTTCTGCTCTTAGTTGCACACTTTTGCACACACACGGGCCTTAACAGCCCCTAAGATATAACTCTATTTATATAAACTCAGCTGTGTGGGTTTACATTCAAGTTGTGTGCGTTGTCTTTTCATTCCACACTCACACACATTGAGCCTTCGCTCTTACTCCCAAGACTCTAATAAGAGCCGTATTGCAATTCAATTTGGGGTGTTATTTTCAAGTTGTGTGCGTTGTCTTTCCATTCCACACTCACACACATTGAGCTTTCGCTCTTACTCCCAAGACTCTAATAAGAGCCATATTACAATTCAATTTGGGGTGTTATTTTCAAGTTGTGTGCGTTGTCTTTTCATTCCACACTCACACACATTGAGCCTTTCCGCTCTTATATCTATATCTCCCTTCTGCTGTGTTTTACGGTTCAGCTGCGTGAGTTGCATTTCAATTTATACACAACACCCATGCACACAATTGAGCCTTTCCGCTCTTAAGATATAGATATATTTAAATTTCTGCAATTTACATTCAAGTCGTGTGAGTTGCATTCAATTTGGGTTTTCCCTTCAGCTAAGTCTTTAAATTTCGGGTTTTACATTCAAGTTGTGTGAGTTGCATTGCATACTCGCCATACTCGAGCTAGAGTGTATATCTGCATCAAATAAACTCCGAACAAATCATGCAAACACGCCAAGGCTTAGGCCATTTGATGCACACACATCATGCCTAAGTAGATAAAATTGAAAGACTTAGGGTCGCCCAACCCTCGTAAATCAAAACTCGCCAAAGTGCATGATTTTCCAAAGATTTCAAAACACTGATTTGTTCAAAATCGATTTTGAGGTTAAACTTGTTTCAAACGAAGTCTCTAAGCGTACAGACTAACCCTTGCGCATCGGTGCAAGAAGGTCTGCGACGAAAAGATCACGCTTACCCACAATCGCCCAAAAAAGTCAGATATTTCAGAACTTTGCTAGTTTTAAAGCAAAATAGCTGGCACGCCCTAAAAAATGATGTAGATTGCGAAAAGGTTCACTTCAGGCCTAAGAACCTAAGAGTCAGAAATTTTCGCGTGTCTACAAGTATTATCGACTATCAAATCAATATTTGGCAAAGGGAAATTGTCTTTTGGCGTGGCTTTATTCAGGTTTCTAAAATCGATGCATATTCGAATTTTCCCACTGGTTTTTCGAACAACAACTATATCTGACAACCAATCAGAATACGTAATGGGTTTTATAAATCCAGCTTTTAACATATCTTCTAAACCCTCTTTGACTTGGGAGTGTACGTTCGGATGTATTTTCTTAAGCTTTTGCTTTATGGGTTTTGCATCCAAATCTAAGGGAAGACGATGCTCTACAAGACTCGGGACTATGCCCGTCATGTCTTCATACATCCATGCAAACACATCAACGTAGGTTTTCAAAAATGCAATGAATGATGATCTTTAATGCTTATGCAAACACGCGCCTATCTTAATGTGCTTGGGCTTTAAATCACTCCCTAGGTTTATCTCTATGAAATTTCCTCCTATTGAATTTGAAGGTTTTTTAAAATCGAGAATTCTATGAAATTCTAGGAGCTCAGAAGTGGGATCTTCCTCAAGGTGATCTACTCTCGGGCTTTGATCATTCTCGAGGACTCTAAATCCTAAGGAATTTGGACTTGACGCATAGTTTCCGCAAATGCCTGGTTTTTGTTTTGGATTTTCTACAGGTTTTGAAGATTTTAGTCCTTTTATGAAGAGGACTTTCTTTTCGAAATCCTTGGCTTTTTCAAAACCTTTACCAGGAGCTGCTAAATACATGATTTTGGTTTTGGTATTTTACAAATTTTTTATTTTTTTGGATTTTTGTAAGGAAAGAACTTTGGGAACTATACAAACAACTCTTTTTTCGAATTTTTCATCTTTTTCAAATGTTTTTGGATTTGTAGACTTTTCCAAATCATTTTGTATTTCGAGTTTTTCCAATTTTTTTGTGTTTTTGTTTGAGGGATCTTCCATCAGACCTTCAAAGGAAAATGCCACAAGTTAGACTTTAAACAAGAGGCCTAAATCGTAGGTTTCTTCTAAGATAGGTTCCAGGGCACCCTTGACCCAGGTGGTCACAGGGGGTGGTTCTGGTGGTATTTTGGGAGTATAGCCGATCCCAAATCGGCTTTGGTTTGCCTTAGGCAATATGGGTTCTATGAGACCCTGGTTTTGTGCCCCTAGACTCTTGTATGGCATATACCCCATATTCAACAGCAAGTTCCATGATTTCTTGTTTTTGGAAAAGTTTTCATATAAGTCATGGTCCTGGAACTTGCTATCGTCCATGTTATGCACATAAGGCTTTTTATCCAGGGGTTTTTCAAATAGGCGACTCTTGGCCTTTCCTAGGATGGTTAATGTTTTGAGTGGGCGAGCCCTGGGCGGCCCTTGGATATACACGACCTTCCTAGGTATTCGAAGTGTGAGCTTTGGTGGCTCGACCAAGGTTTGCCCCGGGTTGGCCTCGTAGGCCTAGGAACTCGACAAGCATGGTGAATTGTGGATTCCCTGAAGCTGTGGGTGACTCTCACCTAGAATTACAACGACTTGATTTTCAAAAGGGATTTTGACACACCTATAGAAAGTGGACGGCACAACACGTAGGCTGTGTATCCAGGGCATTCCCAACAACAAGTTATAGTGGGCGTGGATGTCCAAGACATGGAACACCCCCATGTGTGCTATCCCTCCCGTTTCCATGGCCAATTCTATGGATCTTAAGGGTCTTAACGCATTCCCATCGTATCCAGTGATTATGATGAGGCTTGGGTTCATGGAAGTCAAGGTGACTCCGACCTGATATGCTACGTGGAGCGGAAGGATGTTGAGCCCTCCTCCCCCATCAACTAGGCACCTATCCAGAGAGTGGTGATTCAATACCACCTCGATATGTAGGGCTTGGTTGTGGGCTTCGTAGGGTCTTTGGAGATCCTCTTCCCGAAAACACGATAGGCATTTTTGCTCCTATAGACACCACTTGATTGGACAAGGATTCTGGGGTTATGTTTGAGCTAACCTTGGCTCTTTCTAGAATTTTCTCTAACACGAGTCTATGCCTAGGCGAGGTTTGTATCAGCTCTAGGATGGACATGTTAATGGGAATCTTTGAAAGATGATTTTTAAAATCGTACAAGGTTAAAACAACTTTGCCTTGGTCCGCTTTTGGCGAGACTCTAGGAATACATGCTTTTGAGGGGCCAGGTACATTGACCACTTTTTTAGCATTTTACAGATGTGGGGGTTGATAGATCCTTCTGGACCTGGTCACCTCCCCCATGATCAACCTAGGGCTCGGCCTATCATGGCTCTAATCGTGTGCTTTGGAGCACCTTAAATTTTTAAAACAGGTTTTGCCGGGGTTGGGACTCTGGGTGCCCCCCGAATCACTACTTGGGTGGATTTTTTATGAAGGATGAGAGTAGATGCATAAGTAGAAAAAAAGACTGATATGCATGCGCTAGACTCTTCGAAATCGTGAGAGCACATACCTCTTTGCCCTTCCCACTGGTACTTGCATGATTGGGGAAGGGTTCTTTGAAAATAGCTTGGGCAGGCTCTGGTTCCTCATTGACCTGGAGTCGGCCCTCTGTTATCAAGTTCTCAATTTGGTTAAGGAGGGAAAAACACTGCTTGTTATCGTGGCCTTTGAGCTGATGATACTTGCAGAATCGATTCAAAAACCTCCCTTTGGAAGTGATTCCCTTAAGAATTTCAGGGAGTTCGATCATTCCTTGGCAAGTAGGAGGTCTAGGACCTCCGACACAGGTTGTCCCAGCAGAGTATACTCCCGTTTTTCAAAAGGTTTTTGCATTTTTTTGTCTTTTTTGTTTCCAAAATTCTCAAAATTCTTTGAAGTGCTTGCCGGGCTTGGATCCACTCGGACATTGGCGACTTTGTGGGGCTTTGCCCCTTTGTCCATGGTGGGTAGCCCGTAAGTAACGGGCTTCTCCAAGTGAGTTTTCGAAACCATACTCCCTTTCCACAAGTGGTCATAAATCCCTTTTTTCAAATTCGTTTCAAAAAGAGATGCTTTTTTTATCAACTTGTGGAAAGTTGAGATTTCGTGAAGGGAGAGAAGGGTTTTCAACTCATTTTTAAAATTATCCAGGATGAGCATTACTGCGCATCCTTCGGATATGGGTTCTCGCACTTGCCCAAGGAGGGACCTCCATCGAACGATAAATGCATGCATATCTTCGTTCATACCTTGCTTTGTATCCCTCAAAGTGTTCAAAGTGGGCGTGACTTCTACGTTATGCGAAAATATTTGCATAAAGCAGTTTGCCAACTCTTTAAAAGCCGCAAGTGAGACCTAGGGTCTCCCGTGCCATCATACCAATGAAAATTCGGTATTTCATCGTCGCTGTCTGTTTCATAGTCTAAAGGAAGGAAGTCAGAGAAGGCGTATGTTTTTTTCTCTTTGTTCTGCCCTTTCAGCAGCTGTTGTAGGGCTTTACGATCCTTGTGAGTGAAGGATTCGTGGTATTGGTTGCCTTCTATTGCGGAGGTCTCCTTGTATTTGCGAGTTTTTTCAAACCTCGTTTTCGCCTTCATTGGTTCGCCATGTGATGAACACGAATCAACTGCTTCAGCCTCTTGGCTAAGAGCAACGATCTTGGCCTCGCAATCCCTTCTTAACTCTTCCTCTCTTTGGTCTCGAGTTTTCAAAAATCTCCCAGAATGAGAACTTGAAGCACATGAGGCATGGCTGGACACTTCATTGGAGTCTGAATTTGGCATGACTCCGATGCTTTAAAAACCCAACTATGAAATACAAAAGACAAAGAGTTAAAACACTTTTTCTTTAAAAAATTTTCAAGAGGTCTGTTTGTTTGTATCGATTTTTCTTAAGACCCACATTCCATCGGGCGTGCCAAATCTGTAGACACGGAAAATTTTCAACTCCGGGTTCTTGGGCCTGAAGTGAACCTTTTCGAATCTACGTCGCTTTTAAAGGGCGTGCCAGCTAGCTTACTCAAACTAGCGAAGAGTTTTTGAAAATATCTAACTTTTGGGGCGACTGTGGACAAGTGGGCTCTTTTCGTCGCAAACCTTCTTGAACCGATGCTTAAGGGTCAATTTGTACGCTTTAGAAAACTCGATTTTGAATAAGTATGACCTTTTTGAAAAGTATGAAAGTGTTTGATCGACTGGGTTTTGTCTAGTTGCCGATTTTATTCACTTGGGATTTACACGTTCCTATGACATTTGGGTTTTATTGCCTTAGACGTGTAGTGTGTGCATCAAGTGCCTAGCTTTTGGCGAGTTTTGCACGGTTTTGCTCAGGGTTGTTTGATGCAAGTATGCACCCTATCTCGAGTGTGGCGGATATGCAAATGCAACTCACACAACTTGAAGGGAAAACCCGAATTTTAAAGACATAGCGGAAGGGAAATTGTAGAAGGGAAATACGGCTATATCTTAGGAGGGGAAAGGAAATATAGCTATATCTTAAGAGCAGAAAGGCTCAATGTGAGTGAGTGCTTTGAGTGTATAAATTGAAAGACGACTCACGCAACTTGAATTTAAAAACCCAGCTAAAAGGGAAATATAGCTATAAGAGGGGAAAGGCTCAATGTGAGTGAGTGCTTTGAGTGTGTAAATGTAAAGGCAACTCACACAACTTGAATGGAAATCCACGCAGCTGAATTTATATAAATAAGACTATATCTTAGGGGCTGCCAAGGCCCATTTGTGTGTAATGGTGTGCAACTAAGAGCGGAAAGGCTCAAGTGCACGTATGTGCTTGTGTACGATTAAGAGCGAGAAGGCTCGAGTGTATGTGTGTGTTCTTGTATCAAGCACATATGTTACATCTCGGGGGGAGACAAGCTCCGTTATTACAACCCCGTATCAAATTGAATTAAAATTTAGAAGAGTAAGGAAAAGACCAAATTTAAAAACTTACAGGTGGTATGTTTGGGGTCCTTTCGTCACTCAGATCCGTCTTCCTTGGTGCAGCTGCGGGATGGGCCACTTGCTGCAACTCGTTTGGATACGAGTTCACTTGGGTGTAGCCAGGTGGTCTTGGACTTAGCTTGGGCTGGGTTTGGCCAAAGGGGTAGGTTTAGGTTGGTCCTAGTTTAGATCTAGGTTAGGTCAAAAGCTGGGAGGTGGGCTAGGTGCCGTCAACACCTAACTTGGCTAAGTTTTCGGGGCATGGTAGGCCAAGGTTCAAGGCACAACTTGAGCCTTGGGTTAGTTCGGGCTACTAAGTGGCGGCTGTGGCCAGGTTAACAGTTGGGGGCTGTTGGGGATGTTCAAGACACGGCCTGCACTAGCAGGCTGTGGGAGTCTCTAAGGTGATAAAGGAGGGGGGGTGCTGCTAGGCAACACCTCGACTGGGTTTAGGGCCGAAGCTTTAAGGCAATGCTCGGCCAAATAGTGGCCGAGCCAGCTGGGTTTTAGTGGGGATACTAGGCAGGATTGAAGGTCAAGGTTTTAGACATTGCTCGGCCAGATAGTGGCCGAGCTAGATGGGTCTTAGTGGGTGTGTTTAAGGTTAAACTCGGCCAGATAAGGGCCGGGCTAGGTGGGTGTGGATAGGTAAGAAAATCGAGTGTATTAAGCACTCGGTTTGGTTAGGTTTTAGAGGACTAATTGGAGGGGTTTTAGTTAGGGTTTAAGACCAAAGGTTAAAAGGGATTAGGCTCGATGGAGTCTAAGGAAGGTTCGGCCAGCATTTGGCCAAGTTAGGTGGTCCTTGGTGGATTACGGTTTTAGGTAGTTTAGGGTGGTTCTAAGCAAGGCTCGGCCAACACTTGGCCGAGCTAGGTGGGTTTAAATGGGTATGGTTTAATGGGTTAAGGGGACTAGGTTTAGTGGAATCTAAACAAGGCTCGGCCAGCACTTGGCCGAGCTAGGTGGGTTTAAATGGGTGCGGTATTAGGTGGTTTAGAGGGTTAGGACAAAGAGGGGTTGAGGGTGATTAGGGACTAACCTTAGGTTGCAGCCAAGCTAGGTCCAAGCTCCCTTCATACAGCCACTTCCTCGCCGTGTGCAGCCCATCCACGCCTCAAGGTGCAGCCCACACTAAGCCCTTAGCCACAAGGCTCAAGCCCACACTCAAAAAGCAAAGTCAAGCCACTATTTTTGACTTGCTTCTCTCTCTCTCTCTCTCTCTCTCTCTCTCTCTCTCTCTCCACCCACCAAGATTTCACGTGAAAAAAATCTCGAGACCCCCCTCACGTCCTTTTATAGGCAAGGGGCTTGGATATGGATCCTGGACTTGTGTTCTGAAATCTGGATCCAATCTAAAACCTATTTGTATCTGGATCTGGATATTTGGATCCAGATCCAATCCAAATTTTTCTCTTTTTCAGTACTTCTTGGAGTTTCGAGATGGACGTTTTGTGCGGGCCCTGGCTTTATCCGTGCTCCGTCTTATGCTGGGTTTTTCCCAATTTCGTCGTCCGAATTCCTTCTCACCTTTCTAGACTCCGTTTCAACTGATTTCCACTGTTTCAGACTTGGATTGCTTGTGATTTTAGGATGCTTTTGGCTTGGCCTTTGATGCTCCGGGCTTGAAGTCCGCTCATGACCTGGGCTCTTCTTCTGCTTCGAATTTTGCTTTTTATCAGGCTAGACTGACTTTCGAGCTTCTGAACCTGCCTTTTGAAGATGCTTTGGGCCCGACTTCACCTGTTCGTCTGGGTTTTTGCAAAAAAATGGGACTTTCGTTCATTTTTGAGAAATTCATATTTAATTGGGGTTGGAAAAATAGGGGTTTGAAACATTTTGAGCTTCTGGGTTTTCAAAAACTCCAAAATTGGCTTTTTGAGTTGATTTTCGAACCAGGTGTTGGTTTTTACAAAATCTTTGAATTTTGGGGTTGTAGTCATGGAAAATTCTCACTTCTGGTTTTTAGGCTTAAAATGAACCTTTTCGTGTGTCTAAGTTCACTTTTGTAAAAAGGGCGTACCAGCTAGCTTACTCAAGCTAGCGAAGTAAGTTTTGAAAATCTGACTCGGTTCGGGCGACTATGAGCAAGTGAGCTCTTTTCGTCGCAGACCTTCTTGCATCGATGCGCAAGGGTTAGTCTATACGCTTAGCAAAGTCGATTTTGAACCTCTTTGAAAATGTACGAAGTGTTTGATTGGGTTTTGTTTGTATTGTTGCATATTTTATTTCACGTGGGATTTGCACGTGCCTATGTCTTTCAATTTTATGCTATTTAGGCCAACTAGGTGTGTGCGCAAGTGACCTAAGTTGGGCAATTTTTGCACGGGTGTATGGAGTTTGCTTTGATGCAATATGCATCCTAACTCGTGGTATGGCGAATATGTAATGCAAACTCACACAACTCCAAGGGAAAACCCGAAATTGAAAGACAATTGCTTAAGGGAAATTGCAAAAGAGAAATTTGGCTATATCTTAAGAGCGGAAAGGCTCAATTGTGTAAGTGTGTGTCGCGTATATATTGAAAGACTACTCACACAGTTGAACCTTAAAACCCAAATCTTAAAGACATAGCGGAAGGAAAATACAACTATATATATATGGGCCCGAAGGTCGCCAACGTGTGCGTGGGTGTTGCGTATATGTGTAAAGACAACTCACACGACTTGGAATGTAAAACCCAAATAGAATTGCAATATGGCTCTTATTAGAGTCTTGGGAGTAAGAGCGAAAGCTCAATGTGTGAGTGTGGAATTGAAAGACAACACAAATGAAAACACACGCAACTGAACTTATATAAATAAAATTATATCTTAGGGGCTGTCAAGGCCCGTGTGTGTGCAAAAGGTGTGCAACTAAAAGCTGAAAGGCTCAAGTGCACGTGGGTGCTTGTGTGTCAAACCAAGTTATTACATCTTGGGGAGAGACTATGCTCCAATATTACAACCCCATGTCAAAATTTAATTAAATATAAAGCAAGTTCATATAATGGACCAAGTTTAGGCACTTACATGTAGCTGGTCCATCTTCAACTTGTGTGGACTTGGACTTGTGATCTGCCTTGGGCAGCCAAGAGGAGTCCCTTACGTGGCTTGTCGTGGCAGGTAGGAGTGCTGGCCGGCTGATGTTGAGGTGATTTAGGGAAGGTAGGTTGAGCTAAGGTATGGTGCTAGGAGTGCTGGCTCGACTGGAAGAGGAGAGAAGGGCAGGTGGTGCAGGTCAACTGGGTAGGTGGTGTTGGGAGTTGGGCTGGGAATGAAGGAGGTGCTGGCTAAGTGGAGTTGAAGTGGGCTATGGTGCAGGTCGGCTGGGTGGAAGGGAGAGTGGTACTAACCTGGAAGGAGGCGGTAGGTGGATGGGAGTGCTTGGCTGGAGGAGGATGGAAGGAGGGCAGGTGGATGGAAGGTGGCGGGTGCACCAGGTGGAAGGGCAGGTGTTTTGGCCGGCTGGGAATGAAGGAGATGCTGGTGGCCGGGTGGAGTTCCTCGCCGAAGGTGGAAGGATGGCAGGTGGTGCTCGGTTGGGAGTGGAGAGGGTGAAGCGAGGTGCTGGCCGGGTCCCAAGAGTGAAGGGAGCATGAAGAGGGACCCGCAAGTGGAAGGGTGGGGTTTATATAGGCTAGGGATTAGTGGCTGGGATAAGGGAGCTTAGGTCGGTTAGGTGGGCCAAATATTTGTTTTTAGGTGGGCTGCGACATGGTTTGGGATTGGTCGGTTAGGTGGGCTGGGTTAGTGATTTGGGGTAGGTCGGTTAGGTGGGCTGCGTTTTGGTGGTTAAGGACTTAGTTAGGTAGACTAAGGTTAGTTTAGGCTTAGTTGGCTAGGGTCTAGGTGGTCCAGCTAGGTGAGGTCGGCTAGGTGAAGTGGGTGTGGTTTTGGGTGAGAAGGGCTAAGTCTAGGTTAGGTTTTAGAAAAAATGGCTAGGTGGGGTGAGCTAACTTAGGGCTAGGTTTAGGAACCACCCCTTGGCGCCGGTCCATTAGCTTAGTTGGAGCCATATCCAAGTTGGTGCAGCCCTAGGTCAAGTGTAGGTGCATACAAGCTTGAACCCACACTCTTGGTTAAACCCACAAGGCTAGCCCACTTTTGACCAAAAGTCAAGCCTACCAACTTTCTCACTCTTACTTTATGGCCCCCTTTCTCTCTCTACCCAAGCCTTCCAAGGCCATTCACGTGAACTTTTGTGGGCCCCTCACCCCCATTTATGGGGAGGTGAAGTGGGCCATGGATACAGATATTGGATTTGGATCTTGGTATCTAAATCTAAATACATTTTGGGTTTGGATCTGGATATATATGGTCCAGATCCGATCCAAATTTGATTTTTTTATTCCTTCATGGTGTTTCGAGATGGACGGTTTGTGCGGGGCCTGACTTCATCAGTACTCCATCTTGCGTTGAGTCTTCGCCAACATTATCGTTCGATCTTCTTCTCACCTTCAAGATTTCATTTTGATCGTCTTTCTGATATTTGGGTCTTGGATGTCTGAGAATTTGGGGATGCTTTTGACATGAGAGTTGATATGCCGAGCTTGAAATATGCTTCGGGTCTGGGCTCTCCTTTGCCTTTTCGATCCGCTTTTATCAGTCTAGGAGGCTTTTGGGGGTTCAAAACACTTTTTATAGTCTAAAAAGCAATATGTACAAAGTTTTAAAACGTATGTATAGGTTTAAAATATGTACAGGGTTGTCTGGAAGGATCTTAGGTTTCCATACTCAAAATAGCCCTTTAGGGCTACTTTTGTAAAACCAGACATATTTGAGAAAATCATGGGATTTTGGGGTATTTAGAGATGCCCCTCTTTGGCATTATCCAAATTTATTTGGATAATGGCAAAGACGACAACACCCCTGTTCAATGTCTCCCTAGATCTATCCACGAAAATATGGGATCGTCCCAATTTTTGAGCAAAATCTCTCTTTTAAAACCTGGTAGGAGGAGATATCACGCCAAAGGGGACTTTCTATGGTTTCTGGCCTTAAACGGGGATCATGTTATGCAAGTATTAATGTGTGAATATGCATATGCATGACATGGATGAGACGCCAAGAAGGGCGACCTCCTACAGACCAGATGGTATGGTCGAACTTTGGAGACTTACGAAGACCTGCTACTCTAAGTGAGCGGGCCCTATGTTACTCGATGTTTGATTTTTCAAAATCTATTTACAAAAGGGAAACTGCTTTTAGCCTCGGTCCTAAGGATCTTGAGCTCTTTGCGTTTGCCTTTGCTTGAGTCTTTATACTCGCTAATCTAGCGGAGGTTTTATAAGAAAACAAGCTAAATTTCAAAATTCCTATGCCTTACTCAAAACGTTGAATTCTCAAACAAAATGAAATTCAAGTAAGCAAATCCTATTTTTACTTTAGGATTCCTCGAAATGAACCATGTTTTACTTGGGATAAGCTATAGGGATGGGAAAGAGATACCACGGTTCCTTCTGAAGTGTCCTGTGGTTTTAGGCATAGAAGGCAGAAAACTGCTCTTTTTGAACTTTTTGACCTTTTATTTCTTTTTTTCATAGAGGGTCCCCCTTTGGGAGTATTTTTTCTTTAATCCCTCTTTTCCATAAAAGAATCAAATTTTGCTTTTGACTCAAGTTTCTTTCTTTGGAAAAGAGATTTTGGTGGGGATTTCCCTTTGTTTTTGGCATATTTTCCTTTTGGAAGGAGAAGAGAAGAGGGGAGGACTTATCCCAAGGTCATACTCGATCCATTCCAGATTAGCCTATTTAGAAATAGCATGTATTACTTGCAAGTATCTTGTTATATTGAACTAGCCTTTCTTTGTAAGAAGAAGGATTTTGAAATGTAGCCACGTATTTGGAAAGCTCCACTCTTTCACAAGTGCGAATTCTCTCGCTTAGGGTCACACAATTCACCTTTGAACCCTACTTTCAAGGTTTCAAAGCAGCTATCTCTAAGAATTTTCGAAAATGGGAATTTAACCCAAACCCTACACATAATACTTCTTGAAGTATTGAATATTGATAGGATCTGCTAAATTCCTACCTTCTACATCGATCAACCAGTTCGTGGTGGTTGCACGCACAACATAGGGTCCATCCCACTTGAGGTGCCACTTTCCAAGTGGATGTAGGCCACGATAGTGGATGATTTTCAAAACAGATCTCCCACTTCAAAGTGGCGAGGTTTCATATGTTTGTCGTAGTGTAGGGCGATCCTTTGCCGGTATGCATGAGCATGATCCATAGCAAGGAGTCGCCTCTCATCTAACAAATCTAGTTCGACCATCCTAGCATGCTGAAGCGTCTCTAGGGGGAGGTCGAGTGCAATGGATGTATGGAATGAATGCAATCGTGTATGAATGGGGAGAATGGCGTTTGTGCCATAGACAATTTCAAATGGCGTGGCATTCGTGGGAGTCCGAATGGAAGTCCTATAAGCCCATAAGGCTTCATCCAGCTTCTCATGCCATGTCCTACCCTTTTCTAAAGTCTTCTCAATTATGCTAATGAGAGTCTTATTTGTGGCTTCGACTTGGCCGTTGCCTTGAGGGTAGTAGGGCGAGGAGAAGTAGTGAGTTATGCCATAGGTGTTGCACAACTTGTCCATCCGCTCATTTTTGAATGGGGTACCATTATCGGACACAAGGTCTCTTGGAACTCCAAATCGAGCCAAGATATTCCTCCTAATGAAAGCCACCACATGTTGCCCCTGTATGTTGGTCAGGGAGATGGCTTCGACCCACTTGGAGAAGTACTCAGTGGCTGCTAAAATGAACCTGTGTCCATTCGATGCCTTCGGGAAAATTGGCCCTACAATATCAAATGCCCACATGGTAAATGGCCAGGGGCTGACCACGGAATGGAATGATGATGATGGGATATGAATGGCGTGCCCATGCACTTGACATGGATGACACTTCCTAACATGATCGTGGCAATCCTTTTTCAGGGTGGACCAAAAATAACCCGCCCTAAGTATTTTCATTGCCATCATATTGGCATTAACATGACCTCCACATTCTCCATCGTGGAATTCATGCATAACAGTCCTAGCCTCCTATAGGTCGACGCATCTTAGTAAGATGCCGGTAAAACTCTTTTTGTACAAAACCCCACCCAAAATCACATATCGGGTAGAAATTTTTCAGATGAATGCCTTATCTTTGGATGTGACATTTTCAGCAAATCACCCATTTTCTAAAAAGCCTTTTATGTCATGAAACCAAGGTTTTTCAACAGAATCTGGATTGTTTTGGCAAATTTTCAAATTGTGTGTGGATGGAGTGGGCGCATGCCATATTTCTAAGGATCGGGTTCTCAAAGTGGGATCGACCTTTAGGGCTGAACCCAAGGAGGAGAGGGCGTTGGCAATGCCATTATCCTCTCTTCCTACGTGTGTGAGTGTACACGATTGGAACGACTCGACCAATCGAGTGGCCAACTCATGATATGGAAGCAGTTTTTCATTTCGCACTTGCCAAATTTTAAAACTTGGTTTATAACGAGTAGTGAATCCCCAAAGACCTCGATGCATGATGCCCCTAGAGTTTTTGAAACTTTTAAGCCTTGTATGAGTGCTTCATACTCAACTATGTTGTTGAAACACTCGAAATCTAGGTGAATTGCTATGGGTATCTCACCTTTTTCAGGGAATACAAGGATGACCCCGGCACCAGCCCCTCGTTGGTTTTGTGCCCCATCGAAGTGCATCTTCGACACTTGGTTTTCGAAAGAGTTTGCCAAAATATGGTTTTGAAATTGGTTTTGCAATATGCCTTCATCAGGCATTTCATTAAGTGTGGGATATGCGTCCTCTAGGGGGAACTCAACCACGTAGTCAGCTAGGGCTTGCCCCTTAATGGAGATCTGATGATGGTATTTCAGGTCATACTCCATTAGAAGGAGTTGCCATTTGCCCAACCTACCCGTGAGGATGGGTTTTTTGAACAAATGATTGATTGGATCAATCTTGGACACTATCCAGATCTCATGATCTAGGAAATAGCATCAAAATTTTTGGCAGGCCCATACCATGGCCAAGCACGTCTTCTCCATGGCTTGATAATTCCTTTCATAAGCTAGGAGAGTTTTCGAAAGATAGTATATGGCATACTCCTTGTGAGTGTCATCCTTGTATTGAGCCAACAAAGCTCCCAAGGCATTCGCATGCACGGAAATGTAAAGCAGAAGAGGTTTTCCTTGCTTTGAAGGATTTAAAACAGGGGGATTAACTAAGTATGCCTTTAGTCTTTCAAATGACTTTTGGCAGTCGTCATCCCATGAAAATTTCGTGTTCTTTCTCAACAACTTGTTGAAGGGTTCGCATCTAGTCTCCAGGTTTGAGATAAACCTGCGAATGGATTGTAATCAACCTTAGAGGCTACGAATCTGCGTGAGATTGGAGGGTGGAGCCATGTCTATGATGGCTCTACACTTAGAGGGGTCGACTTCTATGCCCCTTTGGCTCATCATAAAGCTTAAGAGCTTTCCGGACTCTACTCCGAACATACATTTCTGAGGGTTTAACTTTACTTTGTAAAGTCTAAGCCTTTCGAAAATCTTTTGTAAGCATTCGATATGAGTGCATCGAGTTTTGGATTTGGCCAAGAGATCATCCACATATACCTCTACGAGCTCATGAATCTGATCATGGAAGATCGTGGTCATAGCTCTTTGGTATGTGGCGCCGACATTTTTCAAACCAAAGGGCATGACTGTATAGCAGTATGTGCCCCACGGGGTTGTGAAAGCGGTCTTACCCTGATCTCGTGGGCTTAGTTTGATTTGATTATACCCTGAATAGCCATCCATAAACGAAAACATTTCGTGATTTGCAGTACTATCGACTATCAAATCTATGTTTGGTAAAGGATAATTATCCTTTGGAGTGGCTTTATTCAGGTTTCTAAAGTCGATGCATATTCGAATATTCCCACTGGTTTTTCGAACAACAACTATATTGGATAACCAATCAGAATACGCAATGGGTTTTATAAATCCTGCTTTTAATAGATCTTCTAAACCCTCTTTGACTTGGGCATGTACGTTCGGATGTATTTTCCGAAGCTTTTGCTTTATGGGTTTTACATCCGCATCTAAGGGAAGACGATGCTGGACAACACTCGGGTCTATGCCCGGCATGTCTTCATACGTCCATGCAAACACATCTAAGTAGGTTTTTAGAAATGCAATGAATGATGACCTTTCATGCTCATGCAAACATGCGCCTACCTTAATGAGCTTGGGTTTTGAATTACTCCCTAGATTTATCTCTATGAAATCTCCTCCTACTGAATTCGAAGGCTTTTCAAAATCGAGAATTTTATAAAATTCTGCGAGCTCATAAGTGGGATCTTCCTCAAGGGGATCCACCTCTGGGCTTTGATTATTCTCGAAGTTTATAGATCCTAGGGAATTTGATGTATGGATATTTAAAAGACCTGGTTTCACACTTGGAATTTCTATTGATTTCGAAATTTTTTGTCTGGTTATACAGACAACGTTTCTTTCGAAATCTTTTGCTTTTTCCAAATCCTTACCAGGAGCAACTATGTACAAAATCTTTTTGGAATTTTGTAAATTTTTGATTTTTTTGTCTTTTTGTAAAACGAGAATTTTGGGAACTATACGAACTACTCTTTTTTTGAGTTTTCATTTTCAAGTGTTTTTGGCTTTTGTAATTTTTCCATTTTTTGAATTTTGAGTTTTTCAAATGTTTTTGTATTTTTTATTGAGGGATCTTTCATCATACCTACAAAGGGAAAATGCTACAGGTTAGACTCTGAACAAGAGGTCTAAATCGTAGGTCTCTTCTAAGGTAGGCTCCAAGGCACCCTTGACCCAGGTGGTCATAGGGGGTGGTTCTGGTGGTATTCTGAGAGTATAGCCGATCCCATATCAGCTTGGATTTGCCGTAGGTAGTATGGGTTCTAGGAGGCCCTGATTTTGTGCCGCTAGACTTTTATATGGCAAATAGCCCATATTTAACATTATGTTCCATGATTTTTTGTTTTTAAAAAAAAATTCATATAAATCGTGGTCCTAGAACTTGTTGTCGTCTATGTTGTGCACATAGGGCTTTTTGTCCAGGGGTTTTGGAAATAGAGGATTTTTGAGTTTTCTTAGGATGGTCAGGATTTTGAGGGGGCCAGCCTTGGGTGGCCCCTTCACATATACGACCTTCCTAGGGTGGTTTTTCAATGTGAGCCTTGGTGGCTCGAGTAGGGTCTGCCCCAGATTAGCCTCATGGGTCTGGGAACTCGACAAGCAAGGGAAATTTATTACCCCTTCAAGCTGAGGATGACTCTCACCTAGGATCACTATGACTTGGTCCCTCAAAGGGATTTTAACACACCTGTGGAAGGTGGATGGCACAACACACAGGCTGTGTATCTAGGGCCTTCCCAACAATAGGTTATAGTGGGGGTGGATGTCCAGGACATGGAACACCCCCATGTGTGCTATCCCTCTCGTTTCCATGGGGAGTTCGATGGATCCTAGTGGTCTAGATGCATTTCCATCGTACCCAGTGATGACGATGGGGCTTGGGTTTACGGCTGTCAAGGTGACTCCGATTTGGTTCACCACATGAAGTGGAAGGATGTTGAGCCCTCCTCTCCTATCGACTAGACACCTATCCAGAGAGTGGTTATTCAGAACCACCTCAATATTTAGGGCCTGGTTATGGGACTCGTAGGGTCTTTCTACATCATCTTCCGAGAATACGATGTGCATTTTCGCTCCTATGGATGCCACTTGATTGGACAAGGATTCTGGGGTTATGTTTGAACTAACCTTTGCTCTTTCTAGAATTTTCTCTAACACGAGTCTATGCCTAGGCGAAGTTTGTATTAGCTCTAGGATGAACATGTTGATAGGAATCTTTAAAAGATGGTTTTTGAAATCATATAATTTTAACACGACATTTCCCTTGTCCGCTTTTGGTGGAACTCTATGAATACATGCTTTTGAGGGGCCAGGCACACTGACCACCTTTTTAGCACTTTGCAGATGTGGGGGTTGATAGATCCTCCCGGATCTTGTTACCTCCCCCATGATCAACCTAGGGTTAGCACTTAACATAGCTCTAATCAAAAGTTTTGGAGAACCTTGAATTTTTGAAACTGGTTTAACCAGGGACGGAACTCTTGGTGGTCCCCGGATGACTACTTGGGCAGGTTTTTTGTGAAGTATGAGAGTAGATGCACAAATAAACAAACCAGACTCATATGCATGCACTAGACTCTTCGAAATCGTGGGAGCATATACCTCTTTTCCCTTCCCACTGGTACTTGCGTGCTTGGGGAAGGGTTCTTTGAAGATAGCTTGGGCAGGCTCAAGTTCCTCAGTGACATGAAGTCGGCCTTCTGCTATCAAGTTCTTGATTTTATTAAGCAGGGAAAAACACTGCTTTGTATCATGGTCTTTGAGCCGATGATACTTGCAGAATCAGTTTAAAAATCCCCTTTTGGAAGTGAATCCCTCAGGAATCTTGAGGAGTTCTGGATCATTCCCTGGGCAAGTAGGAGGTCTAGGACCTCAGACACAGGTTGCCCCAACGGAGTGTACTCCCGTCTTTCATAGGGCTTTTAAAAACTTTTCTCCCTTTTATTTTCTATTTTTTCAAAGTTTTTTGAAGCACTTGCCGGGCTTGGATTCACTCGGACATTGGTGATTTTGTGGGGCTTTGCCCCTTTATCCATGGTGGGTAGCCCATAAGTGTTGGGCTTCTCCAAGCCAGTTTTTGAAACCACGCTTCCTTTCTACAGATGATCATAAATCCCTTTTTTCAAATTTGTTTCGAAAAGGGATGCTTTTTTTATCAACTTGTGGAAAGTTGAGATTTCGTGAAGGGAGAGAAGGGTTTTCAACTCGTTTTTAAAATTATCCAGGATGAGCATTACTGCGCATCCTTCAGATATTGGCTCTCGCACTTGTCCAAGGAGAGACCTCCAACAAACGATAAACGTATGTACGTCTTCATTCATGCCTTGTTTGGCATCCCTCAATGTGTTTAAAGTCGGCGTGACTTCTACATTATGCGAGAATCTCTGTATAAAGCAGTTCGCTAACTCTTCAAAAGTAGCGAACTGACTAAGGTCGTAGGAAGCCAGTCATTTGGCAGCTGTGCCTTTGAGGGACAAAGGGAACTAATACACCCATTTCATCGAGTCCTTCTTTTTCTTATGGGCTCGACGAGAGAAAAGTTGCAAGTGAGACGTAGGGTCTTCCATGCCATCATACCGATGGAAGTTCAGTATTACATCGTCACTGTCTGTTTCATAGTCTACTGGTAAGAAATCAGACAGGGCATAACTCCTTTTCTCTTTGTTTTTCCCTCTCAGCAGCTGTTGTAGGGCTTTACGGTCCTTATGTGTGAAGGACTCGTGGTATTGGTTGCCTTCCATTGCGGAAGTCTCTTTATGTTTGCGAGTTTTTTCAAACTTTTTCTTTACCTTTGGTTCGCCGTTTGACGAACATGAGTCACCTGCTTCAGCCTCTTGGCTAAGAGCAGCAATTTTGGCCTCAAAATCCCTTCTCAAGTCCTCAATCTCTTCTAATTTGTTTTGTTTTTTCGAAAACCTCCTAGAATGAGAACTTGATGCGCATGAGCCGTGGCTAGACGCTTCTTGGGAGCCTGGACTCGACATGCTTCAATGCTTTTCAAAAATCTTAAGTATGAAATGCAACAAACAAAAGTTAAAACACTTTCTTTGAAAAATTTTTGTGAGGTTTCTTTATATGACTTGACTTTGCACAAGGCCCAAGTCCCACCGGGCGTGCCAATTCTATAGACACGGAAAATTCTCACTTCTGGTATTTAGGCCTGAAGTGAACATTTTCGTGTGTCTAAGTTCGCTTTTGTAAAAAGGGCGTGCTAGCTAGCTTACTCAAGCTAGCGAGGTAAGTTTTGAAAATCTGACTCGTGTGGGGCGACTGTGAGCTCTTTTCGTCGCAGACCTTCTTACATCGACGTGCAAGGGTCAGTCTGTACGCTTAGCAAAGTCGATTTTGAACCTCTTTGAAAATGTAAGAAGTGTTTGATTGGGTTTTATTTGTATTGTTGCATATTTTATTTCACGTGAGATTTGCACGTGCCTATGTCTTTCAATTTTATGCTATTTAGGCCAACTAGGTGTGTGCGCAAGTGACCTAAGTTGGGTGATTTTTGCACGGGTGTATGGGGTTTGCTTTGATGCAATATGCGTCCTAACTCGTGTATGGCGAATATGCAATGCAAACTCACACAACTCCAAGGAAAATCCCGAAATTGAAAGACAATTGCTTAAGGGAAATTGCATAAGATAAATTGCAAAAGGGAAATATGGCTATATCTTAAGAGCGGAAAGGCTCAATTGTGTAAGTGTGTGTCGTGTATATATTGAAAGACTACTCACACAGATAAACCTTAAAACCCAAATCTTAAAGACATAGCGGAAGGTAAATACAACTATATATATATGGACCCGAAGGTCGCCAACGTGTGCGTGAGTGTTGCGTATATATGTAAAGACAACTCACACGACTTGGAATATAAAACCCAAATAGAATTGCAATATGGCTCTTATTAGAGTCTTGAGAGTAAGAGCGAAAGCTCAATGTGTGTGAGTGTGGAATTGAAAGACCACGCACACAACTTGAATGAAAACCCCCAAATTAAATTGCAATATGGCTCTTATTAGAGTCTTGGGAGTAAGAGCGAAAGCTCAATGTGTGTGAGTGTGGAATTGAAAGATAACACCCACGACTTAAATGAAAACACACGCAACTGAACTTATATAAATAAAATTATATCTTAGGGGCTGTCAAGGCCCGTGTGTGTGCAAAAGGTGTGCAACTAAGAGCGAAAAGGCTCAAGTGCACGTGGGTGCTTGTGTGTTAAATCAAGTTATTACATCTTGGGGGGAGACTACGCTCCATTATTACAACCCCATGTCAAAATTTAATTAAATATAAAGCAAGTTCATATAATGGACCAAGTTTAGGCACTTACATGTAGCTGGTCCATCTTCAACTTGCGTGGACTTGGACTTGTGATCCGCCTTTTACAGCCAAGAGGAGTCCCTTAGGTGGCTTGTCGCGGCAGGTAGGAGTGTTGGTCGGCTGATGTTGAGGTGATTTAGGGAAGGTAGGTTGAGCTAAGGTATGGTGCTAGGAGTTGGGGTGAGTTTGGGGATAGGTAGGGCTTGGCTGGAAGAGGAGAGAAGGGCAGGTGGTGCAGGTCGGCTGGGCAGGTGGTGTTGGGAGTTGGGTTGGGAATGAAGGAGGTGCTGGCTAAGTGGAGTTGAAGTGGGGTATGGTGCAGGTCGGTTGGGTGGAAGGAAGAGTGGTACTAACCTGGAAGGAGGCGGCAGGTGGATGGGAGTGCTCGGCTGGAAGAGGATGGAAGGAGGGCAGGTGGATGGGAGTGCTCGATTGGTGGTGTTGGCTGGGGCAGGTGAATGGGGGATGCTCGACTGGGTGGATGGAAGGTGGCGGGTGCAGCAGGTGGAAGGCCAGGTGTTTTGGCCAACTGGGAATGAAGGAGATGTTGGTGGCCGGGTGGAGTTCCTCGTCGAAGGTGGAAGGATGGCAGGTGGTGCTCGGTTGGGAGTGGAGAGGGTGAAGCGAGGTGCTGGCCGGGTCCCAAGAGTGAAGGGAGCATGAAGAGGGACCCGCAAGTGGAAGTGTGGGGTTTATATAGGCTAGGGATTAGTGGCTGGGATAAGGGAGCTTAGGTCGGTTAGGTGGGCTAGATATTTGTTTTTAGGTGGGCTGGGACATGGTTTGGGATAGGTCGGTTAGGTGGGCTGGGTTAGTGATTTGGGGTAGGTCGGTTAGGTGGGCTGGGTTTAGGTGGTTAAGGACTTAGTTAGGTGGACTAAGGTTAGTTTAGGCTTAGTTGGTTAGGGTCTAGGTGGTCCAGCTAGGTGAGGTCGGTTAGGTGAAGTGGGTGTGGTTTTGGGTGAGAAGAGCTAAGTCTAGGTTAGGTTTTAGGAAAAATGGCTAGGTGGGGTGAGCTAACTTAGGGCTAGGTTTAGGAACCACCCCTTGGTGCCGATCCATTAGCTTAGTTGGAGCCATATCCAAGTTGGTGCAGCCCTAGGTCAAGTGTAGGTGCATACAAGCTCGAACCCACACTCTTGGTTAAACCCACAAGGCTAGCCCACTTTTGACCAAAAGTCAAGCCTACCAACTTTCTCACTCTTACTTTATGGCCCCCTTTCTCTCTCTACCCAAGCCTTCCAAGGCCATTCACGTGAACTTTTGTGGGCCCCACACCCCCATTTATGGGGAGGTGAAGTGGGCCATGGATACAGATATTGGATTTGGATCTTGGGATCTAAATCCAAACCCAAATACATTTTGGGTTTGGATATGGATATATATGGTCCATATTCGATCCAAATTTGATTTTTTGATTCCTTCATGGCATTTCGAGATGGACGGTTTGTGCGGGGCCTAACTTCATCAGTATTCTGTCTTGCATTGGGTCTTCGCCAACATTGTCGTCCGATCTTCTTCTCACCTTCAGGATTTCATTTTGATCGTCTTTCTGATATTTGGGGATGCTTTTGACATGAGAGTTGATATGTCGGGCTTAAAGTATGCTTCGGGTCCGGGCTCTCCTTTGCCTTTTCGATCCGCTTTTATCAGGCTAGGAGGCTTTTGGGGCTTCAAAACACTTTTTATAGTCTAAAAAGCAATATGTACAAAGTTTTAAAACGTATGTATAGGTTTAAAATATGTACAGGGTTGTCTGGAAGGCTCCTGGGTTTCCAAACTCAAAATAGCCCTTTGGGGCTGCTTTTGTAAAATCAGGCATATTTGAGAAAATCGTGGGATTTTTGGGTGTTTACAGGGGTGTTTACAGTCAAGCAGTGAATCTAAAGTTCCAGGCGAAAGCATTGTCTCATACCCACTTTGAATGGAAAGATTCTTAGTAAATCGTTGTTTTGGAATTTTGAGTAATTAGCATGATCATGATTGGTAATGATCTCTATGAGTATGAACTGTAAATTCAGTGAAGCCATACAGATCTCCCTGAAAGAGCCTAAATCAGTTCATAGAGGGGCTGAACACAGTCCATTTTAGTCACCAAACTCCAGGTGGCAGATGCATACGAAAGACTCACGTACTAACCCCAATAACCATGTCACAATGCATGGTGAATACAACTTGATATGCCCTTTAAATAGGTTAGAATGTACAACACAAAATAGGCCAACATTGCAGGCCCAACAGGTAGTCACTATCTGTTGTCATTGTGCAACGGGTAGTTGACTAGCTATTGTACAATGGCAATAGCCAGCCATGCTGGCTTACTTCAGGGAAAAAAGAAAAGAAAAAGAAAAGAACGAGAAGGCTAAATTTATAATAAGTCTAAGATACATTCTTAAAAGTAAAAACAACCTAATCTAATATTACAAGATTAAATTAATATTACATCTTAACATTTAATAGTACCTATGTCTTATATCAGATTTAGTTAAGCATCTTCAGAGGGGACTTACTATGGAGTTAAATCAATAACTTAATCAGCACACATTTGAGGATGTAAAGTAGAGAATTTAAAATTCTAAATGAAAGCATTGACACAATCCCACTTTGAATGAGTAGGTTCTTGTTAAATTGCTATTTTGGGATTTTGTATAGTGTGTTTCATCGTGGTTGGTAATTATCTCATCTTAAATTATGAATATGAGTATTGACTAGTAAATTTCTGCTTTGGATTCACATATTAGTTTATTGTTGTTACTATTTATAGTTGGAAAATGATTTGCATCATGCATGTGCTATTTATTACATCATCTTCTATTTCTAAAACTATTGAGCAAGTGCTATGCAAGTAAGAATTTTTCCCAAGTAGAATAATACATTTGATAAAGAATGCATGGTGCAATTAATGTTAGGAGTAAAGGCTTTGAATAGAGTTTGTTGACTAGAACACAACATAAAGAAGGCATTTAGTTTATTGTTGTTACTATTTATAGTTAGAAAATGATTTGCATCATGCACATGTTATTTATTACATCATCTTCTATTTCTAAAACCATTGAGAAGTGCTATGCAAGTAAGAATTTTTCCCACCTAGAATAATACATTTGATAAAGAATGCATGGTGAAATTAATGTTAAGAGTAGAGGTTTTGAATATAGTTTGTTGACTAGAAAACAATATAAAGAAGATATTTTAGGAGGAGTTGGATAAGGTACTTAAAAGAGATGATTTGTTTGGGAGGAGATTTAAATGAACATGTGGGTAAAAAGGCATTAGGATATCAAGGTACTCATGAAAACTATGACCTTGATAATTTAAGTGAAAATTTTAAGAAATGAAAACTATGGCCTTGGTAATTTACATGAGAAATGAAAGAAAATTTTAGATTTTGCTATGGCATATGATCTCTTTATAGCTAATACATTTTTTAGAAAACGAGATGGACCTTTAATTACTTACAAGAGTGGCTTATCACAAACACAAATTGATTATTTTGCTTGAAGGAGAAAATATAGATTGTGTTATAAGGCTTGAAAGGTAATTCGAAGATAAAGCTTAACTACCCAATATTGACTTTTAGTTATCGATTTGCATGTAAAGAAAGTGACAAAAAATGTATTAGGTGAATCTAAAGGAGGCATAGTAGCATAAAAAAAAACTTGTTGGTGGAGTGAAGTGCAAGATAAAATTAAGGTGAAGAGGGCATGTTACAAATTGCATTATGCCAAAAAGGATAGTAAAACTTGGAATGCTAATAAGAAGTAAAGAAAGAAGTGAAAAAACCCGTTCGTGAAGCAAAAGCCAAAATTTGGGAGGATTTATATAAAATGCTTAATTCAAAACTGTGAAAGAAATATTTTTAGAATAATTAAGGTAGAGATAAGAAAACTAAAGATGTTACTTTTGTTAGAAAAAAAATAGGACATCTAACAAAAATAAGGATTAGAAGGTTCTAGTTGAAAAATTATTACTATTTTAACGAAAATATATGTGCTAGTATCAACTTAGGAGAGCTAACAAAATCAGAAGAGTATATAAATTATAATTTCTACTGACATATTCAAAGGAATGAAGTCAAAGAGTTCTTAAACTTATTGAAGTTGATAAATCTATAAGACCAAACAATATTCTTTTAGAAGAATGAAACATTTTGAGATAGGTATCAATGGGTTTATAAGATTATTTAATAAATTATAGAGAAACCAAAAGATGCCTCAAGAATGGAGGACAAATACCAGTACATTTATACACATATATAAGAACACGTGAGACATTCAAAATTGTGTGAATTATCTGGGTTTCAAGTTGTTGAGCCATACTATGAAATTATGAGAAAGACTTATTGTACATAGGTTGAGACAAGTCTCGAGTATGACAAAGAACTTCATGCTAGGGAGATCTATTATTTAAGCGATTCACATATTGAGACATCTTATAAAATATTTTAGAGAAAAAAAGAGGAATTTTCATATACTATTTATTTATCTAGAAAAATTTTATGAAAGGGTAGCAAGAGATATTCTTTAGAGCAGTGTTATTCGTATAATGGATAACCATGATACGATACACTACCCCATATTGTAAAACGGTGAGTATCACACCGTATCATGCGATACACCCAAAAAGAAATTTCTTTTTTTTTTTAAAAGTAATTTTTTTTTTTAAGGTTTCTCGCCTTTCTTCACTTCTCTCTAAGGCATCTTTCGATATGCTTGTTTGAGATTGACCCATGGGTCTTGTATCACATCAAAAGACTATCGATCAATAGAATATTATTACTTTTCATGAAGATTTTTCACTAGATTTTTAAAGCAGTCGAAGGATGCTTTAGAGAGAAGAGAAGAGAAGAGAGTCGAAGAGAGGCCAGAAACCTTCAAAAAAAAAATTGAATTTTTTTTTTTGAATTTCTTTTGAAAAAAATAAAATAGAATTTGGGCGTATCGCTCGTATCGAGGAGCCCAACAATACTCGATACGATACGTGTCAGACAACACTGGTTGTAACATGTGCCTTCGTGAAAGGTAATGTTGTATTACTTTCAATTCAATATTGTTTAACTTCAGTCTTCAATTATTAATATTATTTACTAATTGTTTATCTTTGTTTGTTGTAGGCAATTAAAAAAAATAAATAGATAAGAAAGCCAGTTTGATCCAATAAGTTTGGATAATTTTGATATATTAGAAGATTGAGTTATGGAAGACACTAAAGAAAATGCCCTCCTAACTGAAGAAGACATTGCCTGGATTAATTTGGAAGGAGTGCAACAACAACATCAAGGAGATGAAGAATTTTATTTCCAAGAAGAAGGTGTTACTGATGATGATGATGATGATCTGCAACAAGGAGAAGATAAGATTATTTAGTTGATGATCTTGATTATAATTTGTAAAATATAACTGTATTTCATTTTTTGGATTCAAAATATATAAATTTGGATGCAATTGTTCAATGTTGAATGCTCAATCTATACCAAACTTATATTATATGAATTTAAAGCAATTACCAGATTTTTGTAGAATTTTTGTAAAATTTTTTTGATTTGTTTTTGGATTTTTACTAATTTTTATTGATTTTTAATTAATTTTTGCATTATTTTAATATTAAAGTATGATACGATACGATACGCCCGTATCATGGAGCCCAGTGATACGCGATATGATATGCGTCAGACAACACTGCTTTAGAGAACTTTAAAAAAGAGAAGTATTGAATTGACATACATGAGTCTTAGAAGTCATGTATGGTTGTGCACAAGCATGTGTGAGGACCTATAAAGGATGATAAATATATTTGAAGTTAATATTAGGTTACATCAAGGATCAACTTTAAGTCCATGTTTATTATATTAGTCATTCACCATTTATCTGAAATTATTCAAGATGAAGTACCTAGATGGATGTTATTTGCACGTGACATTGTTTTAGTGGATGAGTCTAAGAAAAAAGTTAATAGAAATTGGAACTACCAAGAGAAAAATTAGAAAGTAAAAGCTTCCGACTTAGAATAACAAAGACAATATATGGAATGCAACCAACCAATAGAAATTGTTTTAGTAGTTAGCGGGTTGTTAGCGGTTGACCCGGATACAACGGTACACTTTTATTTATGATTAAAAAATATTATATAATAAATTCTCTAATTTCTTTAGCCAACCCCGTCTAGTATGAGAAAAGGCTTAGTTGTTGTAAATTCTCTAATTTCTATGAAATATCGAAGAACACAACCATTTTTTTATAAATATAAATCAAACTAAATAAACAAATTCTAAGAAGACAAACAATAAATTTCATATGGCATATGCATATTGATTTGTTAAACTTACATTAAAAACATAAATTTAACCAAATTATTCTACACACAAAGCACAATAATTAAAAGAACTAATATATATTATACTTATTTGCCCAAGTATGGTGACTATTGACTCCAATCTAATTTGGTCAATGAAACGAATTATACATACATGCAAAAAAAATAGATAATGTTAGGGTGGACTAGTGGACTAATATACCAATTGACCAAAATATGTATAATATGTTTGAAGCAACAACTTCAACATGCATCAAATATAATAATACTTAACAAAATAACAAGTCCAAAACATAGCATCCATCAAGATTGAAGTGATTATAATATTCACTTAATTGTTTAAGATAAACCAAAAAACTATTCTATAAGAAACTAACCATGTTCATTCATTTTTAGACGAAGAAAGTTCATCTTCCTCTTCATATGTTTCTCCAGAATTAAATTCTTCTTCTTGATCTTTCATAGGCATCTTATCCTTTCCCTTGTTTTGTTTCCTTTGTCGCTTTCGTGTCTTTGATCTTGTATATACAACTCCCTTTCTTGATGCTTTAGATGTCATATCAATATTTCATCATGTAAGTGAATCATCACCACCAACAAACTCACATCAATAGGATATTTATCGTGACCTTCAACTGATGCCAACATGATGGGGTCGAAATTCATTCGATTTGCTTTCCTCTCTTCGTACCTTTTTGTTAGTTTTCAATATATTGCACAAAACTAAGTCATTAAGCTTTTGATGCAATAATTTATTTTGCTTTTTCGTATGCATTTTTGAAAAGAAAAATAACTCAAGTAAGTCGTTAACTAAATAAAAAGCTTTAATTTTATTACATTATAAATAATAAAATATAATTCTTAGTTTTTTACCATTTCGAAGGTACTCCAATTGTGCTCACATGGGTGACACTACAAGTAAGATTTCAGACCCATATAGCAAAATTTTGCAATTCAGGACATCTATAGCCAAAGATCATCCACCATTAAACTATGATAAAAAACATGTATAAATAATAAATTAATCAAATTGAAAATCCTAAATTATATCTTACCTGATGCATATATTTTTCTTGAACTTATAGCTAATTCTAATCTAAAACCACCCAAGGCACTTCGATAACTCATAAGTTGCTGAGTGATTTGTTGTTCTTCCTTTCTTTGTTCAAGTATTTCTATAACTTGAAACAAACCACCATTACTCTTTGCATTAGATTTTATCTCATCATAATCATAATACAACACTGGATTTAGATATAATGAATAGCATGCAATGACTCATACATTTGCTGGTCCCATTTTTTATCTATGATCTCCCAAATAAAAGCATACTATTCTTTTTTGTTCTTTAAGTTAATATATAACACAAGATAAATGCTATTATAAGATTAAGAATACATAATTAATTCAACTAAGTAAAAGAGCAAAGATTAACAATGCATAACTTTAAAATATTTATGAGATTGCTTTCCTTCGGTACTATTTGATAAATGATATTTTTCCCATTGTTTAGAAATAACCATGGACTTTAGAGCTTCCTTTTACTGCCACAAACTGTTCAAGGTTAAGAATCTAGTAGCAAAATAGGTCACAGTTGGTCTATGTATGTATGTTTTTTTCAACAGTAAAATGTCTCATCATATCAATATCTGCCCATGGCGATACAAAAATGTCATTAGCTTCTTTGCCCTGCTTAAGATGCCTTTTAGTTTATTTGTCTCTTCAATATCTTTAAGCATCAAATCTATACATCGTGCAATGTGTCCAAAACAAATAATTAAATTCAACCATTAATATTCTACCAGCTGCAACATAATTTATTGCATTATCTGTAACAACCTGCACAATATTTTTCTCTTCAACTTCTAAGATTACTTCTTTTAATATAGTGTATACAATTTATTTGCACCATTCACTTCATTTGATGCATCAAAGAACTTAAGAAACATTGTACCTTGAGAACAATACACTAAAAACATTATTAGTGTTCTCTTTTTTCTATCGGTCCATCCACCTCACATAATAAAACATCCATATTTAACCCAATGCTTTCTAAATCCATTTTTAACTCTCTTACTCTTTTCACCTCTAATAATGTTTCCCTTATTTTATGGTACGATGAAACCTTCATTTTAGGACCAAAGTGCCCTATATCATTAATTATCGCTTGAAAATTGGGGGATATGATATCATTAAAAGGAATTCCATTTTGATACATCCACCTATTAATAGATATTCAACTCATTCTCTTTCTTCTTTCTTATAGCAATTTTTTAATGCAGCTTGCCACCGTGAGTTAGAAGATGAATGTACAAATGAATCCATAGGTCCCTTCAAAAGAGGTGGTCATGAGCCAAATGATGAAGAAGATTTACCTTTTTCAATTGCCTATAATAAAGAAAGATAAGTAATTAGTAAATAACATTAACAATTGAAGTCAAACAATATCTTGAATTGAATATTTAAGTACTAACTAATAGAATATTACCTTTCGTGAAGCCGCATGCTACAACGAATAAAAACTAAGTTATTCAGTTGCTTATGTTCCAACCTGTTACGCTTTTTTGTGTGGATGTGTTCAAATACACTCCAATTCCTTTCACAACCCGTTGCACTATAGGTTTGACTCAAAACTCTTACTGCAAAATCTCTAAGGTTTGGGCAATTACTTCCAAACCTATTCCACCAAACATGTGTAGAAAAAGACAAACATTACTCACTTAATTCACAATAATATAAGATTTAAGAAACTTAAATACAAAGATAAACAATTTACCTCGGCACTTATTAGTGCAGTTGCGAATTCCTACAAGCAAACCCATCAATTGAAGAGCATTATCATAGATCTCCATCTCTCGATGTATAGAATCTATCCTACTCTCAACAGTGACTAATCTATCTATACAATCAATGATGCATCGATTAACTTCATCGTCACTTTTGAAGCTTGCTGAGTACCTCAATACTGGGTTTAGATAATATGTAACTGCATAAATAAGCTGATGCAATTGTTTATTTCATCTATTATCTATAATTTTCCACATGAGCACATAATCTCTCTTTTTCTCATTAAAATTATTTCTAATAGATTCTTTTGCCCTATCCATGGCTTCATAAAGGTAGCCCATAAATGGTTTTTCCTCGCTATCAATTAATCTCAAAACCTTTACTAAAGGACATGTAATCCTCAACAGTTTAACACATGCATTCCAAAATGTACTCCTAAAGTCTGTCTTTGAAATCACCGAGTTGCAGTTGTTCGAAGAAGCTCTGCACCTTCTATATATCTCCTCATCATACACAAAACAAATGCATGGTTATAGATGAATTTGGTGATATCTTGGCAACACTCAGTTGCTGCCTTTATCTCATCCATCTCACCAATATCCTCAAGGATGAGATCTAAACAGTGGGCTGCACATGGTGTCCAATAGAAAGTCCCATAAGTATCAGTTAACTCCTTCCCAACTGCTTTGTAGTTAGATGCATTATCTATAATCAATTGGACTACATTCTCTAGCCCAACCTCGCATATCACCTTATCAAATTCTTATCGTAGGATCTCCGCAGTGTGCCTCTCTTCTGACATGTCTAGAGATCTCAAAATCTTAAGTCCTTTAGGACAGTAGACAAGAAAGTTTAGCAAGGTTCTTCTTCGCCTATCTATCCATCCATCTGCCATGATAGTGCAACCTATCTCCTTCAATGACTCTATCAAAGTCAAACAATATTCTTGCACTTCAATGATGATCTTATCTAAGATTTGTCCTCTCAATTTTTGATAAGTGGGCATCTTGTATCCTGGACCAATATTAGAAATTGCATCTGTCATTGCTTGAAAATGAAAACTATTTGTTGTATTAAATGGAATGCATGCACCATTAAACCATCTGCCCACTACAAGGTTTGCCTGATCATGCAGTTGTTCTCAAGCTATATCAGCACGAATTCCAGGTTGAGCACCAGGTGTAGTGGTAGGAGGAGAAAATGAATGTGTGCTAGAAGCAGCTCTAGCTCTACTCCTTCCTGAACTTCCTCTTCTACCACCTCCAAAGTCTTCAGCAACCCTCTTTCCCCTGCTAGGTGCTCGTGAACTGCTACTATCAATATCTGTTCTGGCATCTTAAGGCAAACTATCAGTTAATCCAATAGCATCATCTTCTTCTTCAAACATCTCTAAATCATCTTTTTGTTGTCTCCTCTCTTTTATACTCTTAATTATTTGAAGACATTGTCATTTAATGCCTTATGGCAAACTTCTAACTCTGCCTATGCAAGTAGTAACTTCTTTCCTAATCCCTACTAGGTAGTGTTTCAACTATAAAATTCCACCACTAACCACCCTCTCACAAAGTAAACGTCTTATCTTCGATCTGGAACCCTCAACTGGTGTACCCCACTGCCATGTCGGATCATCAGACTGAGAATGAGAGTCTCTAACACCCCTTCTTGCCATCTCAATTGAGCACTTTAATTCAATAAAACACTTGAAATGCAATAAAATTCATATCCACACACTTAATAACTTCATATTTTGTCATTCAAAAAAAGAAAAATGCAAATAATACAAAAAAAAAATACAAAGGAAAAAATAAAGAAAAAAAGTCAAAATATACCACAATCCGAGTTATGAGGCTTGCACGGACACCGTAGAGCACATTTTTGGACCCTTGAACCCTAAGGAGAAGGAGAACCATGAGGAGAAAGGGAGAGGAGCTCTAAAAAAAGCACAAAAACCCGAAAAAAAGTGGATTTCTGTTATTACACGATACAGCACGATAACAGGTTATCATAATTGAACCGTATTTTATGATACGGTGCGATACGACAACAATGGTATTATGGAGATAATAGTAAATCACTTTCTTTATTTATTTCTTTACATTCTTACAAGGTGCCACATTTTCACTACTTCTATTAAATGGTCTTTGTTTATCGTTATTCCACTACTAGAATTATGATCACATAATGTGTAAAAAACCAACACAATATCCATCATAGATTTTGTTAAACCCCAATTCCATCTAGGATCCTTAGAAGCTAGGGGCCTATAGTTGTATGTCAGATTAGAAAACCTAATACCAATTGTACTACTAGTGCTGGTACCATTGCAACTTGGACAACAAGCAGTTGCACTAGCTGATGATTCCATACTGACTTTCATAAAAATTAGAATAAATAAATTAAAAAAATTTAAAAAATAATCAATAGGTCAATATGAAATAACTTGATAAAGAGAGAACTTGGAGAACAGAGAAAGGGAGAGAGAGAAAGCAAAGAAGGTAATGACAAAGGAAGAGAGAAAGCAAAGAACTTAGAGAAGTCTATTATTAGGAGCATAATCGCTCACGAGAAAGAGAGAGAGAGGGAGAAAGAAGATGGACATGAGCATAGTCATTCACTAGAGAGAGAAAGATTAAGAGAAGAGAGAATACCAATGTCGGAGGAAGGCAGAGGGCGGTGAAGGTAGTGGTAGCCGTCGATGGAGAGGTGAGAGGCAAGAGAGAGACACACGTGAGAGAGAGAGGGTCACACATGGGAGAGAGAGACTTATATTAAGTTTGTATCGGGACGAGGATCGACCCGACCCAATGGACCGCTATAGCAGTGTTCGCGCCGCTAATAGTGGCTAGGCGGGTCATATGCTAAATCTATCCATTGGATCGACCCAACCCAATGGGATGCTTTAGCGGTGTTTGTGCCGCTAATAGTGGCTAGGCGGGTCATCCGCTAAATCTTGCGTGTTATAGTGTTTTTTGGTCTGCTAAAACGCTATAGTGTGCTATTAACTACTTAGCAAGAGAGGATCGTTTAAGATGGTTGGGAAAGAAGCTAGGTTGTAAAATATTAGAAGAGGAAGCGGAAGACCACAAAAGTATTGGAAAGAAATAATAAAGAATTATCTAACTTGAGTTAAATGTTAGTACGACACGTGATCGGGCTCTATGGAAACAAAGAATCCATGTAGCCGACTCCATCAAGTATGGGAAAAGGCTTAGTTGTTCTTGTTGTTATAGAATGATACATTTGAATATGATGATAAGTATCTTGGTTTAAATTATTTCTTCGACTATGATGGATTACATATTTGCGATGTAAGACAATTTAATTTATAGATCTCTTAAAGAAGTTAATAGCTATTTAAGGCACACAAAGCATGTCCATGGACATTTTTTTACAAAGAAATGCTATTTCACACAAGACTTGTTTTATAAATGGTGGGAATTATCCGTATTGTCCAAATTCATAGCTTTCTTTTCTGCCATTTTGGAAGCATTTTTTCCTGGTTGTTTACCATTCAAATCATTCTAGGTTAGCTAGTCTATCTAGATGAAACAAAATTATATAGGTATAACTTTTGGCAAGATGCCACTATTATAAAAGAATCGTTACGCCAAGAGCTTAGTTTCTGCAATTAACGGAAGTGAAGGCCAAAATACCAAGGTTCCTAAGATGGTTTAATATGTGGAATGCATTTTAAGGATAGTGAGGAATGCTCATGTGTAGGTAACAAGAAGGAATCCATATGGGAGTTCTATTCATGTTGGAAGGGATTTGTGCATGAATAGATGGTTGTCGGGCAAAAAGGGCAGAATACATGCATGCTTTCTTATCAAAAGTACAGATGCAAATATATATAAATGAACATAAACATAGTTATTAAAGTCGATAGCCTATAGGACTGTAAGCCAATGATGTGGAAGTTAAATTATCTAAAGGTTATAACTGAAAATTATCATTTATCTGTCACCATGTCAAGCCATCGGACTATCTTCTTTTAATTGCAGAGAAAAAGTATCTTGTCAACAATAGTCAGAAGAGGCAGATAGATTGTCTTTGTCCACCATCTGATAATTCACATGACCAGAGAAAATGTACAAGCAGCCATTTGATCGTTAGAACAACATGTACTAACTGATGGAACCCAAGTACCGGAATCTGCTGGTTCTTCAAGAATCACTGAACATGAATATATGATAATCAATTTCAATGTGCTTGGTCCTTCTGTGATAGACGGGGTCAGAGGCAATCTGTATCACAGTTTTACTATTGTAATAAAGTAGAATAACACTGTCAGTTTCTATACCCAACTCAACCATGAGAGACTTTAACCAAAGACCTTCACACATTCCTTGTGCAATTGCTCTATAGTCTACCTAGCAGTTGTTTCTTGATTTTTTACGAAATAATATTACCCCAATCATTGTCATGTATTCGGGAGTAGACTTTCTGTCATCTCATGAACCCGCCTGATTTGTATATGAACAAACTTCAATATTAAGGTGTCTTCTATTAGCATACAATATTCCATGACTAGGAGAGTTTTTCAGATACTCAAGAAAACAATATACAACCTGCATATGAGTTTTCAAAGGAGCATACATAAATCTGCTTACTATTCCCATGGCATAAGCAATATCAAGATGGATAATGGTAATGAAGTCCTCATCATTACCTAGATGTAACTTTAAATTTGGTTCGATAGAGATTTTATTGTCTCTGCATTCTATTATTTTTGTATCTTTGAACATATTCATAGTATGCTTTCTTTGTGTTAGAAATACTCCTTTATTTGAATAAAGTACCTCTATTCTAAAAAAATAGTGTAATCTACTTAAATCCTTTGAACTTTTCCTTTACTCTCACAATCTCTTCAACATCATCACCAGTCAACATAGACTATCAATAGAGAGACCCCTTTCCTCTTTTAATGAATAACATATGGTCATTTATGCTTTTGTGATATCCCAAATTTATTTCAAACCATGCTCTTGGACACTGTTTCAAACCATATATGGCCTTTTTAATTTGCACACTTGGTTATTCAATTCTCTTTTTTTGTAGATCCCTGGAGGTAATTCCATATAGGTTTCTCTGTAGAAAGACATTTTCCACATCTAGTAGCTAGGCTTATGATAACCCTAATGGAGGTTAACTTTATAATTAGAGCAAAATTCTCATTGTAATTGATGCCATATGATTGGTTATACTCCTTCCCTACTAGTATTGCCTTATAACGTTCTAAGCTCCCGTTAGCCTTGAATTTAATAGTATATAGTATATAACAATTTGCAATCAACTTGTTTTCTTCCTTTTGGTAGATACAATCTCCCAAGTATTATTCTTTTCCAAGGTTCGTAACTTGCATTCCATGACCTCTCTTCACTTTGGAGACTTAAAGGCTGTAAACACCCCAAAATCCCATGACTTTCTAAAACCAATACCTGGTTTGCAAATCAGCCCCAAAGGGCCATTTTGAGTTCTAAAAACCAAGGAGCCTTCAGAACCTTGTACATATTGTTTTAAAACCTGTAAATATTGCTTTAAGCCTATAAATAGTGTTTTGAAAGCCTCGTATCCAAATACGAGTTTTTAAACCCGGGCTAAGCTCCATTTTGCCAAAAAGCCAAAGATGAACAGGTAGAGCATGCGAAGATTACACCTGATCCAGAAACAACCCAGCAAGCCGCTCACAAAGGCCAATTCCAGAAGCAGCTTCAGAAACTTGTTTTGAACGCCAGAGGAGCATCATGGCCTGATAAAAGCCAGGTTCAAAAGGTGAAAGGAAGGCCCAAGCATGAAGCAGATTGCAAGCCAAGAGCACCAAAAAGCCAGATCGACCATCCTCATTCAAGCATCAAGAATATGAACCAGAAAAGTCATAAATGAGCAGAAACGGAGTCCGTAAAGGCGAAAAGGAGTCCGGACGACAAAGATTGGAGAAACCCAACACCAGACAGAGCGCTGATGAAGCCAGGGCCCGCAAAGATCGTCTGCCTCAAGAAGCCAAGAAGGACCATCCAGAGAAAATTTGGATTGGATCTGGACCATAAATATCCATATCCAAATCCAAATAGTGAATAATATTTGGATTTGGGCCGATCCAAATAGTGTTTGGGTTGACCAAATAGTGTTTGGATTGGATCAAATTTGGACCAAAATATCCAGATCCATATCCATAAAATATGTATGATTTGGATCGGATCTGGATAAAAATATCTAAATCCAAATCCAAATAGTGTTTGGATTTGGATTTGAATCCAAACCCAAACCCAAATCCAAGACCCACCTCAAATGCCTATAAATAGAGGTGAGGGGGTCCCAAATGAGGGGTTCACATGAATTCAAGGGAGGGCTTGGAGGAGAGAGAAGGTCATTAAGGTGAGTGTTTAGTGCTTTCATTTGTTTTAGGGTTTGTTAATTGTGGGTTCGTGTAAGATTAGTTAAGGGCTGCCACACACTAATTGAAGGGATGAAGTTGCTTGAACAAGGAGGCTTAAGGTGGCTGATTGGAGCTTAAGCACACCCTAAACCGCTATTAAGAGATAAGTCTCTAATCCACCCTAAACCACTCTTCCTAACCCTTCTAAACCACCTAAGACCTACCTTAATCCACCACCCATAATCACCCCCAACCTCCCTAAACCCACTTAGGTTAACCTAACAAACAATCGACCCAAACCCCATCACCCAACCGACCTAACACTACCCGGATCCCCCCTGCGCACCACCTGCGCGCTGCGCACTGCATGCGCGCCAGGCGCCGACCCCAATGCTCAGGCGCCGACTCCAGCGCCAGGCACGGCCTTGGCACCTAGCGTTGGTCTCCTGCCCCAGCTGCCTTAGTTGACCTACTGCCCGACCTTCCACAACCGACCTCCACCGCCTCAACCGACCTAACTACCGCCTTACACTACACCACTTACCACCCTAACCGCCTTACACCACCACCTATCCATCATTCCACCGCATCCCTTCCTTAGCCGACCTAGCTCCCTTACATACCCCAACCACCTAGCACCTACCCAGTGCCCATTACCTCCCACGCCTAGACACACCCCAGCCGAATCTATCTTAGTTAGACACCCTCACCCAACACACCATAACCCCTACCTCATCTGTGACCCTTAGCACTCCACACCATTCCACCACCCCACCTACTTAGTGTCGTGACCACTTTGCCTAGAACCCCCAACCGAATCCATCCTAGTCTAGTATCCCATACCCCAGTCGTGACCTTACCCCCACACCATACCATCACCCCATACATCCCACTAACACCCGTAGCATCCCATACCTTCCTATCCCATACCAACACCAAACCCGCAACCTCTTAGTGTCGTGAACCTCATCCCTCAAGCCCAACCTCAAGCTCCAAGGCTCCGTTCAGCCATCTTTCGCTTCAAGCTTCAAGGAAGACTCATCCGTGGGTGTGAAGCCAAGCAAGTCTTTATAGATTGGAGTGGACAAACATACGAATCACGTAAGTGTTTTAATTCGGTATTTCATATCTCTTTTCTACGCTTTGATTCAATTTGGATACGAGGTTGTATTAACGGAGTCTTGTCTCCCCCCAGGTTGTAATAAGGATGCTTGATACACGAAGCACACACGTGCACATGAGCCTTAGCTCTTAACTCGTACACAGGCACCCACATGCACGATTGAAACTTCGCTCTTACTCCCAAGACTCTAGTAAGAGCTGCATGAGTTGTCTTTAATTTTATACACTCCACACACGCGTGCATTGAGCTTTCGCTCTTATTCTATATATGTATTTCAATTCAGCTGGGTTGTTACATTAAGTCGTGTGAGTTTGTCTTTCATTTACACACTTGCACCCAAAGAACACTCGAGCGCTTGCTCAAGCACCTCACGCACCATTTTGGCCTCGGTAGCCACTAAGATATAGCCATATCTCTATATTTTCCACTGCATTTTCCCGGTTCAGCTGCGTATGTTGCCTTTACATTTACACACAAACACAACACGCGCACGTTGGTGACCTTCGGGCCCATATATATATAGTTGTATCTCCCTTCCGCTGCGTTTTAAGGTTCAGCTGCGTGAGTTGTCTTTCAATATATACATGACACACACTCACACATTGAGCCTTCCTGCTCTTATGATATAGCTATATTTCCCTTTTGCAATTTCCCTTTTGCAATTTCTCTTTAGCTATGTCTTTCAATTTCAGGTTTTAAGGTTCAGTTGTGTGAGTTTGCATTGCATCTTCGCCAGACCACGAGATAGGGCGCATATTGCATCAAAGCAACCTCGAACTACCCATGCAAAACTCTCCAAAATTGAGCACTTGATGCATACAACTACATGCCTAATTGGCTAAAACCCAAGACATAGGAAACGTGCAAATCCCACGTTGATAAAATCTGCAACAAGACAAAACTAAACCAAATCAAACACTTTGCATATTTTCAAAAAGGTCATGTTTGCTTAAAATCGAGTTTTCAAAAGCATACAGACTGACCCTTGAGCATCGGTTCAAGAAGGTCTGCGACGAAAAGAGCCCACTTGTCCACAGTCGCCCCATACAATCACATATTTCAAAAACTTACTTCGCTAGCTTGAGTAAGCTAGCTGGCACGCCCTTTAAAAGCGACTTAGACATACGAAAAGGTTCACTTCAGGCCTAAGAACCCGGAGTAAAAATTTCTGCATGTTTACAGAATTGACACGCCCGGAGGGACGTGGGTCTTAAAAAAAGTCGATTCAAATAAACAGACCTCTTGAAAAAAAAAATCAACAAAAATTGTTTTAACTCTTTGTGTGTTGCATTTTCATAGTTGGGTTTTAAAAGCATTGGATCCATGTCAAGTTCGGGCTCCTAAGAAGTGTCTAGCCGTGCCTCATGCACGTTAAGTTCTCATTCTAGGAAGTTTTTGAAAACTCAAGATCAAAAAGAGGAAATCGAGGAGTTAAGAAGGGACCTTGATGCCAAGATCGCTACTCTTAGCCAAGAGGCGGAAGCAGCTGATTCATGTTCGTCACATGGCGAACCAAAGGCCAAAAAGAGAGTTGAAAAAACTCGAAAACACAAGGAGACCTCCGCAATGGAAGGCAACCAACACCACGAATCCTTCACTCACAAGGATCGTAAAGCCCTACAGCAGCTGCTGAAAGGGCAAAACAAAGAGAAAAGAAACTACGCCCTATCTGATTTTCTTCCTTTAGACTATGAAACGGACAGTGACGATGAAATACCGAATTTCCATCGGTATGATGGCACGGGAGACCCTAGGTCTCACTTGCAACTTTTCTCTCGTCGAGCCTATAAGAAAAAGGACTCGATGAAATGGGTGTATTGGTTCCCGTTATCCCTCAAAGGCACAACTTCCAAATCGCTAGCTTCCTACGATCTTAGTCAGTTCGCTACTTTTGAAGAGTTAGCGAACTGCTTTATGCATAGATTCTCGCATAACGTAGAAGTCATGCCTACTTTAAACATATCGAGGGATACGAAGTAAGGTATGAATGAAGATGTCCATACCTTTATTGTTCGATGGAGGTCCCTCCTTGCGCAAGTACGAGAACCTATATCCGAAGGGTGCACAGTAATGCTCATCCTGGATAATTTTAAAAACGAGTTGAAAACCCTTCACTCCCTTCACAAAATCTCTACTTTCCATAAATTGATTAACAAAGCATCTCTTTTTGAAACGAATTCGAAAAAAGGGACTTACAACCACTTATGGAAAAGGAATGTGGTTTCAAAAACCCGCTTAGATAAACCCAGAACTTACGGGTTACCCCCCATGGACAAAGGGGCAAAACCCCACAAAATCGCCAATCTCCGGGTGGATCCAAGCCCGGTGAGCACTTCGAAAAATTTTGAGAGTTTTGAAAATAGAAAAGACAAAAAAATCTAAAAACCTTTTAAAAAACGGGAGTATACTCTGCTGGGGCAACCTGTGTCGGAGGTCTTAGACCTCCTACTTGCCCAAGGCATGATCAAACTCCCTGAAATTCTCGAGGGAATTACTTCCAAAGGAAGATTTCTGAATCACTTCTGCAAGTATCATAGGCTCAAAGGCCATGATACAAAGCAGTGTTTTTCCCTCCTTAACAAAATAGAGAACTTGATAGCAGAGAGTCGACTCCAGGTCACTGAAGAACCAGAGCCTGCCCAAGCTATCTTTAAAGAACCCTTCCCCAAACACGCAAGTATCAGTGGGAAGGGCAAAGAGGTATGTGCTCTCGCGATTTCAAAGAGTCCGGCGCATGCATGTTATTCTGGTTTTTCTACTTATGCATCTACTCTCATCCTTCATAGGAAGCTTGCCCAAGTAGTGATCCGGGGACCACCTAGAGTTCCGTCCCTAGTAAAACCAATTTTAAAAATTCAAGGTGCTCCAAAGCACACGAATAGAGCCATGATAGGCGAAAGCCCTAGGTTGATCGTGGGGGAGGTGACTAGGTTTGGAAGGATCTATCAACCCCCACATCTGCATAATGCTAAAAAGGTGGTCAGTATACCGAGCCCCTCCAAAGCATGTATCCCTAGAGTCTTGCCAAAAGCGGACAAAGGAAAAGTTGTTTTAACCTTTATGATTTCGAAAATCATCTTTCAAAGATTTCCATTAACATGTCCATCCTAGAGCTAATACAAACCTCGCCTATGCATTGACTCGTGTTAGAGAAAATTCTAGAAAAAGTCAAGGTTAGCTTAAATATAACCCTAGAATCCTTGTGCAATCAAGTGTCGTCTATAGGAGCAAAAATGCCCATCGTGTTCTCGAAAGATGATGTAGAAAGACCCTATGAAGCCCACAACCAAGCCCAACATATCGAGGTGGTTTTGAATCACCACTCTCTCGATAGGTGCCTAGTTGATGGGGGAGGAGGGCTCAACATCCTTTCGCTCTACGTAGCATACCAGATCGGAGTCACCTTAACATCCATGAACCCAAGCCCCATCATAATCACTGGATACGATGGGAATGCATCTAGACCCCTAGGATCCATAGAACTGCCCATGTAAACGGGAGGGATAGCTCACATGGGGGTGTTCCATGTCTTGGACATCGACCCCCACCCACTATAACCTATTGTTGGGAAGGCCTTGGATACACAGCCTGCGTATTGTACCATCCACCTTCCATAGGTGTGTTAAAATCCCTTTCGAGGACCAAATTGTGGTGATCCTAGGTGAGAGTCATCCACAACTTCAGGGAATCAAGAATTTTCCTTGCTTGTCGAGTTCCCAGGCCCACGAGACCAACCTGAGGCAGACCTTGGTCGAACCACCAAAACTCACACTACAAATCCCTAGGAAGGTCATGTATGTCGAGGGGCAGCCCAAGGCTAGCCCCCTCAAAACCCTGACCATCCCAGGTAAGGCCCAAAGTCGCCTATTTCAAAAACCCCTGGACAAAAAACCTTATGTGCATAACATAAACGACAGCAAGTTCCAGGACCACGACTTGTATGAAAATTTTTCCAAAAACAAAAATCATGGAACATGTTGTTTTCTCCAATGCATTAGTGTAGTAAGACTTGTTTATAAAGGCTGCAGATTTACCGAAACACTAATATTGTAAACATCGTATCGGTGCTTGTATTGTACTGGGCATCGATATGACTGTATAGTACCATATTGTACAGTACGGTATGATACACATTTTTTTTTAAATTAAAAAATTAAAAAATTAAAATTAATGAACAAAACATGTATAACACAATGAAGAAACATTCATACTATAATAAAGATATCTCCATAACAAGGCTACAAGCATCCATAAATATAATTCCATATTTCATAATCCATATTACATAATCCATAGAATCCATATCATTAGGCATTAACTATAATGATCATAATCATCATAGTTACAAGTACAACTTAAAATCATCAAAGATGAAATCGTTACAAAGTTATAAATAAAAGTTAAAACAAATTACAATCATCCACAACGTAGATCATAATCAACAAAAGCATTATAATCAATGTAGTCACAATCACCGCCATCACTATCATCATCATCTCCTCCCTCTTCTTCCTCCATAATTAGATATGCACATCCAACACCTTCGGCTTCATTTTCATCGTTTCCAACTCCAAGTTCTGCTTCAGCTTGGAATGTCCTCTAATTTTTATCCTCTAAAATGATAAGGGACTCCTCCTCTTCGACCCAATCGTAAAGAATATCAATATTTTCGTAACTCAATGGGTTATATGACACCTTCTTTGTCCTTCTTGCATCTTTTTGCTTTTGCCTGCAAACAAAGAATATTTAAATTATACAAAATATCAAATGTAATATAGCTACATCAAGCATTAATTATTAATAAGATTAAGAAAGAAGTCAAGAACTAGGCATCAACAAACAATATATATTTTCTAATTATTACCTTTGCCTTAACTTAATGTTAAAGCCAATGTATACTAAATCATGCAATCGAGCATGCTCCAGTCTGTTTTGCTTTTTCATATAAATACGTTTGAAAAAGCTGACAAGCTTTGCACCACGTATATTGAGTTAAACATGTAGTTCGAGTGGGTGCGAGAGGAATTAGATATCAATTAATAAAACACGATAATGATTAATAAGAAACACATGGAGTCAATCAATTAATAACTTAAATGAATATCAATAAAAACACAATACCTAGATGCATCTGAGAGCGGAGTTGGATTGCAATTGGCCTTCCAAAATCTCCATCACTCTGTATATACTTGCTTAACTCTAAATGAATATTACAATGAGTAGATGAATCTTTAACAAGGTCAATTGCATTTAAGATACCCTTTTTCACTTTTTCATCCTCCATAAAGTTAGGAGAAAATCGAATAGAAGGATTAAGGAAATATGCAGCAACATGCAAATCATGATGTCGATTCCAACTTGTATTAATTATCTTCCAAACTTTCTTTAGAAGTGACCACTTGCGGTCAAGGTTTGCTTGTATTTCCAATTTTGTCTTATGCATAGCATCATATATATAAGGCATCACATGTCTATCTTCACTATCCACCATCCTCATTACTTTAACTAAAGGTACAATCATCCTCAAAAATTTGATGCAACTTTCCCAAAAATCAGCATTCAAAACAATATCTACCACAATAATCCTCTCTCTCTTTCTAAACCAACTAATAGAGCCCCATTCATCAGATGCAAATAATTTTTTCAATGCATTTTTATGTATGATAAGACTTTGCACAATAATGACATTTGTATCAAATCTTGTCAATGAAGGCCTAATCAATTCCCTTCCAACTGTATGAATTCGCATCAAATGTAATATAGAAGAATGATTATAAATAAACTTTGTAATATTTCTGCATGCATCTATAGTCTCTCTTATTTCTTCCATTGCACTTAAATCTTTAAGCATTAAGTCTACTTAATGTGCAATACATGAAGTCCATACTAAGGATGCATGGTTTGCCTCGAGCATCTTATCAACTGCTCTAAAATTTGAACAACATTTGAAACACCTACTTCCTCAAAAATAGGGAGTAAATTATTTACAGCTTTATCAATATAGGACAAGTCATATGATTTCAAAAATAATGTGCCTTTGGGACAATAAACTATGAAGTTTACCACAGACCTATGCTGACCACCTGTCCAACCACAAGTCATAACAGAACATCCCGTATCCTTTCACGGCTCCCTAAATTCATAACTCCATGCATTAACAATATCAACCCATTTCTACAATAATGTACCCCTCAAATCATGATAAGTAAGGACTCTATAACTCAATCCCATACTGAAAATAGCATCCGCCATACTTTGAAAAGAAAATGAGTTTGCAACATTTAAAGGGAGACAATTTTCATAAAAAAATTGAGCACACTTTAAATCTACTTTCTCAATTACCTCCTTTGAAGCTATAATTGATCTAATGCCTGGCTGAGCTCCAAGAGTCGTATGTGGGGAAAAAAATGAAGGCATCTCATTAGGGCCACTACCTCCTGTTGTAACTCTTGTAAGCATTAGGAGAGTAGGAGCTCTTGCAGTGGAACAAGAGCCAACTCCACTGCAACTATCACCATAACCTACACTTTTTTCCTTTTCTTGCCTTCTCGTTCCCTCCTCAGCTATCTCAGTTGCACCATAGAATTCATCACCACCATGACCATACATCCCCTGAGCAGTAATATCTTCAAATGGTTGAGACATATCCCAATCACCTATTTCTACCCTCTCTCACCCTTAATCTCTTCTCCTTCTAAGCCTCCAATACCTGCTCAATCTCATACTTTACTATTTCGGGAACTCGAGGCCACTAGCATCCTTCTTGGTAAACCCAAGGTGATGCTTCATACGAGAAATGCCACAATATTTTACAACATTGCAAAACATGCACTTATTTACAAGCCTATTGCCTTCATACACTGGAGTGCAATATTTCTAAGCCAGATCGACTTGATCGGAAGCCATTAAGAAAAGAGTGGATAATCAACAAGAAGAAAATTTATTTTTAGAGGTTAAGAATCATAGAATCTGCAAAACTCCTAAATTTTTCAAGTGAAAAATCGAGTAGAATAGCAAAGAAAAGAAGTATGACATGGATTTGACAAAAACCCTAGAGATGGAGAGTTGGATTGGGTGAAATACTTGAGAATCTTGTGAACAAACCATGAAATCAACAAGAAAAGGTAAGAAGAGGATATGGAAGCAAGAAAATGGAGTGAAAAAGGGTTTCGAAAGAAGTTGAAATAAAATCTACAAGTTTCGGATTTTCAAAATTTATAATAGAAAAATCGACATCGACTCGTACGATATGGCATGATACGACACGATAAATCACGATAAGCAATACATGCTCCTGTATCATACCGTATCTTCATACGATACATGATAAAATTGTATTGTACGATACAATATAATTTTTATAACATTGACCAACACTGGTCTTTGGTACGATGATTTTTACCACAATAAGAGCATTTTAGTTTTTCTTTTAATCATTTAAAGAAAACCCACGGCGTCTACCGCGATTACTATAGCCTCCTCTACCTCTATTTGGTTGTCCTTGATTTCTTCCAAAGAAAGCACTCTTATATGAACTTGTAACATCTTTCTCAAGTCTTTCTCTTGAAGAAGCAATGAGTACACAATCCTAATGAAGGTAATTCTCCTCTGCCAAGAATATTAACTTTAATTGCTTCATAATCAGTTGATATTCTCTAGAGTAAATTAAAAACCTCTCTTTTCTTCTTTTTCATTTCGTTTTTGAATACACTTTATATGTGTAAAGAACTAGAATTCATTCGAAAGGCCTCTTAGAGGGAGCTGATTTTAGGTATATAAAGGTTCTCCCTATAGAGGGAGCCATCAATTGAAGTAGCCACGAAGTTACTAAGGCATCCTCCTTTTGTCATTTGAAGAAGTTGGGATCACTTGTTAAATAATTCCATCGGCTTCTAGCAAGGATTGCTAGCTCGATATAGATCATGACCATTATAAGAAATTCTTACCATCCAATTTAACATTGGTAATCTGAAAAGAATCAATTTTCTCATCTGCCATATTTACTTCTCCAGTCTTGATGCATGAATATTAGTGACAGTTGTATGTAGTAGACTAGTCTATTTCACATCTAGTTTCAGAAATTTCTACAATAGTCCAATGAGAATTCCTATTCTACTAGATTTTCACCTTGATTTTCTTGGAATCGACTATCCACACCACTATGGATAAACTCTCAAAATTCTCAATAAATCAATCCCAAAATTCACCAGTGTACAAAAGAGAATTTTGTTTATGTAGAACTGCTTTCATCATCTTGTTCTTCACTCCACCAGCAACGATTTCTTCGCCAACAAGTCTACTCTACCACCAACGGTGAGTGATAGTGATTGGTGGTTCAATAAAGCTATGATACCATGTTATAAATTATAGATCAGAATTTATCTCATACATGAAGTGGGATCGCCTCTACGGAGGTTGCCCTTACATCTTCCATACACACTTCCGCGTCTGCACACTTTTTCTCTCTTATTCTTTTAGGTTTACTTAATGACAACTTATATAAGGTGTTCTAACTTGAAAGACTAATCTACCCTTATACTAACAAAACAATTAATAAGTTACACTAAAGGACTAATAATAGGAACACTAATAATAGGAACAGGGATCCAAAACTAAACCACCATTACTTCTCAACATCTCTATCTATCTGTGTGTCTTCATGTGTGTGTGTAAGTGGATGTTAGACAAACTAGAAATTCATTTAAATGCACAAAACTTTTTATAAAGAAAAATAATTTAGATCATAACAGAATGAAGTATACTCATCGTGCATAATTTTTCTATAGCAAGCACAATCGTCTTATGCACTCATTTCACTTAGCACTGAAATTGTCTTGCTGAGAAAGGACCGCCTTAGCTCCATAATTTTGTGTTAGGGCTTATAGGTATGTCAGATGTGACATCGGTTCATGTTCAGTTTAGTTTGTTTGTAATTTTTAAAACTAGACAACATTACAAAATATTTTTATTACATTTTATATTGACTTATAAAAATCAATAATGATATGTATGTGTTCCAGCTGGTTTATACTGTTACAATTGGATTTGGTCATTTTCTAACTAAGGGTCAGTTGGACCTTGATCTAGAGTCAAATGAGCTCCTAAAATTTGGACCAATGCATTAAAAAACATCTTGATCATAGCCACATATCTTGTTACTGTATCTTCCTGAGAAAGGAAATTGTCTAAACTTTTTTCATGCTGCCAAAGTAATGAAGCTTTAGATGTGCATTTAGAGTTTGAGATTTTTCATCTTTTCCTCAACTGTGACAATGTAACAGGTTGGAGCTTTACAAGATGTGCGCTCAGAGCTGACAAAATTACGCGGTGTCCTTTTCTACAAGGTTGTGGAGGAATTGCATAGTCATATTTACAATAAGGGTGAATACAAGTAAGTTCTTCCAAGGTTTTGCTTTGTATTTACCTTTATTAATTTATCATCATAACAGAAATTTCTCAAGTATTTGTTTGGCAAGATAAGCTAGATGGATTTACATTTTCCCAAAAAGTCTAGCATTTTTAGATACTTTTCAACTTGTTTCCTATCATTCATACACATTACCTTTTCAAATAAGAATATTATCAGACAATTAGTGGAAATTTATTCTTAGTTTTTGTGAGCAAGGTTCTTGAAATGATTGTTTTTGTACGTGAGAATCATGTGTCCATTACCACGCGAGAATCACGAGCAAGGTTCTTAGTTTTTGCAAGGTTTTTGTGAGCAAGGATCATGTGTGAACTTGATAACTCTATGCAGCTCAGCTGGTAATGGTACGCGAGAAGGTGATGAAGAGATACCCACTACCATGGTTTCCATGGCTTCCTTTAACAGTTCACATCCAATATCTCGCAGAACTAGAACAAGAATTCACAATTATTTTGATCCTTCAGCACATAGGGATGGATTTCGAAGGCCAAGTTCAATTGATGGAAGGTATTGCCTACTCAGTTTTTGTTGGTTCAATTAGCAAAATGCTCCAGCTTATTCCTGGAATCATCCTCATAATTTTTGCTTAAAACATACTTAAGGTATAATAATGTAATGTTTGGCTGATTTTCTGAAAAATTGGACATTTAATGGCTCCTCCAGGGAACTGGCACAATATCACATATCATATTCATTTTTCATATTCCGATTCTTCTTGTAGATTTCACATTACTAAATTTTAAGGTCTTCAGATGAGTTGAATCTTCTATTCGTTCTATTTGTGTGAAGTATAAACTGTTCTTATGATCATGCATGGTCGGCTTATTAAAAGGAATATTATGTTTGCCATGGACATAAATCTAAATGAATGATTCCGAGGGATATGACATTTACAAAGTATCATCAGATTCACATAGTCATCATGTTATTTATTATATAGATAAAACATAGAGAAATAAACCTAGCTAATCACTATTTGTAAAAGTCAAGCACTATATTTAACTGCTTGATTTTTTGTCAAAAAAAATTAAAGGCACTTTGTCCTCAAATCACTCATTTTGCTGTTGACCAGTGGAAAAAGTGCCTAATGAGTTAACAAAGTATATTCAACATCAAGTACCTTGGTGTATACTATTTAAACAATCGCCTCATCAATAGTATTTGACTTTTCAAAATGGGACTATCGACAAGTTTAAGGCGAGGTTAGATTGTAAAAAGGATTTTTCACAAAAAGAAGGAATAGATTATATTCAGACATATTGTCTTGTTGTGAAATTTGCATCCATAAGAATAATACTGACAATATCATCATATTATGATTTAGATTTACATCAGTTAGATGTAAAAACGGCTTTTCTAAATAGAGATTTAGCAGAAATTATATATTTATAACAACCAGAAGGGTATGTTGTTAAAAGCAAGAAAATAAAGTGTATATGCTGAAAAAATCCTTATATGGGTTTAAACAATCACCTTGTCAATGGTATTTGACATTTTAAAATGTCATTATTTAATTTGGGTTTGTAGCTAATGAACTTGATCACTGTGTATATGTTTGCAATAGTGGGAGTCAATTTGTCATCTTATCATTATATGTAGATGACATATTATTGACTAAGAATGATAACGAAATGATTATAAAACCAAGTCATAGTTAAACTCAAGGTTTGAAATGAAGGATATGGGGAAGCATCCTATATACTGAATATAAAGATTTCTCAAGATAAAGAATCTAAACTCTTATAAATAAGTCAGGAGAGAGATATCGATTATATCCTAAAGAAGTTTAAAATTGGTGAATACAAGTCTGCATCTACACCTGTTGCGAAAGGGGTCAAATTGAGACGATAAAACTAATGTTCCTTATGCAAAGGTTGTGGGCAGCTTGATGTATGTTATGTTGTCTACAAGACCTGATATCAGTTTTTTTATTAATCTTGTAAGTAGATATCAAAGTAATCCTGATTGAAAACATTGGATAGTTGTGAAAAGGATTGTAAGATATCTCAAAGGAACAAAAGACTTGAAACTTTGTTTTGAAGCAAAAGAACTGAAAGTGATCGGATACTCAAATGCTAACTTTGTTGGGGGCAAAAATGATAGCAAATCAACCTTAGGACAAATATTTTTATTTGGATATAGTGCAGTTTCTTTGAAATGCAAGAAACAAGATTGTATAGCGCTGTATACACTAGAAGTTGAGTATGTTGATTGTAGTATGGCTACTACTAGTACCATTTGGATAAGTTACTTCATACGTGATCTAAAGCTGGACATAACCAACGAGCCGATTGTTATTTATTGTGACAACAATGTAGCAATTACTCTTATTAAGAGTGGAGTTGATAGCTCACAAAGCAAGCAGATAATGGTTAAATATCACTATGTTCATGATATGCTTAAAAGAAATGAAATAACTATATGTTATATGCCAACTACTGATGTGTTGGTTCACTCCTTAACGAAAGGCATCTCAGAAGAATTGTTTACTAAACATGTAACCCATATGGAGTTGAGATATGCCTAATGTATAAGTATAAAAAATATACTTTATTATGGGTTATGCAGGAAAAATACATTGTTTGTGGAAAAACTACATAACGGATAAAAGTTACAATTTAGTTGCAACAAGAAAAAATGATACAACTTGGTAAACCCCAAAGTAGTGAGAGGAAAAACCAGTGTATCAAAGGTTGACTCTAGTGGCCAAGTAGAAGATGTAAGTAGTGGGTGGCCACTATTGGCCACATTACTAACAACAACCATGAAATGAGGGAAGAAGTGCCCTCTTCTCGTATTTCATGAGTTATATTTTTGAAAATATAAATGTTAGTAAAACCGTTTTGTTTTGAAAAAGTCACATGCATTTCTCGAATAAAATGAAATAGTTGTTAAAAAGGAAAGCACAAAGAAGAAAACTCGAAAGATAGAAAAAGTCATGTATAAATACAAAAGAATCATACAGAAAATGATATATACAATACATTCCTATGAGAAAAACCCTCTTCAGGTAACCTAGAATACATATCTCTCCTCTATTTTCTTCTCTGTCATCCTATTTACAGGAAATACAGAAGAGACTTTGAGCAACTATACATTACGAAAACAAAGGAAATGCATATCATAGGAAAAACCAAAAAACAAAGATTGAATAATGGGCTTATGCAAACTATAACTAGAGCTCAATATCTCAGACGGCTCTGGCAAATTGAATGATTGCCCAACACAGGGACCGTAGCAGAGTTTTTTGTTCCCATCCTTGTGGCACTGTCATTCAAAGTTATCACAACTCGATTTGCATCTCTACCGATCACACTCACAAATGGTTTGTCGGAAGGTATAATCACCTTGTCCATGTTTTCAATGCAAAACTTCTTTGCCTCGAGATCAATTGCTAAAACTAAAAGTACCAACAAGATTTTCAGCATGCACAAAGTAATATCTCTACCCTTTCACATGACTAAATGGAAAAGGGAAATCAAGCATAATTAAAGTAAATATACTTTATTCCAAGTATCTATTTTCCTTCATCCGCTATACAATATAAAATTGCAACTGAAAGCATTCAAAAAGATAAGCGGGAACTTTTGTGTGAGAGAGAGTAAAAGGTTCCCAACGGGTAAATTCCCGGGTTGACGAGAATTGAAATGTTCTCGTTGTTGTTGCCAGGAACAACATCTCTATAGCTTGTTGTACTTTGTGAAAATTTCCTCTTCCTCCTTTGTCCACCACAATCAGCCGTGACCCATTCAAATATTAATATTTGAGGGAATCCCAAGTGTTACTTGAGCAAATTCCACCGGCAAACATTTCGATCATGATGACAATGAAACCATTTTTGATGATCTGCATGTTTCATTCCACAATCAAATACCAACCTCTGCCTCTGTAAATTGTATCCTGCAGGTGCCAACCTGTGAATGTATATTATGTGAACTGCTTAAGTGACATAAAGCTGATAGGATTCTAAGAAATCCCTACCAGATGTTGTCAACTGTTTATGGATCAAACCCTTTGTTGGTAGAGGGTTCCTATGGATGGTACGGGTAACCACCTTTCCCGGCAAACCCTACAAGGAGCGGATTCTCAAGAAAATAAACTTGGCCCATGGGCACTACGGGGGCAAAGGGAGGAAAGACTCCCAAGAAAAGCAGGGCCAAGGTACGGTGTAAGGTAAACCTTTACACCCTACCCTGCTTCAATTGCGAGTATATTCATAAATATTTTATATGAATATTGTTAGGTTGTGGCCATTTTCAGCAACCCAGCATGGTAACGGCAGGACTGGCCATCCAGACCATTACTTGTATCTTGGGTCGGAAATAGGATAGCTATAACAGCTAGACCGTTACCAGAAAACACGATAATAGTCCAGATAAGGATGCTCCGGATTGGAAAAGCCCAATAAGACAAAATTACGAAAATATCCAGATATTTTCAGGTAAAAATATTGTTTTGCCCTTATTGAACGGAAAGTGTCTTTTACCCTCCTACGGTTTATGAAAATTACGAAATATCGGGCTGTTGTTTTTACATTATTACCCTTCTTGGTTTAAATTATTACATTATTGTCATTGTGTCAAAAGACAGGCTTGTCCCTATACTTTTGAAAAAATTCAAATTCGAACTAAGGGTTAAAATTATATATTTAACCCCGATCAGTTCCAAATTTTACAAAAATACCAAGAGTAATTTTATGAGTCTGTCCTTGGGCATTTCAAAAATTATAAAAGTGGACATATAGTCAAAATTACAGTTTTACCCTTGGTGTTTTTTTAAATGTTAAGGGCAGAATTTTTTGGGAAAATTACAAATTTATCCCAGGTTGCTTATGAGTTATTTTTAGCTCATTTTTCTGATATTATGCATCATTTTAACAAGATTTCTGGTATGTGTCTTTGTTGCTTATTGTTTGTTTTCATTTTAGACCGTCTAATTGTTATAATTGCCAAACAAATAAAAATGAATTCAAGAATATGTGTGTCGGAATTGGCAAAGACCGAAAAACTAAACGGTTTGAACTTCCAAACATGGAAGAGGAGAATCCCACTTGCTCTAACACTTGAAGGTCTTGAGTATGTATTGAAGGAAACTGTGCATCCGCCACCACCAGACGCAACTGAGCAACACATAAAAATGTATAAAACATTTCTGAAAGATGACATAATAGCAAGGACAATCATGTTGACATAAATGGAGGATGACTTTATTAGGGTCTTCGAAGATTACAAGACCGCAAAAGAGTTGTTTGATTCAATAACAGCCAAGTATAATACAACACAAAAACTACATGTATAGTTGTTACTACAAAAGTACAACTCCTATAAAATGAGAGAAGGAGATAACGTAATAGAACATGTAAATCATATGTTGGTAATAGCTAGGGACCTAACTGTAGTAAAGTTAGTCATCTCAAAACCGATGCAAATATCAATAATCTTGAACGGTATACCCCCATCATGGAACATGGTCACCACTGCCCTCAGGTTAGGGCCAAACATTAACATTTCTAAGTTACCTCTGAAACTAGCAATAGAGCAAGAAAACATGAATAAGAACGAGAAAGAAAAATTATTAGTGGTAAAAGATTAGATCAGGTCCAGCTCTAAATCCAACTAGAAGAAATATAAACCAAACAAAAGGTTTGGCAAGAATAACAAAAAAGGGTGGTCAAAATTTTAAGAAATCGCAAGAAATTGCTTATCAAGTCCAGTGTTTCAATTGTGGAAATATGGAACACTATAAGAGGGATTGTCACAACCAGAAAAGTGAAGGAAACAACCCACAGCATGGACAGTTAGAGAAGCAGAATATAATATGCGTGATATCAGAATATTTGTACATGGACCGCCCGGTGATACGTTGGTAGATCGACTCTAGAGCTACGAGACAAATCTCAAAGATGAAGGAAGGGGCAATGGATGTAAAAGAATACAAACTAGGAGAACATCGAGTGTACATGGGAAACAACACCTTCTCAGATGTTTTGGGTACTAGGTCCTTTAGAATCATTGTACAAGGCAAATCGATTGTACTGACTAATGTATTAATTGTGTCATCTATAAGGCGTAATATAGTTTCAGTCAGTACCTTAGTAAAGAAAGATTTTGAGGTCAGGTTTACTCTTGACAAGGTTTTAAGGTCAGGTTTACTCCTGACAACGTTAGGTTTGATGTAGAATATGGATTATTTAAATTAAATGATAATGAAATTGGAAGTTCTTTTACTTATATTGATTGTACCTATAATATTGATGTTAATATGTGGCATAAACGCCTTGGGCATATAAGTCTGGAAAAGTTGAGGAAATTATTCAACTTTGACTTACTATCTAGATTTAAGGAAAATACTTTCAACAAGTGTGAAACTTGTATACAAGGAAAAATGACATGAAAATTTTTTCCTAAAGAGTCAACAAAGGCAACAATCCTGTTGAAAGTCAGTCACATGGATTTATTCAGACCATTTAGAGTATGGTCACATCATGGAAAGGTTTATTTTATAACCTTTATTGATGATTACTTGAGATATATGTCTTTATATCTTTTGGCATAAAAATTTGAGGCACTAGAAGTTTTTAAAGAATATAAGCAGGAAGTAGAAAACCAACTAGAACACTCAATCAAAGTCCTAAGATTAGACAGAGGTGGTGAATATACCTCAGCAGAATTTCTTGAATTCTATAAAGACTTTAGTATTGCAAAATAAAATATAATGCCCAAGACACCTCAACAAAATGGTGTAGCTGAAAGATATAACAGAACCTTGCTAAATATGACAAGGTCAATGTTGATTGATACCTCATCATAAAAGGCATAGGACCACTCCGCCTTATATAAAGGATTATCACACTTACCTTGCAGAAGAAGTATGTAATTCGGTGGATTTAGATGAGTTGACTGATAACTTGACTTATCAGGAAGCTATGAACTCATCGAAACCATCAGATTAGGGGAAAACCATGGATGAGAAAATTGAATCCATTGAGAAAAACCAAGTTTGGGAATTGGCTGACTTGCTAAAAGGAAGGAAAGCTATAGGCTATAAATGGGTTCTGAAAAAGAAATACAAGGTCAATGGTTTAATCGACAAGTTTAAAGTGAGGTTGGTTGCAAAGGATTTTTCACAAAAAGAGGGGATAAATTATGTTAAGACATATTCTCTAGTTACGAAATTTGCATCAATAAGAATAATCTTGGTAATATCTGCATATTATGATTTTGACTTACATCAGTTAGATGTAAAGACAACATTTCTAAACAGAGATTTAGATGAAATCATATACATGCAGCAACCTGAAGGATTTATAGTTGAAGGCCAAGAAGATAAAGTATATAGGTTGAGAAAATCCCTATATGGCTTGAAACAATCACCTCGCCAATGGTATTTGACCTTTCAAAATGCCATTATAAAACTTGGGTTTATGGCTAATAAACTAGATCACTATGTATATGTCTGATACAATGGAAGCCACTTTGTCATCCTATCATTATATGTAGATGACATATTGTTGATTGGGAATGACAATGAAATGATTGTCAAAACCAAGTCATGGTTAAACTCAAAGTTTGAAATGAAGAATATGGTGGAAGCATCCTATATCCTAGGTATAAAGATCTCTCGAGATAAAGAATTTAGTCTCTTATGCCTGAGTAATGAGAGATATATTGACTATATCCTCAAGAAGTTCAAAATGGGTGAATGAAAGTCTGTTGTTACACCTGTTGCAAAAGGGGTTAAACTTAGTAAGGTGAAGGAGGCGATAAGCCTAACGTTCCTTACGCACAATCTGTGGGTAGCTTGATTTATGCTATGTTGTGTACAATACCTGATATCAGCTTTGTTGTTGGTCTTTTAAGTAGATATCAAAGTAATCCTAGATGGCAGTACTGGATAGTTGTAAAAAGGATTTTAAGATATCTGAAAGGAATAAAAGACTTGAAATTGTGTTTTGAAGCAAATGAACTTAAAGTGGTAGGATACTCAAATGTTGACTTTGCTAGAAGCAAAGATGATAGCAAATCAACCTCAGGTCAAATATTCTTATTTGGAGGTGGTGTTGTTTATTGGGCATGTAAGAAGCAGGGTTTTGTAGCATTGCATACACAGAAAGTTGAGTATGTGGCTTACTATATGGCTGCAACGAGTGTTGTTTTGATAAGTCACTTCATACGTGATTTTGAAGTTGGAAATAACCGACGAGTTAGTTGTCATTTACTGTGATAACAACGCAGCAATTACTCTTATCAAGAGTGGAGCTGATTGCTCAAAAAGCAAGTATATAATGGTTAAATACCACTATGTTTATGGTATGGTTATGAGAAAGAAAATATTCATCTCATACATGCCAACAAATGATATGTTGGTAGACCCCTTGACTAAAGGCATAACAGAGGAACTTTTCCCAAAACATTTTACAAACATGGGTTTGAGGTATATTTAATTGTTGTGTAGGGAAATAATCACACAACGGGTAGTGATTACAGCAACAATCATGAAAGGACATTACTAGGTAAACCCTACAAAAGTGGAGGAAAACCAGTAATACACTTGGCTCGAATGACCAAGTTGGAGATGTTAGGTTGTGGCCATTCTCGGCAACCCAACACGATAACGGCTGGATTGGTCATCCAGACCGTTGCCCGTATCTTGGGTTGGAGATAGGATAACCATAACAGCCGGACCGCCAACAACAACAACAACAACTAAGCCTTTTCCCATACTAGACGGGGTCGGCTACATGGATTCTTTGTTTCCACAGATCCCTATCGTGTGTCATGTTAGCAGTTAACTCACAATAAGCAAGATCATTCTTTATTGTTTCTTTTCAACACTTTTGTGGTCGTCCTCTACCTCTTTTAATACTTTTCAAATTTAGTTTTTCTAACCTTCTTAAAGGTTATTCTTTTGATCTTCTTTGTATATGTTCAAACCATCTTAAACAATATTCTCTCATTTTATCCTCTATTGGTATCACTCCTAATTTGTTTCTAATAACCTCATTATGTATACGGTCTTTTCTTGTATGACCACTGATCCATCTCAACATCTTCATTTCTGTCACATACATCTTTTGTACATGTTGATGATTAACTACCCAACACTCATAACCATAAAACATGGCAGACCTAATTGCTGCTCTATAATATTTACCTTTTAACTTTAATGGTATCTTCTTATCACAAAGAATACATGATGCTCCTCTCCATTTTAACCAACCAGCATTAATTCTATGAGCTCTGGTGGAACTCGTTAGGGCCTTGGTGAAGTATTTATAGAGAGAAATAGAAAAGAAAGCCAGCAATATTCAGCTGCGGGTTGCTAAAGACCCTAGTGAAGTTTGTTGGGACTTGATTACAAACATAAACTTATGAGCTCTATTGATCCAATCCTATTACATTTTAACACCCCTCCACAAACTTACAGTGTATACCAAAAATTTGTTTCAATCATTCACGTGTGAACCAGGACTAATTGTTTTAAAAAAACAATGTTCAGCTACAAAAATCTTTTCCGAAGCTTCAACCTTGTGATCTACCTTAAGACATACCTAAAACAAAACTTATGGAATTAAACTCCAATGAAGTATTAAGATACTTACAAACATGAAAACCTATGTTTTCAAAGAAGTTCTTTAATAAAAAATATTAATAACCTATGTAAGATTGTCAAATAACAACAACAACTAAGCCTTTTCCCATGCTAGATGGGGTCAGCTTCATGGATTTTTTGTTTCCACAAATCCCTATCATAATTTGTAGAATCCATGGTAGATAAGTGCGACAAAGTTTTACGATGGCTGTCGAAAGCCTAACGCAACCCTCCTCCTTTATCCGGTCTTAGAACTGGCTATGTTAGGATGATCCCCCTTACCCAAGTAGGGTTGTCAAATATAACAAATAATTTCATTAATCACCACAAACTCGTGTTATTACAAAAAAAGACTTGATATACCAAACAAGCTTTAAGGCTATGCTCAAACCATCCAAATCAAATAAGCTTTAAGGCTAAGCTCAAACCATCCAAAACAATCAAATATCAAGGCCATTAAATACCTCACAATCTCAAATGTGATTCTATGATTCCAAGAATAAGATAATCCAGCAAGATTATCAAAAAAAGGTTTTAAATATAGACAAAAAGACTTATAATCAACTTAATATTTTCCAAGAATCTTTTTAACGTAAAACGTTTGTTTCAAACAAACAAGAACTCTTTTAATGCAATTTTTATCATTCGCACAAAATATTCAAAATATAATAAATGAATAGTCAATAATGAAGGCAAAACTCTTTTTAAGCATTATTTTCATATATTTGTATCAAGCACAAGGTTATCAAGATAACAATAAGTACATTTTCAACATTGACCCATCTTCAACCAATAGCCAACATTAAGCACCTTAATCACAAAGGTCTTCAACAAAAAGTCAATAAACGTGACATATAGCTACAACACAAAGATCTTAATCACATGAAGTACAACTTTAAAGTTATTAAAATCACAAATTATCAAGTAACAATCAGCGCATCTTTAAATACTAATCTCCAACAACATGAAGCACAACACAACAAAAGTTTGAAAGTGCACACCTAGACGGACACAAATATGACAGATATCAGCAATACAAAGATATTAATCATACAAAGAGATACAACTTATTGTCTAACAAACAACAACTAAATTTTCTTCTAAATGAAATACCAAACAATTGATCCAATAAATGTTAAAAATAACCAAGTTTGAAAGTGCACACCTAGATGGACACAAATATGAATGCCAAACAAAATCAAATCGGATCCAAACTGTTAGAATTTGTGAGTAGTGCAGCGGAGGATCAAATGTAACAACGATTAAGAATATAGAAGAGTAAAAATGGGAGATCGAATGAAGATTTGCCCCTTCTCTCTTACTCTCTTTCTATTAATCAAACTCTCCACCCTAATACAAAAACGTTCAACCCTTATATAATGGGTTGTAAAACAAAATTAACCAAAATGCCCTTAATACTACGGGCAACAACATGTGAAGGTCTTTCTTCATGAGTCCTCACACATGTTTTTGCACCATCATACATGTCTCTTATAAGGTTAATATATGTCAATGGGATACCTCATTTTTTCAAAATTCTCCGAAGAACCTCCCTCGGTACCCTATCATAAGCTTTTTCTAGATTAATAAATATCATGTGAAGGTCTTTCTTTTTTGCTCTGAAATGTTCCATAAGACATCTCAAAAGGTGAATCGCTTCAATAGTAGATCTGCCTGGCATGAATCCAAATTAGTTCTCTGTTGTACTTGATATTTGTCTTAACCTACGTTCGATAATTCTTTCCCATAATTTCATAGTATGGCTCATTAACTTGATACCTCGATAATTCACACAATTTTGAATGTCTCCCTTGTTCTTATATGTGGGTATAAGTGTACTTGCTCTCCATTCCTTGGGCATCTTTTGGTTTTTCCATATTTCATTAAATAGTCTTGTGAGCCAAGTGATTCCTATTTCTCCTAGTATTTTCCAAACTTCTATAGAAATATTATCTGGTCCTACCGATTTACCACCTTTCATATGTTTAAGAGCCTCTTTGACTTCATTCTTTTGAATACGTCGGTAGAAATTGTGGTTTATATACTTTTCTGATTTGGCTAACTCTCCTAAGCTAATACTAACATCTTTATTTTCATTAAAAAGATTATAAAAATAGTTTTTCATCTATTTCTTTTATCATCATTTGTCACTAGAATTTTTTCATCCTCGTCGTTGATGCATCTAACATAATTAAGATCTTTAGTTTTCTTATCTCTAGCCCTAGCTATCCTAAAAATATCTCTTTTACCCTCTTTTGAGTTGAGTTTTTTATATAAGTCCTCCCAAATTTTAGCTTTTGCTTCACTCACGGTCTTTTCCCCTTCCTTCTTTGCTTTCTTATAAGCATCTAAAGTTTCACTAGTTTTCTTAGCATAATGTAATTTGTAACATGCCCTCTTTGCCTTGATTTTATTTTGTACTACTTCACTCCACCACCAAGCTTCTTTTTGTGCCGGTACACCTCCTTTAGACACTCCTAACACATCTTTCACCACTTTCCTAATATGTATAGCCATATTGTTCCACATATTCCAAACATCTCCTTGAAGGACTTTCTGTTTAAATATATCTTCTTTCTCGCTTTTGAGGTTCCACCATTTAGTCTGAATAGCTCGATGCACTCTTTTCTTCTTTGTCCATTTTTTTATTTGTAAATCCATAACTAAAAGTCGATGTTGGGTTTCTCCTGGAATTACCTTGCAATCTTTACAACACTCTCTATCTTATTTTCTACAAATAAAGTAATCAATTTGTGTTTGTGATAAGCCACTCTTATAAGTAATTAAATATTCATCTCATTTTTTGAAGATTTTATTGACTATAAAGAGATCAAATGCCATTACAAAATTTAAAATCTCCCTACCTTCCTCATTTATATCCCCAAAACCAAAGCACGGTAACAGTCCGGATAAGGATGCTCCGGATGAGGAAAGCCTAGCAGGGTAACCGGGAAAGCTGGAGCACGCACTGCTCTATAAATATAGAGCAGTGCATATAGTTTAAGTAGTTATGAAAAACATTCAAAAACTGTGAAAAGCTTTCCCTAAAAGATTTTGCTGTGAGGAAACTTTAAACCAGAAACACACTTACCTTCTCTTCAGTTGCAGGCGTACTTGGAAGGGCTCGACGGCAGATAACCGAAAGCTCTCAATCAACCGAAAACCACAAATATATATAATCTTTATATAAATATAAATGTATATATACATAATAACTTTTGATTTAATAATACAAAATATTGTAAAGAAGATATTATATTTTAAAGTATATAATATTAACCGATTTTTTAAAAAAAATATTGTTGTGGGTTGAAGTGGAGCGGGGCGAGGTTGTAACAAAAAGGGTGCAAGGCAGGTGTAGAGTTTGATCCCAAGACCCACAGGGTAGGACAGCGTATATAAAGAAGTCACCCCGCCCCATTGTCATCCCTAGGGGTTTCGCTTGTTTGTTGGAATGAGACATCATTCTAACTCAATCCAAAACTTGTATCCAAATCTGAATGCCTTACGATATGTCAGGTAAATGGAGTTACCCAAAACATTGAATAAATTATGGAAAAAGAGTTGCTGAAGTAAAATTAAAGAAAAAGGGAGGAGAACGTCAGTTACAGTACCTTACGTAAAATCGAAGTATATCGTTAGAAAAAGAAACGAGAAAGTAAAATAGCCAACAATGCAGTCATATTTATACCTTTGCAAAGTAAAATAGATCTCATTAATTATACGTTATTATTTTAATTCTTCGTAGTTATTTTCTTGATTGACTTCAAGTTAGGATGATCAGAAAGGTCACTGCACGCAGGGAAACTAAAATGGAGCTTGCCACACTGCAGTGATCGGTAAAACTGACCAGTCGATATGCCGAAGCATGTAGCTTGGTGACTCCGGATGGCCATCGTCCATCCTGGCAATCACCGGCAACCTCGACGACTTCAAGAGCGTGCTGATGGCGACCCTTTGGGCAATGAAACATCAGATATCATATCGATGAACGTACGACGGAGATGCGAAAGCTTTGCGACACCGTGAGCTTGCGTATTACGGGCTTACATTGCATGCATGAAAGTATTCTGAAGATTTAATCAAATAGAAGAACAATGAAACTGATCGTACCTTTGTTGTTCTTCCCTTTCAGATAGAAGATCAGTGGTGTGAGAAATACGTGACCTCATGCAGTAAATAAATACCACGGAGGGGAAGCTTTAGCCTCACTCATTGATGAACTGAAATTCCTGCATGGATCTTTGTTTTGTTGAACTGAACTTCATTGACATGGTTATCAAATTACAACTGCATGATTTGCATCAAAGAATAACTGCCAGAGATGAACACAATGAACGCGTAGGATGTCAGATCCTTGTATATTTAGAAGTATTGCTTTAAAAGGACAATTTTTCTCTTACTGTAAAAAGAATAACTTAAATCTTCATTCCTTTGTTACAACCTAAGTGTGGTAATCTGATAAACCACCTGATTTACAGTGGCGGATCTAGAAAATAGTGTTAGGGGAGACGAATATATTTCATTGCGTTAGGGGGTGAAACATGAATCTCAACCATATATTCACTGTAAAATGTAGATTTTATAGTGAAATATCAAAATTTTAGGGGGCCCCCCCCCCACCGCTCCATGTAGATCTGCCATTGCTGATTTATAAAATGTATAATTTGAAGAATCCATCTTTAAAGAAAGCTTACAGCAGGTGAATTTCTTAATAAGCTTAGAGCAGGTCATTTTCCTGCTAAGTGACGCTATTATGAACCTGACATGATATATGAGCAATAAAACAGTGTGCCTCCGCACACATATACATATATACACTCACACAGACAATATATATATACCCGAGAGTATATACTCTCTACTCAAACCTGTTTCATGCTTAAATCTATGTTATCATTTCAACCATTTGTTTTAGATGATATAGCAAAAAGTGCACGTGAAAATCTTTGAGTCTAATTGAACACTGATGGGTTTCAGCATTTACCACTGTATATATATATATAGAGAGAGAGAGAAAGAGAGGGAGAGAGGAAGGGGGAGGGAGAGAAAGATTGCATTTAAAATCTATTGCAATGCATGCCAATGGCAAAGTTCTTTTGTTGTATATATGGGACTGTGAATGTGATATCAAGTTTCAAGACAGTTAAACCATGAAAATCTATTGCCGGTGACAATGAAAATCTCAGTTTCTCGGGATTTTTTGCATTGTTTTGGATATCTCTCTATATCAGTAGCATTGACTTAGAATAGACACTAGGGTCACTGGCTGAATGTTTGAGTTGATCAAGTCGCGCGTAACAAACTGGCACGCCCGTCATGCCCAAAAGACATTGTGTCCTATAAAGCGAACTGGTACTTTGTTAGGGTTCTCTGTCATAAAAATAAATAACTTATGTATCTTATAGTTCATGGTGTCAGTTTAGAATCGTCAGTACCGGTTTAGGTCTTAAATTCAGAAACCAAAAAATATTAAGATTTTTGAATTTTGACAAAACAATATTACAAAATCGTGGTACCGGCATGGTTTCGGTTCTGCAGAAGCTGGAACCAGGTCCTCCTCCGTTCCAGTTTCAGCTGGTTCAGTCCTGGTTGGAACAGTTGGTTAGGTTCGAAACCAGCCGTATCTAAAATATTACGCTTCTATTTGTTACTAGCACATAAGTTGGACAATTTTGTGCAACCGAAAAAAATTTCAACGCAGGAAGACTAATTCCAAGGTCGAACTGAAATTTTAATTATATATATATATATATATATATATATATATATATATATATATATATATATATATATATATATATATATATATATATATATATGTGGAGAGAGAGAGAAAAAAAAAACACCAGTACAACTAGAACATTTGATCATATACTAATTATCACGACTTTCACATGGCATATAAATATTAATGAGTCTCTCTAATCTGGAAGAGAGTCGGTCGACACCATTATAAGTTCCTGAAACAGACCTTTTTTTTCAAACAGATCAGAATCGGGGAGTTATATATATAATAGAATTTAAAGAGAGAGAGAGAGAGAGAGAGAGAGAGAGAGAGAGAGAGAGAGAGAGAGAAACTGGAGCTGTTCACATTGACACCTATTTACTCATGTGCGCACCTATTATTGTTTTTAGATGGCATGAGTATAATTTCAAATTTTGTGAAAAGCTTTAAAAAATATAAAAATATTTTTGACATCCAAAAGTAATGGATACATTAATAAACAAGTATGAGTGTAGGTAGAATTGAATCATTATATATATATATATATTTGCTTGAAAGAGAGCTAAGCAGTCGCATTTAGAAGGTAATCTAGTCATGTTTTGTTCAAATCCAATTGAATTGGCCTTCGTAGAGTTAGGGATTGAAAACTGCGATATTTGGATTCGGTGAAGGCTGATTAATTAAGAGGGATTATTTGGTCCTAATCTAAGCTGGATTTGGCTCTGTGGTAGGGCTTTTGGATTCAGGTATATACATGGCTCTATGTTTAAGGTTATGGCTTGGTGCTATTAGCAGGTGGGTTGATGGTTGACGCAAAAACTGGGAATACCATGAGATAAGGCTTGGACAGAGGGAAGCCTAGGCTGAAAGAGGAGGTCAGCTAGGGCAGCGGTGGCAGTTTCAGGTGAAGGAGACCACAGCCATTGATGATGAAACTGAGGGAAGGTGAAGGGGATGCATGAAGGTGGTGAGACTTTGGACTGTGGCTCGATGTAGGAGAGCTCACTAAGAGTGTGTTTGTTCCCTGTATCAAGCCTGCAACACGAACTACAGCTTCAGATCCACATGATACTGGAAACTATGATATAGACCATTCATGGCTCTATGTTTGATTCATGCTTAAAACGAGCACTTGAAACCATGGTTCTGTATTTGATTTGCTCGTGGATCTGATACTCGAGTTCAAGCTTCATACAACTAGTTTCAAGTAATCTTAAATTCATTATACTGTCAATTACGAAGGGAACACGATAACAGGAATTATGACACAAAATAGGCTACCCAAGTCCAATTTAGAAAGCAAAACAGAAAGCTAAACACAAACGAGAAACATAGCTAAAACACGGAATTACGATAAGGCATAACATAGCTAAACACGAAATAACAAACTGCATTGACAACATTACCTGATCTCAACACGAACACACAAAAAATAAAGTAGAAAAATAATACGAAGAAAGAGAACCAAAAGAAAAACATGAAGACTAATTACCTCTTCCTCCTTGATTAGATAAGAATTGTAGGGTGAGCCCCTATTAGTTGCACACATTGGATATGGAACTCCTGGTTAGGGGTGCATTGAGATGCTCACGAGCAACTCGGGCAACTACTGAACATAATCGAGCTTTATAATATAAATATAAACTTTATTCATATTTTCAACTTTTATGTATATTCGAGCTAATTCACAGCCTCAATTGAGCTTTAAGCTCACTGAGCTGAATCCTGGGCGGAACTTAATCGAGTTAATCTTGGTTGCACTGAGCTCAAACGAGCCTAACAACCCGAGCTCAAATTGCTCAAGAATAACTCAAGCTCAAACTTGAGCTTGAAGATTGGAACTCGTTCGAGCTCGAGCTTGAGCAGAGCATTTTCTTCACGAGTTGGGTTAAGCTTGACTCTCTCAATTGCACCCCTACTCTCGGTCTCTCACTTGAGAGCGAAAATTTTTACTTATTCTATAACAAAATATATGGTAAAAGAGAAACAACAGATATATTTCATTAATTAATGAGAATTATAAAAGATTTTAATTGGGAATTTTCAGTATTTCGTTTCTCTTCATATCCCTCTCATTTTATGCACCCCTTTTTAGACATGGTCGGTTTCGGGTAAATCAAAACCGGTGGTTTTTTGGAATTAGGAATCATAACCAAACTGAGATCGGTTGGTTCTGGTTTGGAATCAACTGGTTATGGTTCCGATTTAGGTACTTAACCGTTCAAAACAGGAAAAAAAAATTTGAATTTTAATAAAATTATGAAACCAACAGTTCCAAATCGCCGGTTCTTGTGGTCCGGTTCCAGCTAGTTCTTGGCTTGATTCAGTTCCAATTTAAACCGTTGAACCGGTTCGGAATCCAGCCATGTCTACCTCTTGCCTATCAGGGTAGGGAGAGAAACAATAGATCGTAGAAATTAATGTGTGCTCAACTATAGTAACAAGCCTCACATCACCTGTTGCCACGTTCTAACTTCAGTTATCATGGACTAGTGGACTCGAAGGCGACACGAGTTGCATTCTCCAATTCAAAATTCTTACATAATGAAACGATTTAGAAACAGAATGGGTAGATACGTGTCACAATGAGTCCAATGAATTGGCTTTTGCGCACTATGTTCGGGTTACATGACGTGTCCCTGTGACCTGGACATATGAATTACCTTGAAAGAGCATGATCTAAACTGTGTTAATTTTATCGGCTTCAAATCAAATATTTGATTTACTTACTTGAGCTGGTGGGTACAATGATGCATATCTTCCTAAATTATTGAACCTTGGCATGGCCGGTTTGGAACCAGCTTTACAGCTCAAACCGAAACCAGCTGAAACCGGAACTGGTGAACCAAGGATCCCTGATGTACATTACGGTTCCACCTGCCAAGAAACCCAACCGGTAGCAAAACTATGACCGGAACTGAAACTGCTGTACCAAGTGGACCTGGGACCACAGCAGAACTGGGAAAAGAGTCCTGGTTCAGTTACAGTTCTTGGTTCCAATCGAACCAGAACAGGCAGTGGGCTTCTGCAAATCTCGGTTTATTGGAAATCGGCCAGGTATATTAGTTAAGAAGCTAGCTTGAAATCTTACTAGGCTGGCAGTATGGAGATGAGCATCACAAGGTTAATAGTGCTGAAATTTCTGAAACGCAGGCCACAAATGCTCGACTCATATTGGATACCAAACGCGTCAGATCCAGTTGGCCCATGATTCGCAGCTTCTCCTTTGCATGTCCACCGTACCTTTCAAATAAATTAAAACAAGATTTGCGTAAAGGAAATCAGCCTATTAGGAATGTTCATGGAAAGGACATTTCTCCACGGAGACCTGCTCCAAATAGAATGGATTCGAGAGGTGAAAACGAAAATGAACACTGAAATCGGAAAAGCAAGAAAATCCCCGATCAAGATCAGGGATATAGAAGGTCCCCACCCCATGAACCCAACACCAATCTTTCTTCTGATTCTATAAAGTTAAATATAACAACAACAACAACAACAACAACTAAGCCTTTTCCCATACTAGACGGGGTCGGCTACATGGATTCTTTGTTTCCATATATCCCTATTGTCTGCCATGTTAGCAGTTAACTCCCAATAAGCTAGATCATTCTTTATTGTTTCTTTCCAACACTTTTGTGGTCGTCCTCTTCCTCTTTTAATACTTTCCAAATTTAGTTTTTCTAACCTTCTTATAGGTTCTTTTTTTTATCTTTTTTCCATATGTCCAAACCATCTTAAACGATGTTCTCTCATTTTATCCTCTATTGGTGTCACTCCTAATTTGTTTCTAATAATCTCATTATGTATACGGTCTTTTCTTGTATGACCACTCATCCATCTCAACATCTTCGTTTATGTCACAGACATCTTTTGTACATGTTGATGATTAACTGCCCAACACTCAAAACCATAAAACATGGCAGGCCTAATTGTTGCTCTATAATATTTACCTTTTAATTTTAATGGTATCTTCTTATCACAAAGAATACCTTATGCTCCTCTCCATTTTAACCAACCAGCATTAATTCTATATGTAACATCTCCATCAATTCTTTCATCACTCTGAAAATTGACCCTAGGTATTTAAAACTTTCCTTTTGGGGAATGCAATATGTGCCAATTTTAATTTCTATGTCCTCTGAAGTAACCAAATGATCAAACTTACATTCCATATATTATGTCTTTATTCTACTAAGTCGGAGGCCTTTGCTTTCTAATGTTTCTCTCCATAGTTCCAATTTTCTATTAACTTTTTCCTTAGACTCCTCCACTAATACAGTGTCATCTGCAAATAACATACACCAAGGTACTTCATCTTGAATATGTTTTGTTAACTCATCTATCACCATTATAAATAAGTATGGGCTTAAAGTTGATCCTTGATGTAACCCAATATTAACTTCAAAGAAGTATATCGTTCCTTCATGAGTCCTCACACATGTTTTTGCACCATCATACATGTCTCTTATAAGGTTAATATATATCAATGGGATACCTCATTTTTTCAAAGTTCTCCAAAGAACCTCCCTCGGTAGCCTATCATAAGCTTTTTCTAGATCAATAAATATCATGTGAAGGTCTTTCTTTTTTGCTCTAAAATGTTCCATAAGACGTCTCAAAAGGTGAATCGCTTCAATAGTAGATCTGCCTAGCATGAATCCAAGTTGGTTCCCTGTTGTACTTGATACTTGTCTTAACCTACGTTCGATAATTCTTTCTCATAATTTCATAGTATGACTCATTAACTTGATACCTCGATAATTCGCACAATTTTGAATGTCTCCCTTGTTCTTATATATGGGTATAAGTGTACTTGCTCTCCATTCCCCGAGCATCTTTTGGTTTTTCCATATTTCATTAAATAGTCTTGTGAGCCAAGTGATTCCTATTTCTCCTAGTATTTTCTAAACTTCTATAAGAATATTATCTGGTCCTACTGATTTATCACCCTTCATATGTTTAAGAGCCTCTTTTACTTCATTCTTTTGAATACGTCAGTAGAAATTGTGGTTTATATACTTTTCTGACTTGGCTAAATCTCCTAAACTAATACTAACATCTTTATTTTCATTAAAAAGATTATAAAAATAGTTTTAAAATCTATTTCTTATATCATCATTTGCCACTAGAATTTTTTCATCCTCGTCTTTTATGCATCTAACATAATTAAGATCTTTAGTTTTCTTATCTCTAGCCCTAGCTATTCTAAAAATATCTCTATCACCCTCTTTTGAGTTGAGTTTTTTATATAAGTCCTCCCAAATCTTAGCTTTTGCTTCACTAACGGCCTTTTTTGCTTCCTTCTTTGCTTTCTTATAAGCTTCTAAAGTTTCACTAGTTTTCTTAGCATAATGTAATTTGTAACATACCCTCTTTGCCTTGATTTTATTTTGTACTACTTCACTCCACCACCAAGCTTCTTTTTGTGCCGATACACCTCCCTTAGATACCCCTAATACATCTTTCGCCACTTTCCTAATATGTATAGCCATATTGTTCCACATATCATAGGGTGTGCCAACATAATTCCAAACATCTCCTTGAAGGACTTTCTGTTTAAATATATCTTCTTTCTCGCTTTTGAGGTTCCACCATTTAGTCCGAATAGCTCGATGCACTCTTTTCTTCTTTGTCTATTTTTTTATTTGTAAATCCATAACTAAAAGTTGATGTTGGGTGGTTAAGCTTTTTCCTGGAATTACCTTACAATCTTTACAACATGCTCTATCTTTTTTTCTACAAATAAAGTAATCAATTTGTGTTTGTGATAATCCACTCTTATAAGTAATTAAATGTTCATCTCGTTTTTTGAAGATTGTATTGACTATAAAGAAATCAAATGCCATAGCAAAATTTAAAATCTCCCTACCTTCCTCGTTTATATCCCCAAAACCAAAGTTTTCATGAATCCCTTGATATCCTAATGCCTCTTTACCGACGTGTCCATTTAAATCTCCTCCTAAACAAATCATCTCCCTTTGTGGAATCTTTTGAATCACCTTATCTAACTCTTCCCAAAAAACTGTCTTTATACTATCTTCTAGTCCTACTTGGGGTGTGTAAGTACAAACTATATTCAAAATCTCTGCTCCTAACACTAATTTCAACATCATGATTCGGTCACTATATCGTTGTATGTCTACTACACTCTCCTTTAAATCTTTATTTATGATAATACCAACTCTGTTTCGAGCCTTTTCTTTACATGAGTACCATAATTTAAAACCTGTATCCTCTATCTCCTTTGCTTTTTCTCCAACCCATTTTGTCTCTTGTAAATATAGAATATGAATCTTTCTTTGAATCATAGTATCTACCACTTCCATTAGCTTACCGGATAATGTTCCGATATTCCAAGAACCAATATGAATCTTATTATCTAGGACTAGCTTCCTTACTCTCGACATCCGTCCATAATCAAAATGTGGAGACCCTATCTGAAAATTTTTCACTACATTCGGGCGGTATTGTAGCGGGACTAACTTCTTTACCCACACCCGTCCATTATGTGAAAACCCTCTTTGCAATTGATTAACTACATTCGGGCGAAAATGTAGTGACCCTTGCTTACTTCTTACTGCATTCGGGCTCTGCAACACGTCGCTAGGCGAAAAAGCCCCAAAACAATGCTCATAATTTTTGTAATACATGTTATAAAAATCCGACAAAGTTTTACGCTGGCTGTCGGAAGCCTAACACAATCGCCATTTTCCACGTTTCATTTATAATAATATATTCTAATTTACATATGTAAAAGTGAAATTTTAGTATTTTACATAAATTAAATTTCATTTCATATGTAAAAGTGAATTTTCATCTTTGTTTTAGCATTTCCTTTTTCCCGATGAGGCCTTGCGAGAACTAGTTAAGACACCAGGATGGTGATGAAAGCATTTTTAGTCCCATCATCATGAGGATACAATGTTCTGAAACAGAAATAGGGATAGAAACTTTGATCTCCAGCTGCCCCATCAACATCCCAACCGACCGTATAGTCCACAAGATATAGAGATACTGGTGTAGGCACACCATGACATGCATGCATGAATGCAGGCACGCACGCACACACAGAGCTCGTTCCAAAAATCCAAATAATTATAACTATTTTATACAAAATGGTCTAAGTTAAAAGGAGTCTTCTCTTCCAAGTAAATGTATTACCGCTTTAATCGTTCAGAAATTGATTATACATGTATGACGATGTTGCTTCCCCACAAAAACTGCAATATCACCGCAGCTGAAGTACCTCATGAAGCGGACCTTTGCTATTCAATTTTACCAAATGACCAGCTTCAACAAGGTTGGCGTAATCCCAGCTAGGTCACAGCTTCAGGTGCAGAATTACAATAAGGGGTGTGCAAGCACACAAGCCTGGTGCTCGCGAGGCAAGCAGATGCAAATGTCAATCCCACGACCAGCCCGAGCACGCTCTTTCTAGGGTCCAACCTGATAACACGCCGGAAAATACTCCCAAAGCTCGGAAGCAGAGTTCCACAAGCGAAGACCATCCAATAGTCAAGTCCACTGTAGCTAATACCAGCAAGTATTGCACCAATGGCAGACGTTGGACCGGCAAGGCCTATCAAAGCTGAAGCAGCAAGTGCACCTCGCCAACTATCGGTCGCACCATACACGCAGCTCGCTACGGCTGCCCCACGAGGGAGGCCATGCAAGGAAACAGGCAGCACCATGTGACGCCCCAAACCGTAGGCTTTGGGAGCAGCCACTCCCAACGCAAGACCCTCGGCAAGTGCATGCACAGCAACTGTTCCACATGCTAGAAATGCTTGAAGTGTCAGAGCACTTACGGGGAAACCAGATGATGCTAGGCTGTTCATCGAGGCCTTTTGTCGGGCTAGCCGGAGAACGCCCATTGTCGAGAAACGGAAGAACATAGAACCCAACGATAGAAGGCTCAAGATTGTAACAAGCCCCATCTTTCCACCGAGCCATAATTGTAAAGGCCGCCAAGCCGCGAGGACAAAGGCAATTCCTGAAGAGGCACCTGTGAGAAGTGAATGCTGTAGGCAGAACGCGATTGCTAATGCAACCAAAGTTGCACCACCGAAGAACGGACCAAGACCGAAAAGAAGGGACACCAAGAAGCCATAAAGATGCTCAACGCTGTGATAGAACGTTTCACATGAGCAAAAAATAAAGGAGAAGCAAAAGACAGCATGCCTTGACATCCACACGCATAGAATCAAAGCGACAACTTTTAAACAGAGGGAGTTATGCTTGCACACACGCACACAAATATGCATATGGGCACATAAACAGTAGATAACGTTCTACCCTTATCTACATCACCAGCTTGGCTGGTAATATGAGGTAGGCATCATTGACTAGAGTCGTGATGCCTACAGCCACCATACTTGCGAAGCCGAACCTGGTGCCAACATCATCAGTTAATGGCTCAGAATGGGAAAAGCTAAATAAAGAGCAGAGGTGGGACAGGAATAGCGGCTGATTTTGCTGTTAGCTGTTCTATTAAAGTTGTGCAATCTTTTAAGCCTTCCTCACCTTCACCCGTTCAGTAACAAGATAAACCTGGTAAGTCTGATGGATTATAGTGAAATCGATTCTCTATGTACGAATCTACCAATTCAGAAGTTTCTTATGGAGAAGCAAGTTGAAAGCATAATTTTTATGCAGAGATTAGGAACCTAACGCCATCAAGCTTGAATAGACGTAAAAGATATGCTTGCATTTCTACTCTGCACTTTTCTGCAAGAATAAGATGTATTATGTTGATTAGGATTGATATCACATGTCAAACACATGAGACAACTCATTTTTAGAACTAAAAGAATCATCAGATATTATTGTACAGGACATGGAACATTTCGGCAACAGGAATATTTGTTGCATGTCATTCAAACTTCATTATGCACATAGCTTCTATCATGGATGTGTAGATGTGGATGTGTAGATATAGAACTACCCACGTGTGTCAAGGCACTAAAAGTTATGTTTAACCATTCAAACCACTCACTGGGTGAACTTCAAACACTCGGTTTCTTCTAGCTATGATTTCCGTCCCTTCAGACACAGTACGTGTTATGAATCAAAACCTAGCCTACTAATATAGCTAGCTTATGGCTTTCATGCCTGTTTCAACATCCTTTGCATGCGATATCAAGAATGACCATAAACATTGTCCCCTGTTTAACGATCAATGATAGAGGGTCAGGAATTCAAAATTACTAGAGAGAAAGTGACCTGTATCCGTCACTGAAAGTCTGGAAAACCGTACTTAGTGTTTCCATGAATGCTACAGAGATTGTAGCAGCAGTTGCGACTTGTGAAGGAGGAGCTTCCTGGAACAAATTAATGGCTGTCATTTGGCATGGTTGCTTCAATAGTGGAAGTATGATTGAAAATCTAAAGAAGCTAGACTGAAAAATCCAAGAAACATGCCATTCGTGGTTTTTGTGAAAAGAAGCTGAATCCTTACACATCCTAGAAAAAAAACACAGTTCCATCATTTCAAAAATCATAAGTGAAAACGTATAGGCAAGGGACTAGATCCTTGCTTCTTTTTTTTCCTAAGAGATGGATCTTGCTTCTTTAGAATAAAAAACACACATTAATCATTTTCAAAACCATAAAGCAAAACAGGAACCTTTTCCAATAACACCAGAGTCTTTTCCTTCCAAAGAGATGAAAAAACATTCAAAATCTCTTATCCATTATTTGTGGTACAAAAGCCATAAACACAAACTGTGTATTGCTGTCTACTTCTAAAGTTTTGGTCCTACAGAACACCAAACAGTTCGTAAGCAGGAGAAAGCATAACATTGCCTATAACACTTTTTGCTTGGTGCATCGTCCGCCAAGTACAACAGAATTCCATCTATTGAAGAAAAGATTTTCCAGTCTTCCTTGAATGCATCAGGAAGCACTTCTGCAACAACCATCCAAATCATGCATCCAGCAGCAAATCCCGTACAGAAAGGAAGGAACTTACTGAATGCATCAGCACAAATAAATGAAGGAACAGCTACAATTATTTAAGTAACAATTATTGCAATAGAGAGTCCAACATAAAGAACTTTCTATACATAAGAATCATAAACTCAAATACACCTGACCTGACATTTTTTAGGTGTTTTTTCTCAAGACTTTCTTTTAGATGGACTTTCATGATGTGGTTTTTCTTGGGAAAAGACCTGACGGTGTAAAAAGTGTAATGATGTAATACCTGTGGCAGGGAGGTAATTATACTCCACAACATTGCATTTTTTGGTGAGACCCCTCTCGAGGCAAGGACCATGCTGACGGCTAAGCCTTCTGGGATATTGTGAACAGCAATTGCCAAGGTCACCAAAATACCTTGAGAAAGACCCTTCGAGCCAGCAAAAGAGACTCCAACGCCAGATCCCTCGCCAAATGAATGAAGAGTCATTATTCCAATCACAAGAACTACCTTTCTTGCATCAGCACCTTTGATGTCCAACATGCTTACTTCACCATACTGCTCCAGAAACTGCAATAATCAGAAAGCAATGATTACTGAGAGCACATTGAAAGAAAATGTTCAAGAATCTTGATTCTTTCATCACGAGGCCAGATTTCACGAGAATACTCCATAATAGGCACAACCAAAACGTGGAGTTCTTTTAGTACAATGAGATGACCAGAACAAATATGGATTTTCAGTTTAATAAGCACTCATGTCATAAATACAAGACACGGAGCAAAACTTGTCAACAACCTATAGTTACGCTACCTGGACACTGATGCCAGTGTCAACAAAGGTAGGAATGACATACAAATCAAAATTTTGAAAAAGATGGGGGGCGCATTCACATATTATACTTAAATATTATATTATATTATATTATATACATACATACATACACACAAACATTATTTTTTGTCAAAAAGGCAAAAGGTCTGGTAAAGAGATGAGGAAAAGTGTAGTAAGGCAGATTTGAAAAAGACTGGATAATATTATATACGTACATACACACAAACATCATTTTTTGTCAAAAAGGCAAAAGATCTGGTAAAGAGATAAGGGAGAAACAGAGGGAAAATGTAGTAAAGTACATGAAGGAAAGACCAGAAGGAACAAAGGTCACGAATTCTTATCTGGAAAATGAAAAAACAGACAAAGCAGCAATGGATGTGCCCTTTTTATAAGAACGCTGGAATTAGCCAGACCCCTACTAGATGCTGAGCACCTAGGTGTTAAGCTAGTAACATCTTGTCACAGAACCACCAGTGCTCTGTGCCCCTTTTGGGGTGACAAATCAGCAAACAATGATCTGCAAAATCTTTGGAATTCAGATGGAAATGCTAGGTGCTGGAAAAGAAAATTTTATGAGACTCAAAAGACTCTCCATCACTAGATTATCACTGCTCCCCTGTACCAAAAGTTCTTTTGATGGAGCTCCAACAGTTGAAACAGCAGGCCTCATGCTTAAATTGGAGTTTTGAAGTAATCATGTGGGTAGATAAAGCAAACAAGGACAGCAACCTAGCATCACTCAACCAGAACCATGGTATCAAAAGGAAAAAGAGAGCAAGACTCATTTAATGAAGATGATACGTCAACATGTTGAATGAAGCGGCGGATATCTAATACACGTATATAACAATCGTGATAACTATGAAAAGCCTTAGAAAAAGCTAGAATAATAGTAAATGCTCTAAAAATAGCAAATACACACAAGAAGAGAATGTATATAAATTGGCCAATAAGGCTTAACATTTATTGAATACAAGGTGAGTATTTACAGAATGGAGAGGAGTGATGTAGATAGTGGGCAGCCAGCAGCATTCAGCTGCTGGCTGCTGAAGATAGCTATTGGGTAGAGCACAACGACTAGTAAAGTTACCGTTGGGCCACCCTGGTGGCCCGGGTGGCCTTGGTGTGTACACTTTCATAATGAGGAAAATATAATAAAATACCCATATAAATGCATGTATTTTAACAGTAAAGCATCAACTTCGAAGAAAGGAGTATTAAGAAAGGTGCTCCATACAAGTCATAAGAAATGTTGCTGCTGATAAGAACATCATAAAAATACATACATCAAGATCAAGTAGCATAACCAGACGATAGTCGTGGAGGTGGAAAGACTAACAGTTTAGGTTGCAACATGCATCACATGTGCATTCATATTACAAATCGGAGCTATTTGGGGGCAATTCATACACAGATAAGTTTGTTCTATCACAGTAGAAATAACTGCAAAATTCAAGTCGAAAGACTGACAATTTCAGTATCAAACCTCAAAATGATGATAAAGAAGGAATAGGAAGGTATCCCAAAGTGTGACATGTAATAATGAAATCAGAGGATAAGATCAAAACATTTACCTTCTTACACAGCCAGATGAAAATACCCCCTGAAAGTATACCAATAACCACCCAGCTGCCACTACCATACATCTGCCCTTCCTGCACAAGGTCAAAGCTGGCAGCTAACATCACACCGGCAGCCATACCATTACACACACCGGCCCATTGAGGTTCCAGTTCCACAAAGAAGAATGGCAAAGCACCTAATCCAGTTGCTGCTGCCATCGCCAGAGTGAACCAAGCAACTGCAGACACTGCAACTCTTGGGCTGTTGCTTTTCCTACCCTTAAGCTCATTAGAAGCATCAGTAAAGAAGTCAAAAGGCTCTGTGCCAGACCCATCTATTACAGAAGCCTCCAAATTCCTACGAGGCGCAGCAAAAGCTCTTTTCTTTGATTGTGGCTCTGATGCTCTCCTTGAATCATAATCATCCTTTGTTGAGTCTGCAATAGCAGAACCAAACAACAGCACAATAATCAACCACAATATACATGCTTTCTCAAACCTTTGCATCATCACCTCCACCAATCCACTAACGAATCATGAATATGTCATCAAATTTCTCATGTCATCTGCTTTGTTGAACATCTAATAGAAAAAAAGAACATGGAATTAGTATGATGCTCATTGCTCATTGCCCATTGCGGTAAATATGACACAAAGATACCGAGCACAATTACAAAATGTAAGAATGCCATACACCAACATTGTTACTTAACACAGTAGTCTGTAACCACTAACAAAATTGTACACTTCAGGAAGCACACCAAGGTGGTATTTAAGATTGCCAAAGCATTAGCCAGTGAAAAACTTCCACAGTTCAGCTAAACAAGAGACCCCAAACCACCAATTTCAGGAAGTAGCATCATCAACTAAGAACCCCAATTAGCATCCCTAAACAAACATCTCAGATTCTCAGAATGTGGCATGCCTAACCATTAACAACGCAATGAAGGAATTGTCCCAGCCTAACTGAAAACAAAAGTTCTGCTTGTTTCCAGGAAAGAAGATTGATGAACTCCAAGATAGTGGCTCATATTCGAGCAAGGAACTCAATCTCAACTTGCCTACAGAAAAATATAATCCAAGTAACCAGATTCCCTCAGCAACTTCTTTCACTAATTCATGATTTGAAACATGTACTGCAGTCTGTTAGAGAACTTGGACCGAGTGGCCTGGCCCTGGCCCACTAGGCCATCAGGGCCAGGGCCACTAGCCGTTGGGGGCCCTCGTCCCCAACGGCTAGTTGCATAGCCGTTGGGGCCTGGCTGCAACCACCTCCCCTTTATCCCTTCTTTCTCTCTTTGTCTCCTCTCTCCAATAACTTCTTCTACTCTATAAATACCACTTGTAATCCATTGTAAATTCAAGCCTTTGTGGCTAGTGAATAAATATTATTTATTCAAGTTTATTTTGTATTCGTTATCTTGTTCGTATGCACTTGTTGCTCTCGACTATAGCATTTTCTAAGGCTTCGTGATTATTACATTGTGAAGCTATCCGTTCATCAATCTTCTGCAATTATATTAAAACATCACCTCCACTACATGGTATCAGAGCCATTTTTCGATCGTGTGAGTATTGTTCATCACCTCGGGAAGCGTATCGGTCGTATTTTGTATTGTTCATCGCCTCGGGAAGCATGCCGATCGTATTTTGTAAGTTTACCTCTTTAGTTTCTTTCTCCTTGAAATATGAATGATAAAGGGAGTTTCAATTTTCGTCCAACACCTTCGAACTATAAAACATGTGCCCAATCTATGCAAAACTACTTGTATTTCAAAAAATTATGCGGTTACGTAAGTGGTTCGAAGGTAGAACCCTCTATCAATGCCACACTTGAACAAAAAGAGGAATATGAAGGAAGCCATAAAACAATCTGTAAATATTCGTCAATGAACGAAGGTTGATATTGCACGAATCAAATCCACCAAGTCGCCAAGAGTCAAGTGTCATTCAAGCACGAATGTCGATCTTCAAGAATAACCAACACGAGAACTTTGCTTTTGTAAAGTGGTGTTCCCAAAAATTTTTGGGCAGAAGCTACTATAACGGCAGTCTATTTAATTAATCGGATGCCCTCTTCGGTTTTACAAAATATGTCTCCTATAGAAAAAAACTTTTTAAAGTTTCTCCTAACTATTCCAGATTGCGTGTTTTCGGATGTAAATGCTTTGTTTATACTGACAAAGATGATAAATTATCATCTCAGGCCATAGAATGTGTCTTTCTAGGATATGAAATAACCAAAAAGGGATATAGGTCTTATGATTGTAAAAATGATAAGCTTTATGTATCTCGAGATGTTAGATTTTTTAAAAATGAATATGTTTTTAAAAGCATGGATGATGATAGCTCTATTAATGACTCCTCCTACTCATTCTTGAATGATATTTTAGGTGAAGAGGTAATTCATGAAGAAAATTATCTTGATGAACCTATGATTACCAGACATTCTATTACTCCCTTTGATCAACATTACAATAGGAGATCTATGCTTATTCCTAAAAGGTCAAATCGTGATTCTAGACCTCCTGAAAATTTTGTCTCATATGATAGTTTTTCATAAGACATAAAGCTTTAATAACAAATATTTCAGCTATAAAGAAACCTAAAACCTTTAAAGAAGCTCAATTATCACAAGAATAGACTCATGCAATGAATGAAGAGTTGGATGCTTTATTTAGAGCCCAAACTTTTTATAAAATCAAGACTCTTTCTAATGGTTCTACTGAGCTACATAAAGCTTCCGTTTAGTGACAAAAGCAGCTCACTTAGGGAGTATGGTATTAATTACGACGAACCTCGCCCTGTTGCACGCATCACCTCTATATTTGAATCCTCTCGCCATTGCAACCACTCGACTATAGGCACTTACACAAATGAATGTTAAAAATGCTTTTCTACATGGAAGTTTAGGAGGAAGAAATATACATGTGAGATTCCACGGATATGGTGCCACTAATGGTGGGAATAAGGTTTGTCGTACTAAAAAAGGCATTGTATGGCCTCAAACAGTCTCCCGTGCTTGTTTGGAAGGGAGTTCACCTCGAGGCTATGGTATCCTTGGGGGTACAAACAAAGTCAAGGTGACCATACTCTCTTTATAAAACATTCTCGGATAGCAAACACATTGCTTTTGGTTTATGTCGAAGATGATATGATTATTGCTAGCAATGATGGCTTCAGAAGAAGCAGGACTCTAAGGGAGGTTGGCTGCTCAATTTGAGATGAAAGATCTCGGGAAGCTAAAATACTTTCTTGGGATTGAGGTTGCCTACTCTAAGCAGGGTATCTTTATTTCTCGGAGGAAATATATCCTTGACCTCTCGAGAGGGATTGATAGTAAGTTGGGCTGCAGTAAGACTACTCTTGAGAACGTAGAGCAAAATCACGAGATTGGGAGTGATGTGGAGAGCCCGAAGGTGGAGAAGGCATAGTACCAAAGACTTGTGGGAAAACTCATCTATTTATCCCACACTAGGACCGGATATAGCTTATGCGATTAGTGTGGTTAGTCGTTCTGCATGATCAAGAGAAAGACACTTGCGAGTGAATAGAATTATTCGGTACCAAGGTACCTCTGGGAAAGGACTGCTATTCAAAAGGAAGAAATTTATTCATGGAGGTATATGCCGATGCTGACTATGTAGGGTCCTGCGATTGTTGATAGGAGATCCACCACGGGATATTGTATGTTCTTGGGTAGAAATCTGTGACTTGGAGGAGTAAGAAGCAAAATGTGGTTGCAAGATCAAAGTGCGAAGCAGAATTTAGAGGTATGGCTCGAGGGGTTTGTGAGTTGTTATGGATGAATATTATTCTCGATGACCTCAAAATAAAATATGAAGTCTCCTATGAGATTGTTCTGTGATAATAAGTCCACATAATATCGGCATTGCACACAACGACAAGCTTTTCAACATGATCGGACAAAGCACATAGAGATAGATCAATACTTCATTTCATGTCAAAGGAGAAATCTACGCTAAGATAGTCATCTTGTAGCCTCGACCACACTCCCTTCAATCACTTCGGTTAGCGATTTGTTCACCAAACCTCATTCTCCTACCACTTCCAAATTTATTATCTCAAACTCTCAAGTTGGTTACCAGTTGCACTTTACTGAAGTTTGAAGAGAAATATTACTATAGTAATTGACTATATGATTATAACAATTTGTTATTTATTTGTTACTTATAATAATTAATTATTATTTATTATGATTGTAAATGATTTATTATTTATTTATTATTTTATAATCAGATTAGATTAATTAAATTTAATGTGGTATAAAATTAATTTTAATTTTATTTTATTATCTTCTACCTTATAAATAGAACACTTTATTATACATTAACATTACAAAAAATATGTTAAATTTTTTTTTATCTTCCTATATTTTCTACAGTTGTCACCATTATTTTTATGGTCTCATATAATACGCTGACATAGCAAACAATAACGAAAGCAGGTAATTATGTCCACCTTCAGCTTCTGACAAATCAACAAAAGCCTTCAGCTTGACGCTTTAAAAAGAAATTAAGGACGAGTCAATGAGCAAACATAAATTGGTAAAAATAAGATTTGTGGACTTGAATAGTGGTAGAAAGAACTCAGGAAGTCATGTAAACAAGACAAGTTAGAGTAAACTAATGACATACAGTAGTGGATATGTCAACTAAAAGAGATAGGTTGTAATTCACGTTGTAATTAATCGACCTTGTCTAATGCAAAGTCGCGAGGAATATGCTGGTGACTGAATTCTCGGATGGGTTCAATCACAGTGAATTATAATATGACAATGGAAAAATGGAGTGGCCACCCATTTTTAATTGAATTTGGAAATAATTGGAAAACCTTTCTTTTAAAATGGTCTTTAGAACGGTGGAATTCGAATTTAAGGATATGCTTGGGAAGAATATGAAGCAATCCCATATTACCTAACGCACATTGTATCTAATGATTTAATTTAAGTAAATGAATATGTGCATTTATCTATTAATTTATCTTTGAAAATGATTTATTTTACCCTTTTACAAACATTGTAATTAAAAGGCTCTAAAATTGTGAAAATTTAAGTTGGCTTGAGCCAGTAAATTCTGCTCCTACGTATCCACGGTGCAATGGGAACTCAAAGTTAAGTTCTTTATAAAATAAGTGTGGGTTAATTGATTTTAATTAAAGATTTTATTTGGCGAACCCATTTCTTACCGCGGATTCAAGTTAGCAGGCTACTCAATAAATCCTTATGATCAAAAGATGAAAGATATATTGCTGAGTTCAACTGGACCGCAATTGCTTGGATTTGATTAAAATGATTGATACTGCTGGAGCATAATCTGACAATTGATAAACAAATTGGCCTGTGAATTTTTTTTGAAGTGAAAGATGAAAGAGTGAACTCTTTTCCTGGATGAGGGAGCAGAATGTGTCAATTGATAAACAAATTGCCTGGGAATTTTGTTGAAGAGGTAGCTGAAGGAGTGACCACTTTTCCTGGATGATATTCCCAAGGGCATACCTGAGTTTGAGACAAGGGACCTAAAGTTCTACTGGAATATGAAACAAGAACGTCTACAATCCCGTGGTGCAAACAAGGCGTAAGTGCACAACTGGCTAAGCAAGCTGTCCGAACGAAATCTTCATTGGAGAGCTTCAATTGTTTGCTTAAACGCATAAAATATAAGATGGGCAAACTTATTGAAGAGAGAGAGAGAGAGAGAGAGAGAGGGAGAGAGGAGGGAGGGAGAGAGCACCTTGATATTAGAGATAGCTGGGACAAGAAAATGTTATACTGAAGACAAAGAATCGAAGATGAAACATTGAAGCGATCAGCTGAGAGTGCATCATCAGGGTCTTAGGGAATAAGATTGACAACATAAAACATTCTGTAAGATTGACAACATAAAACATTCTGGCCCACACACGCAGAGAGAGGGAGAGGCGTACCGGGCTCCGTTGAGAAGGAAAGGAGGCGGTTGAGAATGACGCAAGGGCGCAAAGAACGTAGAATCTACTCGCTTGCGGAGCTTTTGCAGAAATTACTTTTCTGGAAATAATAGTCGCTTGGTCAGGAAAGCCATTGTTATTCCTCAATCTTTTAACCGGAAATATTTGATTCTGTGTTTGTTAAAGCGGAAACTGGACGCCAAATTGGGTTTTGCCCGACAATTTCGTGGTGTAAACAGACCGAACAATTCGAGTATTCCACAGCAAAACAGTGCGAGAAAAGGAAAAAAACTAGGTTTTCGTGAAACCCCAAATTCAAGAGATCACAAACAAAAACTGAAGGAGACTTTACGGGAAACTCCACGGCCGATAAAACCGACCGAGTGATACAATGAAAGTGAAAGAACAAATACGAAGTAATGACGAATTTCAGATACGGAGAGTAACAACACGTGAACAAAGACGAACATCTTACCAAAACCGCCATTCCCAGAGGTATTCGGAGCGATCATAGGTTCCTCAGAACCACTTTCTAGCGCGTTACAGTGTCTATGGCGGTTTTCCGCCTTGGCTTGCCGGAACTTTGACGCTGAGGAAACGAGTTGAAAGGGGAGGGGATGGAAATCTTTTACCTAATTTACAAATTCTTGTAGACATATTACCGAAATGCCTCTCACTTTTCCGCAAATGACACGAGTTGAAACAGGGCAAGAAGGCACATCGGTTAGGTATTGGCTCTCCCATAAGAGGTCAAGAGTTCAATACCTGGCAGCAGATTTGGTTGGATTGAAAACAATCAAATCTTCAGTCGTTACCTTACCTAATTTACAAATGACACGAACTTAGTTGAATTCACGCTCGAGTTTGCTTTATCTTGGTTGAAAGCAATCTTCTATTCATTTCCTTTTGTAATTATACTTTAACCATGGAAAAACGAAAACCAAGATGTCCTACACAAGTCTACAACGACACAAACACTTCACCAACAGCTCATTTTCTCAGTGAGTTCGACCAGCCAAGCTAGCCAAACCCACATCGTTCATGTTCAGCTCTAGCCGTCATGAACCCAACATAGATGAACTGGGTTCAAGCAGACACCCAGCCAATCTACGAGCAGCTCACTTGGATAACCGGCCATAGTACACATGATACTTTTTTAATTGCAATGAATAAGAGTTTTAATGCATACTCTTAACGCGTTAAAATAGGTATTTGTGGAGGCTGTTATGGTCATTTCGCATTGAGAAGGATGGCATATCGGTCGGCGCTCCATGAAGAAAGGACGCCGTTTACGGATAATTCGGCGAGCGGGGTCTCGAAATACAAGGGGCACACCAACCACTCTCACCTTCTTCACTCTACCTTCTTTAGTTGAAATTAAATGTATAACCCTACTTTATTCCTGGGATTCAGTATATGCTCTTGCGTTGCTTTGAAACGTACTCGGCGTGTGAACGGCTTTTTGTAGCAAAGGAGCGATGCCGTGCAACTCGTGCTCACGTATCTGGTATGCCTCCACCTTTTCTATCGTCCATCTAGGAGCAAATAGGATCACCTCACAAGTTATAGGTCATGAGTTTGATTCTCCAGCCTTCCTTGGCTTAGGCCTCTCAATTAGGTCTTGTTGGACAACCACGAGCTTTATTTGTACATAATGACGCACAAATTTTCTTTTATGGGCGAGTTGGGGTTGGGAAACCCCAACGAAATGAATGCTCTTATGCTCTGGATATTGAACTCATGACCTTCCAACTGCAAGCTTTTGGTTAGAAAGGGAGCCGGGGTTATCTGTTCTAATTACATGTGTAGCATGATGAAGGATTTCTTTTTTTATTTAACTGAAAAATATATTTCATAAAGTACAAAATTAGCGGACCGGGAGTGCAACTTGGTTATGCTCAAAACTCTAGTTACGAAAACCTAATGGTAACTTTATATATATAGAGAGAGAGAGGAGGTAGGTGTGAGCATATCCAAACAAATATAGACTTTTTATTTTTAAAATGCATTTTCCAAATTTTGAATTAAGACAACACAAAAGTACAAATGCACTTTTGTATGTGTATTTGATTCACATGTATACCTTATGTCTTTTAATTCAAATCTCAACTATATGCTATCAATTAAGTGAACTAATACATGTCACCTTCTTTCTTTCTTTTTCTTTTAGAAAGAGAGATATTGGTATATGCACAAGCACACTTAGGTGCTAATAGATCTAAATAGATCTCAACCATTCATGTTTGATAATAAATAGTTGAAATTTAAATTTCCAAGTGTATTTATACATATTTTACTTTTTAAATTCAAATTTCAATGGACCATTCACTTGTTTTGATTCACTAATGTGCTAGCATATACTTGTTTCTCTCTCTTTCTCTCTCTCTCTCTCTCTCTCTCTCTCTCTCTCTATATATATATATATATATATATATATGAAATGGATGAAGATATGGTTTGACGTGTGAAGGACGTTGATTTTTTTTAGTGTGAATCAAACGGGCCCATGGTGACTCACATTTGCAGATATGATGAGCCCAGCATCTGCATGTGGACAACCCACCAAGACTTTTAATGTTTGCAGCAACTTGACAAATTGAATCCATTGGGTCAAAGTGCTCGTATACAAGAGAGAACCGTTACTTACGGCCAGCTGCTATGAAGTTTTGTCTGGGAGTACCTTATTTTGAAATAAAAAAGTAACTTTAATGTATTCGATTTACACCACCATTGTAGGTTTCAACAGTCATGCATGTCTTTCGTCTCCCTTGGCTGCTCCACTATTTAAATCTCTATGTTCACAAGAACCATGGAGATCCTCCATGGTTCTTACTACCATCAAGAATTAAACTCTCTCACACACACACACACATATATATATATGTGTGAAAATTTGGATTGGTAAGTAGTGCACCAACGAACTCAAGATACGTTTTAAAACTTTAAAAGTATTTATTTTGAATTTCAAAAAACAAACAATAGAACCATATGATCTCTTGATCGGATGGTGTATTGGGGTATCACTAAAATCCGGTCTCCCCTATATATATAATTGTCAATAAAAAGAAAACTTTTATCTATCTATCTATATCAGATCCGATCCAACTGTGGATACCGTGAAGGAAGTAGGCATTGAAAAGCACATCAAATTAGTGACCAGATTCCAATTTCAGAACTCTGGCTTTTCAGATACGTCAATGGGACAACTTTCCACGATTGGTAAATTGGATTCCCATATCCAAATCAATCACGTCGTTTTTTTCCTGAATTTCATTTTCCAGGCATTTGGTGCCAAATCCAACAACGATCCAATTACCTCTACAGCTGCTTAGTGGATTCTGCATATGATCCGAATCCGATCCGTTTAAGTATATAAAGGCTCCAACCCATCACCGTGGAGCCCGATCCGTGCAAAAGTACCGAGCTCAATCAAAATTACCGACCCGAGCGGAATTTGGAGCTCGCGCGTGCTTCCCGCCAAAAGGAAGAGAATGAAGAAGACGAAGCGGAGACGCTTCCACTAGGGTTTTCCTCCGTTTGGGTAAGAAAACGAAGGTCGTTTGTCCCCTCGGAATCCATTATTTGCGGGGAGAGAATGGGGAATTCGTACGAAGAAGCTCGCAAGAGAAGGGTTCAGGAAAACCTCAAGCGTTTCGAAGTGAGAGAAAAATTTCCGCTGTTTCTTTTCGTCAACTTTTTCCTTCGAAACACAGGAATCCTCTTCCCTCTTCAGTATTTCATGCTATTCTTCTTCTTCGTCCCATTCTTAACCAGAAACCCTAGAACGACCGTTCTTTCCCTTCGGCGTCGTTCTTTTTTGGCATTATTTTGAGACTATTGTTGCTATTTTTTTCTTGCACCAATTACTTTGTTGATCGCAAGATGGTTAGGGTTTGTAATTGGTTATTTTTCTGGTCATTTCAGGATTTAGGAATTTCTGGAATATTGGGAAGCCTTTTGGAAGTTGCCAAAGCGGCGAGCGATTCGGTATTAAAGCTTTCGCCCTTTCAATTTTTTTTGCTATATGCATGAATCCGGGTAGTTTATGATACAGTTCATGTGAATGGTTACCTTGATTTATTAAGTCCACGGATCTCAAAGATACTTCATGTCATTTTATCAAACGTGAGAGTTTGTTTGAAACCATACAAAACTGTTTGTTTTGAGCTTTTAGACTTGGAAGACCATGTGGAGGTTCCATTTATACTTCTTTGTTCTACCAACCATAAATTGCACAAACTATAAGTGTTCTAATAACTGTGATTCTAGCCACATGAGCAAATATTTCTTCATAATCAATTACATACTCTTAAGTAACCTTTCACAATTAATAAACTATCACTATTAGTCTTAATTTTATAGATCCAAAGCATCCAACTATTCGTACATAATCCAGTCTTTTGATAATTGAGTTTCCTTAAAGCTTCTAGGTTCCTTTTGAAATATTAGTTACCAAGGCTTTATGCAATAGTGAAAAACTATCATAGGAGATGAACCTTTCAAGAGGTCTAGAATCACAATTTAACCTTATAGGAATATGTAAAGTTCTCTAAGTATTATATTGATCAAAAGGTCTAATAGGATGTCTTAAAGTCATGTGTTCATCAAGATCATTTTCTACGTCAATCACATCAGAGTCATCAATAGAACTAACATCATCCATGCATTTAAAAACATACTCATTTTAAAAAAACTTGACATCTTGCGATACATAAAGCTTGTAATTTTTATAATCATAATACCTATACCCTTTTTTTATATATTAATATCTTAGAAAAACACATTCTATGGCACGAGATGGTAGTTTATCATCTTTGTTAGTGTAAACAAAATATTTACATCTAAAAGTACGCAGTTTAGAATAATTGGAAGAAACTTTGAAGGGTTTTTCTATAAGAGATAAATTTTGTAAAACCGAAGATGGTATTCGATTAATTAAATAAACTGCAATATAATAACTTTTGCCCATAAATTCTTATGGATACCATTTGATAAAAACAAGGTTCTTTTGGTTTCCAAAATATGTCACTGTTTACGTTATGAATATCATTTTGTTGGAGAGTCTTAGTGCAAGGCGTTTGATGTATGATTCCAAATTTTTTGAGATTATTTTTAAAGTCTTTTGACATAAACTCTCCTCCTGAATTAGATCTAAAAATTTTATTTCAAAATCAAATTGATTTTTTACAAGATTATGAAAGATAACAAAATTTTAAAAGATATCGAATTTTGTTTTTAAAATATATACTCATGTATACCTAGTAAAATCATTAATGAAAATAACACAGTAGAAAATACCTCCTTTAGACAAAATGGGTGTCAATTTCCATACATTCGAATAAACAATTTCGAAGGATCTTGTGGTAACATGTGTTTTGTTTGAAAATGAAAGATGTTGTATTTGATCAAGAACACAATCTTTGCAAGAAAAATCTTTCTTAGTCTTTATCCAAAGAGGACATTGACACAATTTTTGAGCGTTAAGATGTCTTAGTCTCTTGTGCCATAAAAGAATATCATTTTCCAAAACATTAATATATCCTATCCTATGCAAATAGTACATAATGTAAAGTCTGCCCTCTCTATAGTAATAACCAATCATGTACAATACTGATTAAAAAGTTATAACATAATTTTTATCCAAAATTTGAGATATTAAGAGTAAGTTTAAATTTAATTTTGGAATAACGCTAATTTTGGAGACTTCAAAGTTTTTATTTTGCAAATTACCAATTCTATCTATATCTAACTTTGTTCCATCTGCAGTGTAAAGACGTGATAAAGATGTTTTAACACATGAATTTAAAATTCTTTCATTAGAAGTCATATATATGAAACGAATTACTAGAATTAAGAATCCAAGAGGTCATACCTTGAATTTCATTTATTAAAGAAGAGCAAACCACACCAATCGTTGCTTTCTTCTTCATTTGAGCTTCAAATTTCTTTACTTTTTCTTAAGTGGAATTATAGAAGATGAAGCATGTTCTTCCACTAAAGCCATATTTTTTTTCAACTTAGGGCAATTTGGCCTTATGTGCTCGACTTTTCCACAATGATGGCAAATAACCTCTTTTCTTCCTTTCCTTGATCTTTCATTTTTTAAATGAGGAAGACGATAAGCTTTCACATTTACTCTGGATTTAGATGTTGCAAATGCGGTATCTCTTTAAAGCCTAGCTTCATTTATTCTTGTTTCCACCATTTGAAGATCGGTAAATACCTCTTATTTGGTGGGAAACGAGTTTTGATGAATAATAAATGATTTAACTCCTTCAAATTCTTCTTAGAGACTTCGTAGAAATTGATATACAAAATCTTCATTGTCCTTACATTGTCTCTCATTAAGACATTGTGTATTTTTTATACCCATATAGTTGATTCCAAATTTTAAAATATTCACCAAAGAAATCGTTTACCCTTTTATCTCCTTGTCTAAGGAAGACTAATTTGTCTCTTAATGCCATTCTATGAATACCATCACTTTTAACATGGGATTTTTTAAAATATTCTCATGCATCTCTGGCATGAGTTAAGTCAGCCAAGGTGTCCCTAGTATGCTAATTTATATTGTTCATGAGCACTCATAAAACACATAGATGACCTCCTTCATATTCTTCCTTTTACTCAAGCGTAACATTAATGAATGTTCTACCTTCAAACCACTTACATAACCCTATAATTTTTTAAGATATAGATAATTTTTCATAGTTTTGGCCTATGTTTTGCAGTTTTAAGGTATTAAACGAAAATTAAACCCTCCATTCATATCCATATTTGAAGGAGAAAATAATTATAAAGAGATAAACTTACAACAAAATCAAGAGCACTATCATTATGTTTTCTGAGATACAAACAACATTTTCACGATCGAGAATGGATTTGATACCATGTAATGAAGACGATGCTTCAATGTAGCAGCGGAAGATTGGTGAATATCACATCAAAATATCACACATAAAAGCCTTAGAAAAAGGCTATAATAAAGTGTATGCAATAAAGGCATAATATAATGAAAATGAATATTATTTAGCCACAAAAGGCTTGAAAATGTATATACATAAGAGTGATATTTATAGAAGAAAACGTAAGAGAGAGAATGAGAGAATACAAGAGAAGAGGAGAGGGGAGGGGGTTGGTCACATCCAGCCCCCAACAGTTACACTAGCCGTTTGGGCCCTAACCCTCCCGAGTGACCCATGTCATGTTCTAACACCTTTTAGGATAAGATCACATCATGAAAATGTATATTTCATAATCTTTATACATTATATATATACTCGATATATATATATATATGTACATATATATGTATGTATATATATATGTATGTATATATATATGTATATATATATGTATATATATATATGTATATATATATATGTTAGCACATAAATATGAGGCACTTGAAACATTTAAAGGATATAAGCAGGAAGTTGAGAATAAATTGGGATATAAAATAAAAAACCTGAGATCAAATATATGTGGTGAGTATACCTCTATAGAATTTCTAGAATTCTGTAGACTTTTGTATTTCAAAGCACAATACAATACCCAAGACACTTGAACACAATATTATAACAGAAAGATATAAGAGGACCTTATTGAATATGACAAGGTCTATGTTAATAGATGTATCTCTGCCAAGGGTATTCTTGCGAGAAGCAGTAAGTACAATTATATATATTTTAAACACAGTGTTGTGTAAAACTGGATTATTTACACCATATGAGATGTGGTTTGGAAAAAAATCTAACCTAGGTCATCTAAGGTGGTGGGGGATCTATCACTCATGTAAAAATTCTTGATCAGTCTAAAGATGAGCTAGATAGCCGTTCCTTAAGATGTGTATTTATAGGATATCCTAAAGGTGGTAAGGGATACCGATTTTATAACAAGGACCATGGACTTATAGAGAGTAGGGATGTTGAATTTCTATAAGATACTGAGAATGACACTTTTGAAAATAATGAGAATGTTAACTACCTAGTAGATCTAGATCAATCATCATTTGAACCCATAGATAATCTTTTTTAACAAACCGAAACTTTAAGTAGACATAAAAGAACTAGGGTCACTCTTATCCTACTTAAAGGATTTTCATACGTGCCTTGTAGAGGAAGTATGCAATTAAGTGGATTTAGATGAGTTGACTGATAACCTAACATATCGGCATGCTATTGACTTATCTAAATCATCATTCCAGGTAAAAATAATGGAGGAAGAAATTAAATCTATTAAAAAAACCAAGTTTGTGAATTGATTGATTTTGTCTAAAAGAAGGAAAGTTATAGGTTGTAAATGGGTTCTAAAAAAGAAATATAAGGTCGATCGAATAATAAAAAAGTTTAAAGTGAGGTTGGTTGCAAAAGTTTTTTTTGTAAAAAGAGGGGATAATTTATATTAAAATATATTTTCCTTTTGCAAAATTTGCATTCATAAGAATAATCCTAGCGATATTAACATATTATGATTCGGACTTATATTTCATAAATGGAGACTTACATGAAATCATATATATGCCATAACCCGAAGGATACAGAGTTAAAGGGTAAGAAGATAAAGTATATAGGTTGAAAACATCCCTATACGACCTTAAACAGTCACCTCGTCAATGATATTTGACTTTTAAAAATGTCGTTATTCAACATAGGTTTATGGCTGATGAACTTGACCACTGTGTATATATCTGGAACAATGGGAGCCACTTTGTAATCTTATCATTACATGTAGATGACGTATTGTTGACGGGGAATAACAATGAGATAATTGTTAAAACCAAGTCATGGTTAAACTCAAGTTTTAAAATGAAGGATACGGGAGAAACATCCTATATCCTGGGAATAAAGATTTACAAAATCTAAACTCCTATAGAGAGAGATATTTATTATATCTTCAAGAAGTTTAAAATGAGTGAATGTAAGTTCGCATCTACACTTATTGCTAAAGGGGTTAACTTGAGTAAGGTTGATTGTCCTCGTGAAGGAGACGATACCTAATATTTCTTATGCACAAGGTGTGGGGAGTTTGATGTATGTTATGTTATGTAGAAGACCTGATATCAGCTTCACTGTTAGTTGTGAAAAGAATTCTAAGATAAATAAGGAACAAAAGACTTTAAATTATATTTTCAAGCAGATGAACTTAAAGTGGTGGGATACTCTGATGTTGACTTTGTTGGGAGCAAAGATAACAAATCAACTTCTGGACAAATATTCTTATTTGGAGGTAGAGTTGTTTCTTTTTGCTTATAAGAAATAAGGTTGTGCAACATTGCATACATAGGAGACTGAGTATGTGGCTTGTTATATGACTGTACCTAGTGCCATTTGTATAAGCCACTTCATACGTGATTTGAAGTTGGATATAGCCAGCGAGTCAATTGTCATTTATTGTAACAATAATGCAACAATTATTTTGATTAAGAGTGAGACTGATAACTCCAAAAGCAAGCATACAATGGTTAAATATCACTATGTTTATGATATGGTTATGAGAAAGGAAATATCCATATCATATATGCCAACAGATGATACGTTGGCAGACTCCTTGACTAAAGGCATAACATAAGATATTTTCTCAAAGCATGTTACAAACATGGGTTAGAGATATGTTTGAATGTTGTATAAGTAAGAAACCGCACAACAAGTAATGATTGAAATGACAATCATATATGACATAACTTGAAAAACCTTACAAAAATGAGAGATAAAACCAGTATATCAGGATCTATGTCACACGAGTGCAGGTGCGGGTGCGGATGCGGGATACGACAAATTTCAAATTTTTTTGGTGTGGCAATACGTCTATTATATACTAAAGGTAGAACAAGGAAGACATCAATTAACATAAGTATACGACGGTAATAGTAAGTACACAACTTTATATTAAAGCAAAACAAGTAAACAATTACTAATTTCATCATAATACATAAATCAATCAAAAAGAAAATCAGGATTTGTATATCAATAATATTATAAGTGAAGAGACTATCGACAATATTATCAACTATGAAGTTATGAACAATATTAATGTTTGATAAATGAAATGAACATGTACGTGATAAATAATAGATCTTCACAATCAATAATATTATCAACTGAAGGGACTATTGGATAAGTGAGTTTCATATTAAGGGTATGCAAATCTTGGTTGTCATCTAAGTGATATTCCTCCGGGTTTGCATCCCAATATTTTGATGCTCCTTCATTGCAATTATATTCAAATAAAAAATAAGAAAAGATCAAATACAATAATCATTATTAATAGAAAAGAAACCAATTTTAAAAGATTAGTAATTTTTACCTGTACTCATCATTAGATCGTGAAACCAATCTTAGATTTGAGTGGACATAAACCAAGTCTTCAGCACAACTACTTGATAGATTGTTCCTTTTGATATTGTGAATTTGATAATATGTACTCCAATTTCATTCACAACAAGATGAAGTAACAGGTTGAGATAATAATTTTGATGCTAGCTTTTGAAAAAGAAGCATCTCAAATCCATAACATGCCCACCAATCTAGTGGATCTTGATAATCCCTTGCTTCTAGTGTTTCTAGTGAATCAAATCTGGCACAAGAAAACTTTCCATATTTAGAATTTACTTGCCTAAGTAGGTATGAGTCACGATAAATCATTTTCAAACACATTTGCCTATTCTTTGCTATTTCAGGATCTTGATTAGGAGGACTACGCCCAATGCTCTCATATTTAAAGAATGTGCTAAACAATGCAAGGGAGTGTTGCTTTTGTCCCATCTTGAAATTAATATATAATGAATATGATCATAAAACGATGATGTCTCATGAAGTTTTTTTCCTTCGTGTTTCAAAATTATTGACTCAACTTTTTCAATCATGGTATCCCACATGGTTCATCTTTATCAACTTCTCAACATCTCCCAAATAGGTTATGTGAATTCAAGAAAATATGATACCTTGTCCCACCATAAATCATTAAGAATAACAATCTTCACTACTTGGGCCCTTGCTTGATCTTCAACCTTATTACCACGGTATAAGCAGGCATAAACTAAGCATGCATAAATTAATTGGTCATGCAATAGGATCGTGCAAGAAATAAAGAGTCAAGAGTATCTAGTATGAATGATTATGCAAGATTAACATGCACATCTATGTAATAAATTTTAATTTGCAGAAATATCTAAAGTTCAAGATTAACATGTACACATGTGCAATAATTTCTAATATGCATAAATATCCAACATACAATGATACCTAATATGATCAATATTTAAGAATACTAAATGTACTTGACTATGCAAGAAAATTTAATGCACATGATTATGCAAGAAAACCTAATGAACATGCAAGAAATCAATTATGCAAGAATTAATATGCATTACTAACTAACATTCAGAATACCTAACAAGCAAGAATACTTAACATGTAAGACTGCCTAACATGAAAAAGTACCTATCATGCAAGATTAATTAAACATAAAGATTAACTAAATATTCAAGATTATCAAATGTACATGATTCACCTATTATAATCAAGAAGCTAATATGTAGGATTAATTAATATGTAGAAAAATTACCTAGCATGCAAGATTAACTAATACGCAAAAAAATTTAAGATGCACGATTAATTAATAACTAGTAACTAGTGTGCAAGAATGGCTCATATGCAAGAATAATTAATATGTGATGAATTATCATGCAAGATCTTGTAAAAATACCTAATATGCAAGATTAACATGTAACAATACCTATATGCAAGATACCTAAAATAATATAGGGCTACGGAAAGTAACGAAGGCGTCCAACAACGAAGGGGAGCCCAACAACAAAAGCGTTGAAGGCTGAAGGGAGTCTCTGCGGCAGTGAGGGCCGATGGGCAGCAGCAATGCAGAGAAGGGAGACAGTGAGGGCCGAGGGGAAACAACGGCACAGAGAAGGGAGACAGTGAGGGCCGAGGGGCAGCAGCGGCGCAGAGAAGGGAGAGAGAAAATAACCTGAGAAATGAGTATGAGAAGGCTTAAAAATGACCTAAAAATTGGACGAATAAGACCTCATATACGTTGACCGCACCCAAAAAACTGGGTCGACATGTTGATCGTGTCGACAATACACGACACCGTGTCGGTGTCAGTGTCGCACCCGTGTCGACGCTAACACCCCACCTCCTAGAGGTGTCTGTGTGACATAGGTTAGGATACTTGTCTCGAATGACCAAGTGAGAGATGTAATGGAAAATGGGCATTCTCAAGCTATAAGACGTTATATGAGAATAAATAAATGGTAACGTTAAAGAAATTAAACAAAAAATGTTACAAACATATAACAACTTATAATGGAAAGCTCAAACGTGAAAATCAAGAAGATGAAGCTGTCTATAAATACTGTACAAAGAATACAATGAAAAAGAATTGAGAAAAATACAAAATCTTCCCTACGTAACCCGTTTAAGGAAAACTATGTACAATCACCCTCTACTTCCCTTCTTTCTCTATAGATCTTCCCGACACTTTCCACAACAAATTCCAGTAATCACAGAGGCGAAGAGTTGAAGCAAGGCCGGTGACGCTTAGGGCTACAACACTCTCTCGTTCAAAAAGAAAAGATAGATTGAGTGTCATGTCAAGCTAGATCTTAGTTTATTAGTGAAGTATAACTCTTGTAGATTGAGTTTTTCTTCTAGGTTCATGAGATATTATTGACCATGTAAAGCAACATATGTGGCCGTGCCTCAGGCCCATGATTTTTGAAGTTTTCCTATCCCATACCTTGCCCTTGTGTCGTAGCATCTTGGCCACAAACTGAAGATGAAGTGTGAGGTTTATGGGCGAAGGTCTGCAATATGCGAGTTGGCCTGACCTCGCATCTCACTCAGGCCCATGATTTTTGAAGTTTTCCTATCCCATACCTTGCCCTTGTGTCGTAGCATCTTGGCCACAAACTGAAGATGAAGTGTGAGGTTTATGGGCGAAGGTCTGCAATATGCGAGTTGGCCTGACCTCGCATCTCACTTTCTCCTATGAAAACCAGCTCTTTTCTTGGCTTAGTCACATTAGTGTGTAGGTAATGACCCTTAATATTGTGCGTTGTATTCAAGATTGTTCTTCCCAAGAATGGCCTCTCCCTTCTAGCCTTCTCCCACTCCTTTTATTCCCCCTTTTGTCGGCTCCCATTTTTATGCTATATACTAATATACTTCTGAGTGGGTGGAAGTTGCAGCGCAGTGTATGCTTGAGTTTGTTAAGGATTCCATCAATTTGGATATATTTTTGATGCTCTACAATGAATGTAATATTGAGGTTTATTCCGCTCTACTGTTTCCATATATGCACCACCTGATGTATTATGATATTCAATCTCATTTTCTTTTTTAATAACAGCAACGCCCTCCGAGACCAAACTCAAAGCCTGATCGTGACATTTTGGAACTTCGCCGATCATCAAGAGCTGCGAAGAACCCAGTTCCCATATACCGTGAAGTATGATATCCATTCTTTCAGAATTCAACTTGCATCCTACTGCTTAATTGCATGTGAACATGGATCCCTCTGCATATGTCAACATGCATGCACATGAATGTGCCTGACATTAATTTCCTAGAAAGGTTTCATTTAGTATTCATTTGTCAGAATCTGGTTTGATTGATTCTACACTCCTGGAGTCGGAGAACTAAAGTTCCTTTGTCTTTTGGGACAGGTTGATGAGAAGATTCATAAATATCGAAGGTTAAGAATTGTATGATCGAGTGTTAGGAAACATGTCTATTTCATTACCATCTGCGTAAATAGCTAACACTGGTTTCAAGTATTCATCTTTGTCAGGGGATCATCAAGAAGACATGTAGTCTCTTCTGCCAATCATTCTGAGCGACTCTATGCAGTTGAAACCGCTGAAAAGTTTATGAATGTTCTAAAGTCTGGCCACCCAGCGTTTGTAAAGTCTATGGTGCGATCCCATGTATCTGGTTGTTTTTGGCTGGTAAGCCTCAGTTTGTGTAACTTATCAAAATTCTTGCATAATTTCTGAAAAAAGGAAAACTGTTTCCTTGTTTATCCATTTTGTTCTAATTTATAATATATTTAGGGCAGTGCATAAGACTATTCTTATCGTAGTTCATTGTAGCGCATTTGAGCATTTTATGCACTGGTCTGACTATGATACGGACTCAGGGTCTTCCTTCAGGATTCTGCAAGAAGTACCTTCCTTCACAAGACTTGAGAATGGTTTTGGAGGATGAACAAGGTTTGGAGTATGATTCTCTCTATATTGCTAGCAGAACTGGTCTCAGTGCAGGCTGGCGAGGTTTTTCTATTGATCATGATGTGAATGATGGAGATGCTTTGGTATTTGAGTTGAGCGAAGCAGCACGTTTCAAGGTTTCCCTCTAAACAGTTTGTTATGGAAAGTCAATAGATACCATACTGATTCTTGCAATATGTCAAGAAAGAAGTTTTTCAGAGTCTGCATATTATGTCATATTGATCCTTTAATCAAATCAATTGGATCCAAAAGCCATTGAACTTTTGGGAGCTCGGTGAAAGGGATTATTCTCCTAGGCAGTTCTCAGAGCACCTACAGAATAAGAGTTAAGAATGAACCTTCAGAGGTGTACTAGAGATAGAAATGAGCCTAATGGAGGAAAGTTCCATCTCAAGCGTCTAGAAATCATACATTACGTAGGAATATAATAATCTCATTTTGCTTCCTCTCTTATATTGCAACTTTACAAAGTGTGACTTTGATACTATCTTATAACTACGCTTCATCTTGTAAAGGTTTCAACAGATCTGATGATATTGCCTTCTAAAAATAAACAAACAAACAAACAACAACTAAGCCTTTTCCCATACTAGACGGGGTCGGCTACATGGATTCTTTGTTTCCACAGATCCCTATCTTGTGCCATGTTAGCAGTTAACTCCCAATATGCTAGATCGTTCTTTATTGTTTCTTTCCAACACTTTTGTGGTTGTCCTGTACCTCTTTTAATACTTTCCAAATTTAGTTTTTCTAACCTTCTTACAGGTTCTTCTTTTGATCTTCTTTCTATGTGTCCAAACCATCTTAAACGATGTTCTCTCATTTTATCCTCTATTAGTGCCACTCCTACTTTGTTTCTAATAACCTCATTATGTATACGGTCTTTTCTTGTATAACCACTCATCCATCTCAACATCTTCATTTCTGTCACAGACATCTTTTGTACATGTTGATGATTAACTGCCCAACACTCAGAGGCCTTTGCTTTCTAATGTTTCTCTCCATAGTTCCAATTTTCTATTAACTTTTCCTTAGACTCCTCCACTAATACAATGTCATCTGCAAATAACATACACCAAGGTACTTCATCTTGAATATGTTTTGTTAACTCATCCATCACCATTATAAATAAGTATGGGCTTAAAGTTTATCCTTGATGTAACCCAATATTAACTTCAAAGAAGTCTGTCGTTCCTTCATGAGTCCTCACACATATTTTTGCACCATCATACATGTCTCTTATAAGGTTAATAATGCCAAGTTATATATTTATGGCTATGCATGTGTCCTTAATCCCAACTTAGACTCGGGATATGCTATACGTTCTCCAGAGACTGCTTCCGTATACAAGATGATCAAGAACTGACATGGTGTACTTATAAAATATATTATTGCTGCAATGCTGATGATTCACTAATGCTTCCTTGTTTTTATTCTGTAATAAATACAAAGCATGATAGCAATAGAGCCAATTCTGTGAATTGCCAGAGTCCCTTCCACGAACTGCTTCTGATTTTTCAGCCAAGACCATCCCTTTCATGGGTCAGTTTCGATGTCTGTAGCCAGTCAACAGTTTGGATTAAAACTCTCATCAGTATTTATGTACCGGACTTTGTTCAGTTACTTTGATTAATGCTCTCTCTCATGGCATATCTTTCTGTGGACATGCATATTTCTTTGTTACTTTATCGGTGTTGTGCCCCTATTACAAGATTGCAGAGCATCTTCATCTGTATTCCATGTTCTCTGAACAGTTCATTGGTGATTCTACTATTTACTTTCTTTACCTTGCCATCACTAACACAACTCGAAGATGTTATCCAGATATATATAATCAAAGCATCAACTCCTTCCAGCTTACATAATGGAGGAGAGAAGGATGTGCTGAAGAAGAAAACTACGAAGGAACCGACAGCATCAAAAGCCTTGGAAGAGGCCATCTCTCAAAAGTCCCTTAAGCGAGCAGAGAGAGCAGCTAAGCGCCATTTGCCTAGTTAGCAACTTGAGAAGCTCCTTACCATGCCCCTGCAATCCAGTACAGGAGATTTCTTGTGTCTGCCAACCTGATGTTTTTACAATATAAGTTGCTCTACCTAAAGTTTATGCCAAGAAGCACTGGGCGAAGGAAGTTGAGGACATTTTGTCATCCTTTAATGTTTATTGCGTTTGGTTGATGATCTGCGCAGGTTGCATGTGAACCGAAAACTTTCATTTCATTGTAAATTTGATAGGAAGAATTCACATCTCAAACCAAAACAAATTTACAATTTGAGAAATTTATCAATTGTAAACAAATTGGGTTTAGAAAAGCTGAGTTAAATATCCACTATTTTCAAGCAAGTTGCATCCAACCATGCCATTCGGATTCAACATTTATAGGTATCCAGATTCAGGGGCACTATTAAGGAAACATGAAACAAGCATGAAAAGAAGTTGTAAAGGAAACATGAATCAGCCAGTCTATTATGGCACTCAAATCCGGTTTGCAGCTTCAATTACTGGACTGATCTCAATCCGAATATGCAACAGTATCAGGTAACAAGTAATGTAGACAAACCAATCACAGATCATTGAAAGAATACGAACGCATCAGCCCCCTTCGTCGTCGTTAAGTGCATCAGACACCGTTGAAGATTGCAGTATATCTGATCCAAGCCCCTATAGATGGGCAAGCAGATCAACGAGATTTACAACCTGCTCAACGTTGCAGTATATCGATTGTCACCACTCCAACAGGATGGAAGCAGAAGAGCAGTTTCGCAACAGATTCAATAGGTTTGGAAACATCGATAAATCCACGAGACAGAGATAATAAAATCTCACTTTTACTGATGAGGAAAACATCTACCACTAAATATAAATAATCACCTAGAACTAGAACTAAAAAAAGCCAAAATCCAACATCTAAAACTGTGAATTCAATGGTGAAGGTTTCAACAGAAAAATACACCAAAAGCCAGTGAAAGTTTATGCAGCAATTGTCGCTTCCAATCTTTTTTTTTTTATGGTAGACGTTTAGCCAATGGAACTCCGCCCATGTAAGGATTACTCTTGCATTGCCGGTCCCAAGCCCGGATAAAGGAGGGTTGTGTTAGGCTTTCGACAACCAACGTAAAACTTCGTCGGATTTTTATAACATGAATTACAAAAATAATGAGCATTGTTTTGGGGCGTCCCCGCATAGTAACGTGCTGCAGAGCCCGAATGCAGTAAGAAATAAGCAAGAGCCACTATATTTTCGCCCGAATGTAGTGAATCAATTGTTCTCACATGGACGGATGTGGGTAAAGAAGTTAGTCCCGCTACATTGTCGCCCAAATGTAGTGAAAAATTTTCATATAGGGTCTCCGCATTTTGATTATGGACGGATGCGGGGGGGTAAGGAAGCTAGTCCAAGATAATAATATTCGTATTGGTTCTTGGAATATCGGAACATTATCCAATAAGCTAATGGAGGTGGTAGATACTATGATTCGGAGAAAGATTCATATTCTATGTTTACAAGAGACAAAATGAGTTGGAGAAAAAACAAAGGAGATAGAGGATACATGTTTTAAATTATGGTACTCAGGTAAAGAAAAGGCTCGAAACGGAGTTGGTATTATCACAAATAAAGATTTAAAGGAGAATGTAGTAGACATACAACAATGACCGAATCATAACGTTGAAATTAGATAACGTTGAAATTAGTGTTAGGAACAAAGGTTTTGAATATAGTTTGTGCTTACGCACCCAAGTAGGACTAGAAGATAGTATAAAGACAGTTTTTTTAGAAGAGTTAGATAAAGTGATTCAAAAGATTCCACAAAGGGAGATGATTTGTTTAAGAGGAGATTTAAATGGACATGTCGGTAAAGAGGCATTAAGATATCAAGGGATTCATGGAAACTTTGGTTTTGGGGATATAAATGAGAAAGGTAGGGAGATTTTAAATTTTGCTATGGCATTTGATCTCTTTATAGTCAATACAATCTTCAAAAAACGAGATGAACATTTAATTACTTATAAGAGTGGCTTATCACAAACACAAATTGATTACTTTATTTGTAGAAAAAAAGATAGAGCGTGTTGTAAAGATTGTAAGGTAATTCCATGAGAAAGCTTAACCACCCAACATCGACTTTTAGTTATGGATTTACAAATAAAAAAGTGGACAAGGAAGAAAAGAGTGCATCGAGCTATTCGGACTAAATGGTGGAACCTCAAAAGCGAGAAAGAAGATATATTTAAAAAGAAAGTCCTGCAAGGAGATGTTTGAAATTATGTTGGCACACCCAGTGATATGTGGAACAATATGGCTACATATATTAGGAAAGTTGCGAAAGATGTATTAGGGGTATCTAAGGGAGGTGTACCGACACAAAAAGAAGCTTGGTGGTGGAGTGAAGTAGTACAAAATAAAATCAAGGCAAAGAGGGCATGTTACAAATTACATTATGCTAAAAAAACTAGTGAAACTTTAGAAGCTTATAAGAAAGCAAAAAAGGAAGCCAAAAAGGCCGTTAGTGAAGCAAAAGCTAAGATTTGGGAGGACTTATATAAAAAACTCAACTCAAAAGAGGCTGAAAGAGATATTTTTAGGATAGCTAGGGCTAGAGATAAGAAAACTAAAGATCTTAATTATGTTAGATGCATCAAAGACGAGGATGAAAAAATTCTAGTGACAAATGATGATATAAGAAATAGATGGAAAAACTATTTTTATAATCTTTTTAATGAAAATAAAGATGTTAGTATTAGTTTAAGAGATTTAGCCAACTCAGAAAAGTATATAAACCACAATTTCTACCGACGTATTCAAAAGAATGAAGTCTCTTAAACATATGAAGGGTGGTAAATCGGTAGGACCAAAAAATATTCCTATAAAAGTTTGGAAAATACTAGGAGAAATAAGAATCACTTGGCTCACAAGACTATTTAATGAAATATGGAAAAACCAAAAGATGCTCGAGGAATGGAGAGCAAGTACACTTATACCGATATATAAGAACAAGGGAAACATTCAAAATTGTACGAATTATCGAGGTATCAAGTTAATGAGTCATACTATGAAATTATGGGAAAGAATTATCGAACGTAGGTTAAAACAAGTATCAAGTACAACAAAAAACCAATTTGGGTTCATGCCAAGTAGATCTACTATTGAAGCGATTCACCTTTTGAGACGTCTTATGGAACATTTTAGAGCAAAAAAGAAAGACCTTCACATGATATTTATTGATCTAGAAAAAGCTTATGATAGGGTACTGAGGAAGGTTCTTTGGAGAATTTTGGAAAAAAGAGGTATCCCATTGACATATATTAACCTTATAAGAGACATGTATGATGGTGCAAAAACATGTGAGGGCTCATGAATGAACGACAGACTTCTTTGAAGTTAATATTGGGTTACATCAAGGATCAACTTTAAGCCCATACTTATTTATAATGGTGATGGATGAGTTAACAAAACATATTCAAGATGAAGTACCTTGGTGTATGTTATTTGTAGATGACATTGTATTAGTGGAGGAGTCTAAGGAAAAAGTTAATAGAAAATTGGAACTATGGAGAGAAACATTAGAAAGCAAAGGCCTCCGACTTAGTAGAACAAAGACAGAATATATGGAATGTAAGTTTAATCATTTGGTTACTTCAGAGGACATAGAAATTAAAATAGGTACATATTGTATTCCTCTGAAGGAAAGTTCTAAATACCTAGGATCAATTTTTCAGAGTGATGGAAGAATTGATGGAGATGTTACGCATAAAATTAATGCTCGTTGGTTAAAATGGAGAGGAGCATCAGGTATTCTTTGTGATAAGAAGATACTATTAAAATTAAAAGGTAAATATTATAGAGCAGCAATGAGGCCTGCCATGTTTTATGGTTCTGAGTGTTGGGCAGTAAATCATCAACATGTACAAAAGATGTCCGTGACAGAAATGAAGATGTTGAGATGGATGAGTGGTCATACAAGAAAAGACCGTATACATAATGAGGTTATTAGAAACAAAGTAGGAGTGGCACCAATAGAGGATAAAATGAGAGAACATTGTTTAAGATGGTTTGGACATATAGAAAGAAGATCAAAAGAAGAACCTGTAAGAAGGTTAAAAAAACTAAATTTGGAAAGTATTAAAAGAGGTAGAGGACGACCACAAAAGTGTTGGAAAGAAACAATAAAGAACGATCTAGCTTATTGGGAGTTAACTGCTAACATGGCACAAGATAGGGATCTGTGGAAACAAAGAATCCATGTAGCCGACCCCGTCTAGTATGGGAAAAGGCTTAGTAGTTGTTGTTGTTGTAGACGTTTAGCCAATGGTCCATGGCATCCGAGCAACTGCAAAGAGAAAATAGAATTAAGCCTCTTGAATGATCGGAGAAAGTTATTAATAATCTAACCAAGAGGGAATGAAGGGGAAAGAGAAAATAAGGGGAAAAAACAAACATAACCACGGTTTGAACGGGACAACAACAACAGACTAGACTCCCTTATGAGGAGGCATGTCGTTATAAAGGAATGATATCAATGAGACGGGGCAAGAAAAAAGAAGGCAACTAGAGAATATTTCATACCTTGGCGTTAACTCCATCTGGCGCAATTCTGTTCTCTTCTTTCCATTTGAGACAGTCGGTGCGATTGAATTTGGTAAAGCCCCTATAAATAGCATCATAAGTTACTACCAGAAATATTTTCTGCCACAGCGGTCAGTGGTATATGGTTCCTTTTAACTTTGCTTATAAAGCAAACAAAAAAAGTTATTACCAAATTCCATTATTTCAAAGCAAAGGCAAGTATTTCTGTGTTAAAGAACAAAAACGAACACATCTTAAAATAGGGGAACGTGTGAAAATCTCCTGCAAATAGAAATCTGCAATAAAACCTTTCCAATGTAAAGGACCACCTGAGTTTATATGATTGTGAGATGCCCTGCTTGATGTTCAGTTCAAATTTGGGCAACAGCAAACTAAACCACCATCTTATTTTGCTGTTTCCATTTAGACACTATGGAGCTGAAATCAAGGTTAGAATAATACAACCTGGTAGTGAAATAATTAGTTCTATGGGATCCAACACCGTTTTCGGACAGGAGAATGGCAAGATACACAATGAAACATGAGGAAACAATAAAAAGCAGGAATAAAGAGATCTAATTACCATTTCCTGCTGACAATAATCTTTTGACGTCCAGGGAACTTAAATTTGGCCCAGCGGAGGGCTTCCTGAGCATGGTTTCCATTGTTATCCTTGCAACTGACTGATAAAAGAACCTGACCAATGTCAACTCTTGCGCAGGTTCCTTGAGGCTTCCCAAATGCTCCCCTCATTCCAGTTTGCAGCCTGAAAAAATAATCACGAAACCCAACAATAAGATCTGAGTCATCTATTTCCTCCTAGAAAAATTTATCAACCTGAACCTAAGGAAATAAGAAGTAATGGCACTAATGGGAAACTGCATCAACTTCATAACGAACAAATAAGAGTAATAAAACAAATGCAAAATGATTCTCACGGAGGTATTGAATGGACTTCAGCATCTTCTTCCAAGATCGCACAGAAATCAATGAATCTTCAAAAGTCAGAAAATAAAACTACCATGCGTGTATTTTCTTGCTTAAATCCAAACAAACAAAATGCACAAAAAACTAACTACAATGTCACAACCATATCTAGAGTAGAAAAAGTGAAACTAAAGGAAACATCTTGTTCCCAGATGTCGCATAGACAGCTATTCTCATGGAAAACAAAATAAAGCCCATCTTGTGTATAATCTATATGAATAAAAAAAATTCAAAACCAAATTTAGGCCACAATTCACTGATAACATAATAAATGTACTTGAATATAGATTTGAAACCACTGAAAAATACAGCAAAGCAACCAACTAAAAATTATAAAGGGTCCAAATCATTAAAAAGGAACAAGGAAAAAAATTGGGAAATCTGTTTGCCGTGTTCATCAAATGCCTACTGTCATGTCTAGCAAATGTCATGCTGCCCTGGTATAAAAAACAATTTGAAAGTGTTAGAAACAACAACAACAACAACAACAACTAAGACTTTTCCCATACTAGACGGGGTTGGCTACATGGATTCTTTGTTTCGACAGAGCTCTATCATGTGCCATGTTAGCAGTTAACTCACAATAAGCTAGATCATTCTTTATTGTTTCTTTCCAACACTTTTGTGGTCGTCCTCTACCTCTTTTAATACTTTCCAAATTTAGTTTTTCATACCTTCTTACAGGTTCTTATTCTGATCTTCTTTCTATATGTCCAAACCATCTTAAACGATATTCTCTCATTTTATCCTCTATTGGTGCCACTCCTACTTTGTTTCTAATAACCTCATTATGTATACGGTCTTTTCTTGTATGACCACTCATCCATCTCAACATCTTCATTTCTGTCACGGACATCTTTTGTACATGTTGATGATTTACTGCCCAACACTCAGAACCATAAAACATGGCAGGTCTAATTGCTGCTCTATAATATTTACCTTTTAACTTTAATGGTATCTTCTTATCACAAAGAATATCTGATGTTGCTCTCCATTTTAACCAACCAGCATTGATTCTATACATAATGAGAATCTATACAATAAGCCACACAAGATTTGAGTTTATTCAATACAAGGTAAGTATTTATAGAGAAATAGAAAAGAAAACCAACAACATTCAGCTGCGGGTTGCTAAAGAAAACACGACTAGTAAAATAGTTGTTGGGAACCATTAGGGCCCTGGTGAAGTCCGTTGGGACATGATTACAAACATAAACTTATGAGCTCTATTGGTCCAATCCTATTACATTTTAACACCCCTCCTCAAACTTACGGTGTATACCGAAAGTTTGTTTCAATCCTTCACGTGTGAACCTGGACTGATTGTTTCTAAAAGATAATGTTCAAATGCAAAAATCTTTTCTGAAGCTTCAACCTTGTGATCTACCTTAAGACATACCTAAAACAAAACTTATAGAAATAAACTCCAATGAAGTATTAAGAAACCTCAAAACCTATGTTTTCAAAGAAGTTCTTCAATGAAAAACATTAATCATCTAAGTAGGATTGTCAAATAACAATAACAACAACTAAGCCTTTTCTCATGCTAGATGGGGCCAGCTTTATGGATTCTTTGTTTCCACAAAACCCTATCATAATTTATAGAATCCATGATAGATAAGTCCGATAAAGTTTTACGCGGGCTGTCGGAAGCCTAATGCAACCCTCCTTTATTCGGGCTTGGAACCGACCATTCAAGGATGATCCCCCTTACCCAAGTAGGATTGTCAAATATAACAAATAATTTCATGAATCACCACAAACTCGTGTTATTACAAAAGAAGGCCTTGATATACCAAACAAACTTTCAGGCTAAACTCAAGCCCGAGTTTTAAGGACAAACTTGAACCCAAACAAGCTTTAAGGCTATGCTCACACCATCCAAATCTAATAAGCTTTAAGGCTAAGCTCAAACCATCCAAACAATCAAATGTCAAGGCTATTAAATAACTCACAATCTCAAACGTGATTCTATGATTCCAAGAATAACATAATCCACCAAGATTATAAAAAAAAGGTTTTAAATATATACGAAAAGATTTATAATCAACTTAATATTTTCCAAAAATCTTTTCAACGTAAAGCGGTGTTATCTATATCGCACCGTACGTATTGTATCGTGGGAAGCCACGATTCACGCGATATGCAAAAAAAAAAAAAATTCAAATTTTTTTGTAGGTTTCTGGCCTCTCTTCACTTCTCTCTATGGCATCCTCTAACATGCTTGTTTGGGATTGCAAGGTATGTATGTAACATGTAAATTCGGGTTTATAATTTCATTTATTGAATAAGAATAATTTATGAACAAATAAAAATTATGACAAAATCATTTTCCCTTTCTATTGCCAACTTTTAGGTATATTTCTGTTATCAGTTTCTAATTTCATGAAATCGCAAACAATGAAGAAAAATTTGGTTGTCTCGGTTCATTGAGTAGGCATTTCACACCTTCACTATTTTAGGGTTCACCTTACATGACTTCCATTGAGTTGAACATGATCAACGTATGTGAGGCTTAACTCAGTATGTGAAGTGAGAAATGGAACTCAAGCATTAGTTAAAAAGCTAGTCTCCAGTAAGAGAAAAAGGGGATATCATCAAGTAACAATATCACATCACTGAGGTGCCATAGACTCCATAATCAAAGAAATGAAGCTCATCGTTTTGCTCATATATGAAAATTAGCAAATATGACAACTACAAAGATAGCAGTTTGTTAATTTTGATATACTAGATGAGTGAATTATGGAAGATAACGAAGAAAATGCACTGCTAACGGAAGAAGACATTGCATGGATTAATTTGAAAGGAATGCAACAACATCATGAAGGAGATTAAGATTTTGATTTTGAGGTAGACGGTGATGAGAAACTTTGAATCTTCATCAAAAAGAAGATGAAGATTATTTAGTTAATGATCCTAATACAAATTTAAAATATGTAAATGTAAATGTATTTCATTTTTTGCTTTAAAATATGTAAATTTGGATAAATTGTTCAATGTTGATTGCTCAATATGTACTAAACTTTGCATTATATGAATTCAAAGCAATTACCAGATTTTTCCTATTTTTTTCTAATTTTTTCAGATTTTTACTAATTTTTCCTGTTTTTTTAAAATATTTTTTTAATATTAAAGTACGATACGATACGCTACGAGATACGATACGCGTCAGACAACACTCACGTAAAGCATTTGTTTTAAACAAACAAGAACTCCTTTAATGCAATTTTTATAATTCGCACAAAATATTCAAAATATAACAAACGAATAGTCAATATTGAAGGCAAAACTCTTTCTAAGAGTTATTTTCATATATTTGTATGCAACTTAATCACAAAGGTCTTTAACAAAAAGCCAACAAACGTGACATATAGCCACAACACAAAGATATTAATCACATGAAATGCAACTTTAAAGTTATTAAGATCACAAATTATCAAATAAAGTGCATCTTTAAACATCGACTAATCTCCAACAACATGAAACACCTTAATCACAAAGGTCTTTAACAAAAGGTCAACAAAAGTGACATATAGCAGCAATACAAAGATCTTAATCATACAAAGAGATGCAACTTATTGTCTAACAAACAACAAACAAATTTTTTTCTAAATGAGATACCAAACAATTGATCCAACAAATGTTAAAAATAAACAAGTTTAAAAGTGCAAACCTCGATGGACACAAATATAAATGCCAAACAAGATCAAATCGGATCTAGACGACCCAGTCTGGATTTGGGTCCAACAAGAATATCATATCTAATACAGAACGAGTCTAGATCAAAGAGTGGATCCAAGACCCGATTGCATATAAACGCATAAATGTGTCCTCCCTTTTTTGCTGAATCGAGAAATTGCCTCATTAAGGTCTCCATCTCTTAAGAGACCATTTTCCAATCGTCTCTCTCTACCAACAAAGAGGGAAGATGTCCCCTCTCCCTCTCTCTATCGATTGTAGATCTCTCTCTCTCTTTGAGCTTTTGCAGACTATCGAGTGCCTCAATGACCACTGCCATCGCCGTTAATCGCCATCCTTTACCACCATCGACCACTGCTCGCTCTCTCCCTCAATTGCTCCCCTTCATTGGCGACCAACATCCACCAAACAAAAGGAAAAAAGAGAGGAAGAACGACCCGTACAACAACTGCCCTTAAACATTCCCATCACCACTACCATCACTGGAGTCGGCTCGCTTCCAACCTTCTTGTTGTGTGCCTTCGCCCGCTGCACCTGGTAATCGTTAATGGTAATTCCGATGACATTAACCCCAGAATGCGCTGCGATGGCTCGTAAGGGCCATTGACAACGCAGTCAACGTCAATGATCTTATCGTCGGGCTTCACGTTCAGAAGGTCGACAACGTGCTCCTCATGAAGACGAGTGGCCTCCTTGTGCGATTTTTGCTTAATGGACGACAAGAAGTGGACCTCATGAACGTATCAACGAAATGGAGAACACTCTCCTTCGTTTTAATTTCTTTGGGTTTGCAAAAAAATGCCCAATACCGCTTTTACTTGTCTTTAACATTCTCTCTCGAGATGGAACCGCCTCCGAGATCCACCACCCGCTTACCCTTCACCTCCTTCACTCCCAACACCCACATAAACTAGTAAATGCTTGCTATCACCAAGGCCGTTGTACACAACAAGGTCGATGTCTCCATCTTTTCTCCTTCTCCTTTCTCTACTCAAGAAGCTAAGCACTGAGACTCTGTCAGAGAGAGAGGTTATGGGTTACGTTCCACAGAGGCAACAAAACTATGTCGAAAGGTGAGAATCAATAGACCTAACGTTTAGAAGATGGAGAGAGTAATGGGTTTCCAACTCTCACATGACGATCAAAGCATCTTCGGGCCACTCTCTTGACTGCTTCTCACGGGAAGAAGATCGTTCATCCTGAATCGGTGAATGAATCCACCTTCCTCAACCACTAAAATCCACCGTTGCTCCCATCACTGAAGCCATCTACTAACCGCCCAACACACGCCGATTGCCCTCAACACCGTGTCATCACCATCGCATAGACTTTGATACAAAATTTTGTTTTCATTTTATTAAAGAATGAGATAATCTATACAATAAGACACACAAGGCTTGCGTTTATTCAATACAAGATAAATATTTATAAAGAGAAATAAGAGAGAAAGCCAAAAACATTAAGATGTTGGTTGCCGAAGATAGCTCAATGACTAGTAAAATAGCCGTTGGGGCCTCCTGGTGCCAGGTGGCCTTGACCCTGGTGGTTTGGGTCCATTGGGACTTGATTACAAACATAAACTTATGGGTCCTATTGGCCCAACCCTATTACATTTTAAGAGAAAGATGCTTCCATGTGATGTAGCGCTAGGCATTCTGAATGAATTATGATAAAGAATGTTCTTTTAAAGATTCCATCATTCCAAAGTTGCTTAGCTAGATGTTCATAGATAACATCTGCATTATCATGTCAACCATTTTTCCTAAAGTTTGTATAAGATAAGAAAAAAGACGTAACAATACATACTAGCCTATTAGTCATCTAACCAAGAAAGGGCAAATTTTGACATTTTTTAAAAGCTCTAGCTATTTACAAAAAATGAAGGATCACAAGATCACAGAGAAGTATTGTGCAATGTTGTAAAAATCATTTAGTATGATACGATTTTATCGTGTATTATACGAGAATATGGTAAGATATAGGCACATGTATCGCAAGAAGCGATTTATCATGTCGTACCACACGATACATGACTGTATCGTAATGTATCATATGATAGGAGTTGTATCGTACGATACGGGGTTGTATTGTACCGTATCATATCTATTTCAAATCAAGCTTTTGGATTCAATTTTGTTTAATGTTGATTGTGATATATATGTTTTGCTCATTCATTTCAATTCGTGCATCTTTTGGATTTATTAATAATTTTTCGATTTTTAATCAAGAAATTAAAAAAATTACACCGTATCAGTACCCAATGCAATACGAGCACCGATATGCTTTTTACAACATTGGTATAGATGATACCACATTCATTTACTAAGATCATCCTTAGTACCTAGGAGACTAGAGCTACGACCTACACTAAGGCAAATATTGATCTACAACACAAACCATAAAAGTATATACCTATCAGCTCCAGCACAAGAAAGCATCTTGTCGATTCACATAACATGGAAAGGATGCACCCTGACACGAAGATGGAAAGCATCCTTTCGAGCAAACTTTGTCATGTACTTGTTGCAGGCAATGCAAGCAGCTTCAAGTGCTTCACTTGAAACATTCTCTTTCTCCCAGCTCAAAGGGGAACTCATCTACTCCTTTCCTCTTCATCCCCACATCATATATTCTGATCTTCGGGTCAGGAACACCGCGATAATAGCACCTTGCAGGTCCTGATGGCAAAACGAAACGACAATAAGAAGAAACTTCGCTCTTCATAGGGACTCAAAGAAAAACTATGAAAGAAAAATTCTAGGAAAAAAAGTTAATGCAGCACAGTATTAAGGGAAAAAGTTGACCAAGGCCAAAGCCAAATTGAAAATTTTATAACATTACCACCATAGCAGCCAAACAATTGCAATTTAAATTTGATTATGACACTAGATGATTTGATTACAATACCAATACAGTTGTATGATGATACAACAGTAGAAACAGAAATTTAGATGATCCACCATTGACAGTGCTTGCACAAAAAGATATATAGCTGACACTTTTCATTATGAACACATCACATTCCCTGAAAATCATCAATCTTCCTAGAGACTTCCAAATGATATATATTGAAGCATCCAGGCATTGAGAAAGAAAAAGTTTCACAATGTAATTCTCGTGCATAAGACTAAAATATAAGGCCACATAAGAACTCTCTGCATTATTGAAACGGAAGATGCAAGAAACCATACTGTAATTCTTGTGCTGAACGATTCACAAAGAGACAGCATCAACACAAACTACAATAGTTGAAACGCTTGCCACAGAATACAACTCCAAACACTATATTAGTTCATCCAGCATAAAAGAGATCCAATAAAACACGTGACAAGAAGGGAAACACACAGATCCTGAATCCTTTCACAAGATGGAGAAAGCCTAAGGATGATTTATAATTTTCAGACATAGACGCATCATAGGAGGTTAACAAATGAATTTGAAGATAGAGACTTACATGAAGGGAAAACACTATAACTTGGGAACTCATGAGATGATACAACAAGATGAATGTGACGTGTCAAAAAATGCAACAAGAATTTCACGTTTATTCTATGTAACTATGGAAAATCACTATCTGACATAAGAATGGGAATTTTCAAGACGTCATGGAACTTATGCCAAGGCATGTGCATGCAAATGCTTGCACATGCATGGTCGTGCGTGTGTAGTGTATTTGTGTGTTGGAGAGAAAGAGAGATCTGAAATCATTTCACGAACCAGCTAGGTAGCATCCATCAAATTGATCAGACAACTATTCCATCCAATCCCTAAATAGCGTCACATCTAGAAAAATTTCAAATAGCAACAGAATATAGGTCCTTTTCGAACCAATCATGAGAAAACATGTCAACTGTCTTGCTTGAATTCAGATCATGACTGCCTAGACCTGACTATAGCCATTATGTATAGCAGATTTGTCAATAGACACGGCCTTAAATGAAGCAGATATCTAGCTGCAAATCAGCACACACAAAAATGATCCGGTTTCCCAAAATGAGACCCAGGGAGAAACCAAAAATTCAAGAGATAATAGCAAATAACACACATGAAACCATAATTGCGAGCAGCATTTACACCAAGCTCGTGAATCCCGACGCTTACGTACCCAAAGACTCATCGACTTGGGATCCAAATAAAAAAATGGCACGCGTAAATACGAATTCAACAAGAACAATTAAAACTGATCCTGAACTAAAACATGATAACATAGGAACAAGAAAAGGAAATCAACAAATCGCAACCTCGACAGAACATCCGAATTCGCCTAACACGAATAAATTTTGGAATCAGGAGCCCCTAAGAATCACATATGCAAAATAAAGAAACGAAGGAGGTACTCACTTCGCCCCATCGCGCCGTGGCTTGCGCGGAAAACCAGAGACACAGAGACAGAGAGAAGGCGCCAATCCGCAAATGAAACCCTAGCCCGTCTTTCTGATACATGTAATCGAACTTTGCGATGGGGCGAAGGAAGTACTCACTTCGCCCCATCGCGGTGTGGTTTGCGCGGAAAACCAGAGACACAGCAACAGAGAGAAGGCGCCAATCCGCAAATGAAACCCTAGGCCATCTTTCTGATACATGTAATCGAACTTCGAAGTACCCACTTCGCCCCATCGCGGTGTGGCTTGCGCGGAAAACCAGAGACACAGCGACAGAGAGAAGGTGCGAACCCGCGAATGAAACCCGAGACCGTCTTTCTGACATGTAATCGAACTACGCCCTGAAATTACCGAAATAGGTTTCTCTGGGGCTTCTGTCTACTGGAGACGTTAAAATGTTTGATTTGTAAATAATTATCTAAGCACCTCTTTTGGCATTTTAAATACACTTTGAACACTTCTTCTTTTTTATTATTACAAGAGGAGGCACCCTAAAACACACCCAAACATGCATCCTGGTTGACCTGAGCCACTTTTAAACATTAACATTGATATAACACAAAGAGATAGAACTCACCTCGCGAGGAGGGAGGTTGACTGACACTTGAAGGTCATGAGTTCAATACACCAGGCGTGTGTCTCGCCTTTATAGTACCAAAAGAGTTAATACGAGTTTACATTACCAATTACATTAACATTTATCTTTTCTTTTGCAAGAAAAGACCGAAGTCGGACTCACTAATAACGATGGTGCTAGAGCACCCTGCCGTTCAACTAACAATCTGGGTGTATTTTTGTGTCATATTTAACTTTCGATAATTGATTGAATGTTTTCTTCTTTTTTTGTTAAAAGGGAGGCCGAAACATAACACACGGATGCAAACCCCCTTGCTTGAATAATCAATTCATTTAAGGAAAACCTTAGCATTAATATTCAAAGTTTCAGTTTAATAGTTACGTGAAGTAAAATCCTCAGTACATAAAACTTGGCCTGATAGAGTAAGCCAATGGCCGCGACTAATTCCAATTTTCTAGATAAAAGCACACTAAGGGGCGCCTTGGTATGAAGACGTTCTCAAAATATCGTTTCTTTGCCGTATCAAAAGGGTGGTTGAAACAGGGCATGGTCTATAAGTCACCGATGCTCTCTCTCTCTCTCTACAAATGAGAGTTGGTACACTCTTCTTAATCATTTGGACTGTTCATTTTTTTTATCTAAAAAGAAAAAATACTTTTACTTTTTTCTTAACATAAAAAAATCTAACTTTTATCAGAATCTAGTAACTTTCATATCAATGAATATAAGAGAAAGAGAATTGCTAAACTCTTATTCAACTTTGGTTGATCATTTGAATCATTCTTCTCTTTGATTGAACGGTTTATATTTAAAAATAATAATAAATAAAAAGATTTTTTTATATTTTTTAATATAATTTATTTGATAAAAAATAGATTGTTAAAATCATGAAGAATAGTTTAACATAATAGAAGTCTAACAAATTCTATTATTTTTCTCTTTAAATAACAAATCTCTCCCTATATAAATATATATAGAGTGATTGGATTTGACCACAATTGACACTTCTTTACTCGTGTTCACCCGTTGTTTCCACATAGCATGAATTTATTAATAATATATTTTAATAAAATTTTTAATTTTCTTATTTTTTAAATTACAGCCAGAAATCTAGTTTATAATATATATATAAACACGTTCGAGGTGATTTTACCTTTAAATAACAAGTGTCAAAGTTATCCTAAAGTTCTACCCGATATTTCACAAAGACTGGGTGTTAGAGTGACTGTGACGTTTACTTACACAACTTCACACACAAAGGGGTCGCTTAAATCTCACATCGTCACCAGGCCGAGGGCGAGAGCCAGAGGCCAACCAGGGTCTCCGCGCATTTGGGAATCCAGAAGAATGCATCTTGGTCTCCAAAGATTAATTTTACCATCTTCATCGCGCATAGCACAACGAAAAGAGGTACAGCGTCCAACACTCTAGCCGAATTCCTGCACACAATGGCTCGACTCAATTCATCGAAATCTTCCGGAGCGATCATCCAAGGCTTATCGAGACTATATTTTCACAGCCAAATCGCAAGACCTACTTCGGTAAATCGAGTATTTCATCGTTATTTCTCATCGAAATTTGTTTTCGATGGTCCATTCCACAGAATTTCGCCTAGAGATCATTTTGGTAGCAATCCCCGACATGGGTTCCCCTGTTTGTATTCGTCTCAGATTGCTTCAAGCTCATCCAAAAAGTATCAAATCTTCTCACCGATCTCAGAGAAGCTACCAGTAGGTGGGATTTTCAGTTTCTACTCCCAAACACCACCATATTCCGAGTCTAGGATTTTGACAACCAAATTTCGTTTGTTTAAGTTCGAAAAGAGCCGTTCGATGGGATTCAAGAAACCATTGAATTCAGAAGTCCAGAGAAGGTTTTTCTCAGTGATCAAGAGTTCACAATCTGGTAGGATTTTCAGTGGAGAATTGTTGAAATGGGTCGACAAGCCTCTCGTGGTCGTGAAGTCGACGTTCTCCAGCTATAGAGAAGCTGTGGGACTCCACATCGAGGCGTTTTGGAAGAGGAATTACTTGGTGGTGCTGGGGGCGGTCGGCGTCTGTTTGTGTATTATTCTATGGAGAATTATGTTTGGAATCGCTAGTTTGTTTGTTGGGCTATCTGAAGGCATGGCCAAATATGGGTTTCTTGCTCTTGCTTCTGCCGTCGTTGCTTTTTTGGTGAGAATTAATCCTTGCATACATTTGCCTTCAAATGTTCTTCCATTACACCGCATTTGGGATTAGTTAATTATTGCTAAAACATTCTGTGCTGCGTTATGCACGTTTGGAGCGATTAGTTCAGGTAAGTGTTGATATATGGGTTTTAGCCCATTGAGAGTTATTCTTCAACATTGCAGAAGAGAATACATTTGCTAGAAAGATGCATCTAAATATTTACTCCTGTGCGTCTGTGGTTCATATCCCAAATGATACTGTCTGCAAAAACCTGAAGAATGTTCCGTTTTATTTTATATGTTTAACGATGCAATTTTCAAAGTAATGCAAATGCATGTAGTCTTTTGAATTTTCATTGCTTGGACTTTTGTGGGTTGATCAAGCAAACAGGAAATAGAGATCAGTATTCTAGAAATATTTGTGATATGTGGTTCTATCTTTTAATGTTTTAAAATGACTCCACAAAGGAATTCAGCCTTTCACGGCATATTAAACATAATAAACAACATGACAGAACATCAGCCATAAGCTGATGGTTCCTCTGGAAATCCTTATTTTGTTGATAAAACTCAATAAGAACAGTTTTGGTTTCCTCTTGTTTTTTATTAAACAACTTGGACGCGGGTCATTCTCTGATTAGATGAATGAAAAAAGTGAAAACAATACAATGGAACTAAAGCTTCAACTGTTAAGTGGAAGATCAGGAACAGATTCACATTGATGTTCTTAAGTATATATTTGCATCATTATCATGATTGAGGACTGATTGCTTTGTTAAGTTTTATTGCCAATGCTTTGCAGGGTCTCTATGTGCGCTCTAGATTTACTGTTAATCCTGATAGAATTTATAGAATGGCAATGAGGAGACTGAACACATCAGCTGGTATTCTTGAGGTCATGGGTGCTCCTCTATCAGGGACAGATGTTAGAGCATATGTCATGTCTGGAGGTGCGCTTCGTGTGAAAAACTTTAGGGCAATGCTTAGCAGCAAACGGTGCTTTCTTATATTTCCAATTCGAGGTTCTGAAAGGAAAGGGCTTGTGAGTGTTGAAGTCAAGAAGAAACATGGTCAGGTTCGTACCATGCTTCCCATGCATGTTCCAGAAACTATACTGCATTGATAATTTATGATATTTCTCTTTTACACACATTCTATTGCTATCCTAATATTCAAGACACGTATGTAAGGGAAACATGATTTATTTCTATATTTATGTGATACAGTGATAAAATGAAAACATAATGTTCCTTTCCTTAATGACTTTTGCCTCTTACATACTTGCATGTATCATTGTTTTTCTAATATGCTTACATACACTAAACCCCACTTTCCCAAAATCACCAGAAGAACTTTCTTATCAATATCTTCCCAAAAATAAGGATTCATGACTATGGATTGAGAAATTGAGTTGATAATATCATTAACTATTATTCATATTTCAATCCATCAAGAATGAATTGGTGATTGATTTTGATCCCGAGTTGTCTAAATCTCAGTAATCTAGATTTTCAGTTTACGATCCTGGCTACAAGTTACTCATCTCTGGTACTTTATTTATCGTGTTATTATGTGCTGCATTGTTGAAGTTGCAGACTTCACCAGTGAAGTGCATATTGAGCACGTGAAAGTAACAAAAAGATACTTCAGTTCAAACTGAACCAACTTCAAATGGGTCCATTTTCATGCTTCAGAAGGGAACCGACTCCATGTAGGTCCTTTAACTTGTAATCAAGAAAATGAATTTGGCATGAAGGATGGATGTCCCAATGTTTTGTTGCAGAGCACTGTATAGCTTATTTTCGTGCAACTTTTTATTAGATAACACCTTAAGGCATGCTGGAAGAAAATCCATGTGGCAATTGACTAGCTTCATGGTTCCTACCTTAGTCTGAAGTTTTTGCTGAGCATCATATGCTCGGAAGTTATAAACTTATCAGCACTTTCTGGTCAATGTACTCCATGAAAGTTTTGTTTTCCCTTTCTTTCAAATCTTGACAGAGGTCCTTGTGTTTTATTTTTACCAGTACGACATGAGATTACTTGCAGTGGACATTCCTATGATTACCGGGGCAGACCAACGTTTGTTCTTGGTTGGGGATGAGGATGAATACAAGATTGGAGGTGGCTTGATATCTGAACTAAGAGATCCGATAATCAAAGCAATGGCAGCAGAGAAGGAATTTGAAGACCTGGACCAGAAAGAGGAAGAACAGGATGCAGAAAGAGAGTTGCAGGAGGAAGAAAGAAAAAGGCAAGAAGAGATTGAGAGAATTGAAAGAAGTAGTTCGTAGTCAAGGCTAAATGCTGTTCCTTTCTTACCGGTCTCTATTTCAACTGGCATCCTTTGCCCTTTTCAGTGAGAAATGTTTCAGGAAAAAGTCTGTAATTCCATCTTGATAAGCTTTTATTTTCCAACGTCCTTTATTTGTTGCTCAGTGTATAAGTGCACGCATAATTGCAGGTATTCTCACCTCCTAGTTGTGCATGCACATTTGATACGATAACATTTCACTCTTTGGTTTTATGTACTTAATGCCATCATCTTCATTTTTCTTTGTTTGTTGGTTCTGATATTTTTTGTCCTTTAACTGGAATCCATATTCAAGCAGAAGGGAGGCCCTTGTCTTTCAGGTTGGAACCAAAAGATGTCTATTATGTTTTTCATTTCCCATTTCCATGTTTTGCCCAGGTATGAGACCAAATATCACTTTGCCTTCAGTAAACTATAGAAGAGACGGATGGTTGTTATCCATGCCTTTGGTAGTCTCGTGTTCAGGTTGAAACTCTGGTCATCACTGGGTCAAGTGAAGCACTGTTTGTTCATACTAATTATGTTGATATTACATTCTTCAAATAAACTTCAGCGTATGCCTTCTTTGACAGAACTCCTTTCCAAAATGGGACAGCAGAGTGGATGGAAAAGCTGAAGGAGAAAGTACTCATCTTACACTGCAGTAGATAAAACCAATAGCGCTTTTTAGGGTGTCAAGAGAAAGGAATTGAGGGATATACCATATCTGATCTAATCCTTTTCAACCCTGTCAAAGTACCTTTTGCAAAAGATACTTTAGTCCTCTGCCATTTGAAGTTTCTGTGTTAGAAAAGGCAATTATATATTTTTTATTGTTAATTTTAGTTGTAATGTGTTCAAATTCACATATCAAACTGATACCTGGGTCTAAATTCAGATGTGGATGGCAGATCGGATGTCAGATATCTGATTTCCATTTGAAATTAGATTTGGCTTGGCTGTTTATCTACCATATCTGAATCCAACCTTTTATCCAATGAGAAGATGGCCAATTAAGTTCGATGTGTTTTTTGAATGCTTATCTGAATCTGATGGATTTACTTTGCTGTTCCTTTCATCCCTGGTTAACCAAAAGAAAAAGGCGTACTTGGAAATATAACGTTAAGTAGGAATATATTTTTGTGAAGGTCATAAGTAGGTGTTTATTTGAATGCGGTTGCAGTTTTTCTTAATACACACACATTACTTTTATTTGAATCACTGAAGTTAAACCCTGTCTGTCCATATGATGGCCGACTTTGCCTGTCCGCAGGGTTTGTTGCAATTGGATTGTTTTCTTTTCCTACCTCTGAAGAAATGTGCGTGATGTTGATTAGAGGATGTTTTTAGAAGTGAATCGAACTTAATGGTGTTCCAGACTAAATTACTGATGAGTAAATGCTATAGAAGTATTTCCCTTAAATGAGGAGTACGGTTTAAACTTTTGCAACTGATTCTGCATGGTGTTGCACCTGTGCCTCGCTGCATTTTGATGATTATTTCTTTCTATTTTTCTTTAGATAGTTCTTGAGCTTGTTGGGTGTCAAGACTCTTTAGTATCTAATTTGAAGTTGAGGTTTTCTGATAGTAAGGTCAATTGTAGAACAAGCCAGCCTTCTTGTGTATCCACCAAGTATCTGGTCATATCAATGTGGTTAAAGATAAAAAGAATCTTATCCACGTTGGCATCAGTGTTGGTTACTTTAAACCTACTCATTGAGTGGTCTAATTAAGAAACTGGTGTTTAGTTGCCAATCTTTCCTCAAAATGTAAAGCTCTGGGGGGAAGATAAGTAGGAGACATTCTTTAGTTTTGATTTTGCATTCATCTTCATGTCACGTGACATTATTTCAAGCACATACATTGATGTTCCCTGGAAAACTATGCTGCGAAGATTTAGCTTTCTGTAGAGGCAATTTTTGGTTTCCTCGTTATCTTACATAGGCTTATCTCACTTGAGTTGCTGGCCTTGGCCTAATGGTTAGTCAAAGCTTTTGTAGCATACAATTTACTGCAATGGTCGATCAATCCTTTGTTTCCTGTGGAAGCACAATCACTAACTCTTGTTTCACTAACCTTGTAGCTTTACTAGAATCCTGATTTATTTAAACTTTAGATCGATGGTGTTCATGCCAATGAGCTCTACGTGTATAGCTGCAAGTCCTTTCGACTGGTGAAGCCTACCATACACCCATCAAGCCAAGTGTGAGTTGAGTCATAGAACTGTGATGTTGCACTGTGCAGCTAAGGCACAAAGTACATTGGATTGGGAAGCTTAAAAGTCCGTTCACCTAAACAATCACCAGCAAGATCACTCCACTGGTCTCCAACATTTCCCCATATGTGATAACCCTCCTCGACTAGTGCTCTTCGTGCTGCGGACTTAAATATAGTGGCACTTTGCCCTCTGTACTCAGGTCCTCTGTACAAAATTCAGTTTGCATGATCACAATTATAACAATACAATTGTGCGGGCAGCACCAAATGCAACATCAATTACATCAAACAATGAAGTGGGATGTGATGTGGATGCCATTTCGATGTAAAGTTGCATGAGCCTACTGACTAGGAGAATGATCATGTTTAAGATAACACAAACGGGCATGCTCTTAGTGCATTGTGGTATTTATAGTAGTACCTTTTACTTAGTATATGACATAATTATCAATCAAAAATTGTCTGCACATTGAAATATTTTAATTAACAACTACATGTTCTAGCTGGATTTATATCAGATAATCTGTAGTGGAACAGTTCACTGGATACCATAATGAATTAATAAACAGGCTCAAGGCATGATGATCTTATGCATATGAGTTGTGCTCCAAGTTCATCCAAAATGTTATTCTGCTGTTGAAATCAGAATCACGAATAGCAATCCAGCTTCAAAAGTATCATGATTCTATTGTGAAATTGTGAATGCTAATAGTCTGCTTGGGGAACATAAAATCTTCAAGACCTACCTGTTTATCAAAGCCACGATTGACATGCTATTACAACACCAACAACTAAGCCTTTTTCCATACTAGATGGGGTTGGTTTCATGGATTCTTTGTTTCCACATAGCCCTATCATGTGTCATGCTGGCAGTTAACTCAATATAAATTAAATCATTCTTTATTGTTTATTTCCAACATTTTTGTAGTCGTCCTCTTTCTCTTTTAACATTTTCACAATCTAGTTTTTCATATCTTCTTATGGAAGCGTTCTTTGGTCTCTTTCTAAATATTTAAACCATCTTAAATGATTTTTTCTCATTTTATCTTTTATCAGTGCTACTTCCAATTTGTTTCTAATAACCTCATCATGTATGTGGTCTTTCCTTGTGTAACCACTCATCCATCTCAACATCTTCATTAACCATAAAACATAACAAGTTTAATTGTTGCTCTATAATATTTACTTTTCAACTTTAATGGTATCTTATTATCACAAAGAATACCTGATGCTCCTCTCTATTTTAACCGACCTGCATTAATTCTATGCGTAACATCTCCATCAATTCTTCCATCACTTTGAAAATTGACCTTATGTATTTAAAACTTTTCTTTTGGATATGTAATGTGTGACAATTTTAATTTCTAGGTCCTCTAAAGTAACCAAATGATCAAACTTACATTCTATATATTTTGTCTTTGTTCTACTAAGTCGGAAGCCTTTACTTTCTAATGTTTCTCTCCATAGTTTCAATTTTCTGTTAACTTTTTCCTTAGACACCTCCACTAACACAATGTCATTTGCAAATAACATACTACTTCATCTTGAATATGTTTTGTTAACTCATCAATCACCGTTATAAATAAGTATGAACTTAAAGTTGATCCTTGATGTAACTCAATATTAACTTCAAAGGAGACTGTCATTCCTTCATGAGTCCTCATACATGCTTTTACACCATCGTACTATCTTATAAGATTTATGTATGTCAATGGGATACATCTTTTTTTTCAAGATTTTCTAAAGAACATCTTTTGATACCCTATTATAAGTTTTTTCTAATCAATAAATCATGTAAAGGTTCTTTTTTGCTCTAAAATGTTTCATAAGACGTCTCAATAGGTGAATCACTTACATAGTAGATTTGTCGGGCATAAATCCAAATTGGTTCTCTATTTTAATCGATACTTATCTTAATATATATTTGATAATTCTTTCCCATAATTTCATAGTATGAATTATTAACTTGATATCATGATAATTCACACAATTCTGAATGTCTCCTTTGTTCTTATATATGGGTATAAGTGTACTCACTTTCCATTCTTCAGTCATCTTTTGGGTTATTCATATTTCATTAAATAGTCTTGTGAGTAAAGTGATTCCTGTCTCTCCTAAGATTTTCAAAATTTCTACAGAAATATTGTTTGGTCCTATTGATTTATCACCATTCATATGTTTAAAAGCCTCTTTAACTTTATTAATTTGAATACGTCGGTAGAAATTGTGGTTTATATACTTTTCTTATTTGGCTAACTCTCCTAAGCTAATATTAACATCTTTATTTTCATTAAAAAACTTATAAAAATAGTTTTTCATCTATTTTTATATCATCATTTGCTACTAGAATTTTCTCATCCTCGTCTTAGATGCATCTAACAAAATTAAAATCCTTAATTTTCTTATCTCTAGCCCTAGCTATCATAAAAATATCTTTCACCCTCTTTTGAGTTGAGTTTTTTTATATAAATCCTCTCAAATTTTAGCTTTTGTTTCATTTTGCTTCTTTCTTTACTTTCTTATAAGCCTCTAAAGTTTCACTAGTTTTCTTAGCATAATATAATTTATAACATGCCATCTTTGCCTTGATTTTATTTTGCATCACTTTACTCCACCACCAAACTTCTTTTTGTGCCACTACACCTCTCTTAGATTCACCTAACACATCTTTTGCCACTTTCTTAATATGTATAGCCATATTGTTCCACATATCATAAAGTGTACCAACATAATTCCAATCATCTCCTTGAAGGACTTTCTGTTTAAATATACCTTCTTTCTCACTTTTGAGGTTCCACCATTTAGTCTAAATAGTTCGATGCACTCTTTTTTTCTTTGTCCACTTTTTCATTTCTAAATCTATAATTATAAGTCGATGTTGGGTGGTTAAACTTTCTCCTGGAATTACCTTGCAATCTTTACGAAACGATCTATCTTTTTTACTACAAACTAAATAATCAATTTGTGTTTGTGATAAACAACTCTTATAAGTAATTAAATGTTCATCTCGTTTTTGAAGATTGTATTGATTATAAAGAGATCAAATGCAATAGAAAAATTTAAAATCTCCCTACCTTCCTCATTTATATCCCGAAAACCAAAGTTCTTATGAATACCTTGATATTCTAATGCCTCTTTACCGACATGTCCATTTAAGTCTCTTCGTAAACAAATCATCTCCCTTTGTGTAATTATTTGAATTACCTTATCTAACTCCTCCCAAAAAGTTGTTTTTATACTATATTCTAGTCCTACTTGGGGTGCGTAAGCACAAACTATATTCAAAACCTATGCTCCTAACATTAATTTCAACGTCATGATTCAGTCTTCATATCATTATATGTCTACTATACTATCCTTTAAATCTTTATTTATGATAATACCAACTCCGTTTTGAGCCTTTTCCTTTCTTGAGTACCATAATTTAAAACCTATATCCTCAATCTCTTTTGCCTCCAACCCACTTTGTCTCTTTTAAACATAGGATATGAATCTTTCTCTTAATCATAGTATCTACCACCTCCCTCCATTAGCTTATCGAACAATGTTCTGATATTTCAAGAACAAATACGAATCTTATTGACTAGCTTCCTTACCCCCGCATCCGTCCATATTGTAAATGCGGAGACCCTCTCTATAATTGATTTACTATATCCGGGCGAAAATGTAAAAGATGACGCCCCAACGCAATGCTCATAATTTGTATAATCCAAACAACAACAACAACAAAGCCTTTTTCCATACTAGATGGGGTCCGCTACATGGATGTGTCATGTTAGTAGTTAACTCACAATAAGCTAAATCATTCTTTATTGTTTCTTTCCAACACTTATAATTTGTATAATCTATCGTATAAAAATCCGACAAAGTTTTATGCTAGTTGTAAGCCTAACGCGAGCCTCCTTCTTTATTCGGGCTTGGGACCAGCCATGCAGGTGAGCCTTTACATGGGCAGAGTTTCTTGCTCGCGTTTTCGTGAGAAAAGAATTATCTGGATCATGGTAAGTTCAATTGCGGAAATGGGTATGCTAAGAATCAGTCAAGGTTTATCAACCTACAGTTCTGTAATTGAAATTTGGTTTTGCTGTGTACTCTAATTTCGTATCTATCCCATGATAGAGTCATGATGCATGACAACTTGATTAAGTATTTGGGGATTAGACCTATAAAATACAGATAGATAGTTACATAAGAAGTTTCTGATACCTTAGAATGAGCCTTTCATGTCCAACAAAACCCTGGTTGATAAGGTTCTCCAGAGTAACTTGACCAAGTGAGTCTTTGTCTCTGCCTGTGAGAAGGAACACCTTGAAACCACTTTCTGTCAGACGCTGATACAGTTGTAGAGTTGGCGGAATAGCTGGGGAACACCCTTCTGCTGCCCAACTTTTGAAATCCAAGGGATCATATGGGTCAACGCTATGAACAAAGAGAAATTTCAGGAAACATATCAGAAATTTCAATAATGATACCTTAGCCTTCTAGCCCCTTAATTTTACCAACATTAAAATGCAATGACTAGAGAGAGGAAGAAAAGAGAAACACTTCAGTATCTATATCTATATATATGTAGCCTTTGTATATATGTATGTGTATATACAATAAATGCTTTCAGTTTGTTTAATCAACTTTGTTCATTTCAAAATTAAAATGCAATTTGCTTAGTGGACATCATCATCCACTTGCACTATCCATCAGCCAGATAATGGATCTGAGATTTGACTCATTTTCTATATGGTGGTGGCTTGTAGAAAATTGGACCTTCAGGCCAATTTGTCAACTGACGGGTCGTTTTGTAACTCGGTTTTTCTAAGTGATAAATAGGAAAAAGGTCCTTGTCTTTGGTGACAATACTTTCATGTTTTCTTAGTATTGTTATCAGCACCATCAATTTCAAAGTATCGTTTTGGAACTTTTTGTAAGATCCCGACATGCACCATGAACTCATGCAAAGAGAAGATGATAAATGATTGAGAAAACTTTGAGTTTTCACTTAGTGGGTGTGCATCTTCAATTTGTATGACAATGCTTGTCTATATGATATGACCTTTGTGTAGAAAGATATATGCTTTACCTGCAAAAAGGTCCAATTAATTTGTTAAATGTAAATGACCAGAGAGGTCGCACTAACTTATTTTATAAATTAAAAATCTAGATGTTCTGCTAAAATGGCAAGTATGGCACCACTGTCACCCAAATATGTGGACATTGTGGCCATCTGTTGGTTGATATTTTTTTTCATTTTGTACTGTGCAAGGCTCACCTTTCCTGACAGAACTTTGTCACAAACCTCTTGAGTTTGAGAAGTAAGCTCGATCGTTTCTGCTGAGATATATAGAAACAGGCACTGTCTTTGCTCCCAGCGTGGTTCAACCAGAACTCAGGCTTGATCTCTAGGTGATAGATTGGTCGCAGCACTTCTAGTAGAAAGTTATTATCTGGTGATCAGACTTCAGAACACCTTCATCAACGAATCATGGCTGTTCAGAACTGTGGAAGTTCAGCTCTCCAGTGGAGCTTCATCAGGACAGACTTGCTGAAAGATGATGACGGTTTATGGTACAATAATTTCTGGTGGAAGTTTCATTTCACCAATTATATTACACTATCCACATGATTATAGAGCCCAAGGTCTAGGATATTCAATTATAAGAAAATTTTCCAAGGATATTCTCTCAATCCTAGTATATTTTAACAAATTGGACTATCCACAAGATTGATAGTGGAAGCTTGCATTGTCGCTGCTTTTGTGAGGCTGAACACAAAATATTGTTAGGTGCATTCCTATCGTCGGATTTTTATAACATGGATTACAAAAATTATGAGTATACATAATGAGGTTATTAGAAACAAATTAGGAGTGGTACCAATAGAGGATAAAATGAGAGAATATCGTTTAAGATGTTTGGACATATAGAAAGAAGATCAAAAGAACCAGTAAGAAACTAAATTTGAAAAGTATTAAAAGAGCTAGAGGACGACCACAAAAGTGTTGGAAAGAAACAATAAAGAATGATTTAACTTATTGTGAGTTAACTGCTAACATCGCACACGATTGTTGTTGCATTCCTACACTGAGCAGGAAGAATAAAAGCCATAAGATACAAAATAAAGGAGATATGATCTCTCGAGGTCGGTATTGATTAAAGAAACGAAAGCTTCACCGAGTGAAGATTGTTTTGAGCTCAGAAAGGCTTTCAATAAAAACGCCGATCTCTGTAAGAGAAGTGCATGCTTTTTCCTCCATTTCTCCTGTTTGTGAACAGTAGAAGGGAGTTAGAGATTCCTTTTCCACTGGCTGGCTGCACCATTATTATTTTGCCTTTGTTTCTTATTATAAAGTTCCAGTAACCCATGTTAAATAACAGTAACTTGACAATTCGACACTGAGCTGTCACCTTTGTGAACTTTGTGGGAAACTTTTTTACCTGTAAAGTTCATTATGTTTAAAGGCCACAGAAGTCATACTTTTCATGCCCTTGACTTCCCAAAGCAAATTTCAATTGTCTATCATTCCCTGTTTCTTATTCAGTACCCACTATCACTGCAAACAATGTCTGGCATCTCTGTGTACCAAATGAACCAAGGGGATGAGAAGATTCAGAAGCAAGAAGTGATTCAATGTGCATTGATGTTTTTTGACATTGGAGGGCCCTACAATTAGTTCTATGGAACCAGGAAATTGAGTTTGAAATATGAGAAGAAAAAATTAGTCAAAGCCCTGTATATACTCCCTAATGAAGACGAGCTTGGTTTCGGAGTTTTATTCGGTGTGGTCAAGGTAGAAACCTCGTGACGGAGTTTCTCAAGGTAAGAAATGAAACAATATATAAATATATATATATATATGTGTATATATATATATATATATGTGTATATATATATATATATGTGTATATATATATATATATATGTGTATATATATATATATATGTGTATATATATATATATATGTGTATATATATATATATGTATATATATATATATGTATATATATATATATATATGTATATATATATGTATGTATGTGTATATATACATGTATGTATGTATATATATATGTATGTATATATATATGTATGTATGTATATATATATATATGTATGTATATATATATATGTATGTATGTATATATGTTTGTGTGTGTATATATGTTTGTGTGAGAAGATTCAGAAGCAAGAAGTGATTCAATGTGCATTGATGTTTTTTGACATTGGAGGGCCCTACAATTAGTTCTATGGAACCAGGAAATTGAGTTTGAAATATGAGAAGAAAAAATTAGTCAAAGCCCTGTATATACTCCCTAATGAAGACGAGCTTGGTTTCGGAGTTTTATTCGGTGTGGTCAAGGTAGAAACCTCGTGACGGAGTTTCTCAAGGTAAGAAATGAAACAATATATAAATATGTAAATATATATATATATATATATGTATGTATGTATGTATATATATATGTATGTATATATATATGTATGTATGTATGTATATATGTTTGTGTGTGTGTTATGCTGCTGTTGAATTGCTGATCACAGATGGTTTGCATGAATACCTACCCCATCGAAAGACATGAAATGCTAGTTTGTTGCATCATGACTGAGCATCAAACTTGGAAAATTTTGGTTTTAGACATCGTGTGAATGTGCTGTTAGTGTAGGTGCAACTGGGCTTCAATCCCGTAAAGAAGCCGGTTTACTGCTTTCGCCATACATCGTTAATCATGATAAAATGACTTACCCAAATTTTCTTCTCCTGTAGTAACCAAGGTTGGAGATGCAAGTATCGTCGACATCGAAGATCCAAGAGTCCATGCCGTCGCCTGCAGGATCGATAGTTGCCATGTATCTGAAAATCTGATCGACAACCATGTTCAGGTCACGTTCATACTGACCCTCGAGCATGTAGTGCTGCAAATAATGGAGGCACTCAGCCGGGACAGTGCCCCAAAACTTGATGTTATTGGTCTCAACTCCTAACCTCCAGCTTAGACAGTGGGTGGACTCAGACCCGAACTGCGGGCTCAGTTTGGCCCCAAGGACCTCCGAGAAGGCCACCAGCATCACCACAAAGGCTTCCCTCACGAAACGCATGGCTTGACCGACTGAACTTGCCCAGCCCACCTTGTGGAAAGGCATGGACAGGGCACAGGCAATGAAGAACACTATCAGAATCACCATGGATGGAGCTTTATAGCAGGGGAAAAGGTGGCATGAATAATAATTGATTGGTGGTGATTTCGTCATACGGAGAAGGTTTTCTTTGGGGGTTGGTACTGAATATTGGTCTGATTCTGTGTGGCCCGGCCTAGGCCCGGTTCTCCTTTTGAAAATAAATATATAATTCAAACGCATTTTGGTTGACTATAATCCCACATAATGATGTGAAAAGACCTTGTTGCCCCTGCTTTGGTGATCAATGTGGTCTGACGGAGTACTGGATCATGAATCATGAAGCGTTAGAACGTCATGCAACACTCATTAGTTTCCCTTTTTATGTAGACATTGCCGGTTCCAAACCAGCCGGGTAATTCCAACTGGAACCGAACTGGGAATAGGTTGGAACCGGAATTGGACTTGAAACCAGATCCAAAAACAGAGACCACCTGATTTGGTTACGGTTCCAGCTTCTGTGGAACTGAAACCATGTCGGTACCTTCGCATTTTTTAATAGTTTTTCAAATTTCAATTTTTTTTAAAATAATTGTTCCGGTTCCAAATGGTTTAGGACATAAACCAAGACCAGAATTGGAACCGTCCTGGTTCTTGGTTCCATGGAAACTGGAATTGGCGGTTCTGGTTTATCCGCAACGGGAGATGTCTACTTTTATCCATAGCTGTTGTAAAAAGGGCTTTGATCCAAATACAAGTCTCAGTTCCAATTTGAGCGTTTGTGGAACCGAATTGTGCTGGTACATCCATATTTTTTAATATTTTTTCCAGATTTCAAAATTTTAAAGTATTTGTTCCGGTTTCAAATGGTTTAGGATATAAATGGAAACCAAAACCGGCCGGGTCCTGGTATGGTTCCAAGGAAACCAGAACTGGCGGTTCTGGTTTATCTGGAATTGTGACATGTTTATTTTTATCCGTAGCTGTTGTAAGTATAGTATTGCAGCACAAAGAGCGGTAAGCTCACCTGGCTAGGGGGTAAGCTCACAAGTGAAGGTCATGAGTTTGATAAATGGGGCATGCATCTGGCTTCAACCTCCCCATTGAAAAAGAAGAAGTATTGACACTTCTATGAAGTAGTTCACTTTTCAATACATGGAACAGATGATAAATCTCACATGAGTTGCATTTATTTATATTAAAATGGGTAAACGACCAAAATCAAACTTTTTATTTATATTAAAATGGGTAAACGACCAAAATCAAACTTATCGAGTACTAAATGGAGTTTGCTATGTGGATTCTTAGTTATCATTGTGTATAATTAGTATTTAACTGTGTAAAACAAGTGCACATTTCCTTTCTTTTTTAATAAAAAAGTATTCACTATCTAATTTCTCATATTGTCTCAGCTCGGGATATTAAAACCTTTATTCGCTGGCCACACGTGTGTCTCAACAGTCAACATCTTTGTTTCTGTCATTGCCATCTTCACACGTGTGATTGCCACTTAAGATGGATAAAACAAAGCAATATGAATCCACACACATAAACATGGCTGGTTTGAAAAACAGTACCGGTTGTAAACCATGCTTGGAACCGGTGAAAATGGATGATGAATCAAGGATCATCCGGTTCAGTTTTAGTTCCACCTTTCATGAAACCATAACCGGTGGTTCCTAACTGCATCTTTCAAAATTTGTATTTTTTTAAAAAGTTCGTAATTTAAAAAAAAAAAATTGACAGGTTGCAGGAGGTTTAGGACTCAAACCGAAATCGTTCCTAAAACAACGGTCCGTAATGAGAATCGGCCCCAGATTGGTTTACCTAGAACCATCCATGTCTAGAGAGAGAGAGAGAGAGAGAGAGTTGCCAATTCAAATTGGATTCATATTGGGCATAGAAAAGTAAGAACTGTAAAATCTCCGTTTAAATTCAATAACATCACTTAATCAGGGATCATGGGTTGGAACTTAGGGCTACACTACACTACACCTCACCAATTTTATTTTCCTTCTTGTTTAAAACTGATAAATAATTCAACCAGGGCTGGGCCGGGCTGGGCCCGGTGGTGAAGCACTTAGCTTGGCCCTATAAAGGAAAGGGCCACGACTAGGCCCAGCGGGTGACTGTGGGCTCAAACCACAGCAATGGGCTCCGTCTGATTCTTTGTCTTGATTGATCTTCAAACTGCTTTTGCTCCTACCTCATGCACTTTACGTGACACAAAATAAATGGAGAAAAGTTGCAATTGGCGAAAAGGGAGGAGAAAGTTGTGCATAATAACTTTATATAGATGATTTGCTTATATATATTGTTGAATGGAAAGGCCGAAGACAGGGCAGGTATCGTACTCATGACCTTCAACTTGTGAGTCGACCCATTCGTGACGTGAGCCCTTGCTCTGTGTGATGCTTTGCTTTATGATCTTAATCCTTATCTTGCATGAGGACCAGTTTAGCAAGTATGACCACTTGCCTTAAAGGTGATAAATGAAAAAGGATTTCCAAGTTAAAGCATGCCACTTACTCTAACTTGGTCACATTAATTTCATGAAGGTAGCTAAACAGCGTGTTCCACAAGGTTGCTTCCGAGATAATTTCTAGAGAATGAAAATTTTTGATGCTAGAAATTCCCGACAATTTGCTCGAATTGTATAATTTTGCTGGATGGGAAGATGCCATGCGTGAATGTGTCAAGAGGTGCTCAATTCCTCCTTTGATGTTATGATACTAAAACTTAGCTAGTTATCATGCCACCGAAAAGAAATGGTTGAGCATGATATAATATCTACTCATGACCTCAAAAAGGAGGAATATACATTGTCTTTGGTAACGGTCAAGAGTTACCCAGCTGATCGGGTCCATGATCTGTGATTCATCACAAATTCTATAAATAAGAAATTAGAGCTCCCTAATCAGATACTTCTACCGTAAAACATTCTCTCTTTCCGCCTTTGCTCTCCTTTTTCCCGTGGTATTCTTTGTGGTTGTGTGGTTGCTTCCTACCGTCCTTCCTCTTCAGCCATAGATGAGTGAGGCATTGTCGAAGTCGACTCGAAATTAGGTACATAGCATTGAATTGTGTGTGCGTTTTATTTTAGAAGGAAGGAATAAGTACCTTTGGGAGAGCAGATTTCTCTAAGGTGACTCGAACATATAAGTTCTTTCTTTTATTATTGATTTTGCTTTTATTTTTCGTACAGTTTGTTCATGACTTACTTTAAAATTGCGACTGTTGTTGATTAGGGCGTGTTTTAATTGTTGCATATTAATTTATTATCCATGTATTTCTACGTATTTTCTCAACATTAAATACATATAAGATAGGGTCAAGCTTCACAATATTAACATATTCAATATTCTGGAGAGAGTAATATCATAAAAGAGGATCGAGGTTCACGATAAAATCACCTCTAAGGTATAAACACACTCTTTTTTTTTTTGTTACAAGAGGAGGCCGAAGCCTAATACCCACAGCCACTCATGCACTCTATCAACTACCCATACTTTGAAGTTTGAATACTCTACGAAGATGGTTGACAACTACCCACATTGCTGTGTCCCTTTTACATGGATGCAGGTCAAAAGGAGTCACTTTTTGTTGAAAGGGAACTCATCCATGCGCACCCAGCTGATGGCAACAAAGTCAGTTCGTGGGCAGCCTTAGGCACGCGTTAAGCTGGTTCTACAGAGTTTGGTATTGAGTAATATATTCCGCTTTAAAACATGTCCTTAATGAGATTATTTTTTCTCTAAATATCAACAGATAATTACATCATACTTGTCATCCTACTTTTTCTTGATGGACCCATGAAATTTTCTACCCGAAACATTGAAATTTAGGTGAGACACTCTCTCTATCACACACACACACACACACACACACACATATATATATATATATATATATATATATATATATATATATATATATGTTTATGACATGCACATTCATGTTGATCCTTCACTTTGAGAGTAAGAGTGTTTTAAAAGTTAAAAAGGATGTTTAAGAAAATAAAAAGGACAAACTTATATCTTTTAAAAGTAAAAGATGAACATGAGTATACATACATGAGAAATGGCAAGATCCGTTACACATATATATAAACTGGATCTTGCCCACACCATTCACCAATTAATGTCCAGTTGCATGAGTGAAATTTAAAATTTTAAGAGTTTTCAAAAAAGATACGAATAATATTATTTTACTCATGCTCTTCAAAAACAATGATCTTATATGAATGAGTAACACCCGTGGTGAACAGGATTCAATCCTCATATCTATATCTATATCTATATATATCTATATCTATATATCTATATATGACGTACCATAGTGGCATAGCAAGAGGATCATGAACTCCATGGATTTTCCTTGAGCTCTATGAATGGGTTCTTACAAGCAAGTAACAAGAAATCAACCAGTGAAATAATGTCATCAACGACCAATGTCATGCACTCCGACTGGGAAAGAGCTTTATCTGGTTTTTCCATGAAAGATTCCTTTTGCAACCCTTAAAAGCAACTAGATTGGACCCCACTTTGTTTTTCTTCGTTCTTTCGTTGATAAAATTTTTGACAAGATAAATTATTTTGAAGGAAAAAGTTGCTTTGTCCTTCCCTATTAGAATCAATACAACACTATCAATGAATTAGTCCCCTAAGGATTTGTTCTAAGACCTATTTTAATCTTAACATCAAAATTTTAACTCAAAAATGCACCCACCATTTTAAAATATTGATCCATTGATGTCATAGATAAAGCTTTTCTTTAGATTTTTCTTTTTTACTTACAACGAGGGAGGCTGAAGCCTGCCACATATAGGCATGCACCTCAGGAATCACATGGAATACTATCTCCGGTGGTTAGTATAATAGAAAGTCACATGAAATACTATTTTTGGTGATTGAACCGTTAGGAAAAAAGGATTTTTTCGACGGTTCCAAAAATTTACTCTTGCAGTTTACTTATTTTTCGAAGAAAAGTTTTTGGTGGCGGAGATTTATTTCGACGGTTCGACCAAACATTGACGGTGTAGACAGTCATTTTTTTTTTTGAACGGTATGAAATGTGGAGTTTTTTCGGATGGTTATTCTCACTGTTTTGATTGGACGACAAAAAAAAAAGGTGTTTGTGGCGGTTTTAATGGTTGAAAATATCAGAAAAAGCTGGATTTGTAGCGGTGGATCTTGCCGCCTCGATGGTGGGAGTCGGGGAGCCCTACCAGCTGAGCTAACTCTTTGTGGGCTGTATATTTAATATTTGATTGCATTAAACTTATAAACCTTTATGAAAGCTGGTCTTGAGATCAAATTGGACTCCCTCATCACGTCTCACATGATCGAGGCCATGATTTCGATAACTGGGACGTGCAAACCTGGCTTCGCCTCCCCATAGTAAACAAGAAAAGGAGAAGAAACTCCATTGTCAGGTTTGCTTGATCGCTCTTGTAAATTACGCTGCCACGTTATTCCTTCATTAATTATGTAGGTATGAAGCCATCACTTTGAAATTTGGCAACTCTTAAGCTGTCATTTGTTTCATCAACGAGCATCTTTAAGAAAAACTAATATGCACGTATATACGAAGTTCTCGTGAAAAGGAATTCTATAATTTGATTTCAAGGAAAAGTTGGATTATACACCGAACGACCTTGTGCTTTTCCTGCGACTTAATTTCAAACATGACTTTTCAATTCAATTTAAGTAACCTAATCCCATGAATGTGTTATATATACTTCAAGAGCAGCAGTTCGAGAGAGAGAGAGAGAGAGAGAGAGAGAGAGAGAGGGGCTATTGATTGTTGTGCTCTTGGAAATTGGTTCATTTCTATTAAATGAAGTATGTGGATCACACCCACAACAATGGAAATTGGTTCATTTTAATTGAAACATGACATTTCTATTATATAGTGATGATCAAATAAGGTCTAGCAACTCCCACTCTCTCTATATGGTCGTTTTCCCGTTTTCGAAGTTTTCAAGATTTGCGATTTCAAGTGTCCCGTTTCTGTGCAAATAGATAACAATGATAGTAATATTTATTATTATTATCATAATCATATATAAAATTTTGATATTTATTATCAAGAACCTGGAACTTCAAAGCTTACGTTCGTTCGATATGTAATATCCGATTTTATAAAGGTTTACAATTAATAAATGTTTTAGGTTATTCGACTTATAAACTTTGATATATACATAAAAAGAAGAGATGCAATATATCGATAACATGTTATATCAATATTCCAAGCAAATAATCCTTTAGACTTTTTCTGTAAATAGGAGGAGTTCAGGGGGCCAAAGACATCTGTCCCATAATGCATCGAATTGATGTGAAGAAACCACACTTTTACGACATGGTGGATTGATTATACCTATACAAGTTTATATGTGCTTTTTTACTTAGATTGTCAAATATATGACATGTGACATGACAAAAAACATATATGTATTATTAAATACATTGATTCAAATATTCACCATTGATTTAAAAGATCAACCGACCAAGATATTTATTCAAAATTATGTATTGAAAGACATTATGTATTTAATATTATATATAACAAAAGAGAGAGATGGTTGATTCAGACTGAACCGGTAGTTTCAACCGGGACTGAATGGGGCTGAGAAGGAAACAAAATCAAAACATACCAAATTGGACTTAGAATCTGAGCCAAACCGGGACCATCCGATTCTGACTCCAAGTTTGGATCAAAATGATGATTCAAATATTTTTATTATTAAATATTCTACATTATTTAATAGTTTTTCAAGGATTGAAGTTCAAATAAGAATTGGCCTAACCCTCACTCAAATATATATATATATATATGGAGAGAGAAAACAAATTATTTTAAGATGAAGAACACCGATACCCATCGAGTACCAAACCCAAAAGTATATATATATATATATATATATATATTCGTCCTTTAAAACTTTGGGGAGTTGTGGTGAAAGAGAGATGAATGATCTACCAAGCAGTAGCAAATCTACGTAGCAGCGGGCTGAAGCGGCCACTCCACCTGAAATTTGAAGTGTCAATGGAAACTACTATAACTTGAATCCATATGGTAATTAAACATGGTTAGACCCACCTTAAACAGTTTTACGAGCCATTCCCCCCTCCACACCAATTTCTAGATCCGCCTATGCTACCGAGGACACATTTTCAATGCTGACATAATGTGAAGGAAGGGACAAAGAGTGCCCCGGACGGCGAAATCTCCGGCGGATTGCCCGCCATTCAGCAGCAGGGTGTGGTTGTTAGAGCTCAACTTTACGTACGTGAAGAACGCTAAGTGGGAGTGGTGTGTATGTGTGTGTTGTCGCGCACGCACCACAGTTTGGCAGGGTGGAGGAATGATGAGAAGAGACAGTGGCCAGTGGCCGACCATTGGCAATTTACAGTTCCTCGTTCAAGCATAATGATCATCAGTCTGATAAGATTTACTATTTACATGGGTTGGATAATTGACTTAATTTCTCTCGCGTGTTCATTTTACATCCATCCATCGGAGACCTTTACTCTACCTAGACAGGTTAGACTGCCTATGTGCTGTGCTGATGCGCTTAAAGTTTGTCTATGAGTTCAATCTTTCACTCTAGCCTCTACGAGTTATGAATCTCTCTCTCTAGTGTGGTCGATGTGCACACCTATTCATGTTGAAATCTACTTTAATTATCATTTTAATTATTCGATCTTTAAGATCTTTGAGACGAACCATAGACATATTTAGTATAGATGGTATATCAAATGCAGTATAAGAATATTGATACTTTTGTATTTTTTTAATTCAAATTCCTATAGTTGATCATTTCAATCCAATATTGGAGATATTTAAGTAGATTTGCACATGATGGGTGTACATATTTATCACTTTCAATTAAATGATGGAGATATTTAAGTAGATTTGTACATAATGGGTGTATACATTTATCACTTTCCCTATATACATATGTATAAGAATACCAGATCCTTTCTACTTTTAACATGTCCATCGATTGCTTTTCCAAGATACGAGTGTTTAAGGATTTAAAAAAATGACTAAGGATAATAGACAAGATCAATAGTGAAGCATGAATGAGCAACATCAATAATAGACAAGATCCATTATATATATAGCTGCATTACATTTCAAGCACATTGCACGCACACCCATAATATCATCATTGCTCACCCAATTGCTAAATTAGTTGGTAAAACCTTTCAAAGAGCTACACAAACATGGGGCATGATCCTTTTTATCTTCCAATTTGCAAGCTAATGAGCACTATCAACTCCTTGAACTTGTGAAATTCATACTTGCATTGCTAGTTCTCAGACCGACCTTAAAACCATCTATTTGAAATGTACTAAAAATTGCACAACATTCAAAGGTATCTTAAATTAAGTCAATACAAGGTGTGATCGATCTAGGGCTTGAGAAGTTTAATTTGGCACAAATTAAACCTTCATCTTTCGATCCTAGAGGTTCACAGGTTCTTCTATTATGCCCGAGTACTCGGAACCTAAAACCAGGCCAGACTGGTTCGACCTCGCCTCAAAATGTGATTTGCAGTACTAGATAGGGCATGATGTAGGAAAATCAACTAAAAATTTGATCATTCGTGTTTTCAGTGCCATGCCAACGCAAAACAAAAAAAAATGTTGACATGTCACGTTGTGGCGAAGGTGTCGTCACATCAATGTCATTTTTAGACAAATCAAACTGCATTATCTATTAATCTCTAAGTGAAGTAATGGTGCAAACTATATGTCACTAAAGTGTCAAGAAGACCCACATCCCAAGATACGTAACAATTTCACTAAATTGGATTTTTTTCCTAAAATACTATAGACGTATGAAGGGAGTTTGGTGGTCTTTATCATGAGAAACATGTCAAACTCCTATTTGTATCATGTGGGTGTCCGCCTAACCTTAGTTTACAAAAACCAAAACCAAAGCCAAACCTTATCTCAAACTAAGCATGGCCGCCTGTAAGGTTTTTCGATCGCGATTGCGCTTGATATTGTGTGTTAGGATCATTTAGAAGCATTATCTTTTTTTTTCTTTCCTTTCAACCGTAGATTGACAATAAAAAAAAGAGATGGCATTCAAAAGTCAAATAAAAGTAATATAATTGCAATCCAGAACCAATAAGCTAGCTTTGAAGTTTTATAGGACAAATCAAATGTACTCAAATGTGATATGAACACTTTCATGATATCAGATTTTCCTCAAAGAAAATCATGATCGGCACTTTCACACACTAGATGAGTCGTGTACGTTACCTTCATAGCTCATGCATGTTGGTCATGTATACTTTTTGTAGTCTAATGGGTTGGCAACAATGTCAAATAATTTGCTAATTTAGTCAAACCAAATGATTGAATAGATAGAAAGACATCCAAAGAAGCTCTGATAAGAAAGTATGAGAAACTAGATTGTGAAAATGTTAAAGAAGAATAGTAAGACCACGAAAGTGTTGGAAGGAAACAATAAAAGATGAACTAGTTTATGTTGAGTTAATTGTTATGATCGGGGTCAATGAAAACAAAGTATTCATGTAACCGACCCCATTTAATATGGGAAAAAGTTTAGTTATTGTTTTCCTTGTAGTCAAGCCAAGTGTTTGCCAATATATACAAACTTCATGGTTTTATCATATATGATCATTTTTCTGTATTGTGAGGAAAAGATATGCTGGATGAACATATAGTATAAGCAACATAATTTAGATCCAGACATATCAGATCATGCATGTAGAGGGGTGCCCCAAAAGAGGCTCCCCCTTTTGCACATCCAATGAAGCTCGATCAAGCATACTTCTTTATACTGCTATTTTGAATTCTTAAATCAAGCCAAACAATTATGCACCACTAGAATTGCCAAGACCCTACATCAACACCTAACCCTCCCCTGACCTGCTCCAGGAAAATTAAGTCAAGGCCCTGAAAGAGAAATGCCTTTCTAACGTGAGAGCATGAATTCGGTTCCTTTTGTTTTGCTTGATAATGTGGTTGGCAATGCAAGACAATGGAACAACAACCCAACACGAATACAAATAAAAAAGTCCATACTTGGGTCTACCCAAAATGAGGGAAGATACGGGTTGCTCGATCTTGTGCCATATTCTCATTCATCTCAAAAAAAAAATCACGTCATTTTTATTTTTCATATCTGCTCAATGGATTTGATCTCTCTCTCTCTCTCTCTCTCTCTATATATATATATATATATATAAGAGAGAGAGAGAGAGACCATAATCCATGCGCATACATACATGCTCAATTTAAAATTCAACCATTGCTCTCATCAATGAAACAATTGAGATCTTAAAGGATGTTTGGGCACAAATGAGATATGTACATTTAATATACATGGTGTATTAAATACAATATACAGAAGTACACTAATACTTTTTTAATTCAAATCTCTATCACATATCATTTTAATAAAACAGTGGAGATGATAAAGTGGATTTGAGTATGGATGGATGTGTGCATGGACTATGCTCATGCCAAACAATGGAGATGATAAAGTGGATTTGAGCAAGGATGGGTGTGCGCATGGACTATTCTTTCTCTATAAATATATCACTACATTGGATTTTAACATAGATGGGTGTGCGCATGACTATGCTCTCTCTCAATCATTTGATCTTTGAGATGAAAGATTTAGGTGATAAGCAAAACACAATTAATATATACATGGTGTATTACATACAAAGTGTGAAATACTTTTTAAATTCAAAACTCTATCATTGATCATGCCAATTGAATGGTGAAATTGCTTAAGTGGATCTGAGCATGGATGGTTGCGCATTAGAACTTTTTCTATGCACACACCCTTTGCAGCCAGTTGTGGCCGACTCAATATATAGGGATATGGAATTTATGTGGAAGCCTTGGTTCTCTTGTGTATCTTTGCTAGATAATCTAGGAAAACTTCAAGTTCCAAGGTAACTCACGAAAATAATTAATGAACAAATAAAGGAGAAAAAAATGAGGAAGAGGTCTAATCGTTTTGATATTTCTCAAATTAGTTACCAATATATAACGAATCTTCTCATCTATTTATTCATAAGGAACTTACCAAGAAATAAAATTATTTAATTTTGCTGAAATCCCATTTTGATAAATATTAGAAAAAGATGACCTAAAACTTATTAAAAGATCAGTTATGGATCTGGATCGAATTACTATGGAACTGCATAATTGTGTTTGGATCCGGTGAGATTCCAGGATTTGGCACTGTTCCCGTTTACGTCAACTTCATGCATCAAATATGGGCATGGCAGAAAGCAAGCAATAAAGGATCCAAAGCAAGTTGAGGAATTTCATCCACAAACTAAAGGGCCATATGGGGGGCCAACTTAGCAATTATGTGCATGTGAATGAGCTAGATTGATGTTCACTCTTTATCCAATATCTGCATTCCTGTTGGCCCATGCCCATGCCTAGCTGTTAGTGGGCTGGACCCTTGTCTTCTCGACTCAAACCAAGAAGACCACGTTGTGAAAGGTTTACTCGTCAGCTCGGTAAAGAAATCGAGCAACGATCATGAAAGCCATATGGGGATAAACCTCTCCCAGCACTGGTTTTCTCTATTCTCAAGATTCGAACTCGAGGCCATGCCCAACATACAAATTTCCTAATAATAAATTTACTAAAAATTTCCTTTTTATACAATTTTTGTAGTAGTAGTATGAAAAAAAATTATCATCTGATCACACTATTCCCCCACTCAGTCTAGCATTGTTTGCCAGCATATATGCACATATAAGCTATACATACTCTGAGCTGAATCTTTACAAACCATGTTCTGAATAGTAGATTATATGTCGACAGGGTTGGGTGAGGGTTATCCAAACAGACCCGAGAAAAAAATGGGTCAGGTCAGGGTCGATCTGTTTCAACCTGAAACCGAAGTGACCCGACCCGAACTCATGTCATTGACCTGATTTGCCAGCACTATTGGATATTATAGTTAAATCTTTTATCATATTATTGGGGAGAGATACTAAATGCAGGGCAACTTGTTTTGTGGTTTGGTGAAGATGCTTTAGTTTGTGGCTATGCAGGATGCTTGGGTCCATCATTTTGCTGCTTTCATTCAAACATCTCCATCATAATCTTGCTTTTGCCCAAAATAATGCTACAACTGCATATGCATTCTAAGGTTCGACCGAGAATCGTCCTAAATCGAACCTCTTCGGTTTGAATACATTAAGATTCTATCAAGATTGCAGCAGGAACATGCACCTTTCCTTGTTCTAAGTAAAGGTTCTCTGCTTTCATGTCTCTCATTTACACATTAATTCATTCTTATACGCTTGATGATTCAAGTGTTTTTGTTGCCGGGTGCTCGTAGGCCGGCTTGATCTCATGACTAAAGGGTTAGTAGAAGGCCATGAAATTAGTATGGCCCAATATATTTGGCATGAAAAACTAAATGAATGTCTATGATCAGAGAAATATTTGCATGAATTGTCGATCACAAGATCGGTTAAATGTTCTAGTAGGTGATCTAGCGAATCGTGTCTAGATGAAAGTTAGCTCCGGAAAGTCCGCAATATGGTTCTTGGGATAGGTTCAAGTAGACAAGTATCATGGTTATGAATTCCTTTTTTTCCTCCCCAAAAGAGAAAGAAAAAAAAATCTAGTGATATTGCTATGAGAATTTGAATAAAATGTTGTGAAAATATCGTGTTTCTTTGTGAAATTTCACGTTAGATTGAAGATATCGCAGGCAAGTTATCACCATGCCTCACATTTATGTATTACATGACACATTTATGTATTACATGTCAAATTTCACGTTAGGTTCCTAGTAAATGATGTATTACATGACACAAGAATCAGACACGACCCATGAGATCTGTGTTCATGTCCATCCAAAGTGGCAACAAAAGAATCAGGTCGTGTTGCTGGCCGGTATCAACAAGAAGCATGATAGTGACATGACCAAGAACACGGAATTACTGACAGTTTCAGACGAACCACGAGAACACAACTCCAAAACAAAGTAAGCACTCGTCTCGCGGGACCAAAGTGACATGAAATTAGACCTTCCCCCGATACCAACACAAAATGACAACACGAACACGACCTTAAACCAAACGAGTCTTTTTTTTTATCTCATTTTATTTAAATAAATTTTCCCAGTATCTAACTTTTCACTTTAAACTTTGCTGCTTTAGACTCATTATATGAATCATTTTGAAAATATACTCAATTCATAAATCAATTCCAACAACATTCCTGGCTTGGTTTCTTGGCCAGTTTCTGTTTTCTTGGAACTAGGAACTGGAACCAAATAGGAACCAGGTTGGTTCCAGTTCCAGTTTGTTTAAAATGCAAACACAAGTACACACAATTTTAGATATACGGTGCACTTGTTGTTAACCCAAAGTACAGACTTTGATTGCGGATCCTACTCAAATAAAGAACCCATATCCGTATTCAGATTTGACGAGATCCAACTCTTTTGACTAGATCAAGTAATCAAATCAAGATTAGAATCTGAATCCGATCTATCGACCGTATGGACTCACCCTTATTCTGTCACCAAAAAGCCAAGTTATCTATTGTTTCAGAAGTATCCAAACGTGGGCCAATCAGAATCAGCAAGCTGTCAACGTGGGTCCCACAAGTCAAAGCAACAGAGCGTATTGCTTCGGAAGTCTGACTTGGCAATGCATGACGTGGCCCATCAACAGCCAAGTCTCGGTCGCTCGCCTTTCGAGTCGTCCCTGTCCACATGCCCCGTCCACCAACGAGAATTTAGTTAAATAAAATCTTTCGTAAAAATATCGGCTCATTGATCTCAAGCCGGCTGAGCCGCGCCGGTCATCATGCTTTTCCTTTGATGGCAATTGACTTCCTTTATCGCCAAAATAACGAACGTACAAGCACAACGAGCAGTAGCTCACCTGGTTAAGGGTTCGATTCTTAAATTGAAGGTCATGAGCTGAGCACACTGGGCACGCATCTGGCTTTGGAAGGGTTTGATATGGTCATGGATTTGATTTGATGCATGTTGGTTAAAACCCATCCTCTATCAAGTATTGCTTGTGACAAGAAAAAAATTGAAAAGTAAATATTACAAAGCAGCTAATAATGCTTGTCGATGGTAAGAATATATTAAAACATCATATTCACATAGTGTCATATGGGTATACAACCATAATAGGTTCGCATTCGAAGGGTTAATGGACCCGGACTCATCAAGAGGCAACTTTCCTATGAAAATGGGTCTTTTTCGTTGGTAATTTTAGTGTGAAATAAACTCTTGATTTTGAGGGTGAACCCGCAGCTGAAGTAGGTGAATTGGATAGTTGAAGTTGTGGTTCAATTATCCATTTCAGTTCAAAAAGATTGAGAAAGTCAGTCAGTCATGCACACTATTTGGATCTAAGCCGAGCTGAGCCGAACCGAGCCAAGCCTTGTGGATGCCCATATGATAAATTAAACCCACAAAAGTGAGTCGAAGTTGGTGCATTAGATCCCAAGAGAATCGAGTTGTCTCTATCTATATGATATAAAAAAATTAAAAATTAAAAACATGGGTAAACCAAAAAAATAATTTTCTCCATTTATTATTGAAGAAATGAAGGAAAAGCGACAGTAAAGAGACCCGAGTGGGAATTCCATATAAGAAAGAGCCAGCAATAACACACTGGCCAAAACTCTGGTCATCTACAGCAATGGCTTCGCCTGCAAAGAGCTCCAGGCTTTCCCTGGCTATGGAGAGGACGGGAAACTGGTAAGTCACCAACCTTTCCTTGCTTTCTTCACCCTTAGATCAAGCAACCGACCGCCAGGATCTCTCCGCTGCTTGTTAACTAAAGATCCAAACGTGGTTTCCTTAGAGTGGTGGGGATCTAGACCGTTCATCTTCGAATCGGACGGTCCATCTCATAAATCTACTGTTGTGAATTTCCGCAGGGTGTTCTCGCAAGAGATCCCGAGTGATGTGGTGGTTCAGGTCGGAGAGGCCAAGTTCTGCTTGCACAAGGTACTTTCTCATTCTGCTTCTCTTGGGGAGTCGTAGATGGACGATCAGGATGAGTGTAGGTGGGCACAACTAGCCTTAACAGACGGCCAAATTGGCTTCTTGATGGGACCCACCTGCATTCCTCCATGGCTGAACTGATTATATAAACCCTGAGGACTTGTGTGTGAATTTCGTTGAAATTTAAATTCTCAGGAAATTA